>OW028583.1:16978312-18306564 GCA_932294295.1 Alitta virens | reverse complement strand
AAGTTAATAGACTATAAGAGAAATTGATTAATTTACATTAGATGAGTGAACGAGCAAAACATATGCATAATTATGTCGCTGAGGTGACGACACACAGTGTTAACGTTGCAACTGAAGAATTTTCAGAACTTATAAGGTTGGTTAACTTGATCATGTTTTTATAAAATTTCATGTCAAAGAAAAACATTTGGTCACTAAGGCAGTGTTGGTAAAAATGATTTTTTCTTTTAAAAAAGATTTTTTTACTTCTTCAAAAAACAAAAATCATGATTTTAATCAGATTTTTTAAAACTTTAATCAGATCTTTATAAATCTAAATCAGATTTAAAAAATTTTAATCATCAGTCACAGAACAATTAAGCGTTTTTAATAAGTTAACTTGAAATCTCAACCGAATAAAATACATGTTGAAATAAAAAAAAAATAATCTAAATTGTTGATTTTTAGTATTATTTTGCATTGATTTAAATCTGCCAGCCCTGGCTGTTACTAAATCTAGGACACGGAGACTGTGCATGTCCTATCTGATGACCTGTCTGAAATGAGCTGGCTGTTTTGTTAATTAAATAGGTTAGCTGAGATATCTTAATCTGGGATATCTTAATCTGGGACATAGAGTCATATAAATACATTATGCTAGGCCTAGATGTCATTTTGTGAGTTATCAAGGTGTGCTACAGTACAACAACATGGGGTTCTTACTGAAGTCTACAATATTAGTGACAGTAGTAATAGCAGTATTAATAGGATACTCACAACTCAATAGGAAGACTCCTGCTCCACCTATAACATGGGCAAGAGGATATTGGGGCAGAGGAGACCCTAAACCTGATGGCACAGCCATTCACAATTTCAAGGTAATGTTTATTCATTTACTTACTACTGTGAACCTTCAAATTCATTGTGTTAACAGAGTCTGCAATAAACAAATGGTCACATATTATTATGTTTACCTGAGCAATGCATGTATAACATTGAAAAAAAAAAAGTTTATTTAATAAAATATACTAACAATTGCAGTAATTCTGCATGCTAGTTAAAACTTAGCTACAAACTAACTATACCTTTGGGAGCTATCAGTATCTGTGACTCCTGTAAGGTTCAGACACTGAACAAAGTACAGGGTTCACTGTGTTCCACATTTACGTTCAGTGTACTTGTTCTGAGAGATGTTATGAATATGGATATGTCTAAGTAAAGCCCAGTTAAATGCAAAAAATCCATCTGGTAAAAGAGTTGATTGATGATCTGTGAAAGTCAATGTTATGTTTTACACTCAACCATAAAAGAAACCCAAACAAACTTGTTTTTGTGAAATATATCGGTTAGGGGGAGGGGTAAATTCATCAAACTTGACCCAAGAGGGGTAAGGTCCCAGAAAAGTGAATTCATACAAGTGTGACCGGACATTACACAACACTGACACCAGAAATAATCGCAACATCTTGAAGCTCAAAGAAAGTAAGACAGAAAGCCAAGAAATTGCCTCAGTATCTTCATGGGTAAACATGTATAACCAACCTTTTTCTGAGGGAGTATGCCTTTGTATGAACTGTGGGGTAATTCATTTCATTGTGTAATGAGGTTTAAACACATAACTTTCGTGCAGAATTTTTTCATCACTGATGCGATCAGTAACCAGTGACCAAAAGGTTTATCCATATTTAAGATGAGGGGCACTTTTCTGAGCCACACAATGAAGGTTTCCAATGCATTTTCATAAGAAAATTATTTCTTCCGCCATCATTGTGGCTATAATTGTGATGTCACAAAGGTCCATTATTGCATCACAATGAAGCAGCAATTGTGGCATCACCAAATCAGCCTCAGAAAGAGGCACTGACTTTGGCTGTGTAGGTCAGTATTATCATTTGAAAAATATGAGTTTGGCAAAGAAAAGGAGTGCACAAAAAATATTCATTGGCCATATGGTATTTAGAAGGGTCTTTGTATATTATAAGGAATGCCCAATATCAACATGTTAATATTCAGTTCAGTTATTAAGCATGTGTTCATACCTTTCAACACATCCCAAGCTATGGAGCTGTTGAATAGTTATGGAAGCAAACCCACAACCCCTTACAAGTTGACCAACACACAAACCAAAGAGCCAATTAACCCCGTACCTCAATGAATCCCATGGCAGACCAAATTACAGATTACAATATGATTTTCTAACCTGAACATCCTGTAGACGTGGACCAGATAGATTTAAGTATTATCTTGTGATGACATGAAATAAAAACCAGTGTAGTACGGGTTAGTTTTCATGTAATATATTATCAGACCAATGTTAGAATCAGTATTACATATGGCATCATAAACATTTTGTTAAAATATTTGGTCAAAGTCTGTTTCATTTAGTTTTCATGATGTCAAGTTTTGGGGATCTAAAACTGTTTAAATGATAACATAACTTGTTTGGTTTTCTTCAATTTTGTGTTATATTTCTGTGAGGTAAATACAGGAAAAAAAGAAGAACTTTAAAAACGAAATTACTTAATAATGTAAACAGTATAATTTGTTCATATGCAAAAGTAAAACAGTTCAATTTAGCAAGAATTTTGTAATTCTGATTCCCAATAATTCATACATTATTTGTGTGGTTATTTTAAATAATGTTTCATTAAAACTTTGTAATTTACATTGCAGATTAATATTCAAGAAGCAGCACTTAAAGATTTGAAGTCTAGACTTGAGAATACGAGATATGGGGAAAGTTTAGAAAATGGAGACTTCAACCATGGATTTCAAACAACATATTTGAAGGTATTTATCATAACATTTGAAGAATATCTGATTGATGCCAATTATACCTGTAGATTATAATCTATCAAACTATCATTTGTAAAAGTTTTTAATTTTAGATATAAAAAACATTAATCAGCTTTGGTCTAGTTAATCAATGCAGCGACTGTTGAATAAAATGATCTATGCTTACTTGGAAAAAAAGAAAACAAACAGTTTACTGCATAACATAAAGTAGGCATACTAGGTTTAAATTTACTGGGATGGCATTGGCCATTGCAATAAGGACCTCTCCTAAAAAAAAAATATATATAATTAATTTAATATATAATTTGATATTTTTCTAAATATATCTTTGTTACCACACCCAACATACTTAATGATAAATTTTGGATTATAATTATAATGTCCTATTTGCGTAAATTGAAACTAAATTGATCATGTACAATATCTAGGATGTATCATCTTGAATTTCAGGAAGTAGTCAATTATTGGAAGGACAAGTATGACTGGAGAAAACATGAAGCAACTCTCAATAGTTTCCCGCAATTCATAACTCAAATTCAAGGAATCAACATCCACTTTGTCCATGCCAAACCAAAGGGAAATATCAAAGGTTTGAACAAACATCTGCTTTGTCCATGCCAAGCCAAATGGAAATATTAAATGTTTGAAAGTGGCCCATCCAAAACTGACCATTCCATATGTTTCCCTGTCCACTATTGATCGGTTTCTAGAGCTATATACAGCGCAACCTGCCTTAGTGGTCACCTCTTTAGAGCAGCCACCTGGCCTAAGTGGTCAGTCTAATTCCCCCGGAACGAAATACTATGTAAATGCATCTTGATTAGGCAGCCACCTCCACTTTGGGGCCAGCGGTCAGATTTCACCCCAAACCCCCATGTTCTTAGTGGTCAGTTGCCCCTATTGTGACAGACCAGTGGAGCCATGTAGTGTGGTGTTATGTAACATTGCATCACCATATGGGGATGTAACAAAAGACACAAACTCTATCGCTTTTCATGTCTTTTACCCCTTATTATATTGTCTTTTTCTTTTAAAGTTTTTATATCATTATATCGGTATTATATATTTTGACCACATAGTGCTAATCTTAGAAGATATCTATAATGAGGGCAGCTGGCAGTGTTTATTTAAAAAACAACAGTTTCACAGATTTCAGTAGTGCAACATTTTGAATTGGAGCAAATGTTCTCCAACAAAACCATTAAATGTCAATATTCATACAAAAACGGGTTTGCAATTTGAAACACCATTGCTGCAAGACCCCAATTATCATCTTCACCTAGTGGACCTGACTTCAGGAGCCACCTGGCTTTAGCAGCCACTTTAGCCACATATGGTCCACTCTAGTCATAGTAGGCTTACACCTTCCACCACTTTTTTTTCCGTCTAGGCCAAGAACTGAGAGTGAAGTGTACCCACACTCTAAAAACAGAAAGGTCTATTTAGAACATTTTAACAATCATTTCATTTAGCCTGTTATAAATTTGGAACCTATTATAGTTCTTTTTTGAAACCTATCAAAAAGTTCTTTCAAAGAACCACTGAAGGTTCCATATGAAGATTCTTAATGAAACCCAATGACTCAAAAACTAAAAAACTAAAGTTCTGTAAAGAAGACTTGCACTGTTCAAGAGTTCTTCAAAGGGCTGTGCATGGGTTTATCTGTTGGCTTGGGTGCAGAATTTTCATTTATCTGGGGGGGGGGGGGAGGAATTCTGCCCGGACTAAGTCATAAAGGAATCTTCATATAAATAGATCCAGCATTAAAGGCCTAACATGATGTTGTTGTTTTCTGTCCCGAGAGTGCATGATAAGTAAAAGTCAAGTAGATAGTAATTTTGAAACCTACATGACCAAATGTGCCACGTGCGTTTCCATGCATTTGAGTAAACAAATGGAAAACGTGTGGTTTTTGCCTTATTATATTTAGGCAAAAACCATGCAATTTCCACACGTTTATCTCATGGAAAATGTGGGTGGAACATTTGGCCATTTACCAAATAAATCTAACTCATAATTTCATCTCCATGCCAACGCACTGTTGTTTTGATATTGGATTTTATTTTACAGGGAAACCTTTGCTAATGATCCATGGATGGCCAGGATCTGTCTGGGAATTTTACAAGGTGTGTATAGCTATCCCATATCTCTTACAATTTCTTACTCAAAATGTGCTTTATTGCAGGGAAGTGCCTAACTCAGTGGGGCTAAATCAGATAGCAAGTGCATGCTCATTATTCATACATAGGATGAGGTGTACATTCTGTGCATAATTGCAACTATGTAAACTGATTACCATCCTGCTTCACCTGTACAGAATGATAAATTGTGCAAGTATAACTGTGTAGTTGCCTCATTAAAACACTGTTGAAAGGTGTTTGAGCAAACTTTGACATTTTATATATCATCTTGTTTTATCTTGTCTTGTTTGTCTTATTTTGTCGTGTCTTATTGATCTTGTCTTGTCTTATCTTGTCTTGTCTTGTCTAAGTTGTCTTATCTTGTCTTGTCCTATCTGATCTTATCCTATCTTGTCTTGTCTTGTTTTATCTATCTTGTTTTATCTTATCATTTCTTTTCTTTTCTTATCTTTTCTAGTCTTGTCTTTTGTTTTGTTTTCTTATCTTGTCTTGTCTCATCTGATCTGATCTAATCTGATCTTATCTTGTCTCGTCTCATCTCAGCTCATCTTGTCTTGTCTTGACTTATCTTATTTTATCTTGTCTTTGTCAAACATTTCATTCTTTTTTCAGATTCTTCCTATGTTGACAGACCCAGTGGCCCATGGGGGGCTACCTGATGATGCATTTGAGGTCATCGTCCCATCCATTCCTGGCTACGGATTCTCTGAAGAACCTCATAAGAAAGGTATAATCATAGAACTGTAATCGATTACAGTTCTATGGTATAATCTAACTCTTACCATGTTATAATATCCAGGTCAACACTTATTCCACAGTGCAAGGCATTGTAATAAGCTTAAGCATATTTTGCACATTTCCGGAATACATTCTTCAGTCATAATTTAAAGTATTTAGCTTGTAGTATCTTATTATCTTATCACCTGAGGGTTACAGTTAAAGCTGGATTGGCACTCAATATGACCGTGGCCAAAATCTATTGCATTCACTTCATTGTCTACTTAACACTGATTACCTACCACCCAGAGCCTTGCTAGGATTCACTAACTCCCTATAAAATAAATAAACTTCAACTATTATATAATTTGTCATGCTATCAAAAATCCAATGTGTAAACAAACCAAGTGATGGCATCACAATACTCAACAATGGGTGATGATGCCATTTCCATTGTATTTTCCATTGTTTTGGGTCTTGATTTCTTCAAGATCTGCAAGAGGATTACCTACAGTGTGATGATCAAAATAATTTCTTGAACTGTAAGCAATTTCATGAAGTATTTGGTTTTAGAAATTTAGACAGTACAAGTAAATTAAATATAACCATTATCTCATCAGCCATAGTGAAGATCTGAGCTTGTGCGATATCCGCAGTGTCTGAGAAGCAAAAATTCAATTAGGTCATTCTTTGTATGACAGAAGAAACTGCATCCTTGAAACAGACCAAATTGATTGAGAATAAAAAAACTATATAAAGATTGCAGATCATTATAACATTATGTGCACACTTTTAATTACAGGCTTTGATCAAGCAGACACAATGAGCATTTTCCATGAACTCATGCTTCGACTCGGTTTCAACAAATTTTACGTCCAAGGAGGTGATTGGGGTAGTATGGTTGCAACTTTGATGTCTGCCAACCACCCCAAGTAAGCTAGAAAATATACCTGAAGCTATACGCAGCTAGAGATAAATATAGTAGGATCCATAATAAATATGCACTTGTTTTTCCTGTCTTTTCAGTGATAATTTTATGCCATTTTGTCATCATTATATTGCATAGCAATTTTTTTTGGTCACAAAGAAGCAGCAGAAATTACAATGGAGGGATATAGCAAAATGTATTTGGCTCTCGGAACTGTTTTTATGAGCTAGAAAGTTGGGATTTGACTTGTTGCGAACATTTCTGTTCATAATGTGCTGCTGCATGCTAACTGTTGAAAAGTAAGCCCAAGTAACAAGTGGACATTTATCATGGATCTTAGTATAACAGCCGATCATACTCCACCACGTGACCTTTTCTTGTTCTTTTGTGGGATATAACCAATGAAAATGTTAGCTAACCCTCTCCTGAGTGTAAACTGAACTGTTATGCATTATCAAAGCATTAAAATAAAACAAATAATCAAACAAATTATTAGATATGCCTAATGGAGTGTAAGGTAGTTATATCCCGAATAGGATGGAGTTAACTAATATTTTTGTTGCTTAGATCCCTTCACCTTTGGCGTCGGGATATAACCAACAACATTTTTTAGTTAACTCCCTCCTATTCAGGATATAACTAATACTTCATTGAAATGCCACTTGAAACTCATACTGCTCCCATAGTTCAATAGATCTGCTGGTGGGTTCAGTAAAGGAGTCATTCAGCTTGAATGACATCCTGCCCTACCAAGATGTCAAGTTTGAGTGAACACCAAACACCTAAAAAGACTAATTTTGTTTTGCAGGAACATTTTGGGAGTGCATCTGAACATGTACAGTGCATCCATGTATGATGGGTTAGCCAATCTGCACAATATGGTGGGTGGTATGTTCCCAAGTCTATTCTTTGATAAAGTAGATGCGGATATTATCAGGCGAAATCCTCCCTTTCTGAATCTGTTGGAAGAATCTGGATATTTTCATCTTCAAGCTACTAAACCGGACACAGTTGGTGAGTAAAGCTGATTGCTGAGATGATCATCTCTTGTGTTGGATATTGATGAAGGTAGATGATGAATTTGGTGATAGTGTCAAACAGACGAGGGTATTGGCATTGCTTGGCTGGCATTTCTGTTGGTACCTTTTGGTTAAAGCTCTTCATTGGGCTCTTCTACAGGAGAATACTGACTCTGGGGGTTGTAATTACTCCATAATTGGGTATTAAGTTAATCATTCCAGTAAACCATTATCATTGGCTATTCATTCCATATATGAATCTTTACATAAATCAAAACTTTGTCTTACTCGAATCAAATCAGCATGATCAGGTGGTCCATTTAAATTTGACTTATGCAAGGTCTACCGTGCTGTTTGCCAAAAGAAGTTATGCCTCATGCATTTCTTGACATGTCTTCTTTTAAAGATAACTAATTTTTCATTTCTTTCAAAAGGCACCGGCTTAAATGACTCTCCGGCAGGATTGGCAGCGTATGTGATCGAGAAGTTTTCAACGTGGACAAATTTGGAATGGAGAGATTTGCCAGATGGAGGGTTAACTAAGAAGTTTACGCTCGATGAACTTCTGACCAATGTCATGATCTACTGGCTGAATGGAAATATCATGTCCTCTCAACGATATTACAAAGAAATATTTCACAGTCCTGAAATCAATGAGATAGACAGGTAAATAAGAACATTTTGACATGTGATCCTTTTTTATTAAAAAAAATATCCAGATCCTCACTTTGTTGGGATTTAAGATTGATTGGCAATGGTTTGTTGTTAACTACATACAAAATATAAAAATATATATTGGTAGCACTGTAAACTGGTATCTTTGGCCGCCGGGGGTATACTTGGCCATCTATGAAACAAAGGATTTTGTCAAGTCTCGTTCTGATTTGACTTAATATCGGTAACTACCTAGAAGTTTACGCTCGATGAACTTCTGACCAATGTCATGATCTACTGGCTGAATGGAAATATCATGTCCTCTCAACGATATTACAAAGAAGTATTTCAAAGTCCTGAAATCAATGAGAGAGACAGGTAAATGAGAAAATTTTGACATGTTATCCTTTTTTATTTAAAAAATTATCCAGATCCTCACTTTGTTGGGATTTGAGATTAATTGGCAATGGTTTGTTGTAAACTACATACAAAATATAAAATATATATTAGTAGCACTGTAAACCGGTATCTTTGGTATACTTGGCCATCTATGAAAAAAAGGATTTTGTCAAGTCTCGTTCTGATTTGACTTAATATCGGTAACTGCCTATTAGCTTCCAAAAAACAAAACAAAAAGAACATGACCATTGATACAGCCTATACTGCTCTGGGGACAGTTATGTAAGGGCATGTGGTTTTCAACGATTCAGCAGTTGCTGTACACTTTGGTTTAGGAAACCCAAGTTGTACACATGCCAGCAACTTGGAATGTACGTATTTTAGAGAATGTCTCACAGATCAAATTGATGTATAGCTAATTCAAAATTCTTGGTAGAGCCAAAGAAAATTATTATTGCAGCCCTCTGAAGCTCAATGTGGGGTATCTTTGGCCATGGCCAAAATGAACTCAAGGTCCCAGGTCCCCAACTATATGGAATATTGATGCACATGGCCCACAGTCCAGCCCACTAGTTGTGCCACAGCTGGAGAGTGGCAGAACTAATTTATTGGTGTCCCATGGGTTGCTCTTTGGTGAAGTAAGAAGAAAATTCAACAATGCTCTGTAAATATTAGTCTAATTTATATTTAAAAAAAAGTATTTATAAATTAATGGTGTGATTATCGTATACAAGGTCCAGCTAACTTTCAATGAAACTGTTGTGTTTGAGGCCCTTTACTTATCATAAAGTACCAGAATCAATTCTTTTTTTGAAAGGATTTTCTTGTATATTATTATTATAATGATAGTGAAGATACCAAATTGAGAACCTTCCAGCATTGGATATATATATTGTATATTATTCTTTATAATCATAATTCTGATCAGAATATCTTATTATATACATTTCCAGGCTCCCTGTGACAGTTCCATCTGGTCTGGCTTGTTTTCCAAATGAACTTTTAATGGTGCCAAGAGCCATTGCCAGCTACAAATTCGAGAACATCGCTCAGTTTACTGTGATGCCACGAGGGGGCCACTTTGCTGCATTTGAAGAGCCACGCCTCTTAGCGGATGACATCAGAAGTTTCGTCAGAAAAGTAACTTCTTCCAAGAAATAAAATTTTGTCACACAGATAAAGATTAATTGTAACTACTTATGAATTGAAATTTACTTGAATTAAATAAAATGTGAGTAATCTTTTTTTTTTTCAACAAATTTATGAGGAAGTTGTTTGTTTTTTATGGTCTTTAAAAAAAATACTATTTGAATGCTATTCTTAGCCTTTCAGGGTAATTTGTAAACAACCCAGTGGCAATGTCAAAGAATATGGTAACAACATAATGTTGGTAGCATGAAGTTCATTGCATAGAAAGTAGAGATTTTTATCCAAAAATTATGTTGATTTTGTCGGCAGTTCATTGGATTTAGTTTCTCAACATTCAGCGATAATTTAAAACAGTTGCGTTTAGATTAAAAAATTTCTTTCAACTTAGATTATAATCAAGGTGCATCTAGTCATTTCTAAAATTTGGCTAGGCTGGTTCTGATTGAGTCTGATTGAGTCTGATTGAGTAACGAGATGGGCTTGGAGGTCTCATTGTTGATTGGAAACTATTACAAATTGATTACTAAATTTTGTAGCAAATCTACCTTTGGCTAAATCAGCCTGAACCAGCCCAACCGGCGATTACCAACCTTGAACCTGCTGTGGAACAGTTAAAAACCCGTCATTAAACCAATGATTTGTCCTACAATCATTCAGAATCACATTGGCTACATCTGAGCACCTCATACACGTCAAATTTCCTATAGCTATAGACTTTTAACCAGGATGTGACAGCAGCCAGTACAGGGGCAAGAGACGTATGTTGACCTCTTGAGAGGTAAAGGATATGGTCAAAAGACTGTAGGAGAAGGTCAAATGTGCAAGGGATGCTGGGATGCTGCTTAGGCCACACCTGGCGAGCTGATTGGCCTGGGTTCAGGAGATGGTCAAAAGCACTGTATTACAGAGATGAGATAGAGGAGGTGCCCTTGTACTATATATAGATTATCTTAGCAATGAAGGCCCTAGTGGATAACTTCGGAAGCAACATCTCATCACTGCTAAGTTGTTTTGCTCTCTTAGTGCCAGAGGGCAGGAGGTCACAGTGCCTAATACAGTTGTATGTCTTGGTAGCTTGCAATTGAAGGCTCTTTTAGTTAAAGCATAGTAGTCTGTCCTATTACAAAGTGGTACATTGCCTAAATCATACAATATATTTGAAAATTACAAAATCAAACAAACAAACAAACAAAATAAAAAGAAAATTGCCTATATCACTCTAATATATTTGGGAAAAAACAACAACAAAAAATACACAGAAAGGAAACAAATAAGAAATAATGTCTGTAAAGTAAAATGGCGCCTTTGACATGTCTCAGTTATGTTTAACAAAAATGTAGAGGTTGATATGTGTTATTTACTTGCTCAAATAAAATTCAAAATGTGTATTACTCTACTTACTCTACTTACTCTACTTACTCTGCTTACTCTGCTTACTCTACTTACTCTACTTACTCTGCTTACTCTGCTTACTCTGCTTACTCTACTTACTCTGCTTACTCTGCTTACTCTACTTACTCTACTTACTCTACTTACTCTGCTTACTCTGCTTACTCTGCTTACTCTACTTACTCTGCTTACTCTGCTTACTTTACTTACTCTGCTTACTCTGCTTACTCTACTTACTCTGCTTACTCTGCTTACTCTACTTACTCTACTTACTCTACTTACTCTGCTTACTCTACTTACTCTGCTTACTCTGCTTACTCTGCTTACTCTGCTTACTCTGCTTACTCTACTTACTCTGCTTACTCTACTTACTCTGCTTACTCTACTTACTCTACTTACTCTGCTTACTCTGCTTACTCTGCTTACTCTACTTACTCTGCTTACTCTGTTTACTCTGCTTACTCTGCTTACTCTAATTACTCTGCTTACTCTGCTTACTCTGCTTACTCTGCTTACTCTGCTTACTCTACTTACTCTACTTACTCTGCTTACTCTACTTACTCTACTTACTCTGCTTACTCTGCTTACTCTGCTTACTCTACTTACTCTGCTTACTCTACTTACTCTACTTACTCTGCTTACTCTACTTACTCTACTTACTCTGCTTACTCTGCTTACTCTGCTTACTCTGCTTACTCTACTTACTCTGCTTACTCTACTTACTCTGCTTACTCTACTTACTCTACTTACTCTACTTACTCTGCTTACTCTACTTACTCTGCTTACTCTGCTTACTCTGCTTACTCTACTTACTCTGCTTACTCTACTTACTCTACTTACTCTGCTTACTCTACTTACTCTGCTTACTCTGCTTACTCTGCTTACTCTACTTACTCTACTTACTCTACTTACTCTACTTACTCTGCTTACTCTACTTACTCTACTTACTCTGCTTACTCTACTTACTCTACTTACTATGCTTACTCTACTTACTCTACTTACTCTGCTTACTCTACTTACTCTACTTACTCTACTTACTCTGCTTACTCTACTTACTCTACTTACTCTACTTACTCTACTTACTCTGCTTACTCTACTTACTCTGCTTACTCTACTTACTCTACTTACTCTGCTTATTCCTTGCAATATACTCATACTTGCGCGACCTTAAGTTCATAGGCAGTTAACATATGAACATGAAAAACAAATTTAACATTGTGTAAAGTTTTGTAATTCGGCACATTTTTCACAAAAAATCATTCTTATTGTTTAACATATTGGCCAGGCATGAACATTGAAATGATACTCTTGTACTTGTCAGGCATATCAAACTTTGAGAAAGGTCACCTCGAAATTCTGACACAATTGTTTCAGGAAATATTATTGAAAATAGTGCCTTTAATTCCAAAAACAAAAATTTTGGCAACCATGCTTTATTAAGTGTTTCAAAAATGCTCTAATGAAGCATATTTCCTGCTGTTTGATTTTTTCTGCAGGAAATATCATCTCAAATATTGCTGCAATATTCTGGAGTCCCATGTTATCACCCTGTGACAACATGTTCTACAATATTGAATATTGTCATGATGTTCCGGCAATCATTTTTGGAAATAATACTTGAAATCATGACTGGCAAATTTTTTTAGGGTCCACACCTAGTTTTATAGTATATGACAACATTAGTCAAATATTGTGGCATGAATGTTACAAGCTGTTTGTGTTTGCAGGGTGTATTTTAATAAAGATTATTATATTATATTTTAAGCTCCTATTTACTAAATGCATTTTTCTCCTATAAATATCTATAGTTCAACTGCAGAGCTCATGATTCCTAATTAGTACTCATGGGCCCCTTCACCTAGTTCATGGAGGTATAGCTGTAAGCCCATGACCAAGCTTTAGCCCTTTTAGCTGATCAAGGTCCTCTCATGATTTGGTCAAGGGAGGTACAGGACATATCATTATTCCCAGTTTGGAATTGTGCATGTATTTTTGTTTTTGGAATTCTAATTTATGTGTGCCAGATTTTCAGAAAAAAGATTATTATTCAGGTAGCTGCATTCTTGAGTTTGTCTCACCAAATATAGTTAGGCCATAGTGAATCATGTTCAGAATTCTATCGATTTAAGCAGACAAATAGCATGGATAACTTTTTTTTGAAAGCCCTTTAATCATGCTGAATTATTTAGTGTGAAATGATAAACTGGTCAGCCTATATAGTAGTCCTATACAGTGTTGAAAGTTTACACACCCAAAAGTTTGCAAAACCTTAACTTCTCTAAATATAGCCATCATCAATGTGGTACTGCTATAAAGCAATATCTCACAATGCAGTCATCGATCGCAAATACAATAGAAACTTTTTCGATTTTGGACTGCATGTATCTAGGTCAGGGACCACTGAGTTTTTTTAATTGAAATGTACTTGGCTAAGGGTGGGGGGGGGGCGGAGTTTAAACCACCTAAACCCACCCCCCCCCCCCCCCAAAATTAAATCTGCTACTGTATGTAGCCAAATGGCAACTAACAACAGGGTGTCAAAGTAGGCAAAATGACTGAAATAAGGTGTACTTATTGCATAATTAATTTTACATACTGTTTGCATTGTATGACTGTATGATATGTGGTGCGTCAGTCTAAAGCCCCAGTCACACTAAGCTGTTTTAGCCATAGTGAATCCGTAGAGTGATGTAACGGTTATGAAACAGCTTTTTTCGCCGGGTTGGTGACGGATTCTGGCGGCAAAAAGGGGGGGGGCAGCACCCGAAGGGTTACCCGCCAGGTTCTACGGGTTACCCGCCGGGTTCTACGGGTTACCTGCCGGGTTCTACGGGTTCCACGGGTTACCCGCCAGGTTCTATGGGTGACTCGGCGGGTCCTATGGGTGACTCGGCGAGTTTTACGGGTGACTCGCCGAGTTGTAGGAGTAACTCGACGGCTTCCAGGAGTATAATTTAAAAGGCTGCTACTCCCCTAATATTAGTCCGATTTTCGTAAAATAAGATTGAATTGTAGTATAGTTTATACTGATTCCATACATGTTTTTGGATCGAAAATATACCAAATATAAGGCGAGTTATTTGTCTGAGAAGGCAGCTAGGTTGGCGGAGGCAAACAGTGGTGCTCTCGCAGACGTTCTCACCGGGACTGTATCAATGCTGAGTGCTTCTTTAAAAGGCTGCTGCTCCCCTAATATTATTCCGATTTTAGGCAAATAAGACTGGATTGTAGTATTATTCATACTGACTCCATAGGTGTTTTCGGATTGAAAATAGACCAAATATTAAGCAAGATATTCGTCTGAGAAGGCGGTTGTCAACCTAGCTGCCTTCTCAGACGAATATCTCGCTCAATATTTGGTCTATTTTCGATCCGAAAACAAGTATGGAATCAGTATGAACTATGCTACAATTCAGTCTTATTTGACGAAAATCGGATTAATATAAATAGAGCAGCAGCCGCCGACGGACAACTGCCTTCTCAGACAAATATCTCGCTTAATACTTAGTCTATTTTCAATCCGAAAACACGAATGGAATCAGTATGAACTATACTACAATTCATATTTGAGGACTAATATTAGAGGAGCAGCAGCCTTTTAAAGTATATACAAACCCCCCCCTCCCTGCCTACGCTGACGCTGGTAGCCAAAAGCCAGCGGGTTACCCGTGGAAGACGGCGGGTTAAACCGTGGAAGCCGCTGGGTTACCTGTAGAACCCCTCAGCCGCCGGTTTACTACGGGTAACTTTAGGCACAGATAAACTGCCGGCTTCCACGGGTATTTTTCATTTTTTGGACACCCAGGAGATTTCCATGGTTGTGCCATGCAAGCAAACTCCCGGCTTGGCCACGGGTCCCACGGGTGCTTGGCGGGTATCGTGGGGTATCCACGGGTAGCCGTTTTGTAGGGGTTGGAGTCGGGTAGCGCGTTGCATAACAATTGCGTAATACTACGGGTTCACTACAGCTAAATCGGCTAGTGTGACTGGGGCTTAAGTGTATGTGCTGAGATGAGCAAAATAATATCCAACCCACTGGGTGGCCTAGTAATTAAGGCATTTGCCAGTTTCACAGTGAGCAGCGCTCTGCTGAAGGTCCTGAGTTACATCCCCAGCTTGCCAATATAGGCGCTCATCATGAAAGTTCTGCATCTCAGCTGGAGCCTGGATGTAACTTGCATGAGACATTAAATTTGAGGTGCCTTGTACTCATTGTATATGCAAGACAAGTAAAATACCTCATTCAGGTATCCATATGGGGTTAAAAAAGGTTGGGCTCCAAATATCACCATTAATTATGCCTACCTCTGAGCAAATGGTCATATAAAAAGGCTATATCCTTTAGACCGGTAGGACTGAGATAGACACGTTAAACTAGAACTGAAATGTAAAAAGTATCGGGACTAGCCAAATGACTAGAAAAAAAAATAATGCCATTTATGCTGGCCAAAGTCACCGTGCACAACCTATGAGGTGACTTTGGCCAATGACAAAAGTTTCCGAAAATTAGAAATCATGAGTGATATGAAAATAAACCACATGAGAGTAATAAAATAATTGCTGATCTTTGAATATATGGCAATTTTGAATATTAAATGTAATGTCAAATATGGGCCAAAGCCAGCGGTAGCCAAGCAAGCATATGGCCCTCATTCAACTGCGTTCGAGTTCACAGAATAATTCTATGGTAACCTAGCTACAAGTCCCCCTGTCCACAGTACATCTAATGCAATGTAGGTCGGTTCTGGCCTAACGGTAACCATTTAAACCACTTTTATTAAATGTGAATTTATGTTTCAAGCGCTTTATTAAAATTTATGAAATACTATATGTCAAAAGATAAGGTATATATATGCCCTAAGGTATATATGCCCTAATTGTCAGACATTATAATACTTAAGTGATAAAATGTATCTCAATTGTATTTGTTTGACTGCAGATTAGCTTGTTACTATATAGTTTATGTAATACAAGGGGACTTACACTCAATAATTTCATTTTTGGGATATTTAGACCTTTGTATTCAATTGATAGCAGTAATTCAGTATTACCCATCATATGATTACTTCACTATTAAGATCTTCACATTCATAGTGAGGGGACCCATATAGAGCATGCTCTAAATGTAATTTAAGGGTTGCTACATGAGGAAGTAACCAGGTTTGTTATAATACTTAAGAGAGTGGACTTAAAAAAGAGATATCTTAAAAAAGAGACATTTCTAGAGGCATAATTTCTTTAATTAATTTGCCCCATGTGCATGGTGTATGAGGTATTTGAATGTCATACAGGTAGATTTGGCTTTGTTAAATTTTGAGTTGGTCTTAGCTATGACCTAATGGAACAGTTATGAGTATTCAGCCCAGAATGGTACAGTTAAGGTGCAATTGCCTAATAAGGATGGCACATTTGAGGTGCACTAGCCTAGGGATCTGTGTACCTGCATGGGAATGAATGAATCAGTTGCTGAAGGATTTAGACCCACTTGGGTGAAGTAAGTTAATAAGGAGGTCACTTGGTTGAGAAGTAGTTAAATCGAAGTCTGAGGATTTAGCTGCCCACATCTGTAAAAGTTAGAAACTTGCATGTAAGTAAGTATATTTGATTTGCAGAAATTAATTAAAATTATAATAATTGTTGAAGTACAGTGTAATAACCCAAATATGAAGGATTTAAGTGACTAATACCTAATATGCTTGTTATAAATCAATTTAGTAACATTTTCTATGGGAAAGGAAACTTGAGTTTTGAGTGTGTTTATTTCAATGGAGGTTGTGAACTGGTGAAAACAATGCGCAACTACAGTACACAGCTAGGATGCGAACCAACTAGACAACAATTAACTGATTAACACTGTGTGTCATCACCTAACTGCCCAGCGACCTTATTATGGACATTCTTTGCTAATTTACCTAGTTAGACAAAATGATTGGCTAAACTATATAGCCAATGGGCTGAGTATAGACTTAAGAAATCTTCTCTTAAAAATACAAGAGAAACGGATTCATATTTTTTTAGCTTAGGCAATTTTTCTGAATTGCCTGCTTGTCCGAACAAGAATTGCGTAAACTCAGCACATGAACATGCAATTATTCTATAATTTGATTATTAGACTTTAATACCATAAGCCAGCCTATAGACTATAAGAGAAATTAATTTACATTAGATGAGTAAAAGAGCAAAACATATGCATAATTAGGTCACTGAGCTGTGAGGTGATGACTAGCAACTGAAGAATTTTCAGAATTTATAAGGCTGGCTAGCTTGATCATTCTTTTATAAAATTTCATGTCAAAGACAAACATTTGGTTACTGAGGCAAAACTGCATGGTTACTGCAGTTACATGATCCCAGTTAAGGTCGACTGCATATACAATTACCAGATCCCTGCTAATTTCTCAAGGTTTATGCTCTGTATTTTAGAAATTACCTTAAAATATGATATATTATAGAATAGTGCTGTTACCAATTGTGTTAAAAATATAAAAGATTTTTAATTATTAAAATCATGATTTTAATCAGATTTTTTAAAATTTAAATCAGATCTTTGTATAAATTTAAATGAGAGTTTTTAAAATTTAAATCATCAGTCACATTTACTTATATTTCCAAGATTCCTTTGTAAACTTACTAAACTGCGCTATAAGTATAAACAGAACAATTTTGGTTTTTTAAAAAGTCAACTTGAAACAAAGTTTTTTTAAAAACAAAAATCAGTTTTGTGTTGTGAAAAATCAGTTTTTAACCAAATAAAATTACATGAAGTAAATGAAAATTAAAAATATCAAAATAGTTGATTTTTAATATTATTTTTCATTGATTTAAATCTGCTGTTACTAAATCTAGGACATGTAGACTGTGCATGTCCAATCTGATGACCTGTCTGAAATGAGCTGTGTTTGGCATGGCTGGTTTGTTAGTTAAATAGGTCAGCTGAGAGCTCTCAATCTGGGACATAGAGTCATATAAATACATTATGCTAGGCCTAGATGTCATTTAACAACATGGGGTTCTTACTGAAGTCTACAATATTAGTGACAGTAGTAATAGCAATATTAATAGGATACTCACAACTCAATAGGAAGACTCCTGCTCCACCTATAACATGGGCAAGAGGATATTGGGGCAGAGGAGACCCTAAACCTGATGGCACAGCCATTCACAATTTCAAGGTAATGTTATTTAATATTTACTTACTACTGTGAACCTCAAATTCATTGTGTTACATAGAGTCTGCAATAAATAAATGCTGATATATTATTATGTTTACCTGAGCAATGCATGCATTACATTGAAAAAAAAAATTTTATTTTATAAAATATACAACAATTGCAGTAATTCCACAGGCTTTTTAAAATTTAGCTATACCTTTGGCAGCTATCAGTACTGAGCAGCTGAGCAAAGTACAGGGCTCACGGTGTTCCATATTTTTTTGATTTAGTGCACATTAATTTACTTTCAGTGTACTTGTCCTGAGAGATGTTATGAATATGGATATGTCTAAGTTTGTAAAGCCCAGTTTAATGCAAAAATTCTATTTGGTAACAGAGTTGATTGATGATGAGTGAAAGTCAATGTTATGTTTTACACACTTGTTTTGTGAAATATATCGGGGAGGGGGAGGGGGATAATTCATCAAACTTGACCCAAGAGGGGTAACGTCCCAGAAAAGTGTATTCACTCAAGTGTGACCTGACATTACACAACACTGACACAAAAAAAAAATCGTAACATCTTGAAGCCCAAAGAAAATAAGACAGAAAGCCAAGAGATTGCTTCAGTATCTTCAGGGTAAACATGTTATCAACCTTTTTCTGTAATTCATTTGATTGTATGATGAGGTTTTAACACATAACTTTAGTGCAGCATTTTTTCATCAAAAGGCTTATCCATATTTAAGATGAGGGGCACTTTTCTGAAGGTTTCCAATGCCTTTTCATAAGAAAAATATTTCCTCCGCCACCATTGTGGCTTTTGGGCATATAATTGTTATGTCACAATGGTCCATTATTGCATCACAATGAAGCAGTAATTGTGATGTCACCAAATCAGCCTCAGAAAGAGGCACTGAGTTATGGAAGCAAACCCACAACCCCTCACAAGTTGACCAACACACAAACCAAGGAGCCAATTAACCCAGTACCCCAATGAATCCCATGCAGACAAAATTACACAATACAAAATGATTTTCTAACCTGAACATCCTGTAGACATGGACCAGATAGATTTAAGTATTATCTTGTTATGTCATGAAATGACATAAAACCCAATTTAGTATTGGTTACTTTTCATGTAATGTATTATCAGAACAATGTTAGAATCAGTATTACATCTGGCGTCATAAACATTTTGTTAAAATAGTTGGACAAAGTCTGTTTCATTTAAATAGTTTTTCATGATGTCAAGTTTTGGGGTCTAAAACTATGATAACATAACGTGTTTTGTTTTCTTCAATTTTGTGTTATATGTCTGTGAGGTACATACAGGAAAAAAAAATTACTCAATATTTGATAAATATTTAACTTATGTAAACAGTAAAATTTGTTCATATGCAAAAGTAAAATAGTTCAATTTAGCAAAAATTTTGTTATTCTGATTCCCAATAACTCATACATTATTCGTGTGGTTATTTTTAAATAATTTTTTCATTAATACTTTGTAATTTACATTGCAGATTAATATTCAAGAAGCAGCACTTAAAGATTTGAAGTCTAGACTTGAGAATACGAGATATGGGGAAAGTTTAGAAAATGGAGACTTCAACTATGGATTTCAAACCACATATTTGAAGGTATTATCATAACATTTGAAGGATATCTGATTGATGCCAATAATACCTTGAATAATATATATTATGCAATATACATGTAGATAATACATCTATCAAACATTATTAAAGATTAATCAGCTTTGGCCATGTTAATCAATGGAGCGACTGTTGAATAAAATAATCTATACTTACCTTGAAATAAAGAAAACAAACAGTTTACTGCATAATATAAAGTAGGCATACTAGGTTTAAATTTACTGGGATGGCACAGGCTTTTGCGATGAAGACGCTCCTAATAAAAAAAAATATATATATATATATATAATTTGATATTTTTCTAAGTATATTTTTGTTACCACACCCAACATACAAATAACATAATGGTAAATTTTGGATAATAATTATGTCTTAATTGCTAAAATAAAAACTAAATTCATATTGAATTTCAGGAAGTAGTCAATTATTGGAAGGACAAGTATGACTGGAGAAACCATGAAGCAACTCTCAATAGTTTCCCACAATTCATAACTCAAATTCAAGGAATCAACATCCACTTTGTCCATGCTAAGCCAAAGGGAAATATCAAAGGTTTGAACAAACATCTGCTTTGTCCATGCCAAACCAAATGGAAATATCAAAGGTTTGAAAGTGGCCCATCCAAAACTGACCATTCCATATATATCATTGACCACTATTGATCGGTTTCTAGAGCTATATACAGTTAGTTTCATAAAATATGGTCGACTCTAGCTATAGTAAGGCTTACACCTTACACCACTATTTTTTCCGTCTGGGTGCATAATTTTCATTTTTCTAGGGGGGGGGGAGTAATTCTGCCTAGACCAAGCCATGAAGGAATCTTCATATAAAAAGATCCAGCATTAAAGGCCTAACATGATGTTGTTGTTGTCTGTCCTGAGAGTGCATGATAAGTAAAAGTCAAGTAGATAGTAATTTTGAAACCTACATGACCAAATGTGCCAGGTGTGTTTTCCATGCATTTAAGTAAACAAATGGAAAACGTGTGGTTTTTACCATGCAATTTCCACACATTTATCCTTCTCATGGAAAATGCATGTGGAACATTTGGCCATTTACCACATAAATCAAACTCATAATTTCTTCTTCATGCCAACGCACTGTTGTTTTGATATTGGATTTTATTTTACAGGGAAACCTTTGCTAATGATCCATGGATGGCCAGGATCTTTCTGGGAATTTTACAAGGTGTGTATAGCTATCCCATATCTCTTCTTACTCAATATGTGCTTTATTGCAGGGAAGTGCCTAAATCAGATAGCAAGTGCATGTTCATTATTCATACATAGGATGAGGTGTACGTTCTGTGCATAATTGCAATAATGTAAACTGGTTACCATCCTGCTTCCCCTGTATGGAATGATAAATTGTGCAGGTTTTACTGTGCAGTTGCCTCATTAAAACACTGTTGAAAGGTGCAAACTTTGACAGTTTATATCTCATCTTGCCTTATCTTGTCTTGTTTTCTCTTATCTTATCTTATCTATTTTGTCTTGTCTTATCTTATCTTGTCTTGTCTTGTTTTGTCTTATTTTGTCTTGTCTTATCTTGTCTTGTCTTATCTTGCCTTGTCTTGTCCTATTCGATCGTATCCTACCTTGTCTTGTCTTGTTTTATCTATCTTGTCTTATCTTATCATTTCTTTTCTTTTCTATTCTTGTCTTGTCTTATCTTTTTTTTTTTATCTTGTCTTGTCTTGTCTTGCCTTGTCTGATCTGATCTAATCTGATCTTATCTCATCTCATCTCAGCTCATCTTGTCTTGTCTTGACTTATCTTATCTTATCTTGTCTTTGTCAAACATTTCATTCTTTTTTTCAGATTCTTCCTATGTTGACAGACCCAGTGGCCCATGGGGGGCAACCTGATGATGCATTTGAGGTCATTGTCCCATCCATTCCTGGCTACGGATTCTCTGAAGCACCTCATAAGAAAGGTATAATCATAGAACTGTAATCGATTACAGTTCTATGGTATAATCTAACTCTTACCATGTTATAATATCCAGGTCAACACTTATTCCACAGTGCAAGGCATTATAATAAGCTTAAGCATATTTTGCTCATTTCCGGAATACATTCTTATGTCATAATTCAAAGTATTTAGCTTGTAGTATCTTATTATCTTATCACCTGAGGGTTACAGTTAAAGCTGGATTGGCACTCAATATGACAGTGGCCAAAATCTATTGCATTCACTTCATTGTCTTCTTAACACTGATTACCTACCAACCAGAGCCTTGCTAGGATTCACTAACTCCCTATAAAATAAATAAACTTCAACTATTATATAATTTGTCATGCTATCAAAAATCCAATGTGTAAACAAACCAAGTGATGACATCACAATACTCAACAATGGGTGATGATGCCATTTCCATTGTATTTCCATTGTTTTGGGTCTTGATTTCTTTAAGATCGGCAAGAGGATGACCTGCATGTAGTGTGATGATCAAAATAATTTGTTGAACTGTTAGCAATTTCATAGTATTTTGTTTTAGAAATAACCATAATCTCATCAGCCATAGTGAAGATCTGAGCTTGCGCGATACCTGAAATATCTGAGAAGCACAAACTCATTTCGGTCATTCTTTGACTTACGACAGAAGAAAATGTATTCTTCAAACGGGTCAAATTGATTGAGAATAAGCAGAAGGTAGTTCATTATAACATTATGTGCACACTTTTAATTACAGGCTTTGACCAAGCAGACACAATGAGCATTTTCCATGAACTCATGCTTCGACTCGGTTTCAACAAATTTTACGTCCAAGGAGGTGATTGGGGAGGTATGGTTGCAACTTTGATGTCTGCCAACCACCCCAAGTAAGCATAGTTCACGTAAAGATATCCAGCATTAGAAAATATAATTGAAGCTAGATATAAATATAGTAGGATCCATAATAAATATGCACTTGTTTTCAATCATAATTTTCCATAAATGCACACAAAAAGGACAGAAATGTCACACAAAAGTCAATTCCCATATTTCTAACCTATAAAACACCTCTTTCAGTACCAATTAACTTCAAGTTTCCTGTCTTTTCAGTGATAATTTTATGCCATTTTGTCATCATTATATTGCATAGCAATTTGTTTTGGTCACAAAGAAGCAGCAGAAATTACAATGGAGGGATATAGCAAAATGTATTTGGCTCTCGGAACTGTTTTTATGAGCTAGAAAGTTGGGATTTGACTTGTTGCGAACATTTCTGTTCATAATGTGCTGCTGCATGCTAACTGTTGAAAAGTAAGCCCAAGTAACAATTGGACATTTATTATGGATCCTAGTATAACAGCCGATTATACTCCACCACGTGACCTTTTCTTGTTCTTTTGTGGGATATAACCAATGAAAATGTTAGCTAACCCTCTGCTGAGTGTAAACAGAACTGTTATGCGTTATAAAGGCATTAAAATAAAACAAATAATCAAACAAATTAGTAGATATGCCTAATTGAGTATAAGGTAGTAAAATCCCTCATAGTCAGGAGTTAACTGATATTTTTGTTGCTTATATTTTAGTTAACTCCTGATTATGAGGGATATAACTAATACTTAATGGAAATGCCACATAACAGTGAACACTTAGGAACTCATACTGCTCCAAAAGCTTAATAAGTCTGCTGGTGGGTTTAGTGAAGGAGTTATTTAGCTTGAATGACATATCGTGCCCTGCCAAGATGTCGAGTTTGATCGAGTAAAGATACACTAATTTTATTTTGCAGGAACATTTTGGGAGTGCATCTGAACATGTACAGTGCATCCATGTATGATGGGTTAGCCAATCTGCACACTATGGTGGGTGGTATGTTCCCAAGTCTAATCTTTGACAAAGTAGATGCGGATCTTATCAGGCGAAATCCTCCCTTTCTGAATCTGTTGGAAGAATCTGGATATCTTCATCTTCAAGCTACTAAGCCGGACACAGTTGGTGAGTAAAGCTGATTGCTGAGATGATGATCTCTTGTGTTGGATATTGATGAAGGTAGATGATGAATTTGGTGATAATGTCAAACAGACGAGGGTATTGGGATTGCTTGGCTGGTATTGCAGTTAGTACCTTTTGGTTAAAACTCTTCAATGGGCTATTCTACGGGAGAATACTGACTCTTGGGGTTGTAATTACTCCATATTTGGGTATTAAGTTAATCATTCCAGTGAACCATTATCATAGGCTATTCATTCCATATATGAATCTTTACATAAATCAAAAATTTGTCTTACTCGAATCAAATCAGCATGGTCAGCTGGTCAATTTAAATTTGACTCTTGCAAGGTCTACCGTGCTGTTTGACAAAAAAAGTTATGCCTCATGCATTTCTTAACATGTCTTCTTTTAAAGATGACTAATTTTTCACTTGTTTCAAAAGGCACCGGCTTAAATGACTCTCCGGCAGGATTAGCAGCGTATTTGCTTGAGAAGTTTTCAACATGTACAAATTTGGAATGGCAAGATCTGCCAGATGGAGGGTTAACCAAGAAGTTTACGCTCGATGAACTTCTGACCAATGTCATGATCTACTGGCTGAATGGAAATATCATGTCCTCTCAACGATATTACAAAGAAGTATTTCACAGTCCTGAAATCAATGAGATAGACAGGTAAATGAGAACATTTTGACATGTGATCCTTTTTTACTTAAAAAAATATCCAGATCCTCACTGTTGTTAACTACATACAAAATATAAAAATATATATTAGTAGCACTGTAAACCGGTATTTTGGCCGCCGGGGGTATACTTGGCCATCTAAGAAAAAAGGGATTTTGTCAAGTCTCGTTCTGATTTGACTTAATATCGGTAAGTACCTATTAGCTTCCAAAAAACAAAACAAAAAGAACAAGACCATTGATACAGCCTATACTGCTTTGGGGACAGTTATGTAAGGGCATGTGGTTTTCAATGACCCCGCAGTTACTGTACACTTTGGTTTAGGAAACCAAGTTGTACACATGCCAGCAACTTGGAATGTATGTATTTTAGAGAATGTCTCACAGATCAAATTGATGCTTGGTAGAGCCAAAGAAAATTATTATTGCAGCCCTCTGAATTCTTGGTAGAGTCAAAGAAAATAAATATTGCATCCCTCTGAAGCTCATTGCAGGGTATCTTTGGCCATGGCCAAAATGACCTCAAGGTCCTAGGTCCCCAACTCTGTGGAATATTGATGCACATGGTCCAAAGTCCAGCCCACTAGTGGTGCCACAGCTTGATAGTGGCAGAACTAATTTATTGGTGTCCCATGGGTTGCTCTTTGGTGAAGTAAGAAGAAAATTCAATAATGCTCTGTAAATATTAGTCTAATTTATATTTAGATAAAAATATTTGTAAATTAGTTGACATATGTGCGCTTATCGTATACCAGGTCCAGCTAACTTTCAATGAAACTGTTGCCTTTAATACCCTTTAACCTTTACTTATAAAATACCAGAATAAATTCTTTTTTTGAAAAGATTTTCTTGTATATTATTATAATGATAGTCAAGATACCAAATTGAGAACCTTCTAGCTTGGGATTGCTTATTTATCATATTATTCTTTATAATCATAATTCTGATCAGATTATATTATTATATACATTTACAGGCTCCCTGTGACAGTTCCATCTGGTCTGGCTTGTTTTCCAAATGAAATTTTATTGGTGCCAAGAGCCATTGCCAGCTACAAATTCAAGAAAATCTCTCAGTTTACTGTGATGCCACGAGGGGGCCACTTTGCTGCATTTGAAGAGCCACGCCTCTTAGCCGATGACATCAGAAGTTTCATCAGAAAAGTAACTTCTTCGAAGAAATAAAGTTTTGTCACAGATAAAGATTAATTGTAACTACTTATGAATTTTAATTAATTTTACTTCGAATGAATCTAATAAAATGTGAATATCTATATTTTTTTAAACAAATTTATGAGGAAGATGTTTGTTTGTTTTGCTCATATTTAAAATACTATTTGAATACTATTCTTAGGCCTTCAGGGTATTGTGTAAAACAACACAGCGGCAATGTCAAAGAATATTGTAACGACTTAGTGTTGTTAGCATGAAATTCATTACATAGAAAGTGGAGATTTTGATCCACAGTTCATTGTAAATTTAGATTCTCAAGATTCAGGGATAATTTAAGACAAGTTTTTTTAGATTTAAAAGTTTTATTTGATTTCTTTCTTTTAACTTTGATTATACTCAAAGTGCGACTAGTCATTTCTAAAATTTTGCTAGGCTGTTTCTGATTGAGTCTCGAGTTACGAGATGGCCTTGGAGGTGGCAAAGAATTTACTATCATGAATTTTTATGTTACATCTCAGAATTTAACTTCAGTCAAGAGTTCATGAGTATAGCGATCCAAATTTATGCCCATATTTGGCTTCCATGAAATACATTGTATAAATATTTAACCAACTTTGAATTCTAGCACAATTTAACCCATTTCCAAAAAAAAGAAGAATGCAATGGTTATAAAACACAAACAAGAGAGTTATTTATGATGAGCAGTTCCACTGAAGCAGTAAAAACTGCATAAAAACATTATAATAAATAAATCTTGATTTTCAAGAGGTGTGGACAAATGTGCAAAAACAATGGTGTCCTTTCTCGGCTGAACTTTTGACATTGATTGACATACATGTAATTGTGTGATTATCACTTATACACAACTTCATTGTTCAGTCCTTGCACAAAGTAGACATCTACCTAATTTATTTTGGTTGGTATTGGAGGACAAATTAGTCAATAAAAATGATACATTTTCATGTCCCCAAATGTTACATCTTAGACTGCAAAATTGTGGCATAAACAGTATCCGGTCAGAACAGGACCTGTGATTGAAATTGAGTATTCTTTACCCTTTTATGAAATTACTAGTCATTTAGGGTTGAAAATTAATGTGATAGAACAATATCATTCAACAAAGTTGACAACCTTTAATCAGGCAGTAAATGTTATGTCTTGGACATGGTTCAGTTAGAATGGTGTATTTCAATTGAAATCACTCATTTTCATTAAGTTCTATATCCAAGGTCATTTTTTATAACAATACAACTAATCTCCATCTGATTTGTTGGGCTTTTTCCACATATAAGGTGACCAGTAAGAAGACTCCATACAAGGGTTTGCCTAATTTTGTTATTTCTGGTGTTACATCTTAGAAAAGTAGAGATTTTTGTTTATTTGGATCCTTATGACCCATACAAATCTAACACTGTTGGGTAATATTCATTTTGAGGTTTCTAATCATTGCAGTTCACTACAAATAAACATTATGAACATTAGAGGAAGGTCAAGATGTCAGTTGTCTCAAAAAGAGGTCAATATCGTGGTGTCCACTGTTACATCTCAGATTTGTCCACTGTTACATCCTTTTCAAAATGCCTGTACACTCGATGCCATGGCATGTTAGGTCTTAATATTTAACTAGGAATAAAAAAAAAAAATTTCTTATTTTTAAATGAATCTCAGGCTTTTGAATTGGATATTAAAACCATATGAAATCCAGTTGTCCTTTATTCAATGATGTAACATTGGACACATCACCATCAGTTTCGATGTCCATGTTACATCTTTTCACACTCAACTTTATTTCGGCATGGAAGGAAAAATTGATGTCGGATGGCAACCTTTTAAAGGATTAGGGATCAGTTATAAATATAGGAATCATTTCGGTACAATATTGCAAGCTGTATTGAGTGGTATCAAGAGGTTTATGATATGACACCACGAGATATAAACAGGCGTAGGTGCCCTTTAATTCCATTATATTGCCTGTTTCAGGTAGTGAGTACCAAAATTACAGTTTTTGTTCAATTTCTGTGCATTATTGTGATTCAAATACACTTCTGATGCTCGCAATGCAAATTTTCAGAAACAAAGTGAGTGTCATTATTTTGCAAAATGACATTTAAGACGTAACACTGGATGGTAAATTTGTTTATTATGACTACGAGCGTTTAATTTTGAATTGTACCAAATCTAAATGTGTTTTTTTCTGAAGTTTTCATTAAATACTTGAAAATATTGTAGAATTTTGTGAGAAATATTGAGAATTAAAAAGATTTTTATTGATCTCTAACTATGATGTGTCCATGTTACATCTCTATAAAAAAGAACCTTAATATTTCATGCAATTGTTTAACATTTTTTTACATTATCAGTCAAATTGCAGATTACAGTATATAGGTTTATGTAGAAAAGCTACTGATCAACAAAATTCCTTCAGCAACACAGTATGATGTCAACCGTAAGTTCGCAATTTTGAGTCCATGTTACATCATAAAGTGTAATATCAAGTGAATTCTTTGCCAGGTCTCATTGTTGATTGTAATTTATTGTAAATTTATCATCATATTTTGTCGCAAATATACCTTTGGCTAAACCAACCTGAGTCAGTAGTGTTTACAAAAGCAAATCGTAGTCGCCAAGTCCAGACATCGTATCTTTTTCTATATCTCAGGAAATAAGCATGACAATGAGGAACTTCTGGTGGCTATTAAGCCACTGTCACACGAGCCGGTTTTGCCGTAGTGAACCCGTAGTATTACGTAATAGTTATGTAACAGCTCTTTCCGCCAGTTTGGCGACAGGTTCTGGGAGCAAAAAGGGGCGGGGCAGCACCCGCCGGGCGCTACGGGTTACCCGCCAGGTCACTTGCCAGGTTACCCGCCGGGATACCCGCCGGCTTCCACGGGTGCCTCGGCGGGTTCCACGGGTGCCTCGGCGGGTTCTACGGGTGACTCAGCGGGTTCTACGGGTGACTCGGCGGGTTCTACGGGTTACTCAACGGGTTGTAGGAGTAAGCCGGCGAGTAGTAGGAGTAACTCACAGCTTCCAGGAGTATACTTTAAAAGGCTGCTGCTCCCCTAATATTAGTATACCAAATATTAAGCGAGTTATTCGTCTGAGAGGGTAGCTAGGTTGGCGGAGGCAAACAGTGGTGCTCTCGCAGACGTCTGCGCCGGGACTGTGTCAATGCTGAGCGCTTCTTTAAAAGGCTGCTGCTCCCCTAATATTAGTCCGATTTCGGTCAAATAAGACTGGATTGTAGTATAATTCATACTGACTCCATAGGTGTTTTCGGATTGAAAATAGACCAAATATTAAGCGAGATATTCGTCTGAGAAGGCGGTTGTCTGGTGGCGGCTGCTGCTCCTTTAATATTAATCCGATTTGCGTCAAATTAATATTGAATTATAGAAGAGTTCATACTTATTCCACACAGAATTTCAGATTGAAAATAGACCAAATATTAAGTGTGATATTCGTCTGAGAAGGCAGCAAGGTGCTCTGTGTATGTTCATGACTTGAATGGTGTGGTCAATATTTTTTACCATTATATATACATTGTTTGGATGAGCTTTATTGCAATTAATTTCTACTCATTCTGCCAACTGGCCAATGGGAAGGACTTTTCCTTTGGTTTTGTAAAGTCAATTAACCTATATATGTAATAGCAATCTGCCTTGACCGTTATGTCAATTGCTATTAACATTTTGAATAATACAAAGAATGGGGTCATGCTTTTTCATCATTGATCCCAAGCATTAATTGAAATTCTGAATTTCAACTGATTCCTGTTTATTATGCATATTAAAGAGGGAGATTGTTTTGATCATGGATGGAACATGCAATATCAAAATTAATTCCAGTTGGATTATTTTCAGAAACAACAACAAGAACGAAATATTGATAATTTATATAAAATGAAATAAATATCTAAAATGATTACTCTAAACTAGAGTATATCTATCTATAGATAGTTGTTATAGCTCCATAGACATCTTTATCAAGTCGGAATTTTATTGGCAACAAGCAAACAAACATTGTTTATTTTCGTTTTTTATTGATTACGAATCAATGAATTATTGATAGTAACATATTATTAGGTGAAGATCTTATAACTATCTGTCTATCTACATATCTATACTCTATGAGGTATTACTAACTTTATTAACAAGAATATTCTTGTTTGTGCCTAGTATACTCCATTAATTTTCCCCACCTTAACTATTTTATAAATTCTACACATTTCCCTGAATAATTCAGTCTTTATTTGACGAAAATCGGATATGTAGATAGACAGATAGTTTAGAGAGACAGATAGATTTATATGCTTATTATATAATATAGAATATCTAGCTTAATATTTGGTCCATATAAGTACATAAAAGATAGCAAATAAAATCACAGATCAAATCACAAATACTAATTACAATATCAATATTAGATTTAAATTTTACAAAAATATACACAAATACTGATCAAAATATCACAATAAGATTCAAATTAACACAAAAAGATAAGAATGTTCACATGTATAAAAAAAAAAATACCAATATACAAATATAATCATTGCCTGGTAATTACAATAGAATACATTGTTTTTAATTAATGAAAGCAATTACATCTGTTTGTAATTGTGAATGACAATCAAGACAATGTCATATTACTGTGTCATCTTTGAACAAACTATGAAATGACAGGTCAAAGAACCCCAATTTAGGCAATTAGGCAATTGACATATGTATTGAGCATTTGCTGTTGACATAACGGTCATGGCAGTTGGCAGAATGAGTAGAAATGAATTGCAATTAAGCTCATCCAAACAATGTATATATATTATGGTAAAAAATATTGACCACACCATTCAAGTCATGATCATACACAGAGCACCTGGCCGCCGCCAGAGAACTGCATTCTCAGATGAATATCTCGTTTAATATTTGGTCTATTTTCAATCCGAAAACATGATGGAATCAGTATGAACTATGCTACAATACAGTTTTAATTTGACGAAAATCAGACTAATATTAGGGGAGCAGCAGCCTTTTAAAGAAGCGCTCAGCCCTTCCTGCATTGATACAGTCAGGGCGCGGACGTCTGCGAGAGCACCACTGTTTGCCTCCGCCAACCTAGCTACCTTCTCAGACGAATATCTCGCTTAATATTTGGTCTATTTTCAATCCGAAAACACGTATGGAATCAGTATGATTTATACTACAATTCAGTCCTGATTTAACGAAAATCGGATTAATATAAATGGAGCAGCAGCCGCCGCAAGACAACTGCCTTCTCAGACAAATATCTCGCTTAATATTCAGGTTTTTTTTAATCCGAAAATACGTATGGAATCAGTATGAGCTATTCTGCCATTCAGTCTTTATTTGAGGAAAATCGGATTAAAAATTATTAGGGGGGCAGCAGCCTTTTAAAAAGTATATACCACCCCCCTCCCTGCCTACGCTGACGCTGGTAGCAAAAAGCCGGCGGGTTACCCGTGAAAGCCGGCGGGTTACCCGTGAAAGCCGCCGGGTTACCCGTGAAAGCCGCCGGGTTACCCGTAGAACCCCTGAACAAGCCGCCGGGGTGAAATTAGGGCCGGATAATTCGCCGGCTTCCACGGCCACCCGCCGGCTTCCACGTGTCACCCGCCACTTTGTTATGCTGAAGCGCCCTCTGCCGATTATCGCCCATGAATGATTTCTAGTCCCGTTACGTCTCAGATGGTCTTAAACTGAGCCAGTCAGGATGTAGATGGCCGGTTATACATTGGAAATAACAGCCCTACTGAAGTTGTGTGGCCAGTAAATTAGGCCTGTGGCTCGTGCAGCAAAAATGGCCGGAAACACCGCCAATTGGATCAAATTGGATCCCACCTTGTCAGACCTGTCCAGAAATGCAATTAGTTCTTCTTTCAAAATTTAAATGACAGACCAAATGATTTACAATTGGGGCAATTGACCATGTGACTTGCATAAATGTTTTAATTGCACAATCTGGAGTTTTAATCCCTGGATTATTTATAAGCTAACTTAATAATAAATATTGTCATTAGGAAGTGCAGACTTATTATGCCTACCACTTGTATGGCTGGCCTGCTAACTCAGACATGTCTACCTTGCACTAGTACCTATGTAGGTATATTCAAGTTCAACGTATAGACCTATGCCTCTATGCATGCCATCATTGGTATATTTTTATCTTTGTATGCTGCCCTGGCCTACGTGCCATTTGCGCATATCAATGCGCTCTAGTTAAAATTTAGCTGGAAACTAACATGGCAAAACTTAATATTTTTAGAAGGAATTTTTACTCCCTTGTGCACATTGACACACCTTTGGTCGCTATAAGTATCTGTGACTACGGTATGGTTCAGGCACTGAGCAGCTGAGCAAAGTACAGGGTTCATTGTGTTCCATATTTTTCGATTCAGTGCTCATTAATTTACGTTCAGTGTACTTGTCCTGAGAAATGTTATGAATATGGATATGTCTAAGTAAAGCCCATAAAGCCCAGTTAAATGCAAAATTTCTATCTGGTAACAGAGTTGATTGATGAGTAGTGAAAGTCAATGTTATGTTTTACACTCAACCACGAAATAAACCCAAACAAACTTGTTTTTGAAATATATCAGGGGAGGGGAATAATTCATCCAACCTGCCCCAACAGGGGTGAGGTCCCAGAAAAGTGAATTCACTCAAGTGTGACCTGACATTTCACAACACTGACACCAGAAATAATCGTAACATCTTGAAGCCCAAAGAAAATAAGACAGAAAGTCAAGAAATTGCTTCAGTATCTTCACTGGTAAACATGTAACCAACCTTTTAGGGAGTATGCCTTTGGATGAACTATGGGGTAATTCATTTCATTGTGAACCCAAAACTTTAGTGCGGCATTTTTTTCAGCACTGATGCGATCATGCAGTAACCGGTGACCAAAAGGTTTATCCATATTTAAGATGAGGGGCACTTTTCTGAGCCACACAATGAAGGTTTCCAATGCATTTTCATAAGAAAAATATTTCCTCCGCCACCATTGTGGCTTTTGGGCATATAATTGTGATGTCACAATGGTCCATTATTGCATCACAATGAAGCAGCAATTGTGTCGTCACCAAATCAAGTTTTGGGGTCTATAACTGTTCTTCTGATTCCCAATAATTCATACATTATTTGTGAGTTTATTTTTAAATATTTTTTCATTAATACTTTGTAATTTACATTGCAGATTAATATTCAAGAAGCAGCACTTAAAGATTTGAAGTCTAGACTTGAGAATACGAGATATGGGGAAAGTTTAGAAAATGGAGACTTCAACTATGGATTTCAAACAACATATTTGAAGGTATTTTCATAACATTTGAAGAATATCTGATTGATGCCAATTATACCTTGAATAATATATATTATGCAATACACATGTAGATGATACATCTATCAAACTATCATTTGTAAATTTTTTAATTTTAGACATTAAAACATGAATCCCTTTGGCCATGTTAATCAATGGAGCGACTGTTGAATAAAATGACCTATACTTACCTTGAAATAAAGAAAACAAACAGTTTACTGCATAACATAAATTAGGCTTACTAGGTTTAAATTTAATGGGATGGAATTGAGTATTGCAATGAAGACGTCTGCTAATGAAAAAAAAAAAAAAAATATATATATAGAATTAACTTAATATATAATTTGATATTTTTCTAAATAGATCTTTGTTACCACACCAAACATACAAATAACTTAATGATAAATTTTGGATTATAATTATAATGTCTTAATTTTTTTAAACTAAATTGATCATGTACAATATCTAGGATGTATCATCTTGAATTTCAGGAAGTAGTCAATTATTGGAAGGACAAGTATGACTGGAGAAAACATGAAGCAACTCTCAATAGTTTCACGCAATTCATAACTCAAATTCAAGGAATCAACATCCACTTTGTCCATGCCAAACCAAAGGGAAATATTAAAGGTTTGAATAATTATCCACTTTGTCCATGCCAAACCAAGGGAAATATCAAAGGTTTGAAAGTGGCCCATCCGAAACTGACCATTTCATATGTATCCTTGACCACTATTGATCGGTTTCTAGAGCTATATGAAGTTAGTTTCATAAAATATAGTTGACTCTAGTTATAGTAGGCTTACACCTTCCACCACTATTTTTGCTGTCTAGGCCAAAAACTGAGAGTGAAGTGTACTCACACTCTAAAAGCAGAAAGGTCTATTTAGAACCTTTTGACAATCATTTCATCTAGCCTGTTATAAATTTGGAACCTTTTATAGTTCTTTTTTGAAACCTATCAAAAAGTTCTTTCAAAGAACCACTGAAGGTTCCATATGAAGATTCTTTATGGAACCCAATGACTCAAAAAACAAAAGTTCTGTAAAGAAGACTTGCACTGTTCAAGAGTTTTTCAAAGAGCTGTGCATGGGTTTATCTGTTGGCATGGGTGCAGAATTTTCATTTTTCTAGGGGGGGGGGGGAGGATTTCTGCCTGGACAAAATCATGAAGGAATCTTAATTTAAAAAGTTCCAGCATTAAAGGCCTTATATGCTGTTGTTGTTTTCTGTCCTGAGAGTGCATGATAAGAAAAAGTCAAGTAGACAGTAATTTTGAAACCTCAAATGTGACACGTGCATTTTCCATGCATTTTGGGTAAATGCATGGAAAACGCATGGCTTTTGCCTATTATATTTCGACGAAAACCATGCAAGTTCCTTCTCTTGGAAAATGCAAGTGGCACATTTGGCCATTTACCACATAAATCTTACACATAATTTCATCTCCATGCCAATGTAGGCCTATTGTTGTTTTGATATTGGACTTAATTTATAGGGAAACCTTTGCTAATGATCCATGGATGGCCAGGATCTGTCTGGGAATTTTACAAAGTGTGTATAACTATCCAATATCTCTTACAAATTTTTTTTTACTCATATGTCGCTTTATTGCCGGGAAGTGCCTAAGTGCATTCTAATTAGTTCCATGCTCATTGGTCATATATAGGATGAGGTGTGCATTCTGCACATAATTGTAACAATGCAAACTGGTTACCATCCTGCTTCACCTAGTTAAGATTCGTCCTTATGGGCTCTGTCAAGAGGCATACAACAGATTTCTCTGAATTGCTGAGGCAACTTCAGGCATCAAAAGACAAGTTCCAAGGCTTGTACAAATCTTTTATGTAATCTTCAGCTAGCTTTCCATCCAAGCATTCAGTATAGGTTTCAAGCAAGGCATTGAATAAAGAACTCTGCAAGACAGTAAGTTTGCTTCCTCAGTACTGGTTCCTGGTTAGGTAAAAAACGGATATATTTATTGCTCCAGAGCCTTATATTAACAATAAGGCCCTTCAATCCTCCACCCAGCATGCACTGGGTGGGGTTAATTTAAACCAATGGCAAGTGCTAAAACAATGCACTGCACTTCAACAACCAATCCTAGAACAATACACAGTTAGGTGCTTGACTGCTCTCCCTGGAGCAGCAGAGCATGAATTACATAAGGTGGGTGGTTTCCCCCCTTAACTGCAAGGCCTGTCAAAATGCCACTTTAAACTGGCAGGAATTAAGCCTGCAGAGAGAAAGGGGCTCTCTGTACCAATGCATTATACTGTAGCTATTTTTAGCCCAAGTTGACACTGTGAGACAAAGGCAGTGTCAGCAGTTGGCAGGTAGCTTGGCTTGGGGTGCAGTAAAGTGCAATTAAGGAGGCTGTACTGCTCCAGATCAAAGGCCTGCCTGGACTTAGTGCAAGGTGTAATTATGCTGGCATTCTGACATACAATCATACATCTAACATTTAACATTTAATGTTTAACATTTCTCTCTCCTATCAGTGCACTAAATGATTATATAAGACTAAAACATGATGGACATGAATTTAGGAGTATGCATGTGCATACCAACTATGCATTTCAATGATTAACATATTAAACAATGCATTTGATAACTAACATGCTAGTCATGGCACTTCAAACCTCATGCATGACTAGCCATATTAAACAATGTATTTAATAACTAACCTAATAGTCATGCACTTCAAACCTCATGCATGACTAACTTTATTACACAATGTATTCAATAACTAACCTAGTAGTCCATGCACTTCAAACCTCGTGCATGACTAACGATATTAAACAATTTAATTAATAACTAACATGATAGTTAATGCTTAACAAAGTCTCTGTGACTGTAGTTATGAGATATGTATGAGATATCTATATCATAGAAAAGTGAGTGAATACAGGGCAGTGGACTTTACATCACTCCCGCCCCCCCCCTTTCTTCCAGATCATTGATGCTAGACAGCAAGGAGCAAATAAAGGTCAATAAAAATAAGTGATAGTAGTTTTCCCCCCAGACCACTGGCCTGGCTAAGCCAATCAAAGCAAGCTGGTTTGTTGACATACTTGCTTCAGTCAGGAAATAATGCAAGGGATGACATAATAGTAATACAAGAAATGTGCACTGATAGTTAAGATAAGCTTAAGGAAGCATTTTTGTTGAGAGAGTATATGCATGACTAAACAATAGTAAAAGACAGTGTGCTAAGTATGCCATAAAAATACACATCATTAATACAAAATTCAATGCAAGGTAAATACAAATGATACACCATTATTAAAACACAAGGATTTTGATTTACAAGAGATCCAGGGAGCGCATGACTAGGCCACTTGATTAAAGTTTCATGTTGTGCTGTACTGCGCCCAATAGACTGGAAACCTTAGTTTATCCAGTAAATGACATTTAATAATCTATTAGCTAATGGCTCCCCTACTGTATATAATAACATTAAACACAATATAAAACATTGGTTTGTGACATAATAGCAAAGGTAACATGTTGTTTATCCTTTGGCATGATTAATTTATGTAAAAATAGTAAGAGGTGACAATATTATTTGTCTATTCTCTGCTATGAGAAGAGTATAAAATTAATGTTCAGCAAGTTTCCCAGCGGTTCACCTCACAAGGTAATAGAGTGGCAAGTAGAAAAGACAGTAGAGTATATGATAAAGAAAAAGATGAGTGTGGCAAGATTGAGGCAATTTTACTGTATGTTGGTGTCTGCATTTGTGGGCAAACAGTAAGGCTGTGACATTCAGTCCGATAGTGGAGGGAGTACTGGCCATAAATTTGAGCGGGTGGCGGGGGTGGGTTGTGGGATTTGGTCAGTGGTGGTGGTGAGTGGGAGGGCCTCGCTTGTGGTTGGCCGGGCTTGCCTCAGTTTAGCCCTGAAGCGCCTCCAGCGTAAAAACAATACTGTTAGTCTAATCCACAAGGTCATGAGAAGTACCATGTTGAATATGGCAAAGACAGAAGGGACTGGGGATATTTTAAGGGGGGGGGCTTATGTGCGACAGGATGTAAGAGGGTATCTACATCGATGTCCAATATGGGGCTCGTGTTGACAGAATGAAGCTGGGGCAGGGCGATCTGTAATTGATTAATCTCCAAGCGCTTGGAAAAATTAAAGTGAGCCGTGACCCGCACGGCAGGCATTAAAAAGCGCCTGGCCAGGTACATTCTGTCCACACAGGTGATTGTCCAGCCTGTACCATGAATGGTGCAAGGCTGGATGCAGGTAACATTATGCACGCCTTGGGGCAATTTAACATGGGTTTCAGCTAAGCCAGGGCAGCAGATAACTAGGGTTTCCCCTACTGAAGCAATGGCATATTGATTAATGTCAATCATCGTTAATAATGGGTCACCAGCATAGTCTCTGACATCGACTCTGCAAGTATTAATTAGGTCGCGCCTGTTTGTTAGGATGCCCGGGCACAGCGCATGAGCGAGGGTCCAAATTCTGGACCAGTTTGGCACACTGTGGGCTGATGGCCCAAGCATTTATGTGGGATGAATAAATTGCCAGAAATAGTGTCAATGGCATACGCATCATTGAGCTTTAAAAGGATGGTGTAGGAAGAGTTGTGTATGGGTATTGGGTGTGCCAGTACCCTATACAGCAAATAGGGACGGGATGCTACTAATGGGAGCTCAACTTTATACAGTAAACTACCTGAGGATTGCCATAGAGGAGTTACAGATAAGAATTGATAGTACCACTCTAGTGAGGATATTACCTTGTATTGAGCTGCTGCTTGTTGTAGTATCTCAGTCAACTGGCTGGCCGATAGCAAGTCACGTGTCAGGTGGCCTAGCTCAAGCTCAGCATGTTGTCTATGGAAGAGCGACGTTTGGCGGATTTAATGCTGAGCTGCTAGTTCCACAATATCCAAGTACCGGTCTAGATTGGTGATCAGTTCTATGCGGCTTATTCGGCGTGCATGATCCTGGATGACCTTTGCCAGTTGATTGATGGCTGTGTTGATCTGGATGATGTGAAGCGCCATTTGGTGTTGTTGGCCGGATATCCTCTGAGTATATGCTCGAGTCTGATTAAGGATCTTCACAAGGTGGTTGTGGGCATGCATCATATCCTTTTGACGCCCATCTACCTCAAAGAGGGCGGCTTTAAAACGATCTAGTTGTGATGATGTGGCCACACCAAACAGCACATTTAAGATTGATCCTCCTATGTCCAGTAGCCCCCTCTTGAGCCGCCTAGGTTGTGCGTCATCCGCAATGATGGCCATCAGTCGATCTCTGCGCAGCTTCTGCGATTGCAGGTCGATTTTGATGCCAGTGTGCGACAGTAGCTCTAGGGCTGTAAAGGTGTGATTCAGTTGTGCGGGTATGAAGGCGGGTCGAGTGTGACATAGACGTCCTATGAAGCAACCAACTGATGTAGTGTCTCACCTCCTCTGACGCTAATGCCATCAGGGAGTGAGATGACTATGATGGGTGAAGAGGCTGCGGCTGTTAATGCATGGCACAGGACCAGCACTAAGATGACTGACCTTTTAGAAATGTGGCCACTTCCTGCGTGACAGAAACGCGAGCCTTCTTCTGTTGCTCTGGGGAATACTATGTTGGGATCCACCAGCCTCACTTTATTGATGTTCAGGGTCTTCTGCTTCCCTGTCTGCTGGTGCACCACCCATAGGACCTTGTTTCTGATGTGTGTCACTGTCCATTGTGGAACCCATCTTGAAGTTAGAGATAGAGGCTCCTGAGCCTTTATGACCATGGTATCCCCCACATTAAAATGTCCTGTGTTGGCTTGTCACTGTAGTCGCTCGCGATTTTGGTGTCTGGATTTGAAGGCGGTTGTCCAGCAGCTTGTCTTCCCTGAGTAGCTAGGAGTTGGGGAACCGTGCTCTGCGACCATGATGCAGAAAGAACAGGGTGTGGCCTGTGACGTCTGAGACCTAGTTGTTATAGGCCAACAGTGCTGGACCTATTTGGTCCTCCCAGGTATTCCTGGTATTGTTTATGAGGCGCGAAATTATTTGCTTTAGCGTTCCATTAAAGCGCTCACATTTGCCATTAGCCTGCGGATTATAACTGGTGGTGTGTCTGTGGTCTATGGCCACACCCTTAAGATAACTATGTATGGTGACTGCCCCAAATTCTAATCCCTGGTCCGTTATTATGACATCTGGGTATCCATTGCGAGGGAAGACATGCCTAGTAAATTGTTTCCAAACTTCAAAACTAGTTTTGGTAGGCATGGGATAGGCCTCTGCCCAACCAGTGCAGTGATCTATTATAGTTAATATGTATTGGTTGCCAGCTGCTGACTTCACCAGGGGTCCAATTAGATCGGCTGCCATGATCTGTATTGGGGCAGTGGCTATCCGCATTTCCCCCATTGGAGCCTTGAGTTTGGCCTTGCTGTGTATGACACACGTGGGGCACTTGCTGATAATGGCAGTTATGTCTGACTTCGTTTTTGGCCACACAAAAGCTTCCTGCAGTTTGCGCATGGGTTTGATGACAGACATATGCCCAACGTCCTCATGCGCCCTGGTTATGACGGTAGCGTGTTGCTGTGGCGGAATGACAAGGCGCGGATGATCAGCTGCATATTTATATGGGCGTCTCGTGGAGTACAGTAACCCATTGATTAGTTTGAATTCGCTGTCCTCATCGTGCTGTTCCGTCCACTCAGTCATAGATCTCTGCCGTTGCGCAATGACTTGGAGGTCAAGGCTGTAGATGTCTGGGGCATCGTCATCCGGGGGCATGATGGGCAGGCTGTCGCCCAGTTGCCAGTAGCCAGTGTCAAACGTGGCGATGGTGTCTACCTGCCTTATCCTGGCGAGCATGTCTGCGCGGATGTTCAGTTTGCCCTTATGATACTCCACTTTGCAATTATACTCAGCTAGCAGGACAGCCCAACGTTGGATCTTTGTATTCAGATCTTTCGTGAATAATGAGGTGAGGGGCTTGTGATCCGTGATGGTCCTGTAGCTGGCGCCCCAGAGGTAAGGGCGTAAGCTTGTTTGGCGCGTGCATTCTTGCGATTGCAGTAATTTTGCTTGGGTCTGCCCTCAGGCCTGCTTCACTGACCACGTATCCCAGCAGCCTCACTTCTCATAAACCGATTACGCACTTGGTGGGATTCAGGCGCAGATTGAATTGAGCGAGGCGATCAAACATGATCTGCAGGTGCTGGGCATGCTCTGCCTCATTTGCGCTGTACACGACTATGTCGTCTATGTACAGCATGCATATTTCCAATCAGTCCTTTGAACACCACTTCCATGGCCCTTTGGAAGAGCTGACTGGCGTTACACAGGCCCATGGGTAGCCTGGTCCAGTGGAAGAGACCTCTGTGGCACACACGGTCTTTTCTTGGTCCTCAGGGTGGAGGGGCAACTGATGAAATCCGGATTTTAAATCCAGCATTGTAAATACTGTGGCTCCTTGGAGCTGATCAAAAATGTCCCTTCTAAGGGGTATGGGGTAAGCATCCTTCTTGGTGACCTTGTTGAGGCTGGTGTAGTCCACACAGAAGCGTGGGCCCTCCGAGGGTCTTTCTTCTCAACAAGGACCACTGGTGACACCCAGCGGGATGCTGTGGGCACTATGATGCCTTGACGCAGAAGGTCATCAATTTTCAAGTTCAAAGCTGCCCGTTTCTTGAGGGGCAGGCGGTATGGGCGGCAAATAGGTCGGCGTGGTCGCTCACGCACTGGCTGATTCTAGAGTCCTGAATTATCGGAGGGCATTCCCCCTGTGACTCAAGAGCATTGACATGACGAGCAGGCAGCAGAGGCAGGGAAACTCCCCTCCACGTAAGGGTGCCTTTCTTATAGTCTATGCTGGCCTGTTCTTGTCGCAAGACGTCTTGGCCCAGTATGAGCGCGTGACCGATGTGCTCCACTATGATCACTGAGATGCTGCCTATTGTCTTCAGAGGAAGTTCATTTGCATCCAGCACCTTAATATCGTGCCCAGTAACTCCGCATAGGTCAACCGACTTTCCTAGCAGGGGCCGTCGTCCAGTCTTCTTACACAGGAGTTCAAATTCTTGGCGCCGCAACACAGTGCAGGAGGCGCCGGTGTCGACGAGTGCAATCAATATGTAGCCATAAATTGTCAGCTCTACATATTTCAGCTCGTCAACCGTTGCGGCGCCTATTGGCCCCCTGGTTGGGGTCACTTCTCCCCCTCTGACCTCACTGCTGGGTGGCCTTGTGGGTACGGCAGTGTCGCTCAACGTGGCCGACTCGCTGACAGAATTGCAGATGGGCGAGCCATCGTCTGCACACGTGTTGTCCTGTTGGGCCGGTGCAGCAGGCCGCGCCTGGCGAGTGGCGTGGTCATCCTGGGTCTGGGTCGGCTGGGGTCTTCTCGAATTCTGCATGGCGGCCATCAGCTTGGTGAATTGCTGGGTCATTCCACTGACCTGACGACGCACCTCGGCCATGTCTTTGGCAAAATCTGGGGCGCCCGCGGATGCCGGCGACAATGCACACACCTCCATTGGCTCCTCGTCCCTCACCAGGACGCCGTCGTCCAGGGCCATGCAGAGGCGGTACTCGTCAGATTTATAATTTTCCACCAACTGCATTGGATTCGAGTAATTGCCCGGGTGGCCATGTTTTATTAGACGCTCCACGATGTGGCAGTCTTGTAGCCCTCTCATGTAGGCCTGCAGCAGGAGGCGCTTCTGGTCATCATTTCGATTGGGGGCTGCTCTTCCTCGACCTGCTGGGGCAATTGGATATGCCAGATCCGCCATTTCACGGAAACGCCGGCCATATGACGTGGACGTCTCATAGGCACCCTGCTTCGACTTTTCCAACTCATGGCGAAGGCGGTCGTCCTCATGGGGCTGTAAGAAGGCCTGTTGAAGATGGGCTCGCAAAGTAGGCCAATCCACTGCCTTGCGGTCGGCCTGACGGTCGAGAAAATGTTCAAGCTCTCGCCTGAGCACTCCTTGTGCAGAGTGGGCCGCCACGTAAACCGTAAATTCTGAGTACGGAATTGTGAGGTCCACTTCCCTGACCCATTCGCGAACTGCCCCTGGAGCAGCCCCGTCGCAGAGCGGCACTCGCTGGGCAAGATTGATGGCCGTCAGGCGGTCGCTGTTGAATTGTCGGCGTCGCTCACGTTCATGCTCTGTCCCTCGGTCTGCATCTCGGTTCTTGGCGCCTTCATCGCGGAGCTGTTGCACAAAGTCCGCAAATTGCTGGACATCCACAGCTGGAGCAGGAGCAGGAGCTGGATTAGGTGCAAGAGCAGGTAGAACCATGATGTTTGCGTGTGGTCATGCATTTCAATGATTAACATATTAAACAATGCATTTGATAACTAACATGCTAGTCATGGCACTTCAAACCTCATGCATGACTAGCCATATTAAACAATGTATTCAATAACTAACCTAATAGTCATGCACTTCAAACCTCATGCATGACTAACTTTATTATGCTAAACTAAGTCTCTGTGACTGTAGTTATGAGATATGTTATGAGATATCGATATCATAGAAAAGTGAGTGAATACAGGGCAGTGGACTTTACAACCTGTATAGAATGATAAATTGTGCAGGTATTACTGTGCAGTTGCCTTATTAAAACACTATTGAAAGGTGTTTGAGCAAACTTTGACAGTTTATATCTCATCTTGTCTTATCTTGTCTTGTCTTGTTTTGTCTTATTTTGTCTTGTCTTATCTGATCTTGTCTTGTTTTATCTTGCCTTGTCTTGTCCTATCCGATCTTATCCTATCTCATCTTGTCTTGTCTTGTATTATCTATCTTGTCTTATCTTATCATTTCTTTTCTTATCTTATCTTGTCTTGTCTGATCTGATCTAATCTGATCTTGTCTCATCTCATCTCAGCTCATCTTATCTTGTCTCGTTTTGTCTTGTCTTATTTTATCTTGTCTTGTCTTGACTTGTCTTGTCTTGTCTTGTCTAGACTTATCTTATCTTACCTTATCCTATCTTTGTCAAACATTTCATTCTTTCTTCAGATTCTTCCTATGTTGACGGACCCGGTGGCCCATGGAGGGCAACCTGATGATGCGTTTGAGGTCATTGCACCATCCATTCCTGGCTACGGATTCTCTGAAGCACCTCATAAGAAAGGTATAATCATGGAACTGTAATCGATTACAGTTCTACGGTATAATCTTACTCTTACCATGTGGACAATAAAAGCAAAATATGCTGACCACACAGCGATGTCATTTTAAAATACCTGGGTCAACACTTATTCCACAGTGCAATGCCTTGTAATAAGTTAAAGCATATTTTGCCCATATATGGAATACATTCTTTTCAGTCATAATTCAAAGTAATTAGCTTTTTGTATCTTATTATCTCGTCACCCATAGCTGAAACGTCTGAGAAGCACAGACTCAATTATGTCATTGACTTGCGACAGAAGAAACTGTATTCTTGAAATGGAGCAAATTTATTGAGAATAAGCACTTTATAAAGATTGTAGTTCATTATAACATTTTGTGCGCACTTTTGATTACAGGCTTTGATCAAGCAGACACAATGAGCATTTTCCATGAACTCATGCTTCGACTCGGTTACAACGAATTTTACGTCCAAGGAGGTGATTGGGGTAGTATTGTTGCAACCTTGATGTCTGCCAATCACCCCAAGTAAGCACAGTTCATGTAAAGATATTCAGAGCTATAAAATATACCTGAAGCTATACACAGCTAGAGATAACTATAGTCACTCCAGCAAAGACTCCCACAGATAAGTCGAGATTCACACCCAAACTGGTCAACCAGCAGAGACCCAAACGTTATATTTAAATTAGTTGACCCTGCCGTGACGTCAATCCTTCAACTCAAAAAGGGGAAATTCCGTTGCAATGGTTACAACCATTGTCAACCATGAGGGATTTATTCACTCTAGAAATGGTGTATATATATATATATACATTAATTGAAGCCATGAAAAGTGATTCTGAACAAGATCCATATCAGAATATCAGACAATGTGAGCAGAGGAGAAGCCCATTTAATTGTTTCTGTTAAATTTGACGACTCTGACCACATGGGCCACATGAATAAATTATGATAATACCCCAACTTTGCGATATTTGCCTGGGGTATCTTTCCCTGGCATCTGTAGTAGGATCCATAATAAATGTCCACTTGTTTTTCAATCATAATTTTCCATAAATGGCAAGGTGCAGCACAAAATGGACTGAAATATCACAAAAAAATCAAATCCCTAATTTCTAACCTATAAAACACCTCTTTTAGTACCAACTAACTTCAAGTATCTTGCAGAAATTACATTGGAGGGATATAGCAAAACTTATTTGGTTCCCGGAACGGTTTTTATGAGCTAGAAAGTTGGGATTTGACATTTCTGTTCATATTGTGCTGCTCCATGCTAACTGTTGAAAAAAAAAGCCCAAATAACAAGTGGACATATATTATGGATCCTAGTATAACAGCCAATTATACTCCACTATGTGACCTTTCCTAACTCTCACCTGAGTGTTAACTGAACTGTTATGCTTTACAAAGGCATTATAATAAAAGAAATAATCAAACAAATTAGTAGATATGTATAAGTTAGTAAAATCCCAAATAGGGTGGAGTTAACTAACATTTTTGTTGCTTATATCTCTTCACCTTCAGCATCGGGATATAACCAACAAACATTTCAGCTAACTCCCTCCTATTCGGGATATAGCTAATACTTAATTGAAATGCCACATTACAGCCTGCCTTATCAAGGTGTCAAGTTTAAGTGAACACCAAATACCTTTGCCTTTGATCGAGTAAATTAGGACTAATTTTTGTTTTGCAGGAACATTTTGGGAGTGCATCTGAACATGTACAGTGCATCCATGTATGATGGGTTAGCCAATCTGCACAATATGGTGGGTGGTATGTTCCCAAGTCTATTCTTTGATAAAGTAGATGCGGATATTATCAGGCGAAATCCTCCCTTTCTGAATCTGTTGGAAGAATCTGGATATTTTCATCTTCAAGCTACTAAACCGGACACAGTTGGTGAGTAAAGCTGATTGCTGAGATGATCATCTCTTGTGTTGGATATTGATGAAGGTAGATGATGAATTTGGTGATAGTGTCAAACAGACGAGGGTATTGGCATTGCTTGGCTGGCATTGCTGTTGGTACCTTTTGGTTAAAGCTCTTCATTGGGCTCTTCTACGGGAGAATACTGACTCTGGGGGTTGTAATTACTCCATAATTGGGTATTAAGTTAATCATTCCAGTAAACCAATATCATTGGCTATTCATTCCATATATGAATCTTTACATAAATCAAAACTTTGTCTTACTCGAATCAAATCAGCATGATCAGGTGGTCCATTTAAATTTGACTTATGCAAGGTCTACCGTGCTGTTTGCCAAAAAAAGTTATGCCTCATGCATTTCTTGACATGTCTTCTTTTCAAGATAACTAATTTTTCATTTCTTTCAAAAGGCACCGGCTTAAATGACTCTCCGGCAGGATTGGCAGCGTATGTGATCGAGAAGTTTTCAACGTGGACAAATTTGGAATGGAGAGATTTGCCAGATGGAGGGTTAACTAAGAAGTTTACGCTCGATGAACTTTTGACCAATGTCATGATCTACTGGCTGAATGGAAATATCATGTCCTCTCAACGATATTACAAAGAAATATTTCACAGTCCTGAAATCAATGAGATAGACAGGTAAATGAGAACATTTTGACATGTGATCCTTTTTTATTAAAAAGGATATCCAGATCCTCACTTTGTTGGGATTTAAGATTGATTGGCAATGGTTTGTTGTTAACTACATACAAAATATAAAAATATATATTGGTAGCACTGTAAACTGGTATCTTTGGCTGCCGGGGGTATACTTGGCCATCTATGAAAAAAAGGATTTTGTCAAGTCTCGTTCTGATTTGACCTAATATCGGTAACTACCTAGAAGTTTACGCTCGATGAACTTCTGACCAATGTCATGATCTACTGGCTGAATGGAAATATCATGTAGCCTCAACGATATTACAAAGAAGTATTTCAAAGTCCTGAAATCAATGAGATAGACAGGTAAATGAGAACATTTTGACATGTGATCCTTTTTTATTTAAAAAATTATCCAGATCCTCACTTTGTTGGGATTTGAGATAAATTGGCAATGGTTTGTTGTAAACTACATACAAAATATAAAATATATATTAGTAGCACTGTAAACCGTTATCTTTGGTATACTTGGCCATCTATGAAAAAAAGGATTTTGTCAAGTCTCGTTCTGATTTCACTTAATATCGGTAACTACCTATTAGCTTCCCAAAAATAAAACAAAAAGAACATGATCATTGATACAGCCTATACTGCTCTGGGGACAGTTATGTAAGGGCATGTGGTTTTCAACGATTCAGCAGTTGCTGTACACTTTGGTTTAGGAAACCAAGTTGTACACATGCCAGCAACTTGGAATGTACGTATTTTAGAGAATGTCTCACAGATCAAATTGATGTATAGCTAATTCAAAATTCTTGGTAGAGCCAAAGAAAATTAATATTGCAGCCCTCTGAAGCTCAATATGGGGTATCTTTGGCCATGGCCAAAATGAACTCAAGGTCCCAGGTCCCCAACTTTATGGAATATTGATGCACATGGCCCACAGTCCAGCCCACTAGTTGTGCCACAGCTGGAGAGTGGCAGAACTAATTTATTGGTGTCCCATGGGTTGCTCTTTGGTGAAGTAAGAAGAAAATTCAACAATGCTCTGTAAATATTAGTCTAATTTATATTTAAAAAAAAGTATTTATAAATTAATTGTGTGATTATCGTATACAAGGTCCAGCTAACTTTCAATGAAACTGTTGCGTTTGAGGCCCTTTACTTATCATAAAGTACCAGAATCAATTCTTTTTTTGAAAGGATTTTCTTGTATATTATTATTATAATGATAGTGAAGATGCCAAATTGAGAACCTTCCAGCATGGGATATATATATTGTATATTATTCTTTATAATCATAATTCTGATCAGAATATCTTATTATATACATTTCCAGGCTCCCTGTGACAGTTCCATCTGGTCTGGCTTGTTTTCCAAATGAACTTTTAATGGTGCCAAGAGCCATTGCCAGCTACAAATTCGAGAACATTGCTCAGTTTACTGTGATGCCACGAGGGGGCCACTTTGCTGCATTTGAAGAGCCACGCCTCTTAGCGGATGACATTAGAAGTTTCGTCAGAAAAGTAACTTCTTCCAAGAAATAAAATTTTGCCACACAGATAAAGATTAATTGTAACTACTTATGAATTTAAATTTACTTGAATTAAATAAAATGTGAGTAATCTTTTTTTTTTTAAACAAATTTATGAGGAAGTTGTTTGTTTTTTTATGGTCTTTAAAAAAAATACTATTAGAATGCTATTCTTAGCCTTTCAGGGTAATTTGTAAACAGCCCAGTGGCAATGTCAAAGAATATTGTATCAACATAATGTTGGTAGCATGAAGTTCATTACATAGAAAGTAGAGATTTTTATCAACAAATTATGTTGATTTTGTCGGCAGTTCATTGGATTTAGTTTCTCAACATTCAGAGATAATTTGAAACAGTTGCGTTCAGATTAAAAAATTTCTTTCAACTTAGATTATAATCAAGGTGCATCTAGTCATTTCTAAAATTTGGCTAGGCTAGTTCTGATTGAGTCTGATTGAGTCTGATTGAGTAACGAGATGGGCTTGGAGGTCTCATTGTTGATTGGAAACTATTACAAATTGATCACTAAATTTTGTAGCAAATCTACCTTTGGCTAAATCAGCCTGAACCAGCCCAACCGGCGATTACCAGCCTTGAACCTGCTGTGGAACAGTTAAAAACCCGTCATTAAACCCACGATTTGTCCTACAATCATTCAGAATCACATTGGCTACATCTGAGCACCTCATACACGTCAAATTTCCTATAGCTATAGACTTCTAACCAGGATGTGACAGCAGCCAGTACAGGGGCAAGAGATGTATGTTGACCTCCTGAGAGGTAAAGGATATGGTCAAAAGACTGTAGGAGAAGGTCAAATGTGCAAGGGATGCTGGGATGCTGCTTAGGCCACACCTGGCGAGCTGATTGGCCTGGGTTCAGGAGATGGTCAAAACCACTGTATTACAGAGATGAGATAGAGGAGGTGCCCTTGTACTATATATAGATTATCTTAGCAATGAAGGCCCTAGTGGATAACTTCGGAAGCAACATCTCATCACTGCTAAGTTGTTTTGCTCTCTTAGTGCCAAAGGGCAGGAGGTCACAGTGCCTAATACAGTTGTATGTCTTGGTAGCTTGCAATTGAAGGCTCTTTTAGTTAAAGCATAGTAGTCTGTCCTATTACAAAGTGGTACATTGCCTAAATCATACAATATATTTGAAAATTACAAAATCAAACAAACAAACAAACAAAATAAAAAGAAAATTGCCTATATCACTCTAATATATTTGGGAAAAAACAACAACAAAAATACACAGAAAAGAAACAAATAAGAAATAATGTCTGTAAAGTAAAATGGCGCCTTTGACATGTCTCAGTTATGTTTTACGAAAATGTAGAGGTTGATATGTGTTATTTACTTGCTCAAATAAAATTCAAAATGTGTATATTACATTTTGGAACTGAACCTCATTTTAACTCTGTGGTAAAACCAGTAATGATGAAAACTTCATTAACTACTTACTCTACTTACTCTACTTACTCTGCTTATTCCTTGCAATATACTCATACTTGCACGACCTTAAGTTCCTAGGCAGTTAACATATGAACATGAAAAACAAATTTAACATTGTGTAAAGTTTTGTAATTCGGCACATTTTTCACAAAAAATCATTCTAATTGTTTAACATATTGGCCAGGCATGAACATTGAAATGATACTCTTGTACTTGTCAGGCATATCAAACTTTGAGAAAAGTCACCTCGAAATTCTGACACAATTGTTTCAGGAAATATTATTGAAAATAGTGCCTTTAATTCCAAAAACAAAAATTTTGGCAACCATGCTTTATTAAGTGTTTCAAAAATGCTCTAATGAAGCATATTTCCTGCTGTTTCATTTTTTCTTAACCCTGGTCATAATAATGTGCACCAGAACAAGGACTTGGGCAGAAGGTGATACGTGCTTGCCCTACACACTCAACATTTTGTACATCGAAGCTTCGGAAAATATTTATAAAGAATCCTGACAAAAAATATTGTAGGAATTTTATTTAGTATTTTATAATGTATTACACATGGTGAAATCATGTTGCAAGTTTATTTGGAAATAGCATTTATGATATTTCTGCCGGCTTTTCTAGGTTCCACACTTGAAAATGCAATATGTTTTGCAAATATTGACATAATGTTTAGGTAATATCTGCAGGAAATATCATCTCAAATATTGCTGCAATATTCTGGAGTCCCATGTTATCACCCTGTGACAACATGTTCTACAATATTGAATATTGTCATGATGTTCCGGCAATCATTTTTGGAAATAATACTTGAAATCATGACTGGCAAATTTTTTTAGGGTCCACACCTAGTTTTATAGTATATGACAACATTAGTCAAATATTGTGGCATGAATGTTACAACCTGTTTGTGTTTGCAGGGTGTATTTTAATAAAGATTATTATATTATATTTTAAGCTCCTATTTACTAAATGCATTTTTCTCCTATAAATATCTATAGTTCAACTGCAGAGCTCATGATTCCTAAGTACTCATGGGCCCCTTCACCTAGTTCATGGAGGTATAGCTGTAAGCCCATGACCAAGCTTTAGCCCTTTTAACTGATCAAGGTCCTCTCATGATTTGGTCAAGGGAGGTACAGGACATATCATTATTCCCAGTTTGGAATTGTGCATGTATTTTTGTTTTTGGAATTCTAAATTATGTGTGCCAGATTTTCAGAAAAAAGATTATTGTTCAGGTAGCTGCATTCTTGAGTTTGTCTCACCAAATATAGTTAGGCCATAGTGAATCATGTTCAGAATTTTATCGATTTAAGCAGACAAATAGCATGGATAACTTTTTTTTGAAAGCCCTTTAATCATGCTGAATTATTTAGTGTGAAATGATAAACTGGTCAGCCTATATAGTAGTCCTATACAGTGTTGAAAGTTTACACACCCAAAAGTTTGCAAAACCCTAACTTCCCTAAATATAGCAATCATCAATGTGGTACTGCTATAAAGCAATATCTCACAATGCAGTCATCGATCGCAAATACAATAGAAACTTTTTCGATTTTGGACTACATGTATCTAGGTCAGGGACCACTGAGTTTTTTTAATTGAAATGTACTTGGCTAAGGGTGGGGGGGGGGGGGGGCGGAGTTTAAACCACCTAAACCCCCCCCCCCCCCAAATTAAATCTGGTCCTGTATGTAGCCAAATGGCAACTAACAACAGGGTGTCAAAGTAGGCAAAATGACTGAAATAAGGTGTACTTATTGCATAATTAATTTTACATACTGTTTGCATTGTATGACTGTATGATATGTGGTGCTTCAGTCTAAAGCCCCAGTCACACTAAGCTGTTTTAGCCATAGTGAACCCGTAGAGTGATGTAACGGTTATGAAACAGCTTTTTTCGCCGGGTTGGTGACGGATTCTGGCGGCAAAAAGGGGCGGGGCAGCACCCGAAGGGTTACCCGCCAGGTTCTACGGGTTACCCTTGGGTTCTACGGGTTACCCGCTGGGTTCTGCGGGTTCCACGGGTTACCCGCCGGGTTCTATGGGTGACTTGGCGGGTCCTATGGGTGACTCGGCGAGTTTTACGGGTGACTCGCCGAGTTGTAGGAGTAACTCCACGGCTTCCAGGAGCCTGGATGTAACTTGCATGAGACATTAAATTTGAGGTGCCTTGTACTCATTGTATATGCAAGACAAGTAAAATACCTCATTCAGGTATCCATATGGGGTTAAAAAAGGTTGGGCTCCAAATATCACCATTAATTAGCCTACCTCTGAGCAAATGGTCATATAAAAAGGCTATATCCTTTAGACCGGTAGGACTGAGACAGACACGTTAAACTAGAACTGAAATGTAAAAAGTATCGGGACTAGCCAAATGACTAGAAAAAAAAATAATGCCATTTATGCTGGCCAAAGTCACCATGCACAACCCATGAGGTGACTTTGGCCAATGACAAAAGTTTCCGAAAATTAGAAATCATGAGTGATATGAAAATAAACCACATCAGAGTAATAAAATAATTGCTGATCTTTGAATATATGGCAATTTTGAATATTAAATGTAATGTCAAATACGGGCCAAAGCCAGCGGTAGCCAAGCAAGCATATGGCCCTCATTCAACTGCGTTCGAGTTCACAGAATAATTCTACGGTGACCTAGCTACAAGTCCCCCTGTCCACAATACATCTAATGCAATGTAGGTCGGTTCTGGCCTAACGGTAACCATTTAAACCACTTTTATTAAATGTGAATTTATGTTTCAAGCGCTTTATTAAAATTAATGAAATACTATATGTCAAAAGATAAGGTATATATATGCCCTAAGGTATATATGCCCTAATTGTCAGACATTATAATACTTAAGTGATAAAATGTATCTCAATTGTATTTGTTTGACTGCAGATTAGCTTGTTACTGTATAGTTTATGTAATACAAGTGGACTTACATTCAATAATTTCATTTTTGGGATATTTAGACCTTTGTATTCAATTGATAGCAGTAATTCAGTATTACCCATCATATGATTACTTCACTATTAAGATCTTCACATTCATAGTGAGGGGACCCATATAGAGCATGCTCTAAATGTAATTTAAGGGTTGCTACATGAGGCAGTAACCAGGTTTGTTATAATACTTAAGAGAGTGGACTTAAAAAAGAGATATCTTAAAAGAGAGACATTTCTAGAGGTATAATTTCTTTAATTAATTGGCCCCATGTGGATGGTGTATGAGGTATTTGAATGTCATACAGGTAGATTTGGCTTTGTTAAATTTTGAAGTGGTCTTAGCTACGACCTAATAGAACATTTATGAGTATTCAGCCCAGAATGGTGCAGTTAAGGTGCAATTGCCTAATAAGGATGGCACATTTGAGGTGCACTAGCCTAGGGATCTGTGTACCTGCATGGGAATGAATGAATCAGTTGCTGAAGGATTTAGACCCACTTGGGTGAAGTAAGTTAATAAGGAGGTCACTTGGTTGAGAAGTAGTTAAATCGAAGTCTGAGGATTTAGCTGCCGACATCTGTAAAAGTTAGAAACTTGCATGTAAGTAAGTATATTTGATTTGCAGAAATTAATTAAAATTATAATAATTGTTGAAGTACAGTGTAATAACCCAAATATGAAGGATTTAAGTGACTAATACCTAATATGCTTGTTATAAATCAATTTAGTAACATTTTCTATGGGAAAGGAGACTTGAGTTTTGAGTGTGTTTATTTCAATGGAGGTTGTGAACTGGTGAAAACAATGCGCAACTACAGTACACAGCTAGGATGCGAACCAACTAGACAACAATTAACTGATTAACACTGTGTGTCATCACCTAACTGCCCAGCGACCTTATTATGGACATTCTTTGCTAATTTACCTAGTTAGACAAAATGATTGGCTAAACTATATAGCCAATGGGCTGAGTATAGACTTAAGAAATCTTCTCTTAAAAATACAAGAGAAACGGATTCATATTTTTTTAGCTTAGGCAATTTTTCTGAATTGCCTGCTTGTCCGAACAAGAATTGCGTAAACTCAGCACATGAACATGCAATTATTCTATAATTTGATTATTAGACTTTAATACCATAAGCCAGCCTATAGACTATAAGAGAAATTAATTTACATTAGATGAGTAAAAGAGCAAAACATATGCATAATTAGGTCACGGAGCTGTGAGGTGATGACTAGCAACTGAAGAATTTTCAGAATTTATAAGGCTGGCTAGCTTGATCATTCTTTTATAAAATTTCATGTCAAAGACAAACATTTGGTTACTGAGGCAAAACTGCATGGTTACTGCAGTTACATGATCCCAGTACAAATCGACTGCATATACAATTACCAGATCCCTGCTAATTTCTCAAGGTTTATGCTCTGTATTTTAGAAATTACCTTAAAATATGATATATTATAGAATAGTGCTGTTACCAATTGTGTTAAAAATATAAAAGATTTTTAATTATTAAAATCATGATTTTAATCAGATTTTTTAAAATTTAAATCAGATCTTTGTATAAATTTAAATGAGAGTTTTTAAAATTTAAATCATCAGTCACATTTACTTATATTTCCAAGATTCCTTTGTAAACTTACTAAACTGCGCTATAAGTATAAACAGAACAATTTTGGTTTTTTAAAAAGTCAACTTGAAACAAAGTTTTTTTAAAAACAAAAATCAGTTTTGTGTTGTGAAAAATCAGTTTTTAACCAAACAAAATTACATGAAGTAAATGAAAATTAAAAATATCAAAATAGTTGATTTTTAATATTATTTTTCATTGATTTAAATCTGCTGTTACTAAATCTAGGACATGGAGACTGTGCATGTCCTATCTGATGACCTGTCTGAAATGAGCTGTGTTTGGCATGGCTGTTTTGTTAGTTAAATAGGTCAGCTGAGAGCTCTCAATCTGGGACATAGAGTCATATAAATACATTATGCTAGGCCTAGATGTCATTTAACAACATGGGGTTCTTACTGAAGTCTACAATATTAGTGACAGTAGTAATAGCAGTATTAATAGGATACTCACAACTCAATAGGAAGACTCCTGCTCCACCTATAACATGGGCAAGAGGATATTGGGGCAGAGGAGACCCTAAACCTGATGGCACAGCCATTCACAATTTCAAGGTAATGTTATTTAATATTTACTTACTACTGTGAACCTCAAATTCATTGTGTTACATAGAGTCTGCAATAAATAAATGCTGATATATTATTATGTTTACCTGAGCAATGCATGTATAACGTTGAAAAAAAAAAGTTTATTTTATAAAATAAACAACAATTGCAGTAATTCCACAGGCTATTTAAAATTTAGCTATACCTTTGGCAGCTATCAGTACTGAGCAGCTGAGCAAAGTACAGGGTTCACGGTGTTCCATATTTTTTGATTTAGTGCACATTAATTTACTTTCAGTGTACTTGTCCTGAGAGATGTTATGAATATGGATATGTCTAAGTTTGTAAAGCCCAGTTTAATGCAAAAATTCTATTTGGTAACAGAGTTGATTGATGATGAGTGAAAGTCAATGTTATGTTTTGCACTTGTTTTGTGAAATATATCGGGGAGGGGGATAATTCATCAAACTTGACCCAAGAGGGGTAACGTCCCAGAAAAGTGTATTCACTCAAGTGTGACCTGACATTACACAACACTGACACCAAAAAAAAAATCGTAACATCTTGAAGCCCAAAGAAAATAAGACAGAAAGCCAAGAAATTGCTTCAGTATCTTCAGGGTAAACACGTAATCAACCTTTTTCTGTAATTCATTTGATTGTATGATGAGGTTTTAACACATAACTTTAGTGCGGCATTTTTTCATCAAAAGGCTTATCCATATTTAAGATGAGGGGCACTTTTCTGAAGGTTTCCAATGCCTTTTCATAAGAAAAATATTTCCTCCGCCACCATTGTGGCTTTTGGGCATATAATTGTTATGTCACAATGGTCCATTATTGCATCACAATGAAGCAGCAATTGTGGCGTCACCAAATCAGCCTCAGAAAGAGGCACTGAGTTATGGAAGCAAACCCACAACCCCTCACAAGTTGACCAACACACAAACCAAGGAGCCAATTAACCCAGTACCCCAATGAATCCCATGCAGACAAAATAACACAATAAAAAATGATTTTCTAACCTGAACATCCTGTAGACATGGACCAGATAGATTTAAGTATTATCTTGTTATGTCATGAAATGACATAAAACCCAATTTAGTATTGGTTACTTTTCATGTAATGTATTATCAGAACAATGTTAGAATCAGTATTACATCTGGCGTCATAAACATTTTGTTAAAATAGTTGGTCAAAGTCTGTTTCATTTAAATAGTTTTTCATGACGTCAAGTTTTGGGGTCTAAAACTATGAAAACATAACGTGTTTTGTTTTCTTCAATTTTGTGTTATATGTCTGTGAGGTACATACAGGAAAAAAAATTACTCAATATTTGATAAATATTTAACTTATGTAAACAGTAAAATTTGTTCATATGCAAAAGTAAAATAGTTCAATTTAGCAAACATTTTGTAATTCTGATTCCCAATAACTCATACATTATTCGTGTGGTTATTTTTAAATAATTTTTTCATTAATACTTTGTAATTTACATTGCAGATTAATATTCAAGAAGCAGCACTGAAAGATTTGAAGTCTAGACTTGAGAATACGAGATATGGGGAAAGTTTAGAAAATGGAGACTTCAACTATGGATTTCAAACAACATATTTGAAGGTATTATCATAACATTTGAAGAATATCTGATTGATGCCAATTATACCTTGAATAATATATATTATGCAATATACATGTAGATGATACATCTATCAAACATTATTAAACATTAATCAGCTTTGGCCATGTTAATCAATGGAGCGACTGTTGAATAAAATGATCTATACTTACCTTGAAATAAAGAAAACAAACAGTTTACTGCATAACATAAAGTAGGCATACTAGTTTAAATTTACTGGGATGGCATAGGCTATTGCGATGAAGACGTCTCCTTATGAAAAAAAAAAATATATATATATAATTTGATATTTTTCAATATATCTTTGTTACCACACCCAACATACAAATAACTTAATGGTAAATTTTGGATTATAATTATAATGTCTTAATTGCTTAAATTAAAACTAAATTCATATTGAATTTCAGGAAGTAGTCAATTATTGGAAGGACAAATATGACTGGAGAAACCAAGAAGCAACTCTCAATAGTTTCCCGCAATTCATAACTCAAATTCAAGGAATCAACATCCACTTTGTCCATGCCAAACCAAAGGGAAATATTAAAGGTTTGATCAAACATCTGCTTTGTCCATGCCAAACCAAATAGAAATATCAAAGGTTTGAAAGTGGCCCATCCAAAACTGACCATTCCATATATATCATTGACCACTATTGATCGGTTTCTAGAGCTATATACAGTTAGTTTCATAAAATATGGTCGACTCTAGCTATAGTAAGGCTTACACCTTCCACCACTATTTTTTCCGTCTAGGCCAAGAACTGAGAGTGAAGTGTACCCACACTCTAAAAACAGATAGGTCTATTTAGAACCTTTTAACAATCATTTCATTTAGCCTGTTATAAATTTGGAACCTTTTATGGTTCTTTTTTGAAACATATCAAAAAGTTCTTTCAAAGAACCACTGAAGGTTCCATATGAAGATTCTTAATCTCAAAAAGCAAAAGTTTTGTAAAGAAGACTTGCACTGTTCAAGAGTTCTTCAAAGAGCTGTGCATGGGTTTATGTGTTGGCATGGGTGCATAATTTTCGTTTTTCTAGGGGGGGGGGGAGGAATTCTGCCTAGACCAAGCCATGAAGGAATCTTCATATAAAAAGATCCAGTATTAAAGGCCTAACATGATGTTGTTGTTGTCTGTCCCGAGAGTGCATGATAAGTAAAAGTCAAGTAGATAGTAATTTTGAAACCTACATGACCAAATGTGCTAGGTGTGTTTTCCATGCATTTGAGTAAACAAATGGAAAACGTGTGGTTTTTGCCTTATTATATTTAGGCAAAAACCATGCAATTTCCACACGTTTATCCTTCTCATGGAAAATGCACGTGGAACATTTGGCCATTTACCACATAAATCTAACTCATAATTTCATCTCCATGCCAACGCACTGTTGTTTTGATATTGGATTTTATTTTACAGGGAAACCTTTGCTAATGATCCATGGATGGCCAGGATCTGTCTGGGAATTTTACAAGGTGTGTATAGCTATCCCATATCTCTTCTTACTCAATATGTGCTTTATTGCAGGGAAGTGCCTAAATCAGATAGCAAGTGCATGCTCATTATTCATACATAGGATGAGGTGTACGTTCTGTGCATAATTGCAATAATGTAAACTGGTTACCATCCTGCTTCCCCTGTATAGAATGATAAATTGTGCAGGTTTTACTGTGCAGTTGCCTCATTAAAACACTGTTGAAAGGTGCAAACTTTGACAGTTTATATCTCATCTTGCCTTATCTTATCTTGTCTTGTTTTGTCTTATCTTATCTTATCTATTTTGTCTTGTCTTGTCTTGTTTTGTCTTATTTTGTCTGGTCTTATCTTGTCTTGTCTTATCTTGCCTTGTCTTGTCCTATTCGATCTTATCCTACCTTGTCTTGTCTTGTTTTATCTATCTTGTCTTATCTTACCATTTCTTTTCTTTTCTTTTCTATTCTTGTCTTGTCTTATCTTTTTTTTTTTGATCTTGTCTTGTCTTGTCTTGCCTTGTCTGATCTGATCTAATCTGATCTTATCTCATCTCGTCTCATCTCAGCTCATCTTGTCTTGTCTTGACTTATCTTATCTTATCTTGTCTTTGTCAAACATTTCATTCTTTTTTCAGATTCTTCCTATGTTGATAGACCCAGTGGCCCATGGGGGGCAACCTGATGATGCATTTGAGGTCATTGTCCCATCCATTCCTGGCTACGGATTCTCTGAAGCACCTCATAAGAAAGGTATAATCATAGAACTGTAATCGATTACAGTTCTATAATCTAACTCTTACCATGTTATAATATCCAGGTCAACACTTATTCCACAGTGCAAGGCATTATAATAAGCTTAAGCATATTTTGCTCATTTCCGGAATACATTCTTCTGTCATAATTCAAAGAAATTAGCTTTTAGGATCTTATTATCTTATTACCTGAGGTTAACTGTTAAAGCTGGATTGTCACTCAATATGACAGTGGCCAAAATCTATTGCATTCACTTCATTGTCTTCTTAACACTGATTACCTACCACCCAGAGCCTTGCTAGGATTCACTAACTCCCTATAAAATAAATAAACTTCAACTATTATATAATTTGTCATGCTATCAAAAATCCAATGTGTAAACAAACCAAGTGATGACATCATAATACTCAACAATGGGTGATGATGCCATTTCCATTGTATTTCCATTGTTTTGGGTCTTGATTTCTTTAAGATTGGCAAGAGGATGACCTACATGTAGTGTGATGATCAAAATAATTTGTTGAACTGTTAGCAATTTCATAAAGTATTTTGTTTTAGAAATAACCATAATCTCATCAGCCATAGTGAAGATCTGAGCTTGCGCGATACCTGAAATATCTGAGAAGCACAAACTCATTTCGGTCATTCTTTGACTTACGACAGAAGAAAATGTATTCTTCAAACGGACCAATTGATTGAGAATAAGCAGAAAGTAGTTCATTATAACATTATGTGCACACTTTTAATTACAGGCTTTGACCAAGCAGACACAATGAGCATTTTCCATGAACTCATGCTTCGACTTGGTTTCAACAAATTTTACGTCCAAGGAGGTGATTGGGGTAGTATGGTTGCAACTTTGATGTCTGCCAACCACCCCAAGTAAGCATAGTTCACGTAAAGATATCCAGCGTTAGAAAATATACTTGAAGCTAGATATAAATATAGTAGGATCCATAATAAATATGCACTTGTTTTCAATCATAATTTTCCATAAATGCGCACAAAAAGGACAGAAATGTCACACAAAAGTCAATTCCCATATTTCTAACCTATAAAACACCTCTTTCAGTACCAATTAACTTCAAGTTTCCTGTCTTTTCAGTGATTATTTTATGCCATTTTGTCATCATTATATTGCATAGCAATTTGTCTTGGTCACAAAAAAGCAGCAGAAATTACAATGGAGGGATATAGCAAAATGTATTTGGCTCCCGGAACGGTTTTTATGAGCTAGAAAGTTGGGATTTGACTTGTTGCGAAAATTTCTGTTCATAATGTGCTGCTGCATGCTAACTGTTGAAAAATAAGCCCAAATAACAAGTGGACATTTATTATGGATCCTAGTATAACAGCCGATTATACTCCACCACATGACCTTTTCTTGTTCTTTTGTGGGATATAACCAATGAAAATGTTAGCAAACCCTCTCCTGAGTGTAAACTGAACTGTTATGCGTTATAAAGGCATTAAAATAAAACAAATAATCAAACAAATTAGTAGATATGCCTAATTGAGTATAAGGTAGTTAAATTCCTCATAGTCAGGAGTTAACTAACATTTTTGTTGCTTATATTTTAGTTAACTCCTGATTATGAGGGATATAACTAATACTTAATGGAAATGCCACATAACAGTGAACACTTAGTAACTCATACTGCTCCAAAAGCTTAATAAGTCTGCTGGTGGGTTTAGTGAAGGAGTTATTTAGCTTGAATGACATATCGTGCCCTGCCAAGATGTCGAGTTTGATCGAGTAAAGATACACTAATTTTATTTTGCAGGAACATTTTGGGAGTGCATCTGAACATGTACAGTGCATCCATGTATGATGGGTTAGCCAATCTGCACAATATGGTGGGTGGTATGTTCCCAAGTCTAATCTTTGACAAAGTAGATGCGGATCTTATCAGGCGAAATCCTCCCTTTCTGAATCTGTTGAAAGAATCTGGATATCTTCATCTTCAAGCTACTAAGCCGGACACAGTTGGTGAGTAAAGCTGATTGCTGAGATGATGATCTCTTGTGTTGGATATTGATGAAGGTAGATGATGAATTTGGTGATAATGTCAAACAGACGAGGGTATGAGGATTGCTTGGCTGGTATTGCAGTTGGTACCTTTTGGTTAAAACTCTTCAATGGGCTATTCTACAGGAGAATACTGACTCTTGGGGTTGTAATTACTCCATATTTGGGTATTAAGTTAATCATTCCAGTGAACCATTATCATAGGCTATTCATTCCATATATGAATCTTTACATAAATCAAAAATTTGTCTTACTCGAATCAAATCAGCATGGTCAGCTGGTCAATTTAAATTTGACTTTTGCAAGGTCTACCGTGCTGTTTGACAAAAAAAGTTATGCCTCATGCATTTCTTAAAATGTCTTCTTTTAAAGATGACTAATTTTTCACTTGTTTCAAAAGGCACCGGCTTAAATGACTCTCCGGCAGGATTAGCAGCGTATTTGCTTGAGAAGTTTTCAACATGGACAAATTTGGAATGGCAAGATCTGCCAGATGGAGGGTTAACCAAGAAGTTTACGCTCGATGAACTTCTGACCAATGTCATGATCTACTGGCTGAATGGAAATATCATGTCCTCTCAACGATATTACAAAGAAGTATTTCACAGTCCTGAAATCAATGAGATAGACAGGTAAATGAGAACATTTTGACATGTGATCCTGTTTTACTTAAAAAAATATCCAGATCCTCACTGTTGTTAACTACATACAAAATATAAAAATTTATATTAGTAGTACTGTAAACCGGTATTTTGGCCGCCGGGGGTATACTTGGCCATCTAAGAAAAAAGGGATTTTGTCAAGTCTCGTTCTGATTTGACTTTATATCGGTAAGTACCTATTAGCTTCCAAAAAACAAAACAAAAAGAACATGACCATTGATACAGCCTATACTGCTCTGGGGACAGTTATGTAAGGGCATGTGGTTTTCAATGACCCCGCAGTTACTGTACACTTTGGTTTAGGAAACCAAGTTGTACACATGCCAGCAACTTGGAATGTATGTATTTTAGAGAATGTCTCACAGATCAAATTGATGCTTGGTAGAGCCGAAGAAAATTATTATTGCAGCCCTCTGAATTCTTGGTAGAGTCAAAGAAAATAAATATTGCATCCCTCTGAAGCTCATTGCAGGGTATCTTTGGCCATGGCCAAAATGACCTCAAGGTCCTAGGTCCCCAACTCTGTGGAATATTGATGCACATGGTCCAAAGTCCAGCCCACTAGTGGTGCCACAGCTTGATAGTGGCAGAACTAATTTATTGGTGTCCCATGGGTTGCTCTTTGGTGAAGTAAGAAGAAAATTCAATAATGCTCTGTAAATATTAGTCTAATTTATATTTAGATAAAAATATTTGTAAATTAGTTGACATATGTGCGCTTATCGTATACCAGGTCCAGCTAACTTTCAGTGAAACTGTTGCCTTTAATACCCTTTAACCTTTACTTATAAAATAGCAAAATAAATTCTTTTTTTGAAAAGATTTTCTTGTATATTATTATAATGATAGTCAAGATACCAAATTGAGAACCTTCTAGCATGGGATTGCTTATTTATTATATTATTCTTTATAATCATAATTCTGATCAGATTATATTATTATATACATTTACAGGCTCCCTGTGACAGTTCCATCTGGTCTGGCTTGTTTTCCAAATGAAATTTTATTGGTGCCAAGAGCCATTGCCAGCTACAAATTCAAGAAAATCGCTCAATTTACTGTTATGCCACGAGGGGGCCACTTTGCTGCATTTGAAGAGCCACGCCTCTTGGTGGATGACATTAGAAGTTTCGTCAGAAAAGTAACTTCTTCCAAGAAATAAAATTTCATCACACAGATAAAGATTAACTGTAACTACTTATGAATTTTAATTTTACTTTGAGTGAATTTAATAAAATATGAGCAAGCTATATTTTTTTAAACAAATTTATGAACTATTTGAATGCTATTCTTAGCCCTTCAGGGTAATTTGTAAAACAACACCTTGGCAATGTCAAAGAATATTGTAACGACTCAATTAGTGTTGGTAGCACGAAGTTCATTACATAGAAAGTGGAGATTTTGATCCACAAATTATTTTGATTTTGTCGGCAGTGGATTGTAGATTTAATTTCTCAAGAATCCGGGATAATTTTAGACAGTTTGTTTAAATTCAAAAGTTTTAATTGGAAAAGTTTCTTTCCAACTTTGATTTTACTCAAGGTGTGACTAGGCATGGGTTAGGCTGGTTCTGATTGAGTCTTGAGTCACGAGATGGACTTTGAGGTCTCATTGTTGATTGGAAACTATTGCAAATTGATCACAAAATTTTGTAGCAAGTATACCTTTGGCTAGACCAGCCTGAACCAGCCCAACCGGCGATTAGCGGCCTTGAACCTGCTCTAAAACCTGCTGTGGAACAGTTAAAAACCTCATTAAACCCGTGACTGGTACAATCATTCACATTGGCTATGTCTGAGTTCTTAGTGAAGTGAACCACCAGAACTGATTCAATATTGGGATATCTTCACGAAAAATTGAGGCTGTGGGGTGCAAAAAAGTGAATTAGGTAAAATCAAAATAACTCAAAAGATATGTGGCAGATATTAACTGAACTAGGTACATGGCTTCCTATTGACACCAGCAAAACGTTATTAAAATTTGGGACAGATGGGGATGGGGAGCTGACAGCATGAGCACTAGCTTATATACCCACTTATAATTTGTGAGCTTTTGCTGGCCTCCGCATAGACACGGCTCACACCATTGTTTATTGAAATAACCTCTTTCCAAGGCAAAATATACAGGGGCAGATCAATTTACAAATGTTGTGTTGGTAAAAAATTAAGTAATAATTCCACAGCACTCATACAGTAAACTACTCGCTAAGGGGGGGGGGGGGGGAGAAAATTCTGACGTATTGTCATTGCTTAGAGTAGCTTTGTTGCAGGTGGCACTCAGTAAAACATCTATAAGATTGCAAAAAGTTTGTATTGAATATTGACATCAAACAAGGTAGTAGGAGGCCTATGCGTGTTGAATGTGTGAATAGCAGATAACTAGTTGTTTTCAACAGTTAAGTAAGGCCTTTGGGAGTAAAAATGTGCAATGAATCATTGGCATGGTTTGACCATGGATTGTCATATGAAAGATGTTGAGTTACTTGATGGTACCACATTCTTCCCTATTACTTCATGCACAGACCTGGTTAAGGTCCATCATGACGGATATACGTTTGTATGCTTTCATTTGAGTATTTATTACAAATTTTGATCAAGAAGATTGAAAATTATCTTTTTTTAAAGACTCCAATTGATACAATTATAAGATATTTTTCTTTTTCCTGCAATCAGTTACAGTGTTAAATGTCATAAATGTCCAAATCCAGTGAGGGGCAAGTGCCCCCCTTGCTACACCCCCCCCCCCCTTTGGACGCCCATCAGTACCCCATGGTTATGGGGTACTGACGCCCTTATATATCTTATGAAAGAATGAATCTTGACAAAGGCATTCTAACATAGGTTGTAGGTAACAAAATGTTCCGAAACCCATGACCCCCAGAGGGAGAATGTTTGTCACCCTCCACTACCACAGATTTGACCTTTTTTTGCCAGAGGAAACGAGTGGTCAGGACTCTTCCCCCTTGACCCCCATCTAAATCCGCCCCTGATATATACCGCTATCGGGAAGATAAACAAATGTACTAAATACTAAATTGAATATACGAAGTACTAAATCGTATATACGAAATACTAAATCGTATATACGAAATACTAAATCGTATATACGAAATACTAAATCGTATATACGGAATACTAAATTGTATATACAAAATACTAAACTGGCCATTTCTTAGTTAATATTTGGTCTACAGTTATGTGCAACCTATGTAGAGACTCGTCGTGGGCAGGGCTATCTTATAAACACAGTTAGAAAATTCTAGATACAGTTGATCTGTGACAATGGCCACCCAGACAATGGCGTGTCCATATACCCAGCTCTTTCTATCAGGCCCCAGTCTTCCCTTCCCTTCCCTTCTTAGTAGTATTTCCTGTAGTTGGGTTTACTATGTGATGCTGACTTCAATTGCACCATGCTAAATTTTAATAATATCTTGATCCATGCTAATTGCATATTGTCAAATTGCATAAGTATTACATATAGCCTGCAATAATAGACAAAACATGGATGATATCAGGAAGTAGGACTTTAAAATAACTTTTCCCATCAATCTAGGAGGGATCCAAGATAGATAGATAGATAGATAGAAAGATAGACAGATAGATAAATTAGATAGATAGATATGGGAAATGCAGCCCTCTAAGGCAAGTTCTTGCCGCTATCGAGGGTTGATTGATGAGATGAGAGGGAGGAGGAGTCCACCCATGTTACACTCTTACCCCATGGGTGGGGTCTTTTACTTGCCTTAGCATATGGACACTGACTGGTTATAATTTATCAGGGCCCAATAGATTCCAATATTGCTCAAATAAAAGGGGAGGGGAGGGAAGGAAAGGGAAAGCAAAGTAAAGGGAAAGAGAAGGAAAGGGACAGGTAAGAAAGGGAAGACTGGGGCTGATAGAAAGAGCTGGGTTTAAGGACAAGGGTAATTAGGATGTCATATTGTGAAACAAAGGTATTCCTTTTGAGTGCTGTTGTGCTGTACCTAGAATTTTCCAGTATAGAGTATTGAATAGCAAGGCGAGTCTTTAGATAGGTCACACATAATTGTAGACCAAATATTAACAAAGATATGGCCGGTTTAGTAATTTGTTTAACAATATAGTAATTCGTTTAAACGATTAAGTATTCCGTTTATACAATTTAGTATTTCGTTTATACAATTTAGTATTTTGTTTATACAATTTAGTATATTGTTTATTCAATTTAGTATTTCGTATATTCAATTTAGTATATTGTATATTCAATTTAGTATTTCACATATTTAGTATTTCGTATATACGATTTAGTGTTTCATATATTCAATTTAGTATATTGTATATTCAATTTAGCATATTGTATATTCAATTTAGTATATTGTATATTCAATTTATTATTTCGTATATATGATTTAGTACATTGTATATTCAATTTAGTATTTCGTATATACAATTTAGTATTTTGTATATTCAATTTAGTATTTTGTATATACAACTTAGTATTTCGTATATTCAATTTAGTACATTGTATATTCAATTTAGTATTTCGTATATACAATTTAGTATTTTGTATGTTCAATTTAGTATTTTGTATATACAACTTAGTATTTCGTATATTCAATTTAGTATATCGTATATTCAATTTAGTATATCGTATATTCAATTTAGTATTTCATATATTCAATTTAGTATTTCGTATATACGATTTAGTACTTCGTATATACAATTTACTAAATCGTATATACAATTAAATTTTTTTTCTCATGTCCTAAAATGGCTTCCGTTACAATTTGGAATATAATTAATTGGTAGTTTGGTAGTTTTAATTTACATATCTATGTAACAGTCATGTATGTCATATTCAACACAGTAAGTTTACATTGTTTTTTTTTTTTTAACGTATGACTTAATCCACAAAAACTGTGAGCAAATATAATGGTATAGGTTTTTGATTACGAATTCATGCCTCACAGCAGGTGATCTGAAATAGTTTCCTTCAATATCTATATGATTGAGTACAGGCAAAATTTCACCCATTTATCATGCATTAAAAAAGTTTTGGAAGCCTAAAATAAGCCCTAGTAACCACCACTGAAAAAAGTATAAACCTTGGTTAATGTAAGGGTTGTTTCTGATATATCATAAATATGCATGTACAATAGGCATCTTTCAAACAAAAATTACAAATATGGCATAATTTTTAACTCGACTGATGCAACAGATGGGGAGCCGACCGCATGAGAACTAGCTTGAGAACTGATGTAGGCCTACTTCTAGATCCAGCTTTGAGAAGCCAGCTGTAGCCAGAAAGTGCCCAGGGCCGTTTTAATGGAACTAACTGTATGCATCTAGGCCTATGCGAGAATATTGCACTCATTGCAGCACATAGCAATATGCCTTATTATAACGAATAGAAGGTGCCATTGGGTAAAAATGCAGTTTATTTTCATTGAATATTATAGATAAATAGCATCAGTTCACAGTGTAACTGATAGTTCCTGCAGCAAGTCTAGGGATTTTAGACCTCTAAGATAATTATTTATTTTGGGTAGTTCCTATTGCTTATGCTTATTTGATTCCAGTTTACATTTGCTTTTAATGTGAAGGTGACTCTTAAATTCAGAAAAGGATAATTATCCAGCGTCTAGTAGAAATCTTGGTTTTTTGTCGATTATTTTGTCCAGATAAGCTGGCAGAATCTCAAAGTTGGGGTGGCAGAAAACGTACAAATTAGTGGGCAGCACCATAAAGGTAGGACCCCCACCTACAAGAAAAAAAGATACACATAATAAAACCTTTGTATAGAATTCAACTGTGCTAAAATTTAAACTTGCGTAAATCCGTTTAATATAGAAACTAATGGCTCATTTTCTTGGGTTTTGCTAGTTATGTTGATTAATGTATGTATTTAAACTGGCACTGCCATTTTTGCTTTGGTTCATGACACGCTCCCTAGGGGCGTTGCTGTGCATAGCGACGCATAACAACGGACGTCACTCAGCCTCGTTTTGAAATCGCGTTTCCTCTAAACTTTGGCTCGTCGCAAAATATAACAGGGACGTCCGCTGCCTCAGAGTAAGTATCTATTTGTGGACTTTACCTGTCCCGTTTTAATTAAAACTAGCAAGTAAGCGAGGGCAGACTATTTTAACTATTCATTTAGCAACAATTTTTAAAACAAATCTTAAAAACAATTTTTAAAAATATTCCCTAACTTTAAACTACACTGTGCACAATAATGGATTAATTGGTAGTACGTGTCTGCTTTTAAGTTGACTTGCAGGCCTGATTAACTTGGGACAATGTAATATTGTATGGTTTTTATTATGTGTTCTTCACTTCATTTACATTATCTGTGTGAAAGACTTTCGTAAAAACATCTAAATTAAAAAAAATTAAAAAATAAAACAACCAAGAAACAACAACAGTAGAGTTTACCAGTTCCTAACTAATGTCATGGTATTGGTATCAAATTCAATCTAAATTTGCCAAAGCTAATTTATAGAACACGCAGATTTTGTTCAAACCAACTGATATTCTTCATTCAGCAATGAAAAAAGGCCTGAATCATTTTTCTTCCAAACTGTACAATAAATGTTTTAGGCCCTTTTTAAATTAGAATCAAATAAATCAGATTTATTTAATCAGATTTTTTTCCATGATCAAGAAATAATATTCTAAAATGTTACATTTCCCGAAACATCCGTAAATTGTCCGAAACGTCAGATTTTTTTTTTTTTTCAATTTTGCCATACACATTTGAACTATTTTAACTTGAAGTAAATATATAATTTCCAATTCTTAACCACATTTTTACAAAAAACCGCTGTAGCTGCCATTATTGCAGATATATATCTTAGTGTAAAAACGAATGAAATATGCATAATAATGACAATGAAGTATTTTAATGTTTAGATTTTTTTTATCATAAATATATAAATAATACATCTCCAGCAGAATACTTTGATTCCTCTCTCTTGGCATCGTCTCTTGTGTAGTCCAAAGTGGAATGTGGATGTGAATCCATCATGGTCTCTTTATACTTAGAAATATTAACTAAATTGCAATACAATTCCAGAGAGTGACCAATCATATTGCACATTTCGAATACACAAAACCGTTATATTAATTGCAATCGGGATTTTTTATGCTATTTATTCCCTAATTCCCTAATCCACCACAATTGGATATTTCCACCCCTATTATGTTCAATTGATGGAGATTATATTTCATTATATATATGTATAAAGATAGTCTCAGTGACACTATACATAAATTACTACCAGCCACTGTTTTCTATGGCTCGATCTACGGGTTTGCGCTAGTTTACATATAAAGAAATATAGAAGTAGTGGAAACAGCAATTTTGATTTTACTAAATGATTTATTTTTATTTTTTAAATCACTTGATTTTTAATTGCAATTTAAATCAACGACCTGATTTAATCTACCAACCCTGCAATATATATATATCAGAAATTGAATTAAAAACACTGATGTAAATTTTTTATTGCAGAATATAGTTTTACCAACTCGGCCTGTGATTGCAAAATCAATAAATAGTAAATAATTTTTTTCATAAAGTGTAATCTACAGAAAAACAAAACACCTTCAATTGCGCTGCATGTACAGTAGTAATAAAATATATATATACCAAATTAAAAAGGATTTAAAATAATCAATAGCAGTAGAGCATAATATTAACATGATAAACTTTCTTCTAAGCTAAGGTTCTAACTATAATGTCATGGTATCACTGGGGAAGAAAGAAAAAAAACTAAATAAGTCTGAATGTGTGGAGCACAGAAATTTTTCAAACCAATGGACTCCTCTTTTCAAGACAATTCTGGAGATAGGTAAAACATGTCTGTAGACCTAGCATTCACAGAGACACAGCTGTAGTAATAATCCCTACTTATAAATATCTAACTGACCGCTAGCACCCTCTCGTGTTAATGGCCACAATGCAGTAAAATGCGCTTTGCCAACGGAAGGACTGTAAGTAGGTCAACGCTCTATTATATATTATATTAATTGATCCCTGGATTATTATTATTTTTTGGGTATTATCAATGTTGTGAATACAAAAAAATAAATGAAAAAAATCACCACACAAAGACAAAGAAATCACATTAAAAGAATAAATGTATAAAAAGAAACATATCCTTACAATAAATATTGGGGAAAAAGCACTAACTGCCTGTTTTGTTGATTTTGTATCATTTGATTTTTTTACCCATATTTTTTCATAACTTTCAGGATCACAATGTCTTATCATCGATTGATGTGCGTTTGGGAGGCAGCAGCGGTTGGATACAAACCACCTGGCACCCTGCCGTCGTGGTTGTCACTCTGCATGCCAGATGGTAGGCTTACGAAACAAATCCTAAAAAGACTTAGCGCAAAAGTTACCGAAGGTCCCTTCGTGAAATTTTCAGGTGCCACGTTCTCTGACAATTTTTCCAATGGAGAGATGAGCATTGATAATTTCTTGGCATTTTTGGAGGATTGCTTGATTGATGCAAATATTCCAATTTCTTTTATCTTCACTGAAATCGAAGAAAAATGCTGGAAAATTGCCAGAGACTCTTACACTGCAACGTTTGCACAAGTCATCAAATTTCCACACTGTAAAATCTGGAGAATTTTCTGTTGTTTGAGTGATATTGACTCCTTTCCACCCGAGATAACTAAAACTGATTTACCAAGAATTAATGAATATCACTCTGATTTTGTGGCAGGCCTAAGGCAATGTTGGCCAAAAGGCATACCCGTCAGATTCAATGAATTCATTCACATGATGAACAAGCTGGTAGCTGACTGGTCTGCGGAGAGGGTGACCAATGTATTATTCAAACTATATGACCTGCTGGTAGAAGAAGTGAATAAGTCCGGATACTTTCATGTGAGAACTGAAACTGCACAGAGAGGCTGGAGTGAGTGGTCAAAACTGCAATGGGTTGTTTTGTCACCAGGGATAATAAGCGTCTACGAATCAACAGAAAGTGAGACTGCCATAGAGAAGTTTTTGTTGGCAGAAAGAACGGCAGTGTCTATACAGAAAGATCATGAGGACATGAAGGTGTTTCAAGTAACCACTCTCAAGTTTAAAACAATGGAGTTTTCAACATCTGAGGAAGAAGAATGTCAACAGTGGATTCGAGAAATACAAGGAATGATTGGTAAAAAGGGGAAAACCAGGAGGATGAGCACCATGAGAGAAAACAGATTTGCAAGATCACACAGTATTGCTCGAGGTTCAATATCTTTCAGTTTATTTCAAAATATAGGCAAAATATCGCACCTAGGCAAGCGCCAGACTCCCCGTGTTTTGCCTGTATTACTGGATGAAGATATTACCGACTCAGCTGATAAAGAAAAGCTGCTTCTAATCTTCATTCAAGCTGATAAGGATGGCAATGGTGCTATTGATCGAGATGAATTTGCTGATTTTTTGAGTATGATAGGCGAAATAGACAGACAATCAAGCGACTACATCTTTGACATTGTTGATTTGGATAAAAGTGATGATATAACATTTGATGAGTTTCATAAATTCTTCATTGGTACAATCAAGCCATCACTTGGTGCCGCTGATGCAGATGAAGGAGAATCTCAAGAAATTACAGATGAAATAAAAAAGGGAAGAGAACGCAAAAAGATGATCCGAGCTCTTGAGATGATGGATGACAGTGATATTTTCTCAACTGTTGATGAGGCGTTGAAGATGGTTGAGGAGGACGAAAAAGCATCGAAGATTGTTAGCCCCATTTCTGAACACTTCAAGAAACTGTTTGAATCCACAAGCACCACTGATCTTTCAGGCTTCCTCCATAACCGGTGGGCGAACTTTCAGAACTTCAAGAGAGCTGGCTTTTCAGGAGAGGTCACATTGCAAAGCGGAGGAAATGACATTGTTGATATTCTTCCTGGCAAATATATGTTGGCTGATCTTGCTATCGCAAGATTGCTGGGAGGAAATATTGAACCGAAGAGGGCCATTTTCAAGAATGTTGCGTGGGAAAAAGCTGCAGAATTTGGAAAGGTTGGACAACTTGTGCTTCCTTACAATTATGACGGATCGATTCCTGTTGAATTCGGAACCAGGGAGAATGTCAGATATTACGGATGTGACATAGCTGATTATAACACCGAGAAAGTAAGTTCTTAAGACATGTTTCATTTATAGATTATAATTTTTCTTCAAAACAGCAGTTACATTTTTTGGTTTACCTTCTCTGGTCGCGATCACATACTTAATTGAAAGCTTTGGTGAAAAAAAAAATCATAAGAATAGTATGCTAATTTAATGTATACATATATAAATTATTATATATTAGATTAAAAGCAAAGTTTCAGTGGAGCACAACTATTAGAATTTACCAAAAGATCCCTTGTTATTCTGATATTCAAGGTTCAATTTACTGCAAGACACATTATTCAAGATTTCAATTATGCATCCACCTACAAAGAAGACTATGTCGAGGCAATTGGGGGTTCAGGTAATACTAATTTTCACTATTTATATGAATAATAAATTTAATAATTTTACTTGCCTTCTAAAAAACTGCTTATCATGAACCAAACTTACTGTCGACCCTGCTACGCTCACCTTCACCAACATCAGGTCCCACAGGATACCCTGATAAATTCATGATGGTGCACAACTTTTTTTGTGAGGAGTTGACTTGCTAAATCCATGTAGACTCAATCCCAATGCCATGATTTTCAAACTACAGGCTGCGCACTAAGCTTTTTGTCTATCTCTTGCTGTGTGTACCTTTAACTTTATTTATTTTATTGTCATTTCACTAACTACGTCCACACACAGGTTAAGTTCGTTTTACTCGAACTGGCTTGGTAGGTTGCACTTCCACTTGATTTTATTGGTTGTCAAAAGAAAGAAGTCTTGCAAGAGTCTGCTGATGTCCGGTTCCAGTATGCAGTTAAATCAAGATGAGTTGGGTGAACTGGATTACATAATTATGCACATATGCAAATTGACCAATCGCAACAGCTATATTCCATACAAAACAAATGGCATTTGAGTGACAAAGATATTTTTTTACTGAGCTCTGACTTCAGCAAGACATTAGTCGTTCTTCCCCTCTTATTACTAATTTTGCATACATTAAAATGCACTAATAATTACTGCTGCTGGGATGAACTTTGCTTCAGCCAATCACAGCCAAAGAAGGGAATTTTTTCAGCCAATAGAATTGCAGTATTCTATCATAGCCACCTGCTGATCCCAACTAATCACACAATCTTTGTACCGGGAGGTACCATACACAGTATTGATCACTTGAAAGGAACGTGGCACACAATGCTGTCTGATTTAAAGATCAACGATCGCATTCATCTCAGAAGACAGAAGACTAAATTCAACAAGAAAGATACCGTCCCAATCTCTTTCAAAATGACTGGATACTTGGCTAACTTGACACCAAATGCAAAATGAAATAACACATTTTGAATAATCTGTGATCAAAAATTTTCATATATACCTTAATTTTCTATCAATAAATCTTCACATATACCATGTTTTTTATAGTAATTTTCATCTGGCTTTATTCATTTGATTTACATGAATAACGACTTTCAGAGAAGCCTTTTGCGAAAATCCACTATTTAGTAATGAAAGCTTTGTGCACAGCCAGTACGTGATTAGTGAAATGTCAATAAGGTACACATATCAAGGAAAATAAATCTTCTTGTAAAATAGATAATTTTAAACATTGGATTTTTACAGTGCGGTGTTACTTGTTATATAGTCAGGACACAATTTTCTGATACACTGCAACAACATGAGGTTGAAATTGAAGCATCTTTTAAACGTTCAATGACTTTTATGCTTAACTTTTACATACAGCTTTAGAAACTCATATCTTCCACCACATCAATGCTCCTTTGGAAGAAGATAGCGGATATTTCTTGTTGGGAAAGATGATTAGAGAAGGTGATGTGAGAGAACTCCATTTGACAGCATTTTTGATCCCAACTAATCACACGATCTTTGTACCAGGAGGTACCATACACAGTAATGATCACTTGAAAGGAATGTGGCGCATTATGCTGTCTGATTTAAAGATCAACGATCGCGTTCATCTCAGAAGACAGAAGACTAAATTCAACAAGAAAGATACCGTCCCAATCTCTTTCAAAATGACTGGATACTTGGCTAACTTGACACCAAATGCAAAATGAAATAACACACTCTGAATAATCTGTGGTTGATACATTTTCACATATACCATGTTTTTTTATCAATAAATCTTCACATATACCATGTTTTTCATATTAATTTTCATCTGGCTAACTTATTCATTTGATTTACATGAATAACGACTTTCAGAGAAGCCTTTTGCGAAAATCCACTATTTAGTAATGAAAGTTTGTGCACAGCCAGTACGTGATTAGTGAAATGTCAATAAGGTACACATATCAAGGAAAATAAATCTTCTTGTAAAATAGATAATTTTAAACATTGGATTTTTACAGTGCGGTGTTACTTGTTATATAGTCAGGACACAATTTTCTGATACACTGCAACAACATGAGGTTGAAATTGAAGCATCTTTTAAACGTTCAATGACTTTTATGCTTAACTTTTACATACAGCTTTAGAAACTCATATCTTCCACCACATCAATGCTCCTTTGGAAGAAGATAGCGGATATTTCTTGTTGGGAAAGATGATTAAAGAAGGTGATGTGAGAGAACTCCATTTGACAGCATTTTTGATTCCAACTAATCACACGATCTTTGTACCAGGAGGTACCATACACAGTAATGATCACTTGAAAGGAATGTGGCGCACAATGCTGTCTGATTTAAAGATTAGCGATCGCGTTCATCTCAGAAGACAGAAGACTAAATTCAACAAGAAAGATACCGTCCCAATCTCTTTCAAAATGACTGGATACTTGGCTAACTTGACACCAAATGCAAAATGAAATAACACACTTTGAATAATCTGTGATTGATACATTTTCACATATACCATGATTTTTTATCAATAAATCTTCACATATACCATGTTTTTTTTAGTAATTTTCATCTGGCTAACTTATTCATTTGATTTACATGAATAATGACTTTCAGAAATTACCAATGTTTGTGTATTCAATTTTATGTTATGTAACTCTAATCAGCAACAAGTGATTGGTTGTACAACACTGATTTAGATTTCTGGAAACATGAGCTGTTCATATCACTGTGTGGAGTCACCTCGCAGCCCAGCGACCGAATTTGGGAAATTCTTTGCTAATTTACCTAGAGATAAAAAAAATGATTGGTAAACTATGTAGCCGATAGGCTGAGTATAGACTTAAGAAATCTTCTCTTTAAATACAAGAAAAATGGAGTTATATTTTTGAGTTGATGTAATTTTTTCTGAATTGCCTGCTTGTCAGAACATGAATTGCGTAAACTCAGCACATGGACATCTAATTATTTCGGTTCCTGTCAATATTTTGTCTTTTCTGTCAAATTAACTGGGTAAGCGTGAAACTTTCATTTCCAGCAGAACTCTCGGACCCTCGCGTTTGGCATCAATGTATATATATGGTAGAATAGTTGTTACATACCATTTTTGTATCAGAATCTCAATCCATAACATATCCTATAATTGGCAGAACTCATAGAGATATAGATACTTACTAAAATTGGTTATAAAAATAATTTTCTGAGGCTTGTGAAGATTGCCAGTGACCTCACTGATGTTTGTGTACATTTAAGCTTCACATCCTTGAAAATGGCTTAAATAACCTAACTATGGGACATTTGTCTTCCTTGAATAAAATGAAGCAACCTTGAATTGAGGACCATATGTCAAAAGTTTATTAAATCTTAACAGTTCCCCCCTCAAACATCAATGGACTAATCCATGTTAGTCTGATATCTCGGAAATTGGCATGGTTCATTTGGGTCTTTGGGGTCAAAGCTTGTGAAGGTTTTCAAAAAATATCTGTTGGAGGCCCATCATGTAAAATGCCTAGCAACTTAACAAAAGCTGAAAATCTACTTACATTATTTCATTCCTATGAAAACTAATGTGATTTGAATGGTAACAATGGTACTTTGGCTGTTAACAAAAATCAATCATGAATTGTTCAAGCTTAAAAGTGAAAACACTATCATTTAGGTATATACATGTTATTTGCAAAATCACACTGTTGTAGTGTTAATATATATAGTGACCACGACATGGAGGTTTGAAAACATAATAATTTTGCATGCTTTTCCATTATTATAAAAATTCAATATTAGTTACGCATGTAAGTGCAGTAGTATTAGAGTTCTACTCCAGAAACAATTAAAAGCAAAACACCTTGTTCTAATTTTTCCAAATTTGTAAAACAGCGGAGATATGTTAATGTGACTATCAAGAGCACAAGTGTTTGAGTTCTGGATACGAAAATATGGAAAAAGTGCAGTATAGCGGACCCAGATATATGACCATATATGCAGTTCAAAAATGCTACACTCAATAAACCTGTCAATTATGTATGTTAAACTGAATTTTTCTTTTAGTTTTGCAAAACATGTCACATTTTCTGAAAGTATTTTGGTATATTAAAAAAATAACTATAAAATAATTCTATCAACTTAATAGCAGGAATGTTTAAAATATATATATGTATATATTTTTATTTTATTTTTCATAGTATCACTAACAAGCAAAGGTCTCTTTATAATTACTAAAACTATAGATGGTGCAAGTGGTTGATTTGCAGACAGTTGTGGGTAGCCAGGCAAGAGTAGCGAGGATCTATGGAAAATTACATTTTATAGCATGTTCGGCAATAAAGACAAAGACATAAATTTATATGAACTATACTAATTGATTGTAATATTTTGACATGATACCTTGTCAGTATATGTTATCTGCAAATAATACCCTTGAGTTTGTACAATATAGTTCAATTCATTTTAAATTTTTTTTGCATGTAGTGTTAGTAGTTTTTTTGATATTACGCACCTACGGAATAAATCAATGTAATTTAATTGAATATGGAAGTTTGAAATAATCTTTAATTTTTCCCCCTTATTTTATAATTTCTAACTAACCAATGACATGAAATCCTGAAAAAGCCACAACCACACTTTTTTAGATATTTTATTCTGGCAAAGGTTTTATGCCTGTAATTACAGTTGTGTGTAAGTTCTGCTCCCGGTAATGAAAAAAAAAAAGGATTTTATATTCCAAATTTGGTAAAACATGGGCCGAGATATGTACATGTGACCGTAACCATCAGAATTCACACCTAGGCCATATGGTAATTGTATTAGTGTTAGAATTCTGCTATGGAAAGATAATTTCATCTATTTTAGAATGTTTTTAGAATTTTTAATTTCCAAATGCATTAAATGGACGTCAAAAAAGAAGCTTAAAAGTGAAAACACTATCATTTAGGTATATACGCAAAATCACACTGTTGTAGTATTAATATATATAGTGACCACGATATTGAGGTTTGAAAACATAATAATTTTGCATGCTTTTCCATTATTATAAAAATTCAATATTAGTTACGCATGTAAATGCAGTAGTATTAGAGTTCTACTCCAGAAACAATTAAAAGCAAAACACCTTGTTCTAATTTTTCCAAATTTGTAAAACAGCGGAGATATGTCAATGTGACTATCAAAGAGCACTTAAGTGTTTGAGTTCTGCTCTGGATACGAAAATATGCGAAAAGTGCAGTATAGCGGACCCAGATATATGACCATATTTGACGAGCCTCATTGCCAGGCCCTATGACGTAAAAATGCTTGAAATCTATTTATGACGTCACAAACTAATGGTAAAGACAGCGTTTATTTTTTATTTTCTTGGGGGCTCCTGCCCCCAAATCCCTGCTTACCCACACCAAATTATTTTTATATTGTGCTAGAACTTCAAACTTGTGAAATTTTTGATAAATTTTAATTTTTTATGGGTGCCAAATATGGGCATAAATTTGGGTCCGCTATACGGCACTAAACCCGAGAATATTCCATTCAAGTTGCCAAATTATCCACATTTTCAATTATCAGTCATTAAATCACGGTCTTCAGGGATTTCGTGATAAGCAATAAGGGGGTAAAATGCAAGATGGCTGCCAATACGGCTGATATAATAGTGCCAAGTCTAGTGGGTTTTATATTGAACAAACATAAGATAAGTATGTTCAACCTCATCATTATTACAGAATTTATTGGCTATATAACAAATATTATGTTTTAATCTCTATATCAGTTGATGTCTATTTTGCTTTCCCATTCTATGAAGATTTGTTAAATTCATATTAACTCTAAAATGCAGGCTATCAAGATTTGAGCAACTGGTGTCTATAAAAATGATGAATTGCACCCTCCTTTAGTCCGATTATATGCTCAACTGATGTGGTTGTGGTGAACAGGCAGCCCATTTGATTATTATTAGATATTTCTCTGATTTTACAAAATAGACTACTTAAAAAAATTATTTATTTTCGATTTGTATCCACTGGTTACCATAGCAACAAACTATACATACCTTCAGATACTGGATATACATTCACTTAAGCCACTGTCACACTGGGCTGTTTTAGCCATAGTGAACCCGTAGAGTGACGTAACGGTTATGCAACAGCTTTTTCCGCCGGTTTGGCGAAGGGTTCTGGCAGCAAAAAGGGGCGGGTTCTACGGGTTACCCGCTGGGTTCTACGGGTTACCTGCCGGGTTACCCGCCGGGTTCTACGGGTTACCTGCCGGGTTACCCGCCGGCTTGCACGGGTTACCCGCCGGCTTCCACGGGTTACCGCCGGGTATGGCAAATTAGTTGACGGCTTCCAGGGGTAGCCCGGCGGCTTTCACGGGTAACCCGGCGGCTTCCACGGGTTGCCCGGCGGCTTCCACGGGTAACCCGGCAGCTTCCACGGGTTAACCCGGCGGCTATCTCGTGGAATTTGCCAAAAATGTATAAATAGGGGCTGCATCTGTTGTTCTTCATCATTCTGTCTCCGGCTGCTGAAGAGGAAAGACCATGTACATGCATCAACCCCTAGGAAATACAGCCTTGCTACTACTAGCTGCTCAGGCCAATTATACATTTATTTTACAACTTGCTTGTATGGAAGCACTAGCTGAGGAGGAGGAGGAGGAGAGGAAGAGAGAAGAAGAAAGAGAACTGGCAGCCAGGAGGAGGAGGAGGTTTTGGGAGAAGACCTCAGATGGGATATTATGAGCGTCTACTAAGAGAACTGATCCACGAAGACACCGCAAGTTATACCAACTTTATGAGAATGGAACCAGCCATTTTCCGAGAGATCTTTGGCAAAATTGATCATAGGATTAGAAAACAAAACACCCGTTTGAGGAAAGCTTTGGAACCAGGACACAGACTTGCCATCACCCTCCGCTATTTGGCAACTGGAAACAGCTACAAGTCCCTCATGTATGGCTTTAGAGTGGCCCACAACACCATCAGCTTGATAATTCGAGAAGTCTGTGAAGCCATAATTGCAGAGTATTCCGATGAACTCCTGGCCTGCCCCACAACTCCAGAAGAGTGGAGAGAAGTCGCTGAACTATTCTTTTCGAGAAGGAACTTTCCTCATTGTTTTGGAGCCATTGATGGAAAGCATGTGGCCATCAAATGTCCTCCCAAAGGTGGTTCCGTGTACTACAACTACAAGGGATACCACTCCATTGTACTCATGGCTCTTGTGGATGCTGACTACAAGTTCCTTAATGTAGACTGTGGAGCTAACGGAGCTGGATCGGACGGAGGAGTATTTAGCACGACAGTCCTGAGGGAAGCACTTGAAGAAGGGACCCTTGGGTTACCGCCACCTGAACCAATCATTCCTGGTGAAAGACCTCTTCCCTACTTCATTGTCGGAGATGATGCCTTTCCTTTGAAAACCTGATAATGCCACTGCCCCTAAGAAACATGACCAAGGAGCAGAGGATATACAATTACCGACTCTCCCGGGCAAGAATAATTGTGGAAAATGCATTTGGGATCCTTTCAGCAAGGTTCAGGTGTCTCCTGACTACCATGCCACAGAGGACCAAGACAGTGGAATCCATAGTCCTTGCATGCTGCTGCCTCCACAATCTGATGAGAGTAAGGTATCCAACTGCCCAGAACAAAATGGTGGACCAGGAAGATCCAGTCACACATCTAATCACCCCAGGAACTTGGAGGGCAGCTGGAGAAATTGATGAAATGCCACCACCCACTAGAGGCCATTCAATGACTGGTGCAGCCAAGAGTCAACGGCAGTACCTGGTAGACTATGTTAATTCAGAGGAAGGAAGTGTGCCATGGCAAGATGACATGGTATAATAAAGAAACCACAAAATAACCCCGGCCTTTTTCAAGGCCACCAAATCCTCCCAAAAGAGCAGACCATGTACACTTCTTGTGTAATAAAAAAAAAAGTTCCTGTCTGACCCACACAAAATATTTTATTGGTTCAGAAGTGCCGTAGTTGTTTCTTGTTCAGAAGTGCCGTATTTTTTTTCTTGTTCAGAAGTGCCGTAGTTATTTCTTGTTCAGAAGTGCCGTAGTTATTTCTTGTTCAGAAGTGCCGTAGTTGTTTCTTGTTCAGAAGTGCCGTACTTTCATTATCTTCATTGCAGTATACTAGAAAAAACTACGGCAGTTCTGAAGCAAAAAAAATAATACGGCACTTCTGTTTCTTGTTCAGAAGTGCCGTAGTTATTTCTTGTTCAGAAGTGCCGTAGTTGTTTCTTGTTCAGAAGTGCCGTACTTTCATTATCTTCATTGCAGTATACTAGAAAAAACTACGGCAGTTCTGAAGCAAAAAAAATAATACGGCACTTCTGAACAAGACACAACTACGGCACTTCTGAACAAAAAAAAAAGTACGGCACTTCTGAACAAGAAAAAACTACGGCACTTCTGAACCAAAAAAAATATGTCTTCTTTGCTCAAAATTATTAAGTTAGTAACAAATTTGTTTGCTAAAGAAATATGAAAACTTTAGTAAAGTGTGATAATAAGCAATCTACTGAAAGATAGTTAAAGTGTATAATAAAGAAATATTGTGATCTAATCAAAAGGAAATATGAACAAGTTACTTGATGTGAAGAAATTGATTTTGGACTAAAATATTATTATTTTTTGGACAAAGATAGAGAAAAGTTTGGAGGGCTTTGGGAACTTTTTTTTTGATTGATTGTTAACACAAATATGTGTACAAGGCATGCTCTTTTGGGAGGATTTGGTGGCCTTGAAAAAGGCCGGGGTTGTTTGGCCTTGAAAAAGGCCGGGGTTGTCTACAAGTTCAGATACTGGCTCATATTCAGTGGTGTTGAGCTACTGGCTGGCATGTCGGAAATCATCGACGGAGGTCCAGAAGGAGGCAGTGAACAAGGTCCAGCTGCAGTTGCAGGTGGCCAATTCTTTTCTGGACTCAGGATGGTCGTGTACTGAAGCCCAGGAGGAGGAGGAGGAGCGAAGAAGTGCTGCTGGTGCTGCTGCTGGTGCTGCGGCTGGTGCTGCTGGTGGTGCTGCTGGTGGTGCTGCTGCTGGTGCTGCTGCTGGGGTTGCTGCTGGGGTTGCTGTTGCTGCCTTTTCGTCCTCATAAGGTTTCCTTTTAATTGAAAAATCATAGGCATCAGTTGCGAATGGAATTCATCAAATGTGTCCGTGTCCATCATCAAGCACTCCGCCACAATGTAATCACCCATCGCCCGGATTCTCCTTTCGTTGAGATCTGCTGGACGAGGAGGAGGAGCAGGAGCAGGAGCAGCAGCCATTTGATGAATAGATGCCTGCAGGGCACCCGTTGAGCTCCTGGCCAAATCCATCAGTTCATCCATTCCTCTTTGCTGGTGGGGTTCCTGCTGGGGTTCCTGTCTATGCTTCTTGAAGGGGCTGCCCTTGGAACGCTTGACAGGAGCCGGGGGGACATCCATAGAAATATCCGGGTCATCAGAAATCTCCTGGGGCCCGGATTCTTCTGCAGCACTGCTGCTGTTGTCCTTTCCAAGTCTCTTTGCAACAACATTGCTCCCTTGCCGACTGGGAATTCTGCCTCATCAGTTTGCCGGCACTAGTCCTGATGGATTCCAGCCAGGTCCTTAGTTGCAAACCGGTGCAGGGGACACTCAACTTGGCAGCCATTGCATTAAGGAGGGCCGTCTTCTTGCCTGAGTCCTTATAATCCGATAGGGTCCGGTCATAAAATATCGGGTGGTCCCGGTACCAATCCGCAACTTCCTGTTCATCCTGGTGTGGCAGGAAGAGCTTATCCTGCTTCTTCTGAGGCTCATTTCCTCTAACCGAGGGAACAGGTGATGAAGGACCTGCAGAGCGAGCAGGTGAATCGTCAGGAGAAAGAGCAGGCGCAGGAGAAGGTGCAGGTGCAGGAGCACGAGCACGAAGACACAGAAGAGGAGCAGCAGTGGACTTCTGGGACTCATCCATGCTGGCAGCATCTGAGGATGACCTTGTGGCAATTCTTCGTCTCTTCTCAGGTCCCTTGGCAGGTACAGTCCGCTTGGCAGGTGCAGACTTCTTCGCCATCCTCTCCTTCACAGGAAGAGCACTCTTCTTCTTTCATGAAGCAGAATATACTTCATCATCGCTGGGTTGTTGTGAAGAAAGCAATTTTTCTGTATCCTCAGCAGGAACTGCAGTTGTCCTGGTCCTCGGTGCAGTAATCTTTTTCATCGGCATGATAAAATATTTTTTCTGGAGCGGTGTATTCTTGGTCTTCTCAATATGGTAGCAAGATGCTGAATGATCTGATAGCCACTGGTCAATCTTTATATACTGCCTGGATAGCGTACCCCGCTGTGATGACATAATAAACCCAGCTCATTGCGTCGTATTGGATCCACACAAGATGACACTAGGCAAACACGATTGCTTGATATGCAAGCCGGCGGGTTACCATTGAAAGCCGCCGGGTAACCCTTGGAAGCCGCCGGGTTACCCGTGGAAGCCGCCGGTTTAACCGTAGAACCCCTCAACAAGCCGCCGGCTTTACTAAAGGGTGAAATTAGGGACGGATAATTTGGGGGTTCTACGGGTCACCCGGCGGGTTTTATGGGTCACCCGCCGGCTTCTACGGGTCACCCGCCGGCTTCCATGATATATTTTTTATTTTGAACACCCGGGAGATTTCTACGGTTGTGCCATGCTTGCATGGCACAACCGGCTACCAGGGCCGGGTTTCCCGGCTTAGCCAAGGGTCCCACGGGTGCCTGCCGGGTATCCCCGGGTATCCACGGGTGCCCATTTTAGGGCCGCCGGCTTGGAGCCGGGTAGCGATTTGCGTAATACTACGGGTTCACTACGGCTAAATCGCCCAGTGTGACAGTGGCTTAAGTCTTTTCAGTTGACTACAGTAATTGAGTCAAAATATGCTACAAAATGGTTTAAAGATTGTAACCCTGAATACAATGAATTAAAAGAAAAGACTATTTATATTGGTTTGTCAGCTATAGCTACCATGGAAACTAACCACAGCCTTTAATTCTGGATAGTTCACTGCATGTGTTAAAAAAGCAGCCACAACCTGCACTTTGAAGTGCAGTTAAACCTTTTGGTTATCAATCATGTTAATACAACTACCAAATCTGAAGATTTTTAAAGAGGTGGCAAAACCTTAGGTTCCTCCTTAAGTTTAGCTTGTTTCCATGGCAACTGACTTGTTATTTTGAAAAGAACAGGAGACAGCATAACATTTCTGTAATGTCATAAGCACAAATAAATCATAGATAGATATTAGGGCGGGGGCCTAGCTCAGAGGTAGCGCTCTGGGCTTCCAACCGCAGAGTTTCATCCTTCGTCTCATTGCTTATTCTAATTAGCCCAACTGGTGCAGAAATACAGGACGTAAAGCCCTAATCACACACACACACACATCATAGATAGATATAAAATAAATAACCTGACTAAATGATATATATATAAATAACCTGTTGTGGGGTGTTTTTAATGTGAGTGATAATTAATGAGGATATGCTAATTAGGCCATTACATTTTGCCATATTAGAAATTCAGTGTGAACATCCAGTGCTCAGACATTGATTGCTATGACTTATGAATTGAAGCATCTCTCTAACTTCAGACTGCTTTTATTGGTACCAACCATGCTAAAACACATTCCCAATGAGATTTTAAGAACAATGTATGGCTATTAGGAATTCTTGGTTGCCATGATGATTTTGTAACAGTGGGGTTACCTCCGTAGAATTTACGCATGTTCAGTGCCTAATGGTGTCGCTGTGATGTCATCTGATTCCACTGACGAATGTGCCCAAGTCCACTAAGAATCACTAGGAAAGTGGAACAAAGCTACACAGATAAGTTAAGGAAGTGCTAAGAATCGCCATGATTCGCTACGAATCGCTAAGAACTGCAACAAATCATCCCAAAACATTGACGAATTGATTTGAATTGTAGACCAATCAGCATATTTCATTACAGGTTTAGAAACAAAAAATGTCAATGAGCGTTACAATTCACATAACCTGACTAAGTGATATATATATATAAATAACCTGTTGTGGGGTGTTTTAATATGAGTGATAATTAATGAGGAACTATGCTAATTAGGCCATTACATTTTGCCATATTAGGCATATCAGACGATTAATATGTCAGACACACCCAGATGTGCCACGATACTACTAGAATCATCCAGATTCTGTCCTGATATGCTAGGTTCTACTACATTTTGTTACATTTCATTACATTTCACTATGATGCCACTAGGTTTCTGCTACATTTTTTTTAATGTGAACAATCTTTCACCAAGTGCCCAGACAGCTTTGTTCATGCACAAAACTGTTGTGGCCGATTCTCAAATACTGCTGAATCGCAGCGAACCGTCCAGAACAGCCAAGAACAACCCAGACTGCTGCTACGTAATGAACAGACATGCTTGATCGTTCTCGAACACCTATTGGCAACGTTCAGCATTGTTCTGGATGGAGAATGATCTAAGCGGGAACTGGGCTTTGAAATGCTGATTTTACACTCATTTTAAATTAAGTCTATAAAAAATTCCTCGAAATAGTGGAATTATTAAATGTTTAAAAATATTCCATAGGAAATGAAAGTTTTCTTCAAATAGAAAACTGTCTTATACCATATAAGGGCAATAACGGAGGAGACATTGACTGCAAATGACAGATTAAAGTTATGATAATTATGGCATGCTTCCATTAAATCTGTCATTCTGGCATTGACACTAAGAAAGCCATCAGGATGTGTATTTATGGCCGATAGATCACCTTGGTTGGCATAGTAACTCCTTTGTATAGGATACTGGTTGTCAAAAATGCATGTACTTTGATCGCTTTTGCTAGTTGCCATGGTTACTGCATTAATGCATTCTGCATACATAGCATTAGGTCTAGTTAACAATTTTGTCAAAATATATTAATCGTGAAACCTATTTAACTACCTTTTAAAATGTTTTAGTGTTTCACTTTTATTTGTTGTTTTTGATAACATGTTGCCATGGAAACCACAATTCAAATACAATTCCATCGAGTTGTCATATTTCTGTTGCTAGGTCTACATAGATATATATGGAAATTTTAATTAATTTCTTCGTTACTATTGGCTAAGGTTGCATATTGGCCACCTAACTTCCAACATGACATTAGAATAACCCCCTAGTTTCCATGGATACCACATATTCAAAAGTAACACATTGAAATAATTAAAGACCAGTCCCTCAATTAAAAAATGTGTTTAGATGAATGTCACTAATCCATTAAACATTCATAAAGTTCATTTTCAAATATATAATTTAAATCTTTATATTTGTTATGCACTTTTTACAGGTTTCTCGCCCATTTTTTTTCTCGCCACAAATATAACTCGCCCAATAAAAAACTCGCCCTTGGCATTATTTTTTCTCCCGTGTGTGTTTGTTATTTGTGTAGTCTGTCAAAAGAGAACTTGTCATTGAAGAACCATTAAAATGCGTTTTTGTGTTAGGTACAGCTATAAATATATATATAGATATATATATATAAATTAATAGAAGATGTCTATAGAGCTATATAGATACATAAAAGATGTCTATAGAGCTATAACAGCTATAACAGCTATATCTATATAACAGCTATAACAGCTATATCTATATATAGGCATTTACCCTTTAACTGAAATATATTATAACATAATATAATATGTACAATATGTAAATATATGTAATAATATAGATCAATTCAATTAGCCAAATGTAAAAAGTCCTTTACAAAGGTTAATTGTCATTAGTGAATTGCAATTGCCTCCGTACATACCTGGATTACAGGTTTAATGTCATGTGCTATGCAATTCACAATTAAAGAGAAGCCACTTTGAACATCAGGCATATTTGAGTGGTTATTGTCATTTGCTATAACAGTCAGAATTAATTGCAGTTTTCTCTGTATCTGGAATCGGATTGGTTGATAGTTCAACCAGAAATGATATTAACAGTATTCAAAAATGATATATATATCTGACAACCTTTGGAGGTTGTCATATGCACTTTGTCTATTGGATGCAATACACAGAATTACCATGCCAAATAGGAAGACTACTACCTACCCTTGTGTCTCCTGCAGTATCCCTGTTAAGGATGATGATGAAGCTATAGCTTGTAATGGGTGTGATCGTTCTGGTAAATAACTTTTTTTAATGTTATTTTTTCACATTTCTGATAAAAGCATAATGATAAAATACGTGTCACAACATTATTTAGTAACTATTATTGCATGAATGACACAATATTAGAAACAATGGCTTTAGTTATCGGTTCCATTATTTCCAGGTATTACAAAACTTTTTTTAATGTTCTTTTTCACATTTCTTTTTAATATATATTGTTAGCATAGACAATATGAGTAGATGGAATATTATATCAGCAAATGATACAATACATGCCACAGCTTTATTCCCCGTGCCCTGTTCCTCAAGGTCTCGAAGAGATCCCTGATCTCTTCGAGACCTTGAGGAACAGGGCACGGGGAGATGATCTCGAGGCCCTGCTACAGTATGTGGACGCTACCTGGCTGAGTCACCCAGTATGGCAGCCAGAAAACTGGAGTGGATATGGCCAGTCAGTCAGAACAAACAATGACCTCGAAGGGTGGCACTATCGCTTCAATTGCAAGGTATGTTAAATTTGTTTTATCAGCTTTAATTTTTCCTCAAGTGGTTTCTGTGAACTTTTCAGTTAAGTAAAACAGCTTTTCAATATCTAAACAAATTATTATTTTTTCTTTTAGTCACAGACAGGAAGACGCAATCTCTATGTTCTTATTGAGCTGCTGCACACAGAGGCAAGGAAAAGCAGCCGCATGGTAAGAATATTATAATATTTATTATATTAGGTAGGAATGATACTTTTATGTTTTTATATTAAGTAGGAATGATACTTTTATGTTTGCAGCAAAATAACTTTTTTTGGTGTGTTTCAGACTAAGCTTCTCTGCCAAGACAAGCTGAAGAAAAGGCAGAAACTTACATACTGGCTTTACCGTCAGTGGGAAGAGTACGCCGTCCGCGACGATAATTGTCTGTCCTTACCTTAGTATCTAATTGATTACGTGTATGTATTTATTTAGTACTTTAATGTTCCTCTGTCTTTAATAAATATTTGTGCAATAAATGTTGTACCAGAATCAGAGTCATCTTTTTACTTATACTCTATAAGGTATTACACTTGAAGCTTGCTTTCGAACTTTTAATAACACTGTTATATTATACGATGGCGGTCTGCGGTCCACTGGATCCGCCGTTTACATGTAGGCCTATGCATACAATCGCGAACGACGGTCCGCTGAATCAGCCGTTTACATGTAAGCATACATGCGCGATGATGGTATAATAAAGATGCGTCTACTATCACTTAACTTTAACTAGTGTAAACCTTATAAATACAAAAATAAATAGGGGGGGGGGGGGCGAGTTGTGTTATGGGCAAGTTGTATTTGTGGCGAGAAAATATTGGGCGAGAAGAAATTGGGCGAATTGACTGTACTCCCTTCCATGTAATTCAAAAAGTTGCACCTTTCTCATGGGACTGATTTGGCCTACCTGTTGCCATAGAAACATATTTCACAAATACTTCCTGTGAGAAACTTTTTGGCAATTGGAAAATAATAAAAGACCGGTTTCTTAACCTTCCAAAAGATACAATTCCATGTCACCAGGATCGTAGACTTGTCTAGAATCTAATTTCCAAGAAAGATTGTTTAATTTTAATGAAATTGTTTGGAATATGTTTGCAGATACTATGGCAACCTAAATAAATACAGGGATTTGATTCCGAGCGCTTTTCATGGATTTTTCATGGAAGTACCTTCATGCAACATTTTAAGTCCCAATCTGTAGCAGTTCTCTTGTAATTCAAGCATATACATGCTTTATGTGAAACCAGTATTTCAAACCTGTTGCCTTAGTAACACATTTTACTAATTTATCATCAGAGAAAACTGATGAACTTAGGTGTTTTTTAAAAAGGTGAAATCCTGAGTTTTCATTAAAAGTTTCAGAATACAGATAAATATGTAACCCTATCCATGGTAGAATTTAATATGTTTGTTTCTAACAAAAGTACAATTTTGAAAACATGTACTCATTTCCATGGAAACCAAACCTGGCCTGACCCATTATTTTTATATGCATTTGGAGGTATTTGGCATTGTGCATCATCGCCTAAGAAATCATAATTATAGCTTAATTTAAATGAATTCCAGGTCCGAATAAAGTTGTCTCACAAACAAACCAGAATTAGCTCACTTGTTGCCATGGAAACCGATTCTTAAAAGTGTTCCCCATGCATATCTTTTTCTTAGAGCTTAGGAATTTTTCAAACTTATCTCCTGAGGTTAAATCTGGGAAAGTTCCACACCTTTGTCCAACGTGTAACGATAATGCCATTTTTTGGCCTTAAGAGCCTACACTATATGTGGATAAATCAAGGCGTGATATAATGTGTTGATAAAGCTAATTTAGTTCAAGAAAATCAAATGAACACATGTGGTATTTTAACATGAATGTAACTACTTTTGAGAACTGTATGGAACATGGTCATCTCATTTCTCGCTCATTAATGTAAACTTACAGTCTTCCATGCAGAATGCTGCGGAAAATCAAAAAGAAATTCGGCACACACAGTGTATAATTAATTCAATTAATAATTTCTTTGAAAGAGGTATACGCATGTGTGCGTGTGTACATCTTTCTTGCCTGGCAATGTTTGATCATAATCAATGATAAGGTAACAGAAAACCCGGAAAAATTGGGTTCATTCATGTGTGACCACTTCCTGAGTCCCTTATTAGATGTTTAACTCTGTTTAATACCATAAAAAGGAACGAGAATGCGGTCAATTGTGAGTGGATTGAATAGGCCTTTTATTGGCAACATAGATAATCAAAACACATACAAGAGACATTGCTCTTGTGGAAGCCCATGCCTTCTCAAACACAAGAAATCGCCAATGTCTCTATTCATATAAATAAACATGCGAGTTATTCCAAATTAAAATCAAGGAAAACTTATATATATTAGTATAACAGAATATAAGTAAATCAAACAGAACAGGACTTATTCTAGTCTTATCGTAACTTAGACATAATACTCACTGTAATGCTGAAATATACATGTACATGTTATAAATAAATTGAAACGTGATTTATTACGGAGAATGGTGAACCATCTAATAAATTTAAGTAAACGAAGAAAAAAGCGTATTGGGCAGGTGGGAAACGAAGGAGTGAACGCGAATGAAGACTGAGCCCTTGTCCTTCAGTTTTGTTGGGCTCGAAAAGGGATTAAAATGATAAGGGCTCTGATTGGACATTGTGCGAATCGGCGGCGCCCGGAAATGAAGGGAGCATTAACGTTTAACTAATTTTATATTTAATAAATTATATTTAATACGTCAGGGTGAGTGTAACAGACTGTGAAAATACCCACATAATACTCTCGAAATTAGAGCATTGATTGCTATTTGCTGCTGTTTTCCCTTGGTTAATTAGATCCCAACCTTTATCAGGTAAGATCCTGACCAATCGATCTTCATTCTAGGAGTAATGATAACTTTAAAGTACGGTACAAAAATACTTTCTGATGTTCACAATTACATTAAAATTTAAGGCTCAATATCACCAACAGGTCTAGTGTATAGTTATGAAGTAGCACTTGGAGACACTAGAAAGATACAAATAATTGTGTATTTACTGAGTTGGCTCATCACATTTTAACTTCATCTATTGGCTAACTCTATGGACGTGAATGCACCTGAGTGGATGTCTGGTTTCACTTCATTGGTTAATATTGAGTATTTTGAGTATTTTATTTTCCATATAGTGGTAGGTATACAAGCTATGTAAATAATACGTGGGTAGGTATACGAGATGTGCCGGGCCAGTGATATGGTCGTTCAGAGTTTTGCGAAAGAAAAGTCATGTCTGACGTGCTTTGCATGCAATTTGATACTGAATTGAGGTGAAAACATAACCCTTGCCTAAATCACTACAGCTCTCATCGAATAAACTGTTTCTCGAGCTGGAGGAATTTGGCATTCGGGAACTATTTTGGCTGTATAACACACTCCGCCATAACGCTATTTTATTATGCCACGTTAGCTCCCCTGGTGTTAGATTGCCTGCTAAGTCTTCAATAATTTTTTATCTGAGTTTAAAAATTTTACAGATTTTTTTGATACCATATAGGAAATAATACTGGTTTTATCCATTTGAAATTTAATAGCACAAATTTAAATCCAATTATAAGAGAAAAATTCAATACCAGAAATAGGCTGAATGAATATAGGTCCTGTGGCACCATGGCAACTGACCCCCCCTAACAACTGTGCTTGCACACCAGTGTTGCCAGGGCCCATGAACGCAACTCAGAATGAGGCTGAATGGCAGGTCACATGACCTCATAGTGTATGACCTTTTTGAACTCTGAAAACTGAGAAAAAATGTAGGGCAGGGTATATTTTTTTTAAGGATGAATATTTGAAATAAATCACAAATTAAAAACCTCTCAGAGACACAAAATCGTAGATTTTACACTTTAAAGTAATAAGAAAATATAAATTTGTAGGGGGTATGGGTCGTATCCCTTGTTTTTTAATTCCATTCCGTTCCGCGTTTTATCATTTCATCCCATTCCGCGTTTTACAGACACCCGTTGGATGCAGCATGGATAGAATTAGTAATTATTGCTACTTACAGTTACAAATGGTGCACAGATAGGTATTATTTCTTTGTGTTGTGTGTTCTGCTTTGAGTGCTGCAAAATGCTAGCACTGTATTTTTTTAAAAATCTGAAATATATTTTCAAAATTTTAAAGGTGATCCAAGGGTGTGGTACACTAGTATATATATATATATATATATTGTAAATCACAAGTAGATCAAAACATAATTGGTGTTACTCAGCCCTCTTGGGCTTATCTACCAGGTAACATTTACTATGCCAGGATAGCATACATTGACAGTAGTGTTACACTTTTACTACTAATGAAAATATTTATAAAACACACTTTTTTCTTTTATTCTATGCTTTACTAAAAAATTTTTATGAACTACCCAACAAACCCTACTACTCACACCATCTGTATATGTTACACGAAGACCTGAATTTAAGTGCAATTTAGTAATGAGAAGCGTTTGGTTCGTTAGTTAAATTGACCATTGGGAATGTGATGGCCCGATGCAGCCAAAACAGGAAAATTGCCATTACAATGAATGTGACCTGGTCGTCATACATATAATTAGGCTTAAGGCTTATCAATAATTTGAAGCTATTGGTCAAGCTGTCTACCTAAATCATTATGTAAATCTCATCCGTTGTTGTTAATGACAAGGCAGGCTTGTCCCATTCTAAGACTAACTACGAAGTTCATTGACTTGGAAACCCATTATAGCCAAATTCATCGAGTTGGAAACACATCGGAAAAAGTACAGTATAGCGGACCCAAATTTATTACCTTATTGACGAGCATTTTGGTCATGCCTATGATGTCATATCCCTGAATTCAATGAATGACGTCACAAAAACGACCGCTCTTTTCATTTTCAAGACAAGACATTGTTTTTGTTGTTTTTAATCCGGGGCTGCCGCCCCCAAAACCCCCCCCCCCCCTCCCACTGTGCATATATTATACTTCTGTGCTAGAACATATTTTGGCTAAAAAACGCGATATTTTTTTTATATTTCATAGACGCCAAATATGGGCATACATTTGGGTCCGCTATACTGCACTATACCCAACACATCTTATAGTCTTGGAAGCTAAACTCCAGATAACGTCATATGAATCCAGGACTCTCATTGGTTAAGGCAGACCCTCAGCCAATGGGAGTCCTGGATTCACATGACATCATCAGTAGTTTAGCTGGCAAGTAATTTGGCTGTAATGGGCTTGAGTGCACTTGCAAAGGTAACAGCCACCTGAACTGAAATCAATTATTACCAAGAATGTTGAATTATCCCAGCGGAAGGCGGATAAATTGATTGACCAGGCCAATATTTGAAGCACACTGCAATATATATACTTGGCAATAGTTGTGACTTCTTCAAACATCATTATCATCTATTTTTGCAAGAAATATATTCTAATTCACAATGGTATGTATGACAATAATTTTGATGATATCAATTGGCATTCTTGCAACCACTTTTGACAGTGGGATAAGTACAAGTTTTGAGGAAAGGACAAATATCCGATGCGTGTCACAGGCTGTTACAGGGAATTTGACAATGCTAAATGCACAATGGTGTGTTTACAACATGAAAGAGGGACACATCTGACTTGCAAAGCTTTCAACTCCTCAAACTCAGTTTGTGCTCTCTGCATCACTTGTCCAACTGAAGGAGTGGCAGCCGGAATATGGAGTTCAACTAATCAAGTTTATGCTGCAAGCCATTTTGACTTTGCTCAGGAAATGCAGGAAGGTAAGAATATGAGGGGCGTTCATAAAGATTTTGCTACTTTTATATACAATTACTTTCCCCTATCAAGGGAGTTCAAACAAAATAAAAATAAATAAAATTAAAATTAAAATTGACAGTTGTAATTGGATATAAAACAAATTATATTTGGAGGACAGCACATATTTAGGCTTATTATAGTGTATGATAAAAAAAAAAGAAAAAATATATGTATATATATATGGAGTCATATTTAGTTAGTTTTCTGTTGTCATTTTTTCTTTTTCCCAATGTAAAACCCTTGTGAAAATTTCATATAATGTGCATAGATGGATATTAGCGCTATTGCAAAAAAATATGTTGGAAAAAGTGCAGTAATGGGAACCACATTTATGACCATATTTAACGAGCCTCATTGCAAGGCCTATGACGTAAAAATGCTTGAAATATATTTATGACGTCACAAACTAATGTAGTTATGACGGCGGTTTTCATCTTCACGGTAAAGACAGCGTTTATTTTTGCTTTTTCCCCGAACACCTGTTCTTCTACACCAAATGTTATTTTAATTGTGCTAGAACTTAAAACTTCTGAAATATTTGATAAAATTTAATTTTTAATGGGTGCCAAATATGGGCATAAATTTGGGTCCGCAATACTGCACTAAACCCAATATGTTTAACATGTTATGTTTACATTAAGATGGCATAAGAACAGCAAAACATAAATCCTGTCAAATGAGGCATTGATCCTTGTGCAACAGATGAAAAATATTTTTTTTGCAGTCAGCACCTTTTGGCAGCCTAAGCTAAGCTCCAAAGGATGTCATGTGAATCCAGGACTCCCATTGCATAGTTTTGGACTCACATGACGTCCTCTTGAGTTTAGTTTCCAATTCCATAAGATTTGCTTCCAACTGCAGCCTTAAAATGCTAAAGTCACACCAAAATATATTCAGACACCTTTAGAACATATGATTCAAATTTAAAGTGTAATATGAGTGATTAACTTCAGGTGCAATACAATTCCATGGTATCTTTCAAAGGCTTATGTCAGTTAGCGGTTGAACAGTACCAAAACATTTACTTATATATTTTAATGTACAACTAACAGCTGGAAAAAAAAGAAAAAAAAAAGATTGTTACTATTCCATCATCATAAATAATATGAGACAAGTCTCAGTATCAATTTAATTGGGGTAAATATAGGTGAAGTGTGGGTTTATTTAGCACAGACCCACCTGGAAAGCCATACTCTCCAAAATTTGTAGCTCTGCACTGACAGTCTTATCACCCACAATTCATGCTAAATCAGTTTAATTTTTAATTTCTATCTGTCTTCATTCAGTCTAGACCCTAAATTAACAAAATATAATTATTAAGCTCATATCCAATGAGAATTCAGCTAATTTCTTAACTTTTACCTAAGAACGTTCGACCGAAAGCCATCTGGTGTTGCTCTCAGTAAGTAGTTTTCTATGACTGTGAATTATTAAATGTCTTCAACTGAGCAGATCTTCCTAAAAACACTGCTTCACTCCACCCAGGTGCAAATGGGTACTTGTCTATATGCAGAGATGGCGATTGTATAGTGCTTAGTCTGTGTGCGGTGACTTCGGCTGTCCGGCTGTATACTCCCCGGGGAGTTGAGAAAGGCTCATGCTTGAACAGGCCTGCCAAGGGTGTAATTCTGAAGTCGATTGAGACTGCTTGAGCGGTGTAACAGGCAATAAAAAAATACATTTTACCCTTTTTGTTTACAAGTTATGGTGTCTGAATAATTTTTGGGGAGGCTGTATGTGGCACCTTACAGCCTGTGCATGGTACATCTTTGATTTTTTGTTTCAGGTCTGATAATCCATGCCCCTATGGATTCAATAGTTGGTTGTGAATCGCCAGCAATTGGTACGACTGTGACACTGACAGGCGGGCCAGGTAATGCATACGGAAAAAGTGCAGTATAGCCGACCCAGGTTTATGACCATATTTGGCGAGCCTCATTGCCAGGCCTATGACATAGAAATGCTTGAAATCAATGTATGACGTTGCAAGCTAATGTAGGCAGTTTTCATCTACATGGTTAAGACAGAGTTTATTTTTGCTTTTTTGCTGCCACCCTCAAAACCCCCGCTACTCTACACCAAATGTTATTTTAATTATGCTAGAACTTCAAACTTGTGAAATATTTGATAAAATTTAATTTTTAATGGACGCCAAATATAGGCATAAATTTAAGTCCGCTATACTGCACTAAACCCGAAAATATACAATAAAATACACTTTTGGTCATCATAATGCTTAGTAATCATTGTCTTTAAATAAAGCTCCTGAGATTTTATATATTGTAACAATACAAGAAGTGTGAAAATCATGCCCCCCCCCCCCCACTGAAATAAGGCCCATGCTTGCACAAGGCATGATTTTCACACTTCTTGTATTGTTACAATATATATTATTGTGGAAATCGAGGTGTCCCACCATCATTGGTGATTTGGTTTTGCAGTGAAGGTTGGTATTGATATAGAAACCAGTTTTATTGGAGAGTATTATCATTTTGATATCGCTCTGAAAATGCCAAAATGAGCTTCATATTATGTAGGTAGGTAGGTAGTGTTATTGTTTAACGCCTCATCAGCACCTGAGTGGGCTATGTAGAGGTGCTCTAGGGAAGATTGATCATCCATAGTTGGTAGTAGAAACCAGAAGCATGCAAAAAAATCAATAAGTGTCTGCGTTTGATAGCTGGAGCAGCTTGTGCAATGCGCACTGTCCTGTTTTAGCCACTGGGGATAGAGGACTTCACCCCAAGTGTTTCCACCCTCGCCGCGTGGAGGCCCAGGACCTTCGAGGGCTTCATATTATGTACAGTTACTTCGTCATATTTTTTTTTTTAGTTACTGCGTCTCAGTTAACAAGCTTTTTTTCAGTTACTACATTAGTAGCTGTTGTTAATTATTGTTCATACATCTTATTATGGCCGACAACAGTTCTATCAGTACACATTTCAAATGACTTTCCCTGAGTAATTTAAGATCTTATTATAGAAACCTGACATTTAATTACATACACACTAGTAAAGACTCTTGCCATGCCAACAAAAGGTGTCAGGAGCATGCCTTTTACTTTTTACCAGTAATTTAGTTTTGCCTTTTCATGATCTAGCGCCATATTGGCCTAGCCATGCTGCTACTGCTGAAAGACTTGCCAATATCCAAATAGTCAATATTTCCAAATTAGTGTCCGAGCAAAAAAAGAATATACCCATCAAATTATCCAAATGTCCGTCCAAAATTGACTCGCCATATTTTTAGTTATTCTCTATCTCGTGAGAGGTCGTGGCAGTACTGACCTTAAACAGCATGTTATCAGTTGTGGAATGGCGGATTTCAACCCAGAATAGTGATTTAAATGAGCTCAATGCTTAAAAGAATAAAGAATTAAGGATTAAGAAGAAAAAGCTTTATGTGTGAAACGCCTTAATTCAATAGAATCATTGCATTATTATTAATTACATAATTTATTGATGAAAATTTCCTTGTGTACCAGTTTTTTTGTATCAGAATCTCAATCCATAGCATATCCTATAATTAGCAGAACTCATAGAGATATAGATACTTACTAAAATTGGGTTTACAAATAATCTTCTGAGCCTTGTGAAGATTGCCAGTGACATCACTGATGTTTGTGTACATTTAAGCTGTGGACAGATCATTGATCTTCACATCCTTGAAAATGGCTTAAATAACCTAACTATTTGCTGCTGTTTTCCCTTGGTTAATTAGATCCCAACCTTTATCAGGTTAGATCCTGACCAATCAATCTTCATTCTAGGAGTAAGGATAACTTTAAAGTATGGTACAAAAATACTTTCTGATGTTCACAATTACATTAAAATTTAGGGCTCAATATCACCAACAGGTCTAGTGTATAGTTATGAAGTAGCACTTGGAGACACTAGAAAGATACAAATAATTGTGTATTTACTGAGTTGGCTCATCACATTTTAACTTCATCTATTGGCTAACTCTATGGACGTGAATGCACCTGAGTGGATGTCTGGTTTCACTTCATTGGTTAATATTGAGTATTTTGAGTATTTTATTTTCTATATAGTGGTAGGTATACAAGCTATGTAAATAATACGTGGGTAGGTATAAGAGATGTGCCGGGCCAGTGATATGGACGTTCAGAGTTTAGCGAAGGAAAAGTCATGTCTGACGTGCTTTGCACGCAATTTGATACTGAATTGAGGTGAAAACATAACCCTTGCCTAAATCACTACAGCTCTCATCGAATAAACTGTTTCTCGAGCTGGAGGAATTTGGCATTCGGGAACTATTTTGGCTGTATAACGCACTCCGCCACAACGCTATTTTATTATGCCACGTTAGCGCCCCTGGTGTTAGATTGTCTGCTAAGTCTTCAATAATTTTTTATCTGAGTTTAAAAATTTTACAGATTTTTTTGATACCATATAGGAAATAATACTGGTTTTATCCATTTGAAATTTAATAGCACAAATTTAAATCCAATTATAAGAGAAAAATTCAATACCAGAAATAGGCTGAATGAATATAGGTCCTGTGGCACCTTGGCAACTGTGCCTGTGTGGGTCACATGACCCCCCCTAACAACTGTGCTTGCAAATCACAGCGCCTTAGCAACCATTCACACCAGTGTTGCCAGGGCCCATGAACGCAACTCAGAATGAGGCTGAATGGCAGGTCACATGACCTCATAGAGTATGACCTTTTTGAACTGTGAAAAGTGAGAAAAAATTTAGGCGCAGGGTATTTTTTTGTTTAAGGATTAATATTTGAAATACATCGCAAATTAAAAACCTCTCAGAGACACAAAATCGTAGATTTTACACTTTAAAGTAATAAGAAAATATAAATTTGTAGGGGGTATGGGTCGTATCCCTTGTTTTTTAAGTCCGTTCCGTTCCGCGTTATCATTCCATTCCATTCTGCGTTTTACAGACACCCATTGGATGCAGCATGGATAGAATTAGTAATTATTGCTACTTACAGTTACAAATGGTGCACAGATAGGTATTATTTCTCTGTTTTGTGTGTTCTGCCTTGAGTGCTGCAAAATGCTAGCACCGTATTTTAAATCATTTCTGAGATATTTTGTCAAAACTTAAAAGTTGTTCCACATAATTGGTGTTACCCAATACCCAGCCCCCTTGGGCTTATCTACCAATTTAAAACTGGTAACATTTACAATTCCAGGATAGCATACATTGACAGTAGCGTTTTACAACTACTGAAAATATTTATACAACACACTTTTTTCTTTTTTCCTATGCTTTACTAAAAAAATTTTATGAACTACCCGACAAACCCTACTGCTCACAACATCTGTATATGTTACACGAAAACCTGAATTTAAGTGCAATTTAGTAATGTTTGGTTCGTTAGTTAAATTGACCATTGGGAATGTGATGGCCCGATGCAGCCAAAACAGGAAAATTGCCATTACAATGAATGTGACCTGGTCGTCATACATATAATTAGGCTAAAAGGCTTATCAATAATTTGAAGCTATTGGTCAAGCTGTCTACCTAAATCATTATGTAAATCTCATCCGTTGTTGTTAATGACAAGGCAGGCTTGTCCCATTCTAAGACTAACTACGAAGTTCATTGACTTGGAAAACCATTATAGCCAAATTCATCGAGTTGGAAACACATCGGAAAAAGTAAAGTATAGCGGATCCAAATTTATTACCTTATTTAGCGAGCATTTTGGTCATGCCTATGATGTCATATCCCTGAATTCAATGAATGACGTCACAAAAACGACCGCTCTTTTCATTTTCAAGACAAGACATTGTTTTTCTTGTTTTTAATCGGGGGCTGCTGCCCCCAAAACCCCGCCCCCCTCCCACTGTGCATATATTATACTTCTGTGCTAGAACATATTTTGGCTAAAAAACGCGATATTTTTTTTATATTTCATAGACGCCAAATATGGGCATACATTTGGGTCCGCTATACTGCACTACGTATACCCAACACATCTTATAGTCTTGGAAGCTAAATTCCAGATGACGTCATATGAATCCAGGACTCTCATTGGTTAAGGCAGACCCTCAGCCAATGGGAGTCCTGGATTCACATGACATCATCAGTAGTTTAGCTGGCAAGTAATTTGGTTGTAATGGGCTTGAGTGCACTTGCAAAGGGAACAGCCACATGAACTGAAATCAATTATTACCAAGAATGGTGAATTATCCCAGCGGAAGGCAGATAAATTGATTGACCAGGCCAATATTTGAAGCACCCTGCAATATATATACTTGGCAATAGTTGTGACTTCTTCAAACATCATAATCATCTATTTTTGCAAGAAATATATTCTAATTCACGATGGTATGTATGACAATGATTTTGATGATATCAATTGGCATTCTTGCAACCACTTTTGACAGTGGGATAAGTACAAGTTTTGAGGAAAGGACAAATATCCGATGCGTGTCACAGACTGTTGCAGGGAATTTTGACAATGCTAAATGTGCAATGTTGTGTTTACAACATGAAAGAGGGACAAATCTGACTTGTAAAGCTTTCAACTCCTCAAACTCAGTTTGTACTCTCTGCATCACTTGTCCAACTGAAGGAGTGGCAGCCGGAATATGGAGTTCAACTAATCAAGTTTATGCTGCAAGCCATTTTGACTTTGCTCAGGAAATGCAGGAAGGTAAGAGTATGAGGGGCGTTCAGAAAGATTTTGCTACTTTCATACAATTACTCTCCCCTATCAAGGGAGTTCAAACAAAATAAAAATATGTAAAATTAAAATTAAATTGACAGATGTAATTGGATATAAAACAAATTATATTTGGAGGACAGCACATATTTAGGCTAATTATAGTTTATGATAAAAAAAAAAAATATATATATATATATATGGAGTCATATTTAGTTAGTTTTCTGTTGTCATTTCTTCTTTTTCCCAATGTAAAACGCTTGTGAAAATTTCATATTAGTGCATAGATGGATATTAGCGCTATTGCAATAAAATATGTTGGAAAAAGTGCAGTAAAGGGACCCAGATTTATGACCATATTTAACAAGCCTCATTGCAAGGCATATGACGTAAAAATGCTTGAAATATATTTATGACGTCACAAACTAATGTAGTTATGACGGCGGATTTCATCTTCACGGTAAAGACAGCGTTTATTGCTTTTTCCCCAAACACCTGTTCTTCTACACCAAATGTTATTTTAATTGTGCTAGAACTTAAAACTTCTGAAATATTTGATAAAATTTAATTTTTAATGGGCGCCAAATATGGGCATAAATTTGGGTCCGCTATACTGCACTAAACCCAATATGTTTAACATGTTATGTTTACATTAAGATGGCATAAGAACAGCAAAACATAAATCCTGTCAAAAGAGGTACGTGCAGCGAATTCCTCACTCAACCATTGATCCTTGTGCAACAGATGAAACATGTTTTTTTGCAGTCAGCACCTTTTGGCAGCCTAAGCTCAGCTCCAAAGGATGTCATGTGAATCCAGGACTCCCATTGCATAGTTTTGGACTCACATGACGTCCTCTTGAGTTTAGTTTCCAATTCCATAAGATTTGCTTCCAACTGCAGCCTGAAAATGCTAAAGTCACACCAAAATATATTCAGACACCTTCAGAACATATGATTCAAATTTAAAGTGTAATATGAGTGATTAACTTCAGGTGCAATACAATTCCATGGTATCTTTCAAAGGCTTATGTCAGTTAGCGGTTGAAGAGTACCAAAACATTTACTTATATATTTTAATGAACAACTAACAGCTGGAAAAAAAAGAAAAAAAAAGATTCTTACTATTCCATCATCATAAATAATATGAGACGAGTCTCATTATCAATTTAATTGGGGTAAATATAGGTGAAGTGCGGTTTATTTAGCACAGACCCACCTGAAAAGCCATACTCTCCATAATTAGTAGCTCTGCACTGACAGTCTTATCACCCACAATTCATGCTAAATCTGTTTAATTTTTATTTTTTGTCTGTCTTCATTCAGTCTAGACCCTAAATTAACAAAATATCTCATATCCAATGAGAATTCAGCTAAATTCTTAACTTTTACCTAAGAACATAAGACCGAAAGCCATCTGGTGTTGCTCTCTGACAATAACCTTGACAAATGTGTAGATTTGGGAACTTCTACCTTAGTGAGTAGTTTTCATTGGCTGTGAATTATTCAATGTCTTCAACTGAGCAGATCTTCCTAAAAACACTGCTTCACTCCACCCAGGTGCAAATGGGTACTTGTCCATACGCAGAGATGGCGATTGTATAGTGCTTAGTCTGTGTGCGGTGACTTCGGCTGTCTGGCTGTATACTCCCCGGGGAGTTGAGAAAGGCTCATGCTTGAACAGGCCTGCCAAGGGTGTAATTGTGAAGTCGATTAAGACTGCTTGAGCGGTGTAACAGGCTATAAAAAAATACATTTTACCCTTTTTGTTTACAAGTTATGGTGTCTGAGTAATTTTTGGGGTGGCTGTATGTGGCAACTTACCTTCTGTGCATGGTACATCTTTGATTTTTTGTTTCAGGTCTGATAATCCATGCCCCTATGGATTCAATAGTTGGTTGTGAATCGCCAGCAATTGGTACGACTGTGACACTGACAGGAGGGCCAGTTTTCATCTACATGGTTAAGACAGAGTTTATTTTTGCTTTTTTGCTGCCACCCTCAAAACCCCCGCTACTCTACACCAAATGTTAATTTAATTATGCTAGAACTTCAAACTTGTGAAATATTTGATAAAATTTTATTTTTAATGGACGCCAAATATGGGCATAAATTTAAGTCCGCTATACTGCACTAAACCCGAAAATATACAATAAAATACAAATTTGGTCATCATAATGCATAGTAATCATTGTCTTTAAATAAAGCTCCTGAGATTTTATATATTGTAACAATACAAGAAGTGTGAAAATCATGCGCCCCCCCCCCCCCCTGAAATAAGGCCCATGCTTGCACAAGGCATGATTTTCACACTTCTTGTATTGTTACAATATATTTTTATTGTGGAAATTGAGGTGTCCCACCATCATTGATGATTTGGTTTTGCAGTGAAGGTTGGCATTGATATAGAAACCAGTTTTATTGGAGAGTATTATCATATTGATATTGCTGAAATATGCCAAAATGAGCTTCATATTGTGTACAGTTACTTCGTCATATTTTTTGAGTTACTGCGTCTCAGTTAACAAGCTTTTTTCAGTTACTACATTAGTAGCTGTTGTTAATTATTGTTAATACATCTTATTATGGCCGACAACAGTTCTATCAGTACACATTTCAAATGACTTTCCCTGAGTAATTTTAGATCTTATTATAGAAACCTGACATTTAATTACATACACACTAGTAAAGACTCTTGCCATGCCAACAAAAGGTGTCAGGAGCATGCCTTTTACTTTTTACCAGTAATTTAGTTTTTGCCTTTTCATGATCTAGCGCCATATTGGCCTAGCCATGCTGCTGCTGAAAGACTTGCCAATATCCAAATAGTCAATATTTTCAAATTAGTGTCCGAGCGAAAAAAGAATATACTTTTTAGTTCTTCTCTATCTCATGAGAGGTCGTGGCAGTACTGACCTTAAACAGCATGTTATCAGTTGTGGAACGGTGGATTTCAACCCAGAATAGTGATTTAAATGAGCTCAATGCCTAAACGAATAAAGAATTAAGGATTAAGAAGAAAAAGCTTTATGTGTGAAATGCCTAAATTCAATAGAATCATTGCATTATTATTTAATTACATAATTTATTGATGAAAATTTCCTTGTGTACCAGTTTTTTTTATTGTTATTAAATAAATAAATGTAGGCCTACATGGATACAAACAATCCATGTAGTTCCAAGTAATCATTTTCTTAAATATGAGTTTTAATGAATACCCATTAAGCATATTAACATCACCTTGTGAAATAAAGATGGGAGTATTTGCAAATAATGATGATGATAATAATAATAATAATAAATTTGTATTGCGCCAGATCAGATATAAGCATATCTTGTTTAATCTCTAAGGTTTATATCACAGGACATTTATCAAGTTCATTCAGCTGGCTTGTACAATAAATCTTATTTCCAAATATAGGTGAATTCACATACGGCCTGCAATTCTTATTGACAACATTTCTATAATGTAAATAACGTGCTTCCTGTAATACATACATACTCGTCTTTAAATTAGAAATACTTATGTCAAATATAAAGAAACATATATATGGACTGCCAGGTGGTGCCACCTGATGAGAATTACCATATACCTTGTTTATCAATCGAGGTGTTCACGTTAATACAACCTCACGGTTACTCGTCAACTTCACTACAATCGCACAAAAAAAAAACCTGTTGGTCCCCTTGCAAAAAAACAATATTTCACGCTAAGGGATCTGTATAAATTGCATGAGATTTTTAAAATAGGCGTCATGACATAATAACTGAAACCATTGACATTTAGTATAATCGTCTGGTTTTTTTTTCTTAGTGTGTAATTCATTATTTCAAATATAAGTCTAAAGCAATCTGATATCATAAGTACATGTCAATCTCACATGATTCTTTGCCAGGCTGTAAAACAAACCATCAACATTATACTGAACACTTGTGTCAAGCCTAAAATAGTTACAACTTAAGATAATTGTATCTAATTATTGTCAGTGTAACTGTGCTTTAAACTCAGTCTTGTCATTAGTTTGACATTCACCATTAGAAAGATATCAGCTGTCAAGGGTATTTTCTATATTTCAGGGCCTACATTAGTCACAGGAAAATTTGGAAAAGCTCTCTACTCTCCCAATACTGGAACATATGATGATAACGTAATATCATTAGGGCGCCATGATAATGACTGCTTGGGGAATGTCACACTTTGCACGCAGGGAACAACAATCACTTTTTGGATCAAAATGGCCGAACATCTCCACAAATGGCCGCAGCCTGCTCATACACCATGCTTCCAATTGCTATGTAACAGCCTCTCCGACAGCCTTTCTGGAACATTTACATTTTTCAATGGCACCCATAGGTGGGCTCGTGCCTATGCTTTGACATACAACTACTGGCATTTGATCGGGATGACCTATTCCAAAGATTCTGGATTTGAGTTGTATGTTGATGGGTGTAAACAGCCACCGATGACAGCCAAGCCAGCAATTCGAGGACAGATGGACGTTCAATTTGGATGTACATCTAATAATGGACGCTGCACCAGATCAAATTATGATGACCTTCGAGTCTGGAGCATGAAAAAAAATGCAGATTTCATGTGGCTCTTATGGAGTATGTAAATTGACTGAATAAAACATACAAAAAATAATAAATTGACCAATAAAACATGAATATAACATAGGCTAAACATGTCCCATCAATATTAATATGTGGTGATCGACTTTCTATATCAAATACTTGACATTTATGATGTGTATCGAATAAATATTAAAAATATGTTTGTGACTCATGATATCCAAATGTATTTAGAGGCTGGTGACAACAAGTCTAAGCAATACAAGCTTTCGTCTGAAGCTAAGTCAGCTTATATTACCATCTGCTAGAGGCAGACATAATGATAAGATGGTATTGCTTGGATTCCACACCATGTAACACATTTACACCATGGGTGGGGTCTTTTACTTGCCTCAGCATAGACACTGAGTACAAGGCACCTCCAATTTAACATCTCATGCGATCGACATCCAACTAAGATGTAGCTCACGAAGAGTGCCTGGGCCTCGGATCGAAACCGGTCCAAGGACCTTCAGCAAAACAGGCCAATATGGTTTTGGCGTATAAATTTTTGTTATTATAAACTTTCCGTAGGAAAGTTTATATTGTTATTGTAAGTCAATCATTGTAAGTCTTATTATTATTCTTATTATTATTCTTCACAAGAAGTAAATGCCTATTTTCAGGAAACTGGGCAGAGATAATTCCATGGGAATTTTTCTCAAGATACCTTAGATACGCAGTGCAGAAAGGAGTTTGAGCCAAATGGTGAGCCTGCTGGCTATGAATTTTAAAAAAAAAGTAGTTTCATGAAATTTTTTTTGAAAACCATAGAAGGAATAATCATATTGACTTGCCATTTCACCTGGAGCCAAAATTCTCTTTCCCGTGTTATCCAATGGGGAGACCTACCTACCTATCTCCCTGAACCTGCTGAGTCAGCAATTTTTACAATGAATGTTAGGAAGTTTACGTGCATCGCCCCAAAAAAGCAGGAAGAAAGTCTTCAATTTCATTCATTTTTTGCACATATATGTCCTCTGGGTAGTACTACATGACTGTAAAAGGCAAAGGTCCTTGATCGAAAATTTTAGGCCCTAGAATTTTTTATTGGTATAAATTTCAATAATTTTTAACTCCAGTTCTATTCAATCAAATTTCATGCAACTGGCGTCATTATGTAGAGAAAAATTAGGACTTTACACAGGATACCATGTCTATTCACCAACCTTAAGCAGTTTCGAACCTGGAGCCAAAATTCTCTTTCCCATGTTATCCAATGGAGAGACCTACTAACCCTGAACCGCTGAGTCAGCAATTTTTACAATGAATGTTAGGAAATTTACGTGTATCGCCCCAAAAAAGTAGGAAGAAAGTCTTCAATTTAATTCATATTTTGCACATAGATGTCCTCTGGGTAGTACTACATAACTGGAAAAAGCCAATTACCTTCATGAAACAGCTTAGGCCCTAGAATTATTTTATCACTCATAAAGCCTGAATCGCTTACTCAGACCAAAACTTTATTGATAGATTGAACCAAAAAAATTCACAGGAGTGTATATACATGTGCTTCACAAATGAGAAGTATTTCAGAATTTTGGGTCACAAGGTCAAGGTCACAGAGTGTCCTATATATGCAATTTTCAGGCGTTTTGAACTCTGGTCCTATACAAGGTACAGACACCAAAGAAATATGTTCATAAACCTGATTTTATGATCTTTCAATTCCTGTACAGCTTGAGAAGCTAGGGCAATTATTTTAATGTTTTTCAGGGACTTAATAACTTGTTCTATTTGGAAATTGCATAAAAAAATCTTAAAAATGTCATTATTAAAAACAATTTTTCTGGATTGGTCCAAAACAATTCACGGGACTGTATATACATATGGTAGGGAAATGTGAATTGTTCCAGAATTTTAGTTCAGAATGTCATGGCAACAGAGTGTCCTATATATGCAATTTTCAGGCATTTTGAACTCTTGTCCTATGAAGAGTACAGCTTTCTGAAAGACATTTTTTGAAAGGTCATTTCCATTACAGTTGTCTGTTCATTTACGAATAGTCTCAGAGGATAAGACAGCGATTTCTTAGGATTTAGTGCCTTAATAATTTGATGTCATTGTGAAAAATCATAACGCTTCAGGAATGATCAGAGCACAAATACTACCGGGTTCTTTGTTAGGTTATTTGTAGTATTTATATGAGAAAGAAAAAGGTTATGAAAGTTAAAGGAAAGTTTATCGTAATTGTCAGGGACAATTGCAAGTCTAGTTTTATTTGGTACTGAGATTTTGACAGGGAAATATCAGGGAAAGCCAGGGAATTCTGAAATAGTTAAAGAGTGGCAACCCTGTATAACTGTCAATCATTCTATGGTTAAGTTCATGCCAATTTCTCTATGCTATTATTCTGAAGCTTAGCCAGCTTGCATGACCAGCAGCCAGAGGCAGATGTAATGATGGGATGATAAGGCTTACTGCGGAGGCCTTCAGTAACTACTGGGACACCCAGCTGCTTCATTAATCAAAAGAAATGGGGCTAGATTGGGCATGTCATTAAACTTTTGTTGGGCTAACTTTGGCAAGATGGTGCACATTTTAGGCCAATCTTGGTCATTTGGTTCAATCTAACAATATCTTTGGGAAAAAGTGCAGTATAGCGGTCCCAAATGTATGACCATATTTGGAGCGCTTCGTTGACAATCACATTACGTCAAATGCTTGAATCCAATGTATGATGTCACAAACAAATGATGGTTTTAAATTGATGGTAAGAAGCAGTCCATCTTCAGTTTAAACTTTAAACTTATCCAATAAAAGTTACATTGTTTCATATTCTGTTGATGTCAAATATGGTCATAAATTTAGGTCCGCTATACTGCACTAAACCCACAATACGATAAAGGAGGCCCATAGACAGTGGACTGATGAGGTACTGGCCCTACATAACAAAGAGCCAATCTAAATTTTAGCAGATAGCCAACACAAAATTGACCAACATGGGTCTGACTAACGGTTTGTTCATTCTGGAGTTATCTGGACACTGTCAAATGGCCAAGGATGGTAAAAAATATTTTCGATGTGGTTTTCAACATACTGTCCTTTCCCATTTTGAAGAAACTAATGGCATGTATGACCCAAGACTCAATACTTTCTATTTCTCCATGAAATAGTAATTTACAAATGGTGCAGGATGACAAGAAGGGAGTCATCTCCAGTGCACACGTTCCTAGATCGCATGTGTATAATAGAGAAGAACGCGGGGTGGGTTAACTTTTCATTTGGACTTGTGGACAGTGCGGGTAGAGCCTCCTGAAGTGTGGTGTGGGTGCGGGTCAAACACGCTTAGACAACAAAGGTAGTAACTAAAGGTAGCCACAGTTGGCAGGCTTGGTGATATTGAAATACATTAGAGGGCAGCACCAGTGATAGGTGTATAGATATTCATGACACAACATCATCAGTGCGCCACCTGTTGCATTATCCTTCTTTAGTTATGGTTGCAGTCCACTAAAAAAATACTTGTATAATTTAATGTAATAGTGTCAGCCATAAAACAATTTTTAAAAAGAGAATTTGAATATCATTCCTTATTTTCCATGTAGGTTTAATCAACAGAATATAATTTAGCCACATCTAAATAGAGCAAAACCAAAAATGTTTCCTCAATTTTACCTTCTTTCCCTCCATCTTCATATACAGTGGTTCTGCAGTTTTATTATTTAGTACAATCAGACACTTTTTTGCATGACATCAGAGAGAAACAAGCACTTAAATAAAGTCAAATTATTTTTTTGGATACTAAACTACTTGAAAAATTAATTTTGATATATATCCAATCACACTGGGCCTTGTTTTTAGTGTGGAACTAAATATAATAAGACCGAACCCTCAGCGCACCTGGTGGAATGTGTAAGAATTGGTGGACTGCTACCTTAAATGACAGTCTTAGTGAGAATAATATCCTTAATAGTCAGGAGTAAACTAACACTTTAGTTGCTTATACCACTCCACCAAATAACTTATACTTCACTATACATATTTAATTCGTTTGAATGTTTGTTTTATTTTACTGCCTTGATCAGTGAAGCAATTGAAAAGAAAGTGAATCTCCCATCATATTCTTATCAATTGCATCACTGATATTTCATGAGATAATACAAAGCCTGAAAAATAGCAGAAGGAAAACTTTGACATTGGTTGAGTATCACAAGTAACAGTCCTAAAAAAATTATTTCAACATAATTTTTTGGCTTCTTTCAAGTGATTGATACATATTTCATTTTAATGTGAATTCTTTTTAGGAAGTGCACGATCATAAAATCCATTGTAATAATTGATCTTGATATACTCCCATTATGAAGTGTGTTGGTTCCCTGTTCTACTTGGGGTGGCTTCCTATCAGTGACAGTACATGTCTTAAGGAAGTCTCCCCTTCTGCAGAAATTTACACTTATACATATTTATATATTATAGATAATGTTCCTCTTTGTTTTTGTTTGTATACTTGTTAAATTGTCATGTAAGGTTAAAAATATCTGTGGAAAATAAATAGCCTCTGAGTGTCTGAGTGCATAGCTACTTGTACATCTACAACCTAGTCCAACTGCAGCAAATTTAAATGCTCCAATCGTGGAAATAGCAAAGCCAACACTTTAAACTATGCCTCACAGTGCTTGAAAAAACATTGTCATGAATATTTCTCATAAAAATGCCAAGTTTACAGCAAGTTTCCACAAGCTCAGCCGTTTTGTGATAAATTAGTTCAGAGCTTTTGAAATCGGAGAATATTTAATTATTTCCAAAAAACTTGTAACAAGGGTTAATTAAATATGCATAACAAACAATCCAAATGACCACAGTTCCAACATTTCCAAATGGGCAATGCAATTGGTCCAATCAAGGCACTGGTCCAATTCTGGCAACTCACCCCTGTGCACTTTTGACATGACTTGAAAACTTTTCCGTGGCAATGTATCTCTAACAAACATACAAAGAAATTCGCAACCCTCACTTGTGTATACTAAAGACTACAGGATATCTCGCTAGTGTTACCCTCTGGTTTCTTAGAGTGCTCTCCTGATCTGCCCATACATATTATGTATATTTCTGAATATTTGTTAAATATTAATTGTATATGATATATGTATTGTGCAATGTGCAGCAAATAAAGGGTCTTGAGTTTAAAACAAAATGCACAGAGAAAAATAAGAAACTTGTCATTACTACCGATAACTAACTAATAAGACCTGCTCATGGACTAAGTGGTCCCAACTCCAACCAGGTTAGAAATGCAAAATAGATTTAGAGACAAAAATGTCAGACCAATTACATTAACGAGAAATTAACCCGTATGAACTGGCAATTATGTTACACAATGGAATGTCATAGACAATCACTCATAATCTCCTAGGAGTGAAGTTATGCATTGTTACATGATCGCTGATAGGAAACAGTCTATTGTTTGTTTAGGGCCTGAGAGACTGAAGCTTTTATTTCCCTATTGTTGGTTGATGGTCAATGTCAAAGTGTCATCACCTGACTCAATATCTGTCACGAAATCTTTTGGATGTCATGAGAAACAAGGAAGAAGTTTGTAATAAAACGTCAAGGGATGATGGGCCTGTGACAAACCGTGATTTATGGGCACGTAACCATTACGACATAGACACACCATTACGACATAGACACACGTTTCGAAGAACTATAAAATGGGAGGTTGCGCTGACAAAAATCATTCACACTTTGAATCAGTCAAGTAGGAAGTCAACCACTCCGGTCGAAAAAAAAATCTAAAAATGGCTCGTGTTCTCTCCGCTGTTCTTCTTCTCGCCATGGTGGCTGTCGCTCTTTCTTCATATGTCCAGCCATACGGACACGGACACGGACAAGGCTACCACCAACAACCACATGGCCATCACGCTTCCAACTATGGAGCAAACCATGGCAACAATTATGATGCCGGATACGGCGCTGGCTACGGCAGCTACGGCAACCAATATGGCAGCAAGGGCAAAAGCTACGGTAGCTACGGCAACGAGTATGACACCTACGGAGGTAGCTCTGCCAACAACGGCAACAACTACGGATACAACAATGGCCAGGGTTATGGATCTAACTATGGTAGCCAATCTGCCAAATATTAAGTGAGTATATTGCAATTCATATATACAACATTATAACAATAGTGGATGGTGAAAAGTCCAACATGGAGGTTTGTGGGATGAGGAAAGTTTGCCTTGGCCAATATCATTTTACCTAACCTCACAAAACTATATGTTGGACGACACACTATCCACCATTGTTTTTTATTCTCCACTCAGCTTTGCTCACATATACCGTAATACTTAGCAGCTGTTCAATATACTCTGCTGCTGGACAACATATACCCATGCTGGACATGTTGAGTAATGTATTTGACAAAAATTAACATAAATTTAGTTTGAGTCTGCTTTGCACCAGCAAATGGGGAAAAAAAATTGCATTGAGTTGCATAATAAAAACTGTTACAAAATGTTCATACATGAAGTAAAACAGTAGTAGAGGTGATTTAATTCAAAGAACAGTCTAATAACTGATTTTTAAGGTGTGCAGTTTGACACGAATATTAAAATCAACTGAAATGTTGTTAATGGTTATTTTGATATATTTTATTTCTTTGTTTTTCAGATTTCGAAAAGTCTCTGAAATCTTCAAAAATTCCGTGTGAATGTACAAAAAAGTAACTTATTTTCGATGTTTTATTTTGTGATTTTTTTTTTTTTTTGTGATGAATAAATGATTATACATATTATATACTCGTCTTTGTTTTAAGTGAAATAATTACTACATAGATAAAAAGTTTATAAATTATCTACTGCTGATTCGTTGATATTTAATTATAGTCAAAATAAATTCAGTGATTGTATTTTGAACTACATTGCAACTCAGTTCATCTCAAACTTTATTATTAAGACTATCTCACTGACTACTATGCAAAGTATATCTCTTAGAGTGACCAGCATTGAACTTTCCAATTGTCCCTTTACAATTTTCAAAACTTCTAAATATATCAAAAAGAAGGATAGATAGATAGATTGATAGATAGATGGATAGATGGATAGATGGATAGATAGGTAGATAGGTAGATAGGTAGATAGATAGATAGATAGACACATACAATTCAGTGGAGTCATCTTAAGGAAAGTAATTCAAGAGTAAAATGTTAAAACATATTTTAAAAAGCATATCCCATAATCACATACACTTAGAATACTTTTCATTCACAGAATGTTAATGCACAGTGTAATATATATGAAAGGATTTAGACAAACGAAGAAGCAGAAGAATAAATATTTAGACAAAACAAGAAGAAGAAGAAATATTTAAACAAAGGAAGACGAATAATAATAAGAAGAAATATATAGACAAAAGAAGACGAAAAAGAAGAAGAAATACAAGAATGTGAAGATCAAAAGAAAAAAAATCAACCTGAATTTCCTTGGTATATTTCAGGATCATTTTGAACTGCATTGTTGTATTGTGTAATTAATTATGACCCAATACAATCAGACAATTAAACTTTTATAGCCTTCCCATCCTATTGTTTTAAAACAGAAGAACAATGCGCTATTGTTTAGATTTGACAGTGGGCTACATGAATGGAAAATAGCCGGAAGCAGTGGAGTGACAATTGCCTCTGGGCATGCGCACTTGCGGCTGTCTCATGACATTAAAGAAACCAAAGTAGAGCTGAATTTAATTGGACTGTTCGCTAATGGTCTATGATGTGTTTTTGAGTATGTCTGAAACAATGTTAAAAAAAAAAAAAAACAGGTGTCATGTCTGGTAGAACTCAAGTTGAAGGCAACTTTACTTTTTGGATCACCTCAGCATTAAGAATACTTAATTTTTATCTTGTGACTTAAAGGTGAAATCCTAAATTATCAACTTGCTTTTTTAACTGACTCTCTTATATACTAATTTATATACATCAATTGACTTAATTTAAATTCGATTTTATAGATTTTTATACTCTGATTTTATCTTTACACTGTCAAGTGCATTTTAATGTTTTATACACAATAAATGTACTATAACATGTAATAATAATAAATAAATAAATAAAGGCCACTACACTACGGAGATCACTTCACCATTTTAGGCAAGAATGTCCATGCAAACTGGTTAAAAATAAATTGAATGCGGTCTTCGGGTGCCATGCTGTGCATTGGAATATTGTAGATAACATGCTACATTGGCGTATAAGGTAAAATCAACATTTTTGTAGAGGGTATAAGCAACGAAAAATCTACGTTCATTCATTGCAGTATAGTACCAAATTATCAAATAATAATAATAATAATAATAATAAACCTCAAGAATAAGCTAGATTATTTTGATCATGGTATAATGTATGCCATTGACTGTTTTGTATAACGATTTTTAAACTATGGTTGATTAGTCCAAAGCGGTTGACATTCTTAATATGTCAAATGGTCTTAATGGTGAAATGGTCCTAATGCTGGGTGTACTCAGGGGGGGGGGGGGGTATTCTTAACTATGAAATGAACTGCATAGTAATGGTGAGGTCATCGTAATAGTGAGGTGGTCTTAGTGTGAAGTTAAAACCTGTTATAACCTGAAGACGCGATTTTTGAAATGTTCACAATTTACCATAGTCTTTCATGACAAATTATGCAATGAATTATCATAAACTGTTCCATTAGATCAATCAAGTCACCTTTAAATTAAATATCCTGTGCCATTGAGCGTTGGCCTTTTTCTCTAGATTTTATTTTATTTCTAATGAAGGAAAAGACCCCACTCATGGAGTAAATGTGTAAGGAATCCAAGCCTTGTCATCTCAACATTACGTCTGCCTCTGGTAGCTGGTCATATAAGCTGACTAAGCTTCAGACCCAGTAGCATTGAGACATTGAGACATATGAATGAGGCAAGGAAAAGACCCAACCCATGGGGAAGGGTGCATGTGTAACATGGAGTGAACTCCAAGCCTTATCATCTCATCATTACTTCTGCCTCTGGTAGCTGGTCATATACGCTGACTAAGCTTCAGACCCAGTAGCATTGAAACACATCGAGACATTTAAGACCTCACAGATGAACTTGCAGCCAAAATGGCTGTAAATAGTATTAACATCATTAGAAAAAAATACATGATCTGGCATTTCTGAAACAGGTACCATACAAATATAAATGTAATAGGCCTAGTTATATCAACATTTGGATGAACTAGAGATCCACAGAATAGGAAGGAGTTAACACATTTTTACCAAAATGAGTTATACCCATTCTATACTTTGCACTCTATTAGGCATATTTACTCATTTGTTGGAGAACAACTATTTTATCATTACATTGATAATAAAAACCTGATTATAGCAAAATCTTTTTTCCAAAATGCATGTAGAGTTGTTCTCTATTAGCTGGTACTATGTAGAAGGTGTATACTGAAATTATACTCCACTTCTAGGACGTTTTCCTGATAGAACCATTACTTAAAAAGATCATCGGAGCTCATAAATAATATTTTATGGAGTACAGATAGTGATGGCTACAACCTTTTTGACAAGGATAAGAAAATACTTTATTAATAAACAATGATCTTATTGACTAGTTTTCAAATAATGATATGGTCCACATGTTGATATATTTTGATAACAAACTAATACATCTATTTATAATAATTCTTCTTAATTACCGACTTACTAACTGTGCTATCTGATTATTATTGTCTATTTGGTATGTGCATGCTTGTTAAATTCTAACTATCAATAACTTTTAATAATCAAGCATTTTATTGATACCATCTTTTTATGGTAGATCGGATGTGGAAAGTGCAGCCCTCTAAGGCAAGTTCTAGCCACTAGCGAGGGTTGATTGATGAGGTGAGAGAGAGGAGAGTAGTCCACCCATGTTACACATTTACCCCATGGGTGGGGTATTTTACTTGCCTCCGCATAGATACCTTTTCACGGACAATCTCGGTGCAATGTTCACCTAATAACGAGGTAAAACATGTAAAATGTCAGGAATGCTTGTCATGTAATGGTGAGGTGGTTTTTATGGTGAGGTGGTCTTTATAGTGGGGTGGTCTCTACAGTTAGGTAGTCTTTAATAGTGGGATTATCTTCATAGAAAGGTGGTCTGTATAGTGGGGTGGTGTTAATAGTGAGGTAGTCTTTATAGTGGGGTGGTCTTAATAGTGAGGTGGTCTTTATAGTGGGATGGTCTTTATAATGATGTGGTCTTTATAGTGGGATGGTCTTTATAGTGAGGTAGTCTTTATAGTGGGGTGGTGTTAATAGTGAGGTAGTCTTTATAGTGGGGTGGTGTTAATAGTGAGGTAGTCTTTATAGTGGGGTGGTCTTAATAGTGAGGTGGTCTTTATAGTGGGATGGTCTTTATAATGATGTGGTCTTTATAGTGGGATGGTCTTTATAGTGAGGTAGTCTTTATAGTGGGGTGGTCTTAATAGTGAGGTGGTCTTTATAGTGGGATGGTCTTTATAGTGAGGTAGTCTTTATAGTGGGATGGTCTTTATATTGAGGTGGTCTTTATAGTGTGGTTGTCTTTCTAGTGAGGTGGTCTTTATAGTGGGATGGTCTTTATAGTGAGATGGTCTTTATAGTGGGATGGTCTTTCTAGTGAGGTGGTCTTTATAGTGTGGTTGTCTTTCTAGTGAGGTGGTCTTTATAGTGAGGTGGTCTTCATAGTGAGATGGTCTTCATGGTGAGGTGGTCTTTATAGGGAGGTGATCTTTGATAGTGAGGTGGTCTTTATAGTGGGATGTTCTTAACAGTGAGAAGGTCTTTATAGTGGGGTGGTCTTACTACTGTAGGCTTCCGACATATAAATAAAGTCAACAAAAAAGGGTTTTCCGGCTAAAAACAAAAATTCATTAATTCTGCACTCAGAAACAATCGGAGTTTAATTAGTCAACAACCATTAAACACAATGAAACGCATTGTATGATTTGAAAGGAATTTATGTTCCATTCAAGAGCGAGCAGGTATTCCAAACTCTCTCAGGATGGGCAGATGACCTTGACCCAGTTGATGACGTCATCTATTATTAGCCACTTCCCCTAAATACGGAGACTTGCTTTAACTGAATTCTATTGGATTCACAAATCAGTCAACATGAGACCTGCTATATTTCTGTTGTGCCTGGCTGTTGCCACAGCATCCTACATCCCAGGTTAGTAAAAAGTTTGTTTACTTAAGGCATGCTTTTGACATTTTGATCTGAATTTTCATGATTTGTTTGTTTATTTTGTTGCTTTGACTAGACATAGAGTCAGTTGTAGTGACTCTTTCAGTTAGAATTCTGACATAGATATAATTGAAACGAGCTTAAATTCAACTGATAAAACATAATTAAAAGTAGTATATCATCGCCAAATTATACTCTTTACATACGAATGAACTTAAATATCATATCATCTCATCGTTACGTAGTCCCCAGGTTTATTACCATAAAGTGAATTCAGTTCTGCTCTTGTTTTCAAACCTTGTACATTACCTTTTCATTATAAGACAGATTGTAAATTACCAAATTAATGATATTTCAATTGGACCATAATGCAAGGTCATAACATTAAAATTCGGCTAATTTACATGTCTTTAATTACATATTTCGTTTCACATAACATTATATTAATGACTAGCCACTGTACACTATGTCCTTAAAATTTGGTACTGAATTGGACTGGATTCATTATGCAGCCACTTCACGTCTTTAGAAGTAAAATATTTTCCATGCACTATTATGCATGATGAATCTTTCATTGTAAAACTATAGCATGGATTTGGCTGTTTACCCTATGATTTATTACAGCAGATTATTGATATTAACTCATTAAATGTTTATAACAAAACTAGAAAAAATATCTTTACTATATTTAATTTTAACTGACAATTATATAAAGCCACACTCAAATGAACATTTACTGGTCATTTTAATGTTAAAAGCTTTTCAAATTTTTTTCTAACTATTCAGTCTCTGTGTTTTTTTTACTTTTCTTACAGTTTGTTTTTATTATACTATATGTTGGATTTTATTGTTGACATATTTACTTTTCCCTATCAAGAGAGTTTAAACAAAATAATTAAATGAATAATTATTATGCCAATGGTCTTGACCACTGAGATGTACTTATCCTTAGAATGTGTTATAATTGCGACCAGAATTATAATGAACCGCTCTGTATGGAAAAGTGCAAATGATGCATATTCATGAGCTGATCACATGATATGAACATGGTACATTTTACCGAGATTAAGCACACTAGGGTTGTCTTATAATTTAATTGCAAATAACTGCTACTTATGCCTAAGAACGGGAAGTCAGTAGGCCATTAATATGTGTTATAATTGTCGAATTCAAACCTAGTCAGTGGACAACCGGCTATATCTGTATATCTTCTCTTTCTTTCTTCCTTTTTTTTTCATATGCTGAAATTGTTAGTCATTGGCTTGTTATTTTTATTTAATCTACGCTGGGACACATACGTCATGAATGACACTAATGAATCAAGTTGTCAAATAAAAGTATAATATATATATATGTATATATCTTTTTAATAAACCATGATGATCTGAAAATATCATGTGTTGTTAAACTGTAATGAAGAGGTATTCCTTAGCACAGTTTCACTAAATATATAAGCTAATAAATCTGATTTGACCAATTCCAATTAAATTAAATATTGAGATCATTTTCAGCTTCCTACAACCAGGGCGATGCCAAATGGAATGATGAAACATCAGCCAACCACGATTTCAACAAAGGAAACCACGACAAAAAATCATCTGGATTCAAAGACAGCAAGGTTGACCATGTTCAAGGAGGACAGAATTTTCACCACAAGGATCATTACACTGCCACAAAACACAATATTGTCAAGGATAAACATGTTGTAAACCACAATTCTGATGATAAGAAGGTATTTCAGAGATAACATTAGAATACTTGGAATTCCATGAACATAAATATGGGAGTTATTGTAACTCCATTTTGAAAGTGCATCGATATTTATCACGACCATTAAGATAAACACATGTTTGTGATGTATATATTTTAAATAATGAATGAAAGGAATGAATGGATGAATGCATCAATCAATCAATGTCTCAATGAATCAATGAATCAATCAATTAATGGTAGGTCGCTCGATCATTGAGCTCAGAAGTTTCGCTCAAGGTCCTTGATAGCATTCCGAATCGGGCCATCGTTTCTCTATCGGCTGCAGTTGGTACAACATCGTTTCAAAATCCTGACATGGTGCCAACATTGATACGATTTGGAATGCTATCTGGGGTTGGTCATTTAGTCAGTCAGTCAGTCAGTCAGCTCATCAGTCAGCTACATGGCCAAATGTGCCATGTGCGTTTTCCATGCATTTATCTAAACGCATGGAAAACGCATGGTTTACACAACATCATAATTAGGCAAAATCCATGTGTTTTCCATGCACTTATTCTTCTCATGGAAAATGCACGTGGCACATTTGGCCATGTAGTCAGTCAGTCGGTTGGTCTGACTGCCTGTCATTCCAATATTTTAAATTTTATTGATTCAGTATAATCTTGATAAAAGAACAACCTAATGTTTATGCACACTTGTAATCATTTCTAGCTCTATCAATCATATAATCAGTAATATATTTACAATGTATGTTAAATTTTTCAAGGCGATTGTCAACCACAACGCTTACGCCCAAGGCTACGGAGATTCTTACAAAGTGGGAGGTTCTCAAAAGAACAGCGACAGTGGCAAGAATGGCAAAGTGGAACATCATGCGCACCAGGCTGGTCACCATGCCAACCAGGGTCTCTCTGGATACCCAAACTACGGTTACTTCGGTGGATATGGTGGTCATGGTAACAAGGTATGTGCAACACTCACAAATTGTGTGTACACTTCATAAAATATGGTCGACTGTGGACAGCTGTAGCGACCTATTCCTGGCTGTCGCTTCAACTGGCTATAGCCAACTGTTCTGTCTACTTCTAGCTAATAGTCGGCTTAAACCTACCACCATTGAAAAAATACGATATGATATATAGATAAATATCTAGCATTTACCAAGGTTTATATTTTTTTCAATTTGTCTATAGGTAACAAATTACCATTCTGAAATAATTCTGCTGCAATTTGTACATGTTGTTCTTTAACAGAGTGTGCCAGTTGATGGTGTTAGACGAAAAGACAGAAGTGGCTGGCTTGCTACACGACTGATCTCTCACTCTCACTAATTGATATTGTCTAGAGTCAATCATATTTTATGGAATAGAGTCTTTTCACTGAGCCGCCCTGAATTCAGAAGGACATAAGTCTTCCATCTCTCCTTATTACTCGTTTTGCTTTTCAGACAAAGTAGATCATAACTAACTGATTCCATAAATGTATTTCTCAGGGAAATTTTAAAGCGGGAAATCAATTGAATGATAAGATGTCAAATATACATTAAAATGCACTAAACATACTGCTGCTAGGATGCACCATGCGTCAGCCAATCACAATCAAGAGCAAGAACTTTTTCAGCCTATAGAATTGCAATATTTTGTTATAGCCACCTAGTGGAAATATAACGAACCTTCCGTGAAAATCCACCATTAATTGTACATTGTCTGAATAGTCCTTAGGACATGAACTGCTATTCTATTCGAATTTTTCAACAGGCCAGCCAAGGTAAGCACTCCCAATTCGACAACACCCATGCCACCTATGGAGATACCGCTTCCGACAAACAAGGTGCACATCAGGGGCACGTAAATGGATATGGCAAAAATGGCGACGCTTATGACCAGTTTTTGAAACACAATGAAGTCCACACTCATGAAGATGAAGACTATGCTCACAAAGATGTGCTGCAAGAGGCCAACAGGCACAACAACTTCCAAAAGGTAAAATATAAAAAGGGTGGAAAACCAACAACAAGCAGTTGGCACAATTTCGGCAAGATTTCTGTGGTCACCGTGAATTCTTGTTTGTTACATCACAATGTTTCTGTATATGGTATTGTATTCTCATTTGCGTCCACATGTACCGATAAAATGACAAAATTAGTTTAAATCTATCAATTATTTTTTCTCACTTCATTACATATTTATACGTACGCTACTAGAATTCACTTTACAAACCTGACTTTTCCATACACCCTCTTCACACAGCAGCCATGTTGGCATTTTTGCCCCATTGACCTCTCTTTGCGTTCAGATATAGTATAGCATTGTGACGTCATCAGTAGACAATGGCCATGGTGAGGTCACAGAGTGCAAGAACAGTGGAGATGTAATGATGTCATAATATATGACATAATCAAAATGAGGTCAATGAGGCAAAAATGCCAAAATGGCTGCTGTGTGTAAAGGGTCTATAATTCTTCATTCCACCTCAGCTCACCACAACTCACTTTGTTAAACCTTACCGTATTTTGTTCATTTACTTACACGTTACCTAAGCTTAACTTGTAATGCCTCATTTCTCTCTTATTTTACCTTACTTCATGTTACTTCCATACGATTTACACTTCTCATCTGCCAAATAAACCTATAATGTAACTTTTTTTATTCCACCGGAGCACTGGCTTTATTGTATCTCGCATTACTCACTTCACCGCACCTCACCAATACATAATTCTCTTTTGCCTAGGCCGATGCTGCTAATGTTGACAAGGGCCAGACCCATGCTGTGTATGACCAAGCAACTGGCCATGACAGCCTATGGAAGGCCTCTAGTGGTCACAAGGATGATGACCAACACAGTCACGGCAAAGGAGGACATGCTGGTCACCATGACAGTGCTAGCCAAGCTGCTGGAAAGTCCCATCAGGTAGGACTAAATTATAATGTTGTGATTTCACATTCCAGATTCACATTGTCCGATGTTTTACAGTCAAATTCATAGAGTTGGAAGCTGAACTCCAGATGATGTCATGTGAATCAAGGACTCTCATTGGTTGAGGGATTGCTTTAACCAATGAGAGTCCTGGATTCACACGACATACTCTGAAGTTCAAGAGACTGGTTTCCAACTCCATGAATTTGGCTGTTAAGGATTTTTATATGTTCCTGGAATTGGATTGAATGAACTATAGATACTAGAATCATAGACAGATGACATAAAAGAGTAAATGATAATTATTTATTTTCAATCAAATTGCCGAATTACATGCGATAACGAACTGCAGAAAGAAGTAAAGTGATAAGATTGGCAATAAGATATTTAGTTTATCACACTTGTCACATTTTCTGCAGCCCTGGTCACATGACAATATAGTTTTCTCACCTTGATCACATGACAATCAGTTTTTTGCTCCCTGGTCAAATGTTAGCGAGTTGACAATTTTTCTTCAACCCTGGTCGCATCTGCAGCTTGTGACCCACGCATAAAAGATTTACACAGAAATGAATTAACAGAAAAAAATACTGAATAACATCCTAAATTTTGTATTGTAGGATCATGACTCCAAAAATGGTGGCAACCACGACTCACATGATAGCGCCGCAAACAAGCATGGAAGCAGTTATGACAAACATGCTGATGACAAGAATGTTTATAACATCAAAACCCGAAAGGTACGTAATGATTCACTACACTACATTCGCTCCATTATGTGCAAAGGCAATGCCAAATATTATTGTCTTTCCACAAAATCTTGAACACTGAAATGCCCCCTATGTCACCAACTTTCTTCTGCAAGAAAGAAAGCGTATACGCACACCACCGAGATACTAGAAAAATTGTCCAAATAAATTAAAAAAAAGATAACTTATGGCTACTACTCATTCAAAGACATTTAAATTGTGGAATAATTCACTAGGAGGGTTTTCAGTTGGTGATTTTAACAGTTTTAAATGCTTCATTAAGTCATATGGTTTTAGATGTAGTTGTGGATGTTGCTTTTCTTGTACTCTTCTTAACTTGTAACCGTTTCATCTCTCATCTGTATATACTTTCATATCTCACTCATATTTCATTATTCATGCTCATTTCGGTGACAAGCGCTTGTGCTTTTGTTTATTGTTAACTGTATGTTTACCGAGCCCAAATAAAATTTTACTTACTTACTCACCCTTTAATACCCAGTTGGTGAGGCCTTTTACCTGCTTTGGCAAGAGCCATTACCGTACTGTCCTATAGTAAAGATCTCTACAGCAACCACGTCACGCACTAGCCTCCCGGCTAGCGGGAATTTCCCTGTAGCTCAGTCGGTTAGAGCGTTGGTTTATGAGTTGCTAATAACAATACACCCGACTAACATCCAGCCGAGATGATGTCTAAAGTTGCTTGGTCAGTTTCTTAACCATTAATGTGGTTCATATTAGTGTCAGTCTGAATGCAGACCCTCAGGCCGCGTCGTAGACGAGGGTCTGATGGATATCAAAGCATTGAGTGATTCGCCGTGGAACAAGGTCAATCAATACGCCCTTAAATTAAACTAAGCGGCGAACAACATAGTTCTTTAAAAATCCGTTCTATATAACATTGCATCTTCTTATGAAGTAAAGGGATTCTTGCTTTGTATTATGCTTAATAAACTTATCTACACCGTCAGATTTCTTGCTCCCCCTCGAGGATTCTTGCCCCCCTGAATTCCCCAAGACCCTCTCCTGGGTAGAGGCCTAATCGAGGGTCTTGTTTATACATTTATGTTATACATTTACCGGCCTTTTACATGCCTCAGCATAGACAATGAGTACAAGGCAGCTCCAATTTAACGTTTCATGCTTTCATTTTCAGGTTCACAAAGTCGAATCAGTGGTCAACCATGCCGATGGATTCAGCAAGGACAATTTCGGTGACTTCAAATTTGACCAAGCGAAATACGGTTTCAATTCCGATTGGTACAAGACGAATAAGGACAACAAGAAAGACAACAGCTACAACAATTACAACAACCAATACGCTGCCCAATATTACCAACCGGCTCCACCATCTTATTACGGTCTCTATCAAGGTTAAAAAAACTTACGTCGAATGATGTCTCGATTTTTATGGGATTCCAATCTGTATCGATCAGTACAGTATTATACTTTATTATATAATTATTTATGGTTTTTAATGCCTTTATTCACAATATAATTGCTATTATCACTTGGTTGCATCTGGGTGATTCTACCATCTGTTTGGCTGATACCTACTTCCTTATTTGGAATGAAGGTGACTCAGGCCAAGTAAATAACTGGTGTCACGAAAATAAGTTTTGATGTCAGTCACAGTTGGACTGAACTGCCTCTGTCAAATCTGAATGAATGTGAAATGCATCACCTAATATGGACATCATAATGATAACATGACATTGCATTTTGAAGGAAATGATCAGTACTGACATCGATCAATATGATGCTGTATTTGAAAATGGGAATAATGAAACAAGGTTAAGTTTATAAGTAAAAGAGTGTAGCAAAACTAGTTTGGATGTATACATGCCAAATATAGTCTTGGTGAGAAAAGAAATTGTTTGTGGTTGAAAAAAAGAGAGCTGTTATGGAAGAATTAAAGCTGTGTAAATCTTAACACTGTGTCCTAAAAGTCTGAATAAATGTGATGATCATAAGCAAATTATTATTTGGTTTTCTTTTTAAACAATGGATTTATTTACAAAATCCTGGCAATATATTTTATATCTTATGCAGCGACAGCATTTATGGACCGGGATGCACATAAACTGAATTATATTGGATGAAATGTGGTATAAAAGTACCCAATCACCCGTCAAAAACCTATTGTCTCTTTATTAGTCCGTTTTTTTATTCTTTATTCATGTGCTTTTCTATGACTTACCTAGTTTTATGGTAGTTTATTACATTTTTACTAAAAGGCAGGTTAATGGAAGATATAAGCGGAAGATAACTGTAACATTTGATAGGTTTTACCCACGCAAAAAAAAATCTATCCGTCTATCTATCTGTCTATCTATCTATCTATCTATCTATCTATCTATCTATCTATCTATCTATCTATCTATCTATTAACAGATTCATCACAAGCTACAAAAAATTATGTTTTGATATCATCACGGGTCTTGGGATGATACAGGTCAAAAAATAACTTGATTATGTACACTCGTCATAACAGCAGCCTGTGTAGGCCTATATGGACTCCTCCACTTGAACAAGCTATGGTGGTTTGAATAAATTTTTTGTTATGCATAATACTTCACATAATGATTACACACTGCTTCAAGAATTATCCACCAATCAGCAACAATCTCAGGGACACGCCTTCAAATTAAATTGACCAATGAAATGAGCTTGTTATCAGTATGTTTTATTCAAAATGACAAATTTGGATATAAGGTGAATCATGAACACCATCAGTTCAAATGGTATTTTCCGCATAAATTAATTTACCCTGGTTTTATAGGCTCCTAAAACGAATGCAAGTGAGTGTGTTGTCACCTCACAGTCCAGCGACCTAATTATGGACATTCTTTACTAGTTTACCTAGTTAAACAAAATGATTGATTAAACTATGTAGCCAATAGGCCGAGTATAGACTTAAGAAATCTTCTCTTAAAAGTATCAGAGGAAAGGATTCATATTTTTCGAGTTTAGGCATTTATTTTCTGATTTGCCCGCTTTTTAGCACAAGAAATGTGCAAACTCCGCACATGAACATCTAATTATTCTGTAATTTCATTGTTAGACCTTTAATACCATAAGCCAGCCTAAAAACTAAAGGAGAAATTGATTAACTTACTTCAGATGAATAAACGAGCAAAACGTGTACTGTCTACAGCAAAGCCACCACTCAAGAAAAGTCATGTGATTTGCCATTTACATAAAGTATGAGTTTTTGCAGGCACCTCTAATCAGTAAGTTGCCAAACATGCAAAATATTTCAGATGCATCCAAAGTGTATTGTATCCACAAAGTTTGAAAGTGCCTCATGTCATTTTAACTTGCTCAGCTAAATATAATAGACCCAGTAGTAGTTGTGAAGTTTTGAGCTCAATATTGGTTGCTGACAGCCATAACTTCTGTCCTGGCTATCCAAAATGAATGCAATTGTGAGGGATAATTCTTGAAATATAATTTGAACACCATGTAAACTACCACCAATAATAAATATTTATTCTAGCCACAGTTGCTGGTTGAAGTGGAGGAGAGCATGTTCAGGCTACTGTTATGATGAGTGTACATTATCATGTCCATTTTAATTATAGCTATGAAAAGCGGGATAAATATGTTATCACAAGAGGCTGTATCACCCAGGTATCATCACCCTCAACCTGTATCATCCCTCGACCCTACTGGTCTCGGGATGATACAGAGGGTTGGGTGATAATATCAGGGAGATACAACCTAAGCCTCTTGCTATGTGATAACCTATAAATATGGGCCTTATAGCATGCATCATGTAATGTTTTCCATTGGTAATTGAGTATTTTGGTACCCAACTGTGTTATTAGAGGTTCGGATCCCAATTTAGTCCACATATAGTCTATGTCTAGTATATTTACAGTGCCTTAGAATGGTTTCAAAATATATGCTTTACCAATGAATAATTTTAATTCAGCGCGTTAAGTTTGATTCAATTTATACTCATCAGTTCAATTTGCCTTCTAATCAATGCTGACTCACTATCAAGACCAGATAATTTGCATCAAGGACAATAATAAGTGTATGAATCTTTTCTCATTGTATTGTGAATGAGTTTGAGATGATGAGTTTCATGCAACACTGTTATATACCAAAAAATTTGGAAACGAGAAATTTGTAAAAATATTTTTATTTTTCATAAAATACATAAGGGAGCTAATGCTGGACAGTGCTGCAAGAGATCTTCAGTCTGAAAATATAAAGAAAAGGAACGTTCAAATCATACAGAATTCATTTCATAATTTAGCACTTCAATGCATAACCTTAAGTTCTGTGGCATAGCAATTACTCATTCTGCATTAAGTTCAGTGGTATGCAAAATGCTCAATAATATAATCATATTCAACTGACTGTAACATTCAGAAATGCTTTGTTTGTGATAATAACCCATAAAAAAACTAAATAAAACAAAATTCCCAATAACTATGTAAATTAGTAACTGAATGGAATCTCCACTGGGTGGCTCCCCAAAAGTGACATGACTGTCTTAGAGGAGTCTCCCAAAAGCACACATCATTTTTATACTGTCGGCTATTTATACAAATTTTAATATATTTAATTTGTAAATTGTGCCTGAATAAATCATCATCATCATCATCATCATCCACAATTATCAAGTCTCAAAGATATATCTCAGATGACATTAAATCTAAACATCACTAAATAATGTCGAAATGACATTGTGTGACTTACCTAATAGGAACCATACTGGTTTCCATACTGGTTGCCATAGCCACTAGCGGCGTTCTGGCCATACTTGTTGCCCTGGTTGCCATAGGAACCACCGTATTGGTCATGCTGGTTGCCGTAGCTGCCATAGCTGCTTCCACGCTTGCGGTAGTAGTTGCCGTAGTTTCCGTAGTTGACGCCATATCCGTTCTTGTGACCAGATCCATACTGGCTGCCATATTGTGATCCTTGTTGATGATGTGGTTGGGGGTGGTGGGCTACGGGATGATGACCATGCTGGCCATGTTGTTGATGGAGGCTGGCCATTGATCCCACGATCAGAGACAGAAGAAGGCAGACTGTGACAAATTGAGACATTTTGAAAACAACCGACCCTATGTTCAGATGAAAGAATATTTCCAGTATCCTTGCTTTTAAACAGCCCAACGATTAGTTGCTGTTTCGAAACATCTCAATGTCTTATATATCCTTGCAGGTCAGCTCTGCGTCACAGTTATGTCACCCCTTGCAATCTAATGTAAAAATTTACTAGAAAATTGCCCCAAAGGCAAAAAGGTCAATGACCAGATGTCGTAAAATGAACCACTGTGACAAACTGAGACATTTTGAAAACAACCGACCCTGTGTTCAGATGAAAGAATTTTTCTAACACATTTCTGATGTTGAAAACTTGCAGCAAATGTGACCTAAATCTCCAAATGTCGTGGCAAATGACCACTTGGTCAACTGCACAATTTGTGTGTTACATGCACTACAATTGCTGCCGAAAGCCAAAGTGTATCGTATCCACAAAGCTTGAAAGTGCCTAATGTCATTTTAACTTGCTCAGCTAAATATAATAGACCCAGTTGATGGATCACTGGAGGCTGCCAATGGAATTCACCCTGCCATTTGCATAACCTGTCAGGTTCTAGGAGAGAATGTTAGATTGTGTTAGGTGGAGGGAAATTTCTTGCTTAATTACTCATACTGGGCTGGAAATGAGACCTGCGTAATACAATAATTCCTATAACACAATGAATCTCTGACTTCAATATTACACGGCCCGGGTTTGGCTATAAATGTATTTATATGTAGTTGTGAAGTTTTGAGCTCAATATTGGTTGCTGACAGCCATAACCAATAAGAAATATTTATTCTAGCCACAGTTGCTGGTTGAAGTGGAGGAGAGCATGTTCAGGCTGCTGTTATGACGAGTGTACATTATCATGTCCATTTTAATTATAGCTATGAAAAGCGTCATGCGATAAATATGTTATCACATGGCAAGAGGCTGTATCACCCAGGTATCATCACCCTCAACCTGTATCATCCCTCGACCCTACTGGTCTCGGGATGATACAGAGGGTTGGGTGATAATATCAGGGAGATACAACCTAAGCCTCTTGCTATGTGATAACCTATAAATATGGGCCTTATAGCATGCATCATGTAATGTTTTCCATTGGTAATTGAGTATTTTGGTACCCAACTGTGTTATTAGAGGTTCGGATCCCAATTTAGTCCACATATAGTCTATGTCTAGTATATTTACAGTGCCTTAGAATGGTTTCAAAATATATGCTTTACCGATAAATAATTTTAATTAAGCATGTTAAGTCTGATTCAATTTAAACTCATTAGTGCAATTTGCCTTCTAATCAATGCTGACTCACTATCAAGACCAGGTAATTTGCACCAAGGACGATAATAAGTTGATGGATTTTTTCTCATTGTATTGTGAATGAGTTTGAGATGATGAGTTTCATGCAACACTGTTATATACCAAAAAATAGATTTGAAAAAGAGAAATTTGTAAAAATATTTTAATTTTTCATAAAATACATAAGGGACCTAATGCTGGACAGTGCTGCAAGAGATCTTCGGTCTGAAAATATAAAGTAAAGGAACGTTCAAAGCATACAGAATTCATTTAATAATTTAGCACTTCAATGGGTGACCTTAAGTTCTGTGGCATAGCATATTCAACTGACTGTAACATTCAGATATGCTTAGTTTGTGGTAATAACCCATAAAAAAAAAATTTAATATAACAAAATTTCTTATAACTATGTATATTAGTATCTGACTGTAATCTTCACTGGGTTGCTCCCCAAAAGTGACATGACTGTCTTAGGAGAGTCTCCCAAAGGCACACATACTTTTTATACTGTCGGCTATTTATACAAATTTGAATATATTTAATTTTGTAAATTGTGCCTGAATAGATCATCATCATCCACAATTATCAAGTCTCAAAGTACTATCCCAGATGACACTAAATCTAAACATTACTAAATATTGCCGAAATGACATTGTGTAACTTACCTAATAGGAACCATACTGGTTTCCATACTGGTTGCCATAGCCACTAGCGGCGTTCTGGCCATACTGGTTGCCCTGGTTGCCATAGGAACCACCGTATTGGTCATGCTGGTTGCCGTAGCTGCCATAGCTGCTTCCACGCTTGCGGTAGTAGTTGCCATAGTTTCCGTAGTTGCCGCCATATCCGTTCTTGTGACCAGATCCATACTGGCTGCCATATTGCGATCCTTGTTGATGATGTGGTTGGGGGTGGTGGGCTACGGGATGATGACCATGCTGGCCATGTTGTTGATGGAGGCTGGCCATTGATCCCACGATCAGAGACAGAAGAAGGCAGACTGTGACAAACTGAGACATTTTGAAAACAACCGACCCTATGTTCAGATGAAAGAATATTTCCAGTATCCTTGCTTTTAAACAGCCCAACGATTAGTCGCTGTTTCGAAACATCTCAATGTCTTATATATCCTTGCAGGTCAGCTCTGCGTCACAGTTATGTCACCCCTTGCAATCTAATGTAAAAGTTTACTAGAAAATTGCCCCAAAGGCAAAAAGGTCAATGACCAGATGTCGTAAAATGAACCACTTCTGACCTCACACTTTTCTGATGTCGTAAAACTTGCAGCAAATGTGACCTAAATCTCCAAATGTCGTGGAAAATGACCACTTGGTCAACTGCACAATTTGTGTGTTGATTTGGTCCGCACTTTTATAAAGTCGAATCAGTGGTCAACCATGCCGATGGATTCAGCAAGGGCAATTTCGGTGACTTCAAATTTTACCAAGCGAAATACGGTTTCAATTCCGATATAAGGACAACAAGAAAGACAACAGCTGCAACAATTACAACAACCAATACGCTGCCCAATATTACCAACCGGCTCCACCATCTTATTATGGTCTCTTTCAAGGTTAAAAAACTGACGTCAAATTATGTCTCGACTTTTATGGGATTCCAATCTGTATCGATCAGTAGAGTATTATACTTTATTATATAATTATTTATTGTTTTTAATGCCTTTATTCACAATATAAGTAATAGTTATACACCATTACGAGGGATATAACATTCCAATGTGGGCAGTTATATCCCGAGGCGAAGCCGAGGGATTTAACTGCCCACGTTGGAATGTTATATCCTGAGTATAAGGTGTATAACTGACTTATACCCAATGCGCATTCAATAGTGGATTTTTCGCAATTTATAATGCCATATTTTAGCTGTAATTGTGGGACTATTTTCATGGATGATTTGATTTTGTGAAGATTGTGATATGGTTGAAACTATGCAGCAACAACAGCAAACAAGAAACAACAAATTCTAAGGCAAACAATCCTAAAGAGGATTTACTCTTTGTTGTGTACTAGGTCAGGATTTGTTGTGATTGAACAATTTACCTTGTTTTACGTTGTTTGTGTTTGTTTGTTTTTGCTAATCCCTATATTAGCAGTTTTTCATGAATGATATTACTGCTCCAAAGCCGGGAGATAACATGCCAAACTGGCCAGTTATATCCCGGCAAAGAACAATAGAAAAGGGTCTACTTTGGGTATAATTGATATTATCACTTGGTTGCATCTGGGTGATTCTACCATCTGTTTGACTGATACCTACTTCCTTATTTGGAATGAAGGTGACTCAGGTTAAATAAATAACTGGTGTCACGAAATAAGTTTTGATTTCAGTCACAGATGGACTGAACTGCCTCTGTCAAATCTGAATTAATGTGAAATGCATCACCTAATATAGACATTATAATGATAACATGACATTGCATTTTGAAGGAAATGATCTGCGCTGACATTGATCAATATGATGCTGTATTTGAAAATGGGCATAATGAAACAAGGTTAAGTTATTTGGAAATGGCAAGTTTATAAGTAAAAGAGTGTAGCAAAACTAGTTTGGATGCTTACATGCCAAAAATAGTTTTAGTGAGAAAAGAAATTGTTTTTGATTGAAAAAAAGAGAGACCTGTTATGGAAGAATTAAAGCTGTGTAAATCTTAAAACTGAATTATATTGGATGAAATGTGGTATAAAAGTACCTAATCACCCATCAAAAACATATTGTCTCTTTATTAGTCAGGTTTTTTTTTATTATTTCTTTTCTATGACTTACCTAGTTTTATGGTAGTTTATTACATTTTTACTAAAAGGCAGGTTAATGGAAGATATAAGCGGAATATAACTGTAACATTTGATAGGTTTTACCCACGCAAAATAAAATCTATCCATCTATCTATCTGTCTGTCTATCTGTCTATCTATCTATCTATCTATCTATCAAAAGATTCATCACAAGCTACAAAAAATGATGTTTTGATATCATCACGGGTCTTGGGATGATACAGGTCAAAGGTGATGATACAGGTCGAAGGTGATGATACCTGGGAGATACAGCCTCATCATTGCCAAAATCACTTTATCCCATGGACGCACTGCATTTTTATGGCCATATATTAAAAAAATAACTTGATTATGTACACTCGTCATAACAGCAGCCTGTGTAGGCCTATATGGTAGACTCCTCTTCTTGAACAAGCAATGGTGGTTTGCATAATTTTTTTGTTATGCATTATACTTCACATAATGATTACACTTATCCACCAATCAGCAACAATCTCAGGGACACGCCTTCAAATTAAATTGACCAACGAAATGAGCTTGTTATCTGTATGTTTTATTCAAAATGACAAATTTGGATATAAGGTGAATCATGAACACCATCAGTTCAAATGGTATTTTCCGCATAAATGAATTTAGCCTGGTTTTATAGGCTCCTAAAACGAATGCAAGTGAGTGAGTTGTCACCTCACAGTCCAGCAACCTAATTATGAACATTCTTTACTAGTTAACCTAGTTAAACAAAATGATTGATTAAACTATGTAGCCAATAAGCCGAGTATAGACTTAAGAAATCTTCTCTTAAAAGTATCGGAGGAAAGGATTCATATTTTTTGAGTTTAGGCATTTTTTCTGAATTGCCCGCTTTTCAGCACAAGAAATGTGCAAACTCAGCACATGAACATCTAATTATTCTGTAATTTCATTGTTAGACCTTTAATACTATATGCCAGCCTAAAAACTAAAAGAGAAATTGATTAACTTACTTCAGATGAATAAACGAGCAAAACGTGTACTGTCTACAGCAAAGCCACCACTCAAGAAAATTCATGTGATTTGCCATTTAGATAAAATATGAGTTTTTGCAGGCACCTCTAATCAGTAAGTTGCCAAACATGCAAAATATTTCAGATGCATCCAAAGTGTATTGTATCCACAAAGTTTGAAAGTGCCTAATGTCATTTTAACTTGCTCAGCTAAATATAATAGACCCAGTTGTAGTTGTGAAGTTTTGAGCTCAATATTGGTTGCTGACAGCCATAACTTCTGTCCTGGCTATCCAAAATGTATGCAATTGTGAGGGATAATTCTTGAAATAGAATTTGAACACCATGTAAAGTACCACCAATAATAAATATTTATTCTAGCCACAGTTGCTGGTTGAAGTGGAGGAGAGCATGTTCAGGCTAATGTTATGACGAGTGTACATTATCATGTCCATTTTAATTATAGCTATGAAAAGCGGGATAAATATGTTATCACAAGAGGCTGTATCACCCAGGTATCATCACCCTCAACCTGTATCATCCCTCGACCCTACTGGTCTCAGGATGATACAGAGGGTTGGGTGATAATATCAGGGAGATACAACCTAAGCCTCTTACTATGTGATAACCTATAAATATGGGCCTTATAGCATGCATCATGTAATGTTTTCTATTGGTAATTGAGTATTTTGGTACCCAACTGTATTATTAGAGGTTCGGATCCCAATTTAGTCCACATATAGAATATATCTAGTGTATTTACAGTGCCTTAGAATGGTTTCAAAATATATGCTTTACCGATGAATAATTTTAATTCAGCGCGTTAAGTTTGATTCAATTTATACTCATCAGTTCAATTTGCCTTCTAATCGATGCTGACTCACTATCAAGACCAGATAATTTGCATCAAAGACAATAGTAAGTGTATGAATCTTTTCTCATTGTATTGTGAATGAGTTTGAGATGATGAGTTTCATGCAACACTGTTATATACCAAAAAAATTGGAAACGAGAAATTTGTAAAAATATTTTAATTTTTCATAAAATACATAAGGGAGCTAATGCTGGACAGTGCTGCAAGAGATCTTCAGTCTGAAAATATAAAGAAAAGGAACGTTCAAATCATACAGAATTCATTTCATAATTTAGCACTTCAATGCGTGACCTTAAGTTCTGTGGCATAGCAATTACTCATTCTGCATTAAGTTCAGTGGTATGCAAAATGCTCAATAATATAATCATATTCAACTGACTGTAACATTCAGAAATGCTTTGTTTGTGATAATAACCCATAAAAAAACTAAATAAAACAAAATTCCCAATAACTATGTAAATTAGTAACTGAATGGAATCTCCACTGGGTGGCTCCCCAAAAGTGACATGACTGTCTTAGAGGAGTCTCCCAAAAGCACACATCATTTTTATACTGTCGGCTATTTATACAAATTTGAATATATTTAATTTGTAAATTGTGCCTGAATAAATCATCATCATCATCATCATCATCCACAATTATCAAGTCTCAAAGATATATCTCAGATGACATTAAATCTAAACATCACTAAATAATGTCGAAATGACATTGTGTGACTTACCTAATAGGAACCATACTGGTTTCCATACTGGTTGCCATAGCCACTAGCGGCGTTCTGGCCATACTTGTTGCCCTGGTTGCCAAAGGAACCACCGTATTGGTCATGCTGGTTGCCGTAGCTGCCATAGCTGCTTCCACGCTTGCGGTAGTAGTTGCCGTAGTTTCCGTAGTTGACGCCATATCCGTTCTTGTGACCAGATCCATACTGGCTGCCATATTGTGATCCTTGTTGATGATGTGGTTGGAGGTGGTGGGCTACGGGATGATGACCATGCTGGCCATGTTGTTGATGGAGGCTGGCCATTGATCCCACGATCAGAGACAGAAGAAGGCAGACTGTGACAAACTGAGACATTTTGAAAACAACCGACCCTATGTTCAGATGAAAGAATATTTCCAGTATCCTAGCTTTTAAACAGCCCAACGATTAGTCGCTGTTTCGAAACATCTCAATGTCTTATATATCCTTGCAGGTCAGCTCTGCGTCACAGTTATGTCACCCCTTGCAATCTAATGTAAAAATTTACTAGAAAATTGCCCCAAAGGCAAAAAGGTCAATGACCAGATGTCGTAAAATGAACCACTGTGACAAACTGAGACATTTTGAAAACAACCGACCCTGTGTTCAGATGAAAGAATTTTTCTAACACATTTCTGATGTTGAAAACTTGCAGCAAATGTGACCTAAATCTCCAAATGTCGTGGCAAATGACCACTTGGTCAACTGCACAATTTGTGTGTTACATGCACTACAATTGCTGCCGAAAGCCAAAGTGTATCGTATCCACAAAGCTTGAAAGTGCCTAATGTCATTTTAACTTGCTCAGCTAAATATAATAGACCCAGTTGATGGATCACTGGAGGCTGCCAATGGAATTCACCCTGCCATTTGCATAACCTGTCAGGTTCTAGGAGAGAATGTTAGATTGTGTTAGGTGGAGGGAAATTTCTTGCTTAATTACTCATACTGGGCTGGAAATGAGACCTGCGCAATACAATAATTCCTATAACACAATGAATCTCTGACTTCAATATTACACGGCCCGGGTTTGGCTATAAATGTATTTATATGTAGTTGTGAAGTTTTGAGCTCAATATTGGTTGCTGACAGCCATAACCAATAAGAAATATTTATTCTAGCCACAGTTGCTGGTTGAAGTGGAGGAGAGCATGTTCAGGCTAATGTTATGACGAGTGTACATTATCATGTCCATTTTAATTATAGCTATACAAAGCAGTCATGGGATAAATGTGTTATCACATGGCAAGAGGCTGTATCTCCCAGGTATCATCACCCTCAACCTGTATCATCCCTCGACCCTACTGATCTAGGGATGATACAGAGGGTTGGGTGATAATATCAGGGAGATACAACCTAAGCCTCTTGCTATGTGATAACCTATAAATATGGGCCTAATAGCATGCATCATGTAATGTTTTCCATTGGTAATTGAGTATTTTGGTACCTAATTGATTATTAGAGGTTCGGATCCCAATTTAGTCCACATATAGTCTATATCTTGTTTATTTACAGTGCCTTAGAATGGTTTCAAAATATATGCTTTACTGATGAATAATTTTAATTAAGCATGTTAAGTCTGATTCAATTTAAACTCATTAGTGCAATTTGCCTTCTAATCAATGCTGACTCACTATCAAGACCAGGTAATTTGCACCAAGGACGATAATAAGTTGATGGATTTTTTCTCATTGTATTGTGAATGAGTTTGAGATGATGAGTTTCATGCAACACTGTTATATACCAAAAAATAGATTTGAAAAAGAGAAATTTGTAAAAATATTTTTATTTTTCATAAAATACATAAGGGAGCTAATGCTGGACAGTGCTGCAAGAGATCTTCAGTCTGAAATATAAAGAAAAGGAACGTTCGAATCATACAGAATTCATTTCATAATTAAGCACTTCAATGGGTGACCTTAAGTTCTGTGGCATAGCATATTCAACTGGCTGTAACATTCAGAAATGCTTAGTTTGTGGTAATAACCCATAAAAAAAAAATATATATATATAACACAATTTCTTATAACTATGTAAATTAGTATCTGAATGGAATCTCCACTGGGAGGCTCCCCAAAAGTGACATGACTGTCTTAGGGGAGTCTCCCAAAGGCACACATAATTTTTATACTGTCGGCTATTTATACAAATTTGAATATATTTAATTTTGTAAATTGTGCCTGAATAAATCATTATCATGCACAATTATCAAGTCTCAAAGTACTATCCCAGATGACACTAAATCTAAACATCACTAAATATTGCCGAAATGACATTGTGTAACTTACCTAATAGGAACCATACTGGTTTCCATACTGGTTGCCATAGCCACTAGCGGCGTTCTGGCCATACTGGTTGCCCTGGTTGCCATAGGAACCACCGTATTGGTCATGCTGGTTGCCGTAGCTGCCATAGCTGCTTCCACGCTTGCGGTAGTAGTTGCCGTAGTTTCCGTAATTGCCGCCATATCCGTTCTTGTGACCAGATCCATACTGGCTGCCATATTGCGATCCTTGTTGATGATGTGGTTGGGGGTGGTGGGCTACGGGATGATGACCATGCTGGCCATGTTGTTGGTAGAGGCTGGCCATTGATCCCACGATCAGAGACAGAAGAAGGCAGACTGTGACAAACTGAGACATTTTGAAAACAACCGACCCTATGTTCAGATGAAAGAATATTTCCAGTATCCTTGCTTTTACACAGCCCAACGATTAGTCGCTGTTTCGAAACATCTCAATGTCTTATATATCCTTGCAGGTCAGCTCTAAGTCACAGTTATGTCACCCCTTGCAATCTAATGTAAAAATTTACTAGAAAATTGCCCCAAAGGCAAAAAGGTCAATGACCAGATGTCGTAAAATGAACCACTTCTGACCTCACACATTTCTGATGTTGAAAACTTGCAGCAAATGTGACCTAAATCTCCAAATGTCGTGGAAAATGACCACTTGGTCAACTGCACAATTTTTGTGTTGATTTGGTCCGCCTTTTTATAAAGTCGAATCAGTGGTCAACCATGCCGATGGATTCAGCAAGGACAATTTCGGTGACTTCAAATTTGACCAAGCGAAATACGGTTTCAATTCCGATTGGTACAAGACGAATAAGGACAACAAGAAAGACAACAACTACAACAATTACAACAATCAATACGCTGCCCAATATTACCAACCGGCCCCACCATCTTATTATGGTCTCTATCAAGGTTAAAAAACTGATGCAAATGATGTTTCGAGTTTTATGGGATTCCAATCTGTATCGATCAGTAGAGTATTATACTTTATTATATAATTATTTATTGTTTTTAATGCCTTTATTCACAATATAATTGCTATTATCACTTGGTTGCATCTGGGTGATTCTACCATCTGTTTGGCTGATACCTACTTCCTTATTTGGAATGAAGGTGACTCAGGTCAAATAAATAACTGGTGTCACGAAATAAGTTTTGATGTCAGTCACAGTTGGACTGAACTGCCTCTATCAAATCTGAATAAATGAAAATACATCACCTTATATGGACATTATAATGATAACATGACAGAGTGTAGCAAAACTAGTTTGGATGTATACATGCCAATTATAGTCTTGGTGAGAAAAGAAATTGTTTGTGGTTGAAAAAAAAAAGAAAGCTGTTATGGAAGAATTAAAGCTGTGTAAATCTTAACACTGTGTCCTAAAAGTCTGAATAAATGTGATGATCATAAGCAAATTATTATTTGGTTTTCTTTTTAAACAATGGATTTATTTACAAAGTCCTGGCAATATATTTTATATCTTATGCAGAGACAGAATTTATGGATCGGGATGCACATAAACTGAATTATATTGGATGAAATGGGGTATAAAAGTACCCAATCACCCATCAAAAACATATTGTCTCTTTATTAGTCAGTTTTTTTTTATTCTTTATTCATGTGCTTTTCTATGACTTACCTAGTTTTATGGTAGTTTATTACATTTTTACTAAAAGGCAGGTTTATGGAAGATATAACCTGAAGATAACTGTAACATTTGATAGGTTTTACCCACACAAAATAAAATCTATCCCTCTGTCTATCTGTCTGTCTATCTGTCTATCTATTTATCTATCTATCTGTCGATCTATCTATCTGTCGATCTATCTATCTGTCTATCTATCGATCTATCTATCTATCTATCTATCAAAAGATTCATCACAAGCTACAAAATATGATGTTTTGATATCATCACGGGTCTTGGGATGATACAGGTCAAAGGTGATGATACAGGTCGAAGGTGATGATACCTGGGAGATACAGCCTCGTCATTGCCAAAATCACTTTATCCCATGCACGCACTGCTTTTTCATGACCATATATTAAAAAAATAACTTGATTATGTACACTCGTCATAACAGCAGCCTGTGCCTATATTGACACCTCCACTTAAACAAGCTATGGTGGTTTGAATAAAATTTTTGATGTGCATAATACTTCACATAATGATTACACACTACTTCAAGAATTATCCACCAATCAGCAACAATCTCAGGGACACGCCTCAATTAAATTGACCAATGAAATTAGCTTGTTATCAGTATGTTTTGTGCAAAATGACAAATTTGATTATTAGGTGAATCATGAACGTCATCAGTTCAAATGGTATTTTCCGCATAAATGAATTTAGCCTGGTTTTATAGGCTCCTAAAACGAATGCAAGTGAGTGTGTTGTCACCTCACAGTCCAGCGACCTAATTATGGACATTCTTTACTAGTTTACCTAGTTAAACAAAATGATTGATTAAACTATGTAGCCAATAGGCCGAGTATAGACTTAAGAAATCTTCTCTTAAAAGTATAAGAGGAAAGGATTCATATTTTTCGAGTTTAGGCATTTTTTCTGAATTGCCCGCTTTTCAGCACAAGAAATGTGCAAACTCAGCACATGAACATCTAATTATTCTGTAATTTCATAAACGAGCAAAACGTGTACTGTCTACAGCAAAGCCACCACTCAAGAAAAGTCATGTGATTTGCCATTCAGATAAAATATGAGTTTTTGCAGGCACCTCTAATCAGTAAGTTGCCAAACATGCAAAATATTTCAGATGCATCTAAAGTGTATTGTATCCACAAAGTTTGAAAGTGCCTCATGTCATTTTAACTTGCTCAGCTAAATATAATAGACTCAGTTGTAGTTGTGAAGTTTTGAGCTCAATATTGGTTCCTGACAGCCATAACTTCTGTCCTGGCTATCCAAAATGTATGCAATTGTGAGGGATAATTCTTTAAATAGAATTTGAACACCATGTAAAGTACCACCAATAATAAATATTCATTCTAGCCACTGTTGCTGGTTGAAGTAGAGGAGAGCATGTTCAGGCTAATGTTATGATGAGTGTACATTATCATGTCCATTTTAATTATAGCTATGAAAAGCGGGATAAATATGTTATCACAAGAGGCTGTATCACCCAGGTATCATCACCCTCAACCTGTATCATCCCTCGACCCTACTGATCTAGGGATGATACAGAGGGTTGGGTGATAATATCAGGGAGATACAACCTAAGCCTCTTGCTATGTGATAACCTATAAATATGGGCCTAATAGCATGAATCATGTAATGTTTTCTATTGGTAATTGAGTATTTTGGTACCCAACTGTGTTATTAGAGGTTGGGATCCCAATTTAGTCCACATATAGTCTATATCTAGTATATTTACAGTGCCTTAGAATGGTTTCAAAATATATGCTTTACTGATGAATAATTTTAATTAAGCATGTTAAGTCTGATTCAATTTAAACTCATTAGTGCAATTTGCCTTCTAATCAATGCTGACTCACTATCAAGACCAGGTAATTTGCATCAAGGACAATAGTAAGTTTATGGATTTTTTCTCATTGTATTGTGAATGAGTTTGAGATGATGAGTTTCATGTAACACTGTTATATACCAAAAAATTTGGAAACAAGAAATTTGTAAAAATATTTTAATTTTTCACAAAATACATAAGGGAGCTAATGCTGGACAGTGCTGCAAGAGATCTTCAGTCTGAAAATATAAAGAAAAGGATCGTTCAAATCATACAGAATTCATTTCATAATTTAGCACTTCAATGGGTGATCTTAAGGTCTGTGGCATAGCAATTACTCATTCTGCATTAAGTTCTGTGGTATGCAAAATGCTCAATAATATAATCATATTCAACTGACTGTAACATTCAGAAATGCTTTGTTTGTGGTAATAACCCATAAAAAAACTAAATAAAACAAAATTTCTAATAACTATGTAAATTAGTATCTGAATGGAATCTCCACTGGGTGGCTCCCCAAAAGCACACATAATTTTTATACTGTCGGCTATTTATACAAATTTGAATATATTTAATTTCGTAAATTGTGCCTGAATAAATCATCATCATCCAAAATTATCAAGTCTCAAAGTAATATCCCAGATGACACTAAATCTAAACATCACTAAATATTGCCGAAATGACATTGTGTAACTTACCTAATAGGAACCATACTGGTTTCCATACTGGTTGCCATAGCCACTAGCGGCGTTCTGGCCATACTGGTTGCCCTGGTTGCCATAGGAACCACCGTATTGGTCATGCTGGTTGCCGTAGCTGCCATAGCTGCTTCCATGCTTGCGGTAGTAGTTGCCGTAGTTTCCGTAGTTGCCGCCATATCCGTTCTTGTGACCAGATCCATACTGGCTGCCATATTGCGATCCTTGTTGATGATGTGGTTGGGGGTGGTGGGCTACGGGATGATGACCATGCTGGCCATGTTGTTGGTAGAGGCTGGCCATTGATCCCACGATCAGAGACAGAAGAAGGCAGACTGTGACAAACTGAGACATTTTGAAAACAACCGACCCTGTGTTCAGATGAAAGAATATTTCCAGTATTCTTGCTTTTACACAGCCCAACGATTAGTCGCTGTTTTGAAACATCTCAATGTCTTATATATCCTTGCAGGTCAGCTCTAAGTCACAGTTATGTCACCCCTTGCAACCTAATGTAAAAATTTACTAGAAAATTGCCCCAAAGGCAAAAAGGTCAATGACCAGATGTCGTAAAATGAACAACTTCTGACCTAAGACATTTCTGATGTTAAAAACTTGCAGCAAATGTGACCTAAATCTCCAAATGTCGTGGAAAATGACCACTTGGTCAACTGCACAATTTGTGTGTTGATTTGGTCCGCACTTTTATAAAGTCGAATCAGTGGTCAACCATGCCGATGGATTCAGCAAGGACAATTTCGGTGACTTCAAATTTGACCAAGCGAAATACGGTTTCAATTCCGATTGGTACAAGACGAATAAGGACAACAAGAAAGACACCAGTTACAACAATTACAACAACCAATACGCTGCCCAATATTACCAACCGGCTCCACCATCTTATTATGGTCTCTATCAAGGTTAAAAAACTGACGTCAAATGATGTCTTGACTTTTATAGGATTCCAATCTGTATCGATCAGTAGAGTATTATACTTTATTATATAATTATTTATTGTTTTTAATGCCTTTATTCACAATATAATTGATATTATCACTTGGTTGCATCTGGGTGATTCTACCATCGCTTTGGCTGATACCTACTTCCTTATTTGGAATGAAGGTGACTCAGGTCAAATAAATAACTGGTGTCACGAAATAAGTTTTGATGTCAGTCACAGTTGGACTGAACTGCCTCTGTCAAATCTGAATGAATGTGAAATGCATCACCTAATATGGACATCATAATGATAACATGACATTGCATTTTGAAGGAAATGATCTGTGCTGATATTGATCAATATGATGCTGTATTTGAAAATGGAAATAATGAAACAAAGTTAAGTTATTTGGAAATGGCTAGTTTATAAGTCAAAGAGTGTGGCAAAACTAGTTTGGATGCATACATGCCAAATAAAGTCTTGGTGAGAAAAGAAATTGTTTGTGGTGGAAAACAAAAAAAGAGCTGTTATGGAAGAATTAAAGCTGTGTAAATCTTAACACTGTGTCCTAAAGTCTGAATAAATGTGATGATCATAAGCAAATAAATATTTAGTATTCTGTTTAAACAATGGATTTATTAACAAAACCCTGGCAATATATTTCATATCTGATGCAGCGACAGAATTTATGGATCGGGATGCACATAAACTGAATTATATTGGATGAAATGTGGTATAAAAGTACCCAATAACCCATCAAAAACATATTGTCTCTTTATTAGTCAGTTTTTTTTTTATTCTTTATTCATGTGCTTTTCTATGACTTACCTAGTTTTATGGTAGTTTATTACATTTTTACTAAAAGGCAGGTTAATGGAAGATATAAGCGGAAGATAACTGTAACATTTGATAGGTTTTACCCACGCAAAATAAAATCTATCCATCTATCTATCTGTCTGTCTATCTGTCTATCTATCTATCTATCTATCTAACTGTCTATCTATCTATCTATCTATCTATCTGTCTATCTATCTATCTATCTATCTATCTATCCAAAGATTCATCACAAGCTACAAAAAATGATGTTTTGATATCATCACGGGTCTTGGGATGATACAGGTCAAAGGTGATGATACAGGTCGAAGGTGATGATACCTGGGAGATACAGCCTCGTCATTGCCAAAATCACATTATCCCATGGACGCACTGCATTTTTTTGGCCATATATTATAAAAATAACTTGATTATGTACACTCGTCATAACAGCAGCCTGTGTAGGCCTATATGGTAGACTCCTCTTCTTGAACAAGCAATGGTGGTTTGCATAATTTTTTTGTTATGCATTATACTTCACATAATGATTACACTTATCCACCAATCAGCAACAATCTCAGGGACACGCCTTCAAATTAAATTGACCAACGAAATGAGCTTGTTATCTGTATGTTTTATTCAAAATGACAAATTTGGATATAAGGTGAATCATGAACACCATCAGTTCAAATGGTATTTTCCGCATAAATAAATTTAGCCTGGTTTTATAGGCTCCTAAAACGAATGCAAGTGAGTGAGTTGTCACCTCACAGTCCAGCAACCTAATTATGGACATTCTTTACTAGTTTACCTAGTTAAACAAAATGATTGATTAAACTATGTAGCCAATAAGCCGAGTATAGACTTAAGAGATCTTCTCTTAAAAGTATCAGAGGAAAGGATTCATATTTTTCGAGTTTAGGCATTTTTTCTGAATTGCCCGCTTTTCAGCACAAGAAATGTGCAAACTCAGCACATGAACATCTAATTATTCTGTAATTTCATTGTTAGACCTTTAATACTATATGCCAGCCTAAAAACTAAAAGAGAAATTGATTAACTTACTTCAGATGAATAAACGAGCAAAACGTGTACTGTCTACAGCAAAGCCACCACTCAAGAAAAGTCATGTGATTTGCCATTTAGATAAAGTATGAATTTTTGCAGGCACCTCTAATCAGTAAGTTGCCAAACATGCAAAATATTTCAGATGCATCCAAAGTGTATTGTATCCACAAAGTTTGAAAGTGCCTAATGTCATTTTAACTTGCTCAGCTAAATATAATAGACCCAGTTGTAGTTGTGAAGTTTTGAGCTCAATATTGGTTGCTGACAGCCATAACTTCTGTCCTGGCTATCCAAAATGTATGCAATTGTGAGGGATAATTCTTGAAATAGAATTTGAACACCATGTAAAGTACCACCAATAATAAATATTTATTCTAGCCACAGTTGCTGGTTGAAGTGGAGGAGAGCATGTTCAGGCTGCTGTTATGACGAGTGTACATTATCATGTCCATTTTAATTATAGCTATACAAAGCAGTCATGGGATAAATAAGTTATCACATGGAAGAGGCTATATCTCCCAGGTATCGTCACCCTCAACCTGTATCATCCCTCGACCCTACTGGTCTCGGGATGATACAGAGGGTTGGGTGATAATATCAGGGAGATACAACCTAAGCCTCTTACTATGTGATAACCTATAAATATGGGCCTTATAGCATGCATCATGTAATGTTTTCTATTGGTAATTGAGTATTTTGGTACCCAACTGTATTATTAGAGGTTCGGATCCCAATTTAGTCCACATATAGAATATATCTAGTGTATTTACAGTGCCTTAGAATGGTTTCAAAATATATGCTTTACCGATGAATAATTTTAATTCAGCGCGTTAAGTTTGATTCAATTTATACTCATCAGTTCAATTTGCCTTCTAATCGATGCTGACTCACTATCAAGACCAGATAATTTGCATCAAAGACAATAGTAAGTGTATGAATCTTTTCTCATTGTATTGTGAATGAGTTTGAGATGATGAGTTTCATGCAACACTGTTATATACCAAAAAATAGATTTGGAAACGAGAAATTTGTAAAAATATTTTTATTTTTCATAAAATACATAAGGGAGCTAATGCTGGACAGTGCTGCAAGAGATCTTCAGTCTGAAAATATAAAGAAAAGTAACGTTCAAATCACACAGAATTCATTTCATAATTTAGCACTTTAATGGGTGACCTTAAGTTCTGTGGCATAGCATATTCAACTGGCTGCAACATTCAGAAATGCTTAGTTTGTGGTAATAACCCATAAAAAAAAAATTAAATATAACAAAATTTCTTATAACTATGTAAATTAGTATCTGAATGGAATCTCCACTGGGTGGCTCCCCAAAAGTGACATGACTGTCTTAGGGGAGTCTCCCAAAGGCACCCATTATTTTTACTGTCGGCTATTTATACAAATTTGAATATATTTAATTTGTAAATTGTGCCTGAATAAATCATCATCATCATCATCATCATCATCCACAATTATCAAGTCTCAAAGTACTATCCCAGATGACACTAAATCTAAACATCACTAAATGTTGCCGAAATGACATTGTGTAACTTACCTAATAAGAACCATACTGGTTTCCATACTGGTTGCCATAGCCACTAGCGGCGTTCTGGCCATACTGGTTGCCCTGGTTGCCATAGGAACCACCGTATTGGTCATGCTGGTTGCCGTAGCTGCCATAGCTGCTTCCACGCTTGCGGTAGTAGTTGCCGTAATTTCCGTAATTGCCGCCATATCCGTTCTTGTGACCAGATCCATACTGGCTGCCATATTGCGATCCTTGTTGATGATGTGGTTGGGGGTGGTGGGCTACGGGATGATGACCATGCTGGCCATGTTGTTGGTAGAGGCTGGCCATTGATCCTACGATCAGAGACAGAAGAAGGCAGACTGTGACAAACTGAGACATTTTGAAAACAACCGACCCTGTGTTCAGATGAAAGAATATTTCCAGTATCCTTGCTTTTACACAGTCCAATGATTAGTCGCTGCTTCGAAACATCTCAGTGTCTTATATATCCTTGCAGGTCAGCTCTAAGTCACAGTTATGTCACCCCTTGCAATCTAATGTAAAAATTTACTAGAAAATTGCCCCAAAGGCAAAAAGGTCAATGACCAGATGTCGTAAAATGAACCACTTCTGACCTCACACTTTTCTGATGTCGTAAAACTTGCAGCAAATGTGACCTAAATCTCCAAATGTCGTGGAAAATGACCACTTGGTCAACTGCACAATTTGTGTGTTGAATTTTATCTTCGTTTTATTGCATTCACATACAGGAGTGTCGCGGAGTCAAATAGATCACCAAATTACCTCACAGCAAAAGTCAAGATTAAGTAAACAATCAATTAATCCAAAAGGGATCACGTTTGTAATTTATGACATTCATTTTTCACCTGTTAACATCAATAACACTGCTCTTGATTATGTGTTAATGAATATCAAAAATGTGTTAATATGACATGTTCTGCATCAATTTCCCATGTCTTGTTGTAAGCAGTAATGGACAGCATGTCATATTCATGACACATTTAAAGTCAAGTCACAAGTCATCTTGTCATTTCAACTATCCTTTTTTAGGAATGTGTTTCTTTTTATGTGTTGACAAATTAATCTCTGTACAAGTGACCTCTCATTCTGCTCATTTTGTTGACTGGCCTTAAGTATTTATATAGTCGGCTTACACATAGTGCCATCAGCTGGCACCCACTGTTGAAGTCTTCGACTTGAAGAACAACATGTATTTATGCAGGAGACTGACTTCACAGTGTCCCTGAACTATGGTTATTTTTATCCATTGACAACATAAACCTTGGTAAACGTAAGGAATTGATCTAATATACCATGAATATGTATGTGCAATAGACATGCATCTTTTCAAGAAATTACAATATATATGTACCTCTCCACTTATGCACAAGATGGTGCTCTATGTACTTCATATTCGGCTTTGAGCAGTTATCCAGCATATAGCAAACGCTATGTCTAGGTTCAATAATGTTAAAAAAAGACCAAAAAAAAAAAACAAACAAACTGGAAATGTTGCTGCAATTTAATGTAATTCACATGGTGATATTATTTTGACAAGTTTGTTTTTTAGTATCATTTATAATATTTCTGCAGGCTTTTCTAGGTTCCACACTTTTAGAATGAGGCAATGTTTTGCAAATATTGACATAATGCTATTAATAATAACATACTAATTTAAATCTTTTGCTATGGGAAATATTATAACAGATATTTCTGCAATCTTTAGGGAGTTCCATGTTATCACCTTGTGGCAATGTGTTCTACAATATTGAATGTTGTCAAGATGTTCTGGGAATCATTTTTGGGAATATTACTTGATAACATGACTGGCAAGTTTTTTAGGGTCCACACTTAAACATGCCACATGATATATCAAGTTTTAAGGGTCCACACTTTATTATAGCAGATGATATATAAAGTTTTTAAGGGCCCACACTTGAATCAAATGTTGTGGCATGACTGTCTCAATCTTTTTTTGTTGGTAGGGCCCTGGACCATTATGTTTGGGTAAGCTGTAGTTTTGTTTCATATATTTTGTGCATTATCATTAATTATTAAAATGCCATGTAGTAGACCACATTTAACGGGACTATCTACGGTCCAAATATGTAGTTTTTAGTGGAGAGGTGTTCTTGATTGTTAGCCATTTTCAGCTAAATCACTAATTTCAGAATAGGATATTGTCTAAAAGAATAGAATATTGTCAAAATCATGATTTCTTAATTGTGTATTAGTCGTAAAACTATGTATGCTATCACTGACAAGTTTGAATTAAGTAAAAGATACAGTGACATATATGCCAAAACGTAATGCCCTCTCGTGTCAAATAAATTAAGTGTGTGTCAGATATTAGCATTTTAAATCTCTGATAATCTGATATGAAAAAAGGCTAATTACCATGGTAATTAAGTAATTACATGATATTGTTCTCTAAGGGTAGAAACTTAACTGTCCTTTCCAGCTTGTCATAATTAAAAATTATGTTAGGCACGTGACCTGAGGCCTGGCACACTTCACGTGCCTCAGGTTATTACGTCATTGTCATGACAACTAGGTCAACTTCCGGTCATTCCTGACCTAACTATGGGACAGCCGTGGTCTGACTTCATTTATGTGTCAGCATTTCATTAACTTACTGTTTGATTACGTGAGTCAAGTATATTAATTTCATCAAGTATGATGGAACCTCAATATACAGACCAACCTTGGTCCAATTGTAGATACTTTATGGTGAGATAAAATTAATCATACAAATAAAGTTCCGATAACATTTTGCGATGAACTATATCTTGCATTAAAAACCACCTCCCTATCAAATCCAGCAAGACTCTTTTTATTATTGTTGATGATGATGATGATGATTTATTCAGGCACAATTTACAAAATGAAATATATAAGAATTATGTGTGCCTTCGGAGACTCCCATAAGACAGTGTTGAAGGTGGATATAGTTGGGGTCTCCTGGCAAGTTTAACACTAATAGAATATATGTAATAATTTTTAATTTATCATGCCAAAAATAACAAAATATCATGCTGTATTCCTGTTTAATTGCCAAATAAATTATTTTCAATTCAATGGGGTGGCTTCAGACCCAGTAATATTAAGACATTGAACATCAATAAGGGTCTACTTTAATATATATCCTAATTTAAGAGACTTTCAAAACGTACCCTACAAACACAAAACGTTTTCATATTGTACATGTTATATTGGGAAAATATTTTTACATGGCCAATTTTGCTACGTGAGTTTTACACGCGTTTGGATAAGCGCATGGAAAACGCATGGTTTTTTCCTTATTATAATTAGCTAAAAAACCATGCGGTTTCAATGCGTTTATCCTTCTCATGGAAAACGCACGTGGCACATTTGGCCATGTATCAAAAATATATCGTAGGTATTTTGCTATGGTATGTTATAATGTATTTCACATTATGAAATTATGTTGACAAGTTTGTTGGGTAATATTATTAACAATATTTCTGCAGGCTTTTCTAGTGTCCACACTTTCATTATGTAACAATGTGTTCTGCATATATTGATATAACGTTAGTTAATAAAATGTGAATGTTTTGTTGAGATTTTGGTAATATTTGTGGGGAATATTATCTCAAATATTGCTGATATGCTTTGGGAGTCCATGTCATCCCCTTGTGAAAACGTTTTGTATAATATTGAATGTTGTCAAGATGTTCCGGCAATCATTTTTTGGAAATATTACTTGAAAATATGACTGGCTAGTTTTTTAGGGTCCACACTTTAATGTTGTGACAACATCAGCTAAATGTTGTTGCATGAATGTTCGTGTTTGCAGGAATATTATGTTTTTGTTGCATTGGACACAATAGTACAAGATGCTTTAATTGGGACATTATCATTTATTTAATTTAGTAGAATGGGTCAAGAAAAAATACTCTACTTTTACAGTTTGACTGTACCTGTTAGACCACCACAAGTGTGTAGTCATAGAATTGAGTTTCCATAATGGCGAGCTGGTCCTTTAGAGACATACTATCTGTGCAATAGTGTGTAGTGTCTCTATGATCTTAATTTTAAGTGTTAAACACTGCGTGTCGTCACCTCACAGCCCAGTGACCTAATTATGTACATGTTTTGCTCGTTTACTCATATATTCTTTCATTCAAATATTTTGTAATACTGAGCTTTAGCATTCACAAATTCCCAAGTTTAGCTAACGCTTTGATTTCAGTAGTCCTGTTCATTGTATAATGAATATTAAAAAAAACATTTTAATTGACTACTAGAGGAAGAGAGAGCAGAGTGTGCATTGGTATGGGGGGGGGGGGAGGCTGGTATGTATTATATAGTTACTACACACATAGCAATTGGCTAGATGACACATATAAATAAAAACGATTTTATTAGTCCGTGAAAGGAACATTAAGAATGAAGGTTTCAATAGACATATTGCTGAAACAATAATTCTGATCACACACACAAAATTTTATGTCTACCGTTTGCAAAATTAATTCCTTCTGGCAACATAACTTTTAAGTTATGAGAGAGTAAAATATGACAATGGAGACTCTCCAGGAAATCATAGAAGTTAGGTTCCAAAATAATGTGATAAAAAATGCACTTATGCCACAATAGTTCTGAATGAGCCAAACCTAGGACATAAACTGTCGAAAAGAATGAAAGGATGCGTAAAGTGTCTCTTGACCTATGGCCGAATGAATAACATCACACATTAGGGTCAGTGATTCATTGTTATGCAGGTCAAAGATGCTTTTGTTAGCTCCGAGTATAAAAGTAGTCACATTAGGTGGTCCAACATCAGTTTCTCTCCATCTGATCGAGGTTCAGCAGTATCCTTTACTCTTACAATGGCTCGTCTCCTGTCTGCTCTTGTCCTCCTGGCCCTCGTGGCTGTCGCTCTCTGCTCTTACTACCAGCCCCATGGTCAACAGGCATCTAACTATGGCAGTAACCATGGCAACAAGTATGATTCTGGATATGGTGGCAACTACGGAAACTATGGCGACTACTACCGCAACCGTGGAAGCAGCTACGCCAACTACGGAAATGAATATGACAACTACGGAGGCAGCTATGGTAACCAGGGCAACAACTATGGCCACAACAGCGCTGCTGGTTATGGTGCCAACCATGGAAGCCAATACGGTTCTTACTAAATAAGGTTAGTTTTCCTACATCACAGCTTACTATTAGTTAGCTTTTTTCAATATATTTTGTAATGTTCGAGAACTCTTTTTTTTATGCTTTCTTTAGAATTTGTTTGTTTCATTAAAACTGAAATATTCTCAATAATCGATTATTATTATTTTGCAGTGATTTTGGTATTTTCAATTTGTCATATTTGTTTTTCCAATAAGATATTTACAGAAATTGTAGCCAGGATGCTGTTTTCGGATGATCTGTTTCCTACCAACAAAAATCCAGAATTTCCTTTATGTATAAAACATACATATATCTAGTTCATATTTCTTGGCAAATATCAATCTTGATCAATTTGTTTGATTTCAGGTTGTTGCAGTTTCTAATGGGTCACACAACAAATCCATCAGGAAGACTTACCCCAGTGATAAAGAAAGCCATAACATTGCCTTTGCAAATTTTTATGTAAAAAATAAACAAAAAAGATATTATTGGGAAGTTTCTAGTTGTCATTTCGTCAGAGAAGAGAAGAAAACTCATGAAAATATGATTACAGCGTTAAATTTAATGCTATGGAATTACAAAGAACATAAAAATCATATTAAACAATGCAGCATACTAATAAAATATTATCTCCATAATGATTACGAGGAATGGCAGTAGCTTTTGCTCTAAGTTGGCAACTTGGACAGTCTCAAGTTCCTGATGCAAAACACGGAACATGACAAATCACTTGCTTTCTTAAGTTGTTTATTATCTATAGCTATAATTTGTTTAGTTGCATATAATTTATTTATTCCTTTGAAATTTGTTTAATTATTTTTGCAGCTTTTGAATTGTCAACCAATTGAAATCTGTGTCCCATTTACAGTCTAGTTTTGGATTCCGCTATCAGAAAATAAAATAAAAAGTGTCAAATTTTTGATGAAAAACATTCTATAAGAGGAATAGCACAGGACAGGTGGCTCCATCTGTAGTAACTAAAATGTTTGGAGGTACCAAATGCCATCTTTCCAATCCCATCTATTGAACCATATGAAACTGCTTAACACTAGAAATATTTTGGTCTAGCTCAGTTTAGTTTAGCTTATTCAAATTAACATAACGCACATCTACATGTAATACACGTAATGACACTTAAATTAAATATAAAATCTATATTCGTGCCAAAATAAGAAAAAAAAATACCCAAAGCATTATATAAATCGAAAAATAAAATGCAATTAAAAATAAGATGAAATTAATTAGATAAATAAAAATTATCAAAAACACATAAAAGCTTTCGACAAAAGAAAAGTCATAAGACTTCCAAAATTGGAAAATTGGGTCCGTGGCTCTTATGTTCATTGGGATATCCTATCAGCGAAATTTTTTCATGATGTTGCTGGTATGAGTAGGACATAGGCCTTGTGATGTTGCTTCGGTTGCACGTGCGAAAGGCTTGATTGAGAGATCTTGGGTGGTACTTTGGAGCCATTCCATGAATGCACTTCAAAACCAATAGCCTTTCAAGGATAATTTTAAATTGTATCCAGTAAGCCATAGGAAGCCAGTGGAGATCAAACAGTGCTCAGTGAGCATTATCAAACTGACTACAACCAAGGACAATTTTGGTAGCCCAATTCTGGATCAGCTGAAGCTATGAATGTGATACAAGGGCATAAGCAAGATGCTTTGGATTCTCAAATGACATTCGAAGATATTGTATTTTGTTTATCATTTAGTGTTTATTGAATAAAACCACTCTTCTCAAAGGCTTAATAAAATACCACTTCACTTAAACAAAATTTAGGCGGAAATGGGCAAAATTGAAATGACAGGACATTTTGACAAAAAAAGCATATATTATGTAGATTGAATTAAAATATAACAAAATCACAGTTAGTTTTTTAATATTCTAATTTTAATAGAAATGTTTTTTATTGTGATGCTCTAGTCAGACATTCTCAGTTTGGGAAATGTATTTGAGCAAGGCACCATAAAGAAGTGCCCCTTCCCTGCCTACACTGATGCTGATGCTGGTAGCAGTCGGCGAGTCACCCGTGGAAGCCGTCGAGTAACCCGTACTACTCCTAGTACCCTGTTGGGTTTACAGCCGGGATGTGTAAATAGCCAAAATTCTCCTATGCCCACGTCTACAAGGTGTCACACAGCCAGGCTGTGTAAGTAGACAAAATTCTCCTATGCCCACATGTGGGAGGTGTCAATATCCTCTGTCTTAATTTAATGCCTTCAGTTCATATTTTTGTTATAACTGTTTTGACCAGCTACCTAAGCAATTAAGGGATCGGCGTCTTACCCAAGTTGCTGTTGGATGGTTATAAAATGGGAATATGACATGTAGACCTGTTTAGTTCTTGGTAAATTGATCAATCAATTTTCTATATGTAAAAAAGTTAGGAAAAACAGAGTTTATTTCAGTAATTAGAATTTTATTTGTAATCTTTGTTACAGTATCAAGATATTATCCCACCAACGCATCTCCTCCGAGCCAGAATCTGAAATTTAAAAAATTTAATTAATGAATATATATTAAAAAAAATTATGTATAATTCAGTGTGACATTCGTGTTGCCAAAAAGCTTGAATCTTATTCTGTACAATGAATAGAAATGCAACTTGTGAGATTCTCTGCTTTAAAATTGATGGATGCATTCATGCTCAAAAAGCACATTTAGATTTTGTTTGATCATCGAAGCTTTTGGTGTTTTGGCTTGTCATGCCAGTTTCGATATCTTAAAATAGAAAACTATGTACCAATTTTGGTATTCTAAAAAATCTAAATTTCTGGTGCTTCACAAAAATTTAAAAACTATGATGACCATTCAAAACTGTTAAATGGAGTTTCACAAGTGGCTTATCTAACATTAGCTGCTTTTTTGTCTATTAAAATAATACAAAAAGATAAACAATGAATACATCACTATGTGGACAACCCTGATTTATTGAGTGTAAGACAACCAAATTTGTGCCAAAGTTTTTTTAGAGTGCAGAGGGAAATGAGGGCTTACTCAATAATACATAATATTATGATATATGTACAATGAATAGAAATAATACATAATACATTTCCGTTGCAGATAAATTTTCATCTGATAACGGTTACTGCCCGCATACTGACAGGCCTAAGTCTGATATAAAACTTCCTTAGCTACTTACGATAAACTGAAAATTGGAAAGAATTGAAAAGGAGAGAAAAGACCAGATAAGTTAAAAAAGATAAAACTTCATTTACAGTTGGTGATAATAAAACATTAAGGTGACAGTTAGCTTTTCTTCAACATAATCTGCTTCTTGGCTTTCACTGGTCACTGCCAAAAGCTCACTATTTCTATGCTGACCATTGAATTATCTTTACTGGCTACACTGAGTCCAACCAACTGACCAGAATTGACCATGTGACGTATGCAATCTCGTGTGTGAAATGAAGTCAGTTTAATTGAATGCTCTATAACAAAAATCAAAGATGCAGAAAACATAATTACTCATTCTGCTCCTTGTGCTAAATAATTCCCTGTGATCATGAATATATTTTGTGAAAACTTCCAAAGAGAATGATAGCCACTTGAATAAAATTACAGACTAAATGTCAATGGTCCATCTTGTGAAAACAATAAGACTTAAGTATGGCATCACAATAATTTATAATGCCAATAGGTCAACATCACAAACCTTACTAAAGGAGGCCTAATCGTACCTTAGTAATGTCCTTGGTTGCCATAGCTACTGCCATAGTTGTCATGGGTTTTCCAGCCATAAGCATTGTTATATCCCTTGTCATAATAACCATGCCCATATTTGGCTCCGTTATCTCCGTAAGCATTATCATAAGCGTTACCATGGAGACTGTGCTGGTTACCACTGTTGTGGGGTAAGTAGGAAGCCATCGCCATGGCAACAAGAGCAAACAGAAGGCAGATGGAAAAAATACGACTCATGGTTGAAGCGCTTCAAGTCCTAGGTCTAAACTGAAATTGCTACACTGTATGACCACTTTAAATCAAACTGATCCCACCTCAATGTAATTTGCCAGATGAGCTAAATTCACAGACAATGGACAATAGTGCACGTCATATTTGCATGACATTTGTAAAATCGTATGGCCATAAAACAATAGCATTCCAGGTACAGTGAAAGTATGCTAAAATGTGCCTCAGGGTCGTAGCTGAAATTTAATAGACATGGTATGCAACATTACTTTAATGATTTGAAAAGGAATTCAACTGGTTATAGCAGTATTTAGTCTGTTTATTCTCTGTCAAATATAGTACCCTGTGACTCCAATGGAATGTCTTGATTTTTTCTTAATAAATGTGACCAACACAGTCACCAACCTAAATGATACTAAAATGTGTTAAGCTGCATGTGATTGGAAATTATGATGGATAGTATTGCAGTAATGCTAATTGTTGTGTTTTCCCCCAAGTTAACTTTGTGTTGTTTTGTTTTTCCTTTTTTTCTTTAAACATTCTGGCAAAACCCTATGAATTGCAATGTGACATTATTCTGTTTACATTTTTGTTTCCTTGTAAAACATGCTGTAACGTTCTTTTCACAGATACCATTCAAAGTTACTTTACAATCAACCACTCTTTCTCATGCACAACTTCAGTAGCTGGTCATGTCATCAAAATGATTATTGTTTAGCCATAACAAGCTTTCCTCGTGTTTAATAGCTATTGTTGAACTGACCTATAGTGAGAGTATACTGTTGTTTTACTATTGAAATAATGACATCAGTTAGATTGGTTTGGCAGAATTATTAAACCCATGTCATGACAAAATGAAATTAAAACACAGTAAATTTAAGTTCAAAAATTATAGAGCAATATATTGAATACTGTTTTGAGTCACACTCCTGGCATCAATAGACCGTCCAAGTTTTGCTCCTGCAAAAAGAAAATGTTTGTTAATATTTATGATGAAATAATCATTGATAATGGTACTTTTATAACAAACTGTTTAATCTATTTTGGTCACTTTTGAGCAAATCAAAAGTTTGGTCTACTTCAGATGAAGTTGTTAATGCAACAGTTCATTTAATATCCAGCATAAAAATGTGTACACTAATTGCGAAATACATAATCTTGGAATGCAAGTGTAAAAAATTGATGATTAAAGTGATATTTCTCATCTTTGTTCCATTATATGAAAATTTTGTTCAATTATTTATTACCTAGGGTGTGGCCCTTGATCGCAGCGTTTCTGCCTTACAGGCTCGGCTACTCGCAAATGTACATATTTTAATGTGTGTTATTTAAATAAATTGTTTCTGAGTTCTAATTTGTTTCTCATCTTCAATGATTAGATAGCACATATGACCACTACTAAGCTACAGTAGTGTGATTGACTTGTTGAATGAAAGCACACCATGATAAATCAAGAAATTCAGGAAATTCACCTGATTTAGTAAGAACCATATTGGCTGCCTTAGTTGGCACCATAACCAGTGGCACTGTTGCGGCCATAGTTGTTGCCTTAGTTACCATAGCTTCCTCCATAGTTACCATACTCATTTCCAGAAGCTAACTGCTTCCACGGCCATGGTAGTTGTGTCATAACCTCCGTAGTTGGCACCATATCCAGAATCATAATTGTTGCCATAGTTGTTGCCATAGTTAGATGCTTTTGATCAACAATAGATGGATATTAGTATAAAAATTATGTAAATTTCTGATGTGATTCATAGTCAAAACATACACATGCATTCATGTGTTACATATTTTACTACCTCTGTATATTACCATAAATTTAGGCCTACACATACTATTTATTCTTATAAGTACTAATCAAAATATGCCACAATTAGTATATGTCAAGCAGATTTTGAAAAGTAAAAATAAATTAACAAAAACATGCATAGATATGCATAATAATAAATATTAAAATAGTTTTCAGATATACCTGGGTGGCTGATATATTAGACTTGGTCTATATCATCAAATTACTGATTTAACTGCAACAGTCTGCTTGTAGTTATTACTAGAGCCAATAGAAATGAGCCGAGTCACTTATCCGCCCCATTGCGGATGCGGGGAGCAATATCTTAACAAGTAGATGACGTCATGCAACTGGACACAATTGCCAATAAAAAGTAAACATCAATTGTGACATCACAGGTAATTGTTCCCCGCAACCGCTAGGTGTGCAGAAAGCTTAATTGCTGAGTCCCTAAACGTGTCTGTTGTAACTGAGGTACTCCACAGAACTACTTGAATGTTTTGAGACTGGTATTAATTATGTGATTACAAGACTTGTAGATAACAACATAAGTATCTTTATTTGTTTTTATACAAAATGTGGGTCTTTAGTTAAGCCAATTATTGGGTATGTATGGCTTTGTTGTGGCTCTAGTCCAGCAGTTAATGGAAAGTATTGTGCAACTTCTGTTAAAAGCAAGAAACTTGGCACAATTGGACATTGGACATAATCTGCACAAATAAGATATAGACCCACCTTGAAAAATTGATGGGGTACTCAGAAGTCAAATGGCGTTCAATATGGCCGCCGATCACTAATTCAGCTGCAGTTCTGTTGTTTTTTTAGATATCAAATTAAATAATGACTCTAAACCAGGGGTTTTAGGGTCATAGAGTTCAAATTTGCAAACAAATATTAACTATTGACTGTATAAATGTAAATATTTCAATGATTATTAATATTGCTGCGAATTAAATGAGCCGATAATAGCTACTTTGATTTATTACATACATAATTTAACTAGCTCCATATCAGGATATTCTGGGTCACAAAACTGCAATATGTCATCAGATACACTGCTGCTGTAAAATATTTTTTTTATGGAAAATGACCTCTCCATTAAATGGGCCATCAGGGCTAACTGGAAATGCAGAAGAAGCCTGATCAACAAAACAATGACATAGAGCATATTCTGTAGTATCATCCAGGAAACTTTTGTGCATATCCCTTTCATGTCAGTGTTTTTTACTGACTTTCCTATATTTTAGGTGCATGTGATTGGAAAATGTAGCCTTATAGCATATGGTGGAAGTTGTGGTGTGCTACATGTACATGTTTAACTGAAATTACCGTAGAACCGGAAGAGTAATTTGTTTCTACAGACTGGACAAAATGTGCTCTGTTTCTGTTTCCAGGGGAATTAAAAAAGCATGACAGTGGGGGTCAGATTATTCTGCAATAGCACAATGATGAATGGACTTCATGGGCACTGATTCTGGCAATTGAATTAAACCAGCTTTAATTACAGAAAAGTGGCACAAGTCATGCTCCAACAACCTTAACTTGAGATAGTCCAAACGTTGAGGGGAAAATATTTAGAACAATCAGATTCACAAGGGCTAAGAAATACAAAAATAGTTTACATAACAAGCTCACCATGGAGGCTTACAACAGGATAGAGAGTATGTCCAACAGCTTCTTGCTTGGGTAGATATGGCTGCAACACCTCAAGAAATTGAGGAAGATTATAATGACACTGTTATGGCATCTAAACAAAGTCATGGAGTCACTCATTGTTACTCGAAGAGTGACACCTTGACCTCTCAGGCCGAAACAATTTAGGATTTGCAACTGCATTGCTGAGGCAGTGGATAGACTTGCAGGTGCTGTCCTCCGGCGAAAAAAATTGATGTATGGGCCAATCAGAACCCAGCTCACACCATGACGCTATGACACCATATTTCAAATTTGGTAGTGCTTTTGAAGGCCTTCTCTGATTGTACAATGAACTTCTGTTGCATCCAATCAGAAAGGAGATGAATAACCACACAAAGTTAGGCCATTCAGGGCAAGGGTCACTGTGCCAGCTCCATGCATGGCAATTTTTGTCTGCGGGAAATATGTCATGGCTGAACTGCTATCTACATAGAAGAAGTAAAGACACTCAATCTTTCAAAAAATTACCACAAAATGACAACGGCTTCCCATAATCTCCATGATCATGAGGATGGCAAATATGGCCTCCTGATATCTGAAAGTAATGTTGGTTAGATTCTATCCTTGATTCCTGTGATGGAGAAGGCGTGTTAAAAAAAAGCAGCCCAAATCAAAAGCATTGAGAGACGTATCACTAACTTTGATGAATCAATAGTGAACAAGACTACAGAAATATTTAAAATAATTTTGGTATGCAAATAATTTCACAACAATGTCAGATACCAAACATGACTGCATAGCACAACCCCTAATGTTAGAAACTTTTACTCATTTTCTCTAAAGAGGCCTGTGTATGCTCGATTTATTTAAGTCGTTATCTGCACAGATATAGTAGGTCACAAGAGGTAGTACTAACTGGTTTGACAGAACTTTGGCTGGAATATGGTAGCATTGCAAAGTACTGGGCCTCCTTGTGGTAATGGCCATACTTGATGGGTCATAACACAGTAGAAGAAGACCTCAAACCCCCTCGCATAGATGGGAATTCTGGTTTACGTGTCATTAAACATAATAAACATACCTATATAATGGAATTTGTGCAGACAAATCGAGAAAAACTGTCCAGTTACATAATTGGACCCACACTGGGCAAGGAAATATCTAGAGCTCTTCCCTCCACCATACTTTATTCAGCCATACTAAATCTGCAGGGAATGATTTTCCATATGTAACCACCACATTATATTCAAACTGTTTTTCCATTTGCTGGAAATACTTGTTCATCAGGAAGTCAAGATAGCCCTTGAAAGTCCTTAGCCACCTTGTGCAAGGGTGTTAACACAGTTGATGAAGACCTCGAATAGCCAATATATCCCTGTATAGCTATCCCATACATGAATGAGCTTACAGGTTTACACATCATTAATATAATATAACTAACTATTACAACCAATTTCTTTGACCTAGAAACCAATTTCATAGACTTGGAAGATAAAATCCAGGTGACGTCATGTGAATCCAGGTTAAGGCAGTTCCTGAGCCAATAAGAGTCCTGGACTCACATAATGTTCTCTAGTTTTTCAAAGTCAATAAAATTGTCTGTAAGACAGAATGAGGGTGACACACAAAATGTGCTGCTCTGCAAGCTGTACACAAAAATGCCTGACATACTCAAACTATGACTTCATGCTCACTCTGGGACTGGACACATTCTGATGGAATTATACCAAGAATCAATCAAAATCAAGGTGAATTTTAATAAAAAGACTGTCACAGTAGACTCATATAATATATTATTTATATATATATATGCACAGGCCAAAATAAAATCCACATCGCAGTGCTTTTGCAGTGGTGAATGTGTCCATGACTAACGTTCTGCTCACGACCCCCTGACTTGGCACAGATGATAGAAAAAAAAAATCATTAACTGATCTGACATTTTATGAATTATTGGTGTGGAATCTATTGAGAAAACTACACTTTTGTCAATTCTCATCACCCCAGAATGATTCTCAATGTGATAATTACTTACATGACAGCCTCAAGTTCACACTTCTTTTTCATTATCTATTGGGCATGTGGAGGCCATCAATGTTCAGGGCTCAGCAAAATTATTTGTCAAAAGTATTGTAGTTGCTTCTTTGAAAGTTGTCAGTAAGCTGGCACACTTTGTAACAGGAGCAACATTTACATGGCCTTGTGATAGCTATGTTTTACAAAATTTGGAAAAATATAATTTCTTGAGTGTTTATAGTGTGTGCGATGAACCGAAACAGTTGCCACTTGGCCTGTTACGCAATGCTAATTAGAGTCCAAGATGTCCTATTTTTTAAACTCTTTGAATTTCTTCATTTGTTCATTATATTCTGTTAAGTGTGAAATAATACAGTGTTATTATCATTTATATGTCCAAAATAGTCATATATGGGCTATGACAATGATCCTAAGGAATATATATAAAATTCAGCAACAATGTTATGCCACATAAAGATGTAGGGTATAATTTCATACAAAATGAACCTTTAAGGTTTGTATTTACTTGTATTTAAATAAATAAAGCCTAAAAACAAATACGTACAAATCTAAGGTTTATTGAATGATCAACACACCCATTTTAATGCATTTACAAGTCAAAATATTTTTTACTCACTGTTTACATTTAGCCTGCAACTGACGGAACCATATATTATCAATTGCCGTATTCCTTCAACAGTTACTGAATTGTCGGAGTGCTGATTTGCCTTAAATCTATGGCATTTAAATTAGTATTTATAGGTGAACACTTTACAGGTGTATTTAAAGAAAACAATGATAAGTATTGGAGTCAGGTGAAAGTAATATAGATCATTATTATGAAATTGCTAATTAAAAGCAAAAACTGTTGAATGGGTTAAATATTTAATGATTGTATGCACAAGAATTTTACAACATTAACGGTCATACTAAGATGCTAAGGAATATGAAGGAAGCTACACAATTTGTAGCATTTGTTCCAGATTTTTCATTATAATGAAAAAAAAAAAACAGAAGGATGAAGCAAATGTCAAAAAGAAGCTTAAAAGTGAAAGTACTATAATCTAGATATCATTGGCAAAATGTTACTGATTTAAGGATCATAGAGTCATTGATATGAGGGATTGAAAAAGTATCAAATTTATATGTTTTCCTTATTATATAAAATTATCTGTCATTAATGGTCATGAAACCCAAAAAAAGTATCTCTAAACTATTTTAGACATATTCTTATTAAGTTTTGTATGCATGTAGGTGCAGTAGTGTGCGAGTCCTGCTTTGGAAACAGACATTTTTAAGTTTTTTCATTCTGTAAATATTTTGACTATCAAAATGCACAGCTAACTATACAGAGTAATTATACGTTCTTAGGGTGAGTGCATTTATGTGAGAGTTCTGCTCCTGAAACACAATTTTTTTCTGATTTTCCATTTTTATGTAATCAGCATTAATATAAAATTAATATAAAAATGAAGGTTAAAAAGTGAAAATACTATAATTTAGGTATTTTATGGATACAATTTCATTCATGTAAGTTAAATAGTGTCTTTTGCATGGAGGTTTGAAAAAGTAGGAATTTTCCATATTTTACCCTAATTTTGAAAATTCTATAGTATATACAGGGTTAGTGCATTAGTGTTCTGCTCCGGAAGGGAAAGTGTTACGCCCACCAGTTCGTCTGCCCTAGGGTGTCCAAAAAAATTGCAAATCTGAAATTCAAAGGGGGCTCATTTTTTAAGGGTTTTTAGAACTCCCCTAAATGCCAAATAGATGAAATGCAGTTTTGTGCTATTTGTCTCTGCCAAAAATTGCTTTTTTGCCTTATAACTCATAAAGTATCAACTTTAGACCATACAAATGTATTGAAACATAATATAAAAGTGTATATTCCGAACACTTTGGTACCTATACCATGTCTGTATCATGCACAGTTTTCAAGATATGACACATTTTTATACTTACGATTAAAAAACGAGAGATCAACAATTGAATCTTTTGAAAGGTCTAAGTTTATCATAATTTTCAAATGTAGAGTTGCCCTTTTAAAATTCTTTGAATGTTTGATATAAGGTTTCTATAAGGTCAAGTGAGCATATTTGTTAAAAATACAGGTTTATTGATCATATACAACAGTTTACAATGAAAGTTAATCCGTACAACAATATAATTGTCAACAGCAATCAAATACAAGATGCAAAATAATATATATAACTTATACACAAAGATATCACCTTGGCTCCCTGAAATTGTTCATATTGCAGGGTAAAGTTCACATTGTATCATGCTTCAGTGGGAGTTCACATCATTTCCAATTCAGTTCAGTTACAATTATTAAATTGTTTGCGGTGATTTTCGACAACTTGAAGCAAATATTGCTTCTGGTCTTCATCAATTGTGCTTTGATTGAACTCCTGGATGAGAGCAACCCCTCTTTCAGCAATGTCATTTACACATACTAGATTCTTAATCATTGATAGTGAAGCTTGGTCGGAGTCATTTTCAGGCCAATCATCCGCAGGCAAGTCCAGGAAATTGTCATCCATATTCAGTGTGGTAAAAAATGACTTTGATGGTGTTAAATCAGTGATGGTTCCCGGCAATGTTTTGAGGAGATGGTCATCTCTTTCAGTTATCATGTTAGTTACAAGGGTTTGTTTTTCATCAATGGAGATCAAGTCTGAGAAAATAGCTAATGTTCCATCTCAGGACTAAGATACCAGGAATGTCTGAGCATCATTTTCAGACCAGCTGCTTGCAATTTGGCATCTTGGAGCTCCTTTAACCTCTGAATTTTCCAAAATTATAACAGATTTAATCGTTTTGTAGTCTATGTCATTGACAGGGGCATCAATTGCTGATCTGCACATGTACCATGCTTGGATGTAGACATAGACTACAAAACGATTAAATCTGTTATAATTTTGGACATATTTGAACTGTAATAGTTCGATCTTCAGGCTGTAAATGGCTCCAGGCTTTCTGATTGTGACCTAAAACACACATATACAATAAATAAATTTTATGTTATTGAGTAAAACGGATTGAGAGCTAGTGTCCAAGAAAGACTTATTCTATATTACCTCTGTTTCTAAGCCAACTGTAGCAATTCCAGATAATCATCTCTATCATGAGCCTAAGTAAGCTGTTCCAAAATGAATTTCTTCAATGATTCTTTTGCCAATATTTGAGATTCTCTTGCAGCTGTAATGTGGTAGTTTGTAGTTTTTGCCAGTCCTCTTTGAATCGCTTAAAAAGTTTTATCTCTGGACCATATGAGGGTCCAAAACAAACATTAAATGCATCAGCTAATAGTATTTCCATCATGTGGTGTCTGCAACTGAGCCACAAAAGATTACGACCAAGGGCATTTTCCAGAAGAGTTGCAGTGCCTGATTTTCGACCAGTGTTAGCCGCTGTGGTGTCATAACACATTCCAATGACTGTTTTATCAGATTCCCATGCAACCAGATGTGTCATAACAGCATGACTCATTTCTTTCCCTGTACTTCTTTCTAACTTCGGAACACCAAGTAGTTTGGAAGTGCCACTAATTCTTTTGTAGTGCTTCATTAGCCCGCTATGCTTTACATAAAGATCTTTGATTTTCTTAATACCATTCCGTTTTTCCGTTGTTGGTATCCTTGATTTATTCCTGTTGGTATCCTTGACTTATTCCAAAATGGAATGACTTGGTCTTGTACATAAAGAATTTTTTAATTTCATCGATTTGTGAGAGAACATGAAATTTGTCATAACATCTTGGCCGGAGGGTAAACAAGCACCGGTAATGGTCTCCTTAGGATATCCTATTAATGGCACTAAATTGGTTGTCCTTGTGGTCTTTTTAGCTATTGCAACTGTAATGCCATAAGTTCAGTCTGACAGAGACACAATCACTGCTCAGCGCTCAGGAGGCTTTGCTAGATAATCCTTTTCAGACTAAATCTCCCCAGCATTAGCTGTACCACTGACAACTAAGCTCACTCAAGTATATCCACTTCAGGAAATTAAGAAAGAGCAACCAGAAATACTGAGACCTTTCAAAGATTCATCTGATATAATAATTGCTTCTTTTTCTGCCGTAAATGAATTGAATTTATTATTTTATTGAATTTTGAATTTGAATTGAATTTATTAAATTTTTCGGCAATTACAGTCATATTTGCAATACAACGTTACAATATACTAAATAAATATAATTATATTATGTAAGTTGCCTGGGTCCATACATAAAAGCAATGCTTGAAGGTTGTATGGCCCTGGGAAAGTATGGTGATGAGAATGAATGAAGATGAGGATGAATATGAATACATGTCATGTCATAAGTTACATTTTACATACAAATTTTAAATATCAGCAGTTGCGATATATGTCAATTAAAAATATCAATAGGAGATTAATTCTAAATTTTTGAAGGAAGAAGGTTTGACAAATAGGTAAAATTGGATGAATTGCATGTGTAACAGTTTTCTATATTACAATTATCCTGATATTGAGAAAGGTAGAATTTCTTTAGCTGTTTCTGGCAAGTTATTCCAAATTGTACCAACACCATAACTTAGTAGCCTTTTATCTAATTCAGTTTTTATGGGGAAAATATGTATATCATGTAAATGGCGTGTATGTAAATTGCTCTGTAAATATTCAGCTTTTGTTAATAGCTGTGATCTACGGTGATTTGGTAGTATGCCCTTCAGTTTTTTATGATACAGTTTACAACATTTTATCTTATAGCAATCATTTATTTTGAGGATTTTTGAAGTTTTGGGCAGAGGTTCAGTGTGGCTATTATATTATTCCTTGTTAATGGTTCTAATTGCTCTTTTTTAGAGTAAGTTTAATCTCATTAGTGCACTATTTGGTAGGTTAGCCCAGGCAGTGATAGCATATATTAAATGAGTATGTTTTAATTTTGTTAGGACTGCTAGTATCTGGGAAACTTTCAGTCCTAACAAAATTAAAACATAATTTACCTAAACACACACTAAAAACTATCTATAATGCGCTCATAGAACCTCATTTAACATATGCTATCACTAACCTACCAAATAGTGTTATAAGTATATCAATGTGTCATATCTTGAAAACTGTGCATGATACAGACATCGTATTGGTACTAAAATGTTCCAAATATACACATTTCTATTAACTGTCAATACATTTATATGGTCTAAAATTGATATTTTATGAGTTATAAGGCAAAAAAGCCATTTTCGGCAGAGAAAAATAGCACAAAACTGCATTTCACCTATTTGGAATTTGGCGGAGTTACAAAATCCCTTCAAATGAGCCCAAATTTTGCATGTGAGACAGAAAGGGTTCATAGAAACTATTTAAGGGTTATTCCCTTTGAATTTTGGACATTAAGTTCTTTTGGGACACCCTAGAACTCTAAAACCCGTCCGCCCGTTGGACGGACATTGATGATAACAGAAACCCTTTCGGAATTCGTAATCTGAGGGTTAAAAATTATATCTCACACTGCACAAAAAAAAATCTCTTAGTAGTCATCTTCAATTTAGAGCTCCCCTCTCATATTTTTCGGTGGGGTCTATATCTAAAATTGACCTCTAGGGTGTGTAGATCAATCATGCCAAGTTTCATACTTTTAACAGGATGAGCACAAAATGGCTTTTTTTGCCATTAACCGCTAGACTACTCCAGGAAGTTGTTCCTAGCTATAGTTGAATGATCTTTACATGCACATTGCACAATGTTGGGTAATTATGAGATATAAATCCAGGTGAAAAATATTTTGTTTGAAGACATTCAAAATCTTGCATGATTTTGAAATCAAGTTTTTGTTAGTTTGTTATAAGCTGTAAAGTACCAAAATGTTCTGCTCACTCAATTTTTGCTCAGAATCAGATAAAACAAAGATTAGTTTTTTCTAACAATTTTATTATGAACAAGTTCAAACAAATTATGTGGATGCAACTGCTGGACCCAATGACAGGATCTGAAAGTACACATATTCAGTTAAATGTCTTTCATCTCTATGAATTCTGAAGTAATTGAAGGTTTATGGGATGTGACAGTTTTAATCAATATTGAGACTGAATTTCATCTGCTTACAAAAGAGATTGGGGCCATACATTGCATTCACTTTCTTCAGTGTTATCATACAATAATTAGGAATTAACCAAAAAGATCTACATTCACTAAAACAAGCATGTGTATATGAAAAATTGAGAAATTGATTTTATTGTAATAATTCATATCAACATTTCAAAAATTGTATCTAAGAAATATAGGTTTACCTTAATAGGCACCGTATTGGCTTCCGTAGTTGGCTCCATGTCCAGAAGCACTGTTGCGGCCGTAGTTGTTGCCCTGGTTACCATAGCTGCCTCCGTAGTTATCATACTCATTTCCAGAAGCAGCATAATTGCTTCCACGGCTGCGGTAGTTGCTTCCATAACCTCCGTAGTTGGCGCCATATCCAGAATCATACTTGTTGCCATAGTTACTGCCATAGTTAGATGCCTGCTGACCATGAGGCTGGTAGTAAGAACAGAGAGCGACAGCCACGAGGGCCAGGAGGACAAGAGCAGACAGAAGACGAGCCATTGCAATTAAAGAAGTGATCTTGTTCAAACTCTGAGAGGAACTGATGACAAACTCTGTGGCTCATTGTATTTATACTCTTGCTATAAACGTGAGAGAATCATTTGCATAGTTATTCCCATCACCAAGCCATTGTTTTCTGTACATCATTGAGCATCTTAGGTCAAGTGATGCAATGACATGAATAATTAATCAAATTTACAACACCCATTAGCTATTTGCTTGACTAACTAAATGACTGATGTCTTCCATGTTTGTTCATTTAATAATCCATTTTTAGTAAATGTAAGGAAGAAGAGTGATTGGGGGTATGTCATGTGTACAGGTGACCTGACATGACAAGTAGACCTAAGTTAAATAAAAAATAGAAAGCAATAATATCAGCACTGTACTCCATTTCCATCCCCATAAATAATTGTTTTCATCTTTGTCTGTACATGCTAACACATTGGTTATCTCAGTAGTAGAGTGCACCCATTCTGACTAAATTACCCTGGAAGGCATCATGCAATTCCCAATTGTTTGTTGAATGGGCTTAGTGATCTGGGTAGTTCATTGTTTCTTCACTAGCACTTATGGTAGGTACCCTTTCTTCACTTTATAGTCTGTTATCAGCAAATACTTAATGAATCAATGACCTGATCTCAGATGTCTAAGATGACAATAAATACCTTGTTATATGTGTCTCAAATGAATGTTAATAAATAGCTCAGTAAGATCACTTGCATTTGTTGAATTATGATTTCAACGTGCTAATAAATATCACATATCAGACGGAAACATGTTACTTGCTACTTTAACCTGTATGAAAGTAATCAATCAATCAATCCATTGATCAAACAGTCAATCAATCAATCAATCAATCAATTGAAAATAACTCTTGCAGTATTTATGTCACATTTGGTGAAACATAATTGCATACATCAGGAAATAAGGAGCTGCTTGGGCAGAATGCCGTATTTTACTGATGCACTACATCTTGGCATTACACTGTGTGCTTTCACCTCAAAGACCAGCGACCCACTATGTAGCAGATAGGCAGTGTATTGACTAAAGAAATCTTCTCTTAAAAATATGAGGGAAATGGATTCATATTCTTTTGTTTAGGAAATTTTTCTGTTTGCAAGATTGGCTCTTTACAAGTATTGCGCAAACTCAGCACAGGAACATCAACTTATTCTGTAATGAGCTCACAGACTATAAGAGAAATTTATTAATTTAGTAAAGGTTAGTAACCAAGCAAAAAATGCCCACAATTAGGTCACTTGGCTTTGAGGTGGCAGACAACAGTGATCATAATAAATCTGGTAATATTATGTTGACATGTTTTATTACTGATCTGTTAGTTTTCTTGTTAAGTCAACTCAAATTCCTAAATGGGATTTCTGTTTTACTTTGTGTGATGCAAACTTAAAGGAAATGTGAGGACAAATTCAAATATTTTTTTGAATTTTAATAGATACACGCAATGACAGCCAATGCAAATACCAAGCAACAGCAAAAAAGAAACTATGCAGATGATCATCGGAGATATACAGGTGTTTACTCTTACAAGCCACTGTTTTTAATACCCTGATGAAAATCAGGCTGTAATCCTTATAGAGGGTGCAATTCGTTTGGTCTTCCAACGATGTAGTTTAGCAATATTACAAGTGTACATAATGCTATGACATACCCCTGAGTCACTCTTATTCCTTACATTTACTAAAGATGGATTATTAAATGAAAAAACATGGAAGACATCAGTCATTTAGTTAGTCAAGCAAATAGCTAATGGGTGTTGTAAATTTGATTAATTATTCATGTCATTGCATCACTTGACCTAACATGCTCAATGATGTACAGAAAACAATGGCTTGGTGATGGGAATAACTATGCAAATGATTTTCTCACGTTTATAGCAAGAGTATAAATACAATGAGCCACAGAGTTTGTCATCAGTTCCTCTCAGAGTTTGAACAAGATAACTTCTTTAATTGCAATGGCTCGTCTTCTGTCTGCTCTTGTCCTACTGGCCCTCGTGGCTGTCGCTCTCTGTTCTTACTACCAGCCTCATGGTCAGCAGGCATCTAACTATGGCAGTAACTATGGCAACAAGTATGATTCTGGATATGGCGCCAACTACGGAGGTTATGGAAACAACTACCGCAGCCGTGGAAGCAATTATGCTGCTTCTGGAAATGAGTATGATAACTACGGAGGCAGCTATGGTAACCAGGGCAACAACTACGGCCGCAACAGTGCTTCTGGACATGGAGCCAACTACGGAAGCCAATACGGTGCCTATTAAGGTAAGCCTATATTTCTTAGATACAATTTTTGAAATGTTGATATGAATTATTACAATAAAATCAATTTCTCATTTTTCGTATACACATGCTTGTTTTAGTGAATGTAGATCTTTTTGGTTAATTCCTAATTATTGTATGATAACACTGAAGAAAGTGAATGCAATGTATGGCCCCAATCTCTTTTGTAAGCAGATGAAATTCAGTCTCAATATTGATTAAAACTGTCACATCCCATAAACCTTCAATTACTTCAGAATTCATAGAGATGAAAGACATCTAACGGAATATGTGTACTTTCAGATCCTGTCATTGGGTCCAGCAGTTGCATCCACATAATTTGTTTGAACTTGTTCATAATAAAATTGTTAGAAAAAACTAATCTTTGTTTTATCTGATTCTGAGCAAAAATTGAGTGAGCAGACTATTTTGGTACTTTACAGCTTATAACAAACTAACAAAAACTTAATTTCAAAATCATGCAAGATTTTGAATGTCTTCAAACAAAATATATTTCACCTGGAGTTATATCTCATAATTAACCAACATTGTGCAATGTGCATGTAAAGATCATTCAACTATAGCTAGGAACAACTTCCTGGAGTAGTCTAGCGGTTAATGGCAAAAAAAGCCATTTGTGCTCATCCTGTTAAAAGTATGAAACTTGGCATGATTGATCTACACACCCTAGAGGTCAATTTTAGATAAAGACCCCACCGAGAAATATGAGAGGGGAGCTCTTAATTGAAGATGACCACTGAGAGGTTTTTTTTTGTGCAGTGTGAGATATAATTTTTAACCCTCAGATTACGAAGTCCAAAAAGGGTTTTTGTTATCATCAATGTCCGTCCGACGGGCGGACGGGTTTCAGAGTCCTAGGGTGTCCCAAAGGAAATTAATATCCAAAATTCAAAGGGAATAACCCTTAAATAGTATCTATGAACCCTTTCTGTCTCACATGCAAAATTTGGGCTCATTTGAAGGGATTTTAGAACTCCCCCAAATTCCAAATAGATGAAATGCAGTTTTGTGCTATTTTTCTCTGCCGAAAATGGCTTTTTTGCCTTATAACTCAAAAAAAATATCATCTTTAGACCATATAAATGTATTGACAGTTAATAGAAATGTGTATATTTGGAACATTTTAGTACCAATACGATGTCTGTATCATGCACAGTTTTCAAGATATGACACATTGTTATACTTATAACACTATTTGGTAGGTTAGTGATAGCATATTATAAATGAGGTTCAATGAGCGCATTATAGATAGTTTTTAGTGTGTGTTTAGGTAAATTATGTTTTAATTTTGTTAGGACTGAAAGTTTCCCAGATACTAGCAGTCCTAACAAAATTAAAACATACTCATTTAATATATGCTATCACTGCCTGGGCTAACCTACCAAATAGTGCACTAAAGAGATTAAACTTACTCCAAAAAAGAGCAATTAGAACCATTAACAAGGAATAATATAATAGCCACACTGAACCTCTGCCCAAAACTTCAAAAATCAAAATAAATGATTGCTATATTAAGATAAAATGTTGTAAACAGTATCATAAAAAACTGAAGGGAATACTACCAAATCACCATAGATCACAGCTATTAACAAAAGCTGAATATTTACAGAACAATATACATACACGCCATTTACATGATATACATATTTTCCCCATAAAAACTGAATTAGATAAAAGGCTACTAAATAATAGTGTTGGTACAATTTGAAATAACTTGCCAGAAAGCCTCAAGTCATTAAGTTATATATCAGTTTTCCTTTTCCAAACAGCTAAAAAAATTCTACCTTTCTCAATATCAGGATAAATCAGACTTGACTTTAACATGTTTGACACTGGTAGCAACAGATTTATGCCAAACAAAAGTTATTCCTCCATGTGGTCTGCCTTGTAATAGGTCATTGTCTGATACTGCAGATTTGCCAATACCCAAGTAATTATCATTCCAATTCCGCAGTCAGTCTAGATCAGAATTTAGCAGCCATATTTCTTGCAACATAACTTCATCCACATGCTCTAATGCTAACACATTCTTAACATAGTCAAGTCTGTCATTATATAATCCAGACACATTAAAAGATAACACGATGACTGGAAACATAAGGTGTGGCTGCAAAGGCTTGCTTTTTCACTGTGCTGCTCTATGGTCATCCAGGAAACAGTGACACAGCTGCAGTGGACTGCAGGCTGGTATAATCTTTCTGCTCTGATCCTGATGCAGGGACATCACTGGGAGCATCCCTCCTGGGGGACGTCATTGGGGAAAACATTGACCCAGGTAGAGGCACTCATTGAGATCTCATGCTACTGATGCTTGCAAAGTTATGATAAACCCCTTTCCGCATGGTGTTTAACTTACTCTGCAAGTCAGTCAACATGGCTAAGATACTATGAATGTTGGTCTCTTCCGGATTGTACTTCGGGATGCGATCCAGGTCTACAACACAGAATCTTACATCGCACGTAGCAAAGACATTTTTGTTGGCCAGTGGTAGGATACCCATTCGTACAATATCATCAGCTTCTACTTCAGCAAGTGATGCGCCTTTTCTACCACTTCTTCTTGGTTGCTTCTCCAGATGTGTCTCAAATAATTTCCATAGCAGGGTTTTTGCAGCAGTTATTTCTTGGAGGGAAAATGCGGACTTTCCCCAAGATCTTCTGGATTACTACTATCTTCATACCGTATAGCCTAATCTATAATCAATCTCATAATATTACGTTGACATATTTAATTTCTGATTCATTGCTATTCTTGTTAAATTAACTCCAGTTCCCAAATTGGATTTCTGTTTTACTTCCTAAGATGCAAACTCGAAGAAAATGTGAAAGACTGCTTCAAATATCTATAAAATTTTGATATATATATATTATATGCAATAATGGCCAGTACGTATACCAAAATCAAGTGATCATCAGAGATGTACATGTGTTTGCTCTAATAAGCTTCTGTGTTTAATACCTTAATCTGTTTGATCTGCCAATAATGTAGTTCAGAAAAATTGCAAGTGTACATTTTGCTTTGAGAGTATATTGGCAGTTATCCAAAGGCTGCTTTAATCTTAACCTCACAATATATCAAAACATAGATTTCACCCCAATTCCCTCATTCTATAAAGTGTGAACAGGGCTAACTTTTTAAGCTAGAAAAAATGGAAAGATGTACATAAATTATTGTCCGGTGTGTGTCTTTAGAAGCTATGCCTTAACATATCTCGGTTCTTGTTGTCTGATTTACTATTTGGACAGTTTTATCAGCTATTTTTATTTTTATTTATATATTTTGACAGCAACATATTGTCAGCAATACAACTGTTTTTCAAATGGTGCTGTTATAAAAAAGTGATACATAAAAATAAAAATATAGTTAAAAACAAATTATACAATAAATACATAAATAGCTAAAAATGTGTAAGTACAAAAGTTTTGACATTCCGTTTAAAATCACAGACATCAGCTAAAACCTTTAAAGAATTAGGAAGGCCATTCCATAAAATAGCACCATTGTAGTTAAAAGAACATTTCATCACAGAAGCATCAATATATGGCACAATAACATTTTCACTTGAAGAAGACCGTAAGTCGTAAACACTCTAAATATTTCTGTACATGGTGAATTCATTTGACAGGTAATTTGGTGCAAGACCTCTTCGACATTTAAACATTAAAACCAATGTAAAATAATTTCTTCTTTGAACAACATTCATCCAGCAAAGTGATTAACAATGTCAATTCCTCTGTGGTTAATATAGTCAAAATTACCTGTTACAATTCTGGCTACATAGTTTTGCAAACGTTGAATTTTATGAATATTACAATTAGATGTAAAACCCCAAAAACATATGGCATAATCAATGGTAGGTTGAACAGCACTAACATAAATTTTATTCAGGATATGTGAGGTTGTTATGGCTCGCAGGCGTGCCATCTTACTTATCTTACAACCAAGCGAGGAGCACAGTTTTTTTATGTACATATCCCAAGAGAGGTTCTGATCTATTTTGATCCCAAGGTAGTCAGCAACCTCAACATTGTCCAGAGTCTTTCCATACAGGCTTATGGCAAAGTCATCATAGTTAACATGTACTTGACGAGGTGAGATAAGAAGAACATTACATTTATCATTATTAAGTCAGAGACAATTGGCATTATACCATTCAGATGCATGATCAACGCTTAGCTGCAACTTATTCTGAACTTCAAGCAAGTTAGAACCACTACAATAAATTACAGTGTCATCAGCATACATATTGCAAGAGGACAAGGATACATTTTGAAATAAGTCGTTCACTAACAGCATAAATAAGATGGGTCCCAGTACAGAACCTTGTGGGACACCAATATTAATTACAGCATCATCAGATTTTTTACCATTAGCAAAAACAAATTGATTTCTGTTAAGGAGATAGTTTGAAAACCAATCACATTCAATATGCATAATTCCATAGTATTTTAATTTTTTGACAAGAACTTCATGGTTTACAGTGTCAAAACACTTGCGAATGTATAAAAAACAAAGACCCGTCAATAGCTTATCGCATAAATTGTCAATACATGCATCATTGAGTCTTATGGTAGCAGTCTGTGTGCTGTGAAAATGGCGATAGGCAGATTGGTCATCACCTATGTAGTCATTCACAGCTAAATAGTGCATCAGCTGTCTCTGTACACGGTGTTCGAATATCTTGGCAATGTGACCAATTACTGCTATGGACGATAATTGTTCTTCTCATGCTTTGAGCCTTTACCTTTATACAAAGGCGTCACGCGAGCTCTCTTCCAGTCAGGTGGGACATACGCATTTAGCAGGGACATGTTGAACATTTGGGTGAGCCATGGTGCTATGGATGCGGCAGACATGGCAAGTAGTTTGGCATCGAACCCAAGGACATCGATCGCACTCTCATTACCCAGGTTACGCAGGCCTTCCCTGACTGAATCGACATCAATTTCATTAAATGTAAACCAGGTGAGGCATTCTGGATTTTTCCAAGTTAGGTGTATGGGTGCATGATCAAGAGATTCAGCGGTGCGAGTTCCAATAGTGCTGAAGTCTTGCGGAGGCCCAAGGTCTCTGCACTTGTTTGTCAATCGGTTGATGATCTTCCAGATGTGTTTGGGGCTTTGTGATGGTTCTGTGAATTTATCATTAAAGTAGTCACACTTGGCAGATCTGAATGTGGATATGACATGGTTGCGAGCTTGTTTGTAGTTACTCCATTGTTCAGTATTCCCAGTCCTTAGAGCCAACTTATGCATATAATCACGAGTGTACATCATTTCAATAATATTCGGTGTGACCCATGGGCAGTATCGACTTTTTAACCGCCTCTTCTTGTGTGGAACATGTTTTTCACAGACGTGCAGAAATTCTGATTTGAAGGAATTCCACATTTCATCTAGGTTCGTGTGAGTGGATCTGGAATTCATGAATACCTGTACATCATCTAAAAAGGTGGTATCATTAAAGTTTTTATAGTCTTTATAAGTGACGACTTTGTGATGCTGCAGAGACTTCACAGCAATATCCAGAATGGTATAAACCATGTAACCATAGATTTAAGTTAAAAAGATCTGCAGTGAAAAAAACTGACTTTAATTTGTTTGTTACAAACAGAAAACGAAGTTTGCCGCATTCCCGCGCTATTCGCAAATGTTAGGATCCAGAAACTGTAGTTCCAGTAGCTGCCACCAGGGTCATCCGTATGACGTCAGAGTTGCTGTTGTTGAATTGCAAACAGCATGGATAACCCTGGTAGCAAGGGTGATTCCAATGAATTGGATGATATTATGACCCTTAGGCCAAGGATTTTTTTAACCCAATGCATTGGACCCTATTTCAAATATTCCAAACAGGCCTAGTGATGCATTTTTATCTGATGGCAGCTCAGCATTTAATTTGGAGGATGGAAATGCTGAGATCTACAAAGAGTGACAGGTTTAATTTTTGCAATTATTGCTCTATTTTGACTTTAAAAAATAACCAGTAACCTCCCATTGGATTATATACATATGTATACGATTGAAGGGATATAGTCTAGCTTAGAGTGTGTTATTTTATAAATTAAAAGTTGTTTTTTTTCTTCTTTTTTTTTTTAAATTTTACGGCAGAATGTCATTCATGCATGATGTCTACATGTATAAAATAAATCTTTACAAGAAAAAATTTGGCAGTTCATTAGAATAAAACAGTACCTGTAGCTCATAAAATAAACAACTGTTTTAAGTGACTATTACAAAGAAGGGGCTGAGTAGCCTTGTTGCATTTGTAAATAGTAGCGAAGTTTCTAATTTTCATTAACATAGCTGCATGCACATATTGCATTTCTTATTGATATACTGTACTGGTTTGCAGTTGCTGATAATACAATGGTATCCTATTTCTAGGAGACAACGTTAATAAATAATGCCCCTCTTCATAAACGGTTATGATTACATCATCAGTTTATTTGAAAGACAAACAGGTCATTCCAGTTCAAAGCTTCGGTCAGACCACTGAGGCATGTCAAATTTGTAAATGCTTGCAGACCACTCAAGATGAATTTAAGATAAAAGTCTACATTTTAATTTAATGCCAGCATGTAATAGACAATAAATTACTAATATCACCAAAGTAAATATCATAGCTTTATCATTATAGTGTTGCCTGTGAAAAGACTAATCATAATTTAAACTACAAAATAATTATTAGAACAGAATGATTCTGTGTACATGTATATCAATAGTCAACTGTAACAGTCTGGATGATGTAAAGATACAGAGTTTTTTTGTGAAATCATGTTGAATCACTTATGAATCAGTAATGGATGATCCAGACCTATTCAACTGTCAGAGTCACTTATTTAGAAATTATGAAAGTGACCAAACCCAGTGGGGAAGTCAGCTCATGCTGACCTCACAGCAATGTTATATGATGTCACATGACATGACTGTGAGCTCATGATTCTTAACACTGGATACTGATGATCCAACTGGAAATTGATGATCCAACTGAAAAGTGACATTTTTCCATGATACAACATAGGTTGACCAATGACACAGGATCAGACTCTCTCATTAAACTCCCTTTGTCATTGTTTATGTCATGCAGTAAATTATGATCTTCAATTTTATGCTATGTTTATAACATATAATACAAGAAGAGGAAAATTTGAAAAATTCTTATTTTCCTGAACCTATATATCTTTACTAGTATCACCACACCTAAACATTTTATTTTATTTTTTTTCATATTTAATGGAAAACATTCATTATCTTGGTACTATATTAACAATTATATCCTTAAAAATGTAGTGTATAGGCCTATATTTATGAATATAATACATAAATAATTAGCATAATATGAAAATTTCACTTTTGCCAACTATCTACAAGCACTTCGCTAATTGCAATGGTGCCTTGCAAAATATTGCAATACATAGTTAAATTACTATTAGGCCAGTGTGGTGTTATTATATCAATTTGTCGAGGGTATGCTGTAATTAAAAGCAAAGTAATGTAAAAAAAAAAGAAATAAACTAATACATTGTGTGTATGCTTATTCTGTGATTGAACAAAGATGATATTCCTTAGTGTTACTGTATGAAACATATTTTCTTCATACATTAACATTGCGGCTTGAGCCTGCATCAGCAACTCTGACGTCACTGCCTCAGTTGACCTAGTTACGCTTCAGCGATTGTGGCCAGAATGTCATTACGTGAATTGCCATAAACAAACACTAATATCTCTTTCCACAAAAGTCAGAATTACATAATACTCACAATTTAACTTTCTATTACTGTATACCATGTACTGGTAATTTTGATTTTGCCCATGACCTTTAAGATTTCAATATTCAAGAATAGGCTTAATTAGCAACATCAATTTCCAGTCATTGACTAGCAAATAAGCTAAAGTAAAAACATATATTATATACCCAGTGGTTCATAAGCTGGAACGAACTTCACAATATGTTATTTTGTAAATTATTTAACTTCAACCGTCTGCTTTTAGATTTAGCTGAGGTACTCAAAAGTAATTTATGTTTAAATTCTTGGATATTTTAAGGCTGGTGCATACAACAGAAGTGTCTACATTTGTGTTTATGCTAACCTGGGACTTTAGTTATGCCACTTATTGGGTATGTATGACTTCATTTGGTTTGTTGTGGCTCCAGGTAGTTGTTCAAACTGCAGTTGAATGATCTTTATATCGGTAATATTGTATATGCACAAGGGTATGAGATGCAGCTAACAACTCCAGGTCAACATAATATTTTGTTTGAAAACAATTTAGATATCACCAGATTTAAAAAGCAATTTTTTTTTTCTGCTTGTAATATGCTGTTAAAGTTCCAAAAAGAAACTTTTCATACCGACATTTTGGGGGGAATCAGTGATAACAAAGATTTGTCTTCTATTTTTTTCAACAATTTTATTTTTAACAAGTTCAAACAAGTTCTTTGGCTGCAACTGTTGGACCCGATGACAGCACCTGAAAATAGAAACATAATGTTTTTGTAAAGATAGTTCTGATTTGGTTTATTGTGGCTCCAGGTTTTTTTTCTAATACTATACTAATTGAATGTTAAGGGTATGTGACAGCTTTAGTGCGTACTGAGATTTCTGTTGTCAATTCCATCTGCTTACATTGGAGAGCGTGGCCAGATACTTTCTTCAAAGTAATAATGTAATCATTCACTAAAACAAACATGCGGCATATGATATATTGAGATAATTGAAGTTGCTATAATAATAACTATCAACTGTTTTAAAGAAATTGCAGGTGAGACATATCAGGTCACCTTAATAGGCACCATATTGGCTTCCATGGTTGGCTCCATATCCAGAAGCACTGTTGTGGCCGTAGTTGTTGCCGTAGTTACCATAGCTGCCTCCATAGTTATCATACTTATTCCCAGAAGCTGCATAACTGCTTCCACGGCTGCGGTAGTTGTTTCCATAACCTCCGTAGTTGGTGCCATATCCAGAATCATACTTGTTACCATAGTTAGATGCCTGTTGACCATGGGGCTGGTAGTAAGAACAGAGAGCGACAGCCATGAGTGCCAGGAGGACAAGAGCAGACAAAAGACGAGCCATTGCAACTGAAGATGTGATCTTGTTCAAACTCTGAGAAGAACTGATGACAAGCTCTGTGGCTCTTCGAATTTATACTCTTGTTATAAACGTGAGAGCATCATTATTCTCATCAAAATGCCATTGTTTTCTGTACATCTTTGAGCATGTTAGGTCAAGTGATGTAATGACATGAATAATTTATCAAATTTACAACACCCATTAGCTACTTGCTTGACTATCTAAATCACGGATGTCTTTTATGTTTTTTATTTAAATAATGCATCTTTAGTAAATTTAAGGAAGAATTGTGACTCGAGGTATGTCATTGTGTACAAATGACCTGACATGTAGACCTAAGTTAATTAAAAAAATGGAAAGCAATAATATGAGCACTTTACCCCATTTCCATCCCCGTAAAATAATATTTCTCATCTGTGCCTGCACCTGCTAACCCACTGGTCATCTCTGTAGTAGAGTACACACTTATGCTGACCACATTAACGGGACAATTCATTGTTTCTCACTAGCACTTATGGTAGGTACCCTTTCTTCACTTTCCTTCATTATAGTTTGTTATCAGCAAATGCCTAATGGATCAGAAATACCCTGATCTAAGATATCTAAGATGTCAATAAATACCTTGTTATATGTGTCTCAACTGAATGTTAATAAATAGCTCAGTAAGATCACTTGTGTACATAATGCTATGACAAGAGTATCAGGCTGCAATATTACTCATCTCATATATATATTTATGCCTTTAGATTCACTCCCACTCCCTCATTCTATGAATTGTTAAAAGGGCTAATTTTTTAACCAGTAAAATATGGAAGTAGTTGTCCAGGGTATGTCTTTAGAAGGTATGGTATACACCTCTGTTCTTGGTGTAGCAACCTATTCCTGGCTGTAGCTAGAACTGGCTAAGATCCGGCTTTGAGTAGACAGCTTTTTCCAGACAGTTCCGTTTAGAGACAGGTAGCATTGTACAGGAGAAGTTATCCAGCTTTGTCTAGGTTAAATTTGACAGACCGATTTTAATGAAATAAACTATATATCTGGAAAATTTGATCAACTGTGGTGATGCAACAGGTTTAGATTTTAATTTGTGAATCAGACCAATTAGCAACCTCTATTTCAAGTCATCAACTTTTAAGCAAGAAACAGTTCAACTTATATGATATGCCCAGTAGTTCATCAGCTTGAATGAACAATACAATTTGTAATTGTGTAAATTATTTAAATGCAAGTCTGCTCGTAGGTTTAATGGAGGATCGCCGCAGTAATATATGTATTAAGTTCTTGGATATTTTGAGGCTGGTACATATCATATCACAAGATTTGTGTAAATTACATTGTGTTTATAGTAATGTGGGGCTTTAGTTAAGCCGAGGATTGGGTATGTATGGCTTGATTTGGTTTGTTGTGGGTAGTTGTTCCGAACTATAGTTGAAGGATCTTTATAGGATAATATTGTACATGCACAAGGTTATGAGATGTAGCCCTTACATGGTTTATGATATGCTGTAAAGGAACCAAAAAAGCAAAGTTCTCCTCACTCGCTTTTTTTGCTAAGAATCAGATATGACAAAGATTGGTATTTTTTAAATATTTTATTATGAGCAAGTTCAGACAAGTTCTGTGGCTCCAACTTTTGGACCAATGGCAGCACCTGAAATAAGAAATAAAATGTTTAGTTAATGTCTTCATAGAGTTTGTTTACTACTATGATTTTATAGCTTTAATGCATACTGAGATTCCTTTGTTGTCAATTTCCTTTATAATAAAGAGTATAGCCTGATCTTATTGCATCCAGTTGCTTCAAAGCAAGAATGTTATTACTACAATTAAGAGGGATTAACTGAAAAGTTTCTTCATTCATTAAACAAGCATATAGCTTATCAGAAGTTGAGAAATTGAAGTTGTTATGATAATCCATATCAAAATTTAAAAAAAAAAACGTGAGACGTATAAGCTTACTTTAATAGGCACCATATTGGTTTCCATAGTTGGCTCCATATCCAGAAGCACTGTTGCGGCCGTAGTTGTTGCCCTGGCTACCATAGCTGCCTCCGTAGTTATCATACTCATTTCCAGAAGCTGCATAACTGCTTCCACGGTTGCGGTAGTTGTTTCCATAACCTCCATAGTTGGCACCATATCCAGAATCATACTTGTTGCCATAGTTACTGCCATAGTTAGATGCCTGTTGACCATGGGGCTGGTAATAACAGAGAGCAACAGCCACGAGGGCCAGGAGGACAAGAGCAGACAGGAGACGAGCCATTGTAACTGAACAAATGATCTTGTTCAAACTCTGAGAGGAACTGATGAAAATCTGTGTGGTTCAGTTTATTTATACTCCTGCTGCAAATGTGAGGGCATCATTGACATCATTATTCTCATCACTATGCCATTGTTTTCTGTACATGAGCATGTTAGGTCAAATGATGTAATGGGATGAATAATTAATCAAATTTACTACATCCATTTGCTACTTGCTTGATTTACTAAATGACTGATGGGTTTTTATATAATTTCACAAGGACATTAATGCAACAAAATATTTTTGTAGAAATACAAGCCCAGTGATTAGCTTGAATCAGACAAGCGTACTTTGTTTGTTATATTGACATGCCTTTGTGAGCTGCTAGTCTGACACGTTGACCTTGGTAAATTAAGATAAAAAAGCAATATTTAAATCATTATTTACTACAAGATTATGAACTGATCAAACCCATTCTTCCTTCAATGATATTCACCCACGCCAGAGACACCCCAGAGAGCTTATTATATTAATTTTGAATGCAATCAACTTTCCATTGGGAAGACAATCATTGTAAGTTGGAATATGAGCACTGCATCCAATTTCTCTTCCCATAAACAAATATTTCTCATCTGTGCCTGTACATGCTAACCCACTGGTCATCTCTGTAGTAGAGTGCACACTTATGCTGACCACATAGGCTCTGTTTTCTCTTGACTGATACAATGGATTAGAAATACCCTGATCTAAGATGTTGATAAATAGCCTATAATATGTGTATCAACTGAATGCCTATAAATAGCTCAGCAACATCACTTGCGTTAGTTTAATGTCTAATATCGAATGTCTCAATGCTACTGGGTCTGAAGCTTAGCCAGCTTATATGGCCATCTGCCAGAGGCAGACATAATGATATACAAACTGATATATATCAACATCAGTCTGAAATTTATTACTGGCTACTTTAGCCGGCGTTGAAATAATTAATCAATAAATCAATGAATTAATCAATTAACCAATCAAAAATAACACTTGCAGTATTTATGTTTTATTTGCTTGAATATGGTTAAAAAGCTGCAGACATTATTTTTAAGGATGAAACCAGTAAGGAGGTGCTTTAGCAGAACACTGTATCTTACTGTTGCACTACATTTCAGCATTCATCTATAATCAATCTCATAATATTACGTTCAGTTCCCAAATTGGATTCTGTTTTACTTTCTAAGATGCAAACTCAAAGAAAATGTGAAAGACAGCTTCAAATATGTTTTAAATTTTGATATGTATGTAATATATGCAATGATGGCCAGTACAAATACCAAAACTATACAGGAGATTATAAGGCTACAATATCAAATATGCCTTCAAATCAAAGCTTTAGAATTTTATGTTTTGGCAATCATTCAAAGGCTGCTTTAATCTGTTATAAAGTATAAACATGTTAACTTCACAATGCATTAAAACATAGATTTCAACCAAATTCCCTCATTCTATAAAGTGTGAACAAGGCTAACTTTTTAAGCCAGAAAAAATCGAAAGATGTGCATGAATTATTGTCTGGTGTGTGTCTTTAGAAGCCGTGCTATTACATATCTCGGTTCTTGTTATGTCTGATTTACTATTTGGACACTTTTATCAGCTATGGTGATGTATGTCTGACATTTTCTGTTCTATTAGCCATTTGAGAATCTTAAGTCGTTTGTCAAACATATGTATTTGCTGACTTTATCTTTCAACAGCTTACGATTTCAATTCAAGAATAAGCTGAGGGCCAGGAGGACAAGAGCAGACAAAAGACGAGCCATTGCAACTGAAGATGTGATCTTGTTCAAACCCCTCAGAGGAACTGATGACAAGCTCTGTGGCTCATTGTATTTATACTCTTGCTATAAACGTGAGAGAATCATTTGCATAGTTATTCCCATCACCAAGCCATTGTTTTCTGTACATCATTGAGCATGTTAGGTCAAGTGATGTAATGACATGAATAATTAATCAAATTTACAGCACCCTTTAGCTACTTGCTTGACTAACTGAATCACTGATGTCTTTTATGTTTGTTAATTTAATAATGCATCTTTAGTAAATTTAAGGAAGAATTGTGACTCGGGGTATGTCATTGTGTACAGATGACCTGACAAGTAGACCTAAGTTAATTAAAAAAATGGAAAGCAATAATATGAGCACTGTACCCCATTTTGTTTCCCTTAAAATAATATTTCTTATCTGTGCCTGCACCTGCTAACCCACTGGTCATCTCTGTAGTAGAGTACACACTTATGCTGACCACCTAAACGGGATGTCATCATGCAGTTTCCAGTGTTTTGTTCAATGGGCTTAGTGATCTGGGTTATTCATTGTTTCTCACTAGCACTTACGGTAGGTACCCTTTCTTCACTATTCTTCATTATAGTTTGTTATCAGCAAATGCCTAATGGATCAGAAATACCCTGATCTAAGATATCTAAGATGTCAATAAATACCTTGTTATATGCGTCTCAACTGAATGTTAATAAATAGCTCAGTAAGATCATTTGCATTTGTTGAATTATGATTTCAACGTGCTGATAAATATCACCTATCATTCTGACACATGTTATTTGCTACTTTAGCCTGTTTTAAAGTAATCAATAAAAATAATCAATCAATAAATTATTCAATCAATCAATAGATCAATCAATAGAAAATAACTCTTGCAGTATTTATGTCACATTTGGTAGAACATAGTGGAAAAGCATACGTTAGGAAATAAGGAGCTGCTTGTGCGGAATGCCGTATCTTACTGATGCACACCATCTTGGCATACACTGTATTCTGTAATAAGCCTACAGACTTTAAGAGAACTTGATTAATTTAGTCAAGGTTAGTTAACAAGCAAAACAGTTCCACCATTAGGTCACTTGGCTTTGGGGTGACAAACAACAGTGACCAAAATAAATCTGGTAATATTTTGTTGACATGTTTTATTGCTGATCTGTTAGTCTCCTTGATAAATCAACTCCAATTCCCAAAGGGGATTTCCGTTTTGATATGTGTGATGCAGACTTGAAGGAAATGTGAAAGACAACTTCATGTATGTTTTCAATTTCAATACATATAGTAGATTATATAGGCAATACATATAGGCAAAGTGTCTACATTTGTGTTTATGCTAATGTGGGACTTTAGTTAAGCCAAGTATTGAGTATGTATGGCTTGATTTGGTTTATTGTGGGTAGTTGTTCCAAACTATAGTTGAATGATCTTTATATGGGTAATATTGTACATTCACAAGGTTATGACATGCAGCTCTTACATGATCAAGTTTTCTTTGGTTTATTATATGCTGTAAAGGAACCCAAAAGGAAAGTTCTCCTTAATTGCTCTTTTGCTCAGAATCAGATATAGCAAAGATTTGTCTTTTTTTAAATTTTTATTATGAGCAAGTTCAGACAAGTTCTGTGTCTTCAACTGTTCTACCCGATGGCAGCACCTGAAATTAGAAATAAGATATTTAGCCAAATGTCTTCATAGAGTTTCTTTACTACTATGATGTTACAGCTTTAATGCATACTGAGATTCCTTTGTTGTCAATTTCCTTTGCTTATAACAATGAGTATGACCTGATCTTATTGCATCCAATTTACTTCAAAGCAACAATATTATTACTACATAAAGAGGGATTAACTGAAAAATGTTCTTCATTCACTAAACAAGCATACAGCTTATCAAAAATTGAGAAATTGAAGTTGTTATGACAATCCATATCAACATTGAAAGAAAAAAACAGTGAGACATATCAGCTTACTTTAATAGGCACCATATTGGCTTCCGTAGTTGGCTCCATACCCAGAAGCACTGTTGCGGCCGTAGTTGTTGCCCTGGCTACCATAGCTGCCTCCGTAGTTATCATACTCATTTCCAGAAGCTGCATAACTGCTTCCACGGTTGCGGTAGTTGTTTCCATAACCTCCGTAACTGGCACCATATCCAGAATCATACTTGTTGCCATAGTTACTGCCATAGTTAGATGCCTGTTGATCATGAGGCTGGTAAGAACAGAGAGCAACAGCCACGAGGGCCAGGAGGACAAGAGCAGACAGGAGACGAGCCATTGTAACTGAACAAATGATCCTTGTTCAAATTCTGAGAGGAACTGATGAAAATCTGTGTGGTTAACTTTATTTATACTCCTGCTGCAAATGTGAGGGCATCATTGACATCATTATTCTCATCACTATGCCATTGTTTTCTGTACATGAGCATGTTAGGTCAAATGATGTAATGCGATGAATAATTAATCAAATTTACTACATCCATTTGCTTCTTGCTTGATTTACTAAATGACTGATGGTTTTTATATAATTTCACAAGGACATCAATGCAACAACATATTTTTGTGGAAATACAAGCCCAGTGATTAACTTGAGTTAAACAAGATTACTTTGTTTGTTATATTGACATGCCTTTGTGAGCTGCTAGCCTTACACATGGACCTAGGTTAATTAAGATAAAAAAGCAATATTTAAATCATTATTTTACTACAAGATAATGGATTGATCAAACCCATTCTTCTTTCAATGATATTAACCCATGCCAGAGACACCCCAGAGAGCTTATTATATTTATTCTGAATGCAATCAACTTTCCATTGGGAAGACAATCATTGTAGTTGGAATATGAGTACTGCATCCAATTTCCCTTCCCATAAACAAATATTTCTCATCTGTGCCTGTACATGCTAACCCTTTGGTCATCTCTGTACTAAACAAGTAAGGAGGTGCTTTGGCACACAATGTATCTTACAGTTGCACTACATTTCAGCATTCATCTATAATCACTCTCATAATATTACGTTGACATATTTAATTTCTGATCCATTGCTATTCTTGTTAAAATAACTCCAGTTCCCAAATTGGATTTCTGTTTTACTTCCTAAGATGCAAACTTGAAGAAAATGTGAAAGACAGCTTCAAATATGTTTTAAATTTTGATATATCTGTAATATATGCATTGATGGCCAGTACGAATACTAAAACTATACAGGTGATAATCGGAGATATACATGTGTTTGCTGTAATAAGCGTCTGTGTTTAATACCTTAATTTGTTTGATATGCCAACAATGTAGTTCAGCAAAATGTACATAATGCTTTGAGAAGAGTATAAGGCTACAATATTAAATAAATGCCTTGAAATCAAAGCTTTATAATTTTAAGTGTTGGCAATCATCCAAAGGCTGCTTTAATCTGTTATAAAGTATAAATATGTTAACTTCACAATGTATTAAAACATAGATTTCAACCTAATTCCCTCATTCTATAAAGTGTAAAAAAGGCTAACTTTTTAAGCTAGTAAAAAATGGAAATATGTACATAAATAGTTGCCCGGTGTGTCTTTAGAAGCTCTGCCATTACATATCTCTGTTCTTGTTATGTCTGATTTAATATTGGGACAGTTTTATCAGCTATGGTGATGTATGCCTGACATTGTCTGTTCTATTAGCCATTTGAGAACCCTAAGTTGTTTGTCCAAGATATGTATTTGTTTGCTTTATCTTTCAACAGCTTATGATTTCTATTCAAGAATAAGCTTAATTAGCAACATCAATTTCCAGTCATTGACTTGTAAGTAAGCTACAGTACAACATATATTATATACCCAGTGGTTCATAAGCTGGAATGAACTTCACAATATGTTATTTTGTGAATTATTTAACTTCAACAGTCTGCTTTTAGATTTAGCTGAGGTACTCAAAAGTAATTTATGTTTAAATTCTTGGATATTTTAAGGCTGGTGCATATTTAATTACAGGAAGAAGTGTCTACATTTGTGTTTATGCTAACCTGGGACTTTAGTTAAGCCAATTATTGGGTATTTATGGCTTCATTTGGTTTGTTGTGGCTCCAGGTAGTTGTTCCAAACTGTAGTTGAATGATCTTTATATGGGTAATATTGTATATGCACAAGGTTATGAGATGCAGCCATCAACTCCAGGTGAACATAACATATTTAGTTTGAAAACAATTTAGATATCACCTGATTTAGAAGGCAAGTTTTTTTCTGCTTGTACTATGCTGTTAAAGTTCCAAAAAGAAACTTTTCCTACTGACATTTCGGTCGGAATCAGAGATAACAAAGATTTGTCTTCTTTTTTTTTACAACACTTTTATTATCAACAAGTTCAAACAAGTTCTTTGGCTGCAACTGTTGGACCCAATGACAGCACCTGAAAATAGAAACGTGATGTTTTTGTAAAGTGTGGTTATACAGTGTATTCCTTGCTATGAATTCTGATTTGGTTTGTTGTGGCTCCTGGTCGTTGTTCTGAACTATACTAATTGAATGTTAAGGCTATGTGACAGCTTTAGTCCATACTGAGATTTCTGTTTTCAATTCCATCTGCTTACATTAAAGAAAGTGGCCAGATACTTTCTTCAAAGCAATAATGTAATTATTCACTAAAACAAACATGTGGCATATGAAACATTGAGATACTTGAAGTTGCTATAATAATCCATATCAACTGTTTTAAAGAAATTGTAGGTAAGACATATCAGGTCACCTTAATAGGCACCATATTGGCTTCCATGGTTGGCTCCGTATCCAGAAGCACTGTTGCGGTCGTTGTTGCTGCCGTAGTTACCATAGCTGCCTCCGTAGTTATCATACTCATTTCCAGAAGCTGCATAACTGCTTCCACGGCTGCGGTAGTTGTTTCCATAACCTCCGTAGTTGGCGCCATATCCAGAATCATACTTGTTACCATAGTTACTGCCATAGTTAGATGCCTGTTGACTATGGGGCTGGTAGTAAGAGCAGAGAGTTACAGCCACGAGGGCCAGGAGGACAAGAGCAGACAAAAGACGAACCATTGCAACTGAAGATTTGAATTGTTCAAACTCTGAGAGGAACTGATGACAAGCTCTGTGGCTCTTTGTATTTATACTCTTGCTATAAACGTGAGAGCATCATTATTCTCATCACCATGCCAATGTTTTCTGTCCGTCTTTGAGCATGTTAGGTCAAGTGATGTAATGACATGAATAATTTATCAAATTTACAGCACCCTTTAGCTACTTGCTTGACTAACTAAATCAATGATGTCTTTTATGTTTGTTAATTTAATAATGCATCTTTAGTAAATTTAAGGAAGAATTGTGACTCGGGGTATGTCATTGTGTACAGATGACCTGACAAGTAGACCTAAGTTAATTTAAAAAATGGAAAGCAATAATATGAGCACTGTACCATATTTCCCTTCCCATAAAATAATATTTCTCATCTGTGCCTGCACCTGCTAACCCACTGGTCATCTCTGTGGTATAGTACACACTTATGCTGACCAGATAAACGGGACATCATCATGCAGTTTCCAGTGTTTTTTTTAATGGGCTTAGTGATCTGGGTAATTCATTGTTTCTCACTAGCACTTATGGTAGGTACCCTTTCTTCACTATTCTTCATTATAGTTTGTTATCAGCAAATGCCTAATGGATCAGAAATACCCTGATCTAAGATATCTAAGATGTCAATAAATACCTTGTTATATGCGTCTTAACTGAATGTTAATAAATAGCTCAGTAAGATCATTTGCATTTGTTGAATTATGATTTCAACGTGCTGATAAATATCACCTATCATTCTGACACATGTTATTTGCTACTTTAGCCTGTATGAAAGTAATCAATAAAAATATTCAATTAATAAATAATTATTCAATCAATCAATAGATCAATCAATAGAAAATAACTTTTGCAGTATTTATGTCTCATTTGGTGGAACATAGTGGAAAAGCTGCATACATTAGGAAATAAGGAGTTGCTTGTGCGGAATGCCGTATCTTACTGATGCACACCATCTTGGCATACACTGAATCCTGTAATAAGCCTACAGATTCTGAGAGAACTTGATTAATTTAGTAAAGGTTAGTAAACAAGCAAAACAGTTCCACCATTTGGTCACTTGGCTTTGAGGTGACAAACAACAGTGACCAAAATAAATCTGGTAATATTTTGTTGACATGTTTTATTGCTGATCTGTTAGTTTCCTTGTTAAATCAACTCCAATTCCCAAGTGAGATTTCCGTTTTTTTCTATGTGATGCAGACTTGAAGGAAATGTGAAAGACAACTTCAAGTATGTTTTGAATTTCAATATATATAGGCAATGACAGCCAATGCAAATACCAAGCACAAGCAAAAAAGAAAACTATGCAGATGATCATTAGAGATATACAGGCGTTTACTCTTACAAGCCTCTGTTTTTAATACCCTTATCAAAATCAGAATATAATCATAATAGAGGGTGTAATTCGTTTGGTCTTCCAACGATGTAGTTTAGCAATATTACAAGTGTACATAATGCTATGACAAGAGTATCAGGCTGCAGCATTACTCATCTGATATATATATATATATATTTATGCCTTTAGATTCACCCCCACTACTTCATTCTATGAATTGTTAAAAGGGCTAATTTTTTAACCAGTAAAATATGGAAAGATACACATAAGTAGTTGTCCAGTGTGTGTCTTTAGAAAGTATGGTATACACCGTTACTTATCTCTGTTCTTGGTGTAGCAACCTATTCCTGGCTGTAGCTAGAACTGGCTAAAGCCAGTTACAGCAGTCTGCTACTAGATTCCAGTTGGCTTACATCAACCACCACTGAAAAAATGTAACCCTTGGTAAATGTAATTTTTCTAATATATCATAAGTATTTAAGTGCAATAGACACACATATTTTCAACAAAAAATGACAAATATGCATAACTCTTAACTTATGCAGCAAATGGCGCTGCGTGTACTTTTAGATCCGGCTTTAAGGTAGCCAGCTTTTGCCAGACAGTTCCTTTTAGCGGCAGGTAGCATTGTACAAGAGAATGTATCTGGCCTTGTCTAGGTTAAATTTGACAGACTGTTTTAATGAAATAAATTATATATTTGGACAATTTTATCAACTGTGGTGATCCAACAGTTTTAGATTTTAATTCGTGAATAATCCCAATTAGCAATGTCTATTTCCAGGAATCAACTTGTAAGCAAGAAACAGTACAACTTATAAGATATGCCCAGTAGTTCATCAGCTGAAATAAGCAATACGATTTGTAATTGTGTAAATTATTTAAATACAACTGTCTGCTTGTAGGTTTAACGGAGGTTCTCCTTAGTAGTTTATGTATTAAATTCTTGGATATTTTGAGGCTGGTACATATTTTATTACAAAATTTGTGTAAATTACAACAGAAGTGTCTACATTTGTGTTTATGCTAATGTGGGACTTTAATTAAGCCAAGTATTGGGTATGTATGGCTTGATTTGGTTTATTGTGGGTAGTGGTTTCAAACTATAGTTGAATGATCTTTATATGGTTAACATCGTACATTCACAAGGTTATGACATGCAGCTCTTACATGATTTAGAAATCAAGTTTTCTTTGGTTATGATATGCTGCAAAGGAACCCAAAAAAGGAAAGTTCTCCTCATTGGGTTTTTTGTTCAGAATCAGATATAGCAAAGATTTGTCTTTTTTAAAAATTTTATTATGAGCAAGTTCAGACAATTTCTGTGGCTCCAACTGTTGGACCCAATAGCAGCACCTGAAAATTAGAAATACGATATTTAGCCAAATGTCTTCATTGAGTTTCTTTACTACTATGATGTTACAGCTTTAATGCATACTGAGATTCCTTTGCTGTCAATTTCCTTTATAATATAGAGTATGGCCTGATCTTATTGCTTGCTTCAAAGCAAGAATGTTATTACTACAATAAAGAGGGATTAACGGAAAAAGGTTCTTCATTGATTAAACAAGCATACAGCTAATCAAAAGTTGAGAAATTGAAGTTGTCATGATAATCCATATCAACATTTTGACAAAAAAAGTGAGACATATAAGCTTATCTTAATAGGTACCATATTGGCTTCCGTAGTTGGCTCCATGTCCAGAAGCACTGTTGTGGCCATAGTTGTTGTCGTAGTTACCATAGCTGCCTCCATAGTTATCATACTCATTTCCAGAAGCTGCATAACTGCTTCCACGGTTGCGGTAGTTGTTTCCATAACCTCCATAGTTGGCACCATATCCAGAATCATACTTGTTGCCATAGTTACTGCCATAGTTAGATGCCTGTTGACCATAAGGCTGGTAAGAACAGAGAGCGACAGCCACGAGGGCCAGCAGGACAAGAGCAGATAGAATACGAGCCATTGCAATTAAAGAAGTGATCTTGTTCAAGCTCTGAGAGGAACTGATGACAAATTCTGTGTTTCATTGTATTTATACTCTTGCTACAAACGTGAGGGAATCATTTGCATCGTTATTCTGATCACCAAGCCATTGTTTTCTGTACATCATTGAGCATGTTAGGTCAAGTGATGCAGTAACATGAATAATTAATCAAATTAACGACACCCATTTACTACTTGCTTGACTAAATGACTGATGTCTTCTATTTTTGTTCATTTAATAATACATCTTTAGTAAATGTAAGGAAGAAGGTGACTCGGGGAATATCATTGTGTACAGATGACCTGACAAGAAGACCAAAGTCAATTAAAAAAGAAAGTAATTTTTAAATTTAAAATCATTGTTCACTTCAAGGTAATGAGTTAATCAAACCCCTTCTGCTTTGAATGTGATATTCACCCACCCAAGAGAGCTTAGTAGATTGATATTGAATACAATCTACTTTCCAACAATTTTCTATCCCCATAAATAATATTTTTCATCTTTGCCTGTACAAGCTAACACACTGGTCATCTCTGTAGTGGAGTGCACCCATTTTCACTAAGCCTGAAAGGTATCCTGCAATTACCAATGTTTTGTTGGAAGGTCTTAGTGATCTAGGTAGTTCATTGTTTCTTCACTAGCACTTATGGTAGGTAGTACCCTTTCTTCACTACCCTTCATTATAATCTGTTATCAGTAAATATTTAATGGATCAGAAATAGCCTGAACTAGGATGTTGATACTTTGCTTGTTCTAAGTTGTCGATAAATACCTTGTTATATATGTTAGGAAATAAGGAGCTGCTTGTGCAGAATGCCATATCTTACTGATGCACTACATCTTGGCATTGCACTGTCTAATTATGGACATTATTTGCAAGTTTACCTAGCTAAAGCCCCTTTCACACATAGCCGGTTTTGCCGTAGTGAACCCGTAGTTTTACATAACGGTTATGCAACAGCTTTTTTCGCCAGATTCTGGTGGCAAAAAGGGTTCTACGGGTGACTCGGCGGGTTCTACTAGTCACTCGGCGGGTTCTACGGGTGACTCGGTGGGTTGTACGGGTCACTCAGCGGGTTCTACGGGTCACTCGACGGGTTCTACAGGTCATTCGGCTGGCTCTACGTTCAATCGGCGGGTTCTACGGTTCACTCGACAGGTTCTACGGGTCACTCGGAGGGTTCTACGGGTCCTAGGAGTAAGCCAACGGGTAGTAGGAGTAATCCGCCGAGTTCCACGTGACTCGAGACTGCTACCAGCGTCAGCATCAGCGCAGGCAGGGAGGGGGGTTGTATATATTTTAAAAGGCTGCTGCTCCCATAATGTTAGTCCGATTTTCATTAAATAGGACTGAATTGTAGTATCGTTCATACTGATTCCGTACGTGTTTTTGGATCGAAAATAGACCGAATATTAAGCGAGTTATTTGTCTGAGAAGGCAGCTAGGTTGGCGGAGGCAAACAGTGGTGCTCCCACACACGTCCACGCATGGACTGTATCAAAGGCTGCTCCCTTTCATTTAACATTAGTCTGATTTTAGATTTGTAGTATTGTTCATACTGATTCCATACATGTTTTCGGATCGAAAGTAGACCAAATACTAAGCGAGATATTCTATATTATATAATAGGCATATAAATCTCTCTGTCTCTCTACATATCTACATATCTATCTATCTATCTATCTATCTATCTATCTATCTACATATCTATCTATCTACAAATCTATGTATCTAATTATCTACATTAAAGAACAGTGATTAAGGTTGGGGGGTGTTTAACTATTATATGAATTCTACACATTTCCCTGAATAATTCAGTCTTTATTTGACGAAAATCGGACTAATATTAGGGGAGCAGCAGCCTTTTAAAGTATATAAAAAATCAATAAAAAATGAAAATAAAACAATGATAACATTGTGAGACATGAGCTATCATAACATAAATAATTCAATTCAATTAGCCAAAATAATTCAATTCAATTAGCCAAATGTAAAGAAGTCCTTCACAAAGGTTAATTGTCATTAGTCAATTGCAAATAACCTGGATTACAGGTTTAATGTCATGTCCTATTCAATTCACAATTAAAAAGAAGCCACTTTGAACATCACACATATCTGAGTGTCAATTGTCATTTAGTATAGGTCATAATGAATTGTATATAGTCCAATTTTTGTCAAATAAAATGTATATAATAGATAAGGTGAGGAAAATTAATGTAGATATGTAGATATGTAGATAGACAGAAAGTTATAAGATCTTCACCTAATAATACGTTACTATCAATAATTCATTGAATCGTAATCAATAAAAAATTAAAATAAAACAATGATAGAAACTATCTATAGATAGATATACTCTAGTTAGAGTAATCCTTTTAGATATTTATTTCATTTTATATAAATTAATAATATTTCTTTCTTGTTGTTTCTGAAAATAATCCAACTGGAATTAAAATTGATATTGCATGTTCCATCCATGATCAAAACAAATTATAGAAAATCTCCCTAATTAATATGCATAATAAACAGGAATCAGTTGAACTTCAGAATTTCAATTAGGGCTTGTTATCAATGATGAAAAAGCATGATTTACCCCATTCTTTGTATCATTCAAAATGCTAATAGCAATTGACATAACGGTCACGGCAGATTCCTGTTTATTATGCTTATTAAAGAGGGAGATTTTCTATAATTTGTTTTGATTATGGATGGAACATGCAATATCAATTTTAATTCCAGTTGGATTAATATTCAGAAACAACAACAAGAATGAAATATTATTACATATATAGGTTAATTGACTTTTACAAAACCCAAGGAAAAGTCCTTCCCATTGGCCAGTTGGCAGAATGAGTAGACATGAATTGCAATAAAGCTCATCAAAACATTGTATATGATAGTCAAAACTATTTGACTGTACACGTCAAAACTGCCAAAGAAAAAAACATCAGTCCAGCACCTTTTGTACATCTTGCATCATGGCAGTATATAATAGATAAGGTTCGGAAAATTAATAAGGTATACTGCGCAAAAACAAGAATATTCTTGTCAAAAAAGCCCCCAACATTAATCGCTGTTCTTTAATGTAGATAGTTAGATAGTTAGATAGTTAGATATGTAGATATGTAGATATGTAGATATGTAGATATGTAGATAGATAGAGATATTTAGATATGTAGATAGATAGATAGATAGTTTAGAGAGACAGAAAGATTTATTTGCTCATTATATAATATAGAATATCTTGCTTAATATTTGGTATACTTTTGATCCGAAAACATGTATGGAATCTGTTTGAACTAAACAACAATCCAGCCTTTATTTGACGAAAATCAGTCTGATATTAGGGCAGCAGCAGCCTTTTAAAATATATACAACCTCCCTCCCTGCCTACACTGATGCTGACGCTGGTAGCAGTTGGCGGGTTACTCCTACAACTCGGCGGATTACTCCTGGAAGCCGTCGAGTTACTCCTACTACCCGTCAGCTTACTCCTAGTAAACTGCCGGCTTTACTACAGGTAAAATTAGGTACGGATAACCCGCCGGCTTCCACGGGTAACCCGCCGGCTTCCACGGGTAATCTGCCGACTTTTTGGACACCCAGGAGTTTGCCATGGGTGAGCCATGCAAGCATCGCATACCCGTCTACCGGCACCGGGGATCCCGCCGGCTTCCACGGGTAATCGACTTTTGGACTTTTTGGACACCCAGGAGTTTGCCACGGGTGAGCCATGCAAGTATCGCATACCCGTCTACCGGCGCCGGGGATCCCGGCTTGGCCACGAGTCCCAGGAGTCACTCGACGGGTATCCACGGGTAGCCGTCGGATTGGAGCCGAGAAGCGCTTGGCGTCACCGTTACGTTATACTATGTGTTCGCTACGGCAAAACCGGCTATGTGTGAAAGGGGCTTAAGCAAAAAAACTGGTTACACTATGTAGCAGATAAGCAGTGTATTGACTTAAGAAATCTTCTCTTAAACATATGAGGAAAAAGGATTCATATTGTTTTTAGGAAATTTTTCCATTTGTAAGATTGGCTCTTTACAAGTATTGCATAAACCCCGCACATGAACATCAACTTATTCTATAATAGGCTAACAAACTATAGGAGAAATTGAATGATTCAGTAAAGATTAGTAACCAAAGCAAAACATTCCCACAATTAGGTCACTTGGCTTTAAGGTGAGAGACAACAGTGACCATAATAAATCTGGTAATATTGTGTTGAAATGTTTTATTGCTGATCTGTTAGTTTCCTTGTTAAATCAACTCCAATTCCCAAATGGGAATTATATTTTACTTTGTGTGATGCAAACTTGAAGGAAATGTGAGGACAGCTTGAAGTATGTTTTGTATTTCAATAGATATAGCACCAGCAAAAAAGAAAACTATGCAGATGATCATCGGAGATATACAGGTGTTTACTCTTACAAGCCTCTGTAGCAACCTATTCCTGGCTGTAGCTAGAACTAGCTGAAGCCAGTCAAATCAGTCTGCTCCTAGCTACCAGTCGGCTTACACAATACAATACGTAATTCTGTAAATTATTTAAATGCAACTGTCCGTCATAGGTTAAACGGAGGTTCTCAGTAGTAATTTATGTATTAAATTCTTGGATATTTTGAATCTGGTACATGTCTTATTACAAGATTTGTGTAAATTACAACAGAAGTGTCTACATTTGTGTTTATGCTAATGTGGGACTTTAGTTAAGCCAAGTATTGGGTATGTATGGCTTGATTTGGTTTGTTGTGGGTAGTTGTTCCAAACTACAGTTGAATGATTTTTATATGGGTAATATTGTACATGCACAAGGTTTTGAGATGCAGCTCTTACATTTTTTAGAAGTTTTCTTTGGTTTTATTATATGCTGTAAAGGAACCCAAAAAGGAAAGTTCTCCTCACTCGCTCTTTTGCTCAGAATCAGATATAGCAAAGATTGGTCTTTTTTTTTTAATTTTTATTATGAGCATGTTCAGACAAGTTCTGTGGCTCCAACTGTTCTACTCAATGGCAGCACCTGAAATTAGAAATAAGATATTTAGTTAAATGTCTTCATAGAGTTTCTTTACTACTATGATGTTACAGCTTAATGCATACTGAGATTCCCTTGTTGTCAATTTCCTTTGCTTATAACAATGAGTATGACCTGATCTTATTGCATCCAATTGCTTCAAAGCAACAATATTATTACTACAATAAAGAGGGATTAACTGAAAAATGTTATTCATTCAATAAACAAGCAGGCAGCTTATTAAAAATTGAGAAATTAAGGTTGTTATGATAATCCATATTAACATTTACAAAAAAAAAACGGTGAGACATATAAGCTTACTTTAATAGGCACCATATTGGCTTCCATAGTTGGCTCCATATCCAGAAGCACTGTTGCGGCCGTAGTTGTTGCCCTGGCTACCATAGCTGCCTCCGTAGTTATCATACTCATTTCCAGAAGCTGCATAACTGCTTCCACGGTTGCGGTAGTTGTTTCCATAACCTCCATAGTTGGCACCATATCCAGAATCATACTTGTTGCCGTAGTTACTGCCATAGTTAGATGCCTGTTGACCATGGGGCTGGTAAGAACAGAGAGCAACAGCCACGAGGGCCAGGAGGACAAGAGCAGACAGGAGACGAGCCATTGTAACTGAACAAATGATCTTGTTCAAACTCTGAGAGGAACTGATGAAAATCTGTGTGGTTCAGTTTATTTATACTCCTGCTGCAAATGTGAGGGCATCATTGACATCATTATTCTCATCACTATGCCATTGTTTTCTGTACATGAGCATGTTAGGTCAAATGATGTAATGGGATGAATAATTAATCAAATTTACTACATCCATTTGCTACTTGCTTGATTTACTAAATGACTGATGGTTTTTATATAATTTCACAAGGACATTAATGCAATAACATATTTTTGTAGAAATACAAGCCCAGTGATTCGCTTGAATCAGACAAGCGTACTTTGTTTGTTATATTGACATGTCTTTGTGAGCTGCTAGTCTGACATGTGGACCTTGGTAAATTAAGATAAAAAAGCAATATTTAAATCATTATTTTACTACAAGATAAGGAATTGATCAAACCCATTCTTCTTTCAATGACATTAACCCATGCCAGAGACACCCCAGAGAGCTTATTATATTAATTTTGAATGCAATCTACTTTCCATTGGGAAGACAATCATTGTAAGTTGGAATATGAGCACTGCATCCAATTTCCCTTCCCATAAACAAATATTTCTCATCTGTGCCTGTACATGCTAACCCACTGGTCATCTCTGTAGTAGAGTGCACACTTATGCTGACCACATAAACGACTCATCATCATGCAGTTTCCAGTGTTTTGTTGGAAGGGCTTAGTGACCTAGGTAGTTCATTGTTTCTGCACTAACACTTAAGGTAGGTACTCTTTCTTTACTATCCTTCATTATAATCTGTTATAAGCAAATGGTCCTCGACCAATTTTACACAATACCCTACATTAGCAGGCTCTGTTTTCTCTTGACTGATACAATGGATTAGAAATACCCTGATCTAAGATGTTGATAAATAGCCTATTATATGTGTATCAACTGAATGCCTATAAATAGCTCAGCAACATCACTTGCGTTAGTTAAATGTCTAATATTGAATGTCTCAATGCTACTGGGTCTGAAGCTTAGCCAGCTTATATGGCCATCTGCCAGAGGCAGACATAATGATATACAAACTGATATATATCAACATCAGTCTAAAATTTATTGAATTAATCAATTAACCAATCAAAAATAACACTTGCAGTATTTATGTTGTATTTGCTGGAATATGGTTAAAAAGCTGCAGACATTATTTTTAAGGATGAAACCAGTAAGGAGGTGCTTGAGCAGAACACTGTATCTTACTGTTGCACTACATTTCAGCATTCATCTATAATCAATCTCATAATATTACGTTCAGTTCCCAAATTGGATTCTGTTTTACTTTCCAAGATGCAAACTCAAAGAAAATGTGAAAGACAGCTTCAAATATGTTTTAAATTTTGATATGTATGTAATATATGCAATGATGGCCAGTACAAATACCAAAACTATACTGGAGATTATAAGGCTACAATATTAAATATGCCTTCAAATCAAAGCTTTAGAATTTTATGTTTTGGCAATCATCCAAAGGCTGCTTTAATCTGTTATAAAGTATAAACATGTTAACTTCACAATGTATTAAAACATAGATTTCAACCAAATTCCCTCATTCTATAAAGTGTGAACAAGGCTAACTTTTTAAGCCAGAAAAAATCGAAAGATGTGCATAAATTATTGTCTGGTGTGTGTCTTTAGAAGCCGTGCTATTACATATCTCGGTTCTTGTTATGTCTGATTTACTATTTGGACACTTTTATCAGCTATGGTGATGTATGTCTGACATTTTCTGTTCTATTAGCCATTTGAGAATCTTAAGTCGTTTGTCAAACATATGTATTTGCTGACTTTATCTTTCCACAGCTTACGATTTCAATTCAAGAATAAGCTGAGGGCCAGGAGGACAAGAGCAGACAAAAGACGAGCCATTGCAACTGAAGATGTGATCTTGTTCAAACTCTGAGAGGAACTGATGACAAGCTCTGTAGCTCTTTGTATTTATACTCTTGCTATAAACGTGAGAGCATCATTTTTCTCATCACCATGCTATTGTTTTCTATCCATCTTTGAGCATGTTAGGTCAAGTGATGTAATGACATGAATAATTTATCAGATTTACAGCACCCTTTAGCTACTTGCTTGACTAACTGAATCACTGATGTCTTTTATGTTTGTTAATTTAATAATGCATCTTTAGTAAATTTAAGGAAGAATTGTGACTCGGGGTATGTCATTGTGTATAGATGACCTGACAATTAGACCTAAGTTAATTAAAAAAATGGAAAGCAATAATATGAGCACTGTACCCCATTTCGCTTCCCTTCAAATAATATTTCTCATCTGTGCCTGCACCTGCTAACCCACTGGTCATCTCTGTAGTAGAGTACACACTTATGCTTACCACCTTAACGGGACGACATGCAGTTTCCAGTGTTTTGTTTAATGGGCTTAGTGATCTGGGTAATTCATTGTTTCTCACTAGCACTTACAGTAGGTACCCTTTCTTCACTATTCTTCATTATAGTTTGTTATCAGCAAATGCCTAATGGATCAGAAATACCCTGATCTAAGATATCTAAGATGTCAATAAATACCTTGTTATATGCGTCTCAACTGAATGTTAATAAATAGCTCAGTGAGATCATTTGCATTTGTTGAATTATGATTTCAACATGCTGATAAATATCACATATCATTCTGACACATGTTATTTGCTACTTTAGCCTGTATGAAAGTAATCAATAAAAATAATCAATCAATAAATTATTCAATCAATCAATCAATAGATCAATCAATAGGAAATAACTCTTGCAGTATTTATGTCACATTTGGTGGAACATAGTGGAAAAGCTGCATACATCAGGAAATAAGGAGCTGCTTGTGCGGAATGCCGTATCTTACTGATGCACACCATCTTGGCATACACTGTATTCTGTAATAAGCCTACAGACTTTAAGAGAACTTGATTAATTTAGTAAAGGTTAGTAAACAAGCAAAACAGATCCACCATTAGGTCACTTGGCTTTGGGGTGACAAACAACAGTGACCAAAATAAATCTGGTAATATTTTGTTGACATGTTTTATTGCTGATCTGTTAGTTTCCTTGATAAATCAACTCCAATTCCCAAATGGGATTTCCGTTTTGATATGTGTGATGCAGACTTGAAGGAAATGTGAAAGACAACTTCATGTATGTTTTCAATTTCAATACATATAGGCAATAATAGCCAATGCAAATACCAAGCACCAGCAAAAAAGAAAACTATGCAGACAGTACAACTTATATGATATGCCCAGTCGTTCATCAGCTGGAATAAACAATACAATTTGTAATTGTGTAAATTATCTAAATGCAACTGTCTGCTTGTAGGTTTAACGGAGGTTCTCCTTAGTTATGTATTAAATTCTTGGCTATTTTGAGGCTGGTACATATCTTATTACAAGATTTGTGTAAATTACAACAGAAGTGTCTACATTTGTGTTTATGCTAATGTGGGACTTAAGTTAAGCCAAGTATTGGGTATGTATGGCTTGATTTGGTTTGTTGTGGGTAGTGGTTCCGAACAATAGTTGAATGATTTTTATATGGTTAACATCGTACATGCACAAGGTTATGACATGCAGCTCTTACATGATTTAAAAATCGAGTTTTCTTTGGTTTATCATATGCTGTAAAGGACCCCAAAAAGGAAAGTTCTTCTCAATGGCCTTTTTGTCCAAATTCAGATATAGCAAAGATTTGTCTTTTTTAAAAATTTTATTATGAGCAAGTTCAGACAAGTTCTGTGGCTCCAACTGTTGGACCCAATAGCAGCACCTGAAATTAGAAAAAAGATATTTAGTTAAATGTCTTCACAGAGTTTCTTTACTACTATGATGTTACAGCTTTAATGCATACTGAGATTCCTTTGTCGTCAATTTCCTTTGCTTATAACAATGAGTATGACCTGATCTTATTGCATCCAATTTACTTCAAAGCAACAATATTATTACAACAATAAAGAGGGATTAACTAAAAAATGTTCTTCGTTCACTAAACAAGCATAAGGCTTATCAAAAATTGAGAAATTAAAGTTTTTATGACAATCCATATTAACATTGAAAAAAAAAAACGATGAGACATATCAGCTTACTTTAATAGGCACCATATTGGCTTCCGTAGTTGGCTCCATATCCAGAAGCACTGTTGCGGCCGTAGTTGTTGCCCTGGCTACCATAGCTGCCTCCGTAGTTATCATACTTATTTCCAGAAGCTGCATAACTGCTTCCACGGTTGCGGTAGTTGTTTCCATAACCTACATAGTTGGCACCATATCCAGAATCATACTTGTTGCCATAGTTACTGCCATAGTTAGATGCCTGTTGACCATGAGGCTGGTAAGAACAGAGAGCGACAGCCACGAGGGCCAGCAGGAAAAGAGCAGACAGAATACGAGCCATTGCAATTAAAGAAGTGATCTTGTTCAAGCTCTGAGAGAAACTGATGACAAATTCTGTGTTTCATTGTATTTATACTCTTGCTACAAATGTGAGAGAATCATTTGCATCGTTATTCTGATCACCAAGCCATTGTTTTCTGTACATCATTGAGCATGTTAGGTCAAGTGATGCAGTAACATGAATAATTAATCAAATTAACGACACCCATTTACTACTTGCTTGACTAAATGACTGATGTCTTCTATTTTTGTTCATTTAATAATACATCTTTAGTAAATGTAAGGAAGAAATTGACTCGGGAATATCATTGTGTACAGATGATCTGACAAGAAGACCAAAGTCAATTAAAAAGAAAGCAATTTTTAAATTCAAAATCATTGTTTACTTCAAGGTAAAGAGTTAATCAAATCCTTTCTGCTTTGAATGCGATATTCACCCACCCAAGAGAGCTCAGTAGATTGATATTGAATACAATCTACTTTCCAACAATAAGACAGTCATTGTTTGTGTCATTGTTTGCTGTGGAATATGAGCACTGTATCCCATTTTCTATCCCCATAAAATAATATTTTTCATCTTTGCCTATACAAACTAACACTGGTCATCTCTGTAGTAGAGTGCACCCATTCTGACTAAGCCTGGAAGGTATCCTGCGATTCCCAATGTTTTGTTGGAAGGTTTAAGTGATCTAGGTAGTTCATTGTTTCTTCACTAGCACATTTGGTAGTAATGGATCAGAAATTGCTTGTTCTAAGTTGTTGATAAATACCTTGTTATAGGAAATAAGGAGCTACTTGTGCAGAATGCCATATCTTACTGATGCGCTACATCTTGGCATTGCACTGTCTAATTATGGACATTATTTGCTAGTTTACCTAGCTAAAGCCCCTTTCACACATAGCCGGTTTTGCCGTAGTGAACCCGTAGTATTATATAACGGTTATGCAATAGCTTTTTTCGCCGGGTTGGCGACGGATTCTGGCGGCAAAAAGGGTTCTACGGGTGACTCGGCAGGTTCTACTTGTGACTCGGCGGGTCATTTCGGCAGGTTCTACGGGTCCTAGGAGTAAGCCGACGGATAGTAGGAGTAATCCGGGTGACTCACCGACTGCGAGCAGCGTCAGCATCAGCGCAGGCAGGGAGGGGGGTTGTATGTACTTTGAAAGGCTGGTGCTCCCATGATGTTAGTCCGATTTTCGTCAAATAAGACTGAATTGTATAGTTCATACTGATTCCATACGTGTTTTTGGATCGAAAATAGACCAAATATTAAGCGAGATATTCTATATTATATATATATATATATAGATTTTATTGACATGTAAAATATCATAAGTGATACATATGTCATTCAGTTAAAAGATAACATGAAAGAGACATTAATGTAAATACAGAAAGCAATAAAATTTCAATAATCAAGGTTCCAGCCACCAAGTTCACTATTAATACGTGTTTAAAATCCACATACACAATAAAAAAATACAAGCCGCTAATAAAAACATTTCACTCTTAAAGTCCAAAACATGACAAGCACATCATAACTAATAAACTAATAAACTAAATTAATAACTGTGTGGATACAGGAGATGGTTTTCTCTACACATCGGCTTGAAGGAGAAACTTTCCTAAACTATTTAATAACTCAGGTTCCTTGTTTGTCATTATTGCTGTAAACTTAGTTATATCATCTAGAGACAAGAAGTTGTTAATAAATTTAGTTGCATTCAAAAAAAGGTTAACACGGTGTTGCTCATTACCAGGACAGACTATCAAACAGTGAATTTTGTCTTCTACAAAGTTTAACGTACACTTTTCACATATTCTATTTGGTGCGGGAATTATTGGTTTATGGTGTCGACCTGTTTCAATCTTCAGGCTATGTGAACTTGTCCTAAATCTAGCTATTTTAGTTAACACTTTGCGAATTTGTTGCAATTCAAGATAAGGTTCTATTCTACAATCAGTTTTAAATAGTTTATATGTCCTAAGTTTTGGTTGTTGTGAACTGTCATTTATTGCATTTATAAGTCGCTCATGTTCGGCTTCATAGAGTCTTAGTTTCACTGTGTTAGAGATATTATCAATGTCAAAGTTTCTGAGGTTACTAATATCATATTCAATGTTGCAGTTATTTAATACATGACACTTTACTGAACCAGTTATTTCCACTTACTGCATTCACATAAATTTCCTTCTGAAAATTTAAACATTTCTTAAGTAAACTGTCATCAGGTGCTCTTTCCAATCTGATCCAGTAATTCACCATTCTAATTTTCTGTCTGACATGCAATGGGAATCTACCTGTTTCACCATAGACTGCTACAGATGGTGTTCGTTTTCTAACTCCTAATATGTTTTTAAGATATGCAAGTTGCAAATTTTCTAATTCAGGCATAGATTTTTCACTTGTCCATATTTCACTATTGTACTCCAGGATAGGTAAAATATAGGTATCAAACATTCAAAGAGATAGCATGGGATCGATTTTTCCTAATGCTTGTTTTGAATCACCTTGCAGTGCAAAGAGCGCTTTATGAGCTTGTGTTGCGAGGTATTTCCGATTTTCGTCAAATAAGACTGCATTGTAGTATAGTTCATACTGATTCCATACATGTTTTCGGATCGAAAATAGACCAAATATTAGGCGAGATATTAGTCTGAAAAGGCAGGTAGGCGGCAAACACTGGTGCACCCTCAAGCGTCTGCTCCCGGATTGTATCAATGCAGGCAGAGCTGAGCGCTTCTTTAAAAGGCTGCTGCTCCTCTTTTTTCTTCGGCAGTTTCGAAGTGTACAGTCAAATAGTTTTGACCATCATATATACAATAATTGGATGAGCTTTATTGCAATTCATTTCTACTCATTCTGCCAACTGACCATTGGGAAGGACTTTTCCTTGGGTTTTTCATACTCCCATGCAGCTACACTGCCCACACGCCCCAAGTCGGTTACTATAATTTATTCAACCCACTTAACTGCCTCAACCAATCAGCTTACTGGCGTAGAGATTTTTTCGCAAATGCTACGCAAAGGAGGTCGGGGCAAGAACCAGGTCATCATGAATATTCATGACTTGACCTACTATAGCTGTGCGAGGGAGCTGTGTTGTCAAGGGTTGATTTGTCAGGGTGGGGTTTTTTAAAAGTCAACTAACCTATATATGTAATAGCAATCTGCCGTGACCGTTATGTCAATTGCTATTAGCATTTTGAATGATACAAAGAATGGGGTAAATCATGCTTTTCATCATTGATCACAAGCATTAATTGAAATTCTGAATTTCAACTGATTCCTGTTTATTATGCATATTAAAGAGGGAGATTGTCTATAATTTGTTTTGATCATGGACGGAACATGCAATATCAATTTTAATTCCAGTTGGATTATTTTCAGAAACAACAACAAGAACAAAATATTAATAATTTATATAAAATGAAATAAATATCTTAAATGATTACCCTAACTAGAGTATATCTATCTATAGATAGTTTCTATCATTGATTATTTTAATTTTTTATTGATTTCGATTTAATGAATTATTGATAGTAACGTATTATTAGGTGAAGATCTTATAACTATCTGTCTATCTACATATCTACATATCTACATATCTACATATCTATACTCTTTGAGTATTACTAACTTTATTAAAAAGAATATTCTTGTTTTTGCCTTGTATACTCCATTAATTTTCCTCACCTTATCTATTATATAAATTTTATTTCACGAAAATCGGACTATATACAATTCATTATGACCGTTATACTAAATGACAATTGACACTCAGATATGTGTGATGTTCAAAGTGGCTTCTTTTTAATTGTGAATTGAATAGGACATGACATTAAACCTGTAATCCAGGTTAATTGCAATTGAGCTCATGTCTCACAATGTTATCATTTTCATTTTTTATTGATTTTTTATACTTTAAAAGGCTTCTGCTCCCCTAATATTAGTCTCATTTTCGTCAAAGAAAGACTAAATTGTTCAGGGAAATGTGTAGAATTTATATAACGCCCCCAACATTAATCGCTGTTCTTTAATGTAGATAGTTAGATACATAGATATGTAGATAGCTACATATGTAGATATGTAGATAGATAGTTTAGAGAGACAGAGAGATTTATATGCTTATTATATATTATATATTGTATTGACAGAAAATGTGGGGTATAACAAGGTGGAATCCTCAGCCCAAAATTATTCAATGAATTTATGTCAGATCTACCCGATCATCTTGAAAAATCAGATGGAAGAACATTAGGTGATTTTACTCTTACACATATATTGTATGCCGATGACATCGCACTTGTAGCTGATTCTCCTAATTGCATGCAAAATAGTATAAATTCACTTCATAATTACTGTAAAAAATGGCACCTTATTGTAAATGTTAGTAAAACCAAAGTGATGCAGATTGGTAACAAAGCAATAAGCACCTTCTTCTGTAATGGTGAAACACTAGTAAATGTTGACAGCTTCAAATATCTTGGCCATATGCTTACTAATAAGCGTAGAATACATGCCTACGCTGATGCTGATGCTGGTTGCAGTCGGCCGATTACTCCTACAACTTGGCAGATTACTCCTGGAAGCCGTCAAGTTACTCCTACTACCCGTCGGTTTACTCCTAGTAAACCGCCGGCATTACTACGGGTAAAATTAGGCACGGATAACCCACCGGCTTCCACGGATAACCTGCCGGCTTCCACGGGTAACCCGCCGGCTTCCACGGATAATGCTCCGACTTTTTGGACATCCAGGAGTTTGCCACGGGTGAGCCATGCAAGCATGGTATACCCGGCTACCGGCGCCGGGGATCCCGGCTTGGCCATGAGTCCCAGGAGTCACTCGACTGGTATCGCCGGGTGTTTTATTGCTGATCTGTTAGTTTTCTTGTTAAATCAACTCCAATTCCCAAATAGGATTTCTATTTTACATTGTGTGATGCAAACTTGAAGGAAATGTGAGGACAACTTCAAGTATGTTTTGTATTTCAATAGATATATGCAATGACAGCTAATGCAAATACCAAGCACCAGCAAAACAGAAAACTATGCAGATGTTCATCGGAGATATACAGGCGTTTACTCTTACAAGCCTCTGTTTTTATTACCCTTGTGAAAATCAGGCTGTCATCCTTATAGAGGATGTAATTCGTTTGGTCTTAAAACGATGTAGTTTAGCAAAATTACAGTGTATATATTGCTATGACAACAGTAATATATATATATATATGAGTAATATTACTCATATATATATATTTATGCCTTCATAGATTCACCCCTACTTCTTCATTCTATGAATTGTTAAAAGGGCAAATTTTTTAACCAAGAAAATATGGAAAGATACACAGAAGTAGTTGTCCGGTGTGCGTCTTTAGAAGGTAGGGTATACACGTTACATGTCTCTGTTCTTGGTGTAGCAACCTATTCCTGGCTGCAGCTAGAACTAGCTGAAGCCAGTTAAATCAGTTTGCTCCTAGCTTCCAGGTTTACACAATACAATACGTAAATCTGTAAATTATTTAAATGCAACAGTCCTTCATAGGTTTAACAGAGGTTCTCAGTAGTAACTTATGTATTAAATTCTTGGATATTTTGAATCTAGTACATATCTTATTACAAGATTTGTGTAAATTACAACACAGCTAATATGGGACTTTAGTTAAGCCGAGTATTGGGTATGTATGGCTTGATTTGGTTTGTTGTATGTAGTTGTTCCGAACTATAGTTGAATGATCTTTATATGGGTAATATTGTACATGCACAAGGTTATGAGATGCAGCTCTTACATTATTTAGAAATCAAGTTTTCTTTGGTTTATGATATGCTGTAAAGGAACCCAAAAAGGAAAGTTCTCCTCACTCGCTCTTTTGCTTAGAATCAGATATAGCAAAGATTTGTCTTTTTTAAAAATTTTATTATGAGCAAGTTCAGACAAGTTCTGTGGCTCCAACTGTTGGACCCAATAGCAGCACCTGAAATTAGAAAAAAGATATTTAGTTAAATGTCTTCACAGAGTTTCTTTACTACTATGATGTTACAGCTTTAATGCATACTGAGATTTCTTTGTCGTCAATTTCCTTTGCTTATAACAATGAGTATGACCTGATCTTATTGCATCCAATTTACTTCAAAGCAACAATATTATTACAACAATAAAGAGGGATTAACTGAAAAATGTTCTTCGTTCACTAAACAAGCATACGGCTTATCAAAAATTGAGAAATTAAAGTTGTTATGACAATCCATATTAACATTGAAAAAAAAAAACGGTGAGACATATCAGCTTACTTTAATAGGCACCATATTGGCTTCCGTAGTTGGCTCCATACCCAGAAGCACTGTTGCGGCCGTAGTTGTTGCCCTGGCTACCATAGCTGCCTCCGTAGTTATCATACTCATTTCCAGAAGCTGCATAACTGCTTCCACGGTTGCGGTAGTTGTTTCCATAACCTCCGTAATTGGCACCATATCCAGAATCATACTTGTTGCCATAGTTACTGCCATAGTTAGATGCCTGTTGACCATGGGGCTGGTAAGAACAGAGAACAACTGCCACGAGGGCCAGGAGGACAAGAGCAGACAGGAAACGAGCCATTGTAACTGAACAAATGATCCTTGTTCAAACTCTGAGAGGAACTGGTGAAAATCTGTGTGGTTCAGTTTATTTATACTCCTGCTGCAAATGTGAGGGCATCATTGACATCATTATTCTCATCACTATGCCATTGTTTTCTGTACATGAGCATGTTAGGTCAAATGATGTAATGGGATGAATAATTAATCAAATTTACTACATCCATTTGCTTCTTGTTTGATTTAATAAATGACTGATGGTTTTTATATAATTTCACAAGGACATCAATGGAACAACATATTTTTGTGGAAATACAAGCCCAGTGATTAACTTGAGTCAAACAAGAGTACTTTGTTTGTTATATTGACATGCCTTTGTGAGCTGCTAGCCTTACACATGGACCTAGGTTAATTAAGATAAAAAAGCAATATTTAAATCATTATTTTACTACAAGATAATGAATCATCAAACCCATTCTTCTTTCAATGATATTAACCCATGCCAGAGAGCTTATTATATTAATTCTGAATGCAATCAACTTTCCATTGGGAAGACAATCATTGTAAGTTGGAATATGAGCACTGCATCCAATTTCCCTTCCCATAAACAAATATTTCTCATCTGTGCCTGTACATGCTAACCCTTTGGTCATCTCTGTACTAAACAAGTCAGGAGGTGCTTTGGCACACAATGTATTTTACTGTTGCACTACATTTCAGCATTCATCTATAATCACTCTCATAATATTACGTTGACATATTTATTTCTGATCCATTACTGTTCTTGTTAAATCAACTCCAGTTCCCAAATTGGATTTCTGTTTTACTTCCTAAGATGCAAACTCGAAGAAAATGCGAAAGACAGCTTCAAATATGTTTTAAATTTTGATGTGTATGTAATATATGCAATGATGGCCAGTACAAATACAAAAACTATACAGGTGATCATTGAAGATATACATGTGTTTGCTGTAATAAGCTTCTGTGTTTAATACCTTAATTTAACAAACACAAGTCAGCTTGAATACGTTTGGACACATTGCCGTTTATTGGCTAAACAAGAAATGGATGGAGACAGATAGACGACAGACAACACAGACACAGATGAAACACAATACATATATATACAGCTTGCTTTTGTAGACAGCCCAAAGCAATGGGTGTTATGACATACCATAAATGCATGTTTCTAAAATTATGATAGACATATCTGGCTTCCCAACAATGGGTGGCAATTATTAACTTTTTTTTTTAATTCATACATAATGGTATGTTTTTTAAATGTTTTGACATTGATTGGAACTTAAGTTTATACATTTTTTAAGTACCAATTGAACAAGCACATAATACTGAATGTGCAATAAAGCAAAAGTAATGATGCAACATAGTATAAATCTAGGAATTTGTACAGTCACAATGAACGAAAACACTATATAAGAATTAGTGTAGATAATCCTATAAAAATAGGGATGGGTGGGTGGGAGAACTGAATCTGATGAGACGATTGAATTTGAGCGGGAGAGTCCGCTTATATAAGCTCCCAGGATTAGGGGCAAGGAAGTGCCCCCTGATTGGCTAGCTGATGGTCAAGAGACCAGAACGCTTCCTGGCCATACAGGAAGTGGCTAGCAAGAAGAAACCAATATGGCTGCCCAGTGACTTTAACCAAATTTACATGGTACGTAAATCTCATTTAACAAACACAAGTCAGCTTGAATACGTTTGGACACATTGCCGTTTATTGGCTAAACAAGAAATGGATGGAGACAGATAGACGACAGACAACACAGAGACAGATGAAACACAAAACATATATATACAGCTTGCTTTTGTAGACAGCCAAGATACAGCAGAGCGTATTTCCGAAAAAGCAAGAGGAGTTAGGCGACTAAAAAAGGTGAAAGTGATGGTGGGTTAGTGAAAGTGATGTGAGGGAGAGCTAAAGCGGGCGGAGAGAATGAGCCCCTGCTCGTAAACAAGCGAAAAACCCTAGAGTCATAGCAGCAAAAATCATAAGATTATCAAAAGAATAATACAGGGATGATTGTATGAGAGCCAACAAAGAATAAGATACCGGAGTAGCCCGACGCGGCTCTGGATGGCTACGCTCGAGTGATCTGAGCGCCCACTTGACTCTTACAGTGTAAATGAATGGGGGTGATTGACCTTGTGATATCAACCAAGCCCTTACTCCTGACAAATATACTTTAATGGTTCTAACTAGCAAAGTTAAAGAATCAAGATATGCGATAAAACGAAGTGCATTATGCTCATCAAAAAATAGAGGATATATAGCAAATATTTGACAAAATCTGATGTACCTTGTAACAGCAGTGGAATATGAGCGCCTTGAATTAAAGGCTAGACCTGTAGACACAAGGTCATGGACTCGCCGGTCCAACTCTGAAATATAAAATGAAGGAATAAAGAAAAAGCTAAATGGCTGAGTTGAAATAAGGGACAGTGGCTGGCCAAATTCTGCCAGCTGGAGATAAGCCAGTAACCTCAAAAAACTTTTCGATCTTGTCTCTACTGAGGTGATCGGCTTCGATATTGTCTGTGGTAGAAATGTAAACAATGGCAACCAACAGACTGTGACGTTCCAATAGTAGGCACCAATGCCTAACGAGCTCCATCAGCTCCTCTACAGCTGTATAAAGTTTGTTTAAAATGCCACAGACCGCCATATTATCAATATATATAGATTTTATTGACATGTAAAATATCATAAATGATACATATGTCATTCAGTTAAAAGATAACATGAAAGAGACATTAATGTAAGTACAGAAAGCAATAAAATGTCAATAATCAAGGTTCCAGCCACCAAGTTAACTTATAATACGTGTTTAAAATCCACATACACAATAGAAAAAAATACAAGCCGCTAATAAAAACATTTCACTCTCAAAGTCCAAAACATGACAAGCACATCATAACTAATAAACTAATAAACTAAATTAATAACTGTGTGGATACAGGAGATGGTTTTCTCTACACATCAGCTTGAAGGAGAAACTTTCCTAAACTAATTAATAACTCAGGTTCCTTGTTTGTCATTATTGCTGTAAACTTAGTTATATCATCTAGAGACAAGAAGTTGTTAATAAATTTAGTTGCATTCAAAAAAAGGTTAACACGGTGTTGCTCATTACCAGGACAGACAATCAAACAGTGAATTTCGTCTTCTACAAAGTTTAACGTACACTTTTCACATATTCTATTTGGAGCAGGAATTATTGGTTTATGGTGTCGACCTGTTTCAATCTTCAGGCTATGTGAACTTGTCCTAAATCTAGCTATTTTAGTTAACACTTCACATCAATGTGAAAAATAATCTTTTCGCCGGCCAGGTTTGGAGCCCATGATGCCATTGCTTTAATGGCTGCATGAAGTTCTCGCCAGTTAATGGACATTGTTGCGAGGGATTCGCTTTGTCCCTTATAGAGATGGGCGAACCACTCGCCTCTACATAGGCCACCAAATCCTATATTACTGGCATCAGTATAGACATGTATAACATGGCCTGTGGACCAGTCCACATTGTACAGGCAAGTACCATTGTGGCTAACTAGGCACTTATGCCACCATAATATGTCTGCTCTTGCTTGCCTGGACAAACACACTTTGTAGTGCAAATATTTAGCCTTTTTTGAGAGGGCTATGAGCCTGCCGAGAAAGGCTCTGCCGGTCCGTACAACTCGTGCGGCAAAGGCTAACTTGCCTATTAGGCTTAACAATGACCTCTTTGTACCTACTCGTTTGTCTAACCAACCAGCCAATATACCTTTGATCTCAACTATTCTATCCTCAGATATACGTAACTCACCCATTTGAGAATCTATAATAATGCCTAAAAATTCTATGACCTTGGCAGGAGGAGTGACCTTTGAATGCTGAACTGTGAAACCTGAGTCTGTGGATGTAGTTAAAGCAACCTGAAGACTCCTGGCACATTCACTTTTAGATCCCTCTACAATTAAAAAATCATCAACATAACGAACTATTCGCTTGGTGGCACCTTTGTACCACATAAATTCCTGCAATGCCTGTGCAAATTGATCAAATAATGCAGGAGCAGACCTTAAACCGAAGTTAAGAACCTTGGAATAATAAATGTACACTGGCTCATTAATCATTGCCCACTGGAAACCCAGCATATGGCAATCACTAGGATGGACAGGCACATGCTTGTAGGCATCTTTAAGGTCAATTTTTGCCATAAATGCTCCCTCAAATTCATTACAAAATCGGGCAGCATCATCTACTGATGAATAATGAAGCGAATAATCTGCTGGATCTATGTCACCATTTACTGAACCCATTGATGGAAAGGAGAGGTCATGTATTACTCTAACTTTGGACTTATCTCGCTTGAGAAAGGCTCCTAAAGGTGATACAATGAAATGTGCATATGGGGGATCGGCAAAAGGACCGTATAGCCTACCCATATTTAAATCATTTGAAATGACTTCTGACACTGCAGGACCATGTTCCAATGCAGAAGGCCAATTAGGAGATGATACAGTCATGGTTGCAGCTGACCTACCTATGCGAACTCCATTGCAGAGTTGTTCAAACAAATTAGCTGCCTCTTGTTTAGAATAAACTAAGGGCAACATTCTTTGCCAGTAGGATTTTGTGAAAAAACTTGCTGGCTTAGTTTTTTGATTTACTGCATTTTGCACAATCCCTGAACCCTTCTTGGCCTCCACAGCCCATACAGACATGCTTTCTTCTACATTTTCTGCTGGGCTTACATAACCCTTGCTGGAAGAGTAGGCAGATTTCACTGGATTGATCTGATTTTTTGGCTCGGGGCAGATTTGCAGCCTGCCCAGTGCCACGAAAGGGGCAGTCACCTGTGGCATGGTCAACTGCAGAACACTTGGTGCAGTGGTTTACACTGCGAATGGCATTGGCATCAAAAGTTGTAACAAAGAGCTCCTGATTAAGTCTAGAAAATTCAAAAGATCTCCTTCTACCCAATATTTGACGGTGCCTTATGTCATAAGTTATGACGTAAGGCAACTTGTATTTAGCAAATAGGGATAATATGAAAATTTGGTAAGAAATCATATGGTGCAAGACATTGTAACTGTACATCCTGCAAACATTTAACTGGTAAGAGCCCCAGGCTTCTAACCATCGAAATGCACTGGTAATAGCTTTCTTATTTCTTTGATACTTAAAGTTTAACGAAGTCAATGAGGTCAATGAACTCACCATTAACAGCTGATTCTGCAGATCTTGTAGGTACATGTTCAGTGCCAACAACAGTATAATCAATATGCTGGCCGTGATATCCAGGCCATACATCTGAACGATTGTTTAAATTTACACTCATAAGTCCATGACGCACTTGCCGATCTAGTGGTACAGCGTGGCCTGGTAATTGCTGGCGAGCTGGCATCTGTCCATAAGCACCTCCGTTGCGCCCAGGTGTAACAGGGCCATGCAACGCATCACTTCGATTAAACATAATGTTATGCTCGAGCGCAACAGGTCCGTTCGCTCGGGCGTAGCAAACCTCACGACGAGGAGGAGTGTTCATTCTTGAGGGCTCCGTAAGAAGACGAGGGGGGCCGTTCGCTCGTGGGGGGGTTGGGTTCACTTGGGCGAATTCCATCGCTTGACGAGGGGGGTCGTTCGCTCGTGCGTATGCAGTCTCTTGACGCTGTGGTATGTCGCCTCAGGCGTATTCTCTTTCGAGACGAGGGGGGCCGTTTCCTCGGTTGTACGGCTCATGATGAAGAGGGGCGTTTTCTCGGGCGTATCCCATTTCGTGAAGATTGTACTCTGCTGGAACATACACATCATACATCGGCAATAAACCTCCTACTGCCCCGAACTGGCTTTCGTCCGCCATTTTGGAATGTGTATCAATAAAACGCTGACTTGTCGGAACATGATTTTCTGGTACTACAGGTGCCGACGACCTGTTGGGTGAGACTCTGTCCCGCCCGTCGTCAATTGGAGGAGGCAGGCTAAACTGACCGGTAATTTGCTGCTGAAGAACGTTGCTGTATGATTTTGTGGCACCTAGCAAATTTACCGGCTGCTCTGTCCCCCCCTGTAAATCGTCTCTTACTCCTTCTCTCTCGTTCTGCACATCACCCAAATTTACATCCTCTAAATCATCTGACATGCAATCAAAATGACCAGATGGCATGGCAATTTCGCAATAGCGACCTATTCTGCCACGATGACCACGGGCGGACCGCCCACAGGCCGTACATGTACGAGCGTTTCTACCGGTCATGATTAACTTATCAAGATGTACAATGTCAGAAAGGTATGCTTACTTCGTATACAAACGAAATTCGTTAGCTTGATGAATTTGGCGTCGTAGAACGCAAAATTTTGTTAATTGCGTATGTGGGTGTTGGTCGCACCTAGGCGTGAACAATCAGCATTCACAGAAGTCCACAGAAGATATCCAGCTTAGTTGAGGTGTGCTGGATCAGCTGGCTCAATTCAAACTGTCAGAATTAGCTCTCCGTGAAGTGAAGTGAAGTGCAGACGAACGAGATGAGGAGACGATTGAATTTGAGCGGGAGAGTCCGCTTATATAAGCTCCCAGGATTAGGGGCAAGGAAGTGCCCCCTGATTGGCTAGCTGATGGTCAAGAGACCAGAACGCTTCCTGGCCATACAGGAAGTGGCTAGCAAGAAGAAACCAATATGGCTGCCCAGTGACTTTAACCAAATTTACATGGTACGTAAATCTCATTTGTTTGATATGCCAACAATGTTGTTTAGCTAAATTGCAAGTGTACATAATGCTTTGAGAAGAGTATAAGGCTACAATATTAAATATATGCCTTCAAATCAAAGCTTTAGAATTTTAAGTGTTGGCAATCATCCAAAGGCTGCTTTAATCTGTTATAAAGTATAAATATGCTAACTTCACAATGTATTAAAACATAGATTTCAACCTAATTCCCTCATTCTATAAAGTGTGAACAAGGCTAACTTTTTAAGCCAGAAAAAAAATGGAAATATGTACATAAATAGTTGCCCGGTGTGTCTTTAGAAGCTATGCCATTACATATCTCTGTTCTTGTTGTGTCTGATTTAATATTTGGACAGTTTTATCAGCTATGGTGATGTATGCCTGACATTGTCTGTTCTATTAGCTATTTGAGAACCCTAAGTCGTTTGTCCAAGATATGTATTTGTTTGCTTTATCTTTCAACAGCTTATGATTTCTATTCAAGAATAAGCTTAATTAGCAACATCAATTTCCAGTCATTGACTTGTAAGTAAGCTACAGTACAACATATATTATATACCCTGTGGTTCATAAGCTGGAATGAACTTCACAATATGTTATTTTGTGAATTATTTAACTTAAACAGTCTGCTTTTAGATTTAGCTGAGGTGCTTAAAAGTAATTTATGTTTAAATCTTGGATATTTTAAGGCTGGTGCATATTTAATTACAGGATTTGTGTAAATTACAACAGAAGTGTTTACATTTGTGTTTATGCTAACCTGGGACTTTAGTTAAGCCAATTATTCGGTATTTATAGCTTCATTTGGTTTGTTGTGGCTCCAGGTAGTTGTTCCAAACTGTAGTTGAATGATCTTTATATGGGTAATATTGTATATGCACAAGGTTATGAGATACAACCATCAACTCCAGGTGAACATAACATATTTTGTTTGAAAACAATTTAGATATCACCTGATTTAGAAAGCAAGTTTTTTTTCTACTTGTACTATGCTGTTAAAGTTCCAAAAAGAAACTTTTCCTACTGACATTTTGGTCTGAATCAGAGATAACAAAGATTTGTCTTCTTTTTTTTTGCAACACTTTTATTATCAATAAGTTCAAACAAGTTCTTTGGCTGCAACTGTTGGACCCAATGACAGCACCTGAAAATAGAAACGTGAGGTTTTTGTAAAGTGTGGTTATACAGTGTATTCTCTGCTAGGAATTCTGATTTGGTTTGTTGGGGCTTCTGGTCGTTGTTCTGAACTATACTAATTGAATGTTAAGGCTATGTGACAGCTTTAGTCCATACTGAGATTTCTGTTTTCAATTCCATCTGCTTACATTAAAGAGCGTGGCCAGATACTTTCTTCAAAGCAATAATGTAATCATTCACTAAAACAAACATGTGGCATATGATACATTGAGATACTTGAAGTTGCTATAATAATCCATATAAACTGTTTTAAAGAAATTGTAAGTAAGACATATCAGGTCACCTTAATAGGCACCATATTGGCTTCCATGGTTGGCTCCATATCCAGAAGCACTGTTGCGGCCGTAGTTGTTGCCCTGGCTACCATAGTTGCCTCCGTAGTTATCATACTAATTTCCAGAAGCTGCATAACTGCTTCCACGGCTGCGGTAGTTGTTTCCATAACCTCCGTAGTTGGCGCCATATCCAGAATCATATTTGTTACCATAGTTACTGCCATAGTTAGATGCCTGTTGACCATGGGGCTGATAGTAAGAGCAGAGAGCTACAGCCACGAGGGCCAGGAGGACAAGAGCAGACAAAAGACGAGCCATTGCAACTGAAGATTTGATTGGTTTAAACTCTGAGAGGAACTGATGACAAGCTCTGTGGCTCTTTGTATTTATACTCATGTTATAAACGTGATAGCACCGTTATTCTCATCACTCTGCCATTGTTTTCTGTGCATCCTTGAGCATGTAAGGTCAAGTGATGTAATGCCATGAATAATTCATCAAATTTACAACTTCCATTAGCTACTTGCTTGACTAACTCAATGACTGATGTCTTTTATGTTTATTCATTTAATAATGCATCTTTAGTAAATGTAAGGAAAAGGAGTGACTTTGGGTATTATGTCATTGTGTACAGATGACCTGACAAGTAGACTTCAGTTAATCAAAAAATAGAAAGCAAACATATAAGAACTGTATTCCATTTCCATCCCCATAAAATAATATTTTTCATCTTTGCCTGCAACACACTGGTCATCTCAGTAGTAGAGTGCACCCATTCTGACTAAATAAACCTGGAAGGCATCATGCAATTCCCAATGTTTTGTTGAATGGGCTTAGTGATCTGGGTAGTTCATTGTTTCTTCACTAGCACTTATGGTAGGTATCCTTTCTTCACTATCCTTCATTATAGTCTGTTATCAGCAAATGCTTAATGGTTCAGAATACCCTGATCTAAGATGTCTAAGATGTCAATAAATACCTTGTTATATGTGTATTTGTTGAATTATGATTTCAACGTGCTGATAAATATCACATATCAGTATGACACATGTTGCTTGTACCATATGAAAGTAATCAATCAATAAATTAATCAATCAATAAATTAATCAATCAATAAGTTAATCAATCAATCAATCAATCCATCAATCCATCAATCAGTCAATAGAAAATAACTCTTGCAGTATTTATGTCACATTTTGTTGACAGTTTTTCAACTATGTTCAACCAAATGTGACATAAATACTGCAAGAGTTATTATCTATTGATTGATTTATGATGTATTAAAATGTGAAAGACAGATGTGCAATGATAGCCAATGCAAATATCATGCACCAGCAAAAAGGAAATTATGCAGATGATCATCGAAGATAAACAGGTGTTTGTTCTTACAAGCCACTGTTTTAATAGCTTTATCAAAATCAGAATATAATCCTTATAGATAGTTTAATTTGTTAATTCTTCCAACGATGCAGTTTAGCTAATTACAAATGTAGATAATGCTGTGACAAGAGTGCTTTCATCGATTCACCCCCACTCCTTCATTCTATAAATAGTTAACAGGGTACATTTTTTTACCAAGAAAATATGGAAAGATATACATAAGTAGTTGTCCGGTGTGTCTTTAGAAGGTATGGTATACACCATTACATATCTCTGTTCTTGTTGTAGCAACCTATTCCTGGCTGTAGCTATAACTGGCTTAAGCCAGCCGCTTCTGTCTGCTCAAAGCTTATAGTCAGCTTACACCTACCACCACTGAAAAAATATGACCCTTGATAAATATTAATTTTCTAATGTATCATAAATATTTAAGTGCAATAGACACACATCTTTCAACAAAAAATGGCAAATATGCATTACTCTTAACATATATAGCAAATGCCAGCTGTAGCCAGGCAGTTCTGCTTGGTGGCAGGTAGCATTGTATAGGATAAGTTATTTAGCTTTGTCTAGGCTGGCCGTTTTAAATAAAATTACCAATATATTTTGACAATTTTATCAACATAAGTCTGACAATGTCTGTTCTATTAGCCATTTGATAATCCTGAGTCCTTTGTCAAACATAGATATTTTGTCACTTTGATCTTTCAACAGTTTCAGATTTCAATTCATGAGCAACGTCTATTTTAAGTCATAAACTTGTAAACAAGCTACAGTACAACTTATGTTACAGGAATGAACTACACAATGTTATTGTGTAAATTATTGAACTGCAACAGCCTGCTTGACAATTTTTACTGAGGTACTCAATAGTATTTATTGGATATTTTAAGGCTGGTGCATATTTAATTACATTATTTGTGTAAATTACAACAGAGGTATCTACATTTGTGTTTATGCTAACCTGGGACTTTAGTTAAGCCAATTATTGGATATGTTAGGCTGGATTTGGTTTGTTGTGGTTCCCGGTAGTTTTTCTGAACTATAGTTGAATGATGTGTATGAGTAATATTGTACATGCACATTGCACAATAGAGGTTAATTATGAGATCTAACTCAAGGTGAACAAAATATTTTGTTTGAAAATGTTTAAAATCTTGCATGATTTATAATTAAGTTTAAGTTTGTTTGTTATATGCTGTTAAAGTACCAAAAATGAAGGTTCTGCTAACTCACTTTTTTTGCTCAAAATCAGATATAACAAAGATTTGCCATTTTTAAATATTTTATTGTGAGCAAGTGTAAACAAGTTCTGTGACTCCAACTGTTGGACCCAATGGCAGCACCTGAAATTAGTAATTGGATATTTAGTTAAATGTCTTCATAGAGTTTGTTTACCACTTTGATGTTACAGCTTTAATGCATACTGAGATTCCTTTGTTGTCAATTTCCTTTGCTTATAACAATGAGTATGACCTGATCTTGTTGCATCCATTTGCTTCAAAGCAACAATATTATTACTACAATAAAGAGGGGATTAACTGAAAAATGTTCTTCATTCACTAAACAAGCATACAGCCTATCACAAATTGAGAAATTGAAGTTGTTATGACAATCCATATCAACATTAAAAAAAAAAACGGTGAGACAAATAAGCTTACTTTAATAGGCACCATATTGGCTTCCGTAGTTGGCTCCATATCCAGAAGCACTGTTGCGGCCGTAGTTGTTGCCCTGGCTACCATAGTTGCCTCCGTAGTTATCATACTCATTTCCAGAAGCTGCATAACTGCTTCCACGGTTGCGGTAGTTGTTTCCATAACCTCCGTAGCTGGCACCGTAACCAGAATCATACTTGTTGCCATAGTTACTGCCATAGTTAGATGCCTGTTGACCATGGGGCTGGTAAGAACAGAGAGCAACAGCCACGAGGGCCAGCAGGACAAGAGCAGACAGAATACGAGCCATTGCAATTAAAGAAGTGATCTTGTTCAAACTCTGAGAAGAACTGATGAAAATCTGTGTGGTTCAGTTTATTTATACTCCTGCTGCAAATGTGAGGGCATCATTGACATCATTATTCTCATCACTACGCCATTGTTTTCTGTACATGAGCATGTTAGGTCAAATGATGTAATGGGATGAATAATTAATCAAATTTACTACATCCATTTGCTTCTTGCTAGATTTACTAAATGACTGATGGGTTTTATATAATTTCACAAGGACATCAATGCAACAACATATTTTTGTGGAAATACAAGCCCAGTGATTAGCTTGAGTCAGACAAGAGTACTTTGTTTGTTATATTGCCATGCCTTTGTGAGTTGCTAGCCTGACATGTGGACCTTGGTTAATTAAGATAAAAAAAACCATATTTAAATCATTATTTACTACAAGATAATGAATAATTGATCAAACCCATTCTACTTTCAATGATATTCACCCATGCCAGAGAGACCCCAGAGAGCTTATTATATTAATTTTGAATGCAATCTTCTTTCCATTGGGAAGACAATCATTGTAAGTTGGAATATGTGCACTGCATCCAATTTCCCTTCCCATAAACAAATATTTCTCATCTGTGCCTGTACATGCTAACCCACTGGTCATCTCTGTAGTAGAGTGCACACTTATGCTGACCACATAAATGACACATTATCATGCAGTTTCCAGTGTTTTGTTGGAAGGGCTTAGTGACCTAGGTAGTTCATTGTTTCTGCACTAACACTTAAGGTAGGTACCCTTTCTTTACTATCCTTTATTATAATCTGTTATAAGCAAATGGTCCCCGACCAATTTTACACAATACCTTACATTAGCAGGCTCTGTTTTCTCTTGACTGATACAATGGATTAGAAATACCCTGATCTAAGATGTTGATAAATAGCCTATTATATGTGTATCAACTGAATGCCTATAAATAGCTCAGCAACATCACTTGCGTTAGTTTAATGTCTAATATCGAATGTCTCAATGCTACTGGGTCTGAAGCTTAGCCAGCTTATATGGCCATCTGCCAGAGGCAGACATAATGATATACAAACTGATATATATCAACATCAGTCTGAAATTTATTACTGGCTACTTTAGCCGGCGTTGAAATAATTAATCAATAAATCAATGAATTAATCAATTAACCAATCAAAAATAACACTTGCAGTATTTATGTTGTATTTGCTGGAATATGGTTAAAAAGCTGCAGACATTATTTTTAAGGATGAAACCAGTAAGGAGGTGCTTTAGCAGAACACTGTATCTTACTGTTGCACTACATTTCAGCATTCATCTATAATCAATCTCATAATATTACATTCAGTTCCCAAATTGGATTCTGTTTTACTTTCTAAGATGCAAACTCAAAGAAAATGTGAAAGACAGCTTCAAATATGTTTTAAATTTTGATATGTATGTAATATATGCAATGATGGCCAGTACAAATACCAAAACTATACAGGAGATTATAAGGCTACAATATTAAATATGCCTTCAAATCAAAGCTTTAGAATTTTATGTTTTGGCAATCATCCAAAGGCTGCTTTAATCTGTTATAAAGTGAAAACATGTTAACTTCAGAATGTATTAAAACAAAGATTTCAACCAAATTCCCTCATTCTATAAAGTGTGAACAAGGCTATTTTTTTAAGCCAGAAAAAATCGAAAGATGTGCATAAATTATTGTCTGGTGTGTGTCTTTAGAAGCCGTGCTATTACATATCTCGGTTCTTGTTATGTCTGATTTACTATTTGGACACTTTTATCAGCTATGGTGATGTATGTCTGACATTTTCTGTTCTATTAGCCATTTGAGAATCTTAAGTCGTTTGTCAAACATATGTATTTGCTGACTTTATCTTTCCACAGCTTACGATTTCAATTCAAGAATAAGCTTAGGGCCAGGAGGACAAGAGCAGACAAAAGACGAGCCATTGCAACTGAAGATGTGATCTTGTTCAAACTCTGAGAGGAACTGATGACAAGCTCTGTGGCTTTTTGTATTTATACTCTTGCTATAAACGTGAGAGCATCATTTTTCTCATCACCATGCTATTGTTTTCTGTCCATCTTTGAGCATGTTAGGTCAAGTGATGTAATGACATGAATAATTTATCAGATTTACAGCACCCTTTAGCTACTTGCTTGACTAACTGAATCACTGATGTCTTTTATGTTTGTTAATTTAATAATGCATCTTTAGTAAATTTAAGGAAGAATTGTGACTCGGGGTATGTCATTGTGTATAGATGACCTGACAATTAGACCTAAGTTAATTAAAAAAATGGAAAGCAATAATATGAGCACTGTACCCCATTTCGCTTCCCATCAAATAATATTTCTCATCTGTGCCTGCACCTGCTAACCCACTGGTCATCTCTGTAGTAGAGTACACACTTATTCTGACCACCTTAATGGGACATCATGCAGTTTCCAGTGTTTTGTTCAATGGGCTTAGTGATCTGGGTAATTCATTGTTTCTCACTAGCACTTACGGTAGGTACCCTTTCTTCACTATTCTTCATTATAGTTTGTTATCAGCAAATGCCTAATGGATCAGAAATACCCTGATCTAAGATATCTAAGATGTCAATAAATACCTTGTTATATGCGTCTCAACTGAATGTTAATAAATAGCTCAGTGAGATCATTTGCATTTGTTGAATTATGATTTCAACGTGCTGATAAATATCACATATCATTCTGACACATGTTATTTGCTACTTTAGCCTATATGAAAGTAATCAATAAAAATAATCAATCAATAAATTATTCAATCAATCAATCAATAGATCAATCAATAGAAAATAACTCTTGCAGTATTTATGTCACATTTGGTGGAACATAGTGGAAAAGCTGCATACATCAGGAAATAAGGAGCTGCTTGTGCGGAATGCCGTATCTTACTGATGCACACCATCTTGGCATACACTGTATTCTGTAATAAGCCTACAGACTTTAAGAGAACTTGATTAATTTAGTAAAGGTTAGTAAACAAGCAAAACAGGTCCACCATTAGGTCAATTGGCTTTGGGGTGACAAACAACAGTGACCAAAATAAATCTGGTAATATTTTGTTGACATGTTTTATTGCTGATCTGTTAGTTTCCTTGATAAATCAACTCCAATTCCCAAATGGGATTTCCATTTTAATATGTGTGATGCAGACTTGAAGGAAATGTGAAAGACAACTTCATGTATGTTTTCAATTTCAATACATATAGGCAATAATAGCCAATCCAAATACCAAGCACCAGCAAAAAAGAAAACTATGCAGACAGTACAACTTATATGATATGCCCAGTAGTTCATCAGCTGGAATAAACAATACAATTTGTAATTGTGTAAATCATCTAAATGCAACTGTCTGCTTGTAGGTTTAACGGAGGTTCTCCTTAGTTATGTATTAAATTCTTGGCTATTTTGAGGCTGGTACATATCTTATTACAAGATTTGTGTAAATTACAACAGAAGTGTCTACATTTGTGTTTATGCTAATGTGGGACTTAAGTTAAGCCAAGTATTGGGTATGTATGGCTTGATTTGGTTTGTTGTGGGTAGTGGTTCCGAACAATAGTTGAATGATTTTTATATGGTTAACATCGTACAGGTTATGACATGCAGCTCTTACATGATTTAGAAATCAAGTTTTCTTTGGTTTATGATATGCTGTAAAGGAACCCAAAAAGGGAAGTTCTCCTCACTAGCTTTTTTGTTCAGAATCAGATATAGCAAAGATTTGTCTTTTTTAAAAATTTTATTATGAGCAAGTTCAGATAACTTCTGTGGCTCCAACTGTTGGACCCAATAGCAGCACCTGAAATTAGAAATATGATATTTAGCCAAACGTTTTTGTTGAGTTTCTTTACTACTATGATGTTGCAGCTTTAATGATTACTGAGATTCCTTTGTTGTAAATAAAGAGTATGGCCTGATCTTATTGCTTGCTTCAAAGCAAGAATGTTATTACAATAAAGAGGGATTAACGGAAAAAGGTTCTTCATTCATTAAACAGGCATACAGCTAATCAAAAGTTGAGAAATTGAAGTTGTTATAATAATCCATATCAACATTTTGACAAAAAAAGTGAGACATATAAGCTTACCTTAATAGGCACCATATTGGCTTCCGTAGTTGGCTCCATGTCCAGAAGCACTGTTGTGGCCGTAGTTGTTGTCGTAGTTACCATAGCTGCCTCCATAGTTATCATACTCATTTCCAGAAGCTGCATAACTGCTTCCACGGTTGCGGTAGTTGTTTCCATAACCTCCATAGTTGGCACCATATCCAGAATCATACTTGTTGCCATAGTTACTGCCATAGTTAGATGCCTGTTGACCATGAGGCTGGTAAGAACAGAGAGCAACAGCCACGAGGGCCAGCAGGACAAGAGCACACAGAAAACGAGCCATTGCAATTAAAGAAGTGATCTTGTTCAAGCTCTGAGAGGAACTGATGACAAATTCTGTGGTTTATTGTATTTATACTCTTGCTACAAACGTGAGAGAATCATTTGCATCGTTATTCTGATCACCAAGCCATTGTTTTCTGTACATCATTGAGCATGTTAGGTCAAGTGATGCAGTAACATGAATAATTAATCAAATTAACGACACCCATTAACTGCTTGCTTGACAAAATGACTGATGTCTTCTATGTTTGTTCATTTAATAATACATCTTTAGTGAATGTAAGGAAGAAGGTGACTCGGGGAATATAATTGTGTACAAATGACCTGACAAGTAGACCAAAATCAATTAAAAAAGAAAGCAATTTTTAAATTAAAAATCATTGTTTTTGTCAAGGTAATGAGTTAATCAAACCCCTTCTGCTTTGAATGTGATATTCACCCACCCAAGAGAGCTCAGTAGATTGATATTGAATACAATCTACTTTCCAACAACAAGACAGTCACTGTTTGTGTCATTGTTTGCTGTGGTATATGTGCACTGTATCCCATTTTCTATCCGCATGAAATAATATTTTTCATCTTTGCCTGTACAAGCTAACACACTGGTAATCTCTGTAGTAGAGTGCACCCATTCTGACTAAGCCTGGAAGGTATCCTGCAATTCCCAATGTTTTGTTGGAAGGTCTTAGTGATCTAGGTAGTTCATGTTTCTTCACTAGCACTTATGGTAGTTAGTACCCTTTCTTCACTACCCTTCATTGTAATCTGTTATCAGCAAATGCTTAATGGATCAGAAATACCCTGAACTAAGATGTTGATACTTTGCTTTTTCTAAGTTGTCGATAAATACCTTGTTATATATGTTAGGAAATAAGGAGCTGCTTGTGCAGAATGCCATATCTTACTAATGCACTACATCTTGGCATTGCACTGTCTAGTTATGGATATTATTTGCTAGTTTACCTAGCTAAAGCCCCTTTCACACATAGCCGGTTTTGCAATAGTGAACCCGTAGAATAACATAACGGTTATGCAACAGCTTTTTCCCCGGGTTGGCGACGGATTCTGGTGGCAAAAAGGGTTCTACGGTTGACTCGGCAGTTCTACGGGAGACTCAGTGGCTTCTACGGGTCACTCGGCGGGTTCTATGGGTCACTCGGCGGGTTCTACGGGTCATTCGGCGGGTTCTACGGGACATTCGGCGGGTTCTACAGGTCACTCGGCGGGTTTTGCAGTTCATTTGGCGGGTTTCACGGGTCACTCGGCGGGTTCTATGGGTCACTCGGCGGGTTCTACGGGTACTAGGAGTAAGCTGACGGGTAGTGGGAGTGACTTGCCGAATGCTACCAGCGTCAGCATCAGCGCAGGCAGGGAGGGGGGTTGTATATACTTTTAGACAATCTCCCTCTTTAATATGCATAATAAACAGGAATCAGTTGAAATTCAGAATTTCAATTAATGCTTGTGATCAATGATGAAAAGCATGATTTACCCCATCCTTTGTATCATTCAAAATGCTAATAGCAATTGACATAAAGGTCACGGCAGATTGCTATTACATATATAGGTTTGTTGACTTTTAAAAAACCCCACCCTGACAAATCAACCCTTGACAACGCAGCTCCCTAGCGTAGCTATAGTAGGTCAAGTCATGAATATTCATGATGACCTGGTTCTTGCCCCGACCTCCTTAGCGTAGCATTTGCCAAAAATCTCTACGCCAGTAAGCTGAGTGGTTGGGCAGTGTAGCTGCATGGGAGTATGAAAAACCCAAGGAAAAGTTCCCAATGGCCAGTTGGCAGAATGAGTAGAAATGAATTGCAATAAAGCTCATCCAAACATTGTATATATGATGGTTAAAACTATTTGACTGTACACTTCGAAACTGCCAAAGAAAAAAGCATCAGTCCAGCACCCTTTGTACATCTTGTATCATGGCAGTATATAATAGATAAGGTGAGGAAAATTAATAAGGTATACTTGGCAAAAACAATAATATTCTTGTCAAAAACGCCCCCAACATTAATCGCGGTTCTTTAATGTAGATAGTTAGATAGTTAGATATGTAGATATGTAGATATGTAGATAGATAGAGATATGTAGATATGTAGATAGATAGATAGATAGTTTAGAGAGACAGATAGATTTATTTGCTTATTATATAATATAAACTCGCTTAATATTTGGTCTATTTTCGATCCGAAAACATGTATGGAATCAGTATGAACTATACTACAATCCAGTCTTATTTGACTAATATTAGGGAAGCAGCAGCCTTTTAAAGTATATACAACCCCCCTCCCTGCCTACGCTGATGCTGACGCTGGTAGCATTCAGCGGGTTACTCCTACAACTTGGCGGATTGCTCCTGGAAGCCGTCGAGTTACTCCTACTCCCCGTCGGCTTACTCCTAGTAAACCGCCAGCTATATCATGGGTAAAATTAGGCACGGATAACCTGCCGGCTTCCACGGGTAACCCGCCGGCTGCCACGGGTAACCCGCCGGCTTCCACGGGTAACCCGCCGGCTGCCACGGGTAACCCGCCGGCTTCCACGGGTAATCCGCCGACTTTTTGGACTTTTTGGACACCCAGGAGTTTGCCACGAGTGAGCCATGCAAGCATGGCATACCCGGCTACCAGCGCCGGGTATCCCGGCTTGGCCACGAGTCCCAGGAGCACTTGACGGGTATTGCCGGGTATCCACGGGTAGCTGTCGGGTTGGAGCTGGGAAGCGCGTTGCGTCACCGTTATGTAATACTATGGGTTCACTACGGCAAAACCGGCTATGTGTGAAAGGGGCTTCAGCAAAATAACTGGTTACACTATGTAGCAGATAAGCAGTGTATTGACTTAATAAATCTTCTCTTAAACATATAAGGAAAATGGATTCATATTGATTTTAGGAAATTTTTCCGTTTGTAAGATTGGCTCTTTACAAGTATTGCATAAACCCCGCACATGAACATCAACTTTATCTATAATAGGCTCACAGACTATAGGAGAAATTGAATGATTCAGTAAAGGTTAGTAACCAAGCAAAACATTCCCACAATTAGGTCACTTGGCTTTAAGGTAAGAGACAACAGTGACCATAATAAATCTGGTAATATTGTGTTGAAATGTTTTATTGCTGATCTGTTAGTTTTCTAGTTAAATCAACTCCAATTCCCAAATGGGATTTATATTTTACTTTGTGTGATGCAAACTTGAAGGAAATGTGAGGACAACTTCAAGTATGTTTTGTATTTCAATAGATATATGCAATGACAGCCAATGCAAATACCAAGCACCAGCAAAAAAGAAAACTATGCAGATGATAATCAGAGATATACAGGTGTTTTCTCTTACAAGCCTCTGTTTTTAATACCCTTGTGAAAATCAGGCTGTAATCTTTATAGAGGGTGCAAATCGTTTGTTCTTAAAGCGATGTAGTTTAGCAATATTACAATGTATATATTGCTATGACAACAGTATAAGGCTTAATATCACTCATATATATATATTTATGCCTTCATAGATTCACCCCCACTCCTTCATTCTATGAATTATTAAAAGGGCAAATTTTTTAACCAAGAAAATATGGAAAGATACACATAAGTAGTTGTCAAGTGTGCATCTTTAGAAGGTAGGGTATACACGTTACTTGTCTCTGTTCTTGATGTAGCAACCTATTCCTGGCTGCAGCTAGAACTAGCTGAAGCCAGTCAAATCAGTCTGACCTAGCTTCCAGTCAGCTTACACAATACAATACGTAATTCTGTAAATTATTTAAATGCAGCAGTCCGTCATAGGTTTAACGGAGATTCTCAGTAGTAATTTATGTATTAAATTCTTGGATATTTTGAATCTGGTACATATCTTATTACAAGATTTGTGTAAATTACAACACAATTGTCTACATTTGTGTTTATGCTAATGTGGGACTTTAGTTAAGCCAAGTATTGGGTATGTATGGCTTGATTTGGTTTGCTGTATATAGTTGTTCCGAACTATAGTTGAATGATCTTTATATGGGTAATATTGTACATTCACAAGGTTATGACATGCAGCTCTTACATGATCAAGTTTTCTTTGGTTTATGATATGCTGTAAAGTAACCCAAAAGGAAAGTTCTCCTTAATTGCTCTTTTGCTCAGAATCAGATATAGCAAAGATTTGTCTTTTTTTAAATTTTTATTATGAGCAAGTTCAGACAAGTTCTGTGTCTCCAACTGTTCTACCTGATGGCAGCACCTGAAATTAGAAATAAGATATTTAGCCAAATGTCTTCATAGAGTTTCTTTACTACTATGATGTTACAGCTTTAATGCATACTGAGATTCCTTTGTTGTCAATTTCCTTTGCTTATAACAATGAGTATGACCTGATCTTATTGCATCCAATTTACTTCAAAGCAACAATATTATTACTACAATAAAGAGGGATTAACTGAAAAATGTTCTTCATTTACCAAACAAGCATACAGCTTATCAAAAATTGAGAAATTGAAGTTGTTATGACAATCCATATTAACATTGAAAGAAAAAAACAGTGAGATATATCAGCTTACTTTAATAGGCACCATATTGGCTTCCGTAGTTGGCTCCATACCCAGAAGCACTGTTGCGGCCGTAGTTGTTGCCCTGGCTACCATAGCTGCCTCCGTAGTTATCATACTCATTTCCAGAAGCTGCATAACTGCTTCCACGGTTGCGGTAGTTGTTTCCATAACCTCCGTAACTGGCACCATATCCAGAATCATACTTGTTGCCATAGTTACTGCCATAGTTAGATGCCTGTTGACCATGAGGCTGGTAAGAACAGAGAGCAACAGCCACGAGGGCCAGGAGGACAAGAGCAGACAGGAGACGAGCCATTGTAACTGAACAAATGATCCTTGTTCAAATTCTGAGAGGAACTGATGAAAATCTGTGTGGTTCAGTTTATTTATACTCCTGCTGCAAATGTGAGGGCATCATTGACATCATTATTCTCATCACTATGCCATTGTTTTCTGTACATGAGCATGTTAGGTCAAATGATGTAATGCGATGAATAATTAATCAAATTTACTACATCCATTTGCTTCTTGCTTGATTTACTAAATGACTGATGGTTTTTATATAATTTCACAAGGACATCAATGCAACAACATATTTTTGTGGAAATACAAGCCCAGTGATTAACTTGAGTCAAACAAGATTACTTTGTTTGTTATATTGACATGCCTTTGTGAGTTGCTAGCCTTACACGTGGACCTAGGTTAATTAAGATAAAAAAGCAATATTTAAATCATTATTTTACTACAAGATAATGGATTGATCAAACCCATTCTTCTTTCAAATGATATTAACCCATGCCAGAGACACCCCAGAGAGCTTATTATATTTATTCTGAATGCAATCAACTTTCCATTGGGAAGACAATCATTGTAAGTTGGAATATGAGCACTGCATCCAATTTCCCTTCCCATAAACAAATATTTCTCATCTGTGCCTGTACATGCTAATCCTTTGGTCATCTCTGTACTAAACAAGTAAGGAGGTGCTTTGGCACACAATGTATCTTACTGTTGCACTACATTTCAGCATTCATCTATAATCACTCTTATAATATTACGTTGACATATTTATTTCTGATCCATTACTGTTCTTGTTAAATCAACTCCAGTTCCCAAATTGGATTTCTGTTTTACTTCCTAAGATGCAAACTCGAAGAAAATGTGAAAGACAGCTTCAAATATGTTTTAAATTTTGATGTATATGTAATATATGCAATGATCGCCAGTACAAATACCAAAACTATACAGGTGATCATTGGAGATATATATGTGTTTGCTGTAATAAGCTTGTGTGTTTAATACCTTAATTTGTTTGATATGCCAACAATGTTGTTCAGCTCAATTGCAAATGTACATAATGCTTTGAGAAGAGTATAAGGCTACAATATTAAATATATGCCTTAAAATCAAAGCTTTAGAATTGTATGTCTTGGCAATCATCCAAAGGCTGCTTTAATCTGTTATAAAGTATAAATATGTTAACTTCACAATGTATTAAAACATAGATTTCAACCCAATTCCCTCATTCTATAAAGTGTGAACAAGGCTAAATTTTTAAGCTAGTAAAAAATGGAAATATGTACATAAATAGTTGCCCGGTGTGTCTTTAGAAGTTATGCCATTACATATCTCTGTTCTTGTTATGTCTGATTTAATATTTGGACAGTTTTATCAGCTATGGTGATGTATGCCTGACATTGTCTGTTCTATTAGCCATTTGAGAACCCTAAGTCGTTTGTCAAAGATATGTATTTGCTCGCTTTATCTTTCAACAGCTTATGATTTAAATTCAAGAATAAGCTTAATTAGCAACGTCAATTTCCAGTCATTGACTTGTCAGTAAGCTACAGTACAACATACATTATATACCCAGTGGTTCATAAGCTGGAATGAACTTCACAATATTTTATTTTGTGAATTATTTAACTTCAACAGTCTGGTTTTAGATTTAGCTGAGGTACTCAAAAGTAATTTATGTTTAAATTCTTGGATATTTTAAGGCTGGTGTATATTTAATTACAGGATTTGTGTAAATTACAACAGAAGTGTCTACATTTGTGTTTATGCTAACCTGGGACCTTAGTTAAGCCAATTATTGGGTATTTATAGCTTCATTTGGTTTGTTGTGGCTCCAGGTAGTTGTTCCAAACTGTAGTTGAATGATCTTTATATGGGTAATATTGTATATGCACAAGGTTATGAGATGCAACCATCAACTCCAGGGGAACATAACATATTTTGTTTGAAAACTATTTAGATATCACCTGATTTAGAAAGCAATTTTTTTTTTCTGCTTGTACTATGCTGTTAAAGTTCCAAAATGAAACTTTTCCTACTGATATTTTGGTTGGAATCAGAGATAACAAAGATTTGTCTTCCTCTTTTTTTTGCAACACTTTTATTATCAATAAGTTCAAACAAGTTCTTTGGCTGCAACTGTTGGACCCATTGACAGCACCTGAAAATAGAAACGTGATGTTTTTGTAAAGTGTGGTTATACAGTGTATTCTCTGCTATGAATTCTGATTTGGTTTGTTGTGGCTCCTGGTCGTTGTTCTGAACTATACTAATTGAATGTTAACGCTATGTGACAGCTTTAGTCCATACTGAGATTTCTGTTGTCAATTCCATCTGCTTACATTAAAGAGCGTGGCCAGATACTTTCTTCAAAGCAATAATGTAATCATTCACTAAAACAAACATGTGGCATATGATACATTGAGATACTTGAAGTTGCTATAATAATCCATATCAACTGTTTTAAAGAAATTGTAAGTAAGACATATCAGGTCACCTTAATAGGCACCATATTGGCTTCCATAGTTGACTCCGTATCCAGAAGCACTGTTGCGGCCGTTGTTGCTGCCGTAGTTACCATAGCTGCCTCCGTAGTTATCATACTCATTTCCAGAAGCTGCATAACTGCTTCCACGGCTGCGGTAGTTGTTTCCATAACCTCCGTAGTTGGCGCCATATCCAGAATCATACTTGTTACCATAGTTACTGCCATAGTTAGATGCCTGTTGACCATGGGGCTGGTAGTAAGAGCACAGAGCTACAGCCACGAGGGCCAGGAGGACAAGAGCAGACAAAAGACGAGCCATTGCAACTGAAGATTTGATTGGTTCAAACTCTGAGAGGAACTGATCACAAGCTATGGGCTCTTTGTATTTATACTCATGTTATAAACGTGAGAGCACCGTTATTCTCATCACTCTGCCATTGTTTTCTGTACATCCTTGAGCATGTAAGGTCAAGTGATGTAATGACATGAATAATTCATCAAATTTACAACTTCCATTATGTTTATTCATTTAATAATGCATCTTTAGTAAATGTAAGGAAAAGGAGTGACTTTGGGTATTATGTCATTGTGTACAGATGACCTGACAAGTAGACCTAAGTTAATCAAAAAATAGAAAGCAATCATATGAGAACTGTACTCCATTTCCATCCCCATAAAATAATATTTTTCATCTTTGCCTGCACATACTAACACAGTGGTCATCTCAGTAGTAGAGTGCACCCATTCTGACTAAATAAACCTGGAAGGCATCATGCAATTCCCAATGTTTTGTTGAATGGGCTTAGTGATCTGGGTAGTTCATTGTTTCTTCACTAGCACTTATGGTAGGTATCCTTTCTTCACTATCCTTCATTATAGTCTGTTATCAGCAAATGCTTAATGGTTCAGAATACCCTGATCTAAGATGTCTAAGATGTCAATAAATACCTTGTTATATGTGTCTCAAATGAATGTTAATAAATAGCTAAGTAAGATCACTTGCATTTGATGAATTATGATTTCAACGTGCTGATAAATATCACATATCAGTATGACACATGTTGCTTGTACCTTATGAAAGTAATTAATCAATAAATTAATCAATCAATAAGTTAATCAATCAATCAATCAATCCATCAATCCATCAATCAGTCAATAGAAAATAACTCTTGCAGTATTTATGTCACATTTTGTTGACAGTTTTTCAACTATGTTCAACCAAATGTGACATAAATACTGCAAGAGTTATTATCTATTGATTGATTTATGATGTATTAAAATGTGAAAGACAGATAGGCAGTGATAGCCAATGCAAATATCATGCACCAGCAAAAAGGAAATTATGCAGATGATCATCAAAGATAAACAGGTGTTTGTTCTTACAAGCCACTGTTTTTAATAGCTTTATCAAAATCAGAATATAATCCTTATAGATAGTTTAATTTGTTAATTCTTCCAACGATGTAGTTTAGCTAATTACAAATGTAGATAATGCTGTGACAAGAGTGCTTTCATCGATTCACCCCCACTCCTTCATTCTATAAATAGTTAACAGGGCAAATTTTTTTACCAAGAAAATATGGAAAGATATACATAAGTAGTTGTCCGGTGTGTCTTTAGAAGGTATGGTATACACCATTACATATCTCTGTTCTTGTCATAGCAATATAACTGGCTTAAGCCAGCCGCTTCTGTCCGCTCAAAGCTTATAGTCAGCTTACACCTACCACCACTGAAAAAATATGACCCTTGATAAATATTAATTTTCTAATGTATCATAAATATTTAAGTGCAATAGACACACATCTTTCAACAAAAAATGGCAAATATGCATTACTCTTAACATATATAGCAAATGCCAGCTGTAGCCAGGCAGTTCTGCTTGGTGGCAGGTAGCATTGTATAGGATAAGTTATTTAGCTTTGTCTAGGCTGGCCGTTTTTAATAAAATTACCTATATATTTTAACAATTTTATCAACATATGTCTGACAATGTCTGTTCTATTAGCCATTTGATAATCCTGAGTCCTTTGTCAAACATAGATATTTTGTCACTTTGATCTTTCAACAGTTTCAGATTTCAATTCATGAGCAACGTCTATTTCTAGTCATAAACTTGTAAACAAGCTACAGTACAACTTATGTTACAGGAATGAACTACACAATGTTATTGTGTAAATTATTGAAGTGCCACAGCCTGCTTAACGATTTTTACTGAGGTACTCAATAGTATTTATGTTTAAATTCTTGGATATTTTAAGGCTGGTGCATATTTAATTACATTATTTGTGTAAATTACAACAGAAGTATCTACATTTGTGTTTAGGCTAACCTGGGACTTCAGTTAAGCCAATTATTGGATATGTTAGGCTGGATTTGGTTTGTTGTGGTTCCAGGTAGTTTTTCTGAACTATAGTTGAATGATGTGTATGAGTAATATTGTACATGCACATTGCACAATAGAGGTTAATTATGAGATCTAACTCAAGGTGAACAAAATATTTAGTTTGAAAATGTTTAAAATCTTGCATGATTTATAAATCAAGTTTAAGTTTGTTTGTTATATGCTGTTAAATGAAGGTTCTGCTAACTCACTTTTTTGCTCAAAATCAGATATAACAAAGATTTGCCATTTTTAAATATTTTATTGTGAGCAAGTGTAAACAAGTTCCGTGACTCCAACTGTTGGACCCAATGGCAGCACCTGAAATTAGAAATACCATATTTAGCCAAATGTTTTTGTTGAGTTTCTTCACTTCTATGATGTTGCAGCATTAATGCATACTGAGATTCCTTTGTTGTCAATTTCCTTTATAATAAGGAGTATGGCCTGATCTTATTGCATCCAGTTTCTTCGAAGCAACAATGTTATTACTACAATAAAGACGGATTTAACCAAAAAAGGTTCTTCATTCACTAAACAAGCAGGCAGCATACCAGAAATTGAGAACCTGAAGTGGTTGTAATAATCTATATCAACATTTTGAAAATAATTATATATGAGACATATAAGCTTACCTTAATAGGCACCGTATTGGCTTCCGTAGTTGGCTCCATGTCCAGAAGCACTGTTGCGGCCGTAGTTGTTGCCCTGGTTACCATAGCTGCCTCCGTAGTTGTCATATTCATTTCCGTAGTTGGCGTAGCTGCTTCCACGGTTGCGGTAGTAGTCGCCATAGTTACCGTAGTTGCCACCATATCCAGAATCATACTTGTTGCCATGGTTACTGCCATAGTTAGATGCCTGTTGACCATGGGGCTGGTAGTAAGAGCAGAGAGCGACAGCCACGAGGGCCAGGAGGACAAGAGCAGACAGGAGACGAGCCATTGTAACTGAAGAAATGATCTGGTTCAAACTCTGAGAGGAACTGATGCCAGTCTGTTGTCTTGGATTCTATTTATACATGAGGGAACAATAGGATGGTGCATACAATGGTGATTATTATTCATACCATAGAACAATTGTGTTGTGCCTAAAACTGACATATTGGGTCATGTTATGTAACAAGACGAATCTCTAATGAGAACCACTTGAGTAATACTCACTGAAATCAAAAGAGAGGTTGTTCTCCATGCCACCAGGCAATTTTGTGACATGTTTATTAATGAGAATTACACAATGGCCAGACTTAGCCCATCCTTTGTAATTAGAACACTTCTAACTGTAAACTAAATGCTAATCTATCATGTACTAGATAGTGAATAATGAAACACAACATATTGTGCAGATTATCATTTACAAACTGACATGATTAAGTTCATCTCAAATGTAGAGCAAATCAAACAACAATAACTTGAAAAATTGGTTTCACACAATCATGTCTTTAATGAAGCAGCCTGGAGCAGAATGTTAGTAAAGGTAGCTAATGTTCATTTTTACTATGACTGAGTTGACTGATCCTAGCAGCAATTAATCTTTCATCTGAGATTTTAACCTTAGTCTCAAATTTCTATTAACTCATGTTGATTGACTTGTTAATCAGGTGCATGTCACTTTATGATCAGTCTGTGTGTGACCAAACCACCACAGGTTGGTGATGGATTATGGATTTATATCCTGTCGATAACGGCAAGAACTTGCCTTAGAGGGCTGCACTTTCCATATCTATCTATCTATCTATCTATCTAAATATCTGTCAAATCTGCCATTACCCATGTAACCACAATGACATGTGTCTAGTAAGATCTTATCATAAAACTGTGTAGTCATACTTTACGTTTACATTCGCATATCTCACATGTCAATAGATTATAAATAGATTATTAAAAAAAAAAAAAAAAAAAAAAAGCATTACCATATGAAACTCATGCTATGAATAATTACAATGCTTACTTTGATTAAAAGAGGCTGTGCTAGCTTTTATATATATACAGACTCGATAGCAAAATCTCAACTGCCTTGAAGTCAGAACCAACTTCTTTTTCCTGAATAAATGTGATTATAAAGCATCCTTACACCAACTTAACAAATTTTTGTTATAGCATATTTTTATACAGAGTAACTGTTTACTGGACATTGTAAAGATAGTCTGGCTGCGAAACACTTTGAATGAATCTTCTAATTTGTGTGTGTATGCAGTATGAAGATAGTTAATAACTTAGTAAATGGTTCACCTAAAAAGGCTTGTATTGTGAGACAGTGTCTGACAAATTAACAAACACCACATTATCGATTTGTAGAAATTTATTTGACTTAGAATTAAAACAAAATTGCAATAGGAAAGTATCCTGAGTTGTGTAGCTTTGATGACTTGATGTAGCAACATCTGAAAAGAAAAAGGAAAAAAGGTGAAAACATAGGTAAGTGAACAGAATGCATTTACTAAATATCCCATGTATATGAGTTTAGTCTAATGTTTAAATGCTACTGGGTATGAAGCTTATATGACCAGCTGCAAGAGGCAGACGTAATGGTGAAATAATAAGGTTGGAGTCCACACCATGTTACATATCTACCCCTTGGGTGGGGTGTTTTTTTCTAGCATCAGCATAGAAACTGAGTACAAGGCGTGCACACTTCCATTGTAATGTCTCATACGATTGTCATCCAGCTGGGATGTAGCTCATGAAGGGTTCCCGAGGTCGGGGATCAAACCTGGGATCTTAAGCAGAGATGGCCAATTTGGAATTGATGGATGCCTTACACATTAGGCCACCCAGCTACTTAAGTTTAATTTGACTTTTTCCAGCATATTATTATGTATGAGAATTGTATCTATCATTCAGATTACACAATTTGTACAAACTGTAAATAGTTAACAATATAGTTAATCATACTAGCTCGCCAGATGCACTGAACATCTCTTGACATAGAATATAAGTGAAAGCATCTAACTTATGAGACATTTCAGTATAATTCCTAGCTAACTTTTAGGCATTTAAATTTGATGCCTATAATTACTGACATTATATAGCCCTTTGTCTGATAATATTATTCACCTTAAACTAATATAAACTAGTCAATGGCAGCCTTAGGCAATGGAACGGCTAAATCTGCTTCATCAACCATCATGTTACATCAATTTGTGCAGTCTGAGTAACTTTTAGTAAGAAACAGCTATGGATGTCAGTCATCCTAGGCAGGGATAAATAGCTACCCCTAATATTTCATCCAAAATTTCTTGAAACTTCAGAAAAATATTGAGATGCTGCTACATTTTGGTGCAATTGATATGACTTACGCTTCATTTTATTGCATTAAATCGTTATGGCTAGTCAGATATGGAACAGATTTTGATATGACTGAAGAAGTATATAGAAACTTTTTAAAATAATTTTTCTACAAAAAAATGTTTCGCTTAAATCTTAGATTAACTAAAGTAATTTCTATGCCTTGAATGCAATGACTAGTAATGCACAGTTAAGTAGTGAACTATGTATGATTCACACTGTGACACCAACAATTACACAACTGCTATTAGATCTAAAAAATATCTGACATTCCATGATTTTTTTAACCATGACATTCCAGTTACGGTTGCAACATACCTAATAGTAAGCGGCTTGGTTAGCAGCATACTGGTTTCCGGCATGGTGACCGGCGGCGTGTCCGTAATGGTTAGCACCGTTTCCTTGGTTGGCACCGGAGTGGTCATGCTGCTGTCCGGTGTGGGCATAGCTGCTTCCCTTGGTACGGTAGTACTGACCATAGTTTGCTTGTCCAGCTCCATACTGTCCTTGGTTGGCAGCTCCATGGTGAGCACCATAGTTAGCTCCATGATGTCCTCCATGGTGAGCGGGATAGTACTGACCGAAAGCCATAGCCACAAGAGCGAAAAGAACCAGAGTGCAGAGATAGCGAGCCATTGTGATGTATTACTTCTGTAGTCTGAACAGATTATGAAGTACTATCATATCATCCTCCTTATATACATTTCCTGTACCTCACTAATGACTTGCATTTTAACGACCCCAACTTATCAATTGGTATTGATGACTCCACTTGTAATGACTGATATTAATGACCCCAAAACCCATAAACATCACACAACATCACCTGAGAAATGCTAATAATTACACATGCATCCATACTTTTGGGATTTGATGTGGTAAGAATCAAAATAAATGCTCACAAAGCTTCTTTTTTTTAACTTTTTTTTTCTTAATCTAATTTTGCATACACTAAATGGAGCAGCATTAAATTGACAGAGGTCATAGTATGAATAAGTGAAACCCAACTTTATAGGTAATAAAACACTTCTGTAGAACAAATAACTTAAATTTGCAACAATCTTCATTGTAATTTGTGCTGTGAATTTGTGACCCTATAAGAATGTCATAATGATGACACGGCAACAAAATGTATCATTCCAAAGATTGGAAACTTAACTGCTTCAGAGGGGTGTATTTATGGGTTAGAAGTTTGGAAATTTGAAAAAAAAAAAACTGGTAGACAATGATAACAAACATTACTACTATTAAATTCGTCATTCAAAAATAAATATTCTTTATTAAATTGTAACTATACTGTTAAATTGCTACAAAGTACAAATATTGATGATTAAACAAATATAAAATACATGTCATACACCTCATACACTTAAAAGATAAAAGCCTAGACATAAAGTTAAAAGTAAAATTAAATTAGCTATAAAATTAAATTACATTACTATAAATAAAAACAATGAGTTGTATGCTGGTTATTGATGTTTAAAAAGTTCATTAATACAAAAAGGGATAAAACTGTCTTTAAATCTATTGATGCGACACACGGGTGATTTAAAATCTTTGGACCCTCTAGTCATCCTGTCATTGTTCATATATGGCACCAATAATGGGAAAGGTTTATGGTTTTCATCCTGCATCTGAGCATTCATACCATTGTCACATTAAGGCCCTTGCAATTTTTTTTTATTTCTACCATCACAAATCACCTCACAATTAAGACCACCTCACCTTTAAGACCTATAATAAATATATCACTCATGATCTTGGTTGTGAGATTTTACGGTACATAAGAAAAAGGGTGAGTTGGCAGTTTATTGCAAGACATTATGATGCTCGGTCGCAATCTAAGTTATCTTTAGAAGGCCCAGCAGGTTGGTCTAGTGTTAAGAGGCTGGCATACTCCAAGCTGGATGTCATTCTGAGAAATTAAATTGGCCTTGTACTCAGTCTCTATGCTGAGGCAAGTAAAGCATCCCACTCGTATGGTGAATGTTGTCTCTACCCAGGACCCTTGAATCCTCGCCTGTGCTCGGCAATTTAAACTTAGTATAGATGGCGCAAGGGGTCAACCTGTAGGGGTGAATGTGTACTCTCTGACGTAGCTCATCACATTAGTCAACCCTTGCTAGCAGCAAAAACTTGCCTTAGAGGGCTGCGCTTTCCATATTTATATCTTTTTTTAATTAGTAACATTAACAGATGAATACCTTTAAAATTTGATATCTTTTAATTTCTAATAGCTATAACCTGCCTTAACAAATAACATATTTAATTGTATCAATAAATTCCTTAAAGACTTAAAGATAATTAAAATGCAGGTCATATTTGAGTGCAATGTTTTTGCAGGTGCATTGACAGGAACTGTTCTCATTCTGAGATGACATGTAATATTACAGTTTTAATGTTGGTTATAAGGTTAATCAGATACCAATGTCCATCAATTGTCGTGTGGTTATTGGCTCATAAATATACATTCGCGTGTTTCCATGACAACGTTGGTGACAGGAGCTCACAACATCCCAGGTAATAAAGTTTATGATGATGATTTATGATGATGATATTCTAGTTTAGTACTATTGTAGTGAGAAGGTTTGTGTAGTGTTCATAGTTCTACAGGTTGAATGTCACTGTTCTTGGTATATATTTACTAACCTGAATAGTGAAGTGCTCACAATTGTGAATTTGTGGATTAGAATATAATGTTATACATGGTTGCAGTTGTGTGGCGGTGAGGTGGTAGCTGGCTGATAAAAACGATAATTATTTTCCGTGTATTTTTCTTGGATTAGGTAATTCAGTTTTCCTTCATTGACCAGAATATTTCTTGGGAAGTGATATTTCCTAGTATTTATTTTTCTCTAGAAGTGCAAGACATTTAAGAAAACGTTTCATTTAGTGAGAAAATCTGGCAGTAGCTCAAAAATTGTCCTGCTGCACAAAATGAAACTATGTTGGTTTGAAGCTTAGTTGGTCAGGCAGACGTAATGATGAGATGATAAGGCCAAACATGCTACACATCTAGCAAATGTTTAATTACCTCATGGGTGGGATCTTTTAGTTGCCTCAGGCAGACGTAAAGATGAGATGATAAGGCCAAATCATGCTACACATCTAGCAAATGTTTAATTACCTCATGGGTGGGATCTTTTAGTTGCCTCAGCAAAGACACTAAATTCAACTTTTATGACTAGATATATAAATGGGAATCACTCCGACTTCTAGCCATTTTCGTACGATAGCACTATTACAATGAAAGATATTATCAAGTAATACACCCTGTCAATATCTAACATTAATGTAAAATTACTTGAAAATGTAAATATTGAGTTTGAGAACCATAACAATATGTTGTACTCTCAGAACTCCGAAATTCAGAACTCGGTATTAAACCACTTACTTGTGTTGTTCTATAGAAATTAGACATTTGCATTTTTTAACACCTGTATTGCTTTTTTCCTAAACATTTTTGTGTACTTACTGTTCAATTTCACTGTTATTTGATATAATTTAAATCAAGTTCTAAGCTGTTCTATATGATATACATGTACTTAATATTTTCTCGATTGTGAAGTTTTACTGAATTTCCTGCCAAGATACATGTTTATAACCAGAATCATTAGATTGTGCCAATATATACCTACCTGTATAGAGCCAAATGTCTTTCAATTCAACGTTTTTTCCCCTATACCAGCCTGTCTTTGTTGACATGATAAATACACAGAGAATAATTATCGTTTTCATCAGCTAGCTACTGTAGCATGATACCTCACATGAAAATTCACAATTGTGACCACTTCACTATTCACTATTGTTACTTGGAGCATCACCTATGTGATCATTTAGTTGTATGGTAATCCATAGAGAACTTATTTCCCTTTGAATGGCAGCTCTAATATACACTCCTGGAAAAAAGTTAGGCAGGCCAACGTGTAGCAGCAGTATGCTAGTACTACTAGCAGCACACGTTCTAATAGCAACCGAATCCTTGAAACACTTGTGAAAAGAGCTGGGTTTACAGACTTGAAATACTGTTTCCTCATGGAAATCCATCAACATTTAACATTCCAGGAAGATGCTGTTGCTAGCCAAATAGCAAAAGTGACAAAAATGACTTTTAGTCTGACTCAACAACTCGGTTCATTTTGGCTTGGACAGAGGGCAGATCTCAACTAGCTATGGGCACTCAAAGACAGGCTAGTATAGGAGACAACATTTGAATGGAAAGACATTTGGAAGGCTTTATACTGGTAGGTAAACCAAAAATGAGCCGCACTAATTTTCCATAAATTCTAATGTCTCTTATCAAAAACCTGATGCAAAAACATCAAATTGTACATAGAATATACACAGAACTAGATCTCAACGTTTTCTTATTTTACAGCATTGCATTCAATATGCGTAAGTGCCAGTTTTATCAATGCACCATTCCAGTGTCTTTTAGTTTTACAAATATCCAAAATGTAGATACATTTCAAACTGTAATTCTGCTGTAAAGCCATAGCGTAAACGATATCATACTACTATACAGAGTCTAACATCATGATTGAAGAAAATGAGTTTGATTTATCATGGCTGACAACGTCACGATGTTGGCCATGTTGAAATGATGTTGTACCGACCAGGGCCTATATAGAAACGATGTTGGCCCAATTTGGAATGCTATATGGGTAGCCCTCTTGCTATGATTCTCAGAAAAATTGATCAATGCATTACCAAGCTGTCTGATATTATCGCAGATTTTCACTTCTTTATATTTGTATCTCTAAAGTTTGAAAAAAACGAATTTAATTGAGTTGAAACTTTATTTTTTCACATTAAAAGAGAATCGCAATTGCACATGACGTAGTAAAGTATCACCTTGCGAGACACGCCAAATCTGAAACATAGAAAAAGGTATCCAAGTTAGATTTCATGGTCATAGCGTTTCCATTATTTTCTACAGTGCCCTTTTTTTCATATCTATTGGGTTAATATGTTGTCTAGTATAGCAAATACAATCCATACAATAGTCTTTAAAATTTGAGTGATGTTGAATGGGCATAATCATATAACAGAAAATATTAATGTCAAAATATTTGAATTAACTCATCATTATATAAGGGAACTTAACAATTCTAAATGTGTATGTTACAAAGTTTGGAATCGTCCCGTATTCTCTGTATTATCTAAATAATGTACATGTTGCTAGAATGTAACCGGGTAAGTATGCATAAACACAAAATATGTATACTTCAAGCTAAGAATTATAATAACCAGTGGAGCATCACCTGTGTGACAATTTTGCTTTGTGGTAATCCACGTGAAAGATTGAATAAAATAGAAAAAAGGTGTTTTAATTTGAAGACAATGGACTTTCCTACCAAAATAGCATGCCTCATTGGCTTAACATTGGCCGAACAATTATTGCTGACATTCATGTATGGGTAGGTAAAAAATTCATTCTACTCACTTAGTAAGAGGCATATTGCTGTCCGTAGTTGGCTCCATAACCATCAGCACTCTTGTGTCCATAGTTGTTGCCGTGCTGTCCGTAGTTGGCACCAGAGTTGTCGTACTCGTTTCCGATGTGGGCATAGCTGCTTCCCTTTTGGCGGTAGTACTGTCCGTAGTTTCCGTAGTCGGCTCCGTATCCGGAATCAAGCTTGTTGCCATAGTTGTTACCGTACTGGGCTCCATACTGACCATGGGGCTGGTAGTACTGGGAGCAGAGAGCGACAGCCACGAGGGCCAGGAGGATAGCAGCGGACAGGAGACGAGCCATTGTAGAAGTGTTGAACTTGACTGCGAATGAAGTAGTGAAGAGCTTGGCATGACTATCCTTATATACTACCCAGAACAATTGACCCAGAGAACTCTTTGATTGATGATAGTCATCATTGATTGAGCTGACATGCTGACATGTACTGACCATTGTTGTATCTTGGCCGGTCTCAAACAATCATCCCAATGCACTGTTCACATAAAGTTGGAATGTATACTTTACAGCTTAAATCAACTATCAAATGGAGGAATTAGTATGATATTAGGTACCAGGCTATCACACCAAAATAAACTAGGGCACTGTTGTTTGTATTTTTTTTGTTAGTGGCATCCTTTTTTTTAGTAATATAACTTAGGCTTCGACTCATTGCATCAGAAATTAATTTTCTTCAAAATAATGATGACCTGCATTAACTGCTTAGCTGTGGGAAGAAATCTTAATGATGACTGGCAATAACTATAATCAGCTATGGGGAGATAACATCATAGAGGTTTAAAAATGTAAAGATGTGCAGATGATTCCAGTAATTTAAATCGCCTTGATGAACTTTCCGCGGCGTATGGATCCTAATTCCGAGCATTACGGGAGTGCAAGTCGGAGAATAAAAGAGTGAAGGCATATTTTTGAGCTGGTGGGCATTCTGACTTAATTGTGAGCTATTGTGATACTGCACTTTCCTTTCGTCTCATAACAGAAAAACAAACTGAAAAATATAAGGGAAAATTTGCAGCAACTTGCATCAACACAATTTTATATAGCAGCAAGTAAATTGTATCAATGGTGAATGCACATACATGGATAAAGGCTCTGTAGTCTGGTGGCCTGGCTCCACTAACTCAGATTAGTCTGGAGTGGGCCCCAATTTATTGAATTTAATTTTAATTTTATTCTTCAAATATTATGTCACAGTTTTTCCCCTGTGTTTGCAAAATGGTATGCCTAACTTCCTAAAGAACAATAACAAATCTCCAGCAAAACAATTAAGACTTTAAGATGGATTGCCACTCACTATGACAGAGGTCAAAATATATTGCATTCACTTCATTTTCTGATTACCTACCATCAAGTGACCTGCGCTGGGTTCACTCGGTCTCTTTTCAATAAATAAACTTCACCTAGTATTTAATTTTTCATGCCTTCAAAAATCCGATATGTAAACAAACCAAGTGAAGATGTCACAATACTCAACAATGGTGATTATGACATTTCCATTTGTATTTCCAATGTAACAGTTTTGATCTTGATTTCCTTCAATGTATCTTTTTTGTTGTTGTAATTAATGTGTGATAGATTCATTAGCTTACACATATGTAGTGTGCCTTGATCAAATCAGGTGATTTTCAATCATATTTTGATGAAGTTTTAGAAAATCGTAATTTTGACAGACAGTGGAGCTTTAAATCGAAATAATTCAGCAGTTAACAGTTTGTTTGAAAAAATTTAAGTTTGCTGGTTCTGATCAATTAGTGAATGTAAGACCCTCATGAAATCACAGTTGAAGAATAAAAATATAAGAGATAATTCTATGAAATGAATGCTCAGTCAACTATACACTAGGTGGCAACACCTACAACACAATAGGTGTCGCCACAAGCCAGTGTGTATGTAAACCATTGGGGAGTCCATAACAATGATATTTCTTGCTCATTGACAATGTAATTAGTTTATAATTATTTGTTTACGTTTTGAAATGGGAGGAGAAATACACATGATAAGAATAAGGAAAAAGCACTCTGGATAATGTACCTGATAGCACAACTTTTGGGTGTCATGTTGGGGAGTATACATCCATATCAGCCCTAGCGGTAGAGCCGGGAACCAGGCTACATTTGCAATTGACTGGTGGGTGGGTGGATTAGGGATTTACATCCTGTATTTCTGCACCTGATAGGCTAATTAGGACACGGGCGTTCCTCCCCCTTGCAATTTGAGTGACACCTGGCCTGGTGACGTTCAAGTGCAAACCAGAACACCATAAAGATCGGTTTATTTGGTTATTTTAAATTTTATTAATTTATTTATTTTTCACAAGCTCTATTTCCTGTACTGTAGAAATAATACTAATGATGACCCCTTTTTTGTTGATTAAATACATCGAAGTCCATCTATGTACTTCCCAATACCTCCTAAAATATGAAAAAAATAGTTTAGCAAAAAAAAGCATTAAACTTTGGCAGTAGGCTAGATGTTCTGGTGCATGCCCTCATTGCCCTGTGCATACGCAACATTTGTATATTATTTGCATGTACTAAGTTGTAAGGTATCACAGCATAATAAACTATTAAAAGCAAAACAACTAGCAATACAAAGTGAAATGCGCGTTTTCCTTAGTTGCAGTTCATTGTGCAGTTTTTCTGTTGTTCTATCAGCCAAAGAGTACAAGTACTAAAAAAAAACTGAGATTTAATTATATCAGATTCCCCATGTATGGTCATTTTTAAAATTAAATTGAATTAGTTCTGTTTCCTTCTCTAACATGATCTGGATTTGAAATTAAAGGTCACATGCATACTTTGTATGTATCATTGTGCTAATTTTCTGAAGCGCTACTAAGTAATCTTTGGCTGAAAGAGCCCCAAAAAAAACTCAGATTTCATTATCTCAGATGTGTATGGTTATTCTTAAAATAAAATAAATTTGGTTTCGTTTCTTCCTCGCACATAATCTCTCTGGATTTGAAATTAAAGTTCACATCCACATTGAACTATATGTTAGGTGCCAATGGAATAGTGCTACAGTGTGCTTTTTTTTCCAGAAATTATGTTGGTTGTTGCAATTCAAAAGGAAAATGTTCACATCAATTGGTACTCTCAAGGGGTATTGTCAGTTCACTGGATGACCATCCATGTTTAATTACCAATTCACAATAACTACACACAAAGAGCCGTTTTCACTCATATTAGGTTTATTAGCATAAAATAACAGCCTGGTGATTGGTTGAGATAACTGGAAAGTTGGCAGAATTGCATCATTTAATTTGCATTTGTGTTTGATGCTGATCAGCATTAAGTCACCCGCTAAATTGAAACCTAAAACAGACATCAACTCAGTTTTAACAACACAAATGCACTACGTCTTAACCGTTGCTGGCCATAAAATTTAGCTATAACATGATGTACCAAGTCAATCAGACTGAAATAAAATAAACCTTTGTGTACGTAAAATGTCAGTAATGCTTTAGGTCAGTTGAATGCAAGCTGATCTGTGTGCAAACTTGGCTGGAAATGAACTTTGATGTGCATATTTTACAGTGGATTTAATTTGTTTTTGTGCGCAGACCCCACATGGACCTTAAACTCAGGTTTTTTTTTATATTGCAGGGGGAAGTGTGGTATTTCCTATGGGGTGGCTAGAAGGACCTGATCATTACAAACTGTAGTATGTAATACGGGGAAGAATTGAGATGATATACTATTACACTGAAACGTGTTTTGAGCATTTTGTCTAACAAGTTCATACCAACCATTTTGAACATTTGGATTACAGCAGATTCACATTTTTCTCCAAAGAGTTTCAAGGAGATGTTATTTCCAAATTTTTTTAAGCAAGTCTATCAAAACGATTCTATCAATAATATATAAATAAAGTCTGATATGTAATTTTAGATAATTTATTAACAACATATTTGCATTCTAAAGCTGATTTGCTTTGGCCCCATCTACCTGAAAAGAAAACCAAATAAATCTATGAGTGAAGAAACAATCAGAGTATTTGTTAATTCTGTAAAACAATTTATGATTTGGATGAACATTCCAAGGCAATTACCTAATAAGCAGCATATTGCTGTCCATAGTTGGCTCCATAACCAGCAGCACTCTTGTGTCCGTAGTTGTTTCCCTGCTGTCCATAGTTGGCACCAGAGTTGTCGTACTCGTTTCCGATGTGGGCATAGCTGCTTCCCTTCTGACGGTAGTACTGTCCGTAGTTTCCATAGTTGGCTCCATATCCGGAATCAAGCTTGTTGCCATAGTTGTTACCGTGCTGGGCACCATACTGACCATGGGGCTGGTAGTACTGGGAGCAGAGAGCGACAGCCACGAGGGCCAGGAGGATAGCAGCGGACAGGAGACGAGCCATGGTGTGTTTGTGGATGATGCAGAAGAACTGATGCTTCACCAAGCCTCTTCTCTCCTTTTATACTCTAGGCAATGATCATTCATCAATCTCTCGGCACCTTGGAACAATGCCTAATTAGGTCAAAGCACATGACCTTAATGTATTTGGGTCATCTGAGTAGAAAGGTTAGCCCCAAGTAAGAAATATTTTGATGGTCTAGGGAACAATGCCAACTATACTCCTCTGCAATAATTTGTACTTGGCAGACCTCAAGATGGAAACTGTCATTCCCTTTTTGATCAGGAGGCATTTCAGGTTAGTTTCATTAAAAATGGCCAGTCAAAGCTAGAAAACTTCTGCTATACAATGCTACCTGACACTGACCGGAACTGTCTGGCTAAAGCTGGTTACTCAAAGCCAGCTTTAAAAGTACATGCAGTACCATATCAGATAAATTTAATAACTTTTCCAATGATTACAATGACATTTTTGTGGGTTTACCGACTATATAAGCTAGAAGTAGACAGAAGCAGCCGGCTTTAGCTAGTTTTAGGTACAGCCAGGAATAGGTCACTACAGCTGCCTAGAGTTGACCTTATTTTATGAAACTAACTGTATGATACTGAATAAATAGAGCAAAGTATCATATTCATTATTGGTTCACTGGATCTACCACAATATATCAGCCGCCGTACTGAAGGTTTAATGTAACAAGTTCTGATTACATCTGTAATGATAAACTGATTCACTAACATGTCAAACCATTAGTAGTAATATGTCCACTTGGAGTTAATTAGTACAGTTGTTTAGTAGAGGAGACTGGCCTTTATCCTTTGTTACTATAAATAGTATATACACTTTGTCTTTCTCTCTGAGAGGTATGGAGACATCTTCAAAGACAATTCTGGTGTGGATTTTCCTCTGAAACTTTGTTATATCACATTTCTCAGCCAAAGCAGATGGAGAGGACATATGCACTTTGATGCATGTGTCAAGCGGGTTGGTGGCAGAAATTGAAGTGTGATTTCCATGAATATTGTCAGCCTTGCAATGTCAAGATGGCGCCATTGTCAATCATTAATTCTCTGAACCTTTAACCTTGCCATAAGGCCCTTATGCAAGATTACAGAATAACAGCTGTTGACAGGCAGCATGTTATTGCAGGCCTATTTTAGGAGCATTTCAGTAGCTTGAGGAAGAAATAATTTCCCATTATTTAAGACACGTTCCTCAGTTAATGAATATTATTAACAAAGAATATGACAAAAAAGATTATGATGTTAAAATATATATATTATTGCACTTAAATTGTCTTACTTCATGGATCTGAAGTCATTGTGTAATATATGGGTACAAGAGAAAGATGTGACAAACTGATTTTTTTTTCCATATCCCATTATATTGGTAATTCTGTAATAATGTCATTATCAAGCTTAAGTATATTTAAGTACTATATTATAGATGTCTTACTGCAATATTTCATGATTGTATTATCTTGATGGTGGAGCTGTGGAAAATATGAATGTTTTATATTTTCCGTTCATTACGACATTTCTATATTATCATTTATGCTTTAGTGGGCCCCCAAAAGACACTATTTTGAAATATTCCAGGAACATTTCTCGATGTAGGGGCAGGAATGGACAATGATTTTGTATTGCCGGTTAAGGCCTGGTAATGCTGAAATTCCCTATTATTTTGGTATATTTTTCATTCACAATGTCATATATGCAAAGAATATGGGAATGAGGTGATCAAATATTAAATTGTATATGTTTATACTATAATTCTGCATAATTTTGTTAATGTCATTGTAAATTCAGCTAAAAAGCAGACCCAACACTCTAGTCTTACATACTGTGTAGACGTCTGGTATGCTCGATTTTTTGCTTGTTCCAGACGTCCATAAGTACCTATTATTTTGGTACTACAGACTGTCTTCTTACACTAATATTTATGTCTTGACAGATGCCCATTATGCACACTTATGCACAATTCCTATCTCAAGTGGCAGCTAAATGGCATATTTCAACATCTACACAGTGTCACATGATGGTGCTTCCTGATGGCCCAATATCTCCCAACCACTGCTCGAAGCCAATTAAGTGACCTAACTGAGCAATCTTCATTTATGAATTGAGTGTAATTAATGCAAACAAAGCTAATTGATATGCAATTTCACTGTTAGACATTCAATGCCATGAGCCAGCCTATATACTATTAAGCAAAAAAAAAGAGTTAATGCATATTTTTGAACTGGTGGGCATTCTGACTTAATTGCGATGCTATCGTTACATCAGCATGTGGTAATGGTCTCACAAAACTGACTGCACTTTAGTTATGACAAAGTTGATATTAATTCCTCAGTTTAATTACAGAAAAAATGAAATCATATGTGAGAACTATATTGGACAATTTGCAGCAACTTGCATCAAAACAAAATCTACAATTGTATAGGATGATGGCCTGGCTCAACTAACATACTGTTTAGATTAGTCTGGAGTGCATCCCAATTCATTTGTTTTGTCTTATTATCGCTGTAATAATTATGTATAATCACTCTTCAATTTTCATTTGATTCTTCAAACTGACATCATGATTGAACATGATGTCAGTTTTCCCCAGGGGTTTTTTATAAATTTCATGCTTAGTTTTCTAAAGAAACATAATAAAGCTCATGACAAGGAAGATAGGAGTTTACAGAAAGACTATGACATACTAAAATAATTCAGCAGTTAGCAGTTTATTTAAGTGAAGTTTGTTGATTCTGATCAGTCACATTGTGAAATTATATTCAGGCTTTTGGTGTGATGAATACATGGTGAATGGTGAAATAACAGTCCAGTCCTATTGGTTTTTCTGTTTGTGGGCATGATGTCAACCCTCATGATGTCACAGATGAGAGAGAAAATTTTTAAAGACAATTCAAATTTGACAACAAGTTAAACTTTAATAACCATGTGTCACTGATCAGTAAAAAAGCTGCTCAACAGATAAATGCCTTACAGAGACTTAGCAAATACCTTAACTATACAAGCAAACTTAGGATTTATGAGTCATTTGTAGCCTTCAAATTTTGTATACTGTTCAATTGTCTATAACTCCTTTGCAGTAGGGCAAGACAAGAAACGTGAAAAATTGAATGAAAGAGCAATAGGACTTGTGTGCAATGACTATATGAACTCATACAATAATCTACTAAAAAATACTGGTAAAATAATGCTATATGTAACACGCAAGATTAACCTAGCCAAATTTGTTTACAACAGTACTTCATAAGACGTCACCACCAGTAGATAACTCCTTCTTCCCCAAACAAATCACTCCATATAATATGAGAGATAACTTGAAATTAATGAAACCAGTATACAACACAGTTCAGTATAGAATGAAATCAATTGCTTATCAAGGTTCTCTGGTGTGGAACATGTTACCCCATAACTTAGAGAACTTGGAAGATTTCTTGCAATTTAAAGACTCATTAAGAAGAAGCAATATCCTAAGTACCTGTCAATGTGGCAACTGTATTCTCTGTAAAAGAAATTCCTTGTAATAATTTTTAAGGGTATTTAACTACATATTTCATTTCACTCGCTCATTTGTAAATATTTCACCTTGTTTTGTTATATTTTCTGTCGGCGAAAAGCTTTTAGCTTGTGTTTTATGGTTTTTATGTCACCACTGACTTAAAATAAAATTTTATCTTATCTTTTCTGACAAATTATAACAATGACAGTAGAGGCTGTAATACTTAGTCAAATATACACTAGGTGCCAACACCTACAACATGACAGGTGTCGCCACAAGCCACTGCCCATGTAATTAATTTATGACTATTTGTTTATTGTTTGAAGTTTTCTTGATTCAGGAACAAATATACATGGCACAAACAAGGAAAAAGCACTCTAGATATGTATATAAGGTTCCTAATAGCATACATTTTGGGTTTCATGTAGGGCTCCAACTGACACATTTGCAAATGACTGCTCATAGTGAACCACTGTTCAAGTTTTTCTGCACAAGTTGATTTACAAACTGGTTACAAACTTTCCTCAGTTCTATGTTTGTAAAAAACCATCAAAATCATCAATATAACACTAGAATCACTAATAACTACCAACTACCTATAGTTAAGCACCAATTTGCCAAAAATTGCATCAAGCAAAAAATTCCTTCAAAATTCCACTCCTGTCCACATATTCTAAGAGAGAAAATACATACAGACAGTTTCACAGGTTTCTTAAATTTTGTTTACCTCAACTCTATGTTTAACGAAATTTGCATCTTTAGAGACTACCACATTTGCAATATCTAAAATTAAGGTTCACATTTCATGGCATTTGACCCATTCAATCTATAAAAAATGAAAAAGAAACAAATTAACTACTTTTGATTGAACCATTATAATCTAATACAAGGATGCTGAATAATAGTGACCCAAACTCATTTTGATCCTGCTCACTCTATTTTTTGCATTTTATAATTTTTTTTTCTTGTAATGAGAGTGAAATCAACAGTTCTGAAGACTTGCCTAGCGAGGTTCGTGCAAACCAGAACACCTTAAAGATCCTTTTATTAGATTTTTTTTAAATTTTATTAATTTGTTCCATTTTCTTGAGCTCTTTTCCCATTACTGCAAAAATAATACTCATGATGACTTTCTTTTTGTTGATTCAATTGCATCAAAGTTGATTTTATGTATCCCTCATATTATAATTGAGTAGCATCCAGAAAATGTTTCATAGGGGGGGGGGGGTTGACAAATTAAAATTTATTTTTTAGGGGCCGGCGTAATTTTTTATATTTCTTAATTAAAATGTACTAGGCCAAGGGAGTTAAATCCCCTATTTGGCAGTAGGTGGGCATTTTGATGATGTGCCCTCATTTCCCTGTGTATACGCAACATTTGTATATTGATGTACTGAGTTGTACTGGAGGCTCTTTGACTGTAAGGCATCACTGCATCATTTTTTTAATAAACCATTAAAAGCAAAGCAACTGGCAATGCAACTTGCAAAGTGAAATCTGCATTTTCCTTAGTAGCAGTCATTGTGCTAATTTTCTGAAGCTCTTTCAGCCAAAGAGTAGCCCAAAAAAAAAACTAAATCATCGCAGATGGTATGGTCATTCTTCAAATAAAATTGAGTTGGTTTAATTTTCTTCTCCCATATAATCTATCTGAAATTATAATTAAAGGTCACATGCACATTGAATTATATGTTTAAAAGGTGCCAATGGAATAGTGTTACAGTATTTTTTTTTCTTTTTTTTAGAAATTTTCCTGGTTGTTGCAAATCAAAAGAAAATGTTTATTTCAAATTAGCCCTAAACGTGACTCCCGATGTGCTTTGATGCATCTGGTCACGTATAGGAATAATATCAATTGCATAATCGTCAATCTTTCCCTGCCATTTCACGATAACCACACACACAGAGCTTTTTCCATTCATAGTTACGAAAGTTTGGTTAATTGCATTAGTCTGCTTCATGGGCTGACCAACATTAAGCAGCCCGCTGAAGTGAAACCAAACATCAACTCTGTCAACTGTTGATGACCATTTGTATTAAGCTATAACATGATGTACCAAATTAATTAGAAAGGAAATTAACCTTATTGTACGTGGTTTGTGAGATTGCAGTGAAGCATTCTGCACCTTTTTTCCTGGGATGAGATACATTTACACTGAAATGTTTTCTGAACATTTTCTCTAGCAAGCAGTGAATGATAGTGGTTTCCATACAGCTACTTAATATAATCCATATAGTCCAGGTCATACCATCCATTTTGAACCTTTGGATCAAAACTGATTTACTTCCTTTTTTCCAAGGACTTTCAAGGAAATGTTATTTCCAAAGTTTTGTAAGCAAGTCTATCAAAACGATTTTATCAATAATAGATAAATAAAGTCCGATATGTAATTTTAGATAATTTATTAACAAAATATTTGCATTCTAAAGCTGATTTGCTTTGGCCCCATCTACCTGAAAAGAAAACCAAATAAATCTATGAGCGAAGAAACAATCAGAGTATTTGTTAATTCTGTGAAGCAATTTATGATTTGGATGAACATTCCAAGGCAATTACCTAGTAGGAAGCATATTGCTGTCCGTAGTTGGCTCCATAACCATCAGCACTCTTGTGTCCATAGTTGTTTCCGTGCTGTCCATAGTTGGCACCAGAGTTGTCGTACTCGTTTCCGCTGTGTGCATAGCTGCTTCCCTTCTGGCGGTAGTACTGTCCGTAGGCTCCATAGTTGGCTCCATATCCGGAATCAAGCTTGTTGCCATAGTTGTTGCCGTGCTGGGCTCCATACTGACCATGGGGCTGGTAGTACTGGGAGCAGAGAGCGACAGCCACAAGGGCCAGGAGGATAGCAGCGGACAGGAGACGAGCCATGGTGTGTTTGTGGATGATGCAGAAGATCTGATGCTTCACCAAGCCTCTTCTCTCCTTTTATACTCCAGGCAATGATCATTCATCAATCTCTCGGCACCTTGGAACAATGCTTAATTAGGTCAAAGCACATGACCTTAATGTATCTGGGTCATCTGAGTAGAAAGGCTAGCCTCAAGGAAGAAATATTTTTATGGTCTTGAGAACAATGCCGACTATACTCCTGTACAATAATTTATAGTTGGCAGATCTCAAGATGGAAACTGCCATTCTCTTTTTGATCAGGAGGCATTTCAGGTTAGTTTCATTTGAAAATGGTCAGTCAAAACTAGACAACTAGTGTTATACGATGCTACCTGACACCGACCAGAACTGTCTGGCTAAAGCTGGTTACTCAAAGCCAGCTTTAAAAGTACATGCAGTACCATATCAGATAAATTTAATAACTTTTCCAATGATTACAATGACATTTTTGTGGGTTAACCGACTATATAAGCTAGAAGTAGACAGAAGCAGCCGGCTTTAGCCAGTTTTAGGTACAGCCAGGAATAGGTCACTACAGCTGCCTAGAGTTGACCTTATTTTATGAAACTAACTGTATGACACTTAATAAATGGAGCAAAGTATCATATTCATCATTGGTTCACTGGATCTACCACAATATATCAGCCGCCGTACTGAAGGTTTAATGTAACAAGTTCTGATTACATCTGTAATGATAAACTGATTCCCTAACATGTCAAACCATTAGTAGTAATATGTCCACTTGGAGTTAATTAATACAGTTCTTTAGTAGAGGAGACTGGCCTTTATCCTTTTTTACTATAAATATTATACACTTTGTCTTTCTCTCTGAGAGGTATGGAGACATCTTCAAAGACAATTCTGGTGTTGATTTTCCTCTGAAACTTTGTTAAATCACATTTCTCAGTCAAAGCAGATGGAGAGGAGATATGCACTTCGATGCATGTGTCAAGCGGGTTGGTGGCAGAAATTGAAGTGTGATTTCCTTGAATATTGTCAGCCCTGCAATGTCAAGATGGCGCCATTGTCAATCATTAAATCTCTGAGCCTTTAACCTTGCCATAAGGCCCTTATGCAAGATTACAGAATAACACCTGTTCACAGGCAGCATGTGATTGCATGCTTATTTGAGGAGCATTTCAGTAGCTAAAGGAAGAAATAATTTCCCATTATTTAAGACACATTCCTCCGTACATGAATTATTATTAACAAAGAATATGACAAAAAATATTATGATGTTAAAAGATATATATTATTGCACTTAAATTGTCTTACTTCATGGATTCGAAGTCATTGTATACTATATGGGTTCAAGAGAAAGATGTGACAAACTGATTTTTTTTTCCATATCCCATTATATTGGTAATTCTGTAATAATGTCATTATCAAGCTTAAGTATATTTAAGTACTATATTATAGATGTCTTACTGCAATATTTCATGATTATATTATCTTGATGGTGGAGCTGTGGAAAATATGAATGTTTTATATTTTTCGTTTATTATTACATTTCTATATTATTATTTATGCTTGAATGGAACTCCCAAAAGACACAATAATTATTTACACTATTTTAAAATATTCCAGGAACATTTCATGATGTAGGAGCAGGAATGGACAACGAATTTGTATTGCCGGTTAAGGCCTGGTTAATGCTGAAATTCCCTATTATTTTGGTATAATTTTTATTCACAATGTCCCATATGCAAAAAATATGGGAATGAGGTGATCAAATATTAAGTCGTATATGTATATACTATAATTCTGTATAATTTTGTTAAATTATAAATAAAAAATGTCATTGTAAATTCAACTGAACCAGACCCAAAATTCCAGTCTTATGTCCGTTGTAGACGTCTGGTATGCTCTATATTTTGCTGGTTCCAGACGTCCATAAGTACCTATTATTTTGATACTACAGACTGTCTTCTTACACTAATATTTATGTCTTGACAGATGCCCATTATGCACACTTATGCACAATTCTTATCTCTAGTGGCAGCTAATTGGCATATTTCAACATCTACACACATGATGGTGCTTCACTGCATGATGCCAATTAAGTGACCTAACTGAGCAATCTTCATTTATGAATTGAGTGTAATTAATGCAAACAAAGCTAATTGATATGAAATTTCACTGTTAGACATTCAATGCCATAAGCCAGCCTATATACTATTAAGCAAAATAAAAGAGTTAAGACATATTTTTGAACTGTGGGCATTCTGACTTAATTGCGATGCCATCGTTACATCAGCATGTGGTAATGGTCTCACAAAACTGACTGCACTGTCGTTATGACAAAGTTGATATTAATTCCTCAGTTTAATAACAGAAAAAATGAAATCATATGTGAGAACTATATTGGACAATTTGCAGCAACTTGCATCAAAACAAAATCTACAATTGTATAGGCTGATGGCCTGGCTCAGCTAACTTACTATTTAGATTAGTCTGGAGTGCATCCCAATTCATTTTTGTCTTATTATCACTGTAATAATTATGTATAATCACTCTTTAATTTTCATTTGATTCTTCAAACTGACATCATGATTGACCATGATGTCAGTTTTCCCTGGGTTTTGGATAAATTTCATGCTTATTTTTCTAAAGAAACATAATAAAGCTCATGATAAGGAAGATAGGAGTTTACAGAAATACTTTATGACATACTAAAATAATTCAGCAGTTAGCAGTTTATTTAAGTGAAGTTTGCTGATACTGATCAGTCACATTGCGAAATGATATTCAGGCTTTTGGTTTGATGAATACATGGTGACGGGTGAAATAACAGTCCAGTCCTATTGGTTTTGCTGTTTGCGGGCATGATGTCAACCCTCATGATGTCATTGATGAGAGAGAAAAATTTAAAAGACAATTCAAATTTGACAACAAGTTAAACTTTAATAACCATGTGTCACTGATCAGTAAAAAAGCTGCTCAACAGATAAATGCCTTACAGAGACTTAGCAAATACCTTAACTATACAAGCAAACTTAGGATTTATGAGCATAGTAGATAACTCCTTCTTCCCCAAACAAATCACTCCATATAATATGAGAGATAACTGTGTTGTATACTGGTTTCATTAATTTCAACAAATCACTCCATATAATATGAGAGATAACTTGAAATTAATGAAACCAGTATAGAACACAGTTAAGTATAGAATGAAATCAATTGCTTATCAAGGTTCTCTGGTGTGGAACATGTTACCTCATAACTTAAAGAACTTGAAGATTACTTGCAATTTAAAGAGTCCTAAGTACCTGTCAAATGTGGCAATTGTATTCTCTGTAAAATAAATTCCTTGTAATAAGTTTTAATGGTATTTAACTACATATTTCATTTCACTCGCTCATTTGTAAATATTTCACCTTGTTTTGTTATATTTTCTGTCGGCGAAAAGCTTTTAGCTTGTGTTTTTTGTTTTTTATGTCACCACCGATCTTATCTGAGAAATTATTACAATGACAGTAGAGGCTGTGATACTTAGTCAAATATACACTAGGTGCCAACACCTACAACATGACAGATGTCGCCACAAGGCACTGCCCATGTAATTAATTTATAACTATTTGTTTATTGTTTGAAGTTTTCTTGATTCAGGAACAAATATGCATGGCACAAACAAGGAAAAAGCACTCTAGATATGTATATAAGGTTCCTAATAGCATACATTTTGGGTTTCATGTAGGGCTCCAACTGACACATTTGCAAATGACTGCTCATAGTGAACCACTGTTCAAGTTTTTCTCCACGAGTTGATTTACAAACTGGTTACAAACTTGAACAGGAAACACTGCCCTTTTATTTCCTCAGTTCTATGTTTGAAAAAACCATCAAAATCATCAATATAACACTAGAATCACAAATAACTACCAACTATCTATAGTTCAGCACCAATTTGCCAAAAATTGCATCAAGCAAAAAATTCCTTCAAAATTCAACTCCTGTCCACATATTCTAAGAGAGAAAATACATACAGACAGTTTCACAGGTTTCTTAAATTTTGTTTACCTAAACTCTATGTTTAACAAAATTTGCATCTTTAGAGACTACTACATTTGCAATATCTAAAATTAAGGTTCACATTTCATGGCATTTGACCCATTCAATCTATAAAAAATGAAAAAGAAACAAATTAAACTACTTTTGATTAAACCATTATAATCTAATGCAAGGATGCTGAATAAAAGTGACCCAAACTCTTTTTGAGCCTGCTCACTCTATTTTTTGCATTTTATTAATTGTTTTTATTGTAATGAGAGTGAAATCAACAGTTCTGAAGACTTGCCCAGCAAGGTTGGTGCGAACCAGAACACCTTAAAGATCCTTTTATTAGATTTTTTTTAAATTTTATTAATTTGTTCCATTTTCATGAGCTCTTTTCCCATTACTGCAAAAATAATACTCATGATGACCTCCTTTTTGTTGATTTAATTGCATCAAAGTTGATTTTATGTATCCCTCAAAATATAATTGAGTAGCATCCAGAAAATGTTTCATGGGGGGGGGGGGGGGTGGTTGACAAATTAAAATTTACTTTTTGGGGGCTGGCGTAATTTTTTATATTTCTTAATTAAAATGTACTAGGCCAAGGGAGTTAAATCCCCTATTTGGCAGTAGGTGGGCATTTTGATGATGTGCCCTCATTTCCCTGTGTATGTATATGCAACATTTGTATATTGATGTACTGAGTTGTACTGGAGGCTCTTTGACTGTAAGGCATCACTGCATCATTTTTTTAATAAACCATTAAAAGTAAAGCAACTGGCAATGCAACTTGCAAAGTGAAATGTGCATTTTCCTTAGTAGCAGTCATTGTGCTAATTTTCTGAAGCTCTTTCAGCCAAAGAGTAGCCCAAAAAAAAAACTAAATCATCTCAGATGGTATGGTCATTCTTAAAATAAAATTGAGTTGGTTTCATTTTCTTCTCCCATATAATCTATCTGGAATTGAAATTAAAGGTCACATGAACATTGAACTATATGTTTAAAAGGTGCCATTGAAATAGTGTTGCAGTTGTTTTTTTTCTTTTAATTTATTTTAGAAAATTGCTGGTTGTTCCAAAACAAAAGAAAATGTTTATTTCAAATTAGCCCTAAACGTGACTCCCGATGTGCTTTGATGCATCTGGTCACGTTTAGGAATAATATCAATTGCATAATCGTCAATCTTTCACTGCCATTTCATGATAACCAAACGCACACAGCTTTTTCCATTCATAGTTATGAAAGTTTGGTTAATTGCATTAGTCTGCTTCATGGGCTGACCAAAATTAAGCAGCCCACTGAAGTGAAACCAAACATCAACTCTGTCAACTGTTGATGACCATTTGTATTAAGCTATAACATGATGTACCAAATTAATTAGAAATGAAATTAACCTTATTGTATGTGGTTTGTGAGATTGCAGTGAAGCATTCTGCACCTTGTTTTCCTGGGATGAGATACATTTACACTGAAATTTTTTCTGATCATTTTGTCTAGCAAGCAGTGAATGATAGTGGTTTCCATACAGCAACTTAATATAATCCATATAGTCCAGGTCATACCATCCATTTTGAACCTTTGGATCAAAACTGATTTACTTCCTTTTTTTCCAAGGAGTTTCAAGGAATAGTTATTTCCCAAGTTTTGTAATCAAGTCTATCTAATTGATTGTTATCAATAATAGACAAACAAAATCCAGTATTTTAATGTTAGATAATTTATTTACAAAAACTTCACACTCTAAAGCTGAAATGCTTGGGCCCCAATCGACCTGAAAAGAAAACCAAATAGATCTTATTAGCAAGGAAAGAATCGGAGCATTTATCAATTCCATAAAGCAGTTTCTGAGTTGGATGAATATTTCATGGTAATTACCTAATAAGCAGCATATTGCTGTCCGTAGTTGGCTCCATAGCCAGCAGCACTCTTGTGTCCGTAGTTGTTTCCGTTCTGTCCATAGTTGGCACCAGAGTTGTCGTACTCGTTTCCGATGTGGGCATAGCTGCTTCCCTTCTGGCGGTAGTACTGTCCGTAGTTTCCATGGTTAGCTCCATATCCGGAATCATGCTTGTTGCCATAGTTGTTGCCATGCTGGGATCCATACTGACCATGAGGCTGATAGTACTGGGAGCAGAGAGCAACAGCCATGAGGGCCAGGAGGATAGCAGCGGACAGGAGACGAGCCATGGTGTATTTGAAGATGATACAGAAGAACTGATGCCTCACCAAGCCTCTTCTCTCCTTATATACTCCAGGCAGTCATCATTCATAAATCTCTCGGCACCTTGGAACAATGCTTAATTAGGTCAAAGCACATGACCTTAATGTTTCTGGGTCATCTGAGTAGAAAGGCTAGCCTCAAGTAAGAAATGTTTTTATGGTCTTGGGAACAATGCCGACTATACTCCTATGCAATAATGCAGATCTCAAGATGGAAACTGCCATTCCCTTTTTGATAAGGAGGCATTTCAGGTTAGTTTCATTTGAAAATGGCCAGTCAAAACTAGAAAACTAGTGCTATTCGATGCTACCTGATACTAAACAGAACTGTCTTGGTAAAGCTGGCTACTGAAAGCCAGCTCTAAAAGTACATGCAGTACCATATCACATAAATTTAATAAATTTTCCAATGTATACATTTTTGTGGGTTTACCGACTATATAAGCTAGAAGTAATTAGAAGCAGCCGGCTTCAGCCGGCTGTAGCCAGTTTTAGCTGTCTAGAGTTGACCTTATTTATGAAACTAACTGTATGTTACTGAATAAATAGAGCAAAGTATCATATTCATCATTGGTTCCCTGGATCTACCACTATATATCATCCGCCATACTGAAGGTTTAATGAAACAAGTGCTGATCTGCAATAATAAACTGATTCCCTAACATGTCAAACCATGACATAATTAGTAGTAATATGTCCACTTGGAGTTAATTAGTAAAGTTTTTCAGTAGAGGAAACTAGCCTTTATCCTTTGTTACTATGAATAGTATATACACTTTGTCTTTCTGGGAGGTATGGAGACATCTGCAAACACGATTCTGATGTGGGCTTTACTCTGAAACTTTTCACGTTTCTCAGCCAAAGCAGATGCATGTTTCAAGTGGGTTGGTGGCAGAAATTGAAGTGTGATTTCCATGAATATTGTCAGCCTTGCAATGTCAAGATGGCGCCATTGTCAATCATTAAATCTCTGAACCTTTAACCTTGCCATATGGCCCTTATGCAAGATTACAGAATAACACCTGTTGACAGGCAGCATGTGATTGCATGCCTATTTTAGGAGCATTTCAGTAGCTAAAGGAAGAAATAATTTCCCATCATTTAAGACACATTTCTCAGCACATGAATTATTATTAACAAAGAATATGACGAAAAAGATTATGATGTTAAAAGATATATATTATTGCACTTGAATTGTCTTACTTCATGGATTCAAAGTCATTGTGTACTATATGGGTTCAAGAGAAAGATGTGACAAACTGATTTGTTTTCAATATCCCATTATATTGGAAATTCTGTTATAATGTCATTATCAAGCTTAAGTATATTTAAGTACTATATTATAGATGTCTTACTGCAATATTTCATGATTGTATTATCTTGATGGTGGAGCTGTGGAAAATATGAATGTTTTATATTTTCCGTTCATTACGACATTTCTATATTATCATTTATGCTTTAGTGGACCCCCAAAAGACACAATTACACTATTTTGAAATATTCCAGGAACATTTCTCGATGTAGGGGCAGGAATGGACAATGATTTTGTATTGCTGGTTAAGGCCTGGTAATGCTGAAATTCCCTATTATTTTGGTATATTTTTCATTCACAATGTCCTATATGCAAAGAATATTGGAATAAGGTAATCAAATATTAAGTCGTATATGTATAAACTTTAATTCTGCATAATCTTATTAATGTCATTGCAAATTCAGCTAAAAACCAGACCCAAAACTACAGTCTTACATACGGCTCTATATTTTGCTGGTTCCAGACGTCCATAAGTACCTATTATTTTGGTACTACAGACTGTCTACTTACGCTAATATTTATGTCTCAACAGATGCCCATTATGCACACTTATGCACAATCATTATCTCTAGTGGCAGCTAATAGGCATATTTCAACATCTACACACATGATGGTGCTTCCTGATGGCCCAATATCTCCCAACCACTGCTTGAAGCCAATTAAGTAACCAAACTGAGCAATCTTCATTGATGAATTGAGTGTAATTAATGCAAACAAAGCTAATTGATATGCAATTTCACTGTTAGACATTCGATGCCATAAGCGAAATAAAAGAGTTAAGGCAAATTTTTGAACTGGTGGGCATTCTGACTTAATTGTGATGCTATCTTTACATTGGCATCTAGTAATAGTCTCACAAAACTGACTGCACTTTTGTTATGACAAAGTTGATATTAATTCCTCAGTCTAACACCAGAAAAATTAAATCATATGTGAGAACTATATTTGACAATTTGCAGCAACTTGCATGAAAACAAAATCTACAGTTTTATTCACCATTCGCCATTGATAGAATTTACTCGATGCACATATGCAGATAATCAACGGAAAAAGGCCTGTATAGGCTGATGGCCTGGCTTAACTAACACATGATGTCAGTTTTCCCCAGGGGTTTTTGATACATTTTATGCTTATTTTTCTAAAGAAACATAATAAAGCTCATGCCAAGCAAGATAGGAGTTTACAGAAAGACTATATGACATACTAAAATAATTCAGCAGTTTATTTAAATGAACTTTGCTGATTCTGATCAGTCACATTGTGAAATTATATTCAGGCTTTTGGTGTGATGAATACATGGTGAATGGTGAAATAACAGTCCAGTCCTATTGGTTTTTCTGTGTGTGGGCATGATGTCACAAATTCTGCTGAGCATCACAGTTTACTGAAGTGAGAAATCAGTGCTTGTAAAACCCTCATAAAAGACTATTCTACAAATTATTACAATGACAGTAAAGGCTGTGATACTCAGTCAAATATAGACTAGGTGGCAACACCTACAACATGACTGGTGTCACCACAAGCCACTACCCATGTAATTAATTCATAACTATTTGTTTATGGTTTGAAGTTTTCTTGGAATGCTATTGAGGAACAAATATGCATGGCACGAACAAGCAAAAAGCACTCTGGATATGTATATAAGGTGCCTAATAGCATAACTGTTGGTTTTCATGTTAGGCTGCAACTGGCAAATTTGCATATGACTGCTCATAGTGAACCGCTGTTCAAATTCTTATATTGAATGTCACCGATCTATGTCAACTGCATAAGCTGATTTACAAACTGGTTAGTAACTTGAACAGGAAACACTGCCCTTTTATTTTCTCAGCTCTGTGTTTGTGAAAAACCATCCAAATCATCAATATAACACTAAACAAAAATAACTACCAACTATCTGTAGTTAAGCACCAATTTGCCAAAAATTGCATCAAGCAAAAAATTCCTTCAAAATTTAACTCCTGTCCACATATTCTAGAGAGAAAATACATACAGACAGTTTCTCTAATTACGTGAAAAATTACCTAATCTCTAAGTATAACAAAATTTGCATCTTTAGAGACTACTGCATTTGCAATATCTAAAATTAAGATTCACAGTTCATGGCATTTGACTCATTCAACCTAAAAGAAAATGAGAAAGAAACAAATTCACTCCTTTTAATTGAACCATTATAATGTAATACAAAGGGGCTGAATAATAGTGACCCAAACTCTTTTTGAGCCTGCTCACTCTATGTTTTGCAATTCATTAATTTTTTTCTTGTAATGAGAGTGAAATCAACAGTTCTGAAGTCTTGCCCGGTGAGGTTCGAGTGCAAACCAGAACACCTTAAAGATCCTTTTAGCAGAATTTTTTTTTAATTTGATGAATTTGTTCCATTTTCACGAGCTCTTTTTCCATTACTGTAGAAATAATACCCATGATGACCTCCTTTTGTTGATTCAATCCCATCGAAGTTGATCTTATGTATCTCTCAAAATATAATTGAGTAGCGTGTCAACCTCAGGAGTGCATCCAGAAGATTTTTCATGAGGGTGGTTTGACAAATTAAAAGTTATTGCGGGGGCCGCTTAATTTTTAATATTTCTTTATTAAAATGTGCTAGGCCAAGGGAGTTAAACCCCCTAACCCCCCCCCCCCCTGTACTGAGTTGTACTGGAGGCTCTTGGAATGTAAGGCATCACTGCATCATTTTTTTAATAAATCATTAAACATTTGTTAAAGCAAAGCAACTGGCAATGCAAAGTGAAATGTGTGTTTTCCTTAGTAGCAGTCATTGTGCTAATTTTCCGAAGCTCTTTCAGCCAAAGAGTACAAGTGGCCCATTTTCTTCTCCCGTATAATCTATCTGGAATTGAAATTAAAGGTCACATGAACATTGAACTATATGTTTAAAAGGTGCCATTGAAATAGTGTGGCAGTAGTTGTTTTCTTTTTTTTAGAAATTTTACTGGTTGTTACAAATAAAAAGAAAATGCTTATCTCAACTTAGCCCCAAACGTGTCTCCCGATGTGCTTTGATGCATCTGGTCATGTATAGGATTAATATCAATTGCATAATCGTCAATCTTTTACTGCCATTTCACAATACCACACACACACAGCTTTTCCATTCATAGTTAGGAAAGTTTGGTTAATTGCATTAGTCTGCTTTATGGGCTGACCAACATTAAGTAGGCCACAGAAGTGAAACCCGACATCAACTCAGTCAACTGTTGATGACCATTTAAATTAAGCTATAACATGATGTACCAAATTAGTTAGACTGAAATGAAATTAACCTAATTGTACGTGGTTTGAGAAATGGCAGTGATGCTTCAGGTCAGTTGAGTGCTTGAGGTCAGTTGAGTACAAGCTGATCTGAGAACAAGCTAGCCAATTACCTGTCACACATTCTGCTGGTGGATTGAAATGGAAATAATCTTTGGCTTACACATATTGCTGTGGATTTCATTAGTTTTTGTGGACCAGGGACCTTCAACTTTAAGCTCAGGTTTTATATTGCAGGGGGGAGGGTTGTTATTTTGATGGAGTGATATAATGACCTGAACACTGGTGTGTAATACATGTATGAGGAAGCATTCCCCCCAACCCTTTTTTCCTGGGATGAGATACATTTACACTGAAATGTTTTCTGATCATTTTATCTAACAAGCAGTGAAGGATAGTGGTGTCCGTAAAACTACTTAATATAATCCATGCAGTCCAAGTCATACCATCCATCTTGAACCTATGAATCAAAGCAGATTTTCTTCCCTTTTTTCCAAGGAGTTTGAAGGAATAGTTATTTCCCAAGTTTTGTAATCAAGTCTATCAAATAGATTATTATCAATAATAGACAAACAAAATCCAGGTTTTTAATTTTAGATAATTTATTTACAAAAACTTCACAATCTAAAGCTGATTTGCTTGGGCCCTATTGACCTGAAAAGAAAACCAAATAGATATGATGAGCAAAGAAAGAATCAGAGCATTTGTCATTTCCGTTAAGCAATTTGTAAGTTGGATGAATATTTCATGGTAATTACCTAATAAGCAGCATATTGCTGTCCGTAGTTGGCACCATAGCCAGCAGCACTCTTGTGTCCATAGTTGTTTCCGTTCTGTCCGTAGTTGGCACCAGAGTTGTCATACTCATTTCCGATGTGGGCATAGCTGCTTCCCTTCTGGCGGTAGTACTGTCCGTAGTTTCCATGGTTAGCTCCGTATCTGGAATCATGCTTGTTGCCATAGTTGTTGCCGTGCTGGGCTCCATACTGACCATGGGGCTGATAGTACTGGGAGCAGAGAGTGACAGCCACGAGGGCCAGGAGGATAGCAGCGGACAGGAGACGAGCCATGGTTGTGTTTGCAGATGATACAGAAGAACTGATGCTGCACCAAGCCTCTTCTCTCCTTTTATACTCTAGGCAATCATCATTCATCAATCTCGTGGAAAATTTTGTACTTAGGTCAAAGCACATGACCTTTATGTATCTGGGTCATCTGAGTGTAAAGGTTAGCCTCAAGCAAGAAGTATTTTTATGGTCTTGGGAAAAATGCTGACCATACTCCTATGCTATAATTTGTACTTGTCAGATATCAAGATGGAAAATGCCTTTGATAAGGAGGCATTTATATTGAATAAATGGAAAAATGATACTGAATAAATGGAACAGTGTATTATTTTTATCATTTGTTCACGGGATGCACTACATATCATCTGCCATACTGAAGGTTTAATGAAACAATTTCTGATTATATCTGAAATGATAATCTGCTTCACTAACATGTCCAACGATGACATAATTAGTAGTAGTATGTCAACTTGCAGTTTATTAATAAAGTTATTTAGTAGAGGAATCTGGCCTTTGTCATTTGTTATGCACTGTCTTTCCCTATGGAGATATCTGCAAACACGATTTTGGTGTGAATTTCACTGTTAGACTAAACTTTGTTAAATAAAATTATTTTCAGCAAAGCAGATGGAGGGGAGATAAAAAAATAATGTTTTCAACATGTGTCAAGCAGGTTGGTGGCAGAAATTGAAGCGTGATTTCATTGGAAAAAGTCAGCCTGGAAATGTCAAGATGGTGCCATTTTCATCAGCGGTCATACCTTGTTAGAAGTATACAGTAAACCTATCAGTAGATATTGTGTACTGTATTGGTTTAAGAGAAGGAAATGTAGCAAAACGATATTTTTAGATTTCCCATCATTATGGAAAATTCTGTTATAAATGTCGAAATTGCGTAAAAAGTTGAAGTACTACAAGAAAGATGTTTCTTACTGCAATATTTCATGCTAATATTGACGGTGGAGCTCTGGAAAATATGATTTTTTCACATTTTCCCTTTATTATGACATTCCTGTGTTATTGTTTGTGCTTTAATGAAACCCACAAAAGACACAATTACACTATTTTAAAATATTCCAGGAATATTTCATGCATGTAGGGGCAGCAATGGACAATGAATGTGTATTGCCGGTTAAGTCCTGGTTAATGCCTAAATTCCTATGATTTTGATGTATTTTTCATTCACAATGTCCTATAAGCAAAGAATATGGGAATGAGGTGATCAATTATTAAGTCATATATGTATACACTTCAATTCTGCATAATTTTATTAATTTCATTCTAAATTATAATAAAAAAAACTCAAAAGGCGCAAACTAGGCCATAAGTACTTGTGTTGTACTAAATTTGATGAATGTATATGCCGTAGTGTCAGATTTCTCCTCCAGAAATGAAGTGTGCTGCCCGTCCGCCCACCCACCCACCGCGAGATGTACATTATTTTGCTATAGTAACAACAATACCTCTTCAAACATATACTCGTTCGCTGAGGTTAAAAATTGTGTTAGGCAAATGGATTTATAGTTTGATAAGCGTGACATTGATCCATTCTAAATTTAGCACATCAAATGTATAGCATTGCAATATGTGCATCACCACTGAGCACAAACATTATGTAGTAAAAAAAAGACCATCCACAACATATGCTATTTGAGTATGTCAAAGCTTGCAAGTTCTGGTCAAGTGGCTAACGTTTTGAACAGCTCCACTGAAAATGTTGACTGTGTCTAGAAAAACTGACCCTCAGTACAGGCATTTGCCACAATGACAGCATTTAAATTAGCAAGTTACTATACAATAAGACCAAGGTCACTTTGTCAAGAACAGCTTGTGCAACTGCCTTCAAGGATGGGGCCAGTTTTAGTAAAAAACATCATGTCACACCTCAAAAATGGCAATATTATACACAAAAATTAGTTTCCTTCTTATTTGGAGTGATAACTGCCATTATTCATGGGTATCTACAACTTTTTATCTGGAAAATCCTTGCCTGTTCGCTAGGAATGTACAATTCTCATCTTGAGTGGCAGCTAATTAGCATATTTCACTATCTACACACTATCTCCCAACCACCGTGTGCTGTCTGAGTAATCTTTGTTTAAAGTTGATGGTAATCAGTGCAAACTAAACTAATTGATATACAATTTCAATGTTAAACATTCAGTGCCATAAGACAGCCTATGGACTATTAAGCCAATTTCTTTGTATTTAAGTCTGACTGGTAAGCTAGCAAAATAATTGCCATCAAGCTCAGGGCATTTCCTAATGTATTCAGCTGCAATCTGATTGGCTGTAAATGGAGGATAGTCATCCCACTATAAAAAAACAATTTTATCATAAAAAATATCTTCCATGTATATTAGTTTTGTTTTATAAAATATTTTTTTTATAGAATAGTCTTACATTGCTCTTTATTCATGACATAATGAGGGTTTCACAGCCATTGATTGGTCAATAGGGGATTTTCATGGCAGGTTCGCTATATTTCCACCAGGTGGTGTCAACAGAATGCTGCCATTAATAATGTTGGCTGAAAAGGTTTCTGCCCTTCATTGGCTGAAGCAAAGTGCATGCTAGGAGCAGTATTTTTAGTGCATTTTAATAAATATTTGACATCTTATCATTTAATCAATTTCCACTTTTTCCCTGAGAAAATTAAATTTATGGAAACAGTTAGCCTGCAATGTCTGAAAAGCAAAGCGAGTAATAAGAATAGATGAAAGACTTATGTTCTTCTGAATTCAGGGCTGCTCAGTGAAGAGACTCTATTCTGTAAAGTGTGATGCACAGAAGAGGTGCAATATCATGCCTAAAAACAAAAAAGCCAATAATACTGAAGTGTGATGCCATCCTTTACCATGTATTCGTCACACTAAAAACCCAGAGATTCTCTCTTTTGCAATTGTTGTAGGTCACCTGTAACAATGTTGCTGATCAAAACAGCAAACTTCACTTAATTGAGTCAGAAAGGCTTTTACAATGCTATGGTGTTTGACTTGAGCTTTATTATGTTGTTGGGGAAATGAAGCATAAAATGCATGTAAACACAGGAGAAAACTGTGACATCATGTTCACAGAATCAAGTGGAAATTGATGAGAGATTGTACATAATTATTACAACAATAATAAATGCTTTACAATAGTGACTTTCTGAACAGGATTAGTCACTTTCCAAATAAATTTAAATGTATGTTTTTAAATATTCAAAAAAATCATATTCTGTAATCCATAGATATATATATATATATATATATATATATATATTAGTAGTTTAGATGGAGTGCATATGTAAATAGATGCAAAATCAATTTTATCCAACAAGAGCTCAACATCAGCTGGGTGTATTCTGGCCACTGGATTATATTTCAAAGTATTCGGTTGTACCAGCTATAATTCATTCGCAAACCGAAGTGAAGCCACTATGGACCACATGTTTAAAGTCAAGCACTGACATGAAAGTAAGTTCACCATTTTTATTGACAGACAAAATTATATTTACATTGCATCACAATAACAATACCCAGCATGAGTTTGAGATCTGAAATGAAAAAAAAGACAAAATTATTGAATAAACAACAATTTATGTTGAAATAACTGAGTGAACTCCTCATGTTCATTTTTCAAACTTTGTAAAGTCCTGAGATTAAACTCTTTGCATCATAGTACCTAGTAAGCAGCATATTGCTGTCCGTAGTTGGCTCCATAACCAGCAGCACTCTTGTGTCCGTAGTTGTTTCCCTGCTGTCCATGGTTGGCACCAGAGTGATCGTACTCGTTTCCGAGATGGGCATAGCTGCTTCCCTTCTGGCGGTAGTACTGTCCGTAGTTTCCGTGGTTAGCTCCGTATCCGGAATCAAGCTTGTTGCCGTAGTTGTTGCCGTACTGGGCTCCATACTGACCATGGGGCTGATAGTACTGGGAGCAGAGAGCGACAGCCACGAGGGCCAGGAGGATAGCAGCGGACAGGAGACGAGCCATGGTATGTTTGTGGATGATACAGAAGAACTGATGCTGCAACAAGCGTTATCTCTCCTTTTATACTCTAGGCAATCATCATTCATTAATCTCCAGGCACCCTGGAACAATGCTTTATCAGGTCAAAGTACATGACCTTCATGTATCTGGGTCATCTGTGTAGAAAGGTTAGCCTCAAGTAAGAAAAATTGTATGGTCTTGGGAACAATGCAGACCATACTCCTATGCAATAATTTGTACTTGGCAGATCTCAAGATGGAAACTGCCTTTCACATTTTGATATTATGATACTGAATAAATGGAACAATGTATTATTTTTATCATTGGTTCACAAGATGTCCCAAAACATATCACCCGCCATACTGAAGGTTTAATGAATTTGGATGCATGTGTCAAGCAGGTTGGTGGCAGAAATTGAAGCGTGATTTCGGTGGAAATGTAAAGATAACGCCATTGTCATCATCTGTCATACCTTGTTAAAAGTATACAGTAAACCTTTTGGTAGATTGATCCGAATATTTCGGCCTGTGTTATAGTTTAGGCCTGACAGTATGTTCTATTATCCTGGAATATTGTTCATTCAGAATGTCCTATATGCAAAAAATATGGGAATAAGGAGATCAAATATTACATCTCATATGACATTGTATATACTTTAATTCTGCTTAATTTTATTAATGTTATTCTGAATTATGAGAATGTAGAAAAAAAAAAAAAATTCTTAGCATTTTTTCCAGATTTTTTACTTATAATGAAAAAAAAGTATGATATAAATGTCAATATGGAGTGTAAAAGGTTAAAGTACCATAATTAAGACATCTAAATGTGAAATTTATTCTATGTAGGGCTATTAGCATCTCAAATGTGGGATCAAGGAAAAATATGAACATTTGCCCCTTGATATGACAATCTTGTTAAATTCATGGCCAGGATACCCCCAAAAGACACAACTACACTATTTTAAACAGATTGCAGAAATGTTTTATGCACATAGGTGAAATAGTGTCTGAATACTGCTACCAAAAAAAAAAATCAAATCAAAAGGCAGAACTAGGCCATAAGGACTTGTGTTGTACTAAATTTTATTAATGTATGTCAGATTTCTAATCCAGAAATGAAGTGTGCCATCCGTCCGCCCAACCACCCAATGTGCTCGACTGACATTATTTTGCTAAATTAACTGCAATACCTCTTCAAACGTAAACTCGTTCGCTGAGGTAAAACATTGTGTTCGGCAAAGGGATTTATAGTTGATCCTTAATTTAGCACAGCAAATGTATAGTATTGCAATGTGTGCATCACCACTGAGCAAACATGATGTAGTGACATAAAAAAAAGACCATCCCCAACATATGTTATTTAGGTATGTCAAAGCTACAGATGGTCAATGGCAGGCTTCTCTTGCAAGTTCTGGTCAAGTGGCTAACCTTTTGAACAGCACAGCACCACTGACAATTTTTACTGTGTCTAAAATAACTGACCCTCAGTACAGGTGTTTGCCATCATGAGAGCACTTAAATTAGCAAGTTAGCATAAAATAAGACCAAGGTTACTGACTTTGTCAAGAACAGCTTTTACCCCGGGCCCCAGATGGGGCCAGTTTTAGTCAAAAACATCATGTCACACCTCAAAAATGGCAATATTATACACAAACATAATTGTCCTTTGTATTTTGAGTCATAACTGCCATTATTCATAGGTATCTACCACTTTGTATCAGGAAAATCCTTGCCTGTTCCTTGCCTGTTCCTTGAATGTTCCTTGCCTGTTCCTTGTCTGTTTGCTAGGAATGTTCAATTATCATTTCTAGTGGCAGCTAATTAGCATATTTCACCGTCTACACACATGATGGTGCTTCCTCATCGGCCAATATCTCTCAACCACTGTGTGCTGTCAAACAATTACGTGACCTATCTGAGTAATCTTTGTTTAAGAACTGAATGGGCCTGTTTGACTGGGCTAGCAAAAACAATTGGCATCAAGATCAGGGCATTTCCTGATGTATTCAGCTACAATTTGATTGGCTGTTGCAAATGACATGATGGAGCTCAGTCATCTAATAACAATTTTGTCATCAAAAATATTTTGCATGTATATTAGTATAGTGTTCAGTTGTACCAGCTATAATTCAATCGCAAAGCAAGCCGAAGTGAAGCCTCTCTGGGCCACATGTTTATAGTCAAGCACTGACATGGAAGTAAGTTCATAATTTTTATTGACAAACAAAATTATATTTACATTGCATCACAATTACAATTACCAGCATGAGTTTGAGATCTGAAATGAAAAAAGACAACAATTATTGAATAAACAACAATTTATGTTTTGAAATAACTAAGTAAACACCTCGTGTTAATTTTTCAAACTTTGTGAAGTTCTGAGATTAAACTCTTTTTTTTTGTCATTATTGTACCTAGTAAGCAGCATATTGCTGTCCGTAGTTGGCCCCATAACCAGCAGCACTCTTGTGTCCGTAGTTGTTTCCCTGCTGTCCATGGTTGGCACCAGAGTGATCGTACTCGTTTCCGAGATGGGCATAGCTGCTTCCCTTCTGGCGGTAGTACTGTCCGTAGTTTCCGTAGTTAGCTCCATATCCGGAATCAAGCTTGTTGCCATGGTTATTTCCGTACTGGGCTCCATACTGACCATGGGGCTGGTAGTACTGGGAGCAGAGAGCAATAGCCACAAGGGCCAGGAGGATAGCAGCGGACAGTAGACGAGCCATGGTGTATTTGCAGATGATACAGAAGAACTGATGCTCAGTGACACACTAGCCAGGTCTTATATACAAGACCAGCACCATTAATTAGTGATGAACAATGGATTATCAGGTCAAAGCACATGACCTATAAATCTGGGTCATTTCAGTGCAAGTTGTTACCTCCTGTGACATGGATTGTCCCTGAAATAGAGCACTGTACATTGTACAACTCCGTTGTGTCATCTCATCTTAACTATGGCATTCTACTCTGGGGATGGAGGACAATCTAGTTGAAAAAGTTACAGAAAAAGCTTATCAAAATAAAAAGTTGTGCCAAGTATAATGCTCATACTGAACCGCTATTTAAGAACGTGTCTTTGTTGAAAATATCAGATTTTCGAGTGCTGCTTAAATTTGTCTTCTGCTATTACATTGAAAACAAAAAGTTCCTGACATATTTCTACCCCATGTTTAACAAGATTTTCCTTCACACAGTTAGAATTCTCGTGGATCCCATATATTTCAGTTGCCAAGAATTAAACACAGTTTAATGGAAATAGTTTTAGGCATATAATTCCCTGTGTATTCGAAAATACCAGTTATGCAATAATATATATAATTAGTACCCATAATCGGTCAGGTATTTTAAAAATACGTAAAAAAAAACGTTTTATAGGCCAGTATCATGTTACATGTCTGATCAGCAACTGTTATATTTGCCAGGGATCAATATAAGAATTACTTAATTCAAGTACTTCTAATCCCGAACTATCCCTGTCTGTACCCTGCCTTATCATTATTTACCTGTTTGGTCTGTCGTGTTCCCTCTTGGGATTCTCTTTCTCCCCTCCTTTAATATATCATTTTGTAACTGTCGATTCCTTCGGGGTTCTACTTTTATTTTGTCCTTTGATGTCTATAGCTTTAAATTTATCTTAAACATATCTACGATAAATTTGATGTTTCAACTGACTGATTCCATTGATTACTGTTTTAAAAAATTAAAACATATTGTTGTGAAATCTGGTTTGGAAATGACTGTCTACCTGCTTAACTTAAAGAAAGTGCTACGCCAATATAGCATTTGAATGTCATTCAATAATATCATAGACTAATTCAAAGAAAATGCTCACCAAATTGACATGAATGGACATTACATTTTTAAATACACATATTTTTTATTATCAATATTTGTTTTTAGATAGATAAACCTCATCTCTTCATCACAAGCATGTCTTCATATCAAATACAATATATATATTTATATATATTTGTTTCATGTACCTGGTGATATTGATTTGTCAACTTGATTTATATTTATATATATTTGTTTCATGTACCTGGTGATATTGATTTATCAACTTGATTTAATTGCTTATTAATATTCAGTGACTACAATTGAAAGATGGGAATCATAGCTAATGCATGACAGGTTTCGTTTATTTCAAGCTACTGAGTAGTGGATACATTTTAGTACCATCTAATTAGGCCAACATGATCTTTTTGAGGGATGGTTTAATGGCAAGGTTATGTGAACCCATAGCTGTAGACAACCACTGACATTAATTTACCTTACACAAGAAACAATGTGATTGTTACTAAGTGCGTGACTACCTTTGATTGACTACAATGTTGATTTGAATTTGCATCAAGACACGAAAGTGTTTCAATATTGTGTGACTAGTTTGAATTAGTATAGTAGTTTGAATAGTATGCACAGCTTCAATCTTTATTTATAACGTAAATTCAACAGAAGCAGTAGATCCTGTGCATACTATTCAAACTACTATACTAATAAATCGACTATGTCAAAACTGTATGCACAAGCTGTCAAAAAAGAAGTATATAGAAACTCATGAACAGAAAGTTAGTACAAACAAGTAACTAAAGTTATTAGACAATATGGTGCTGTTTGCAGAGACTAACAAATTAGTCAGTGAAATATCTGTATATGTCAATTTAATGTCTAACTTTTAAATGATGCTTTGAGAACAGTCAGTTTTGACATAGTCGAATTGTCAAAAATCGCAGTCAAACAGATCTACTGTGTAATGCAACTATTTATAAACTATTGACAGTTTATTACAATACACATTTGTAGTGTATGTAATAGTGGATTGACATTATAAACATTACGACTGCGACTTAGGAGATTGATGCTCTCCCCTCCTCATGGTCATTTTGACTGACACATACGTGTTTTGCACCACAGGTGTGGGCTAAGCTCAGTTGTAGTGCACTGGGTTTCCAACCACTGGTTCCGGGTTCGATACCCAGTCGAGCCTAAGTTGGCATTGTCTATAGGCTGAATAAGGTGTTTGATAAAACTGGGTGGGTGGGTGAGATGGGCTTTACATACACTATTTTTTCGCACCAGATAGGGCTGATCAGGCAAGCAGGTGCCAAGGCAATGAGGTGAATGATGAAGCAACCTTCTAACGTCTGCTGGATTTGAACCCAGGACATAGTGGTTGGCAGCCCAGTGCACTACCACTGAGCTAAGCCCGTGAATGAACTCCCAAAACATTACAGCAATAGAGTAATAACCAAATGTTTACACAGCATTCAGATCATTGCATTGGTAACATTATGTCAATATTGCAGAGCATACAGTCATAATATGAAAGCATGGACCCTAGGAAAGCTTGCAGAGATATCATAAATGATAAAACTGATGGTATATTTTTTAGAACAATTTCATCATATGAACTATACTGTACTAAACCCATATATTTCATTATATGTGTATAGCTTACACTCACATGCTGGAAAGATTATATCGGACTGCATTTGAACCCAGGACATAGTGGTTGGCAGCCTACCACATGTTTTTCACCAATGACACAGAAAACATTGTCTATAGGCTGACTAAGGTGTTTGATAAAGCTGGGTGGGTGAGATGGGCTTTACATACCATATAGGGCTGATCAGGACAGGCAGGTGCAAGTGGTTGAAAACCCAGCACACTACAACTGAGCTAGGCCCCCAACCGTGGTGCAAAACATGTCAGTACAGTAGTACAGTAACGCTGCAATATAATCTCTCCAGCATATGAGTGTGAGCCATGCACAATATGTTGAAATATATGGGTTTTTTTGCAGGGATTCAGCTTTAGTTAGAGGCTGCAGTGGCAGCACAACTGACTTAATGCGACTAATTTTTAGACTTGTTCTGGCTCAATGTTTATAATTATGTACAGTTTTGTAAGTATATGCATTGGACAGAGTACTGTATATGTATATCTCCATTTGCTTCTTAAGATTATAACTAATTTTGGATATGAATATTTAGATTAAATAGTAGAATGGACCTGTATGCACAACACATTCGTTAATTAGAATGAAGTGTGATCTGGATCTGCAATTCAGTATTATGGAAATCTCTATCACAACAACATAGAATGACACTATTTCAAACAATGACAATGCACACAAAGAAAGTACATTCAGCAGTTTATTCACACATGAAATCACCAATTATGTAGATAATCAGGCAACGAAGAAGACATCTGAAAGGAAAACATGAAATGTGTCACTTTAGTAATTGTGAAATTAACAATGTGATGACTGGCATTTAAATACAAATGGCCTCTTTTCATATCTTTGATTACAATATATTACCTAGTAGGAAGCATATTGCTGTCCGTAGTTGGCTCCATAACCATCAGCACTCTTGTGTCCATAGTTGTTTCCGTGCTGTCCATAGTTGGCACCGGAGTTGTCGTACTCGTTTCCAATGTGGGCATAGCTGCTTCCCTTCTGGCGGTAGTACTGTCCATAGTTTCCGTAGTTGGCTCCATATCCGGAATCAAGCTTGTTGCCATGGTTGTTGCCGTACTGGGCTCCATACTGACCATGGGGCTGGTAGTACTGGGAGCAGAGAGCGATAGCCACGAGGGCCAGGAGGATAGCAGCGGACAGGAGACGAGCCATGGTGTGTTTGTGGATGATGCAGAAGAACTGATGCTAAGCAAGACTTAATCCTGGTCTTATATACTCTTGAATACAAGCACAATTAATCAGTGTAGGACAATGGATTATCAGGTCAAAGCACATGACCTATATATCTGGGTCATTTCAGTGCAAGTTATTACCTTCAATGACTAGGGCTGCCATAAAATAGATGGCTGTTGTAGTTCGGAGTCTTTTTCCTGTGCAATTGGGCATTTATTTCATTACCATTTTAAAGGTGAATTACCGTAAGAATTCAGTTAAATACAAAATCAACCATGACCTTTAAATGACAGGAATCATCACTAATGGACAGTTACCTGTTTGGACAGAGGTGTCATATATTTTAAGCTGTTGAAATTGTTTCTTGTAGAAATTATGACCACTGAAAAGATTTTGATTGCAATTGATATACTGTGTCTGAAGATCATTTGACTAACAGTATATGTTATCATTAGGATGTGCTGTATGATACAAATGGGCTGACATCCCAACAACATGACTCCAATGGGTGACACCCTCCCTAGCCAGTTTGATTAATGAGTTATAGACAACTATATCTAACAACTCAGCTAACCTTAGTCATTGACATGCGGGGTGATGAATTTTCTCAATATGACAATAATGACATTTAGTATGTAGATTGACAAGGTTATTAGATAAAGCTTAATAAAAAATGTCTAAAGACACAAAAAAAAGATTTACATTTCATTATGTGATCCTTAGATTGTATGATATTCACAGTGCCTTAGGTTTAACTGAGAATAGTATCAAAAACAAAATGATAGTTTATGTCTTGTACTTCATCGAACAACTTCTGGTTATATTTGAAGAACCTGCATACTCTTTATAACCAGATCGGATGTATAAACCTTCAACCTACATTATGTCTAAAACATGTAGAGATGATAGTGGAGCTGCCTCCTCTATGATTTGGTTGACCAGTTTCGAATAATACCCAACAGCATTTCAAATTTCATTATCGGTCTCCCTGAATAATTTCAAATTTCAGAATTGATAACCTCGAATTGTCTAGATCCTAGTTGGACATGGGCATGTCTCCTCAGTTTCTTCAGCCCGGCTATATATATTGCATTGAATGCCTTAAATTTGCCATCAGTGCAATCATAGACAACCAAGCATTAAATGCAAACCTTAGTCACTGGGGCAAGAGATAAAATGCAAAATTTGGGGCTAGAGAATCACATCATCATGTTCCTAAGGTTAGCCAAATAGCCAGATAGATATCCTTAGCAGATATACATCAATTGTATCTTATCTAAACAAAACCATCATAACTGAACTCTCTGCCTCAAAATAATTTATTTCTGATCTCCCCGCCTACCACCTTGGCATTACCACCCACTCAGAAGACATACTGTATGGTTAACAGTCTCAAACCTGATATGGTTGTTATTGATAGAACAAGAAAAAATGTTTTCCTCTTAGAACTTTAATTTCTCTTTGAGACAAATTTAGACTCTACTCATATATAAAATAGATAAATACCTGAAACTGATTGCTGGCATAGAAGATACTGGATACAAGGTTAAATATTATCCAATTGAATTAGTGTCCAGAGGGTACATAAGAAAAAGCAACATAACTAAATTCAAATCAAACTTTTTTATATTAGCAGGAAGATCATTCAATTTTTTTACAGTGTCCACTGAAAAGGATTTAGCAAATCTACTTGTTCGTGCAAAAAGGAATATAGAGAGCATTTCTTTTACGCAAATTCCTTTCTACCAGTAAAGGTTGAAATTTCAGATGTCAGTAATTATAAACTATTTTGAAAAATATAATAAACCTGTTATTTTTACTTCAGAGAGATAAAGGTTTCCAACCCACTTCATGATACAATGTACTTGTTTGACAAAAAGCACCTGTACAGACCAGGACCTTCTTTTTGGATGAAATTAAGCTTCTCTTACAAACAGTTAGGATATTTTCATAGATCGCCAATTTAATGAAGACCACCTCAGTTACAATACCAAAGCTAGAAAATGTTATGTAAAATAATGATAGGGTCTCAATAAGATTTCTATGTATCTTTGTTACAATTTCTTCTGATAAATAACACCACACTGATTGACATTATTTAGGAAAATTATAACGCACACAAAGAAAGTAAGTTAGATGATTTATTCACACAAATTAGAACATTTGCCAAAACACCACAATTATTCAGATGATCAGGTATCAAAGGTGAACATCTGCAAGGAAAACATAAAATAATTAAATCAAAATATTGTAAATTTAATAATATGGAGAATCACATTCAAATACACATGGTCGTTTTTCATAGTTTTGACTGTGATATATTACCTAGTAGGAAGCATATTGCTGTCCATAGTTAGCTCCATAACTATCAGCACTCTTGTATCCATTGTTGTTTCCGTGCTGTCCGTAGTTGGCACCAGAGTTGTCGTACTCGTTTCCGATGTGGGCATACCTGCTTCCCTTTTGTTGGTAGTACTGTCCATAGTTTCCATGGTTGGCTCCATATCCGGAATCATGCTTGTTGCCATAGTTGTTGCCGTACTGGGCTCCATACTGACCATGGGGCTGGTAGTACTGGGAGCAGAGAGCGACAGCCACGAGGGCCAGGAGGATAGCAGCAGACAGAAGATGAGCCATGGTGTATTTGTGGATGATGCAGAAGAACTGATGCTAAGCAATACTTAATCCTGGTCTTATATACTCTTGAATACAAGCACAATTAATCAGTGTAGGACAATGGATTATCAGGTCAAAGCACATGACCTATATATCTGGGTCATTTCAGTGCAAGTTATTACCTCCAATGACTAGGGCTGCCATAAAATAGATGGCTGTTGTAGTTCGGAGTCTTTTTCCTGTGCAATTGGGCATTTATTTCATTACCATTTTAAAGGTGAATTACCGTAAGAATTCAGTTAAATACAAAATCAACCATGACCTTTAAATGACAGGAATCATCACTAATGGACAGTTACCTGTTTGGACAGAGGTGTCATATATTTTAAGCTGTTGAAATTGTTTCTTGTAGAAATTATGACCACTGAAAAGATTTTGATTGCAATTGATATACTGTGTCTGAAGATCATTTGACTAACAGTATATGTTATCATTAGGATGTGCTGTATGATACAAATGGGCTGACATCCCAACAACATGACTCCAATGGGTGACACCCTCCCTAGCCAGTTTGATTAATGAGTTATAGACAACTATATCTAACAACTCAGCTAACCTTAGTCATTGACATGCGGGGTGATGAATTTTCTCAATATGACAATAATGACATTTAGTATGTAGATTGACAAGGTTATTAGATAAAGCTTAATAAAAAATGTCTAAAGACACAAAAAAAAGATTTACATTTCATTATGTGATCCTTAGATTGTATGATATTCACAGTGCCTTAGGTTTAACTGAGAATAGTATCAAAAACAAAATGATAGTTTATGTCTTGTACTTCATCGAACAACTTCTGTTTATATTTGAAGAACCTGCATACTCTTTATAACCAGATCGGATGTATAAACCTTCAACCTACATTATGTCTAAAACATGTAGAGATGATAGTGGAGCTGCCTCCTCTATGATTTGGTTGACCAGTTTCGAAAAATACCCAACAGCATTTCAAATTTCATTATCGGTCTCCCTGAATAATTTCAAATTTCAGAATTGATAACCTCGAATTGTCTAGATCCTTTGTTGGACATGGGCATGTCTCCTCAGTTTCTTCAGCCCGGCTATATATATTGCATTGAATGCCTTACATTTGCCATCAGTGCAATCATAGACAACCAAGCATTAAATGCAAACCTTAGTCACTGGGGCAAGAGATAAAATGCAAAATTTGGGGCTAGAGAATCACATCATCATGTTCCTAAGGTTAGCCAAATAGCCAGATAGATATCCTTAGCAGATATACATCAATTGTATCTTATCTAAACAAAACCATCATAACTGAACTCTCTGCCTCAAAATAATTTATTTCTGATCTCCCCGCCTACCACCTTGGCATTACCACCCACTCAGAAGACATACTGTATGGTTAACAGTCTCAAACCTGATATGGTTGTTATTGATAGAACAAGAAAAAATGTTTTCCTCTTAGAACTTTAATTTCTCTTTGAGACAAATTTAGACTCTACTCATATATAAAATAGATAAATACCTGAAACTGATTGCTGGCATAGAAGATACTGGATACAAGGTTAAATATTATCCAATTGAATTAGTGTCCAGAGGGTACATAAGAAAAAGCAACATAACTAAATTCAAATCAAACTTTTTTATATTAGCAGGAAGATCATTCAATTTTTTTACAGTGTCCACTGAAAAGGATTTAGCAAATCTACTTGTTCGTGCAAAAAGGAATATAGAGAGCATTTCTTTTACGCAAATTCCTTTCTACCAGTAAAGGTTGAAATTTCAGATGTCAGTAATTATAAACTATTTTGAAAAATATAATAAACCTGTTATTTTTACTTCAGAGAGATAAAGGTTTCCAACCCACTTCATGATACAATGTACTTGTTTGACAAAAAGCACCTGTACAGACCAGGACCTTCTTTTTGGATGAAATTAAGCTTCTCTTACAAACAGTTAGGATATTTTCATAGATCGCCAATTTAATGAAGACCACCTCAGTTACAATACCAAAGCTAGAAAATGTTATGTAAAATAATGATAGGGTCTCAATAAGATTTCTATGTATCTTTGTTACAATTTCTTCTGATAAATAACACCACACTGATTGACATTATTTAGGAAAATTATAACGCACACAAAGAAAGTAAGTTAGATGATTTATTCACACAAATTAGAACATTTGCCAAAACACCACAATTATTCAGATGATCAGGTATCAAAGGTGAACATCTGCAAGGAAAACATAAAATAATTAAATCAAAATATTGTAAATTTAATAATATGGAGAATCACATTCAAATACACATGGTCGTTTTTCATAGTTTTGACTGTGATATATTACCTAGTAGGAAGCATATTGCTGTCCATAGTTAGCTCCATAACTATCAGCACTCTTGTATCCATTGTTGTTTCCGTGCTGTCCGTAGTTGGCACCAGAGTTGTCGTACTCGTTTCCGATGTGGGCATACCTGCTTCCCTTTTGTTGGTAGTACTGTCCATAGTTTCCATGGTTGGCTCCATATCCGGAATCATGCTTGTTGCCATAGTTGTTGCCGTACTGGGCTCCATACTGACCATGGGGCTGGTAGTACTGGGAGCAGAGAGCGACAGCCACGAGGGCCAGGAGGATAGCAGCAGACAGAAGATGAGCCATGGTGTATTTGTGGATGATGCAGAAGAACTGATGCTAAGCAATACTTAATCCTGGTCTTATATACTCTTGAATACAAGCACAATTAATCAGTGTAGGACAATGGATTATCAGGTCAAAGCACATGACCTATATATCTGGGTCATTTCAGTGCAAGTTATTACCTCCAATGACTAGGGCTGCCATAAAATAGATGGCTGTTGTAGTTCGGAGTCTTTTTCCTGTGCAATTGGGCATTTATTTCATTACCATTTTAAAGGTGAATTACCGTAAGAATTCAGTTAAATACAAAATCAACCATGACCTTTAAATGACAGGAATCATCACTAATGGACAGTTACCTGTTTGGACAGAGGTGTCATATATTTTAAGCTGTTGAAATTGTTTCTTGTAGAAATTATGACCACTGAAAAGATTTTGATTGCAATTGATATACTGTGTCTGAAGATCATTTGACTAACAGTATATGTTATCATTAGGATGTGCTGTATGATACAAATGGGCTGACATCCCAACAACATGACTCCAATGGGTGACACCCTCCCTAGCCAGTTTGATTAATGAGTTATAGACAACTATATCTAACAACTCAGCTAACCTTAGTCATTGACATGCGGGGTGATGAATTTTCTCAATATGACAATAATGACATTTAGTATGTAGATTGACAAGGTTATTAGATAAAGCTTAATAAAAAATGTCTAAAGACACAAAAAAAAGATTTACATTTCATTATGTGATCCTTAGATTGTATGATATTCACAGTGCCTTAGGTTTAACTGAGAATAGTATCAAAAACAAAATGATAGTTTATGTCTTGTACTTCATCGAACAACTTCTGTTTATATTTGAAGAACCTGCATACTCTTTATAACCAGATCGGATGTATAAACCTTCAACCTACATTATGTCTAAAACATGTAGAGATGATAGTGGAGCTGCCTCCTCTATGATTTGGTTGACCAGTTTCGAAAAATACCCAACAGCATTTCAAATTTCATTATCGGTCTCCCTGAATAATTTCAAATTTCAGAATTGATAACCTCGAATTGTCTAGATCCTTTGTTGGACATGGGCATGTCTCCTCAGTTTCTTCAGCCCGGCTATATATATTGCATTGAATGCCTTACATTTGCCATCAGTGCAATCATAGACAACCAAGCATTAAATGCAAACCTTAGTCACTGGGGCAAGAGATAAAATGCAAAATTTGGGGCTAGAGAATCACATCATCATGTTCCTAAGGTTAGCCAAATAGCCAGATAGATATCCTTAGCAGATATACATCAATTGTATCTTATCTAAACAAAACCATCATAACTGAACTCTCTGCCTCAAAATAATTTATTTCTGATCTCCCCGCCTACCACCTTGGCATTACCACCAACTCAGAAGACATACTGTATGGTTAACAGTCTCAAACCTGATATGGTTGTTATTGATAGAACAAGAAAAAATGTTTTCCTCTTAGAACTTTAATTTCTCTTTGAGACAAATTTAGACTCTACTCATATATAAAATAGATAAATACCTGAAACTGATTGCTGGCATAGAAGATACTGGATACAAGGTTAAATATTATCCAATTGAATTAGTGTCCAGAGGGTACATAAGAAAAAGCAACATAACTAAATTCAACTCAAACTTTTTTATATTAGCAGGAAGATCATTCAATTTTTTTACAGTGTCCACTGAAAAGGATTTAGCAAATCTACTTGTTCGTGCAAAAAGGAATATAGAGAGCATTTCTTTTACGCAAATTCCTTTCTACCAGTAAAGGTTGAAATTTCAGATGTCAGTAATTATAAACTATTTTGAAAAATATAATAAACCTGTTATTTTTACTTCAGAGAGATAAAGGTTTCCAACCCACTTCATGATACAATGTACTTGTTTGACAAAAAGCACCTGTACAGACCAGGACCTTCTTTTTGGATGAAATTAAGCTTCTCTTACAAACAGTTAGGATATTTTCATAGATCGCCAATTTAATGAAGACCACCTCAGTTACAATACCAAAGCTAGAAAATGTTATGTAAAATAATGATAGGGTCTCAATAAGATTTCTATGTATATTGTTACAATTTCTTCTGATAAATAACACCACACTGATTGACATTATTTAGGAAAATTATAACGCACACAAAGAAAGTAAGTTAGATGATTTATTCACACAAATTAGAACATTTGCCAAAACACCACAATTATTCAGATGATCAGGTATCAAAGGTGAACATCTGCAAGGAAAACATAAAATAATTAAATCAAAATATTGTAAATTTAATAATCTGGAGAATCACATTCAAATACACATGGTCGTTTTTCATAGTTTTGACTGTGATATATTACCTAGTAGGAAGCATATTGCTGTCCATAGTTAGCTCCATAACTATCAGCACTCTTGTATCCATTGTTGTTTCCGTGCTGTCCGTGGTTGGCACCAGAGTTGTCGTACTCGTTTCCGATGTGGGCATAGCTGCTTCCCTTTTGTTGGTAGTACTGTCCATAGTTTCCATGGTTGGCTCCATATCCGGAATCATGCTTGTTGCCATAGTTGTTGCCGTACTGGGCTCCATACTGACCATGGGGCTGGTAGTACTGGGAGCAGAGAGCGACAGCCACGAGGGCCAGGAAGATAGCAGCGGACAGGAGACGAGCCATGGTGTGTTTGTGGATGATGCAGAAGAACTGATGCTCAGTAATTCACTAACCTGGTCTTATATACTCTTGAAAGACAAGCACAATTAATTAGTGTAGGACAATGGATTATCAGGTCATAGCACATGACCTATATATCTGGGTCATTTCAGTGCAAGTTATAACCTTCAATGACTAGGGCTGCCATAAAATAGATGTTGTAGTTTGGAGTTTTTTCCTGTGCGTAGCCAATGAGAACTGGCATTTATTGCATTTTAATGTTAAAGTTGCATTGCCATAAGAATTCAGCTTCTTACAAAATCAACCAAGACATTTAAATGACAGGAATCATCTCTAAAATCTGACCATTAAAGTGATCTTACATGAATTGCAATTGATATACTCTGAAGATCATTTGACTGAGATCACATGTAATAATTAGGTTGTGCTGTACAAATGGGCTCACATCCCAACTACATGTCTCGAATGGGTGGCACCCTCCCTGGCCAGTCTGAGTAATGAGCTAGAGACAACTTTTTCTAACAACTCAGCCAGCTTAGTGGTGTGATGAAGTTTGTCAATAAAATTTAATGAAATGACCTCTTTGACTTAGATATACTTGGTTATTAGATATAGCTTACTCACCTGTTAATAAAAAGTCTAAAGACACAGCAGAAATCCAATATTAAAAAGGATGGGCATTTCATTATTTGATTTCTAAGATTTTATTAAATCCACACTGATTTAAGTTTAAAAAAGAAAATGGTGATATGTTATGTCTTGTATTCCATCAATTCTAGGGTGTTAAACAAGTAACTGCATACTCTTCATACAAGATAAGAGGAATAAACCTTAAATATAGATTTTCTCTGAAACAAGTACAGATGGTAGTGGAGTAGCCTCCTATATGATTTATCGATCAGTTTTGGATGATGCTAACAGCATTTTAAATTTCATTATTTGTCTCATGTGGGGCTAGAGAATCACATCATGTTCTTAACAGTTGCCAAAATAGCAAGATAGATTTCTTTGGAGATATACATCAAGACTGCAGAATATTTAATTTAGACCATACGTTTACATAAATACTTCTGCCTGATTGTACAAATATATAAATCATCACATGCTATGATTTTAGTCCCCAACAGAGTAAACCATAATTAAGATAGGAGTTCATTAGACAATCATAGATATTTTTCAGTATAAATATGGACAAGGTATGTTTTAATCTATTCATGATGCATATGGTTTTAGAAATTTTCTTAGTTATCAAATCAATATGTACAATATATATCAGCATTCTTGTGTCCATAGAATCAATCATATCTTATCCAAAAAAAACCATCAAAACTGATCTATCTGATATCCAAGGCTACCACCATGGCATTACCACCATCCCAGAAGACATACTGTATGGTCACCACTCTCAAACCTGATATGGTTTGATTGATAGAACAAGAAAAAATGTTACCCTCTTAGAACTTTAATTTCTCTTTGAGACAAATTTAGACTCTACTCATATATAAAGTAGATAAATACCTGACACTGATTGCTGGCATAGAATATACTGGATACAAGGTTAAATATTATCCAATTGAATTAGTGTCCAGAGGGTACAAAAGAAAAAGCAACATATCTAGAGTAAAATCAAACTTTTTTATATTATTAGGAAGATAATTCCATTTTTTTACAGTGTTGACTGAAAAATCTACTTGTTCGTGCAAAAAGGAATATGGAGAGCATTACTTTCAACCAAATCGCAACAGTAAAGGTTGAATTTCAGAAGTCAGTAATTATGACTTATTTTGAAATAAATAATATGAATATTCACATTCAAATACAATTATTCTAATTATAATGTCACCTAGTAGAAAGCATATTGCTGTCCGTAGTTGGCTCCGTAACCATCAGCACTCTGGCAGCCCTAGTCATTGGAGGTAATAACATGCACTGAAATGACTCAGATATATAGGTCATGTGCTATGACCTGATAATCCATTGTCCTACACTTATTAACTGTGCTTGTCTTTTAAGAGTATATAAGACCATTTTTTTTTGTACTTAGAGAGATATAGATTCCCAACCCATTTCATGATATAATTCATCTGTACTTGTGCAACGAAAAGCACCTGTACAGACTGAGGCTGCCTCTCTCTGAATAGTGTCAAGCTTTTAAGAACAAACAACTGGAATATTGTCATAGATCGCTAGTTTACTGAAAACCCTTCTAAGTTGCGATTTTACAGCCAGCAAATGTAATTAGCTCTTATTATATCATTATAATGATATAGTCTCAATAAGATTTCTGTTTGCCTTTTTTTTAATTCTAACCTGTTGTGGACGATTTCTTCTCATAAATGATACCAAGTTGATCGACATAATTTAGGACAAGGATAATGCACACAAATAAAGTAAGTTAGATGATTTATTCACGCAAATTACAACATTTGCAAAAACACCACAATTATTTAGATGATCAGGCAACAAAGACGACCCACCTGTAAGGAAAACACAAAATAATTTCAATAAGTAATTGTGAAATAAATAATATGAAGATTCACATTCAAATACAATTATTCTAATTATAATGTCACCTAGTAGGAAGCATATTGCTGTCCGTAGTTGGCTCCGTAACCATCAGCACTCTTGTGTCCATAGTTGTTTCCGTGCTGTCCATAGTTGGCACCAGAGTTGTCGTACTCGTTTCCGCTGTGGGCATAGCTGCTTCCCTTCTGGCGGTAGTACTGTCCGTAGTTTCCGTAGTCGGCTCCGTATCCGGAATCTTGCTTGTTGCCATAGCTGTTGCCGTACTGGGCTCCATACTGACCATGGGGCTGGTAGTACTGGGAGCAGAGAGTGACAGCCACGAGGGCCAGGAGGATAGCAGCGGACAGGAGACGAGCCATGGTGTGTTTGTGGATGATGCAGAAGAACTGATGCTGAGTCTACTGGCTCCCCTCCTTTTATACTTGATTGGTAGACAATCCAATCAGAATGATCTGCTAGAACAATGCCACATTACTGCATAGTCAGTGGACATGTTCTAGAGGAATGTTTCTGTCCATTTTTATGACTGACAGGTGCTATTGTCTCTCACTGCAGGCAGATATTGATATGCAGAGAGCTGTGTGGTAGCTGAGTAGGATAGTTATTTGAGACTTCCATTATATACCTGCATATAGGTCTTTTGTGACCTCTACATGTCGGTAAAATTCATTTAATTCATTCCCTACAGATTAGTGTGCACTTCGATGGTATAGCCAGAACAAAAACACAATCATGAACGAATAGATTTTAGCATTAATTCAAACTGCAAAATGTAGGCACTTTGTTCCCGTTTGTAAAGACCATGCATTTGAGTTATGATAAGCTATAGTTTTAGAAAAAAAACTTTGACAAATTTGACTAACACGTTACATAATTTTAAATATTTTGACCAATTTCAACATTTTGATCGTTTAGACTAGGCCTAATAGGATTGTTCGTTTTCTCACCCAGGTTAGTCAGTGGTAAGTTTCATTCGATCTAAGATTTCAACATTGGGAATGGTGAGAAATATTCCATGTCTTTTTGATGGCAAGTAAATAAAGAACTTACTAAACTTAATATGTCATAACTAAACATAATATGTCATAACTAAACATAATATGTCATAGATAAGCATAACATGTCATAACTAAACATAATATGTCATAACTAAGCATAATATGTCATAACTAAACATAATATGTTATAACTAAGCATAATATGTAATAACTGAATATAACATGTTATAGCTAAGCATAATATGTCATAACTGAACATAATATGTCATAACTAAGCATAATATGTCATAACTAAACATAATATGTCATAACTAAGCATAATATGTCATAACTAAACATAATATGTCATAGATAAGCATAACATGTCATAACTAAACATAATATGTCATAACTAAGCATAATATGTCATAACTAAACATAATATGTCATAACTAAGCATAATATGTCATAACTAAACATAAAATGTCATAACGTAACATAATATGTCATAACTAAACATAATATGTCATAATTAAACATAATATGTCATAACTAAACATAATATGTCATAACTTAACATAATATGTCATAACTAAGCATAATATATAATAACTGAACATAATATGTCATAACTAAACATAATATGTCATAACTAAACATAATATGTCATAACTAAACATAATATGTCAAAACTAAAGATAATATGTCCCATTCAATGGACTCTTTTCGATTAGTCATAATAACTTCCTTTAATAACTTCCTTGTCCTAATGTTGTCACTTTTCCCTACTGATTATTGTGCACATGATATTGACCAAGGCTGACTTACTAAGAGGTAAAGGTTTTTTTTTTAATATTTAGGGTTATGGGCCAGTAACTCCAGAGAATGTAAAATATATAGGGATTTAAACTTCCTTTACCAATCATAAACTGTTACACTAAAACCATAATAATAGACCAATATTAATATAATATTGCAGTTAAGTATATCCAACTATAGGTATGATGATCAAATTTCATAACTATTTTTAGACTCTGATTTTATCTTTACACACACTGTCAAGTGCATTTGAGTGTTTTTAATACAGTAAATGTAATATAACATGTAATAATAATAAATAATAGATAAATAAATAGTACGTAATTTACAGGTATTTACTTCATTATTGACATATTATCAATCACACGTCAGAGGGAAAGATCCATAGAAATTTCTGCTGCTTCTTTGTGACCATACATATATGTAAAAACTAACAAAATCAAGTGGATAATTTTGGATTACGCTAAAAGCCATTCTCTGCATGACTAACTTAGAGGCACTCCTAAAGTGAGAAAAGTTATGTGCAACTTGTCAGAAATTTTTGAAACTGTTTTGCATGAGCGAGTTTCTAGAATTAGTCATTTTGTTTATCTTCCTAGTCTACATTCTTTAATGCAAGAAGGAAGAGAAACTAAGCGCAAAATCAAATAATACAAGAAAAAAATCAACACATTCCATTGATACAAGAGGAAGAAAATATAACGCCCAAACTCCCATAAAAATAAAATAAGATAAATCTTTTTTTTTTATTGAGATTTATCTGATGTTGGAGACCAAATAATTTTGGGCAATTACAAAGAAGATAAAATTGCATTTGTTTTCTGGAAGGTAATTATTTAAATCACCCTGCGCTATTGAATAATTTAATAACATATTAATGTTGATTGCCCCATCAGTTCATTTCATGTTGTATAAATAGGACCAAGACATTTTAATGAGTTGGCACTGACAGTTTTACAAATTGCTAATACTTTCAAATCATTTTATTTTAGCACGCTAATAAATCAGAGTAGTTTTACCTGTTGCATTAATGCATGTAACATTATAATGCATGACAAATCATGCATTATTTATCGTGTTGTATGTGTGCAATTGGCACATTCATTATTGATTAATTTATTGATTTGCTAACTATGCTGGGTCGCCTACAGGTCAGTGCGTATAAATCATGTTTGTATATTAGCTTTTTTTTAAGAACAGTAGCTTCTCAAGATACACTAAAAGACACATTGTATATAAAACTCTTCAATTAAGACCAGCCTTGGGAATCACTGAAGTGGTCTTAATATCGAGGTGGTCTTTATTCTGGAATCATGTTACCTTTCACTGCAGTTTGGGTACACAGTGTAGTCGTATAATATTATCAAATTTGTTTTAGTATTGAGGTGAGGTTCCACTGAGGTTATCTTCTCAAACAGACTGCACTAATTCAAACTGTTATGTATTCGTACAAGCCAGATAGCATCCCAAATCATTTCAACATCGGCACAATGTCGGCGATGTTGATTTGATGTTGTACTGACAGTGGCTGACATAGAAACGATACTGGGCCGATTTGGAATGCTATCTGAGAAAATAGCCCATCGGCCAGCAAGCAAGTGTTCGAAATAATTAGTGTAAATAAAGGTAAAATTTTCCGTCCTGCTTGTAGCAATTGCAATCTTTACTATGATGTTCTTTCCAAATGTAGCCAATAATCACACGTTATTGTAATACCAAATGGCTCATAGGTGGCATGCACGTCAGCGACTTTTGGCCTTAATGCATGTTAGCCTAGTTCCTGGCTCCACCCCTGGGGCTGATACGTTTACACACATCTCCTGTGACCATAACATAATCAGTTTTCTTCTGTCAATTTTGTACATGGCCAAATGTGCCACGTGCGTTTTCCATGCGTTTGGATAAACGCATGGTTTTTGCCTCATTGTAATTAGCTAAAAACCATGCGTTTTCCATGCGTTTATCCTTCTCATGGAAAACGCACGTGGCACATTTGGCCATGTAGATTTTAAATGGAAGTGTATGGTGTATGGTCAAATAAATACTGTCTGTCTGTCTGTCTGTCTTAATATGGAGTGGTCTTAATTTTGAGGTTATATTGTATATCATAATTTTAAATAATCTCACATGGGTCCTTTTCTTGGCAAGATCCAATATATGATATCACGATTAACATGACTAGCAGTTGAGCATGTCACATTTTAAATAGTAGATATCGATGTAAGCATGTTATGAATCATTTATGTTGTTTTTTCATGATGTTATTAGGTGACGTATTGGCGAGGTAAAATACAATGGCAAAAAAGAAAACGCATAGCAAATACACCTAATAACATCATTGAAAAAGTAAACAAAATTAATCATACACACAAAAACACAATTTCGTATGGGTAATATCACTTGATTGGGCCCCAATTAGTGCTATGTGAAGAAATTCAGAAAAATGAAGTCTCTTATTTTGTAGATTTTTATTTTTTATTTTTTGTTCATTCTAACTTTACTTCATGGGAGCAGAGATGTGTAGTAACAAAGCTTAAATTGTTGTCATTTTCTTTGAAATTAGCAGTTAAATAATGCATTTTTACTCATATAGTGTCTTCTTTTTTTCTTTCTTTTTTTGCTCAAACCGATGGTTTTACAACTTCGTTTATTACCTTAAAACACAGTTTATACCTGCGCATAGCGAACGGAGTTGTAATTTTACACCCTTTTCTATTGCCAATCAATGAAGCAGATAGAATTAATGGGTGATAAATATTGATAAAGCTACCGAGTCCAACCAGCTTTATACTTGAAATTTGTAGACAGGAAAGCAGTAAAAGGAATGGTAATTATATGTTACCCCCCCCCCCCTCCTCTCTCAATGAAATATGTACACCTGCTATATCTTACAGATAAATAAATCCAGTAACATTCACTTTAACCTCATATCTAAGCACTTTCTGTTGACAATATTAATTAAATTTCTAAATATTCTGATATCCTTTGGTGTAGACTGTCACCGACAGTGTTCGGACTGTCCCAGTGTCCCACTCCTATCTAGAAAAACGTCAACTCAGGGCAAGTGGATTCGGTTGGGGCCCATTTTAATGACCAAATCTTGCCATTATTGCTGACAGGAGTCATAGTTTATGGACCTGATTCCAGGCGGCGTCAGTGGTACGTAAACATAAGCACATGCCCGCCTAAATTATGAATGTTCAGTGGTTTTATTTCATTTTTAGATTAATTCATCCTGGAGTTTAGAGCTACATGATAAATTACAATGTACACAAATGAAATTATTATTTCACAGGGGGCAATCTCCTCCAAACCGTTAAGGGTTGATTCCTAGAGTCTATTGTTGTCTCCATTGTAACATCTAGCAAATGCACTCTCGTTTATGCTGAATGAAGATAATATTGTTGCAGGGAGGGAAATGAAGAAAAAGGTAGGAAAATTACATTAAAATCTTTGAGATACATGTTCTCATAGAGTGCCACAATTTTGCCCCCAGATGGTTTCAAACTAACAACCTTCTGACAACTTACTTACCTGTACCTGTGCCTGACAGTCTTTACCACTACTCTATCGAGACACTTGGCTTTAAGCATGACTTAATTGTCCCTGTTTATGAGCTCCGCACCTTTGGCTGCATTTACCACAGCAATTAAGAAATGTAAATACTAAAATATCTTTTGTAAAGACCTATTCAAAATCACGTTTCAATTATTATTAGCATTATATATATATATATATGTTTTTTTTTTTCATTGAAATATGGTGTTGTTTATATAAGAAAATTAAGTCCAGTGTTTATTTTTCATTTTTCTTGTTTTCTTAATCTATATATTCTGTATTTTTGATTGAGTAAAAAAATGTTTTTTCTTTTACTGGGGGGCATCCACCCTATGGGTTACTGTATATTGTTATACTCGGGTGTACCCCCATTACCAGTCTGTTTTGTACGTATGTATTACGTAATATTAAGTTGTAAATTGTATTTGCGGAGATTGGTAAAAATAAATAAACTCTAAAACTCTAACTCTTTCAATCTTTCAGATGTATACTATGTATTTACTCATAATTAATTCAATTACATTTATTCATGTGTGTGGGGGGGGGGGGGGGTTGTATTGCAGGGTGTCAACCTTAAGGTCTTTAAATTGAAAATCATCTGATATTTATATATATATATATATATACCAAAACGAGGTGAATCCTAGAAGAAATGCTGTTTGATCAGTCACAAAGTTTAAAATATCCCAGATGGGTCTTGAACTGACTACCTGTGCATTAGAAAGCAGATGTCCAAACGCATGGTAAACGCACGTAGCACAATTGGCCATGTACTTTTTGTGCTTATTTTCGTCAATATGGTCAATGAAGATTTATTATTCATTATATAATATAAATATTTTTCTGTAAATCTCCACTTGGAGGTTCCAGAGTCAGCCATAAATTGAGTTGTACTTTTTTTTTTTTAAGTGAGGACGCACCTATTTTTGGTCATTAAAAATTGCGAGCCATATATATATGAACAGTGTTTTCGATATTATCTGTGTCTGTATGAATTCTGTATATTACAATGTGAATTTCAAGGCACATGACCTGAACTGAGAAAGTCTTCTTGAGATCAACATTGTTTTCGTATGCGAGTTAAAACATACAGATAGGCGATTTTGAAATCAGGGGACAGCACTTGTGTTTGAATTCTCAACATGAGAGCTTGTGAGGGGATGCCAGTGTTTGGAATGTAATTTATACCTGAAGAACAAAGTTTGTCAATCTCTAGCAATCAATGATCACTACAGTTAACCTACATAGTGTATCAACTACAACCAGTGGCGTAGCTAGGGTTAGCAGAGTGGGGGGGGGGGGCACTCAGGGGGGGGGCACAATGTTTTTTGGGGGGGCCCATAGATCATTTCGGCGTGACTGTGTTAAGAGGCTGAAATTTTGTGAGCCAATCTGGGGGGGGGGGCACCTGGGGGGGGCACAGCCTTTGAGTGGGGGGGGGGCACATGCCCAGGCCCCCCTATAGCTACGCCACTGACTACAACAATCTATTAGGCCAATCGGACCAAATACCACACTTGTTTGTCATGTTTATTCAGCCAACATGGCCATGGCTTATCAGTGAACGTTGCAACCACGCAGGTGGGTTATGTCAGTCGAAGTTAAACCATATTGTTTGGCATCACAGACTGAAGCGATGATTGCATTAGGTAAGTCTTTATAATGTTGTATTGACGTATTTTGTATGTTTGGGTGATAATTTCATTAAATTTGAGATTTTGAATGTATGATATTGTGTGACCTAAGGGTCACCTAAAAATGAGGTCATTTGTTTGATAACAACTCTACATACCTATTTGCCTACGAATGACTTAATTACACTAAAATCTCGCCATTAGGACACATTTTAGTGCAGTTTTAACTGGCTTTAATGGCGAGATGATGTATAAAGCAAAAACATGTCTAACGTGTGGTTTTAATTTCCAACTGGTCGTATTAGTGAGATTACCTCAAATTCGGAGTTGAATATATGAATTCATAATCTTAAAAACATTTAAGTTATTTTTTCACAGACTTTGTATACTAATTTCAGCGTAATATTTTCTCAGACTTTGTTTACTAATTTAAGTGTAATACAAATCAGAATCCTATCTTAGGATACAAAAGCATTCAACAAGGTTATTTCTCCCAGATTTTGTTTAATTTAAGTGTTATATTTTCCCAGACTTTGTTCACTAATGTAAGTGTAATACAAATTAGAATCCTATGTATGGATACAAACAATTCAACAAGTGTCAGAATAATTCAATTCAGTTATATGACGATACAGTAAAAGTTTACAATGATAAATACAGCAATGTTAATATTCACTAGTGTCAATTCCAATGTGGTGACACAGCATATAGTCCAGTTCCCAAAGGGATGTTAGGAATTAAAGTGAGTTTCTTGGTATGGTATGACGTTGTGTGGTTAATCCTGATACTACGGCATGTCGTGAACAGGAATATGGCCCAAAACCAAATGGCGACCAACTGAATATATACCCCATAACAATAAGGTATGGGCTGGATGACTAATATCGAAGGTTCATGCATGTTTAACAAAGGTGGTTCGCTAATATTGATCCTGTTCCGCCCTAACAGTTATATTTAGCAGCGTGACCAGCCATAGTTGACAGATACCTCATGGGACTGTAAAACTGGTAAGACAAAGATTAGCTTGTTGTAGGCTGCGAGGTGCAGTGAAACCTTTTGTTTCATGTAGAAGTCAGAATGAGAGAAAGAGAAAGAAAGTATTTTTAGAACAAAAGTTGAGGAAAAACATGTAAAACCTAGTAACTTACACTTGTGAAGAAAATAGCATCTGGTTTGAAAAACTCTCAGAAAAGTGTATTATAAAGTTCAGCTTTAGTAGTAAACATGGTGCGCATATCTATTCAGCACTTGAACTTCTTGTACAATTTATATAATATATTCAATGACTTTGCTAACTAACTTAAACTTTATTTACTTCCTTCTTTACTTACTTACTTACTTACTTACTCATTGCTCTATCAACCATGTCAAGAAAGTACTATTCATAAATCATGCTATACAGCTAGTACAGGCTATACCTCAGTATTAACCGTCATGTTGATGAAGTGTTCCAGAATGAAGGCCACTTCGATATTAAAGACTCACTATGCATCATAATTTACCTCGCTATTACGACGACCTCATCATTAAAACCAGTAAACTCACTACCGATGTTATAGTCTAAATGGAAGTTGCACCACCTCGATATTAAGACCGCCTCTCCAGTTGGCCTAAGGTCACTGAGATGCATACGTGTATATTTTCGTATCATATGTCTACGCTGAGGCAAGTAAAATACTCCACTCGTGGGGTAAATGTGTAACATGGTGTGGACTCCAAGCAGCCTTATCATCATCATCACCCCTGTCCTCTGGCAGCCGGTCATATAAGCTGACTTAGTTTCAGACCCAGTAGCATTGGCACATGTCTTCTGCTATGATGCAATATTATTGTTACTGCGGGCCTGTGGAGCGTACAGGTTTTTTCAGAGTAACTCCTAGTATTTTGGTGAGATATAAGCATTACACTGTATTATGGATTGTTAAAAAGTAATACAGTACATGGAGTTTAAATAGTTAACATCTGTTTAATACATTAAATATACCATACATGTACGGCATCAGTGGCGTAACTATGATATTTTAAAGAGGGGCCTTGTCTACCAGAGGCGTAACATATATGAGGAGAAAGTGGGAGGGGGCGGGGGGGGGGGGGGGTTAGGGCACGCCCCCCCCCCCCCTCCACGCCTCAATTGACACCAATGCATGGATAAGCACTATTTCTCAGTGTTAACTAAAATCTTGGAATATTTCTTACTTATATGTATACAGATTTTTATTGACAGCTAAATTTCAAATTGATACATGTGTCAGCATGACAAAATAATAAATGGCAAACGAAAATGAAAATAATAGAAATACATGGATCAACAGTTTAAATAACTAAATAAGTAGAGATATATTATTATGACTAATACTAATCAACACTACATAGTCTGTCTAAAAAATTCTAAAGTACCCAGAGCTAAACAAATAATACTTATAATACTGTTTAAAAAGCACCAAAAAATTATTTTAGCACGACAATTCTGGTACAATAATAATACTGAACTAAGCATAATATATATATATATATATATATACAAGATGTACTCTTCACTGTTATCAACATGATAAACAATATGAAGTGTTATACAATATGAGATGGGAATATTGACATACAATACGAAGTGACATACATGGCCAAATGTGCTATGTGCATTTTCAAACGCATGGAAAATGCATGGTTTTCACGTCATTTTAATTAGGCAAAAACCATGCGTACTCCATGCGTTTATCCTTCTTATGGAAAATGCACGTGGCACATTTGGCCATGTACAATAGTTAATATTTACAAATATACAAATGTACACTTACAAAGAACTGAGAAACATATCACAATAAATAACATAATACATTTTCGGTGGACATTTGTAAATTCCTGTTTCCCTTTTTTCATTTAATAGTAATTTTTTCATTAACATTTTCTGATTATGATTTATTTTTATTTTAATTTTTTCAGCTTAGTAGACATTGGGTCTTCTGAGACAAGCTACTAGATGACACAAAAATTGTTGAACAGGATTAAAAATAATGAGGACTCGATTCTGGAAATGTCGACACCACACAACAAGTAAATGGTACAAACTTCTGTTTTGCTTCGCTGGGTTGCATCTCGTGACTTTAGGATTGGTTCTACCATATACGTGCTCTGAATGGGCACATTCGCTGTATTTCCAAAAACCAAACAATATGTCGAATTTCATCCGAAGGGTGACCGCATTGAACAATGTCGCGAAAAATGAATCGGAGAAATATTTTCAAGCACTAGATTCCAAACTGGTCAAGGGATTTTATGAGGAACGTATGAAAAATCCGCTGAATCTGACAATTGCCGTGATTACAATCGAAAGAGCTGTTTCGCACAACCCCGGATACCTGACGCAAACGCTCGCTAAACTGGATAAGATCATCCGAAGCGAAAACACAATTTCACATTTCAGTACTAGTCTGTTTATCTGTGATGTCAATTCGGACAAGAAGGTTCACAAAGAAGCAGAAATTATGGAAAAATATTTCATTTCGCAACACGTTCCAAAGCTAAAAAAAAAACATAGTGGTTTCGAAAAAGAAAAACAGGATTACGTTTATTGCATCAATCAAGCATTACGGACAGGTGCCAAATATTTGTTAATGCTTGAAGATGATGCCCTACCAAGAGATGACCTTATGGACGTTTTGCACTTTCTCTTGACCAATCACAATAAACTAGGCCAAGGTCACATAGGTCACAAAGAATTAGGTCATCAAAATGAGGTCACCAACGACAAATGGGCTTTTTTAAAACTTTATTATCCCGCTAGGTGGCGTGGATTTGGATGGGAGTTACGACACCTTGCGGATTTGATAGGCATTACTGCTATTGGAGGGATGGTATTTTTGCTGATTTCAAAAATGTATTTCACTAGAAAGCTCAGATTGGTCTTCAGCAAGCTAGACGAGCTGTTGATTTTTCTCATTGGGTGTTCATATATGGCAATTCTTGCTTTTGCCATTGGTAAACCATATTTAATAGACTTTTTAGCTGTCAACAAACATTTATACAGAGTCAGCCATGCCCCAGACTGCTGTACCCCTGCTGTTGTCTTCACCAAAGAAAAAGCACAAGAAATTGTGGATTTTCTCAAAACTCAAACTTGTGATGCACAATATGGTGTAGATATCGCAATGGATACCTTTGCATCTTCGAGACATTATGCTAAATTGTTAGTCGAGCCAAATTTAGTCACTCATATAGGAATGGTTTCCTCTTTAAAAGCTGGTCCTAGATTTCCAGAGGAATTTATATTGAGATGAAAATAATTGCAGCAATTGTTATTTATTTTATATATTTTTGGCTATTTTAAGCAATATTGATTTCTGTTGAAAATAAAAGTTCCACGTGTGTCGATTATAAAACGTTTCATTGTTGATGATAAAAGATTTATTATTTTTAATCACACCATACGAAATGGTTGTTAATCCCAGACCGCTGAAGGTCCTGGGTTCTATTCCCTCGTTAGTCAGTGTCTATGCTGGAGTAAGTATGCCACCCATGAGGTAAATGTGTAACATGGTGTGGACTCCAAGCCGTATCAGCTCATCACATGTGCCTCTGGCAGCTGGTCATATACCTAGAAGATGACTACGTTCTTGACCTGTTACACGTAAATGAAATTATATATATATGCATATATATATACAACATAGCACAGGGAATAAATGACTGTAATTTTGTAGGTGTGATAATTTGTCATTTTCCTAATTTCAACTGCATACGGTTCTGCAACTGCTATGAGTTGAGAAAGACTCATGCGTGAACAGGCCTGCCAAGGGTGTAAATTGTGATGTAGACAGAGCTCGTTCTACGTCGAGGTAACAGACACAGAATCCACACACATTTGCACAAATTTACATCATTGTTGTGGCAATTGAAAACCTCACCAAATGAATACGGGAAACAGCATTAATCATCAATTGTTTTTTCACCTCTGTAGACGAACCGTGGTGGAAAAAAGTTGTATTAAATTTGCTTATAAACTTACATGGTCTAGAATGTGATAAGTATGCTGCAGTACAGCATAGATATAGCATTGTTGTACTGTCAATAAAGAACAGTCAAATTGGCAAGTTGCTACTGACCTTATCAGGTGCACTTGCCAAAAGTGTAGGTCTATTTATAGGTACAGACGCGAACTCAAACTCGAATATTATTTTGACACAAAAGTTGCTCATTTAATAAGTGTGCACAAACTTTTACTGTTCAAAACTCAATACTATTAAGCTTAATACAATTGAATCTGACCAATAATACAATTTTCCAAATATATATACTGAATGTATATAAACCTCACGCATCAGAGGTAAATTCGAGCAAAACTTACATCAATTCGGCCAAAAAAAAAAGATTTTATTTATCTAGCTACTAAAACATTACATGCTCACAAATTTACCAACTTCCATACACAGCAAACAAATGAAAAATAATAATAAATAATGAGAAAATGCTGAAAAAGTCTTTCCCAGGCACCCTTAGAAATCCTTATATTATAAGTTATATATCTTTGAAATAGTGCACAATTTTTTGTTAAAGTATCAAGAAAAAGAATGATATGGATGTCAAAGTTCATGAAGTGAAGGAACTACAAGTCATATATGTTATCTGCGAAAGATCAGTCAGGTGAGACTGCATCAATATTGTCCGTGATATGAAGGTTTGAAAAAAAAAAACAATACTTTTTCATATGTTCACCTCATCATGCAAATCCCATATTTCACATATCCTAGTTATTTAATGAGTTTCAGGCATCTGCTCCAGTAACGAAATGAATTATAATTTTCTACTTTTTTTCCAAACTTTGTAAAACATAGCCAAGACAAGTCAATGTGGCTACCAATAAGCACAGCTACGCCAAATAGAGTAAAACTTGGTGTTTCTGCTCCAGAAATGAAAATGTCACACCTGTTGACCCAACCTACCCACAGATGAACATGCATTTTAATAACAATAAACCGAACATCGTTCACTGAGGGTTCTAAATATGTCACTTAATTAGTACTAAAATGCTTCATGATATTTCAATGAATTGGTGCAAATGAACTGATTTGATTTATATTTACTCTATTTTTCATTTGTAGTACATACACAACTTATACATGTAACCTGATCGTCTCGACATAAAAAATCATGCCCTGTGTTGCATATCCAGTTGTATTTTCACATTTTGGAAAACCGCACACTATCGCTGACCTAGACCAACCTCCTCCCAAATTAGCTAGAACCACAATTTATCTGGACAAGTGTGAAGGATGAAACAATGCCATGTTTGTCTAGAGAAAATGATATTAAGCACAACGTTTCTATGAAGTCAATTCGCTTGCTCCCCCGAATTCTACAAGACTCTATCAGACAGCTAATGTATATAATGTTATCACAAGTAAGGCCTCTTCTATTAACTGAAGGCTGCAATGTGACATAGGTGGTGTTATCTTGCAAAGGTAACATTAAATTTTGCCTGTATCACATGTACCGCTGATGACCCAAAAAAAGGAACTGATTATCAACTTGTTATAAATCAAATTAACTTCCATTATTAATTTTCAAAGATTTTGATATCTGGTTGACGTGCTCCACTAACCCATCACCTAACCTGACCACCCATACACCATACACCATACACCATATACCATATACCATACACTGTGAAGTATCATGTACATTAACATGTAGAGGCAATTATTCATTCATCAAACAAGACAGACTGGGAGAGTCATTAAATCTGACAAGGAACTGTTCGCACATACAAACACGACAATGCCTTGTCCTTGAAGGAGGTCATGTGCTTTGTCCTAATAAAGTATTGTTCCAATGTGCCGAGAGATCAATGAATGATGAATGCCCAGAGTATATAAGGAGAGAGGAGGTCTGTTAGGGCATCAGTTCTTCTGCATCATCTACAAACACACCATGGCTCGTCTCCTGTCCGCTGCTATCCTCCTGGCCCTTGTGGCTGTCGCTCTCTGCTCCCAGTACTACCAGCCCCATGGTCAGTATGGAGCCCAGTACGGCAACAGCTATGGCAACAAGCTTGATTCCGGATATGGAGCTAACCATGGAAACTACGGACAGTACTACCGCCAGAAGGGAAGCAGCTATGCCCATCTCGGAAACGAGTACGACAACTCCGGTGCCAACTACGGACAGCACGGAAACAACTATGGACACAAGAGTGCTGCTGGTTACGGAGCCAACTATGGACAGCAATATGCTGCCTATTAGGTAGATATTATGTAACTATGCATGTTTATTTTTGTTTCATTCCTGTTGTGCATATTTATTATTCATTGATCTTTTCTTGTTCATTTTCAGAGTCCCATCTAATGAAGATCAGTCATCAGTATTTAAATATTTTGTGTAAAAATTGGTGTCAAAATAAAAAGTTGAAAACTTAAAATACTTGTTTTCTTGTCCATAAAATGCAGTCCTAGTTGACATATTATCACCCTTTATTCTCATCCACAGTGTGGAAATCAAAGGATTCAGTTTGCATTTGCTTTATGGTTTACTTGAAGATACAGAAATGCTCATTAACTATACATGATGCATGAAACACTTTTATTTCTGCCAGATTTTAGTTTTCATATAAATAAACTAAGAATTAAACTTCAACCTGAAATGAGTGAAGACAAGTGGCTCAGTGAGACAGTAGTCTTCTTGTATGGATGGTTGTTAGAGCATTATAGTAGGCCTACATAATATTTTCTGTTTAACCGTTTATTATACTTCACCACGTGACCATTTCTATTGTTCTCAAGAGTGATATAACTTGAGTGAAAACTACTTTAATTGCTTAATAACAACAGTTAAAACAATTAAGCAAATTAGCAAATATGTATATGGGTACAAATTGACAAAATAGACGATGTGAAATTGCCCTTTTCAACCAGGGACAAAGTGACACTGAAGCTCGGAAATAATAATGGACATAAGCGAAATATCTCCTTAAAGAGTGACAACAGTTTTGATATTCTTAATTATTGTTTATTTAGTTATAAAAAATGACCTGATACATTAGATTTTCTCTTAAATGGCGACATGGAACATTGCTACCTATTTTTCGGACCCACGTACAGTTATAGTTTGACTAAACACGGCCTGTCAAATTGAATCGAGACAAAGCTAGACAACTTCTGCCATACGATGCTACCTGCCACTAAACGGAAACATCTTGCTATAGCTGGCTACTCAAATACGGATCTAAAATTACATATTGAATATGATATATTAGATACATTTCTTACATTTGCCAAGGTTTAGATTTGTTCAGTAAGCCGACTATAAGCTAGGAGTAGACAGAAGCGACTGGCTTTAGCCAGTTATAGCTACAGCGAGGAATAGGTGGCTACAGCTGTCTAGAGTCGACCATATTTTATGAAACTAACTGTAGATCCCTATGACAGAAACGGCTTCATTTCTAAACCTTGCCAATGTTCTGCATGCTACATTCTGAAGTATCTCCTTACATTGGACAGCCAGTACACATTCATGATGATATCTGTCTGTTACTGTGGTCTCTTTGTGATGTCATATTTAGAGGTGAAAATCCTGATGACTTGATCTTGAGGGTACATGGCCAATTGTGCCATGTGCGTTTTCCATGCGTTTGGATAAACATGTGGAAAACGCATGGTTTTTGCCTTATTGTAATTACCTATAACCCATGCGTTTCCATGCGTTTATCCTTCTCATGGAAAACTCACGTGGCACATTTGGCCATGTAGAGGTGTAAATCCTGATGACATGATCTCAAGGGTACAACAGGACCTTCTTTGGGTAAGAATAACAAAGTGTGGTATTTTTAATCTCAAATGGTCAGCCATCTTAGTTTAGTAGTTCACCTCAGCAACCATGCAGCACCCATTTACCCAAACCGTTTAATTGTTAACATGAATGAACTATATCAATTTGTAGTCAAAGTTTGGTCCAGTAAAGTAGTGTAAAGTTTGACCCAGTTAGGTTATAATTGTGGCATTTTGTACAATAAAAACCAACCCAAGGTTGCACGTATAACACTGTATAATAGTAATATTGGTGGTCCCAGCAACTGGTGAAATACATCAGTCCCGGTAACATTCCAGCAACTTTCTTCAGGAAGCATCAGATTTCTTCTGACAATGTAAACGCATCATCCGATTCATGTAACCAAATATCCAGGCAATAAAACTTGCTTAATATATTTACAATAACACTGCGTCGTCACCTATAAGCCAAACGACCTATAATTATGGACATGTTTTGCTCGTTTACTCATCTAACTTGATTGATCTAAGCTCAATTAATTAATCAATTTATCCCATAGTCTATAGGCTGGCTTATGGTATTAAAGGTCTAACAATGAAATTACAGAATAAATGTTCATGTGTTGAGTTTACACAGTGACAAGCAGGCAATTCAGAAAAATTGCCTAAACTCAAAAAATATGAATCCATTTCTCTTGTATTTTTAAACGGAGATTTCTTAAGATTATACTCAGCCTATCGGATACATAGTCCAATCATTTTGTTACAAAGAATGTCCATAATTATGTCGCTTGGCTTATAGGTGACGGCACACAGTGATTATGCTTTTCTCGCAAACTGGTCATATTTTGATTATGTCTTGTTACCTTAATGTTACTTATTGTTTACTTTGTACTATTATCATAACCTTCTGATGGGCCCAGGGAAGTGGGGCTTAAAATTTCTCCTAGATCTGAAGGCCCCAGGTTAAATCTAGCCAAGCGAACATGGCACTCATTTGCGTCCGAGTTCGCAGAATGAGGGCCATGCAGCAGTCTTTATATTTTTTGTGGGATTATATGTGCATGCAGTAATACAGCCTTCCCACCTACCTGAATCTATTTTATACAGAAAAATAATAAGTGCACACAGTATTAATAATCTTGACATGCTGTTATTTTTCCACAATCATAATTTTCACGTAGTGAATCGGCAATTTCAACTGTTGCTTCTTAACAATTTTTAATGTTATCACTGAATGACTTAGCCTAGTCATCGCCGATAAAACCTAATTACTCATTTTCAATGTTACGAAATGGTTGGCACTGATGTGTGTGTACTGTTCAGATAATATTTATTCAACCTGTTGTGAAATACCACGAAAAATGACAGGACTGCTGCCAGGCTAGGTTAAATCCCAGGCCCAGACACCCTTCATGAGCAAAAGCCAAGCCGGATGTCGTTTGGATGAGAAGTTAAATTGGCTAAATAAATTTTCAATCCAGCTGTATGCACTAGAAAGTAAACCCATATTTTGAAAGTTTGTAAAATAGCTTGCTATGTACAATTTGAATTAAGGCATTATAGTAATCATCACTACATTCTCTGTGTAAAAAAAAAAGTTAGGTAATCAGAGCAAAGAAGCACATTTTCTCCCTTCTGAGTGAAGACATGAGCTATCATTACACAGTGACCTCACTCAAAGCTCACAGGATGAGATCACAAGGATTACATCCAAGTTAGCTCACCATGAGCTCACCATGAGCTCACCATGAGCATGATGAGCTCACACAGTGACCTTATGGTGAGTATGATCCCAGTGAAGATGAGTTACACTCACAGTAACCTCACTCAAAGCTCACAGGGTGAGATCACAAGGATTACATCCAAGTTAGCTCACCATGAGCTCACCATGAGCTCACACAGTGACCTTATGGTGAGTATGATCCCAGTGAAGATGAGTTACACTCACAGTAACCTCACTCAAAGCTCACAGGGTGAGATCACAAGGATTACATCCAAGTTAGCTCACCATGAGCTCACCATGAGCTCACACAGTGACCTTATGGTGAGTATGATCCCAGTGAAGATGAGTTACACTCACAGTAACCTCACTCAAAGCTCACAGGGTGAGATCACAAGGATTACATCCAAGTTAGCTCACCATGAGCTCACCATGAGCTCACACAGTGACCTTATGGTGAGTATGATCCCAGTGAAGATGAGTTACACTCACAGTAACCTCACTCAAAGCTCACAGGGTGAGATCACAAGGATTACATCCAAGTTAGCGCACCATGAGCTCACCATGAGCTCACACAGTGACCTTATGGTGAGTATGATCCCAGTGAAGATGAGTTACACTCACAGTAACCTCACTCAAAGCTCACAGGGTGAGATCACAAGGATGACATCACAGTTAGCTCACCTCATAATCTCACACAGTGACCTCATGGTGAGTATGATCCCATCCTAACTAATATAGGGGCGTGGTAGTCAAATGCATGATGGCTTCCAAACACATTTCTTTGTTTTATGCCAATATTCTGTATATACCCATTGTTGCCCATGATATTTATGGTGATCTATAATAAATCCAATAACCAAATATTTTGAAGGGTATAAGCAATTATAGTTTTTATCACAAATACCTTGATACTATTTAGAACATTTTTACTCTCTAGTCTCTTATGACCTCCAACCAAATGGTTGCCATTTTCGAAACTTTATCATGAGCCAGCACGGATACAGGATGCATACTATGGAAAGGTCTTAAGTTTGTTAAGCCAGCATGCATTGTCCAGCAATGGTAAATAGCAGATTAGTCTGCTAGTAGATTTCTTTAACTTATAGTTCAATAAATGCCCATAAAATATCACAACAGGATATAGTAGGCTGACTTGCAAAGTAACCAATTTTCATTACTTATCATTTTCAAAATATGTAACAAGGATGGATAAAAAAAACACATAAATGATGGTAGTATTTTCAGCATATATAGCTTATTAATAATTTTGAATTTACCACTGGTACAACAGACATTATTTCTGTCACAAATGTTTTTTTTGGGGGCCCACATAGATCATTTCGACGTGACATGTTAAGAGGCTGAAATTTTGTGAGCCAATCTGGGGGGCACCTGGGGGGGGGGGCACAGCCTTTGAGTGGGGGGGGGGGGCACGTATCTACGCCACTGTATCTATCTATCTATCTACCTACCTACCTATCTATCTATACTTACCTATCTATCTATCTATCTATCTACCTATCTAATCTATTGAGGTGGTCATAAATGCACTGCATATAATGATATGCAATTTTATGACCTCTGATCTAAACCAACATCCTTGATTTACTTGCCAATCAATCTCATTATAAACTCATTTCCACACCTCTTTCTGTCCACACAATACCCTCCAGGCAGATTGGACCATTAAATCAGTTGGTCGTGAACAACTGATGAATTTTAAACAGATTATATATAGTCACTCCAGAAAGCTTGAGTGTATATAGTAGGCTATATGTTAAAATCAACCAAACTGTGGTAAATAGGCCATAAATATTAACTCATCAACAGCTGCATACTGATCTTAAATTTCAAATTGAAATTACACTGTATATATATTCCTAAAAATAAGGTAAAACATATTGAAATTTAATTCTGATATCTTTCGATGAGATGCTAATTAGGTGGCACTGTCTATGCTGACAAATAATTAAGAAATTCCACCCATGGGGTAATTATGTGTGACATGGGGTGGACCCCAAGCCATATTTAATTACAGCTGTCTCTTCCAGAGCTCTGACAATGACAATGAAATTAACTTATTTAACCAAAAAAATTAATTACAATGATTATGATGATGTTGGATTACATTAAACAAAAGAATCCGATGATAGAGGGTCAGTTTTTAAGAGACGCCCACACTATGAACTTTAGTTGGTTCCGTGTTTGTTGTTGCAGCTCTTGTCCGACCTTTTGTGTATGCTTATTTTGACCATTCGAGACGTCTGATTGGCTGAGAAGCTGTAAAATTATTTTTTTTTGTTGGCGATGATGGTCGACGATCATTCTTGTCTAAATACTTGTCAAATGAAAAAATAAAGTTTTTGGAAATAGTGTAAACCGTGACTCATCGCGACTTAAAAACCAGGTTAACTAATCAGTGACCCATTTTGTCTCAATTAGGACGCTAGAGCTACTCAAGTACAGCTTCATGCAATCAAATCATTAACATTGATGCTCAAAAGAGAAAGAATAAAGTGAAACAAAAAGAAAAGTACTGATCTGACACAATTTATTGACTGCGTTATATGACATTCTGTTTGTCAATTGTAATATTATTTCTTACATCCATTGCGTGTGCTGATTATAAATATCATAATACAGCTACCTGTGTCAATCGGACAGCAATATATTCATCTTAATATTGAATCAGAAATTTTGTAAAATTAATATCACTTTTAAATTGTATCTAAAATGCACAGCAGGAGTCTGTTTGAGACCGTTTCTGCTAATCTTTGTAATCTATATTTCTCTGTAATTCTTTCTTTGCAAGATTTTTTAGCAATTTAGTTCCTTTGGGAGCTCAGAAAGTTCACAGTAGGCCTAATAACTCGCACTGCTGGTATATATATATATATCTACTATCTGAGGGTGGTGGTGGAATAGGGCTTTACGTCCTGTATTTCTGCACCAGTTGGGCTAATTAGGACAGGCAGATGACCATGGCAATGAGACGAAGGAGGAAACGGCCATCCAACTTAGGCTCGACCGGGAATTGAACCCGGGACCCAGTGGTTGGCAGCCCAGTGCACTACCATTGAGCTAGACCCCCACCCTTCCACTATCTGAAGGTAGACAACATATACGCTATCACATGATATAGACTTAAGGCAGTCATGTGACTAATCCGAGTTATTATAGTTAAACAATGAAGATTGTGTTATATAGAATAGTCATATATGCCTGCGACTTAAAAGAAATATTGATACTACTACTTTTCCTGCAATAGCAGTGTGTGTGTGTGATTAGGGCTTTATGTCCTGTATTTCTGCACCAGTTGGGCTAATTAGGACAGGCAGAGACCATGGCAATGAGACGAAGGATGAAACAGCCATCTAACTTAGGCTCGACCGAGAATCGATCCCGGGACCCAGCGGTTGGAAGCCCAGAGCACTACCTCTGAGCTAGGCCCCCGCCCCTGCAATAGCAGTGTATTTCATCTGTTGGAGATATACAAAGAAAAGAAAACATTGTTGCACCATTTGTTCATGTGTATCTTAATTACCCATCATGCATAACAACATTTACATCATAAGCATTTAAATAATTGAACATAAAGGCATGCAGTGTCACAAAAATAAATATATCATCGATCACATGCCTGCTGATGAAACCTAGCTTCTACGTCCATTTCTTACAAATTTTACAGCAGAAGAAAACAACTTTCTGTTTCTATTTATTGCAGTATAATTGTAAATCTTCCTGTTGGAAGTAAGCAGCTTTTGAACATCTCATGATTTTTTGTGTACACATGTTATATTGCTATCTTTTTTTTTTACAAAGAGAATAAAGTGGATATTAATAACATGGAAATACATTTTTGAATTTAACTTTATAGAGATAAAATGTTTTATATAAGAAAGCCTTTTAATAATTATTTTTATGATAATGTCGTCCGATGTTTTAAATTGTGCTGTATGACGAACATATAGGATGTTTTATTAGCACATGCTTGGTGATAAGCAGGTTTTATGAGACCAAGGATTTTCTTATTGCAATTGTAAAATGCTGTCCATCAGAAACAAATTTTCATGAAAAATGGAGATAGAATGTTTTATCAGCAGACCAACAATCAGAATAATTTATAAGCTGTTTGAAACAAATAATCAAACCATATATTATGATCAGTTAAAGGTGGTGGTGGATTAGGGCTTTACATCCTGTATTTCTGCACCTGATGGGCTAATTAGGACCGGTAGGTTAACCATGGCAATGAGACGAAGGATGAAACAGCCATCCAACATAGGCTCAACCGGGATTGAACCCGCGACCCAGTGGTTGGTAACCCACCGCGACACCAGTGAGCTAGCCCCCACCCCATGATCATTTAAAGTGATCCACTTCTGAAATTAAAACCTTTTAGATTTCATAATATTACATATACATTTTTCTGCACATATTTTTGTAACCTTTTTTTTATTATTTGACTATCACCCTTAATCAATCCCCATTTCCCAGTCATAAAAGGCAACTTTACAAGTAATATCATTTTGTGTAACTATCACAGAAGCAACATGTATTAGTATATACGGTCACATTAAAAAAATTTAGGCAAAAAAGCCTTAGATGTATTCAAATTAAGCTTATATTACTGATGGGACTCTGTTACCATGATGGTTACAGACTGTAATTCACAGCTAGGCAAGAGTAATTAATGTTTAGTTTGGCAGGCAGAGGTTTCCCACTTACCACACAGGGAGCTCCGCAGTTCACAACAACTGATTCTTTAGGGAGCTCCCTCCACAGTAAATTTATATCGTATTGTATGTTATATAATAATATACTTTTTTTTAATACTGCCGTGGAAATCAACACACCATCAGATTCCTTATATGACTATAGATTCACAAATAGGCTAGGTTTAAAGTAAAATATTTTTGGAAAGCAAAAAGCGAATAATAATTTTTGGTATGACCGTCTTCTAAGGCCACACTTATTTGATCTTTAGCTCTCGGATCCTCTCAGGGCAATTTTTAATGGGTCTGTCCAACTTGCAGGAATAAATATAAATTTCATATAAAACAACATTGATTTTTTTAATGGCACCTTTCTGCTAATAGAGGCGGATCCGAGAATCTAAAAAATAAAAAAGTGTCGCCTTATGCAACAGTTATAAACCTATAACAACATCTTCGTTACTATGCAAAGAAACTGAACGAGATCGACATGTGGTGACGATGACTCTTTCTCGAGAACTGTACTTCAATGCAACGTTGGCAAGCAGGTTGAAACATATCCTGAAGAAGAATAAAAATAACGTCAAAGGAAAAAGTACAGTATAGCAGACCCAGATTTGTGATCATATTTATAACCTATTTCACGAGCCTCATTGCCAGGCTTATGACGTAAAAAGGCTTGAAATTTCTTTATGACGTCACAAACTAATTTAGTTATGACGGCGGTTTTCATATTCACGGTAAAGACAGAGTTTATTTTTGCTCTTTCTAGGGGGCTACCGCCCCCAAACCCCCGCTACTTTACACAAAATGTTATTCTAATTGTGCTAGAACTTCAATCTTGTGAAATATTTGATAAAACTTAAGTTTTAATGGACGCTAAATTAATATGGGCATAGATTTGGGTCCGCTATACTGCACTAAACCTACGTCAAACATTAAAGGTTATACAATTTGCTTATAGTAAATGTAATTATGTTAATCTTTATACTGTTGTGTTATTAATTTACAGTATCCGACAAAATTAAGTTCCAAGCCAATATACATTTCTAATCAGTTGAGCCTGCGAAATATGAAAACCTTTTTTTTTTACTAAGTAATAAGTACTGTACTTAGTTCAACAAGTGGTTTAAAATAGCATAGATAATATTTTGCGGGTTAGATCAATTTTACAATACTTGGCTTTTTCTCAATTAAGGGCTGTTCCATTTTAAAAGTGTGAGGTTGGACCTGAAGATTTTCAGACACAATCCCCGCTTTTTGTTTTTTAAACACCCCCCCCCCCCCCCACCCTTTTTTTCGAAATTAAGCTACGTATTAAGAAAATACTGGTCAACCAGTACTCAGCTGAGTCAGCTCTTTGCAAATTTAGGAGTTTTTCTTTATAAATCTAATCCATTTTTACACTGGTTTAACTTAGCACAGCCAGTTGTCACTTGTACAAGAGTTTAAATTGGCAGTAACTGTGGTAAGTGAAATACTTGAATAGGTAAATTTTATAATCTCATCATTAAATGTTTGGAATTTGGCTGTTTCAACCATGAGCTAACACGATACAACACAATTGCAATTCAGTGCAAAAACTTACCAAAAAAAACATATTCTGGAGTACAACCAGTCAAACAAAAATAACGACAGGCAAGCAGAAACGATCTGAAAAAACAGAGACAAATTAAGCATATTTTTATGCTGAAGAAGCGCATTGAAAGGACCTGATTTGATGATTCCTTTTTCCTATACCAATCATAGTATTTATTTATTACTTATAAAACATGTTCACTGTACTATTTGACTCAAGTTAATGGTATTTGTTTATTATTTACTAATCATGTTTAATATGCTACTTGACTCAAGTTAACTAGTGTTAATGTTACTTATTAAACATCTTCAATATGCTACTTCAAATTTTTAAGGTTTATACCAAGATGCAAGCAGGTGCTATTAATGAATAGTCACCTTGGCAATAGATGATACACAACCAGGGTAATCATGATTTTCTTTCAGCTTCACAGCTAATAGACAAGCGAGGGATCCAAAAAGGCCACTGAAAAACAAAATAACCGTATGATAATCATAAGAAGCCCAGATTATCATTGTCTTACAAACTATAAGGCCTATGAAAAGATAAAGCGTGTTGGTGAAAGAGAGGACCAATACTAATGGAAGAAATTAGGGCCTATAATCCAAGAATAATGAAGACATGTGTGACATGTTGCAAGCGTAACATTTGTGCAGACCCAAGGTATTTCCTTGCAAAGTTCCCCTTCGCACAAAATTGCTTTATGTTGTAACTTTGCAACCGTTGCTCAGAGTATCACCTAATTCTCTGCCGATCTTCCTTAATATATTATGCTTCACAGGGCCCAACTTTGTTTGTTGTCAAAATACATGTATTGGAGAATTACTTATCTCAGCACAAAAGATCCCCAAATGTCTTCATTATTGGTGGATAAGGTATTAGGATAGATCTAGGCATTGCTCACACTAGGAAAAAAGACCCAAGTAAGAATGACATTTCTTTCTTTTGAAATTACAAATATCGAGCACAATTTTGAGTGGCATAACTTGTTAAGATAAAACTTTCCAAAACATCAGCGAAGAAAGTGATACATTGCAGACTAGTAATGGTTTTTATTGATAACTTTAGATGTTGCAAATAAATCTTCTTGTCTATAAGATACTGCAGTTGGTTTACCTGGCTAAGCACCCCACGTAAAAGTGATATACATACAGGAATGGAAAGTTTTGTGCTTCTACCAGGTCACCTACAATTGAAAAGATTACAGCAGTGTAAATTCTAAAACTCAGAAATTGATAACAATAATCACGCATAATAATACATCTTACTATAACTGAATAAATGTCTGTATGCTTTTGAATAAGACAAACTGTTCCATGCATTTTCATTAAAAAAACTGACTTAATTGGTAAAAATAACATTGAATACTGCAGGATCTCATTAACATGATTGATGTTACTACCTAGCAAAGCAATGAGAACCAGGACTGGTCAACGCAAGGAAGGCCACACTTATTTGATCTTTAGCTTTTGGATCCTTTCAGGGCATTTTCTAATTCGTCGATCGGTGGATATCCCAAAATAAAATAAAATTTCCTATTACTAACATCGGGACACGTTATTTTATTTTTTTGTCGGCTTATTTTCCATCGTATAGGTGGATCCAAGAAGGTAAAAATTATATAAGGGTTGCCCAAGGGAGCTGCATTGGGCCCGTGCTTGAATAGGCTAAAATAAAAGTGGGTCTTCAATCACTCCGTTAACAGAACAAATGCTACATCCAGCCCTGATGGGTTTCTCAATATTGTATTTGACATTTTAAATGTTCATCTCACCATTAGGGCAAAGAGAGTTTTGCACTAAATGCCCTCTTAACAGTCAAATTAACAGTCAGGTTCTAGAGTATCTCATTACTTGGAAGGTACAATGTAATTGTCAAAATTTAGATTTAAAATAAAATTACCTAAAACGTAGGCAATTGGCGCAAGTAGCACAGCACTGAAAAAGAACATTAAAATAATTCAACAGCGATTGAACATTTACAATGTTATCTAACTTAAGATAGACCGGTACTTTCAAACTTCTACTCATTCTTTACACCATTGCACGAATACTACACGAACCATTAAAATCATTAATGCCGAAAAAAAGTTTCAGTGTAGTTTAAATAATTATGTTTGTTGCAGATTTTAAAACTATCACATTCTACAGTACTTAGTTTTCACCATTATGGGAATTTAGCTACATGCAATGGTGAATGTATCATGCACATATTTCATATTAAAATGATATTTTCAGTAACCGTTAATTTGTTCCGCAAGGCATACCAAAATTATTTAAAATAAATAAATATATGTTATGTGAAATTTTCTTTATTTCATTAGTATCTTACCTGAACACATAATTGTAATACAGTCTATCTGTGTAGCTGAAACAGAACGCGAGGACATATTTACAATCAATACAAGTACACATACAGTATTCGTTATTTCTGACTTGTGTGTGAAACTGCCCATTCATTAGGCAAGAGGAAGGAGAAGATTAAGAATAATATCAAACAGACAATTTGGAAAGTGACAATGAACATAGAAATTGCATGTGGTTCGATAAAATTAGAATCAACCCATGAATAAGGAGTTACATACCTAAAGTCTACTTCATTGTCTATTTCTTTTTCATACAGCAAATACAATCCTGAATCGAGAATATTGAAAAAGATGAACAGATCAAAAACAAAGGTGGCATAATCCAGAGATACCAAGTTCTGGAGTGGTGAATGAGTGAGTGTTGGCCCTTTCCAACCAATTTACATTAGAATGTTAAAAAATTTATTCTGATTATCTCAGAGTGAGACAAATTAAAATATGAAGAAAATACTCAAGTCTAGTAGAGTGAGACAACAACCAAATGAGTGAGACTCACTCTGAATGAGTGACACTTGGAATGTCTGCATAAGCTTCAATTAGGATTTCAGTTATTTTAATTTGAAAATGACATTAGAAAGCTATTTATGAAACATCATTGAAGCCTTACCGGAGGATATGACATGCACAGTTCCCCATACTATAGATGACTTTATGCTCTGGAATTGTTACAATAAAAATATCACAATTTACTCTTCAAAACCAACTACAGCGGCCTATAAAATAAAGTAACCTTGCCAAGATCAAATTATGCTTAGATCAAAATTTAATATTTACACAACACCAACCTAAGTTACGAAACATTTAAACATAAATTGCTTGATATCTGTTATGTTTATAATATATAAATATTTGTATAAGTTGAATTTTTGCTTAGCCAAAATAAAATCAGATAGTCCATTTCAGTTATGCTTAGAGCTGTGACTGCTTAAACAGAATGTTAGAGTCACCGTAATTATTAAACTGCACAGTTAAATTAATATCATTTCTGAGAATAAATTGATCAGTTTTCATGACAAAATTTAGAACTTACCCCTGGATATGAGACTAGAGCTATAACCAAAGTAACAAGGATTACAACCATGGACGTCACTTGCTTTGCAGAAAATTGCTGAAATCAAACAGCTACAATTAATATCACTTATAAATACAGTTGTATTACCATTACAATTCCCACAACTGTATGCACAACAAATTCGATTGCATTTGATAGTCTCATTACCTGGTTGGAATGTATCAAATCGACTAGAGCAGCAAGCACTGATATCGTGTTGTGGACAGCCAAGTAGAGTGGAATGGGCTGATCAAAAACAAAAAACTGATGATGACACATACATGGTTATTAAGATATTTCATTATGACACAAATATTTCGATGAGGGGGATGCACAAGATTTTCGTGGAAATAATGTTTAATTGTGCATCCCCACAATATTATTATACTAAATAATTAACAAAAGTTAAATATAATAATAAAAATAATAAAAAAATTATCTAAATATAATTTATTACACGTAAATTTAAAAAAGACATAAATGATATAAATGATATAAAGAGAAGAAGAACCTGCTGTCAGTTCTGCTTAGCAGACTATTGTTCCCTAGACTGTCCAGCATACCCATGAAACTGGTAAATTTCCATAAGATTAATACTGCCCCTACATCATACGCAAGGTGGCGCAGTGACATTTATGACGTCACCATTGAATAGAAGCGTTAGTGACGTGTTTCTGAATCTCCATTTTTGTTGCTTAGTGAATTATTTTCCGCAGAACATCGGAGATTTTGAGAACTGGTCAGAACACAGGTGAAGAATAATCTGACCTCAATGACTTTATGATATTATGTTATCGGAGCAGGCGTTAAAGCAACAAAATGAGCCGTCATTTGTCTATCTAGGCCTTGTATTTGCCGAGAAATTGAAAAGAATAAGTGTCTCAATGACTGGACGGATAGTGGATAAGTGGCAGAACTCAACAATGCAGACCACACATATTAAGACAATCTAAATTTCAGACCATTTTGGTGGGTAAAAACCTAAAAACAACAACTCGGCAAACTTCAGCATTAAAATTATGTCATTATCACTGGTACAAATATACAATATAACTCACCATTCTGGCCAATGTAACGGAACCTGAGTAAATGCTTATCACATGCAATATCAAAGCGGGAATCCAAAATTTTAACGATGTCCTGTAAAATAAAAGGCCAAAACTTAATGATGACACATAACGTCTACATCTCACACTTTACATATTTGACTATCTTTAAAGTATTAAAACTTATTATTCAGCTTAACATTGACATAACATGCAGTGGAGTGAATTAAAAATATCTTGCTAAAAGCACAAATTGTCAGGGCTATTAAAAAGTGGGGGTTGGGGGGGGGGGGGGTCTGAAAATCCTCAGGTTCACCCCTCCCCCACCTCACCACACTTTTAAATGGAACAGCCCTCAGTTATACTGAATGTGAAGTATGCGACATAATATATGATAATAGTACCTGTCAATTTTTCTTATGGACGGGTTCTGCTCCATCTTTCCCATAAGAGACAGAAATTTTAAGACAATGACTCCTGATGCCATTTGCCATCTGAGAAAAAAATATAAATAAACAAATCAATAAATGATATGAGTACAACTAATTTGCAGAGAGAAAATGCAAATCACATTTACTTAATGAATGATATGCACACTGGCGGATCCAGCCCTGCCTCTAAGGGGGGGGGGGGGGGCAATCAGTCATTTAATAGAAAACGTATAGTAATTAAGGCTGCTACAGGGGGGCCATGGCCGCCACCCTAGATCCGCCAGTGGATATGCATGGGGCAGATGAACCGTTGCAATGAATCATGATTTGTATAATAGAAACTCAAATTTAGGCAAATAGTCACATAAATTATCAATTTGCACTACAATTCAAATGTAGCCGAGTAATATAAAAGAGCATTCGCAAGCACAGTTATACCATATCATCACCATCTTAACAAATTTTTGTGATTTTTTTAGCATAGATGATGAATTGTTCAAGTGTGACTAATTGAATAAGTGTTTCAATCAAATTATTTACTCGTTTTTTTTTTTTTATAAGTTCCTGCTCAGAATGGCTTTGCTATAGCAGTGACAACATGATCATGGGCATCAGCATTAAATTTTTTATTTTGAACTTGCTGAGCACTCTTACCCTTGGAAAATAGTTGGATAGGTGAATTTCAGTACTGACAGCACATACTGAAAGTAAACGAAAGACAACTATAATTTAGCACTACTTAGATAATCATTATAGCAACAGACAAGGCAGTTAGAAATGGCAGTAAGATGAGAGTATAATGCATGACAGAAGATAATACAATTAAATTGTATATCACTTTGAATACTGGACATTGTAAGTATTTGGAAGCTCAACATGTTTTATTATACTGTTTACATCACTTCCATTTCATTTTAACGTATCTCATCTCATTGTTTTTAACTTTGTTGGAACACTTATTTATTCGACGTCATTTATGATCAGTAAATAATAAATTCATATATATCACTGGTTTGGAGACAATTTCTGCTCACAGGTATACAATTTCGATATTACATGAAACCTTTATATATAGAATTATCAAATCTATATTAACACGAATGTATTTTGTAAAAACCTACCTTATTCACAAGCAATGTCACAATGATAAGTGGGAAGTACAACATGCGGATGATTCCAACTTCTGAATTACTGGAGCCACCGACATTTTCCAGTAACTCAGTCAGATATGTCTTCAACACAAACGCATTATTTTCCATCTCCAAACTGGCATAGCAAAATCTGCAATTAAACAGAACTTATTCACGGTAACGAGTCATTTCGTAGACACGCAAAATCGTCGACAGCCAATTCGTTGACAACCATTTCGTTGACAATCAACCCGTTGACATGAGGACGGCAAACTCGTTGACAATCAAAACCGTCGGCCCAACCATCTTGTTGACAGAAAATCGTTGTTATACCAACTCGTTGACCTGTCGACGAGTTGCTTCTGTTAACTCGCTGACACAGGTTTTTCCCGGCCGTCGGCCTCCCTTTGCCCCGCTCGATCATGGTTTTATGGTTTTTTCTTTGTTAATATTTGGTGTAAAGCAATGTTATGGACATCCTTTTATAGATCTCATTCATACAAATATATTTGTAGCAAGTATACCGCTGTGGAAGCTTTATTAACCGAGTAATCCCCGGAGTCTGATTTGTCGACGAAATGGTCATTGGGCAGATTAGCTGTCAACGATATTGCATTAATATGTCAACGAGATGGTAATGACCTGTCAACGAGTTGGTTGTTGTGGTCAAAAGTTTGTCAACGACTTGGTGTCTGCCAAATTTATACAAGTTGGTTTGTCAACGAATTTGAACCAGGCCTTCTAATGTGTCAACGACTTGGTTGTCGATGATTTTGCGTGGCGACGAATTGACCTGTATTCTTATTCACGTGTGAATGTAAACATGGGTAAACATACAGTAGCTCAATCCAATTAATATTTAGGCATATAAAGACCTGAGTCCTAGCTGTGTGATATTATGTAACATGTACCTTAACAAATAAAACCCATTTCAATTATAATAAATATGTCTTACATTGTAATAAAACATGAGGCCTATCCAATTTATTATACTATTATAATTTTTTTTTTTAATGATCATTGTTTTTTTTATTGATGGAACTGAAAATGGTCATGCCTTTCGCACGATATCATCAATTCGTTCATTAGAAAGTGTCCTACACTTTTACATTTCTCATAAATGTAATTTTCGATAGATGTGAAACAGTACAGTCAATATACCCAGCATATCATCATGATCCTAGGCTATATGTACTGGACGGTGTATCTATCCTCTGTATATATGTACTGACCTTAGCTGCAGTCTCTTGACAGAGTAAACTTGTACATGACTCACCCGAGCTGTGAATATTTCTTATATATGTACTAAATGGAACTACTGACGTAAACAAAATATCTGTACATCTAAAAGCATTTATCAGAGTCAAATGCCACAAAACTAGTTAAACTTACACTTGCGCGGAGTCCACATCACCAAAAATAGCGGCAATTGCGGCAATGACACCGTTTGCGAAAATATGCGATTGAGGCGTGACTACGTTTTGGAGTAAATTCACGCCTATATATAAATAGCTGATCGAAGGAATGACAATGAATACTGAAATTCCTTAACTTCAAGCTAATGATGTCATTCAGAGATGCCAAGTTCTGGAGTAGTGAATGAGATTAAAATGAGTGAGTTTTGGCAGAAGAAAATACTCAAGGCCAGAGGAGTGAGACAGCAACCAAATGAGACTCAGTCTGAATGAGCATGCATGATGAGTGAGATTTTGGCACGTCTGATAATTACGTCTAGACACTGTCTAATGTACAGTTATTTCAATTCACATGCACTATGGTCTCCTATGCTGGCTGTCCAACAAATAAATAAGAAGAAAGCCCTCAGAATAATTACAAACTCCGTATAACACACACAGTAACTGAAAATTACAAATAGTATTTAACTAGGTTTATTATAATAAATTATAAATTAGTTTATAGAAGTCAGGTAACTATATTACTTATAAGGTCATATATCAATTAAAAAGAAAGGATTAATTAAAGTAAAAAATAGATTATTAATATGTATATATATATCAGTATACCGTAACGGTATTATCGACAGGGCGGGTATATATTTTCGACACTTTAATAAGTTTGTTAAAAAATAGTTTTTCATGCCATCAAAAACTCAATATGAAACCCAACTGGTGATGACGTCACAATACTGAACAATGGTGATGATGTCATTTCCATTGTGTTTCCAATGTTTTGATCTGGTTTTTCTCTCAATGTATAATTTATTTTTACGGTATAAATAAATCAATCATAATATGTAGCTGACAATGCCAGGAGTGAGCGAAGCTATATTATATGTATATTTAATTATGACAAAACCAAGTTACTGTGTCTCCAGATTTAGCACATGATATATATATACCAATGCTGCCTTCTTGTCTTATGATATTTTTCACCGTTACACATGCCCACTTTTGCACAACAATTTAGTCTTAATTTACAATAAATAATTTAAGTATTAATTTTTCATGCCATCATACCCAATGTGTTTCCAATGTTTTAGTCTGGATTTTCTCTCAATGTAAGATTTATTTTCAGTAATAATGTCTGATAAAATCAGTATGCCCTGAATATTTCTGGTGGGAAATTTTGCATCCTTTTCAACTATTTGATGAGTTTTAGCAAATTGCAAATTTGACAGACAGTGCAGCTTTAAATCTCATCTTTTAATTAGACTTCATGTAGGTTTTAAAATTTTCAAAATCAGACAATAGATAACAATTTAAGAGGCAAAAGAAGTCAGATAATTGTAATGCGTTTCTCAGCCGCCAGGGGCGCTGCGATCGCTTACAACTGCCCCCTGGTGTGATAAAACGTCATCGTAAAAATGTTTGGAGTGGCTCGCGCGAACGCTTTCATCAAATTATTTTTCAACCATGCAATTGCTAAAACGGAAGCTGATGGGTTCCTCTTCACTATTTCTAGGCACCTTTAGAATTGTTATTGTCAAACAAACAAGTTTTCTCCAAGTTTGATGCTGGGTGTGTATTCGTTACGACATCACAACTGTTGAACCGACGACGTTGTTTTGACGTGATGACGTAGTCTCGTTCTGGTCCATTGTGTCAAAAAGCGATATTAAGTTGATCTTCAAAGATTACATGTATTTTTGAAACAGCGATAATAGGTGAAATCAATTTTTAACCAGTTCCAGTTGGCTTGTCCACTGTGTAGCCACTCGTCTACGGGAAGTGAGCTTCGCTCATGGCCTACGGCCGTGACAAGCTTCGCTCATAATATGTAGCTGTCAATGCCAGGAGTGAGCGAAGCCTTCAACCTGTAGGCCTACCTGCCCATTTTGTCAAATAAAATTAGTCTTGAGGTGGTAAAGAAGAAAGTCTTAAAAGAACAGGGACTCATTTAAGTTGTTATGATTTCTGAACTATACACTGACTGCCCTATAACGCTAGTACACATCGTACTGACCATGTAGATTTTTGAATTTTCAAAATTGGACAATAAATAATGATTTTAGAGGCAAAATAAGTCAAGAGCTGCTCAGGAATTGTAATGCGTACCTTCAGTCGCCAGGAGCGCTGCGATCGCTAACACACTTGCCCCCTGGTGTGAAAAAACGTCATCGCCAAACAGTGGCGTGACTAGCGCGAACGTCATCGATTCAAGGTTATTCGTCAAATATTCTGGGCTCCCCGTTAACATAGACACCCGTTCTATATACCGTTAGAATTGTTACAGTCAGAAAAACAAGTTTTCTCCATGTTTGAAGCTGGGTGTGTATTCGTTAAGAAATTATGGACATCACAACTGTTGAACCGACGACGTTGTTTTGACGTGATGACGTAGTCTCGTTCTGGACCATTGGTCAAAAAGCGATATTAAGTTGATCTTCCATAGGATTACATGTATTTTAGAAATTTTGAGACACTTCCGGTTCAGCATGATCACTGTGCAGCCTCATTTTGAAACCTCTCTCTACGGGAAGTGAGCTTCGCTCACGGCCTACGGCCGTGACGAGCTTCGCTCATATTATTTAGCATTTCCAGTTGGCCTTAGCATTATAAATTTAATAATTATTGTATTTAATGTTAATTAGTTTCTTTTTCTGTCTTAATTGCACTTAAAACTTGATAGAGCCATTAAAGGTGCACTGTCTGTCAAATTTGCACATTAAAATAATGATATCAATTAATACTGCCTTCTTGTCTCATGATATTTTTAACCATTACATACCCACTTTTGCACAACAATTCTGTTTAATTTACAATAAATAATATAAAATATTAGTTTTTCATGCCATCAAAAACTTTGTTTTTGTCCTTTCTGTGAACTCATATGTGTTCACCAGGATCCTGGAGATAATTGACACATATATGCAGGACTATTTGGTTAACCGCTAGGTTAATGCACGTTTCAATAGGGAAAAACGTCATTATACAAATATAAATTTCAGTATGTTTGACTCAATGCATCATGGTAAACTTTTTGCATATTTTTTTCTACACCTTTCTAGATTAGGAAAATCTAGATGTAGAAACTGTTGCAATTTGTACTCCGTATATCTACACATATCTTGGACTAATACAGAAGCTACAAGCACACTATTAATATTTATATAAAAATTTAATTATGGGGGCAACTTAATATAGTTTCTATGGACTCTGTTGCGGCCCTTCTTGGTACCTGATTATTTATATGTAATTGTATGTTCTATTTATACATGTGTATTTGTATGTTTTTTTGTACCAAGAAAAAATAAAAAAACTTCAAACTTCAAACACGAGTTCTTTATTTCCTACATATTATGAAGGCTCTGGCATACTCCACATGCAGCTGTAAATTGGCATGATTTTTTACATAATATTATGATAATCAGGTATTTTATGTGCTGGCAACAGGCAATGTACATGGCTTCTAACATAAAACAAAAAATATAAATGATTATAATAACTCATAAAAACGGAGAGGCTTTAAAAATATAAAAGTAGCAAAATAAATAAAATCAAGAACGAAGTATGACATTCAGGTCATTGTTCATTAACCCTTCTAGGCCGATATGTATTAGATTAACAGTCTCTAAAAAAAAAAGGCCTAAGTTCCTCCAATTATCCAATACAACTTACATCAAGTTCCCTGCATATACATGCAAGGAACCGTGTTTATTTAAAAAGCAAATCTCTCCAAACTCATATTAGCCCTTTAGGAAATGTGAAGTAGTCAGGCAATAGTGGACTTTCACGGAAGTGAAACTGAAACTGCACTTCAAAACATTAAAGTATATGCTCGGACAATAATTTCCGTAAGAAGCACATTCCATTATATTTTATATCGTATGGCTGATTTCCATCAGTAGGAGTAATTATTCAGACGAGTTGGCCGTAATATCTTCAAAATACGCTAATATTTCCATTAATATTGAAATGCTGTTATGTTATATGGCCACATTTGGTTATCTTATACCTTAAAACTAGTGCTGACTCTATGAAACATATGATTTGTTGTATTTCCCAGAAAAAAGTTATTAATGAAAAGTATCAAGATGCTCCATGAGATTACTAAATAATTGAAGCTGGAAAAACAACTGTGGAAAGGTCACAAATAATTACAATTCATCGAATTGGCTTAGTTTACCATCAAATAGATATTAAAGAATTAACTATCTTGATTTCAGGACCACTGGATCCCTAAACTATTTAATCACAAGAGTAACAATTATTTAATAAAGACCACCAAAATTTAAAGTTGCACTGTCTGTCAAATTTGCAATTTTCTAAGATGCTATCAAACAGTTGAAAGTTACCTTTATTAATCAAGGCACACTAAATGTGTGTGAATTAATGATTTTATAAGACATTAATTACTTAAAAATAAATTATACATTGAGAGAAAATCCAGACCAAAACATTGGAAACACAATGGAAATGACATCATCACCATTGTTCAGTATTGTGACGTCATCACTGGGTTTGTTTACATATTAGGTTTTTGATGGCATGAAAAACTAATATTTATAATATGATAATGCAATGTGCATGAGGGGCCGCAGGGATAGTCCTGTGTCATGTACATGTACCATGGCATATATTTTTATACCCTTAAGAGCTGTAGCAGATTCAAAGGTGGGGTGGGGGGGGGGGGGGGGGGGGTTTAGTGGGGATTCTTAGTCCAGTAACTGAATTAGGGGGTTCTTAGCCCCCCTCCCCTTCTTGGCCTAATACATCACTGTTCATAAGAAATTAGAGGGAACACTGCAAACAATTTTGGATCTGCCCCTGAAGGGTTCTTCTATACAACAAAATTAAATGAAATTGCATTGTTGATGCAATGAATTGTGTATCTATATAGATAGATATAAATGTACCTAAATGACAATATATATATATATATATATATATGATAAACCTGAATATATTAACTTTTAAGTGAATGTTATAGTTATATAGTCCACATGAATAAATAATGTTTGCAAGGTTGATTAATTAATTCGTGGTACTAGTTTGGATAGCGACTGTCATGTCACACCAGAAAATTGTATAAGACTGAAATTCAGACGTATTTAAATTTATTGTACCAAACAGTTTTCAGAAAATACCTAAGTAGCAATTTTGGTCTACATGGTTAGCGACTGTCATAACACATGCCATTTATTGGAAATAGCATGAAAATTTGTGACATTAAATTTCATTGTCTAAACAAAATCCAGAAAAATGCATATTTACCATTGACAAAGAATAACTTAGTAAGATAATTTGTTGTATGTTTAAAATCCCATGATGTTTCATTAGCATCACTGTCGCAGTCAATTTCACTGAAGTGATTTATTCAAATTTTGAAATTTGACATTTAAAAAGCCAAACATATTTAAGCAACACCCATCAACCAAATGATTGTAAGAATCTTTTGCCAATTTAATAGTTTTTGGCCCCTCCTAATTCTTTGAAATTTTGATTCAGTCGTACTGGTGTTGAATGTTGTATTGAAGTCATTGATGTTATCCACTAGATTAAAAAGCTGTTTCTGTTGGTAAAATTTTCTGAGTGAGGACGACAGAATGGTGGCAAATTAAATTGAATTATTGTATACCAAATGCAATGATAATATCAATTTTAGATTTTGTTTGAATTGTGACTATTTCATTACATATCACTTAAAACAAATCTTCCAATTTTGCTCTACATTGGATTGCTATACAAACATCAACTAAATTTTTTGGTCAACATATTCTGCCAACCCACGGCCATGGGAGTCCGTTATGATCCATGTAAAACAGTGGTATCTAGAATGAGTAATAGTTCACAAAGTTAACCTGCCATAGCAGCATAGTATGTGAGAGCAAATCAAATTCACTGTTAACATTGTACAGTAGTCAATATTTGGTAAGGACCACTGATAATTCAATGAAGCCTTTAGGTAATAAGTGTTAGGGAACAAATAGGGAGATGACTGACATCAGTTTTACCAATTAAATGCAAGTAGAAAAAAAACCCACTTTTGTAGTGATTTACAATACCAAACCAATAACAGGTACTGGTACTGAGAAGGGAGTATAGTCAAGTGGTCCGCCCGACAACTGGTCCGCAACCGACTGGCCCGCCGTGAGACCCACTGGCCCGATGCCGAGGACGACTGGCCCGCCTTCGAAACCTACTCGCCCGCCGACATTTTCGTTGTCCGACGGCCCGTCCGCCGCCCAACCAACTCAAAGTCAATCCGTCCGCCGGGAAGCAGCCCGTCGGCGCGAGTGGCTTCGCGGGGGTGCAAGTACGGCCGTCGCCCGCCCCGTCCCCTCTAGCAGGGCAAGCGGTCCGCCATTAACACGTCACCGAAACGGCCTCCCCAGCCAATATGAAGGGAGTAACCTTCTGCGTCATTAATCAAGCATAACTTGGTCATTTATAATCCGATTTAAAGGTCCTAGTAATTTCCGAAAAAATCCTCTTTTTTTCCAAATTTTTGTGGCGGACCAGATGACTTTTCTGGCGGGCCAGTTGACTTTCTGGCGGGCCAGTTGACCTGACCGGCAGACCAGCTGTACAGGCGGGCGAGTTGGTCAGAGGACCAGTTGTCGGGCGGACCACTTGACTAGACCCCCTGAGAAGTCATAATGAAACAGTTTAATGTTAACACCAAACTGAATGAAACGGTTGTTGTAATGCTGGATTGGAGTAAAGTTTTGTCATGGATTTATGCCTGGTTTTGTCAAGTTATGATAACTTGTGCAGCAAAATGTTGTTGCTCGACAAAATTTTCCTGAACAATTCTCAATATAAAATTGTGTAAGGTTTCTCCATACTCTAAATTGTTATGAAACAGCATTTTCAAATTTCTAAGGAATCACAACCCTTATCCAACTGAACTGATTAGTGAAATTGTATGAGATTTACATGCTATGGAAACGGAGCATTTTCCAAATTTTCTAAACAGTTTAGAATGTGATTTAAAACGTGAAAAAACTACTATGACATCACACTATTAGTATTGTAATAGTATTACAAAAAACTAATGGCAGTAATGCACTGTTTTTTTTTTTATATAGTCTACTCAGTGACACAGATGTGTCAGATGCTCTGAGTTAGTTTTTGCTTAAATATCAAATTGAACAAGCAACTATCATGTCACACTATCAAGAGAAATCGACTGCACCTAACTCTTTCTATTTGACTGTAGATACAGTTTTTTTCCCCTCAAATCAGCTGTCAAAATCGGGTTATCAGCAAGCTGTCAAAACCGAGTTGTCAACACACAGATTGGTTTATAAACAAAAGAACGTGCTTGCATTAGGCCACGCCCACATCTATTTATAGCCTGGTGCTATTTTAGGGCTTTTCCCGAAAATAACGGCCTCCTCTTTCTTTACTGATATCTTATCAATGGACTGCAGGTTGATGTTGTTTGCATTACTGTTAGTTCATATTTCCTTCTGCAATTAAGCTTTATTTCATTCCCTTCTGCTCGTTGCTTGCGTAGTCTTACTGATGAACAATGAGGCCTTATGCATTAATTTCTAAGGCCTAAGCACCACAGCCAATCACAGAGTCTGTTAGAGCTCGTTGCCTTGCAAAATGGCCTTGCAAAGAAATAAGCTCTACTCTGATTGGTCGAACGTTCATTTAGTTGACAAGCCTCATGGCAATGGACATGGCTCCCATCCAGTCCCATGAAACATTCAAAACCATAGTTCTACTGCTTGTCCAGTCTTGGAATCACCTAGAAATGGTCATTAATGGAGTTCTAACGTGAGTTTCTTCAAGTTTGTCAGGAAAATCCAAAGTAAAGAACGATTTTTGTGTAATTTGAGCTAAGTAGGTCATTATTATTTTGTGCGCATCATGGCCGCGCAGAATATCTAGGACAACATAGTTCCGATCCGGTCATCTGAGAATAGCATGACAGTAGATTTTGTTTTTGGCCAATCTCTAGTCATAAAAGCCCTACGGGCGGCCCCTACGGGGCCGCTCCTGCGGCCTATTATTTATTGTAAATTAAAACTAAATTGTTGCGCTAAAGTGGGTATGTAATGGTGAAAAATATCATGAGACAAGAAGGCAGTATTGATTTATATCATTATTTTAATGTGCAAATTTGACAGACAGTGCACCTTTAAGACTATTGTGGTGATTCTCATATGTTTTTATAAATGACAGAAGTCTATGTTAAATATTGTTGTAGATAGTTCCATCATATTTGCAAATACAAAAACATGTAAATACCATAATAACCACTAGACCATGGCATCCTTAAAAAAAAGTTTTTGTTAAAATATCCAATTAAAAAAATTGAGGACCACCCACACAACTGTTTACAGCTTCAAATGTATTCAACTACTTACAAAAACATTTAGAATAATTATTAAAGGCAGCCGTTCGAAATGAAATGAAATGCTCAATATTTGAAAAGATGTAGTTCTACGTAGTTTTAGAAAGTGATTTTACCTGACACATCATGGATATTTTGGCATTTGCTAACAATGCATCATGACTCTTTGAATTTGATTTTACTTTGGAGAAGACACCCTGGAGCAATAAACTCTGGTCCTTGAATACCAGTACGAACTTATGTTGTTCTTGTGTGTGTGTTTTTAGAACAACAAATGTTTTTGTACTGCCCTTTTTTAAAAGTTTCTCATAATTCTTTTATTTTTTTCAGAATAGCTTTACGCAAACCCCTTTCAATCTGTTTTTTTTAATATTTTTTTTATAGTAATGTAAAGTTCATACAATTATAAAATATTTTGACTTTGACTTTTTGTATTTATATCTAAAAGGAGATCTATGCAAGTTAAGGTCATAGCTCATAAAAAAAAGGTGAGAATGACTACACCAAAAAATAATTAATTAAAGTGAAAAAGACTAAATATGACTATATCATACATCTCTATATATAATTAGATATAATATTACGTTTAACATTTTTATTAGCAACATGAATAAACAATAAATATTCAATCAAAGATGTCACAAATACAACTTTCTAAACATGTAATGGGTGGGTAGTACCATAACTCATTCTGTATGACAGCTTATTGTATAAAGTTAAATTATTTCATGTAATATAAACTTATATGTCTCTTTAATACAAATAACACAATAACAAATATTTAAAACAATTGTCACAAATGTATGAGTAGTTAAACACCTACAACATCATTGTTAATGTTAGATGAATCAATGTTAAATTATTTCATATAATATAAACTTATATGTCTCTATAATACAAATAACACAATAACAAATATTTAAAACAATTGTCACAAATTTATGAGTAGTTAAACACCTACAACATCATTGTTAATGTTAGATAAATCAATGTTAAATTATTTCATATAATATAAACTTATATGTCTCTTTAACACAAATAACACAATAATAAATATTTAATACAATTGTCACAAATTTATGAGTAGTTAAACACCTACAACATCATTGTTAATGTTAAATAAATCAATGTTAAATTATTTCGTATAAACTTATATGTCTCTTTAACACAAATAACACAATAATAAATATTTAATACAATTGTCACAAATTTATGAGTAGTTAAACACCTACAACATCATTGTTTGTAGGCATCATAATATATAGCGCATCATCATTTATAACATTGTATACAAATGAAATCATCTCACAGCAAGCACCTGTCAGTTTGTCATTATTGACAAAAGTTGGCTAAATCTTCAGTGAATGTGACGATGTGAGGCGAGTTGTTTCACAGTTGGCAGAATTGATATGTAAACCTTAATCGATTTTTTCTCCTCAAAACTGCATTTATGAGTCACACTCCTATTTGTTTTACTGTAGTTTTTCTACTATACCCCATGATGACTCATGTAAGGTAGTTATGACTCATTGAAATATAGATAGATAGATAGATATGAAAAGTGCAGCCCTCTAAGGCAAGTTCTTGCTGCTATCAGGGGTGATTGACGAGGTGAGAGAGGAGAGTCCACCCCATGTTACACATTTACCCCATGGGTGGAATCTTTTACTTTGGAGAAGACACCCTGGAGCAATAAACTCTGGTCCTTGAATACCAGTACGAACTTATGTTGTTCTTGTGTGTGTGTTTTTAGAACAACAAATGTTTTTGTACTGCCCTTTTTTAAAAGTTTCTCATAATTCTTTTATTTTTTTCAGAATAGCTTTACGCAAACCCCTTTCAATCTGTTTTTTTTAATATTTTTTTTATAGTAATGTAAAGTTCATACAATTATAAAATATTTTGACTTTGACTTTTTGTATTTATATCTAAAAGGAGATCTATGCAAGTTAAGGTCATAGCTCATAAAAAAAAGGTGAGAATGACTACACCAAAAAATAATTAATTAAAGTGAAAAAGACTAAATATGACTATATCATACATCTCTATATATAATTAGATATAATATTACGTTTAACATTTTTATTAGCAACATGAATAAACAATAAATATTCAATCAAAGATGTCACAAATACAACTTTCTAAACATGTAATGGGTGGGTAGTACCATAACTCATTCTGTATGACAGCTTATTGTATAAAGTTAAATTATTTCATGTAATATAAACTTATATGTCTCTTTAATACAAATAACACAATAACAAATATTTAAAACAATTGTCACAAATGTATGAGTAGTTAAACACCTACAACATCATTGTTAATGTTAGATGAATCAATGTTAAATTATTTCATATAATATAAACTTATATGTCTCTATAATACAAATAACACAATAACAAATATTTAAAACAATTGTCACAAATTTATGAGTAGTTAAACACCTACAACATCATTGTTAATGTTAGATAAATCAATGTTAAATTATTTCATATAATATAAACTTATATGTCTCTTTAACACAAATAACACAATAATAAATATTTAATACAATTGTCACAAATTTATGAGTAGTTAAACACCTACAACATCATTGTTAATGTTAAATAAATCAATGTTAAATTATTTCGTATAAACTTATATGTCTCTTTAACACAAATAACACAATAATAAATATTTAATACAATTGTCACAAATTTATGAGTAGTTAAACACCTACAACATCATTGTTTGTAGGCATCATAATATATAGCGCATCATCATTTATAACATTGTATACAAATGAAATCATCTCACAGCAAGCACCTGTCAGTTTGTCATTATTGACAAAAGTTGGCTAAATCTTCAGTGAATGTGACGATGTGAGGCGAGTTGTTTCACAGTTGGCAGAATTGATATGTAAACCTTAATCGATTTTTTCTCCTCAAAACTGCATTTATGAGTCACACTCCTATTTGTTTTACTGTAGTTTTTCTACTATACCCCATGATGACTCATGTAAGGTAGTTATGACTCATTGAAATATAGATAGATAGATAGATATGAAAAGTGCAGCCCTCTAAGGCAAGTTCTTGCTGCTATCAGGGGTGATTGACGAGGTGAGAGAGGAGAGTCCACCCCATGTTACACATTTACCCCATGGGTGGAATCTTTTACTTGCCTCAGCATAGACACTGAGTACAAGGGACCACCAATTTAACGTCTCATCCGTACGACATCAAGCTGGGGTGTTGCTCATGAAGGGTTCATCACTGTTACCTGAGTTTTCTATCACTAGTGGGCACTGCAGCTAAACCTTGTCTTTGGTGACAAGTCATCAAGGGTGGTGGGTGATTGGGGCTTTACATCCTGTATTTCTGCACCTGATGGGCTAATTAGGACTGGCAGAGACCATGGCAATGAGATGAAGGATGAAACAGCCATCCAACTTAGGCTCGACTGGGAATTGAACCCAGGACCCAGCGGTTGGAAGCCCAGAGCGCTACCTCTGAGGTAGGCTCCCGCCTGAGTCATCAAGGGAGTTAAAGTTTACATATCAATTCCACTGCAACACAATCAGCATTTATTACTGTGCTAAGCTCATAAACAAGATTACCTTACCATAATATAATTTGGACCACATAATGTATAACTCGTGTGGTGCCATCAGCCAAGATTTTAGATAGTCAGTGAATTTCCAGTGCCAATCGCCAAACTGTTGTAGCCCCTGCCTCCACGGTGCCAATAGCCAAATATATATCTATGCACATTTCAGATGCAAGAACAATGGCACCATTTTTCTAAGGCCACATTTGAAAATTAAATCTTTTAGTGTAAAAAATATTATAAAAGCATTGGGGAAGCTTTGAGCTGTGGCTTTGCATAGCTCCCCCTGTTGTTGTTGTTTTTTTGGTCGGGGGGGGGGGGGGACATAGCTCTCTCAAGTCTCCCTCCTCACTTCCATCACTGATTGTCACATATAATTATAATAATATAAATTTGATTATATAAAGCAATCATATCTATACAGCGATCAAATATCTATATATTTACAGAATTGGAAACTCCAATGGCATCATGTGAATGAAGACTCCCATTGGCTAAGACAGTCCCTCAGCCAATGAAAGTACTGGATTCACATGACATCTTCTGGATAGAGTTTTGTTTCCAAGTCTTCAATTCAGCTGTAATACAACAGTGTAAACTTAATACACTCAAAGATTTTAAAATTCAATAAACTTTTGCCTTTCTAAATACCAATGATTTACATAAACTTACATTATTGTCGTGAATAAATACTCTACTCTACTCTACTCTACTTTACTCTACTCTACTCTACTCTACTCCCCTCTTCTCCCCTTTACTCTACCCTACTCTACTCTACTCTACTGGGCACAGGTGCTTCACTATAACACAGAAAAGAACTGTGTTAGCCAGGATTTATCAATGCAAGGTGAATTGGAAATAAAGTAAGAAAATACATAGGCTGCACTGCAGCAAAACCCTCAGCGAATCCCACATAGCTCAGAGGCGTCATTAAAACCGTTCAGTGTTCATCCGACAAGCAGGACGGCATATCTCAGCTATGTTTTACAAAATTTGGAAAAAGATTATTTCTTTAGTGTTTATATAGTGCGTGCGATGAACCGAAACAATTGCGACTTTGCCTACATAGCCTGTTACGCAATCATAATTAGAGTCCAAGGTGTCCTATTTTTTGAACGCTCGAATTTCTTATTATTTAAGCACAATAAATACTCAGTTTGCTAGACTTTTCAACACAATAGCATGTCCCTTAACTAATCTACAACTAAGATTATCATTTCTATGTCCAAAATAGTCCTATATGGGCTATTGCAATGCTTCCTGAAATTCAGCAACAATCTTATGTCACATAAAGATGTTGGGTATACTTTCATGCAGAATAAACCTTTAAGGTTTGTGTTTATTTGTATTTAAATAAATAAAATATTTTGTATGGAATGTACTCAACACATCTATTTTCATGCCTTCATAAAGCCACTGTCACACAGGCCGGTTTTGCCGTAGTGAACCCGTAGTATTACGTAATAGTTATGTAACAGCACTTTCCGCCGGTTTGGCGCCAGGTTCTGGGAGCAAAATGGGGCGGGGCAGCACCCGCCGGGCGCTACGGGTTACCCGCCGGGTCACCCGCCGGGTTACCCGCCGGCTTCCACGGGTTACCCACCAGCTCACACGGGTGCCTCGGCGGGTTCCACGGGTGACTCGGCGGGTTCTACGGGTTACTCGGCGGGTTGTAGGAGTAAGCCGGCGAGTAGTAGGAGTAACTCACAGCTTCCAGGACTATATTTTAAAAGGCAGCTGCTCCCCTAATATTTGTCAGATTTTCGTTAAATAAGAACTAAATTGTAGGATAATTTATACTGATTCCATACCTGTTTTCGGATCAAAAATATACCAAATATTAAGCGAGTTATTCGTCTGAGAAGGTAGCTAGGTTGGCGGAGGCAAACAGTGGTGCTCTCGCAGACGTCCGCGCCGGGACTGTATCAATGCTGAGCGGTTCTTTAAAAGGCTGCTGTGCCCCTAATATTAGTCTGATTTTCGTCAAATAAGACTGGATTGTAGTATAATTCATACTGACTCCATAGGTGTTTTCGGATTGAAAATAGACTAAATATTAAGCGAGATATTCGTCTGAGAAGGCGGTTGTCTGGTGGCGGCTGCTGCTCCTTCAATATTAATCTGATTTGCGTCAAATAAATATTGAATTATAGAAGAGTTCATACTTATTCCACACAGAATTTCAGATTGAAAATAGACCAAATATTAAGTGTGATATTCGTATGAGAAGGCAACAAGGTGTTCTGTGTATGTTCATGACTCGAATGGTGTGGTCAATATTTTTTACCATTATATATACATTGTTTGGATGAGCTTTATTGCAATTAATTTCTACTCATTCTGCCAACTGGCCAATGGGAAGGACTTTTCCTTTGGTTTTGTAAAGTCAATTAACTTATATATGTAATAACAATCTGGCGTGACCGTTATGTCAATTGCTATTAACATTTTGAATAATACAAAGAATGGGGTAAGTCATGCTTTTTCATCATTGATTACAAGCATTAATTGAAATTCTGAATTTCAACTGATTCCTGTTTATTATGCATATTAAAGAGGGAGATTGTTTTGATCATGGATGGAACATGCAATATCAATATTAATTCCAGTTGGATTATTTTCAGAAACAACAACAAGAACGAAATATTGATAATTTATGTAAAATGAAATAAATATCTAAAATGATTACTCTAAACTAGAGTATATCTATCTATAGATAGTTGTCATAGCTCCATAGACATCTTTATCAAGTCGGAATTTTATTGGCAACAAGCAAACAAACATTGTTTTATTTTCTTTTTTTATTGATTACGAATCAATGAATTATTGATAGTAACATATTATTAGGTGAAGATCTTATAACTATCTGTCTATCTACATATCTATACTCTATGAGGTATTACTAACTTTATTAACAAGAATATTCTTGTTTGTGCCTAGTATACTCCATTAACTATTATATAAATTCTACACATTTCCCTGAATAATTCAGTCTTTATTTGACGAAAATTGGATATGTAGATAGACAGATAGTTTAGAGAGACAGATAGATTTATATGCTTATTATATAATATAGAATATCTAGCTTAATATTTGGTCCATATAAGTACATAAAAGATAGCAAATAAAATCACAGATCAAATCACAAATACTAATTACAATATCAATATTAGATTTAAATTTTACAAAAATATACACAAATACTGATCAAAATATCACAATAAGATTCAAATTAACACAAGAAGATAAGAATGTTCACATGTATAAAAAAAAATACCAATATACAAATATAATCATTGCCTGGTAATTACAATAGAATACATTGTTTTTAATTAATGAAAGCAATTACATCTGTTTGTAATTGTGAATGACAATCAAGACAATGTCATATTACTGTGTCATCTTTGAACAAACTATGAAATGACAGGTCAAAGAACCCCAATTTAGGCAATTAGGCAATTGACACATGTATTGAGCATTTGCTGTTGACATAACGGTCATGGCAGTTGGCAGAATGAGTAGAAATGAATTGCAATAAAGCTCATCCAAACAATGTATATATATTATGGTAAAAAATATTGACCACACCATTCGAGTCATGACCATACACGGAGCACCTGGCCGCCGCCAGAGAACTGCATTCTCAGATGAATATCTCGTTTAATATTTGGTCTATTTTCAATCCGAAAACATGATGGAATCAGTATGAACTATGCTACAATACAGTTTTAATTTGACGAAAATCAGACCAAAATTAGGGGAGCAGCAGCCTTTTAAAGAGCGCTCAGCCCTTCCTGCATTGATACAGTCAGGGCGCGGACGTCTGCGAGAGCACCACTGTTTGCCTCCGCCAACCTAGCTACCTTCTCAGACGAATATCTCGCTTAATATTTGGTCTATTTTCAATCCGAAAACACGTATGGAATCAGTATGATTTATACTACAATTCAGTCCTGATTTGACGAAAATCGGATTAATATAAATGGAGCAGCAGCCGCCGCAAGACAACTGCCTTCTCAGACAAATATCTCGCTTAATATTCAGGTTTTTTTTAATCCGAAAATACGTATGGAATCAGTATGAGCTATACTGCCATTCAGTCTTTATTTGAGGAAAATCGGACTAATATTAGGGGAGCAGCAGCCTTTTAAAAAGTATGTACAACCCCCCTCCCTGCCTACGCTGACGCTGGTAGCAAAAAGCCGGCGGGTTACCCGTGAAAGCCAGCGGGTTACCCGTGAAAGCCGCCGGGTTACCCGTGAAAGCCGCCGGGTTACCCGTGAAAGCCGCCGGGTTACCCGTGAAAGCCGCTGGGTTACCCGTAGAACCCCTGAACAAGCCGTCGGGGTGAAATTAGGGCCGGATAATTCGCCGGCTTCCACGGCCACCCGCCGGCTTCCACGTGTCCAAATTTTGTAAAACATAGGCACCATTTGTTAATGTGACTATCAAAAGGCACCACTAGGCAGGAAATTGGTCTGATGCGTTTTTGGAAGTAAATTGAGAAATTCATCTGGACCAGCTCTGAGCAGGAAATCCAATTACTCTCTGAAGTTCCAGAGGCTAATTTAAGAATCTAAACTTCCCCAAGCAGAGTATTACTGCATGAAATTGTGTTAGAGTAAGTGCATTAGTGTTAGAGTTCTGCTCCAGAAACGAAGGTGTTAACTTGGCCTGCTGAGATTTTAAATGTGTTTGCTACTATATTTATGAACATCTCCGCTAGACATCGATAGCAGATGTTAAATTGGGAGTATACATATGTACATTTTATGCCCCAGCAACACATGGGGACAAAGTGACTATGCTGAGACAAGTAAAATATCCCACCCATGGAACAAATCAAACGTGTAACATGGTGTAGACTTTGGGCCTCATCGTCTCATCATTTCATCTGCCTCAGGCAGCTGGTCATATAAGCTGAACATACTTCAGACAATATCTAGAATACCGCCCCTCCCCCTCTAGCTCCATCGGGTTGTTACAATATCATTTAATTTATTACATTTTATTGGTTAAAGAAAAATCACATTGCAATAAAATTGCTTTTTGAAGAGTTATTCTAGAAAACCAATAATATAATACTTGGTAACTTAACTACTTAGATGAACCACATTTTTCTTACAAAGGCCAAAGGTGAGAACCTTGAGGTAGGCCTTTCTGAAGGTAGGATTGCACCAAGCATATATGAAGGCATCAGTGAGTTAACTACTTGGATGAACCACATTTTTCTTACAAAGGCCAAAGGTGAGAACCTTGAGGTAGGCCTTTCTGAAGGTAGGATTGCACCAAGCATATATGAAGGCATTAGTGAGTTAACTACTTGGATGAACCACATTTTTCTTATAAAGGCCAAAGGTGAGAACCTTGAGGTAGGCCTTTCTGAAGGTAGGATTGCACCAAGCATATATGAAGGCATTAGTGAGTTAACTACTTGGATGAACCACATTTTTCTTATAAAGGCCAAAGGTGAGAACCTTGAGGTAGGCCTTTCTGAAGGTAGGATTGCACCAAGCATATATGAAGGCATTAGTGAGTTAACTACTTGGATGAACCACATTTTTCTTACAAAGGCCAAAGGTGAGAACCTTGAGGTAGGCCTTTCTGAAGGTAGGATTGCACCAAGCATATATGAAGGCATCAGTGAGTTAACTACTTGGATGAACCACATTTTTCTTACAAAGGCCAAAGGTGAGAACCTTGAGGTAGGCCTTTCTGAAGGTAGGATTGCACCAAGCATATATGAAGGCATTAGTGAGTTAACTACTTGGATGAACCACATTTTTCTTACAAAGGCCAAAGGTGAGAACCTTGAGGTAGGCCTTTCTGAAGGTAGGATTGCACCAAGCATATATGAAGGCATTAGTGAGTTAACTACTTGGATGAACCACATTTTTCTTACAAAGGCCAAAGGTGAGAACCTTGAGGTAGGCCTTTCTGAAGGTAGGATTGCACCAAGCATATATGAAGGCATTAGTGAGTTAACTACTTGGATGAACCACATTTTTCTTATAAAGGCCAAAGGTGAGAACCCTGAGGTAGGCCTTTCTGAAAGTAGGATTGCAACAAGCATAGATGAAGGCATTAATGAAGCTGTTGGCCTGAAGTAAGGTCATGTTGGACATATATACTACCAAATATGAGGCATTTGTTAAAAGCTGTGTTCCTGTCAAAACAAACCCTAAAATGAGGAAAGGGATCCATGTGATGATAATCGGAGCTAGGACTAACGTCATCATCTTCAGATAATTCTTTGTTTCTTTGTTTAGTTTCGCAGCCATCTGAGCCGATCCATTGTGTAAGTCGTCGACTAGGTTCTGTCGTTTTCGAATCGCAAGGTAAACGCGGGCGTAGCTGAATATGGCGATCATAAACAGGAGGAACAGTGGAGCCTGGAACCGCAATATTATCATTCTCATAATATTAGAAATTAATTAATCTGCAACCTCATTTATTAAGTTGAACACATGTCACTTTACATTGGGCAGATTAAGTCAATCCCGGCCGTGAAAGCGATCAAAAGTGAGTTTAAACGGTTACCGGTGTTTGGTGTATATTGTATATTTACAACAACAGAATATTTTTAGTAATGCTGCATGCTGCCAAATTTTAATCAAGCCAGATGAAATGATAATTGTATTCGACAAATTCTGCAGAAAACCAATTAGTTTTTTTATTTTTTAATTTCAAAAGCATTTACCTTCTGTGAGACAACGATTTTCTTCAGTATCTTAAGGCACATGTGGTGAGGTCTCAAATAATATGATTGGTTTACACTAGCTTTGCAACAAGCTGTGACCGGGTATAGTGCAGTATAGCCGACCCAAATGTATGCCCATATTTGGCGTCCATGAAATATTAAAAGATATCATTATTTTTTGCCAAAATTTGTTCCAGCAAAGGAGATGAATAATATTTGCGTAGCACAGTGGGGGTTTGGGGCTGCAGCCCCTGATAAAAGAAAAAATAAACAATGTCTTGTCTTGTAATTTATAAGCGTCATTTTTTGTGACGTCATGTATTGAATTCAGGGATATGGCGTCATAGGCATGACAAAAAGGCTCGCTGAATAAGGTAATACATTTGGGTCCGCTATACTGTACTTTTACCCTTTGACCATACCCAGGTCCCTAGGTGGGGTTTTTTCTTGAATTATATTCCGCAATTTTAAATATGAAATTATTTCGGTCCATAATAAAAAAAGGTTTTATTGGATTAAGAGAGGTGGGGGCCTTATAGTGTTATCAGCTTGGATGTAAAAAGTGGCTTACCTCGATGAACGTAAGATACATCCTGAGGGGCATGTAAGCCAGAGGAGCTAGCGTCACTCTCAGGAGGTTAGCTGAAGCTTGTACAGCTTGAAATAACAAGACACAAGGAGTCACACTCCCTATGGTCCAGGAAAGGCAAATGATGGTCGTTGACCTGCCTAACGATGCCGTGGCCTTGTATTTGACAGGATGGACAACCGCTCTGTATCTGTGGCCGAAAAATATGGAAAGTGAGATCAAAAGTAAAAAGTTATTTAGACTCAGCATACATGTCAAGTTTGACCAAAGAAAGATGGGTTCGGTCAATGCAATCAAGCCAACATTAAATGTGTAACATGGGTGGGATCCTCCTCTCCCTCACCTCATTAATCAACCCTCGACAGCGGTAGCAACTTGCCTTAGAGGGCTGCATTTTCCATATGTATCTATGTATCTATGTATCTATCCATGTATCATCTATGTATCTATGTATCTATGTATCTATGTATCTATCTATCTATCTATCTATCTATCTATCTATCTATCAAACTTTGAGTCGATGGTACCTGTAACCTATTGGACAAATGTATTTCTGTATAAAATATGAAATGATACACAATCATTGTTTCGTCACTGAGGTGGTGGTGGTGGTGGTGGATTAGAGCTTTACGTCCTGTATTTCTGCACCTGATGGGCTAATTAGGACAGGTAGGGACCATGGCAATGAGATGAAGGATGAAACAGCCATCCAACTTGGTGGGGCCTTTCGTCACTGAGGTATAAATAGCAGGTTATTCATCACAAAACTATGGAATCATACAGTTAAGAGCCATCCCAAATAAATAAACCCACATTCTAGTCAAAATTATTTTCAGTGTATTAGCACTGTGATATAACATATATACAGCACAACGAATGCACACCAAATGCTCGAAAAAAGTCCTTACCTGTCAAATCCTATCAGAACAATACTTATCAATGACATGTTAACAGAAATTCCATTCAAGGCAATTGCAGTCAACCCATAAACCTTGACTTCGAAGTCGCTTTTCATGTTCTTCGTGAAGGGCACAATTGCCAAAGATATCGAATTGAGAAAATCTGCTATGGCCAAACTTACGACATATGCATTTTTCGAAGTCTGTAATTTTTTAGTCACTGCAACGGTCACCACAGTCAAGGCGTTTGATAAGAATATCAAAACAGCATAAGCCTCAAACATGTAAAGAATCCAGCGAGTTAATAAGGTTCCTAAAAAGTTGAGATCTTGAGGTACAGCGGAACAGTTTTGTGAACAATTACTAGCGGACAGGATTTCTGATATTTCTGAAGTTAAATCATAGCCATAGCTAGCATCATTTTGGTACGTAATAACCTGAAAATATCCTGGAGTGGATGGTCCTGCTTCCGTTGCTTCAGCGGCCATATTAGGATGAATGGTTAGTACCAGAATGAGCAAATTCTCTTGTGTAGATAGAAATGAAACCGAGTGTCGATAAGGCAAGAGGTGTTTGCTTGAATGATGGGTATATTCTGCAAATATAATCAAATAACATTTATATGGTTCAAGACTGTCTTACAGTTAAATTCATAGACTCGGAAGCTAAACTCGAGGGCAGAGAGAGCTGCTCCAGAAGACGTCATGTGAATCCAGGACTCTCATTGGCTGAGGGCCTGCCTTAACCAATGGGAGTCTTGAATTCTAATACGTTTAAGCATCAACACTTCTAACTTTGAAAGAGTTTCACAAAACCTCAGATGAAAAGTTTGATAAAGGCAAATGGGGTTATAAAGCTATTATTAATAACCGATTTCTTTACCCCACACTGCCTAATAAGTTTGGTCTAGATTTTGTGTAATGATGTGATTCACACCTTTACCCCGGATTATACCAACATGCAAAATAATTTTAATAAATTTATATATGATAACGTAATACACTGCTGTCAAATGGATCTTTCAATGGATGTTGGGTATATTCTCCTTCATGATTTTGATATATCTACTTTAAATATAATCAATTCCAAAACAGTATATTGAGAGTAATTAAGTGTGACCCTAGTGGAGTAAAGTTAATGATTTTACAACTCTTGTCTGTTGCTTTTATCTAACTTTTCATCGGATGGGTTTATTAAACTTTTCGGAAGATAGAAGTGTTGCTCAAACGATAATAGCTGTAATGTCATCTGGGGCTTAGCTTCCAAGGCTATGAGAGTGGTTTCCCACTATTGTTTAGTACCAATGTTGTATTTACGTCAATATAAATTTTGCACATACATGCAGTTACATGCTAGATGCTGTAATCATGTTGAAATTATGGTTATACATGGCAATAAAACACTGAGTACCCTTTTTGTGATGTTGGATAGTTTCTGAAGCCTATTAGTGCCACACACAACTTTCCTTTTTTTATTTGCGTTTTTTCTTATATTTTTGAATTTGGGTTTTTTGCTGCAAATTTTTTTTAACTTGCGTTTTTTGATACATATTTTTTTTTATTTGTGTTTTTCATTACATAATTAATTTTTATATTTTACAGTATAGTTGAATCTTTATGTGTGTATTTGCAAATATTTGCGAATAAACGCAATATTATTTAACTCCCTCTTGAACCAATTGAAAAAAAAAAAAAAAAAAAGGATATAATGGTTGATAATTAATTGTAAGCATCAAATCAAGGGGCATCCATTATAATATTGCTCAAAAAAATAATGTGGCAAAAAACGCAAAAAATTAAATAATGGATATTTGATCCATGCATGATTTGGTTGAGATTAAAAAAACAATTTTCAGTCGTGCTCATTAAAGCTGCATTGTCAGTCGGTTTTTGTACCAACAAAAAAGCTATCCAAATGAAAGAAAATGCTTCTTACTGATTATACTAACTGAGAAATTATTGCCGGATTTTATTACATCGACTTTGTTTACATTTTAGCTAATTATTCATTGCAACTTAATGGAGAGCGTCGCCGATTCGCGATTTTACAGTCATTTTATGAAAAATTGAGGTCAGAAATGTTTCAATTTATGCAAAAAGCGAAACACCTACACATTTAAGTACGTAATAAACTTGGAATTTTGAAAATTGGACGAAAATTTAAAGCACAAAATAATAAAATACATTATGAACCGACGACGCTAATGACGTTCGTTTATGCCTCGTTTTCATTTCATTGGCCATAAAAGCACTTGCTATGTAAACAAATCGGCAATTTTTGATGGCATGGAAAATTAAATGATAGGGTTATTTATTAATTTTATAGAGGTATAATGAACCTAGCAAGGCCCTGATGGGATTTAATCAGTTTTTTTAGAAGCAGTGAAATTTATGCAACCGATTTTTGGTCACTGTCATGTTGAGTGACAATGCAGCTTTAAGTTTTTGAATCAAGATGGAATTACTATGAAATATTGAAAGAAACATTGCAGGTATACATTTCTTAATACATGAAATCATAATGGCCAGTTAACAAAATATTTAAAGAACAAGATATTCTGCTGGTTCGATTTCTAGGTTGGGAGTATTGGAAGTCTTTATGAGCTATACCTCAGCTGAAATGTCATTGGTTTGAGATGACAGTTTTGACTGGATGTGCAAACAGTTTGTAATTTGTTTATATTTTTCTTTAAATAGCTTAAATGCCATAGGTTAAACATTGGCGTAGGGATAAGACTTGTGGTCTAAACCAGGTTCAACAAGTTTACATCATGAGTCATGAAGGGTGGGGTATTTTACCTGCCTTAGTATAGACACCTAAGTAAAGGTACTAATAACTAATATGTGTTAGATGGAGTTCTGTTGGTCTGAAGTTCATTGCCAGCTTTTATTATGGATAAGCAATGTACATAAATTTACTGCAGCTATCATTTAGCACATATGTTATCGGAAAGTGCCATGTTATTTACTAACTAAATTAAAATAGAATAATTCCAGATAGCGTTCAAAATTGTGCTAACATTGTGCAAACGTTGTTGGCATCGGGCTGACGTTGGCTTGACATCAGGCTGATGTTGGCAACAACGAGTCCACATCAGCCCTATTAGGAATGCTCTTAGAGATAGCAACATCTATGTTTCCATGTTTGGATTCAGCACGTCCAAATTATCTTTAAAAAGTCATGTTGCTAAAAAAGACACAGCCGCTTCCCACAGAATTACACAAGAACCCTGACTAATATGTTAAATTTACGTCAATATTAATTTTTGCACATACATCCATTTACATGCTAGATGTTGTAATGATGTTGTAATGATGTTGAATAGGCATTGTTAAACATGGCTTAATGTTGGCTTAGTGTTGGCAACATAGACTGAATGTTGGCCAAACATCAGATATATCAGCCAAATTTGGTATGCCATCAGGCTTGCCATTTACATACATAGAGTAAACATTACTTATACTGAGTATAAATGATATTGCAAATATTTTACTTACCCGAATAATGTGCTCGTTGATTGCAAGATCAGACAAAATTACATCGAGCGATGAATTTCGCTTATGTATGAATATTGAATCTTGCGTCCCTTGTAGTCTGATGACATCAAATTTCTTTTGCAGTTGAAACTTACAAGTGAAACATCCTCTGTAATGCTTTCAAATGAAGCAAATTGCACCAAGTTATAGTAACAATTCTATTCAAGATATTGAGAAAAACCCGTATGTATACCTTTGGTTCCAGCCACATGAATTACTGTCTCATATGCAGAGAGAATATCTCAGATTTCATGACAGCTTGCTTGTCATACATTGGATCTCTTCTGTTAAATAATAATACTGCTGAAGCCATAATGTGACCATGCAGCTCTATTTGTGGAAAGCCAGAGCTGGCGCGATATTTTGAGTGGGCAGGACTATCCTACTTGGAATATATTTTTTAAATCACATGAAGGCCATGTTTAATATATTAAGAAATATCAAATTTAATGTAAAAATACATAACAGTGGCTTTTTCTGAATAAGTTAAAATTTCACAGGTTTTCTTGGGTACATGTATAATGTTAATAATTTGATGATCTTAATGAAATCAAAGTAAATGTTGTTCAACATTATAGGTAATTTAAATTTAGAATTATGTACGCCATAGTACAAATCCTCATGTACAACGATGAGCGTATCAGTCATGCAAGTAGTAAAAACCGCATGCTGGCTTAGTAGTACTAAAATATACACCAGAGGGCAGTAAATACATCTACAATGGGTAGGTGCTGCCACCATACGACTACTGGTAATACCTAGAATGATATAGTGATACCTGTAAGTACTCAAAATGTGCTATGTTTACACTCATTACATCATTACAATTACAATGAGTAATGAGTATAATGAGGTTAGATAGTGAATAAACAAATTGTCAGACATACAACATCTGTATGAAATATATATGTGAGTTCATCAACAGTCTAAACAACCAGTAATTTCCTGTAAAAACTACAGTTAATCTTGGCGGGCTTTTCTTTTTTTTACCAGTTTGAAATGTTGTTGTTGTATGACAACCTACCAATCACACACTCTAGATGAACACATGTCCATACATATTTCTGAGGATATTGCACAACAAGTGTTTTCTAACCAATCACAAGCTATGAAACGAGTACAGCTGTCTACTAAGCCAATCACAGTAGAGATCCATACGTTTTTTTTTTCGGTCTGCCTTATACAGCCATTTGTGAATTTGTACACACTATTAAAACATCCAGAGACTTACACATACTAACATCATTTGGAAAATCATGGATATCCTCAACAATTATGCAGCTGTTATAATAGGGAGTGTAGATGGACCATCCACTTTGAAACAACTGAAACATGAAGGTTGTTTGAACTGGTCTGCCTTTTTAACTCTAAGTGATTACAACAGCAGCGAGAAGCAGATACAGATGTTGCTTGAGATGCTCAATTTGCAAGACAACAGGGAAGCTGTTGCAAGACTCTTTGAAATAATTCAAGACAGCTATCCACAGCTATGTTCTATGATGCCTGAACTGTCCAATGGTGAACGTTATTCATTGTATCTGGGCTATGATAAATTTCTGAAGGTCATGGTCAACAATGGTGACATAACTGTGGATGTAACGAAAATACAGGTGAGTGTTAGTTCCTTTATATTTTTTACGCCTAACATTAAGCATAGGAATGTCTAAGTGGGTTTTACTTGTTATATTACTGCAATCTGTACATTGTTTACAGATGCAGGATCAGGATCCTCAGTGTGAGAAGGCTTCACTTAACCTGCAACGTTGGGCTACTCTGGTTCACTCAACCCACATGATCAACTCTGCAATAGGAACAAACCATTCTGTACATCTGGGTGGTAGTGTATATGCTGAAACTTTTTACATGTCGGATAATGTACATATTACCAAGTATGAAAAAACCAAACAGGGGAAGTATGCCATATGTCTTGATCAGAATGTGAAACTCTCTTCTAACCAGTTTAAGACTATTATAGCGCATCTGGACCATATTGAATATTGTGTACCAGAACTGAGCATAATCAGACCTTGCTATCTTAATGATGATCATCAGAATCAGATGGGTTATTTTCAATGTTCTGAATGCAACCCTGACCAAGAACCGGACTTGTTTGATTAAACCTTAGAGAAGATTAAATCAGCTGACATTGTCTTAGGTAGGCTCCATGTAATCACATTCTGTATGTAAAAACAATAAAAAAAATGCTGTGGTATGCAAGCACAAAAAAAGAAAGGTGTTGGTCATATGTTTTTTGTTTGTTACAATGAATATGTAATGTATCTGGTGATTGGTGGTTATGAACCTCTTTAACACACTAGATGGCGTGTGTGTGTGTGTGTGTGTGTGTGTGTGATGCTACCATGTTATATGAGACCTTTGATAACTGTGCAGGATCAGTGTATCTTGAGACATGGAGTTAAACGGAAGTCATCTGTCCACACAGAGCTCTGTGTCATCAGACAAGTGGTTTGTTTTAGGGCGTGCTGTCCCAAAAAGTCAAATTGTCTTTCTGAGTCAGATTATAATCCTCTACACAGTTATTATCACATCAATCATCAATCTGTCCATAGGAAACACATCCGAAACTTGGTTAATTCTGGTCAGCACATGCATTGGTGCAGTACTCCCAAATCCTCAGATCAAATCAGTTACCAGAGTACCACTCAAACCTGCACAATCTTTACCACACATCAGGTCACAAGATCAACCAGAGGTATGAAAAAAAAATATGGAGGGCCAAGAACTGGATGATTATCTGTCAGCCATTTACTACTCACCAAAATCCCCTGCAAGTTATTATGGAGCGGAAAGGTTGTGGGAGTACATCAAAACAAGAGAGGATTACCCAACTGGTCTACACCTGTCAGATGTGAAGAACTGGCTTAAAGAACAAACCACTCACACAATACATACCAACCCCAAATCACAGTTTCCTACTGAAAGGATAATAGTTGAATATCCTGATGCACAGTGGGACTGTGACCTGTTACAGTTGTCTAGCCTGTCAGAGTACAACAATGGCTACAAGTTTTGCTTATATGTATCGACCTGTTTTCTAGGTACCTCTGGGTGCGACCTTTGAAAACCAAGAGGACGGCTGAAGTTGCTGATCAGTTCAAGGACATCATATCACAAGGTAGACAGTGTGAAATTCTTCGCACAGATCAAGGGAAGGAGTTTGTTGGGTCAGTCTTCCAAGGACTATTGAAAGAACATGGTATTTCCCATATGTTGGCCTATGGTGCCCACAAGGCCTCCTATGCTGAACGTGTCAACAGGTCTATTGAAGACAGGCTGTATAAATATTTCTATGAAAAACAAACGTTTAAGCATGTGGATATATTAAATGACATAGTATGGTCATACAACAACACCAAGCACTCTAGCACAGGAATTGCTCCTGCTGAAGTGAATAGAGAGAACACGTGGGACATTTATCAGCGCCTGTATATTCCTGAACTTAACAAAAGAGCTAAGAACAGACCAGAATATTCATTTCAAGTAGGAGACCTGGTGAGACTTAGTCTCAAGAGTTCTCCCTTTGACCACGGATACCTAGAGCGTTGGACAGAGGAACTCTTCGCTGTGTGTCAGCAGCTTCCATCGCACCCACCAAGGTACAAAGTGCAGGATTTGAAAGAGGAAGTTGTAAAGGGGTCGTTCTATGAAGAGGAACTGCTGAAGGTCAATGTAGAACATCCTGATGACATTGTATACAAAATAGAACACGTGTTGTCAACCAAAACCATTAGGGGAAAGAAATTAAGCCTCATTAAGTGGTACGGATACAGTGACAAATTCAACAGCTACATCCCCACAGAGAGTATCCAGGAGTATATTGGTAAATGATGTACGTGTACGCCTCCAGTGACCAGAGTGATGCATTTTTTCACGGAAATTCTCCTACAGCATTCAGAGTGAAGCTTCCACGTCGACTGCACATGAGTCCTGGAACACAGTGGAGCCTGGCTATCATGAACATTGATTTACCAGAGTTGACAGATGGTTACAAACCAAGTTTTATCACAGTTAACACCAATATATGTGAAACCAGTTATATAAATTGCTCACAGGCCCCTATTTTACAAAGACTGTATTACAACCAGCTAGTAACTAACAAGCCCCACATATTCGACCATCTGCGCTACATACCGATTACGGTAGACACCTTAGAGTCACTCAGCATCTATTTAGTGGACAGCAGTGGTGCAAGACCCTCATTCAAAGACGGACACTCAAGCTGCACACTACATATAGAGAAAAGTGAGTGACTGATTTTAGGGAAAAAAATAACAGTACAAAATGGCTAACACATCCTATTATGCAACCGAGGGGGGTTTCGATTATGAGACCTTTCTGGACCATTTTATAAAACAAGCAGAGGGGGAAAATAAACCCATGCTTGTACACAACATGACCAATGCAGTAACTTTCCAAAAGTCAGACAGTAGTGGACGGGGGCGCATTGTTCTTATTAACACACGCAAAGACAACAACAAGCTGGCTATGGGGTCATCTGTTGCTAAACTGGAGGTAATAGACCCTGCCGAAGGCGCCAGGAGAAGGGCAGTTGCCGAAGTGCATGATAAAGAACGTGAAAGCACAGCTGCTGGTCATTCCACAAGCAGCAAGAGGAAGAGGAACACCTCTCCAACTCCACAGAAGAAGAAGAAGAAAGCTGCAAAGAAATCTGGCACTAACCACACTGGTGACATATTTGATGATTAGCATTGGTTACTTTTCAAAACACCTGTAGCACTTAAGCATGAGTGAAAAACTTCTGGCAGATGCCTATGTAGGCTACCCTGAGGAACTGGCAATATTTGAGAAACCTATTCAGAATGTGGGTGTTAAGAGATGCCACTGTACCACTTTTTACCCTGTAAATGATTATTCTAATCAAGGTGTGATTCAATTTGCAATTCAAAACAACTCATCATCCTATATAGATCTAAGGAAGACTCTCCTTAATGTAACATGTAAGATCGTAGCCCGTAATGGTGACGTTGTAAAACCACCAATTGGTGGAGCAGCCACCAGTACGCAGAGCAGTGCCAGTGCTGGTGCCGGCACTGAGGGTGCCGGTGCCGTAGCAGAAAGCAAAACGAAGGCTCCTGAAGCAGAGGAAGGGGTTAAAAGAGGTATTGTAGGAGTAGCGAACAACTTCATGCATAGCATGTTCAGCCGTGTTGATGTTGCACTGCAGAACAAAGTGCTCACCCATGCAGACCAGGCATACCCCTATCTAGCTTACTTTAAAGCACTGCTGTACACACCAAAAGAGCAGCAAGATACAACACTACAAGCTCAGATTTTTTATAAGGACACACAGGCCTTTTTACATGATAACAATTGGTGGTTTGGGGACAATGCTGCCTTGAAAACAAGGAGTAAATTTTTTGAAAATTCCAGGGAAGTTGACATGACAGGACATCTTTACAGTGATGTCCTTGACATCAACAGGTTTATCCCGTATGGCATACCCTTAAATGTCACCCTCTACCCTAGTTCACCAGACTTCTGTCTGATGTCTCCTGACAGTGACAGTGCACAATTCAAGATTGTCATAACCAAGGTGTCATTTAGTGTGTGCATGGTAGATGTGAACCCTGTAATATTAACCTCTCATGCTGCAACACTGCAGAAAAAACCTGCAATTTTCCCATACACTAAAACAATGGTGAAAAAGTTTACACTGGCACGTGGTGTGTTCAGTGGTGAAGTAAATGACCCTTTCTCTGGGGCAGTACCACATGAGATGGTGTGTGCTCTGGTTTCCGATTCTGCCAATCATGGACAGTTGAAGGAAAACCCTTTTCTGTTTGAACACAATAACCTTAATTTCATTCAAGTTACCGTGGATGGGCAGGATATGACTCAGGCGCCTTTACAGCCTCATTATGGAGAGAAACCGGAAGAGGGGATGTATTTTGATGCATACAATACTCTGTGTGGTATGAATGGCCTTGACGAGAGTACCCCGGTATCACGTAAAGAATTTCCACAGGGTTTTTGCTTCTACAGGTTTGTTGCAGAGGCCATTCCTGGCGGTAACGATGACGTCAACCCTTTGAAACGTCATGGCAACATGAGAGTGTCTGTGAAATTTGAAAAGCAACTAACACAGCCCACCACACTAATTATCTTTGCAAAATTCCCAGCAGCCTTAAAAATTGATAAAAACAGAGCCGTACATGAGGTGTGACCAGTCCACGGTTTGGCGTCACAGAGGCAGGTTCGTTTTATCAGCACACCACCATGGAAGCCAGTGCTAAATGTGTTGTACCCTTCGATTTACCTAAGAATTTTTTAATTGTGGGGGCTTCCCAAAGTGGGAAGACGTTTTTCATTCAACAGTTATTGCTACAACATAAACAGATGTTCAAACCAAACCCCAGTAAAATTATTTACTGTTATACAGCATGGCAGGATAAATATGACATTCTGGAAAAAGAACTGGGGGGTCTTGTCGAGTTCAGATCAGATATTCCAACATGTGAAGAACTCACAGCTATTTGGCAGGAGACAAACAAGGAAACAGTTCTTATTCTTGATGATAAAATGAGCAGTCTCAATGACACAGCATCCGGAAATTCGGTTGTTGACATAGTGTGTGTTTTATGTCACCACTGTCATGTGTCATGTATAATCACTCTGCAAAACCTTTTCCATGCTAGCAAGGCTGTAAGAGAGATCAGTCTGAATTCTCAGTATATATGTCTTTTTAGGAACAACAGAAGTGCTAGACAGGTGACCACTCTGGGTAGTCAGGTCTTTCCAGGTCAAACGCAGTATTTCATGAACAGTTATGACCTAGCAACAGCCAAAAATTACGGGTACATAATTGTGGATCTCTCCTCAAATATTGACAGTAGACTCAGGTTGAGAAGTGCCATCTTTCCAGGTGAAGAAACCATTGCATATCTCCCTAAGAAATGAATGTAATCAAGAGCAATATTGTGTTTCTACAAGCCATTGGTACTCTACCGGAAGCCCAAGTTAAGGAATTACTCAAAACAGCAGACAGAGCACAGGCTGTTGCGATAGCAGAGGTAATTAAAAATGTCCTTGCCCGTGTCATCAGACTGCCACCAGACTATAAAGAGAAGCTGAGGAAACACAAAGACACCATTCGCACCATTGCAGACAACAAGGTAACACTCAAGGAGAGACAGGAAGCTCTTGCTGCTTCCTCTGACATTGTTTCACTACTAATAAAAGGTGTCCTAAAAAGGTTGCTGACCTTGGCAAAATAATAACAATGGCCGAAGAACACGTAGTGTTACCACGTGAACGTTAAAACAGACTGATGCAGCAGTTAACAAAGCAAAGTCATGGAGAGAGCTCTGCTGAGCATCACAACACAGAAAACGAGGTCAGAAAAATATCTGCAGAGAAAAACAGTCAGGAAACAGGGGACCTAGATCTAACCGCCGAACGCAGCAATGGGAATGGACCCACAGCCAATAACAACACCACAAATGGAAGGGGCGATACCTCAGCCGTAAATCACAACAACACAAGAACAAGGGATGATGTCACAGCCGTAAAGAAAATTGGTGAAACGGATACAACAACAACAACAACACTGGAGCCTCCAGGAATCACACCAGAAGACATTAAAAAACTGCTTGCAGGAGGGCGCAGAAAACAGACTACAAGAAAGAAAAAAGAAGTACCAAAGAAATCAAAGAATCAAAGGAAAAAAACTGATATGAAAGACACTCAGAAAAAGAAAACACTCAATAAAACCCTTCAAAGGATTAAAAAAAACTGGCTGTCCTTTGAGTAGCATATTAGAGAACCTGAAGTTGCACTGTATATAATATATAGAACCCATATATATATATATATATGTTCATTATAATAAGTAGTTTCACTGTGCAAATGTGTATATGCATGTGTATGTAGTATAACAATAAAAATAGTATCAGGACAAATCTACTGGTTTGTTTTTTATGAGTGAAAACTTGTGTTGCTTAACTAAAAACAAAAGAAAAACAAAAAAGCACACAAAAACAGTCATTCTTAAGTCGTATGGGTCGTAGAAAAAAACCATCTGTAACAGTCGTGAGGATTACGAGTCAGTTGAGAAATGGGGGAACACAAGTTAGGGTTTTTTGTGGGTAGAACTCTACAAAAAGCAGTCATGACAAAAAATTTGTTAATACAAGAAACAAAATTAAAAATTCCAACTCCGGAACCAGTCTAGGAAAGTTCCATCATGTGGTGATCATGTGAAAAGTTTGTCACCGGTTTTACCACACCAACCATTGGATAAAACTTCGAGCGATTGTAGTGCCCCTGGTGTGCGGAGTCACGACACACTGTCCATTGGTTGACAATCCTGCACCCCACATATAAATAAGGGGTGCGGGCTCTTACTCGTCCTCTTGCTTAGCCCTTTTCGTTTCATCAAGAGGCACATTTTTGTTTCAACTTTTGAACTTTTTCGTTTCACCATTTCGAACCATTTTAAAGGATGGCAAGGCAGTTCTACAGCAGCAGCGGAACGCTTGTGAGAGGCCGTTTCCTGTGGTTTAGGGAACTGGGACATAGGAAGTTCATGGTCCTTCAGAAATTTCAAGGAAAAGTGAAGCTACAAATGCGTAATTACGTTCTGGAGGAGGAGGAATTCGTTTTGATCCCAACAAAACGTGGGGTGACACTCGACAAACAACAAACCAGAGACCTCATCGCTGGTGTTAAAGACATGCTGAAAGTTGTCAAACGAGTAAGTAATTCTCTCATCCATTCTTTCATTCTTTCATTCATGCATTCATTCATTCATTCATTCATTCATTCATTCGAACATTCATTTACTCATTTCCATGCACTCTCTCATTCACTCATTCACACATTCAGCCATACAATCATTCGTTCACTCACTCGTTCATTCATGCATTCACGCATTCAGTTCAGACATTTGTTCAACCAGTGAAAGTTCTTTTGTTCTTTTTGCAAACTTTTTGACTTTTTTATTATGGTAATGCATGAAAAAAATTTATGCGATTATGTATGCCACTGGTGAATATAATTTTCTGCTTATTCACGCGATATAAATGATTGACAAAAAAAAACTACAAGTATGTATATACATTGCATAACATGTCTATACGTTAACGTTGAAGCATGAAGAATGAATTCTGTCATTCCTGCACGTGTTCACGTGCTTGATATCCTGTTACCTTTATCCATACTCCCTTACACGCATCCGGTAATTATAAAATAATTGTTTAAGTTTTTGTGTTCTGATGATGTGATGTATTTTTATTAATACTATATTAAAAAAATGAAACTGAGTAAACAAAAAGAAAAAGTCTGATCCGTGAGAAGCCATACTGTGCACATTTACCTATGCGTTTGTTTTGTTTTTAACATAATTCGGTAACTGAACCCTTTTTGATCTGTGTTACATTGTTTTCAGGGCAAATCTGATGAAAGCGAGGATGAAGTGTTCTATAACGAATCCCGGTTGAACAATCAGGAGTCTGGCGTGGACGATGACACACCAGTAGATGATGATTCTCCTCTTGAGGAAACTGCTGGAGATGACAGCAAAGAATTCGTGCCGGCGGAACTTAAGATGCACCTGGGCAAAAACCTGTTCGCCGTGGCTAAAAAGCAGTACGGATCGGTTGATATCAGGCACTACTTCTTCACAAACCAGTCCCTCAAATCGTTACACCCAACAAGAAAGGGCATAAACCTGTCCAGTACAGAGTTTTCAACCTTAGTGAACCAGATCCCTTCTCTGGAAAACAAGTGGTCGGGCCTGAAAGAGCTCCCAGAGTGCTCTGTAACGCATTACAATGAGATGCAGCAGTTGAGGTGTAACCATTGCACTCCAAGTCCAAACCAAAATGATAAAGAAGGGGCAACCAGAGCCAGGCATGAGGACGACCTCGACGACATCGAAGACGAAACAACACCGTCAAAAGCGTCAAAAAAAACAAACAAAAGGAAACCGGTAAATCCCATTCTCGTCTCTTCGGACGAGGGCAGCGTCACCGAGGAAGACCCCAAATGCTCACCACCTTTGATTGTGGCAGGGCGTCCACCCTGTAAGTCCGACGTTAAGTCCCAAGCCAAATGGTTGAGTGCGAAGAAGTCCAAACTCTCCACCAAGATTGGAGAGTGAAGCGCTGAGTCTTTAAAAAAAACCTGTCACATGAGATGCGTGGAATCGAATGTGTTGGAATGTAATATCTGCATTCCAGTGTATAGGGTGTTTTAATTGAAAAGGGCGAAACATCCTGATACAACAGGCTTGTAAAATGCACCACGTTTTTGCCATAGCAGCCGTGTAACACTAGACAATATTTTTACTGCGTTCAAAAACGTGTAAACAAACTGTATGACTCTAAAAACAAAAAGCATAATGTCTCGAACTCAAGAACTACACATTGCTGTTTTCTGTTTCAGCACATGGTAACTGATATTAGTCTGTGTATCAAAGGATTACACAGTTAATCTGCATTGTTTGGTTGTTTTGTTTTTTATGGTACAAGATAACTGTCAAGGTAAAAAGCAAGACCCTAGGAGTAGATCAGTAATGCAAGCCACTGCTATATATTAAATTAACACTTGTTTATTTGGTGGAGTCTTTTTAAAAAGAAGAAAATGAACATGTTTGTGAACAAGTAAAAAAAACCATTGGTTTAACGACACTCAACAGATAGAGCTTTTAAAAAATGTAAACTGCTTGCTTGTTTTTTTTTTTTTTTTTTTTTTTTTTTTTTGTCATGTAACAATAAAAAGATGTTTTTATACCTATAGCACTATGCTAAAATGAATACAAGTTGTGCTTGTTATTATTACATGTGTATACAGTAAGATATATATGTGTGAAAAATAGCAACATACGGTGAACTTCCGAGCTCATCATTATCAATGTCTGCTTCAGGCATCCATATACAGAATTTTCTGGTTGTCTAAGTTACTGCCGGTGTACACCCAAGTTGTACACATACATCTGTGTGGAGTAAAATACACCTTGTGTACACTCCGATTTCTTATCCTCACGTCTGCCTAAATCACACAGTAGTTTGTAACATACATAAAACAAAAATGAGATAGTTCTATGGAGGTAAAAACAAAAAAATCAAGCACAAAGCAAAAATTTGTAGTGTTGTGTGAGTGAACTTGTGCATTTTGAACACGTGACCATTCACGAAGAAAAATATCGTGTAACAATTGATGAATTACCTATCTCATCAGCACCTCTGCCAACCTCAAGAAAAAAACAAAGACATTCTATATATATGTATAAGTTACGTATAAGTTGCGTATACATAGCATTGTATGGACTCCAGAATTGTTATCCTAACATTACCTCAGTCGTACAACAGATTAAACGTGCATGAAGGTTTAACAAACACAGAACAAATAACAGTGCATGGGTTGTTAAAACATGTGTGTGGGGGCCTGTGCTCATGTGTAACATTGTGTGGCCTCCAAATGCTTATCCTTACATCTGCCTCGGTCAAGGGGACCTTAAGTGTACCTACTGGTAACAAACATAGAACAAGCCGTAGTTTTATGGCTGTAAGCGTCATTTAAAAACTGATTGAGGTCTAAAATTCTGATCATTACATCTGCCATAGGTATCTGGTCTATGAACAGAGCGCACAAGACAATTTTTTTAAAAAACAGTCCTACCCGTTTATTTTAAAATAAAACAAAAAGCGTAATTTTACAACTCATAACAATCCGGTTAGAATACAATGACGCCACTTAACAGACGGCGTGGGAATTTCTTAATTAAGGCCACTAGTTGGTAACGCTTCAACAGGCGTGCACGTGGAAATAAAAATTGCATTTTGTTATTCACTGTACAGTCTACAGAGAGAGAGAGAGAGAGCACTTGCATGCGAACGAGTTCTGGTTTTTTCATGAAGTACACGTTTGAGTGCGGGGTGTGTACGTGCACACCCCTGAACAAGGGTGGGTTTCACGTAGATTGCTCCTGCCAGGAGGACCTCCCTACGATTCCTCTGGAGACCTTCCCTTCAGTTGTTCAGAGGGGCGTCAAAGAAGTTGACATGAGGGGAACCATCTTCTGCAACGACGGAGTTCCCGGCTCCCAGTGGCCTTTCAGCGTCGACTGCGGGCTCGGCGAGGTATTCTCGCCTTCCACAGCTGCAGGAACACTGGCTTTTGATGAGGTCAAAGAGAGCGACTTAGTCGGCACAGCTTTGGGTGGCCTTGCCCTCAGCCTCGTGGTTCTGGGCGGCGTTGTACTGGCTGTCATCCTTTATAAAGTGAATATTTTTCTTTGAGTTTTTTATTTAATTTTTTTACACTCACTGTCATTATGTGCAACAGTGTCTTTCATGTATAACTTAAGCCTGTCTAACAATTTTCTGCATGTGTTTTTTCTTGTCTAGAGAGATGCAGCTCTGCGTAGGCGTTTTAGCAAATAGGCCTAGACAACATCGAGGCCTTCGTAAATGGCGCTGGAGCCGATCGACTCAGACAGATGTAGTGGTAACATTAGTTCTTTTCTGTTCAATGTATTTCGTCTTTCAAAAACAAAAAATAAACATGAAACAATGCTGATTTTTTTTCCAGTCTGACTGCAGAAATTGGCAGAGTGACGGGAGCCTTGGCCATGCTAGCGCAGAATAACCCCAACCAACGCCTACCGCAACAGCCGAACCTCCGACAACCGAGCTTCCACCAGCAGCAGCCGCAACCTACACCTTGTGTGCCTGGTGCCTCCCCCGTCAGACCGCCTCCAGTCCCCAACCGCTCGCCAGGCGGTCGAGGAAGCGGCACTCCTCGTCAAGGTACCCCTGGGCCTGAGGTAGGCATTAGGCTTCAAAACCTAAGGATGTCGGGAGCCTCCGAGAGACCACCACCACCGCCGCCTCCAGTGAAACTTCAGAACACCAGTACTGGCTGTGACGACGATGACACAGAGTCAATGGGGTCTACTCAGAGTCACTCCGAGCTTAAGTGAATTGCTCAAGAATTTTTTGTTTTTGTTTAATTTTGCTCTCTGTCATTTTTTCAGATATATAAAAGCAACTGAACCATGTGTCCTTGTTCATCTGATGTGTTTTTGTACAGGTTTCCCCTACCAGAAGCTCACCTTGTTCTCTGAGGCACTATTGTGAAAAGAAGGCTGTGACCTACATGAGCTGCAGCAGCTGTAGCAAGATGTGCTATTTTTAGCATTAAAGTCAGTCAGGTTTGATATCTAGTGCAGAATGGCCTCCAGATAATCTTGTATGATAAAAAAAAGTAATCGGTCACATCGTCCATAGACGTAAAATGCATCTTCCTTCCTTCCTTCAGCAGTGGAGCAGGGGTGTGGGGGTGCTTGGAGCCTTTTGTTTTTTTTCAATCGCAAAAAGCAAAAAAAAACAAACAAAAAAAGCACTTTATATTTAAAAATACAGCCTCCTTCATTTTGTTTTTGACCAACAGCTGTCAGTGTCTAAGATGTCATATATATAAAAGGCTTAGGGCGTTACGTTAACACTACGTGTTATGAACTAAAACTGCGTGGACGTCTGCTGTATAAATAACTGTAAGAAAGTGTTTAAAACAGGGCTGGACGTTTCACACAGGGGTACTGGTTGTTATGGTAATAAAATAAAAACAAATCACATCCCCTTACTAAACGCAAAAATCCTGAAAGCTGATGGTGGACGTAATCTTCGCTGATTCTCCAATGGCAAGAACAAAAAAAAAAAAACCCAACGTGTACGTATTATGTATATAAATACAAAATATCTACTCCTCTAAGCAGTCTAGCAACAGTGGTACTCTGTGTGGAACTCCACAAGCGTTAAAAACATATATGTATGAAAGTTTTAATTTTTGAACAGCAAATGCACGCGTCCTGCAACGCCATCTATAAACACGCGCTTGATATTACGCTAGTACTGCGAACCATGATCAAGACTGGGGTAATACATAAAAAAAAGAAAAACACATACATACTATGTAGTCTAGCAGCAACGGTACCCGGTGTGGGATGCTCGAAGCCTTTTGGTTAAAAATTGATATATTTTTTTTTAATACATACATGACGCCTCTAGCATCACGCCTAGCGCATCATCATTATCAGCAATGCAGGCGGCTTTGCCGCCTGCGCCTTTGCCGCGTGGCAAAATGCGCCGCGCGGCAAAAAGAATCGGGCGGTAACACGTGCAGGGCGGCAACACGTGCCGGGCGGCAACCTGTGCCGCTGCAAAAAAAAAACAGGTGACGCTGTCATACATGTGACGGGTGAATCGTCTTGCGTCCCTTTGCTGAAACTCTTTCATTTACAACAACAACCAAAAATTTTTATGGAGCAGAAACAGTTTTTTATATATATATATATATATATATATATATACATATATTAGCACGCACAGTCAAATACTACAAAACACAACATTTGGTATAGAATACACATATATATTACCGATATAGTCAAATACTACGAAAGCATCATGCTATGTAGAATGTGTGTATATATTACCGATACAGACGAACGCTACAAAAAAATACTATGCTAGGTAGAACATTACAGACAAAAGAAAACACACCATTTTCAAAAACCCATAGTGCATCATCTTATTTAAGTGCAGAAAAACGACAAAATAAAAAGTCACAACTTCTTTCCTGAACACAGATCAGTAAACTCAATACACTTAAAAAGTTGTCAGTCTAGTTTCTGTCGAGTTAACAGTTTCATCATCGTTATCACTGAAACCTGTGCGCCACAGTCCGCAGTATCTTACACGTCGACAACGTCGACAGGGATTGTAAATCGATTCTTCATCGTCCTCTGTCTTTGCTCTGAACCGTAAAAACTTTACGCACGTCATTATCGTCTGCAAATATTCACAAAACAGATATTTACTGTAAAGAAAAACGAAAACCTGGCATGCATGTTAAGTTACCGAGAAAATTTTTTTTTTGCACCATTCACCTTTGCGCAAATGTACACGACAACTAGGAGCATACAGCATGTGTCCACAGATACGTCGAAATTAAACTTGAAGGGCCATAAATGGGCATCGGACTCCACCATTGTGTCAGCTTCAGGAGGGAGCGGATCATGCGCTGTCAATGTGGTGGTGTGTGTAAAAGGTGACACTGCTCTCCTGTCTGTGAAGTCTCTTGCTTTGGGTGTGTTTTTGGTGCTGAGAGAGAAAGCCCTGGAGGCGCATGTTGTTCGGGGGTGATTCGTAAGTTGATGAGTGCTTGGAAAATCCGTTCTCTCTTGTGTTGTGCTGGGAGGGTGCGTGATTTGATGGGTGGTTGTAAACTCCACTTTCTCTCCCCTGGTTGCTGTCGCAGTGCTTCCTTCATCCTTAGAACGCTCCGCTGCTGCTGAAGTTGCCGATGTTGCAGTACCTTGGTACGGTTCGGTGTCTTGTGTTGTTGACCAATCTGCATTTTCAAAAGACCAACAACATAAAAGTGAAAGGTGTTTTTTTTGTAAGCATACGCGCAAAATTTTTTTTTTCAGTATATCAATATGGCAAGACTCTCAATAAATACAGACAACAAAATGCTCCTGCTTACCTTGTTCATCAGTGCATACAATCAATGGATGGTTGTGGATGTTATGATGGTGTTGACCTTCCTTGCAGTACAGTGTACCGGTCATATCAACTTTCCCAATGATTTCGGCTAATTTAGCTGAAAAATCTTGTACTCTAGTGAGGAGAGGTGATTTTCTACATCCTGCGAACAGTTCACCGTTTTCCATATAACTGCAGAAACATACATCAAAGTCTTTCTCCTTTGTTGTACCGCAGGAGAAACGGTATGCACCCTGTGTTGTACATATGTATACATGCAACACGAAAGTAAGGCTAATGAATGTATACATAATGTGTCCTGCCATTGTTCTGCTTCTGCTGTGAGGTGTGACCATTTGTGCTCATGCGCAATAGGTCACCTTATCAGAGCTGACTTTTCTGCTTTTTGGCCCTTTTGGCTTCACATGATACAACAATACGGAACTATGGATATAATCTGCACAAGTTGGTGTAACAAAAAACCATCTTTTTTTTTTTTTTGGTCTGGTGATACATGTTGCTAAAACTCATCTTGTTATCTGTCTAGTGTTTTACACTGCTCTGCATAACTACAAACCAAAAAAAAAGCACAATATGAGGCGATTTACAATGTGATATTAATACAATAATCATATCCTTACATAACACATATACATTACATAGTTACAAGAAATATATACACACAGTGAACTTTCAAAGAGTTTGACATGCAGGCAAACAATAGGAAATCTATACAACCCTATAATCTGTTATCCAAGGCTACATATTATATATATATTTTTTTTTTAAGACACACACCGTAGCATTGTGAAAACATGTTTTGCAGTGTGATGATATAGTCTGCAATTTTCAATAACCATAGGGAAAGCTCTTTAAGCTGTCACAGGCAACAACACGTTTTGTGAACACCTTCCTAAAAGTCTATAGGGTCTATTGTAAACAATGCCCTGATGCTTCACTCTTGTTATCTGCTTTGCTGGAGGAAGTTTGATTTCGTGGATTGTGTCCATCACGACCTGTTTCATTGAATCAAAGTCTATGATCTGACTATTCACATAGTTGAGAGTGATACCTTTAACCTTGCTAACACACGAGTCATTGCTAAGCTTGTAACTGTAACTCTTTGGACCAGTGGACAGGAAAGTTTTAATGTGCATGCCTTCTGGTAACTCATTGGTGAGCTCACCCAGAAGGTCCCCTGTTTCCAAGACTTCATTTTCACCCTTTTTTTGAATGAATATGACAGAATCGGTGTCAAAATACAGGGTTTGAGCCCAGGTTTTTTCGAGAATACTGAAAAGGTGGAGGCGCGCCAGAGACGTTGTAAATGTGCCTATAATCTCGTTTGTGAAAGTGTTCTCTTCCTCGAAGGTCTCTGCAGATTTCAACTCTACAACAAGCACTTCCGGTGAAATGATGTGGAAGTTTGTTACAACCTTAGTTGGATCATTTCTGATTTTGGTGAATTCAGCTTTTGTCTTAATGTACTGTGTACAGGGGAGGTCACTGCGCTGAATAAATTTGCCCCACAAAGTGTTTGCATACAACTTGGACACCAGTCTTAGGGAGGGGTTGTATTTTATTTTGTCTTTCTCAAGCAGTATCCCCTGCTTCTCGTGATAATACTGTATGTATCTGTCTTTGTCTTCCTCTGACTCAACCCATCATGGGTAACCTGAGGCCTCCTGCTTAACTTTCAGGAACATTTTAACATATTCCTGAAAAATGTTGCAGTTAATGTCGTGTGTGGTTTCGGCGTAGTGATATATTTCGTGTATTTTCAGGATTTTATACCCATGCTTAAGGGCAACCTTGACCTCCTCTGTTGTCCATGTGCCCAGGATAGCTCTCTGGGCTTCACTGCAGTCACAAGGGTCAGTATTTTCTGTTTTGGCACACAGGGCACACAGTGGAAACTTCAATTTTCCATTACATCTCAGAGGGAGCACAGGAATGAACAGCTTCCTCGGCGGTGCCACTTTAACTTTGACCAGGCCGTAATATGACTGCAAAGTGTAATCCATTTTCGCCTGTTCTGTTATTATCTCAGGGTGACATGTAGGGTACTTGGCCGTGACGTTGATGTAACTATAGAGAGAAGTCACGTCATTATATCTGATTTCCTCATCCTCTGCTGCTTCATGAAAGAGGCTCACAGGGGATACACGACCACCAAAGAAAGAATCACGTATTTTCAGAGGCGTAGCCACATCCAGTGATTCAACAAACTCTTTGAGGTCCCTGTTGTGTTTGACCATGTTATCAAACTCGCATTCCCATATATGAACAACATTGAACCCTTTACCACAAATTCTTTAAGTCTGGAAAGAGTTCTCTGATGGATCTTTTCCAGAGTAATTCCCGTTCTTGGATCACGAGCATGTCTGTCTTTGAGGCAAGTGTGTCCATGCCACCTGCAACCCAAAAATTCGTACAGGGTCTTGGACTCCTCACATGCGCCGTCACTGTGGTACAGTGTACCAGGAATCCTAAATTCACCACCGTTACGACTGTGCTGTATTTTGCGACCTGACACTTTGGCTACCCATTCTAACCAGGCTATGGCTTTGTGGCTGTCATTCGGGTGCTTTGTGTAACCGCGTGCAGGAATCTGTGGAATGGGCGATCTCACAAATTCGTGTTCTGTAATCTGTTCACTATCAATTACTTCATCATTAATTGTCCACTGACCCCTTTTAAACACTGCTGTATGTTCTGTGCCATCAGTAAGTCTGACTTTGTGTTCTTCATGCAGCAGCAGCTCCCTCACAACCTGCATTGCACTTGAGGCAATAGTTGCATGGGCAAAAGGGTCCACCCCCTCTCCATCAAGGGCTGTAACACCCATCAGCAGGTCACGGAATTTTGTGGGGGCACACAGGCACAGGGCACACAGGGCACACAGTGGAAACTTCAATTTTCCATTACATCTCAGAGGGAGCACAGGAATGAACAGCTTCCTCGGCGGTGCCACTTTAACTTTGACCAGGCCGTAATATGACTGCAAAGTGTAATCCATTTTCGCCTGTTCTGTTATTATCTCAGGGTGACATGTAGGGTACTTGGCCGTGACGTTGATGTAACTATAGAGAGAAGTCACGTCATTATATCTGATTTCCTCATCCTCTGCTGCTTCATGAAAGAGGCTCACAGGGGATACACGACCACCAAAGAAAGAATCACGTATTTTCAGAGGCGTAGCCACATCCAGTGATTCAACAAACTCTTTGAGGTCCCTGTTGTGTTTGACCATGTTATCAAACTCGCATTCCCATATATGAACAACATTGAACCCTTTACCACAAATTCTTTAAGTCTGGAAAGAGTTCTCTGATGGATCTTTTCCAGAGTAATTCCCGTTCTTGGATCACGAGCATGTCTGTCTTTGAGGCAAGTGTGTCCATGCCACCTGCAACCCAAAAATTCGTACAGGGTCTTGGACTCCTCACATGCGCCGTCACTGTGGTACAGTGTACCAGGAATCCTAAATTCACCACCGTTACGACTGTGCTGTATTTTGCGACCTGACACTTTGGCTACCCATTCTAACCAGGCTATGGCTTTGTGGCTGTCATTCGGGTGCTTTGTGTAACCGCGTGCAGGAATCTGTGGAATGGGCGATCTCACAAATTCGTGTTCTGTAATCTGTTCACTATCAATTACTTCATCATTAATTGTCCACTGACCCCTTTTAAACACTGCTGTATGTTCTGTGCCATCAGTAAGTCTGACTTTGTGTTCTTCATGCAGCAGCAGCTCCCTCACAACCTGCATTGCACTTGAGGCAATAGTTGCATGGGCAAAAGGGTCCACCCCCTCTCCATCAAGGGCTGTAACACCCATCAGCAGGTCACGGAATTTTGTGCAGGCTTCCCTTAGGATGTTCACATCAGCCCTTGTGTATGCTAGAATTTCCACTTGGAAATTAAAAACTTTACCCCTTTGCTTGTTGTGCCATGCAATGAAGGACTCCCTGTCTTTTTTAGACATGTACTTTACCCCATAGTAGGATGGGTCAGGAAATGGTCCTACATAATTCTGATTGCCCTTTGTGTTAAGAAAATGTGGAAACTCCCCTTTCTGGAGTTCGGCGTTCAAACCTAAGGCTGTTGGTAGCTTCTTTAGGGCCATTGGAAGGAAGTTCAGACTGTCAATGCATCGGATGTCCACGCCTTTCTTTATGGTCATTGTCATAATTTTGCTGCCAGAGTATATAACATCCGGAAATAAGCCGTTGTTGACACAGTGATTCAATATGAAATGAGAATCAAAGGCCTTAGCGTTATGAGCAATGGCGACAGCACCCTTGTGTTGCGGTGATATGAGCCACTTGCAGAAGGCATCACAGGTATCGGGGCCCTTAAAAATCAGCTCCCTGCGACCACACACTCCATTGGAGCATGGTTCTGTTGCAAAACCATCCTTCCCCAATGCCCAGCACTGGCGACATCTGTCCCCGCAATTTCCACACTTAGACTCAGATGTAAAGGTTTCATCTTGACACTCCTGACATGCTGTCTGGGCCACAACAAAATTAGGTATATGTCTCTCCATACCACAGTAACCTCTGTTACAGTTGACACACCTCCTACACCTTGCACACAACTGCTCAGGTAGACACTCTTGACACCCTGCTTTGGGTCTGTTGAGGTATCCTTTATCGCACATTATTCTTTGATCTTGGGATGTCTCAAAATCGTAATAAATGAAACGACCTGCTGTTTTCTTAGGCTTCCTAATCCTATAATAACACAGGTGTTGCCCTACAGTATACTGCTGACAACAAAAACAGAACCACTCGTTACATTGATGGTCAGCAGGGTCCCTCTTGGTTTTGTCTATGATTTTGTAGCATTTGAGACACCTGTAGAAGGTGTCGCACAGTGACATAATCTCTTCACCTTTCCTTGCACCTATTTTATGCTCTCTGACTGCTTGATGTCTCATGAAACACTGTGTGTTCCTGCACACCATGTTACAGCTGTCACATATCACAGAATCATCACCATAGAAACATTTCTTTGTGTTGCATGTTGCACAGACAGATTGACAGCTATGCCTCCCTTTGTCACTGTATGTTGTCATACATTCTTCACAGAGTTTTTTGTACACAAAAAAACCATTGATGTTCACAATGCTATGGTAATGTTGATCTTTCAGGTACAAATAAATCTTTCTTGACCTCTCAGTTTTGCCTGTATACACAATGTCATCACCGCTATCTCCTGACACTACAATAATTTGCACATTCAGACACTGTTCAAACTTGTACAGATCATGCACAGGTACAGGGGTATCAACCGGTACACTAGCTTGCTTGTGGAGCTTCAAGGCTTGGCCGCGTTGTGAACTCTGTTTTCTGCTCATTGAGGAGTTCTTGTGAATGAACTGCTTAAACTGGGCCTTGGGCATCTTGTTCAGTTTGGCCATACATGTCACAATTGCGCGCGCTGCACACATGAACTTGTTGGGAACTTCCGGAATGAAGATCATAGATTTCTTTTGTTTAATTGTACAGTCGTCAGACAAGGTGTCAGCATTTATGATAGCCTTCCTACCACCACCTACATCCGCTGCTGCCATAATTCCTACGTTGACCTCGAAGGAATCGTCTACTGCAAGGTTTTGTTTGACTGAAGCACAGCTTCAAACCTGTTTTTTTTTTCAAATGAAACAGAAATACAACGATATATATGCCATGCATGTAATAACATCTAACTGTAACACACGTACATGTGTAGATTTTACATATGAGTAACTAAGGTATGGTTACTTGAGAAAAAACTCACCTTTCCATAATAACCTCTGGTGTTATGTTGTGTTGGGGTTGACAGTGTATTGTTATTTCTCTATCTAAACCAGCATGTTTGATAGAAAGACGGGCTTTATCCTCATGGTTTGGGTGGTTGGCTCTGACATTGGTCATGATGCTACCAAACATATCACCCAGATCATCCATTACATCAAGCAACTTCCTTCCTTGTAAGTCATCGTTAAATTTAGCCCTGAATGTGACTTCCTCTACACCATATTTACGTGCTCTCCTTTCATTGATCTGTTCTATTACAAAAGGTTTGGCTCTTTCCTCCTCTGCTGTTATATCCATTCTTTTAGCCGGTGGTGGTGGTTCAGCCATTTTCACAGCCTATACTGTGTAATCCTATGAGAACTGTATGAACTCTTGTTATAATACTTTCATGGAAGAACATGTAGTTACAAATAAACAGTAGTTCAGTTTCCTACAAAAGACTACAGTTGATTCTGGCGGGCTTTTCTTTTTTGGTGAGATGCATTTGTTGAATTGCATCCCTACCAATCACACACTCTAGATATGTACTGGCTGTCTTCCATTGGTTATGTTTCTCCTAGGTCATCACAAAAACACCTTTAAAGATAGAGTTTTTGTATGCCTTTGACATACTCCACTTAGGTATGTTTTTCTACCACCCCAGACGCACTGTGACACAGTTACAGTTAAAAACTATAGGACAACATGTGTGGTGGCAGCACCAGGTGCATTTACTGCCCTCTGGTGTATATTTTAGTACTACTAAGCCAGCATGCGGATTTTACTACTCATGCAGCACTGTAATTGTAGGCAGCCAGAAATTGGGTTGGAGTGCAGGTAATTCTAGCGAACTGACTTGCTGTACATTGCATTTAATGTCAAACATTTTCTGAATGTCGAGGACTATGGTCGCCATATATCTGCATAGTAGTAAGTAGTAAAATTTTTATTTAATGTCGTTTTTGATCTGAGTCAGAATAATACATACAATTTAAATACAATCATGACAAAATAATGACTCAGGCAAAATGCTTCTGTACGACCTATTCTACAAAACAATATAGTAACAAGAATACAAATTTTCAAAAATAAAGAGAGCATCTAAGAATTTCTACTATCGATAATGTTACATGGCATACATGACTGGCATTAATCAATTAGATGAATGGTAGATGGAGCGCTGTTTTTCCAGTGAATCGTAATGGGGAGATATAATAACTATACAGTAGACATTTTTATTGACACTTGGATGGGGTTCAGTGGTACAAAATAATAACACAATAGTCGGGCAGCCAAATCCAAATTTTAGGGGGTACTCTCAAATGTTGTCTGTAGTTTTGATCTTGATGTCATTTGAAAGCAAAGAATATTTTAGATTAGGAATATGCTGGGTGCCCACTTGGCACCCTTGAGCATTTTTTGTAATTCAAGATGGGCTTTGTTGAGGGCACATCACAAAGTGTCAAGGATAAATTACAATATGTAGGTATAATTGGTAATTCTATGAAATGTATATTAGATTATGATGAGGTGGTGCTCATTATTACAAGAAAATAGGCTAATTTCGAACTATTATGGGATAAATTAGGTATCACACAATGAACTGTCATGTTATAGGACATAATTGACCTCTCGAGCCTTGCGGCACGTGTGCAATAATGGCTGGCCCCAGTGCTTTTGCAGGTGATGGAAATTGCAGGTGATGGAAATTGCTGGCGATGCAAATGATATACAGTTACTGATACATGTATGCATCTGAAATTAATAACAATACCTGGAATAGAATATATGAACCCAAACACCTAGGTTTGGGTCAAAAGTAAATATTTCCATCATAACTGAGATTGGATATATCTACCCAGCATATTCTTAATCTATACATTCTCAGCTTTCAAACGACATCAAGATCAAAACTATAGACAACATTTGAGGGTTCGAGTTCAGATAAAGCCATTTACAGCACTTTAATTTCTTAAATTATTTTCTTTAGGGATCATATCTACTGTCTTGAAAATAAATTTGCACAATAATCATACCAATATATAAATAAAGTTATGGATGTTTGATCAGAGGGAATGGACCTCATTTTTCAAGCAAAATATCAATATTATGCAATATATGCATCAGAAGAAAGAGAAGCAGGCGGCTACAAAAAGCAATGATTGTGGATTGAGCAGATTTTGTATTGGTGCTGGGTTGAGATTAATGACTTTTTTTTACCAACAAGGGGTCATTCGTGTCAGGATTGGTAAGAGGATAGCCGGAATGCTCTGTGACAATGACTTATCATAAATGATACTTCAATTACAGCATCACAGCTTCTGGTTTTGATAAATTCAGATTTGGTTTACTCTTCCATTCACCCTTAATACTACCCCACAAAAAGAATTTAGCAAATTTTAGCAAGGCAGGTTTTGACTTCTATTTCAAATTGTATTTTTTTTAGCAACACCTAGTTTTGATTAAAATTATATAACATTTTTCTTCTTCATTATGCATGCACTCAAGATATCCACTAGCTTCACTTTTAATTTTGATAGATTTGTAGATGCAATAACCAGGTTATCCGGCTATTGTGTCTACCTGGTTACTCATGCAAGTTATTTGGTATTGAACGACTGCACTGGATTGAGTCTGTGACAGGGTTTAAGTTTGGGGAGCATGAAGCTTAATTTATCTGCTCTAAGTTATCAATCAAAGATGTCACAGATAATATATTTATTATTAGCTGCTTGAAGAAATGTTGAAACCTAATAGTTTCATCTCTATATTTCAATTGCTAATGAATAATGAGGAAATTTTAAACATTCTTATGGAATTTGGAAAAACGGACTCACAAAGAGTTTTGCAAAGGGCTGAAAAGTGTGAACAGAATGAAAGAAAAAAAAGAACAACAACCTGAAAATACATAAAAAACATGGATAGTAATTACATAGGAACAAATCCCATTACATATTTCTGAATTTTGAAATAAGATGTTCTTCCTCTAAAATGTATTGAATTCATTGATGCCTCTCATATCAAATGGCAACTTCTTTAGGATGCACCGTGTTGAAGAACTTTCCTCTTTAACATACATGCACTGCATACAATTTGTGTAGGCCGCTTGCACTGCCATTGATACATTTGACTTGCTTAATGGAACTAATGAAGAAGACGTCAACATTCAAATTGCAATCGGATATTTTTTTATTGGGCATCTAGACCTATCACACGATATAACTATGACTGATATTAGCTTCATCAATGCCAGATATATACGGTAAGCGCATAGTCGGATTCTGTAAAAAATATCAGGTTAATGACTGATAGGAGATTGGGATCTGTAGCGTACATGAAGGTTATAGCAGTTTGCTTGTTGAAAATTTAGAAAAATTTATGAATCTCTTTGAAAGACATGAAACACAAATCTTAAGACTGCACATGTAATGTAATTATTTATTACAAAATCATGATAATTCACAGCAGTGAGCTCTACAGTGACCATATGTAGTTTTAGCTTATTCTGGATAAAGTCCTTGCTTACCACTTCCAAAGTTCATAAATTACAGTTAATTATGTTAGTCATAATTGAACTTGTAACCATGGAATTTACTGCAGTAGAACAAGCTAAACAACATCGTTTTTTTTTCAGGTGATTGACCACATGGCCCCCTTGATAGGGAAAAGTAATTTAATAATGTATACAGTAAAATCCAAAATATATAAAAACAATGATTATGAACTGTGGAAATTAAAAAAACACAGAGACTGAAAGACTTTATATAATTGTCATTTAAAATCAAATATTGTGAAAAATAATATATATAGAGCTTACAGGCCATTAGTACCAGAAAAAAAAAGTTCAGCTTTTTATAGCAAGCAACAGTAGCTGAATTGTCGTTGGACTGCTTAAACATGGTTAAGAATGCAGTGGTTCAAGTCTAGTCCAGGGAAATTTTTATTTTTTCTTAAATTAATATGTCATTAATATCACATATCGACTATTATCACACAAGTCTGGTAGGTCACTTTTTAAGGAGAGCTTTACTTGTTATCCATTTCTTTGTGTTAAAGCTTTCTGATAAATTATCATGTATTTGCATTCATTCAATTTCGCAATGGATAATCAAACACTCCCATTTCTCTGCTTTTCACACATTCCCAGATATCTGATATCTATTCTTTTTGTTTTTAAATAACTTTTTTTTGTTACATTTACCTGTTTCCTGTGGTCTATTTTTGTCTTGGAGGATAATTGTACTTTCGGTGATGGTTTTTCCAGGCTTTGTCCAGACGGTTCTGAAATGTGTTTAGATTGTTGGCAAGAGCAACTAAGTTAGGTAGAATATTACAGTCAGTACCTTATAATTCTGTGTTGAAAAGCATTTCTTGTAAAGTTAGTTATCTTCCATCATCATAGAGTTTCAATTGTTCCCCTTCTGCCAGAAAGGTCTCACAGCAATGTTGGTGTTAATTCTGGATTAATTTTCAGGAGAATCTTTCATTTCTCAATGACTCTTCTAATTTGTCTTAACCACAAGGTTGTCAATCAAAGAATATGGAGTTTATCCTCATATGATATATCTTTCAGACTGTCTCCTTGGTTGCTTGAACATTATTGCATGGCTTCGAAGCGTCTGTCTTCCATCAGCAGCTGGGTGGTCTAGTGGTAAGGTTTAAGGTTTATTTAGTAGACACCCAAATTGGCTCGTGGCCACTTGATTAGGTGTGTGTTTTCACAGTGTTTAAATATAATTGCAAGTAAAACAATTCTGTATGTTACAGTTAATTTGGTATCCATTAATTATATAAAGTTTGACATATTGAGCAAATCTAACAAGTCTATGCGTTTGCAATTTAGAAGATATGATATGTTCTGTTTTATTTAATGTATTTATCATTTTTAACTTTAAACAGTTTTCAGTTAATGTCCTTCTATGGAAAGTATTGTAATATAGATTTTTTGATCTGGTGTTGTAGTTATGTATGTCTTTTGATTTCAATATTTCAATATTTTGGAAATATTCAGGGACACCATTGTTTTCAAGTTTATGTAAAAATTTTATATATCTGTAATTTGTTGATGTCTTCTGAACGTAATATATTAAGTCTTTTAAGTAACATCCTCGCCGGCTCCTCTGAAGCACCCGGGTTTAATCCTGGGCCCAGGCACCCTACATGAGCTACATCCCAGCAGTATGTCGTATGGATGAGACGTTAGATTGGCGGTCCCACGTACTTTGAAGATTACAAACTAACTTTACAATAATCCACTTTTTTAGTAACTCTAGCTTAGGGAGTTTTAATTTGATTAGACTAAGTCATAGGTGTGCTACCCAGTTCATTTGTTGCTATTAGGTCTGAAATGCTTCTTTTCGTTTTCATCCTTCCATTTACACATTTCCAATACACTTTTGGATTGGTCTTAACATTCTTTGTGATATTCCTTTTGTAGTTCCTTCTGGCCTGCCTGACCAGGTTCTTAACCTGATTTCTTACTCTTGTATATTTACAGTATTTATTTGGTTCTCTTGTTTCAAAGTATCTTTGCAAAGTCCTGTGTTTTATCATGATTTTCAGTACAACCTCAGCACTGAAAGGTATAAACTTGTTTGTTCCTTATTTTCGTGATTGGGATAAATTCATCCTCAGCTACTTTAGCCAGGACGTGAAGAACTGCCATTTCTGTTCAACATCGTTTGGGTAGCCTTAGAAGATCTGTTACCATTCAACTGATAGATGGTCTTTTATGCCCTAAAAGCCTTCCTCATATATGGCAGTCTACTTAGTCTTTATTGTTCAATAGACCAATTGAAGTATTATGTTTAGAACTGAATGATCATTATTACCTAGTGGGGCCTCATACATCATGTCACAGGCCCTCAAAGGTCCTGGGCCTCCACGCGGCGAGGGTGGAAACACTTGGGGTGAAGTCCTCTATCCCCAGTGGCTAAAACAGGACAGTGCGCATTGCCCAAGCTGCTCCAGCTATCCAACGCAGACAATTATTGATTTTTTACATGCTTCTGGTTTCTACTACCAACTATAGATAATCAATCTTACCCTAGAGAGCCTCTACATAGCCCACTCAGGTGCTGATGAGACGTTAAACAATAACACTAACTAACTAACTAACTAACATCATGTCACAGGCACTTGCTGAACTATGGGGTGGGTGGGTGATTAGAGACGAAGGATGAAACAGCCATCCAACTTAGGCTCGACCGGGAATCGAACCCGGGACCCAGCGGTTGGAAGCCCAGAGCGCTCTACCTCTGAGCTAGTGCTGAACTACGGAGATGACAGTTTTCCAGTAGGCACTCAGATTTAGGAGCTACCACAAATAAAAGATACTCAGGTGGTTGTGCCTTGGCTACTAAATGCTGATGAGGTGTATGAATTAATAAAGTACCTCTGCACCAAGTAAATGTGACCTGTTTCACTCACGATTATTACTATTTTTACACTTTTTAATATTATTTTATTACTTTTATATAATTATGTTCTGTTCTGTACATGAGTACGGAAATAAAATATATAATGACCATATGGAATATGACGGCATTCGTTTGAATTGCCCATCATGTTACCCGTCCCCAGCTGCTGAAGCAGAGGCATCTCAACTAACCATTTTCGAAAAATGATTATAACTTAACATTTATCATTTTTGATAAACTTTGACAAACTCAAATAAATACATTAATTGCAAGTAATAAAACACAGGACTGTGCAAAGATGCTTTGAAATGAGAGAACAACAACAGCAATTGTCTTTTCAGTTTGTTACAATGGACTCTGACTAGCCTTAATACACCCTTTTTCGCACAGCAACCATGTTGGCACTTTTACCTCATTGACTTCATTTTGATTACGTCATATATTATGACATCATTACTTTCAATTGTTCTTGCCATCTGTGACCTCACCATGGTCATTGTCTACTGATAATGTCACAATACTATATCTTAGTGCAAAGAAAGGCCAATCAAGCAAAACTTCCAAAAACATGGGTATAGTGTGAAAAGGATGGATAAATATTTTCTAGATTGAATGTGAAGTTTTTGCTTATGTTTTGTGATGTTTCTGTTTCAACTCGACAGCTTACGATCTTGTACGTATACCGTGAGGGCTCCCGCTGGGGCTGTCCGCTATGAAGTTAATTTATGTTATGCTTCAAGACATATAAAATGCTAGTGCACAGGAACCCAATTGTGCATTTTTGGATAAGTTGCACTTTAGTCTAAAGTCTTGTAAATCTGTATTTAATTTCCAGCAACTCAATGTACATTCAAAAATAAATGTTTCACCTCTTTTCTCATTGAGCACTGTTATTATTCAATAATCACTTTGAAAATGTATGCTATTTTATCATTTCATGATGCATTTACTGTACCTGCAATATCATAAATACATTTTTATTTTTATAAATTAATAAAATTGTCAGGATCTTAATGGAAGGAGTCACTTTCATTAACATATGGTAATTACCAATGCCTGGACCATTCGGATAGCATTATTAGAAAACTCCAAGGCACAAAGAAAAGGAAAATGCACCTGAGGCACCAGATGTACTGCTGTGTTAATACATTTTTACGGCATTAAGCTTGCTTACAAGAATGTGCAGAAGTCTGTGCATCCAAGTGCAAAAAACTCCTATTCCAGGGTATGTACGATTGCTGGTTACAATCGGCTTGAGTGCGTCATAAAAGGTGTGCTCCATCTTTTAGCTAAGTTGCACTAAAGTCTTGTTACTTTCTATAGGTACCTTTACAACATCTACAGTTAATAATCACATAATTCCAACACAGCAATTTGAGATATGAAGTGCTGCAATACCATTACACTAAAATAGTCATTTTCCCAAGTGCTAACAATGTATGTGAGATACATGTTCATCAATATGTGATTTCACAAAGGTTTTTTTTTTCACTTCAAACTCTTCCAATACCCCGAATGTTAATGTTTTTCTAGGGAGCCCCCAATTGGACAAGCCAGTAAAAATAATTTATTTTCGTATTTGCTCACAATCGTCGCATTCACTCGTGATGTTTACGTATTCCCTTGTAAGCAAATACAGTGTGATGTATTTGCTTACCCCCACAATGTCTTTCATTTCCTCCGATCATATTGCGTTCTATCATGATCTATAAATGTGTGTTCTTACGATGATCGTATTCCCTTGTGTTAATTATGTTTCCGCACAAAAAAAGTGTTCCCTCATGAATACCTTAATGAGGGTATGCAAAACTTTGCAAGGGAATGCGATCATCATGAGGGAACGCCATCTTTGTGAGGATTAGATCATCCCAAGGGACGTATTATTTTCACGAGAGGAACACATTCCTTTAGCGAAAAAAAAAATTCAAATTTCCTTTTTTGTTTCTGCTTACGTTCTCTGCACTGTGCAGACATGTCAGTAAAGTAACCTATTTTCTCATTCACTAGTGATCATTGCATTCCCTCGCGATGTTTTTATGTTCCCTTGTGATCTTATCGCATTCCCTTATAGCTTTAGCTTTAGCTAAGGATGTAAAGGAATTGCAGGATTTATTGGGCATCATAGGGACTTATTGATCTAACAGAGATTATTTAGGATTATTGAGGACATACAGAAATCATGGGGACTCAAAAGGGCTTCTAGGGAATTGCAGAATTATTCAGGACTTACGGGAGTTATGGGGACCCAGAAGGGCTTATCAGGAATTGCAGAATTATTCAGGACTTACGGGAATTATGGGGACCCAGAAGGGCTTCTAGGGAATTGCAGAATTATTCAGGACTTACGGGAGTTATGGGGACCCAGAAGGGCTTATCAGGAATTGCAGAATTATTCAGGACTTACGGGAATTATGGGGACCCAGAAGGGCTTCTAGGGAATTGCAGAATTATTCATGACTTACGGGAATTATGGGGACCGAGAAGGGCTTCTAGGGAATTGCGGAATTATTCAGGACTTATGGGAATTATGGGACTTACAGTGGCTTATTGGGAATTGTGGTACACCACAGGGACTTATGGGATTTAAGGTGATTATGTAGGATTTTTCGGAACTTGTAAGGATGTAAGGGAAATATAAACCACTATGGGACCTAGAAGGAGCTAGAGCTTGGAATAGTCGGACTCGTGGGTTTTATGGAAATTAGCTAATTCTATTCCAGATACATCTTCAACACAATAACGTGAATTTGCCAATAATATAGTTCACATGTTTCATACAACCAATCAATTGTTGGCTCAGATTTAGCAAGCCTGGCATGAACACCCAATTACTAGTTAGTACACAGGGGTCACTAACCTTGTGATATAGACTTTCTCATAAAGTGTAATGCATGTAGGGTATTGATCCCGAGATGTTAAGTTGCCAGGCTTCATACAAGCCAATGGCATTGGCTAAAGGCCCCTTCACACATAGCCGGATTAGACACCGGAGCGTCCCGGAATGAAATTTCTTCAATCCGGGGCGGCCCAGGCAAAAAAGTTGGAAATGTCAATGAACGATAAATTTCGCGGTGTGGACACGATGGCAAGACGTTGGCAACAAGTAGCAACACGGCTATCACACAGATGTATACGGTCGCTACACGGATATGTACGTTTGAAACACGGCGGTACATGGAGGTGTCCGGTGCACTAAGGAACAAGCCATGGTTGTTGCCGGAAGTAACACGGATGTCCCGGATGAGTGCGGAGTGAACCGGATGTAACATGGGGCCTTCACGGATATACACGATCTGTACACAATCTTACTGCGGAGTTAACCTGTTTTCTCCCGGCATGCGCTAAAATTGGTATTTAAGGTGGATGCGTTCCACTGGCCATCATTCCACTTCGGACTACTATACTGCAAAGGTGTTGCTGCTACTACACAAGAATGGATATTTATTATGTCTTTATCACACTACGACAATGTGGAATTGGATGTGAAGTACCTGGACATGCAAGTCCAGCTACTGACTGCTGCAAATGATATACTTCTACAAGAAGAACAGAAACTGCCAGACGCTGCAGCCTCGGAGAGGGCCGCATCAACAACTGATGAAGATGACTTCTTACAAAATGCTGGTGCTGCCCAAAGAAGAAGAAGAAGGCGAATGTGGGTGCGACCTTGGCTTCTAAGAAGACCTCTTTATGGGCAGTATGAAAAACTGATGGCTGAATTGACTGCAGAAGATGTGCGTGGCTTCAAGAATTTCATGAGGATGGAGCCTGACTTATTTCATGAAGTTCTGGCAAGAGTGGGACCTAGAATTACAAAGCAGGATACCTTTCGGAGGAGGGCCCTTGAACCTGGACTGAAACTGGCTATTACCTTGTGCTACCTGGGTACGGGCAACAGCTACATGTCTCTGCAGTATGGATTCAGGGTAGCCTTCAATACCATTTCTATCCTTGTCATCGAAGTCTGCCAGGCCATCATAGACGAGTACTCAGCAGAAGTGATGCGTTGTCCTGTAACCCCAGAAACCTGGAAAGAAGTTGCCTATGGATTCTACAACAGATGTAACTTCCCCCACTGCGTCGGCGCCATTGATGGCAAGCACGTTGCCATCAGATGTCCTAGGAAGTCTGGATCCCTGTTCTACAACTACAAGGGATTTTTCTCTAATTTCCTACTGGCTGTAGCTGATGCTGAATACAAATTCCTCTATGTTGACATTGGTGCCAGTGGATCAGGCTCAGATGCTGGAGTGCTTAGTCAGACAGAATTGAAGGAAGCGCTAGGAAGTGGGAACATTGGATTACCTGAACCAGACAACCTGCCGAATGATGACCAGCCAGTGCCTTACTTCATAGTTGGGGATGATGCCTTTGAACTGCAGACTTGGATGATGAAGCCTCTGCTTCACAGGAACATGACTGCTCAAGTGAAAGCTGTGGACCAGGAAAATGCAGACATCCATGCGATCATCCCAGGTGCATGGAGGGATAATGCCAATCTACCAGACATGGGAGATGTGTACAGAGGCAACACCAACAGAGCAGGCAAGGAAATGCGGCAATACTTGGTCAACTACGTCAACTCAGAAGCTGGGAGTGTACCATGGCAACAAGACAAGATTTGAAAACAACACGAATGATGTAAGTTTGAACATTTAATTATAACGAAGCCTCAGACATCTGTAGCACACAAGTTCAAAAAAGTACACAGCATTTTATGACACAGCATTTAATTATTGTCATGCAAACGTATGCAATACAGTTTACATGTAAAAATAAAAGTTAAAACTACAAAAACCTGTAACTTTAAATGTTTAAACTTGGAGGAGTTATGGTCATCACCACCAACCATTCCCCCCCCCCCCCACCCACACTAGTGTTCAGCAAGTAGCTGGTGAGAGAAGCATCCTGAGGCGTGCTGCAATCAAGTTGTGACATGGAAGGATGACCGTGCGAAGGACCTGCAGTCAACCATGCCTGACTGATGATCGTCGAAGATATCTCAGGAGTGGGGGTCGGTGCAGGCACAGACAAAGGGGCACATGTGCGCCTGGGGCGAAGGGCCGGATGCATAAGCGAACATCTGGGCAGCAGGGCTGGAAGAATGCGTGAACATCTGGGCAGCAGGGCTGGAAGAATGCGCGAACATCTGGGCAGCAGGGCTGAAAGAATGACGAGGGAACATCTGCCCAACAGGGGCGGTCGAAGTGCCTGTAGTAGGGACGAACTGCTGCTGAGGGACATGAGGCACATAGGGATGATACTGCTGTTGCAGTTGCTGTTGCTGCTGCAACTGGCGCTTTCGACGATACTCCTGCTTGAATTGAATGAGGTGCTGCAACGCTTGGGCCTGGTAATCCAACCAAGTGTCCATGTCCATTTGCATGACCTCGTGGTATATCATGTCCGTGAAAACCCTGTTCAACAAGCTGGCTGAGTCAGTCGGCTGACTCATCTTGGTCTGGATATCCCGCTGGAGATCGGTGGCCTTTTAGATCAGCGGGAAATAGCAAAGAACAGAACATTAGAGTAAGTCACATGGCAACTGCAACAGCATGTACATTATTGACAATGTAATGAAAAAGACACATCACAATACAGTGAACACTGGAAGTGCCAAGAAACAAAGCTACCACTTGCTACTATGAAAAGCTACAACTTTAAACTGCAAGATTACAATTACAAATTTACACTACAAGATTACAATTACATTCTCCTGATTATCACGACAACTGAAGCAGTATACTTACTTGAGTGACAGCTTGTGTAGCATATCCACCTCCACTACCTGCAAGGTCTTCTTGGTTGGAGGAGGGGCCCCCTTCCTGCTGCTGCTGCTAGTATCCGTATCTCTGCCACCATCATCCGAAGTATCCACAATGACCTCCGCATCAGAAGTGTCATCATCCTCAGTAGTACCTCTGTTGCTGGTTGATGCGCTTTTTGCCGCTAAACTGTGGGAAAGCTGCCCACCTTCTCTTCCGTATCCCAGCGTCAACCCTCTTGATGTGCCTCTCCAGATACCCTAAATTTTCCATTTTCCATTGTCCCGGTCTGCGAGGATTCTGGCGGTCCCACCAGAAGGCTTCTTGCTTGGAGCAGTAAGCTGATGTCTGCATGGAGTCGTCCACGTTCAGCTGCTGGGATGTGCACGACAGCTCTTTCGCCTTCTGGTCGATTATTTGCGATTTAATGTCTATCCGCTTGTATTGTGCAAACCGCCAGTTGTTGAGCATCTCCTGGGCACGGTACCAGTCTGCCACATCTTGTTCCTGGTCTTCTGTCAGGTTCAGGGGTTCTTTTTTGTGCCTTTTCGCTTTTGCTGTAGGTGGTGGTGGAGCTGAGCAGCTGCAGTTGTAGCAGGTACCTCAGCTGCAGCAGGTACAACTGGCCCAGGTAAATCAGGCATGCCTTGTGGACTTTGCGGTCTTGAAACTGTAGAGGTATTACTTCCTGCATCTTCTCCAACAGCAGGTCCAGCTTCTTCTTGCATGACAGTCTTCTTGGTAGCCCTCCCTTTTCCTCTCCTAGGTGGCATGGTGGTTATTCATAGCAACGGCAGTAGTACCAAGGCTTCGGTAGAGTTCAGCAATCCAGAAGAAGTGAGCGATAATGCAATTAATTCGATGATCAACGATGAACAGTGTGCGCTGGAATGATGCTTCTCCCAAGATGGCGGTGCTATATATACGAAGACATCCGTACTCACTCCGTGTCAGTCTATTTGACACCGTGTTGACACCTTGTTCACTCCGGCCTCTCCATATTGACTTAGTGTGACACCGTGTACCTAACGGGGTTACCAGGGTCAAGCAATTGACCCGTAACCCGCTCTCCTTGTTCACTCCGTGTTGACTCCGTGTTGCCACGTGTTCACCCGTGTGGAACCGTGTTGCTCCTTGTACTCTCCGGTGTTGAATTTTCACGCGCGGTTGACGCCGGACTTAATCAGAGATCACACGAAGTATTCCGGAGTCAATATGGAGATTCCCGGAGATCGGCGGAGTATACTGGGAGTCTACACGGAGCAACACGGATGAAAGTACTACGGTACCTCCGGCATGAAAAATTGATTTGGAATAAAACAAGAAAAGATTTTGTTGTTCAAAATTTATTATAATCTGAAACAGTTTGGCTCAAATGCAATACAGGTAAGTTGATTCAGAATTATTTTCACTTGAGAGTACATAAATATTATTTTAATACAAAAACATGATTATTTATTGTCACATCATCCAGTAAGTACCGTTCAAATTTGCAAATTATGTCAGCAGCACATTTATCATTCCTTCTGGTATTTTTTAACAATGTGTCAATACATAATGTTATTACAATAATAATAACTTGACTAGTACAAAATTATATGAGTACTGATTAGTAAGTTTGCTTATATAGGCCTAGATTGAAATAAATAGTCCCTGAACAGGCAACAAGAAGTTACAAAGCTTAAGTCTAGCTGTTAGAGTCTACTAAAAACGGAATTGATGAGTCACACTCCCATTTGTCCTATTACAGCTTTTCTATCCCATGATGACTCATATGGTAGGAGTCTTCTATCACTAGAAGGCAAGTCCTTAATGACAAGTTTCAGTGAATACAGGATTATATCCCACACTTGGCTGTGTTCCTCATAGAAAACCTATTAGGAACAACCCATGTGGTATTTATTATGATCCACCATCCCTAATTATAATAAAATGTGATCCACTATCCCTAATTTAAATATGTACGGACTACTTCTGGCTGAGCAATTTTACTTTCACTTTGCACACTAGGACCACAGCTTTGCCAATGATACACTACTCACACAAAAAAAAAAACTGGGTTTTAACTAAATATGATATCTAAAGGTAATTTTGAAAAATAAAAGTTGTCCATAATGATCATTGGTCATATCAGAACGTGCAGTCACTTCAAAGCACTTTCACTTTCTCTTTCCCCATTCAAACGGGAATATGGTCACAAATTCGTTAATTCTTGACCGATTTTAACCAAATAAAGACTGGATTGAAGCTGAATTATTCCTCTGTTCTAATCGGCTAACAGTTGCCTTCTACATCTCATTGTTTATCCGTATCGGCGATTCGTTTTTACCGACGAACAAATCTGTTGATCTCTAACAGTCAGACATCCACAACATTGAACATGCCATGGCCACAACTTCGCCAATTCTTGTCCAATTTTGACCAAATTAAGATTGGCATGAAGCTGAATCTCTCCTCGTCTCAAATCTACTAACATTACATAATTATATAATTCGTTGTTTATCCGTACCGGCGATTTGTTTTTACCGACGACACTGTCTGTTAAACTTAAACAGATAGGCATTCAGCACTGTTGCCATGGAGACCAAATGCACAGTGCCATCACTGAGGAATTTGGTCGCACTTAGGTGTGATTTCTGACTGAAATATTAGCTTTTTTCACACCAAATAACGCAAAACGTCTTTCTACATGCATAAAACCAATGTTTTTATGAAAAATACAGTCTAGCAAAGGTTTGTTTTCTGCTAAAAGCCTTCAATGTTGTGAATGGGAGGACGTTGTGATGTCTGTCTGTTTGCTTGGTTCTCTTCTGTGATTGGCTGCTGAGTTCAGCATGAATATTAATGAGATTTTTGTTCCTCACTGTTTGTGTAGGAATATCAATATGAAAAGTACAAGAATTTGGTCAAAACAATTCTTAATTTCTTAGTTTTCTCAACTAAAAATACAGAAAATATCTGTAAAATATTCGTGAGCTGTCTGGCAGAGGAACTCACTCGTGGCTTCGCCACTCGTGAGTTCCTCCGCCAGACATCTCACTCATGGGTTTCAATGAGCTGATCCACCACTGTGGTTGGGTTTTATTATAATCCATTGCCATGAATGTCTGTACGAGTCATCAAGGGAGCTTAAACCTCCACAAAATATAGTTCTATGTATCAACAATGACTCATCAAGTGCAATTTTTTACTTGACAAGTGAATTAAAGTTTACATATCAATTTTGAGTTACACAATACACCACTTTTATATTCTTGGCAACTAGTTGTTTGGCATCTTCACAATGCATAATATATGCACTATACAACACAATAAGATACAACAAGGCAGTTAAAAAACCTCACAATGAGGTATTTCACATCCTGAACTTTATCCAATGACACAAGCTGAAGAAGTCAGTGTGATACAGACGAAGCTCCTTATGCTGAAACCTATCACTCCAAATAGGTATCTTATCAACCAAATATTTCTTGGAATGTAATTTGAACACATGTTTTTAAAAGTACTGTTCCACAGAGGTGTTTTCTACTCTATAACATACATTACCTAAGTAAGCTATACTTGAACCAGAAACCCCTCGGTGTTGGACATTCAGCATTTTGCATTCGCACCAGCATTTTCGAATAAATGCATTAAAAAGTTGCATCTGAGTGCTTAGCAACCACAAATTGCACTTAGATGTAATGTACAGAGCAAGTCCAAGACTACTTATAATTAGATGAAAACCATGCTTTTCCATGTGTTTATCCAAGTCATGGAAACGCTTGTGACTTATTTGGCCATGTAGCAAACTCTCATATTACAAAAGCAATCGCCAACAACAGATAGTAGTGGGTGGAGTGACTTATTCTGAATGAAGTGCCAGTGGCATCAGGAGCCCCAATAAGTACCAAGTTTTTGGCGTACACCAATGACATCGCTGACCAGAAGCTTAGGTTATCACCCATACACTACTCAAAGATGAATGCCTAACATACCATGAAGTAGGAAACTCTATGCAGAACCATCAAGTGTTACAGGAAAAGTGGATCAGCACCGCCAATGGTCCAGCACATAAAAAATGTTATTTAATGCCACCAAATGCTTCCCCATGTAAGTCACTTATGCCAGGAAGAACAAAAAGCTATAAACCTACAAGATGCACAAACTGAATTTAGAAAAAGTAGATGACATGCCCGATCTTGGGGTTCAACTAAATAAATCCTTTTAGTAGCTTATCTACACCAAATGTTATTTTAATTGTGCTGGAACTTAAAACTTGTGAATTATTTGATAAAATTAAATTTTTAATGGCCGCCAAATATGGGCATACATTTGGATCCGCTATACTGCACTAAACCCCAAACAAATATTTTCAAGCAAAATAAAGACTTTTCACAGCTATATCTAGTCAAGAAAATTTTGTCAAGATTAAAGTGATCAGAAATACATGTACCTTTGAAATTCTAGTTCTTGAATATCAGCATCATCTTCTTCACTTGCTGGCTGTACAATATCAACAGTGACATAATTCTTCCTGAGGACATTCTGAATATAGTTCATAAAATTGTATATTCCTTCTTGTAGTCTTTTTTTTTTTTTAATTTTTGGGGGGAAAGGTTGACAACCCTTTGGGCGAAGAACCCCAGGGACCAACACGGCTTGGTGGAAGCACACTCCAGTAATACAAAGGTTTCTACCTCATTGATAACATTATGGTGCGCTTTTCAAGATATCTTGCAAGAGTTTGGTTATAAGTAGTGCCAGCTTGAGCTATTATGATTGCTATTGGTTAAAGGCATAGTTTATGAAGTTATTGCAGTCAAAAGCAGTCACAAAAAAATTAAAGTGATCAGTAGCTGGAAGACTCATAAAAGTGATCATGAGTTGGCATAATTCATAAAGCCATTGAGTCTGTATTTGCCCAGCTGGATGTCCTTTCCAGTCTCTGAAAGATCTCTATGTCAAAACTACTGGAAATTAAGAGATAAACGTTATTTCATATCAAACCTATGTTTAATTTAATTAACTTGTTACACCATATTTTCATTCTTCAAATACTTAAATAATTGCTGCAATATATATTTCAGTGAATCTGCCTAATTACTATATATATATAATAGAAATAGACAGGACTATAGGAAAAATTAAACTTGTGAGGAGTTACAACGATGGTCTGATTGTATTAGGAATTATGCAATGATTATGGTACTTATTAAGAATTGGATGGAGTTAATGAATGGTCTAGATTTATTAGGTATTATGGGCATCATCAGTATTAACAGGGACCTATAGGAACCAGTCCTAGGAATTGTTGGGAGTTGCGGGAATTATGGGGTTAAATGGGGCCTTCTGATGCTGCCCTGCTAGTATCAGTCCTCAGTATTTATTGTTTACTGTTAATATAAGTTCAGGCCGCTAATGCTGCCTTGCATCCTGGTTCCATATTCCTTCGGATTTGTACATTCTTATGGAACCAGGATGCAGGGCAGCATTAGCGGCCTGAACTTATAAATATTATGATTGTGTATCACGTTCCCTTGTGATCATATTGTGTTCTATTGCAAACAGTTCTTTCATGAAGTTAAAGCGAAGTTATCTAAAGGTAATGCAAAAAGTTCTCCTCCCAAATGAGTGTATTATTTAAGTGGGGGGAGCATCAATTTTGCAAAAGTGCAAATTTTCAGAGGGAATGGGATTTTTTCGTAAGAGTTCATGGAAATCATGTCTTTTTCTTTGTTCTAAAGTCTGCTTCGGGGCTTCATGCCTGTCAATCGTGGCATCACACATTTTTCAGTGTATTGATTTAAAGTAGCCTAATACACCATAAACCCACCATAGATTAGCTCAGAAGTTCAATTACTTAATCCTAAGGATTCGGTTCATTGGGGTATAATTTTGCACAAAAAGTGACAAGGTGTTTATAGTTGGTAGAATTGTAAACTTTTCCTGTCTTCTTCCACTAAAACCTGCATCAATGACTCAGTCAGAGTCCTATACATGCTCCTATATTACAATTGCTGTTATATGGCGCCATTGAAGGTAAATCACTGCATGTAACCTGAATTTTTTTATCACAAGGGGGCAGATGGTGTCATTGTAGCTAATGCTTGTCACTGGTGACAAGGTTCAGTGAAACCATGCAGCCGTGAATGCCATCATATGAGTCATGAAGTGTGCTTATTATCATTGTAAGCTGTCACAGTTTTCTCCTGCGTTAGCATACATTTCATGCATTATTTCCTAATGAAACACAGCAATAGGTGAACCAAACAAGACAGCATTGTAAAATCTCCAATAAGACATAATTAAGACATAATAAAACCAGTTTAGCAGTTAGTTAACCGGTTTATTTTTACTAAATCACTTAATGTTTGCTGTTTCTGATCAGCAACAGTGCTTCAGGAGGCCCAAAACAAGTACAAAAGAAATAATCTTTGGGCTTTTAGTGCGTTGAATGCATAGTAAACTGTGACATCACACTCCAGTCCTACTGGCTTACTTGGTGTGGGCATGATGTCACACCTTCTGCTGAGCATCACAGGTTACAGAATTGACCAATCAGTGGCTACAAAACCCTCATGATATCACGGATGAAAAAGGAAAATTTAAAAGACTACACTACATAATTATTACGATAATAAACTTCAACGCCAAATATCGGTCCATGTATCACCAATGACTCATCAAGTGAAATTTTCATTTTTGAAATGAAAGAAAGTTTACAAATCAATTCCATCAACTGTAACAGTATCTTTAAGTATCATATAACCTCAAAATTGCAACTTTGTTTTGATGCTGATTTTATGCATATTATCATTAAGTTTCGATTGTGAGTTATTTTAGGTGCAGCTCTGGTAGATAAAAAAAAAGAAAAAGGGCAGTATAAAATTGTATTTTACACGATGTAATACAACACACAGAAGCTATAAAGCTTTTAGCTGATATTACCTGTAATTATTTAATATAATAAATCTTACAATGTCGTGTTATATTATATTACATGCATTATTATATTACTTTTCTTTAGTGTATTACATAATTGTTCCAATGTCTATTCACAATGTAACTTTATCTGTAAGAGCAAATACACATGCTGTAAAGAAATCTATTTTGATGTATTTACATTTTGTTATAAAATGAACAGAATCGTAGTGGTAATACATTGAATTGAATTGAATAATTAATTGTTGTACATTTAGTTGGCTAGTCTACTGATTGAGAGATTTTGGCAGATTAAATCCCTACCAATATCATATTAATATTAGATTAATTGATTTTTGCATAATGTTGTTGCGTCCAGATCATTTGGATTTGCATCGGTGTCAATAGTCATACAAAATATATTTTATTTCATAACACACTGAATTTGATACACTTACCTAACAAAGCCACCTAAAATGTTTCTCACATATATTTATTCACAAACACACACAAGTATACGCTACTATGTCACAAAAAGTGGCTTGCTTGACAAGTCATAGGCACTGCACAATCTTGTACTTTTCGGAATCCTCAGAAGTAGCTCTATCAAGCTAGGGGGGATGCCATTTTTTCCCATGGCAACATAGCTTGAAATTTGTTGCCATAGCAACGAACCCAGGTTTTCAGGAAATTTTAGTTTTCCATCCAAGTTACACAATCAAATCTTTTAACTACGTGCTTTATGTTGGTTATGAGACCTTTAAGGTCAAAGGTCATTGTCATAGTGAGAATTGGGGTTAAATGTCCAAATTTATTTTAGATTCATTATTGCGTATCACTTAATACATGTTTCCATGCAGACAGTTATTCATCAGTAACTTGACAAAGTCTGAATTTGTTCTGGATATTTAGGTTGTATTGGTATTCATGGCAACCAGGTTCAAATGATCCTAAACAAATTGATGTCCTTCACAACATAGACAAACGGGAAATCCCAAAAAGCCAGATATGCTATTCCACTGTTCCTACAGCTTTCTGTGATTTGTAATTTTTAATATGACCTGCTTGCAGAAATATTTTATTCGGGTGACCTTTAGGGTCAAAGGTCAAGATCATGATAAAAGGGAGGCTAAAGGCAAAAATCTGGTCAATTTTTGCAGTAAAAGAAGACATTAAATCCCACCTAATGCTACATTGATTGGCAGTTTTCAAATTGACATTGGTTCATGAGAAATGTAATGTTTGAATTGGTAACCATGGCAACTAGGCTAGAATCGACACAAACAAAATCAAGATGAATGACAATGTTGTCAAATTGGAGAGATTTTGGTGGCTGATAAGTAGTTTTTACAGGGCCAGCATGGTCCTAAACTTTGTAATATATTTGTTCTTTATATCAGGGAATATTTCAATCATGTGACCATCAAAGTCAAAGGTCAAGGTCCAGGTGACAACTAAGGTCATTTTGTGCCCTACAGGAGTAAACATAATCTAATGCTGTCTGATACTGTGTGCTAATTTCTGCAAGTGACATTTATATTAAGATCCCAACATGACCAATACTTGCTCCACATATATAATTTTAACTGGTATCCATGGCAACCAGACTAGATTCATCATAAACAAAACTAAAGAAAATGACGATGTTCTCACTTTTGCGAGATTTTGCAGCCTGTTCTGCAATTTCACAAGGCCAATATAGCTGTAAGCTTTCATATTTCTGTATTTGGTGTATACATGGGATTGTTTTAGTCATGTGACTGTGGGGATCGAAGGTCTAGGTCATGGTAAAAACTGTGGTCAATGACTTTAAATCAGACCATTTGCAATATGGAAGTGAATATAATCTCATTTTATTCTGGACTTGTAATTTATGTAGAGATGTTAACATGAGCAATGCTCTCATAATATACCATGGGTAATTAGGTATATAATGTCAAGTGGTATCCATGGAAACTAGGCTGGTTTCCTCATAAAGAAAATTACCTGCTTATTGATAGCTATGCATATTTGCAGGGCCAGTATACTCATCACTTTTTTTTAAAGTGACAAGTGTGCTGCAAATATAAAAAAAAATTTGCTGCTATTGAGTCATATTACATTACTATTGCAATTAAGCTGGCTCTCCAAAATACATCGAAGTTCAGGTCCTATTTTGTGAAACAAACTTTTAATTACTTTCATAGAAAAGTTTAAACTTTTTCTGCACAGTCAAATTTTCCTCACCTGAGAGCTTTCAGCCGCAACCAAAGGCATTTTTCATGCAAATGAATGGAGGTCTGGAAAATGTTGATTTCCTTAATGCTTGTACTACAGGATTATGTTGTTGAATAATTAGTCAATGAAGAATCAAAAGTGAAGTTTCGAAACACACAAGTGATATTTTGCTGCCTGTTATGCATTTCTACAGGACCGGCATAGGTCTAAGCTTTCACATTTCTGTATTAAGCATATACACACGTGCACGGGAATATTTCAGTCATGTGATTAGGGGGTCAAGGGTCTAGGTAAAGGTAAAAACTAAGGTCAGTGACCATAATCAGTCAATTTTGCGCAATGAAACTGAACATTATTTCATTATGTTCTATTCATTATAGCCTATCAGCAAATCATAAACTAATATATTTGAAAAAAAAAAAAGGACTTCAGCAAAACCCAGTGTCAGGACTGAACCCACAAAGTGTGTGATCAGCAAGCCAGCACTCTACCTACTTGGCCACAGAATAGATTTGCCTCTTCGTGAAACCTCTGCTGTCTTCTTCACTCCTATAGCATAGTGAATAGCTTTTCCTATTGGGAGTGGCTGTTTTTCCATTTTACAAGTTATATTTAAATTGTACTTGTTAGCTGAATAAGCATATTCACTAATTAAAAATTTGCAAAAAGACACTGAAACATGCCCATGCACCTATTATGCTTTCTGTTTTCAAAGTGTAGCTGATATATTGCTCATATCAATTTTTATAATATGCAAGTTATTTAATTTCAATACATAATCACACTGTAGGGGTTATATATCCTCAATAAAATTCAACATTTGGTTTTTGACACACTGTTATTACCCTTTTTTCAGATTGCATATAATCATTTCCAATATCTATCTATCTATATATAATTTACATACTTTAAAAACATTTAGGAAACAAAAGTCTTGAAAAATATAACAATATTAATTAGTTGTAGCTGGAATTTTTAAAAATTAATAACCTAAAATAATTAAATTAATTTAGTAATTATAATAAGGATAATAACTCTTTATTTAGTGACATATGTGGATTATGACATAACAATTCATGAGATATCTTTGTAAAACATAGGATGTTGTCAATTATAATTGTTCATATCTACTGTATAGTTTTGTATACTCTTGAATTAGATAGAAACTATAGGAGCGAAACTATAGGAGCGTTTACCGTGACGTCATGCTGTGCTCCATACATAGATTAGGTGACTGGCCGTCAACGGCCGTGGCTGAGCAGTAACATGACTTTAAATGTTGCTAGTTAAGTTTCAAAAAGATGTCATGCACTGCTGATCAACTTTATTTCAATTCATTTATAATGCAAAATGTGTATAAAATTTTACAGTTTTTAGTAAGTAAGCTAGTGCACACCCCCACAGTATGCTTATGTCTTTTATTGTTTATGTCATGTACGACAGAATAACTGAACAACTAGATCTACATTCTGTGTGAAAATATTAAAAAATATATTATAATTTGCATCCATTCCAGAAGAATTATCAGCTTATGAGTATTGAAATATAATCACAGGCTCGATCATCATATGATTCTCGAGTATTTTGGGGGTTTTATTGCCATATATTTTGAATATTTTTTCATGCCTGTTTAAGACCCTACTATATATACCAAAATTCATGAAATCTTAAATAATATTGCATGCAAATTTGTGGGGGGAAAACAACTTAATTCTAATAATTTGAAAAGTCTTTTATGTTACAGTAACATGTCTTTAGCAGGTCTAAATTATTCTTAAAGTTCAGTGTATGTCTCATATGCAATTGAAAGTCTGAAAAAAATTGCCAAAAAAGTAGTGTTTTCCCCTTCCTAGAATATCATATTATACAATGACATCAATATAATTATGACTTAAATGTATATACAGCCACACCAAGAATTATTCAGACACTTTTAGAATTCGATGCCAATTCCAACAGTCTTAGAAGTGACTTAGGTATTCAAATATTATTAATTTAATGCAGGCAAACCAAAAAACTTATGTCAATCAAATCTATAAGTCAGTGGCTGTCTATGGCTATCTATTACTATGATTGCAAAATATTCTTGATTCATGGTAGTTTACAAGTTAAGAAAAGGGTTATATATTTGTAATTTTTGTTTTGCTCGCATTAATAATATTTTATTACCTCTTCCCTGTATTATTTGTATATCAGACACAATAAATAATAGGTATTTGAGCCATTACCTTGCACCTTAACCCACAATATACATTCTGTGTCCATCCCGAAATGTTTCCTGAATGTCTAAAATACTGTATTTGTACCTCATTCAGGGTTCATTGCCTTTAATTATCAGAATTATTATCAATCTGATTATTTTAATTAGGCAATTACGCCTCCACCATTTCAGACCTATTCTTAAATTTTTCAAGGCACGACAGCTGAGATTCTATTATACCTACATGCATGAAATATTGCTGTGAAATTATGTAAATTATAGTACTTCATATAACTTTTCACACTTTATTTTCCATAATAATTGGAAAACTGGAAGAACAAAAAGTGTTGTTTGCTGTATTTCCTTTCCCTTGTTTTATAATTGAGTTTTATAATGAGTGCAATATCCATCCCTTGACATCTGATTACCTGTTATTGCCATATTCTATGTATATAAGACATCTGAGAAATGTGTCTTAAATATATAATTTTACATTTAAAAGCCTTTGATACAGCAATTGTTGACATTTTAATATGTGAGTGCCGAACATGCCCGCCCTGTCGATAATACCCTCTGTTTCGGTCTAAAGTGTTATTTTATTCCAATGATAATTGCAATTACATCGGTACCAATTTGGACATTTGAATTGCTATTAATTAGTCACTTGCAATGAATCTCTCACAAAAGAAGATCCACAGCTGAGATTATATTACATGCATGAAATATTACTGTTAAAGTATCTAAATTATTGTACTCAACTCTTCACACTTCATTTGTTGTTTGAAGTTTATAATGAGTGCAATATCTATCTCTTGACATCTCATTACCTTTTTCTTTCCTGTTTTTTTTCTTCATAATAATCTATCTTAAATAATTTGGGAAAAATTAATTATAGCTACTGATATTATCTCACCCTCCGAGTCTGATCTGTCAAAGAGATCTAGGACGATTGTTGTTTCCCTTTATTCCCCAATTAATTCCAGCCAACTGGAACTTAAAATTTTTGAAATCGAATGAAAATTGACGAAGTTATTAAAAAAAAGTGCAAATAACCAGGCAACACCCAGTATGATACGGCCACCAGTTGACGGCCAGCGCGTCGCGCATGCGTGAACGTGACGTCATTTCGAGAACCCCTAAACTCTCCTATAGACTGTGCAATGGTATCACATTACACCTTGCATAACCCCCTCAATTAGACCCAGATATCTTGAAATTAACTGAAGCAGAACACTCATTAGCATATATTATAGCATGATAATATGTATACACACATAGCAGGGTACCGGACTAATCAGTGGTCAGCTGTCATTTCTACCAATGAGTTTTTAAATACTGAATTTCAATGCTGATAAATCTATTTTTTTAAATAATATAAATATGATCAAATAAAATCAATGTCAGCTCATGTGCTGTAATTTAACAATTATCCTCTTTGATATCAGTGGCGATCATGGCATTGTGCTGCCACCTGGTGATAATTGATTTAAACATGTCATGGTTTCATTTCCGCCAATGGAAATTTTGAGAATATTAAATGATATATTTTAGTAAGAATAATAGCTTTTATATGTCAGGGCATGTGCTGCCACCTACTGATAACTGCTATATGCTTTCTGCCCAAACAACAGACCTTTGATTTGTGCGCTGTAGGGCTTTGTAATGTAAAAATATAGATCAATGCAGATCAAAATGGGTATAAGGTATAAGATCATTGTAGGATATGTATTAAAAGATAAGATAATTATAAAATTGTTTTCTTTTCAGAAGTTACGTCTTAGAACATGGTAATCAATCCTCCAAATACCAGTGAAGTTCCAGACTCCAGGTAGAGTAAACACTGGTAAATGTTTCATTTATTTGTGCAAAGTTGAAAACATCTGAGAAAGCCACACATATTAATTCAAATTTTATCATTTGCAGGGTTACATTTCAACATCAGTTGCCATGCCATCAAAGTACACATGTTTACGAAATTTTGATCAGGATGTTCATTTACATGCTAACTGTCTACATAATTGTCATAAACATCGATCTGAAGGGCGCTTACACAGTACCATATTTATATAATTAAAGGATACATCAGTGCATATCTATTATATTTACAGAATATATCCTGTACTGTATTTCAGAATATTACAAGGCAACAGACAGTTTTACAAATTGGATCATCCGGATTGCAGAAATACTACGTACATGGTCAGTGACCAGAGAAAAAGACTGTTTGCCGGGTACATGAACTATGTGACGTTCCCTCATGACTTGTACAGTGAAATGTGTCAATTAAGCCCTTACACTGTGTAGATTGCATAGGTTTTCAAAGAATACTGAGTCTTCATCAAAGCCCGCGCTCGCCCATGCATGTACATATCACCAACTTATCTACAACGATCTGAACTAAGAGGTTTTTTAACCTGTGTTCAGTAAACTACATTACATGTAATAAGCAAAATATAAGACTTTAGTGTTATTAGATCGATGCTTGTCTTCAAGATGTCTTGTTATTGAAGAAGAGCGTCATTTTTGTAGATGTAGTTTTAGATAGACGTAGTGAGTAGATATGTGACATGTGTATCTTTTCTGATATGAAAAAGTGTCAATAAAAGCTATATATATATATATATTAAATCTTGTCATTTGAATGTTACTACATTTTGTATTATACTGTTTATTTTGTTGTTTCACAGTCAAAATAAATTTGTGAGAAAGAAATGATTTGCATCGTTTGTTTTTTTGATCATTATAAGATCTGTCACATGTCACATAATATTATGATATCATTTATCATACATATTATATCAGTAGTAATTTAATACTTTGAAAAATATGTTTGAAAATATTAGTCTGATATAAGCAGATAATGTTATGTAATCTTTCCAAGAAGCTCCTTTCAACATTGTGCAAAATATTATGAATAAGGTCTGACTAATTTTTTTAGCTGCTTAGGAAAATATTGGCATCATGTTAGTAACTAATATATTGACTAACATTTGTGAAAGCTTGATCAAACCCTTGGGAAAATGTCGTGATATAATATTTGGCTAATGTCAGAATAACTTTAATCAAACATTGTGAAAATGTTAGGTAGATCTTCTAATATTTTAGGAAATATTAAGATGATATGAAACTAATAGTTGAAAATATTATGGATAAGGTCAAAATCAGATAATAACTGTCTACATTTTAACCTTATATAATATTCTCAATTACTATTGGGCTGAGGAATTTCTAATATTGACATTCATACAAACTTTTAATATTGTGACAGCATCAGTTAAATGTCTTGGCATGAATGCTACGTTTCCATATAGGCCACTGTCGTTACAACAGCGTATTAACATCGCCAACATTCCGATGTCGAAATGATTTGGAATGCTATCTGGGTTGCTCGTAAGAATTATTACCACAACTCAAAATTGCAGAGATATTAAATCAGGCTGTTCATGTTTTCTTTTTGTTTGATGAGAATGAATTAATGGCAAAGTCTACAATATTCATGAGATATATCTTATGACATGTTAAAAAAAACACTGTACTTTTCTCACTTCACCTCTTAGTTAATGAATAAATATAAAAAGGGGAGATTTATGATATCTCTGGCGGTGTCAATTACCTACAAACTATTCATTTTTAATATTCCATAAATTATACACATCAATTTTAGATATTCATTTAGCTTTTTTTCTGGTCACTGACACGTTGTATTTAACAGGCAAAATTCTCTTGCCTTTGAGGAGTCTCCTTCATCCATGACCTTTCATTCATTCATCTTTCTTTTTTTTTTCTTTTTTATTATCATTATTTCTTTTTTTACATTATTTTATTTTTATTTTTTATTTCTATTTAAAGTGTATGCGATGAAAAATAAATAAATCTGTCTGTCTGTCAGGGGCGGATCCAGAAACATTTTCACACGGGGGTTGATAAATTAAATGATTTGACTGCTGAATTTTTTAATATATTTTTAATCAAAATGTACTAGGCCATGATTGGGGGGGGGGGGTTGCAACCCTAACTCCGCCACTGTATGTTTCATATTAATAATTGCAGATGATAAGCGATGATACTACTCATTTAAAACTGAAAATGGTACATTGCCTGTAAACTTCATACTGTAACATTGCATGATAAAAGATTTAATTTTATTTATATACTTTCTTAAAACCTTTGGCCTCCTTGTTCCATTTGTTAAACCAAGCATGGATAACAAATAACAACACCCAGATAAGTTAAAAATAAAAGCAGGGTCTGATAAAACTCAGTCACTTAGAACACTGACTGAGCATACTGAATTGGCCAATTTAAGTGCTGAACTGCGATCAATAGGAGCGTTGCGTTCTGTATATATAGGAGGACTGGCTATTTGCATGATTTTTATAGAAGTACATGCAGAACTGGGACGAAGAGATGAAATGTGAGCATAACCAACAATGCTGAGACGATTAAAAGTGTTAGGTTTTATACCAATCATTGTAGTAACAATATTGATGTATATGAATTACGGAACGAGTGTGACATTTGATCAAATTCTATCAAACATAAAATCGGATGTATTAGGAAGACGACAATATGTCCAACAAGGACAACAACATTTTCACAGGAGTATTTTACAGGAATTGCGGGATAAAACTACACCAACACAATTTGGAAGTAAGTATAGAATGAGCCTATACTGTAAAGTCGGGTCACTTTACCAGGCAGGGTGGCTTTAGCTGAATTCATGAATATTATAATGAGGCTCAAACCAGCACTCCAAAGCATGAAGTTCCTTCACCAAAAAGCATTTAGCTAATACAAAATGTAATTAATTGATGAATATATTGTTATACTCTAACTAAAACTGGCAACTTTATTTTTTGTATTTTTGTTGCTTTTCAAATCACTGTAGTGCCTTTCTTTCAAGAGAGTTCAACATTGACAAAACAAGGAGTACATGGCCAAATGTGCCAAGTGCGTTTTCCATGAGAAGGATAAATGCATGGAAAACGCATGGTTATAGCTAATTATAATGAGGCCAAAACCACGCGTTACCTACTGGGGTAACTTTAGCCACAAATACGATTAGAAAAAACTATACTTAGCCACAATTGAGAATATCAGTACTCAAGCATTCTGTTGCCTGGACAGGTCCCCCAATATTGAAATAATAACTTCCAGAAAAAATTATTATTTTTCTGTTTATCATGAATATCTTTCAAAACTGGCTAAAGTGACTCCGCGTTATGGTATTATAACAAATACAGCAACAGTTGTATATATTACATCTATATTTCCAACACATTATGTTGTAATATTGATAAATGTACTTGTTTTTACCAGTAGCATCCCACAATTTACAATAATTGCATTGCATGGTATAAATAGACACACTGTAAAAAAATGTCCTGTAGTGTTTGTTTGTGGTATCTTGCTGTTACATTTTTGCACAGCATCGTGCTGCAAAAATTACAGTTGCAAGTTGATCTACCGTAAAAGAGGGCAAACGGATGTTTCTGTAAAATAACGTCACATTGATGTATCTATTAATAAAATCATTGGTGACCAAGTCAAACAATCTTAAAATCAAGGTAGTTGGATCACATACTGGTCTATGAGTTGAACTGTGAAGTTTTGTTGTATTATACCTTAACTTATTACAATAACAATTCATTGATAGTGATTTTTAGTATGTGAAGTAGGCCTGACCTATTTGATCAAATGCAAATGGGATAATATATTATAACGAGATATCATGATAAAATCAACACCACAGAAATCATTAACCTACATCTACATTTTCACAGGTGTGTAGTCAAAAAGTGAAAATAACTTAGGTAACAGTGATTGACCCTGATGAATCCTCATGGAATAGGACAGCCATATAGTAAAATATATGGAAGTATGACTCATCAATGCTGTTTTAAGCAGAAGAAGACAGACATTTAAGTATCAACATTTTTTTGACAATGAGGCTGTCTAGGATTCTGTTGCCAAATTAATTAGGCAAAAAAAAAAGGTGACATATATGACATTAGATTTTTTCTTGATTGGCGACATGGGACATTGCTTTCTATATTTTGGTAGCCGTGTAGCACAGTTTAAATGAAATTTATTCGGGATGTTACTATAGCTGAATGATTTACCCTGATGTGTATTACTCTATGATATTCCCGTTGACTACACTTTTTATAAATTGTCATTTAAAAAATCATTCTGTTTGCACTCAATATATAATATGCATTGCAAGGTAAAATATGTATTTATACATTCATGAAACGGTAACGAAATTGAATTCATTTTCTTTAGTATGATATTATGCAGCTGTTAAAACAAAGAGTCAAAAAAAAGCACTGCCAGGTGTCCTTCAAACTCAAATAGTTCATGAAGTGAAATGTCAAATACGGTCAGCTGTTTATGTTTACATTCTTTGTCATGCTTGATTGTCAGATATATTTGAGTTGTGTCATCTATATAGATATTGCCATATGCAGATGGAGCTATTCAATAATTGACCAGACAGGTGATACAGATGGTTTCATAAATACGGTCAACTTAAGACAGCTGTAGCAACCTATTCCTGGCTGTAACTGTAACTGGCTAAAGTCAAGTTTACAATTTAAAAAAAACCTTGGTAAATGCAAAAAATTTTCTAATGAATATGTACGTACAGTAGATTTGAATCTTTTAAACAAAAAATTACAAATATGCATAACTCTCACTAAAACGTTCAAGATGGAGCCGCATGGATTTTCATATTTTCCCATGTACATATTTAGATTTTAATGCTAGTTCAAAACGTCTGGGAGATACTGAGGTGAACCCTCAAATGTTGTATAGTTCTGATCTGGGTGTCATTTGAAAGCTGAGAATGTGTGGATTAGGAATCTGCTGGGTGCCCACATGGCACCCTTGAGCATTTTGCGTAATTCGAGATGGCGTCCAATATGGCTGCCGAAAGTAAAAATCGCCAATATCTTCTCTTCAAATCACCATAGAAACACACTTTTTCGGTCTATACCAAGGTTTTAGGGGTCAAAGAATCCATTTCTGTCATTATAATTGGTCTCAGACATTTTCTTATGGCAGTAACAGAGATATCATGCATTACATTCATGTAAATGTCATGTATGGCTGAAATCACACTCTCCCTTATGATAGAAACACCACCTTTGAATCGATACCTAGGTGTTTGAGTTCATAGTATCCATATATGGTTATTGATGTCAGATGCATAAATTCATCAGTGACAGTTACAGTTTCAAGTTTATTAGTTTCTTTGCATCACAAGATACAATTATTACAATGATTTTGAATGATTTATGTAATTATGGCTTTTAATAACAGTCACTTGCAATAATTGATGTGATGTAGGGTGTCCATCAAAGCTGTTTCCACTCCATGAAAAGATTATGTGAATATGATTAATAATGATGGCTATGATAAATCTATCGGATGAATGAATCAATAAGTTATATAAACAAATAGCTAAATTGGTATTGGAGAAAATACATTGATAAAATATTAATTTCACCACTAAATATTGTTGACCAATAGTAAATAAAAAGATAGTTTGCACAATGGATATTGTTATTGAGCGTGTGAAACAACACAGCAATTTTGGATATTACAGCTTATAGAATAGGAAGAAAGTAGATAATCTTTGACTTCAGCTTGAAATGTATTGAAACTTGCTGATGAATAGTTTCTTAAATACTCAGGTAGGTCATTCCAGCCACTACTACTTTCACAGATAACAATTGGGAATTGATTTTGTTCCTAATGCGTACAGTGTTAAATGTTTTACTTTTGCTTAACTTTTATCAGTGTAATCTATGTACTGTAAGTAGGCTTTAGATCTATGTAGATTGCACTCAATTGTCTGGCATTTTTGATAAGGCCTTGATGCATTGTGTGTACTTGACTTAATATCCCGTTGTAGTGGACTTGGAGGGGCACTATGTCAATTGACCATAAGTATTTTATTGATGTACATTCTCTGCAGTTGTGTGAGCAGAAGTAGGTGGCACAGGGAATCTTGTTGATTGCCACATTTTTAATTGTAGATTGAGTAATAGGATAACTGTTGAATAGGATTGCTCATGGATTGCCATTGTAATGCAGTATACATTTTTAAGCTTTATATTATCTTAAACAAAGACCAATTGATGCTAAATTTGTCTGCTCAACATTTTCAAGTGCAATGAATTGTGTTCCATTGACATCTGTTTCAACATTGGTTCCTGTCATATGGGGAAGGGGCTGTGCAGATAAGTGGGGCAATTGGTTTCTTTGATATTTCCGATGAAACTTGACAATGTTTGACAATATTGTCATCAGGCAAGCATCAATCCAGTTGTCTTAGACACTGCCATTAAAACAATCATATTTTGGTGACATAGTACATTTATGAGCAAGCAATTGATTCTGTAGAGGGAGTACTTCTTACACTAACAAGAGTATTTTTCAATCTGCATGACAAGAGGATGTGTTGTTGATCAATTTGCAGCTGAATAAATCACTATTGTTGATAAGTGTAAGCATCTGACATTAAAAACCATACCTCAAATGGGTTCTATAACCCCAAAAACCTAGGTCTACCACCAAGATATGTGCTTCTATTACAACTAGAAGAGGAGATACTTGTAACTTCAGCCGGACATGACATTTGCCTGAATGTTATGATTGATATTTCTGTTACTGCCAAATAAAGGTATCTGATACCAATTATAATGTCAGAAATGGATTCTTTGACCCCTAAAACCATGGTATAGACCCACAAATTGTGTTTCTAGGTTAATTTGAAGAGAAGATATTGGCGATTTTTGCTTTCAGCAGCAATATTGGACGCCATCTTGAATTACGCAAAATCCTTAAGGGAGTCAGGTGGGCACCCAGCAGATTCTTAATCTGAACATTCTTAGCTTTCAAATGACACCAAGATCAAAACTATAGACAGCATTTGAGGGTACCACCTAAAATTTGGATTTGGCTGCCGGACTAGTAGTAAATCCCAGATCGAACTCAAAATTGTTTCTGAACCTGATAGGCTAATTAGGACAGGCAGGGACCATGGTAATGAGGTGAAGGATGAAACAGCCATCCAACATAGGCTCGACCGGGAATTGAACCCAGGACCCAGTGGTTGGAAGCCCAGTGGTTGGAAGCCCAGTGCGCTAACATTGAGCTAGGCCCCTGCCCCAAAATTGGGACATCGTAAAACTGTCAGCCAGTGTCACGCTGATGTTTAGCCAACCTAGCTTGTTATCTGAGATGTAAATTTGTTAATTTGAAATGCAGTCAATGTAAATTCTGATGCATTTTCAAAAATTCAGTCGATATGCAAAATTCATTCTTTATACAAAATCTTTGACATAGTTAATTATATTTGCAACAGCAGTGTGTTATCGTACAGAAATGTAAAAAATATGCTGTGAATTAAAAAAATGTTATCAATGTAAAAGCATAAATTTAAATTGCGATTTATATAGTCAATGCAAAATTGTAAATTAGAATTGTTATAGTTATGAATTTTGGATGCAAATTCACTAAAACTGTAAATTCAAATGGTTTTACTTCATATACATATTGTTTTATTTCTATGCATATTTCTGGTGCTAGTCTTGGAATAAACTTCTTCTAAATGTGAAGCAATGTGATAATCTAGTCAGCCTAAGACAATGCTCACAAATTCCTGTGCCAATGTGGAGCTAGTTTAAGGTGTACGCTTAAATGTTTTAACATGTTTTTACACCTTGCTAGTCCCACTCCAGGAATGCGCACTGGGCGACACCAGACCATGAGATCGTGGTAATGCATGGGGTGCCCCAGCAGCATCCTGGCAGAGTAGCTAAGGACACAGAGCTAGACGGGCTGTACACGTGCGACGGGGCAGGGTTGATAAATGGGTAAAACGTGTCTCAAGGGTCTATCTTTGACATAGTTCATTACATAAACAACAGGTGACAGACATGCTGATCAGTGGCAAGATAACTACTTTTAACTTGTGATCGAACTTATTCACCCTACACTTACCAGTCATGATGTGCATGGCTTCAGTTTACAATAATTCAATATATAATCCCTATACGAAGGACTATATATTTTGCTTAATTTCAACATTTTTTGTTAACTCCCTACTTCACCTATGACATAAAAAAAAATCTGAAAATAAAAAATAAAATAAATATTTAGCCAGACAAACCAACAATTTAAAGCTACTTGACATGAATTCGCCAGACACTGAATTCCTATAAATGTCTTAAAACATTAAATAATATGCCAAATATTTTCATAGAAAAAATAAACACACATAGCTTCCATGGTTTTTAAATGTATGTCAAAAAGAAGACAGTTGAGGCTGATATATTGAGTAAAGTGATATAACAAATTGTTACTTATGCAAATTTAATAGGCCTACAAATCAAACTTACTTGTCATAATCTTCTACGTTAACACCAATTTCCTTGATTACACCCTCTGCAGTTTAGTTTCCAAGTCCATGAAATTTGCTGTTTGTTGCCAACTATGTAACCCATCAAATTGGTCATTTTTTGATTGACCCAAGACTGAGCTCATCTTGACCAATTAGAAAGCATCAGTGGGAATTTCCGGTTGATGTCAAGCATGGCAAGGTCAGAGGTCTAAGGTCAGGCTGAAATTTGCTGCACAGACTATTTCCATCCCAAGGAATTCGAAAATGGTCTCAAATCAAGTGTATCTCCAGTTTATTTTGCATTGTTAAGCTACAAAATCAGTCGAAAAAACGAGGCTTTATTTAATAAGCCATTCCTATGATATTCTTGGGGGGGGGGGGGGGGTCATTTGGCACCCACTGGACGATTTGACATGGAATGACCCTATATTCAGTCTTTTGCAAGCTAGACTGGCTTTGAGACACTCAGGGAGAGTCATAAACAATAGATGGGTAGACTGTCCAGGTCTGTCTTGTTAGACTCACCTGTTACATAATTCCAGATGCTGTCTAAGCATCATAAAATTAAACAAGTGTGCAGTCATTATCTTTCACAAGATAAGCACAGTAATTAAACATCTCAATCACAAAAGTATTTCCTTCACAATTTAATCTAAGTAGAATTATTCTAAAAGTTTTGTCCATCACAAACTCCAATACCTTTTAAAAATACAAGAATAAACATAAATAAATCACCAAACTGCTCAACAAATGAAGTATTTAGAATTGAAAAAAAAAAGTAGTTTAGTAATTTGAAAGCAATTTTTTTTGACACTGGTCTGGCAAGCCAATCAAGGATATATACATCCTCTGTCAGGAAGTCATGTTATATAAAAGACGTATAAACTTAAAAGTGCATTTAAGGTGGTTATTTCAGTGAAATGGTTTTTGTTTATTCTAGCTGTTTATCTAACTCTATATAATCAAGGATCATTAGCAGCAGTAAGTCACAAACCAACTTTGAGCATTTCCACAATACTTACTCATCTTTTACCCGACTTACTGAGATTGATCATAAGATTAATGCAAGAGTTCAACATTCAAGATTTTGAGCTACCCCCTTCCTCCTGCAAGGGGAGGGGGGTGGTTGAAGAGTTCAACAAGTGAGCCGGCCATGCTCCTATTATGCAATCACGCATAACCACACCTGTCAAATCAAGGTCGCACGTGGCTCAAACATTAAACAATAATAGTCAGCTTTTGACTTAACAACCCGCAATTTGATGCCACTGTAACAAAGAGGTAAACATTACACTCCAAACAACCATCACAAAACACTTTAGATATGCAATAATATCTGTAAAAGTACTTCATATTGTGCAAAAACAAATCTGACACTGTTCACTTACCTCGTGCTAGCTGTAAGTGAAAGCATGTCCCAGAAATTGACCCATTGAATGCAACAACATTTCAACTCTGTGCTGCAGTGAAATATGTTGCTTGGTTCTGATAAAAACTGCGTAGCATGTCATTAAAATAAGCATGCCTTAAAAAAATTTAGAAAAAAAAAGACAGAGAGGAAAGCAGAGAGAGAAAGAAAGAGAAAAGACCACTTATGTAGGAATAATTGTTAATTGATAGAGACAAAAAGCACCATGCTAGTTGTAGTCTTCATTGTGTCCATATCTATTTGGAGGCCCCCTACTGCATTTAGGCACATGGGGGCTGTGCAGGGGGGTCTGCATTCGACTCATCCTGAAAGAGGTCATTGAGATTTGGCTCCTTAGGGGGTTGGTCACTGGATCCTGCGGGAGATGTCCTGTGGTCCGGGGTCGGGCAAATAGACCATCCAAATCAAGGTGATTGGGCAGATCAAGGAGGTGGGGGAGGTCACCGGGAGGCACCTCAGCCAGATATGGCTTTAAATGATTGACATTGACAATCTTTCTCTTCCCTGATCCATGGGCTTCAATCTCGTAGGAGACTTCATTAACATGTCTTATCACCTTGTAAGGCCCTAGAAATTTAAGGCCTAATTTCCTGTTGGCTATTGCTGGGTAAAATAAAACTACCCAGTCCCCAATTTTGTAGACAGGATCGCCTGACAGCTTGTTGTAATGTCTGGCTTGTCTTTCTGCAGCCCTAGCTAGTTCTTGCCTAGCTAAATCATGTGAGGTTGCCAATGCATCTCTCACCCATTCCTATGATATTCTTGGGGGGGGGGGGGGGTCATTTGGCACCCACTGGACGATTTGACATGGAATGACCCTATATTCAGTCTTTTGCAAGCTAGACTGGCTTTGAGACACTCAGGGAGAGTCATAAACAATAGATGGGTAGACTGTCCAGGTCTGTCTTGTTAGACTCACCTGTTACATAATTCCAGATGCTGTCTAAGCATCATAAAATTAAACAAGTGTGCAGTCATTATCTTTCACAAGATAAGCACAGTAATTAAACATCTCAATCACAAAAGTATTTCCTTCACAATTTAATCTAAGTAGAATTATTCTAAAAGTTTTGTCCATCACAAACTCCAATACCTTTTAAAAATACAAGAATAAACATAAATAAATCACCAAACTGCTCAACAAATGAACTTAAAGTATTTAGAATTGAAAAAAAAATGTAGTTTAGTAATTTGAAAGCAATTTTTTTTGACACTGGTCTGGCAAGCCAATCAAAGATATATACATCCTCTGTCAGGAAGTCATGTTATATAAAAGACGTATAAACTGAAAAGTGCATTTAAGGTGGTTATTTCAGTGAAATGGTTTTTGTTTATTCTAGCTGTTTATCTAACTCTATATAATCAAGGATCATTTGCAGCAGTAAGTCACAAACCAACTTTGAGCATTTCCACAATACTTACTCATCTTTTACCCGACTTACTGAGATTGATCATAAGATTAATGCAAGAGTTCAACATTCAAGATTTTGAGCTACCCCCTTCCTCCTGCAAGGGGAGGGGGGTGATTGAAGAGTTTAACAAGTGAGCCGGCCACGCTCCTATTATGCAATCACGCATAACCACACCTGTCAAATCAAGGTCGCACGTGGCTCAAACATTAAACAATAATAGTCAGCTTTTGACTTAACAACCCGCAATTTGATGCCACTGTAACAAAGAGGTAAACATTACACTCCAAACAACCATCACAAAACACTTTAGATATGCAATAATATCTGTAAAAGTACTTCATATTGTGCAAAAAAAAATCTGACACTGTTCACTTACCTCGTGCTAGCTGTAAGTGAAAGCATGTCCCAGAAATTGACCCATTGAATGCAACAACATTTCAACTCTGTGCTGCAGTGAAATATGTTGCTTGGTTCTGATAAAAACTGCGTAGCATGTCATTAAAATAAGCATGCCTTAAAAAAATTTAGAAAAAAAAAGACAGAGAGGAAAGCAGAGAGAGAAAGAAAGAGAAAAGACCACTTATGTAGGAATAATTGTTAATTGATAGAGACAAAAAGCACCATGCTAGTTGTAGTCTTCATTGTGTCCATATCTATTTGGAGGCCCCCTACTGCATTTAGGCACATGGGGGCTGTGCAGGGGGGTCTGCATTCGACTCATGCTGAAAGAGGTCATTGAGATTTGGCTCCTTAGGGGGTTGGTCACTGGATCCTGCGGGAGGTGTCCTGTGGTCCGGGGTCGGGCAAATAGACCATCCAAATCAAGGTGATTGGGCAGATCAAGGAGGTGGGGGAGGTCACCGGGAGGCACCTCAGCCAGATATGGCTTTAAATGATTGACATTGACAATCTTTCTCTTCCCTGATCCATGGGCTTCAATCTTGTAGGAGACTTCATTAACATGTCTTATCACCTTGTAAGGCCCTAGAAATTTAAGGCCTAATTTCCTGTTGGCTATTGCTGGGTAAAATAAAACTACCCAGTCCCCAATTTTGTAGACAGGATCGCCTGACAGCTTGTTGTAATGTCTGGCTTGTCTTTCTGCAGCCCTAGCTAGTTCTTGCCTAGCCAAATCATGTGAGGTTGCCAATGCATCTCTCACCCATTCCACATACTCCACTGGGCAGGACCTCTCATCCGGGACCTCACAGCCAAACACAAGGTCAACAGGAAGGTCGGACTCTCGACCTAACATCATCCGGTTGGGTGTTATACCTGTTGATTCTTGGGGGATGGCTCTTTAGGCACACATTACATATGGAAGGAGATCATCCCAATTAGACTTGTCCTCATCAACTAATTTAGCCAGCATGTCTTGTAAAGACCTATTGAATCTCTCTACCATACCATCCGACTGGGGGTGATAGGGAGTTGTTCTGGTCTTGCCGATGCCTAGCAGTTTGCAGAGGTCTTTAAAAAGTTCTGCTTCAAAACAAGGACCTTGGTCTGAGTGCAATTGCAGAGGACAGCCAAATCGCACAATGAAATTAGTGACAAGTGCATCAGCAAGAAGCATAGACTTCTGGTCTGGTAAAGCATAAGCCTCAGTCGATTTTATAAAGTAGTCTACAATGACCATGATTTACTTTTTGCCAGCTTCAGTTTCAGGGAGAGGGCCTAAAATGTCAATGGTGACACGTTCTAGGGGATTCCCCACTGGCCTCTGCTGCAGAGGCGCCCTCCTTTGAGGTGCTGACCTTCGTTTTTAGCATGGATCACACCACTGACACCACCTGATAATGTCATCCCTATACCCAGGCCAGTAAAAACGACTCCTGACTTTAGCAATGGTTTTGTTGATACCCATGTGACCTCCGAGTTGTGAGGAGTGGAGAAATTAAAAAATTTGCCTCCTGAGGGCAGGTGGCACCACCAGTTGGGTGGTCTCTTCTCCATTGGGTGCACACTTTTTCCATTGCTTTGTTGGAGACAATTAAACTGAGCCCAGATATTTTGCAGGGGCCTGCAAGAGTGATTGTACCTGTCTGAGGTCATTGTCTTATGTTTGAGTTGACTGCAACTGTTCCTCCGACAGAGTTTCTAGCCAGTTGGCAGGCCTTTGTTGGAGGGATCCACAGACATATGGATCATACAGAGACATTGGGGGCATTCTTATTTGGCTGTCAGAGCCAGTTGGATCACTCAGGTGACTGCCAGTGGTGGTGCTGCAGTAGGCATGTCAACTTGTGCATACCTGTGACTGGCAAAGCCATGCATGATGTTCCAGGCCTTGGGGTGTTTCATGAGCTTTGAATCCAAATGGGCCAGCATAAGTCCTTTAGCCAAAGTCCTAACACTCCCAGTCATGTTGGTGAGCTCTAGTGTGAGGGACTCACATGACCTGTTTATCACATACCTGGGCAGCAAAATGTCCTCCATGTTGCAGACTTCTGCAATAGCATACATGCCCAGGCAACAGAGTTGTGGCTTCCGTGAGGGCCGCCTGTCCACCTTCATCTGGGCATCTCCCATGACAGCAAGTTTGCCACCAATTTCCAGGGATCCTGTCCTACAGTGGAGAATAGCATCATGTTTAACGACAAAGTCCATGCCCAAGACTCCTGGAAGGCCACCCATATCGGCTACAATAATGTCTGCACTAAACCTACATCTAGCAAACTCTATGACAAATGTAGCAGTCCCATAAGTGGTAATTTGAACTCCATTGGCCGCGTTGATCGGCCATTTCATAGGAGTCAAATGAGGACGATAACTAGGGGCTAGCCGGTCATACATGGCTTTACTCATCATGGTGACTTGAGCACCAGAATCAACTAGCAGGTTTGCTGCTTTTGACCCAAAATAAACAGTCAAATACCACGCAACATGCTGGTCTAAGACTGTAGCAACTCTCGGCCATACTGCCCCAGTTGGACACCGGGCCAACATTCATCCTCCCTTCCAGACAACAGTGGGGCCGTGGGCATGGGATCCGGCCCCGCAGTTTTTAGTTTAAAGGCTTAGACTGTGAAGTGTTTGGGCAATTTCCCTTGAAATGCCCTGGCTGGTCACAGCCAAAACACCTAGTGGGTTCTTTCTTGCCCTTGGGCCAGAATCTAAGCTGCTCTGTGAGGGCTTTGACCTGGTCAGCTAAGGTCTTCAGCTGCTGGTGTACAGAGCTGTCTGCAGACAATGCAGGGCACTGGGGATTATCAGCTGCAGCAACCTGTGTGGGCAGGCCTACCTCTTGTGATATTAACACATTGGTAAGTGAGAGTTCACTTTGCACAGCATCCTCTTTTGGTTTCTTGATGCAGTTAACTGCAGTAGCCTGCTGAAACTGTATAGCCAGGTCAATGGCACCCTGCCAGTTCTAGGCTTGTTAGCTTTCAGCCACACAAACATATTGTGGGATCCAGCTGTTTCCAGGAAGTGATCTCTGGCTATCCTTTCCTGCTCATCAGGTACAGCCTGAGGATGGGCTTTTCTTACAAGATCATACAGGTAATGACCAAATTTCTCAAGAGCCATGGATTGATCTCTTTTGATCTCTGTAAGTCTCCAAAGATCTCTCATTATTAAAAACTGACAGCAGTTAATACAAAAGATCTTCAAAAGTTGCAGGAGTGGGCATTGTTTTTATGCACATTTTGGCATATCCCACTATATTATTATTTCACAAATGGAATTTTCTGTCTTCACTATCCCAGCTATTATAGTCAGCTACCCTGGTAAGGTCTTCTACAAACTCAGCAAATGAGTTAGACTTCCCATTGGCAACACTTCTTTTATGGGCCTCCTTCTGACCTTTTGACCTCCAGAAATGGGAGACATTGGTCTGTGTATATTGGACATCATGACCTAGATATGGCTCATGGCTCCTTGTCTCACCCCTGTGGAGGGGTAATGGCCAGTCAGTCAGTGACGGTCTAATGAGCTGGTGTCGGTTTACATCCCAGTCTTGGGGCTCTCTTGACTCATGTCTAATGAAGTCATGGTCTGTTGGTCTCTCTGGTGGCAGAGGTCTATTCTGCCACCTGTCAAATAGATCTGATATAGATCCAGGTTGCCAGTAACCAGCAACAGAGTCCTGAGAAAGGCGCCCAGGATGCTGGTACAGAACTATTTATGCTGGGCTGGAGTCTAGCTGGAGTTGATGAACTAGGTCCCATCTGTGCAGGCATCCTCTGGAAATCTTCAGGCCTTCTTAAAGAGTCTTTTAAGTTTCTAGGCACATTTGAGGTTACCGTAGGACAGCCTACAGTCCTTGATCTCAAGGTCATATAGGGGGTGCTCCCCAAATTTGGTGCAGAATAAGCCATGTGGTGTCACTGTAAGTAGTTCTAGACTCTAGCTCTGATATGATAGAGGAGCAACTCAGTCACTGAGTTTATACATATATTAACACACATCAAATATAACAGTACAGTGGTGCCCACTACAGCATGACCTATGTGCTAAAGGCGCCCTCACACTTAGCCGGATTAGACACCGGAGCGTCCCGGAGTAAAGCTCCGGCAAACTCCGGTAATAGCGTGTTGACCTTGTGTTTATTTCCGGCATTGTCCGTCATTGTCCGGGGCGATCCAGGAGCACCTTGGGACTCCGGGGAAAAAAATTAAACATGTTAAATTTTTCATGCTGGAGGTCCCGGAGTATTTAATCCATGTTGATCCATGTTGATCTGTATAGACGCCCAGTAGACTCTGCCGATCTCCGGGAATCTCCGTGTTGACTCCGGCATATCTCCGGCTACTTCCGGCATATCTCCGGCTACTTCCGGCATATCTCCGGCTACTTCCGGTGTCAACCGGGCAAGAATATTTCGCCGCCATTAACGCCGGAGAGTACAAGGAGCAACAGGGTTCCACACGAATGAACACGGTGTAAAGACCGGTTCTATCCTTGCAGGCACCGTGTAAAGTCCGGTTCACTCCGAACTCTCACGGGACAGTCCTGGTAACTCCGTGTTGCTCCTTGTTGCCACCATATTGCCCTCGTGTACACACCGCCAAACATTTATTATTTGTTGATATTTTCAGCTCTTTGAATCTGGAACCCCCCGGAGTGAAAGAAATATTACTCTGGGACACTCCGTCGTCTAATCCGGCTAAGTGTGAAGGGGCCTCAAGTTCCACTACAGCATGTCCTGTGCTGGGACAGTTGGGTGGCTGACTATAAGTTCTAGTGAATCACTAGATAGATCTGCTCAGACTAGCCCCGGGGACCCATGCGCGAGCATGGGTCACGGTTCATCCCATTGGAAAACCTTGAGATTCTGAAAACAGAGTTTAGAAGAATTGATATAACTCTTTTCCCAGTTACTCTGGTGTACAGTTGTTACACAGCTGAATAACAGACAAAATTACCTGCTGATAGCACATAATATGATTGATTAACGCCATCTGTAACATTATGAAATCATGGTGCGAAGTCCAGTGAACAGATTGTTTTTCTTACACATGGGACACTCAGTTATGAAAGCCTGCATCTGATTGGTGTACAGATGAAAGTTGTGGTTTGTTTACAATGGCCATGACGTCACAAACAATGACATCACCGGCTACTGAGCCTACTTTCACATTGTTGACGTCGCGAGAGATTGAAGGCCAATAATAAAGGGGCAACCAGTGCAGTGCCAATTGTGACGTCACAAGAGACTACTTTCATTTTTATTAGCCAATCAGAACAGCTCTTAGCCAGTACAGGCTAAACAGATCATTTCTCTCACTTCAAAGTTAGTTTACTTTAATAGTTTTTATTGTGTGAGAGCCAAATATATTGCTATCAGCAGCAAAATATCTCAGGACTGATCATACAAACTTACATTGCCCTACATGCAATAGATTTACTGTGAGACAAAATCTCCTGAAGGTAATTCAGAATCTCAAGGTTTCTCAATGGGATGACTCATGACCCCTGTGCTAACACACAGGGGTCTTCAGGGCTAGCTCAGACAGAGTATTATACAGAAGGCTGTATGACTCTGGCAATCTGGGGCCAAACAGAGGATCTTACACAGGTAGCTGTGTCACTCTAGACAGGTCTGACCTAGAACCCCAGTGAGCTGGGGTATTTATGCTCCTCTGGTCACATGACCACTGGTCACCTGACCAGGCTGACTAATGATAAGCCAGCAGGTGCTGCCCCTGGTGGCAGGGAGCTCATTTAGCTGGAGGTACTCTCTGAGGCAAGATCTCTACAATATCTAGACATACATATTTTCATCAATTACAAATATGCATACCGTATGCTCCACCTGCATGTACTTTAAGATCCAGCTTTGAGTAGCCAGCTATAGCAGGACAGTTACAAATAGTGGCAGCTAGGTAGCATTGTACAGCAGAAGTTGTCTAGCTTTGTATAATAGTAGGTTCAATTTTGACAGGAATGAAACTAACTGTATGCAGAAAACCTTGACATCAGAATGATCTTACTGTCACTGTGCAATATAATGAACAAACCTGTCATGAATGCTTACTCAATATTTATTTTCTTTTTAAGGAATCTGCACCAAACCAATGCTTAATGTCAAAAGCATATTCTACAATCGTATCCACAAAACAGGAAGCGAGACACTTCGAGACATGATAAAAACATCGAGTCCTAAAAATGGTGTCGCTGTCAAAGTGATACGGCAAGAAGAGCCTGAAAACAGATTTGATACCCTTGAAGAGGTAGACATTTGTTCCTATTTTTGATATAGTTGTCAATATAACAAAGATGTGTGATGAAAGTCACAGAGTAGTAATAACCAGAGGGGACAGTGTAATTGAACCAATAACAACCTGTTCAGGGTTAGATTTTCACAAAATGTTAAGCCTGCCGAAATACAGCAGTTTTCTAGGGGGCATCGTTGACTAAATCTTCAGAACAAAATTAGGAGACAGATCAAAAAGTAGAGGCCATGTTTATGTCATTAAATTGACGTTAGGACCCTCAGTTTTACCCTGATCTGGAACATGTTTATCCCACAACCCTAAATGGCCCAAATTGAATGCTATTTTCATATTCTCCTAGACCAGATGACCACAGTAACTGCACTATATGTCGGTTAACGACATCACATATGTTGGACTTGTGGTTTCACCCTCATCTAATCGTACTTTTCAACTGTCTCTCAATGGCTTTCTGATGGTCCAGTCAGCGAAGCTCCCTCGAAAACTGCTGTATGACGTCACCAAAAAAAACATCACAGTGACAATCCCTGACAATCACACAATTCTTCCCAGATAGCATTCCAAATCGTTTTCGACGTACTGTCGGCGGCCGATATAGAAACGACGCTGGCTCGATTTGGAATACTATCTGGATTGCGCATGGCTTATGCAAATGATCAAGTGTCAACATTTTCATCCTTGTATAACCAATCTTTGAAGAAAGTAATAATTCAAGTCATGATTGTGGCGATTATGACGTTACTATCACAAGGGACACTGTTCACTAACCCTGAGAATCCCACAATCCTTTGCGCATGGCTTATGCAAATGATAAAATTTTCATATTTGTATATTTAATCTTTGATGAAAGTAATAATTCAAGTCACGATTGTTCTATGTTCTTATTAATTGTAGCCATAACTTGGTTCAACATAGCTCCATTTAAGTCAAAACAAAATAGGAAAAAAAAAATGATAATATGGTGATTTATTAAATTTTTAAATCTCATTTTCACGAAACTTATTTATTTCTATTTTCAGAAAATTGCCTTTTTGACAAACATCACAGCGTTTACCAAAGAAAATAACAAAACAATAGTCATGAAACATCTAGTCTACTTGGATTTTGAGAAGTATTATATCATAGAATTTTTTTATTTTAAACACTAAACTTTGAAAGACCGCTCAGATACATGGCCAAATGTGCCACAAGCGTTTTCCATGAGTAAGATAAACGCATGGAAAACACATGGTTTTTACCTAATTATAATGAGGGAAAAACCATGCATTTTCAAAATTATATATGATTTGCAGTAATTTAATTTTGAATATATTTTGATGGATAATTGAGACACTCATCTGAAAACTTGATATTTGTTAAGGTGCCATTCAAATCACCTACAGGATTTTCATGGCTGAATAAAATTATCAATTCCTAATCAGCCAGTTTCGTGCACTTGGCAACAAAACTCCACTGCAGGGCATCATTTGGATCTAGGACTCTCATTGGCTGTGACCATGACGTCCTCTGAAGTTTTGTTTCCAAGTCGATGAAATTGTTTGTAAGCGAATAATCAGAAGGTGTAAAATTAGTTGTCATTGGTTTATTTATGTGCTATATAGCCTGTCTAGTTGCTGAAAAACTGATTGAACTATTGCCAGAATGTAGTCATGACAGAAAGGCCTATTAGCCCAGCACAGTGCTCCAGAACAATCTTCAGGGTTAAAAAAATTGACTTGACATTTGATATATTTCCATAAACTACTCACTCATAGGATCATTTTAATTAATCTTTGCCAGATAAAAGGCCTTATTGGGTTGACGTCTGTGCAACATTGGCTTATAAGGGATGACGCTGGGCTGATGTCTACCGACTGACATGTAATTCAGATTTGATTCGTTCCAGATTTCAAAGTTTTGAATATCATCCAGTCTATATAACTGTAGCACGAGATCCATTTGAAAGGTTTGTTTCGCGGTACAATTATTGGAGGTTCAGGAAAGACAGACCTCACAACATGACCCTGGAAGAGAGAACAATGGTAAGCTGGGAAGAAAAAACTATTGCTCATTCTGTACTTGGAAGCAGCTGGGAGGTCTAATTATAAAGGCATCTGCCAATTCCATATTGGCCAGCTCTGGTGGAAGACCCTGGGTTCCATCCTCAGCCCACGCACTCTTCATGAGCTACATCCCAGCTGGATGTCGATCGCGTGAGACGTTATCTTGGAGGGTCTTGTACTCGGTGTCTATGCTGAGGCAAGTAAAAGACCACACCCATTGGATGAATGTGTAACATGGTGTGGACTCCCGAGCCTTATTGACATATTGCAATTGATATTTCTGGCTGCTTGCTTCTAGCACCCTCCGAGTCTGATCTGTCAAACACACAAGTTCTGGCTTTCCTTTTATTCCCAAATTAATCCCAGCCATTTGAAAAGTAAATTTTTTAAATCAAACTAAAAATGACGGAATTATGGAATAAAACGTAAACAAAAAGAAGTCTATATTTAGCATGGGAACAAGAATGCATCGTCACCAGCGTCATGAACGCATAACTCAGTCAATTTTAGTCCTATTTTTCAAATTTTAACTTTGTATGTACATAAACCAATTAACTGTTATTGTATAAGGTTTGTTTTAATCTGTCACATCAACTGTGCTTGTGCTGGCACTTATTAGGCCGTGCGAACTTTGTCCTTATTTGGACATGGCAACGTCCTGGGCTTCCTTTTATAATTACAGGAAATGTACGAACGTCATTCTGTCTGATTTGAAAAGCAGATCACCTGGCCCGTATCACCCGCTATTTAATTTGTTATGTTTGCAATTGGGGAATAATAACCCAATCCCACATAACATAACCTGACTTCACCACAATGCCGGTTGATGACAGCCAAAGTTGCAATAATGAGGCCCTGATCTGTGATCCAACTATCCACATTTATTCCCTGAAATCAAGAACTGTAATATCACATTAGATGCCAATAATGAACCATTCAAAACAAAAACTCAGATAGATCTATGTTATTCCTTGAAATTGACATATTGGTGTGAGGCAAGGATCAGCCTTAAATCCAGGCAGTTATGGCTTCAGGCAGGGTCTACTGGCAGATTTAGTCTGTCAGTTTTAATAGATATATACTGTATTCATGTTAAGCTGGGCACCTTGACCGGTTTCACATATGAATTATTTGGACTTGCATCACATATTTTTTTTACATATTACTTTAATCAATTTATATAGAATTGTTTTTATCGTATATAAATTCACGTGCACATCAGTTTTGAATAATTATGGACTTGCATAACATATCTTTCCACATATTAATTTAATCAATTGATATAATTGGTTTATGATCTCACACATTTACCTGCACTTTGATGAATCTGCACCATATGGTGGATAAAAGTAAACATTCATATTAGTTCAAATAGCCAATTAAAGCAATTAAGGCTTGCATGCAGATGTTCAGCCAGGTGTACGCTTGCAGGGCCAAGCTGCTCCGTACTTAAAATAAACTGCAATTAGCTGGTCAGAATCTTAAATACTAATACTAATAATGTGTCAAGCCATAATAGTTATAAATTATTAAAAAATCCAAATCATGCGATTAAATTACGAAGCAATGTATATCAGGCTGGCTGACTCAAGGAAAAAGCTGTGTATATTTCAAGAAAATAAACTAGAATTTACTATTTTAATCCATTTAATACAAATAAGTTTATAAATATGAGGCTAAAGAGAAAGAAAACTTAGCCAGCTTTATTTTAATTAATAGTTGTCAGTAGCAGACATAATGGTGAGGTGATAAGGCTTGGCGTCTACACCGGCTTACACATTTACTGAACGGGTGGGATCATCTACTCACCCCGGCATAGACGCCGAGTACAAGGCACCTCCAGTTTAACATCTCGTGGACTGACATCCAACTTCACAAAGAAATTGTGTTTCATGACACACAAACATGGCCAAATGTGCCACGTGCATTTTTCATGAGAAGGATAAAAAACATGGAAAACGCATGGTTTTTAGCTAATTATAATGAGACAAAAACCATGCGTTTTCCATGCATTTAGTCAAATGCATGGAAAACGCACGTGGCACAATTGGCCATGTATATGACAGGAGATCGATCCTGCCAGGCATCTTTCCGATGCTGCTCTCACAGAACCACCCTGAAAATTACATTTCAATTGTTATAGTGACATATTTATGATATAAATGAACATTATAAAATTGTAACTTATTCTAGATTTAGATCATGAAAATTATGTGTAATATCAGCAATTACTGTGTTCAAGAACCTGTATTTTAGAGATATATGTAAGATTAAGAAGTGCTTTTACAAACATGAGAAGCACCCAGACCAGGATTCGAACCTCGGAAGCTAACCAATGTCTTAACCACTAGACCACTCAGCTGAACAATTAGTCCCAACCATTTGTTTTTCTAAACACTGTGTGCTGTCACCTGACAGCCAAGTGACCTAATTATTGACATTCTTTGCTAGTTTACCTGGTAGTTAAACTAAAGAATTGGTTAAACTATGGAGCAGACAGGCTGCGTATTATTAACTTAAGAAATCTTTTCTTGAAAATACAAGAAAAATGTATTCATATTTGTTTAAGTTTAGCAATTTTGCTCAATTGCTTGCTTGTCAGAACAAGAATTGCGTGAACCCAGCATATGAACATCTAATTATTCTGTAATTGTTAGACCTTTAATACCATAAGCCAGCCTAAAGACTATACAAGAAATTGATTGGTTTAGTTTAGATGAGTTAACTAGCAAAGGATTTACATAATTTGGTCACTTGGCTTTGAGGTGACAGCACACAGTGCACAGGTAACCCAATTGTCTTTGACCAGTGTATCGTATATTTTCATTTTTCTTTCAGAGTATTAACAAGTGCATACAAACGAATCATTCTGAATGCTTCCACCCAAATTTTACCATGATGCAGGTTCGATATTTTTGTGGAGATGAACCTAAGTGCCTGTAAGATGCTTTCATTTTTATTTAAGAACTTATCTCAAAGTTTTCTAAAGTTCTGTAATAAATATCTATGGCAGCAAAGTTGCAAAGGTAGAGACTGTTCTACAGTATGTTGGAAACAAAAAAGACGGGGCATTTGCAGCGACATCAGCGATGTATAAATTATTTTCACGAACGTACGTGGAGCAGTCGTAGATCGCCCGGCGAACGTGTGTCAAAACTTGCAAACATCCGTCAAATCTCGCTGGACGTCTGTCACCAAGTATACTCGTAGGGACTCGTGAAGACTCGTGGGGACTCGTAGGCGTAGATCTCTCGTAGATTGCTCGTAGATCGCTCATGTGAGTGGTTCAAGGGTGGGCAAGGATGGGCAAGGATGAGCAAGGATGGGCACCGAAGATGACGGGGGGGGGGGGCATCGGACGTCCGCCGAGTATTTTACAAGCATTCGAAGAGTGGACGCGAGTTGATGGCAAGTAAATACGGACTGACAGTGGCTACGTATGACTACGTATGACTACGTACATACGTAGAACGTTACTAGAACGTATGTAGAATGCTCACCGAGTGAATCCCGAGCAAGTTACATAACTAATATGAACCATTTACTCACAGAATGTCCGCCAAAGTTTAAAAAATGTTTATAAAATGTTACCTCCACGTATGGTCACGAATGATTAAGCACTACCATATGAACAAGGATGAGCAAGAGTAAAGAATTATTTTCATACGTGGCCATACGTAGGTCGTATCCGTGACAGTGTGAACGCCCCTTTAATGCCTTAACAATTAGGCCACCTAGTTGCATAGACTCCGAGGCCAAATTCTAGGAGACGTCACGTGAATCTAGGACACTAGTTCCACGATTCATTGGTCAAGATTCATATTATGTCTGCTGGAGTTTAGATTCTGAGACAGCTGTAAAATTATATGCAAAATTATGCATTTTGATAACAACATTTTTTTGGGGGGTATTAACATGTAAGGTTAATAGTGTTTAAAGTAACCAGTGTGGCGCCTATAGCATCTCTCTTATCTCTATGCATATTAATTAGCTTGAGGGGTAACCCAGGGAGGCCTCTTGAGAGGGTCAGTTCGCACCAGATGACCAGCGCTTAAAGGTCTCCCTCCTCCTCCCCTTTTCCTCCTCTTTATCAAAAATTATTTACTTATCTAAAAAAATTTTTTTAATTTTTTATTCTCTTTGGTTTTCTATTAGACCCTAAGTCTAATATTTACTTATATTATGTATTATTATTGTTTTATGTATTATTATTGTTTTATGTATTACTATGTAATCAATTATCAAATTGTTACATTTGTTTGATCAGCAAAAGGTCATGTAATCAATTGTAGGGCGCACATTTTGTTAGTTAGTAATAAACTTTTTACCCCTTTCTTAAACCTGTGTTCTTTAAATCTCAGAAGACAAAAGTTATCCTCATTGACATCCCTTTTTTTTCAGTGAGTATAGCAGAGGCGCTGTACAAATAGCGAAGATAAATATTGAAAGAAATTATATAACTGTTGGTATATTGGAGAGAATGAGGGAGTCTTTACGAGTATTGGAATATTTACTTCCTCAGTTTTTTGCAAATCTGACTCAAGTTTATAAAACATGGGGTAAGTCTCATTAATATGATAATAATCCAAATATGATGATAATCCAAATATGATAATAATCAAAATATTATAATAATCAATCACAACTCTCTGTATGACAGTTAGACATTATTTCATGATATTATTACTATTTTATTAAAAAGCCTGACATTATGACGTAGGCAAAAATATACAAGCATAATCATTACATTTTTTATTTGTATTTTTGTCAAGGTCAAATTTTCTGTATGCTCTGCCCATTATGATTGTCATCAAAATATATTTCTTAATTTTTACTTATGTATTTAATTTTCATTTATTTACAGGAAAAAATAGGAAAGCTATAGTGAATCACACATTCAGGAAAACTCGCCCAGGATACCAAGAGTCCATTACTCTCGAAGATCGTTTGAAATATGATTATGAAATTTATGAATTTGTTAAACAAAGGTTTTATATCCAGTATAAAGCTATAGCATGACCCACATATTAAAGAGTATTCAGTCAAAATACTGAAAAGAGAACATCAAAATAAATCTGCCGGTTGATAAGGTTCAGATAACTGTTTTAATTTACATAACTTGTATTTGTGTGTTTACTTATTATTGATGTACGGTTATTGCATTAAATATTTTATGAAAAACCAGCTAATCTATTATTAGATCAGTCATGAGTATCTCTCTATCTATCTAATCTATCTATCTTATCTACCTATCTGTCTATCAGTCTATCTGTCTATCTATCTATCTATCTATCTATCTATCTAGCTAGCTACCTATCTAGTTATCTATTTATCTATCTATCTATCTATCCATCTATCCATCTATCTATCTATATACCTATATACATATATACCTATCGATCTAGCCAAGTGTGTCACCTCATATGTGGAATTCATTTTGGCGCCCTCTTGTGGAAGAACAACAAATACAACGGAAAGTATGATTATAATTATTGTATTTATTAATTCTGGAGTATCAATTTATCGTTCTTTTCTGTATTCCAGATTTAATAATTAGAGGCCTGAGTATGAGTTATTCCTTCGCGTTCAAATGAGACTTCAGTGTTATCATGGCGTGGATTCAAAGCATTATCTCATCATGAAGTCTGCCCCTGATTGGTGAACATATATAACACAACACAACATAATACAATACAATACAATACAACAATACAATAAAATTAAATGAAATACAATACAACTTCAATGCTATACAATACAATGCAATACAATATAATACATACAATAGAAATAATACCATGCAATGTAATACAATGCAAAACGCTCAGTTAGTTTACATTTTCAGTTAGACAGTTAACAAAAAACAACTTTTAGACTAGCCATCAAATAATAATATTTCTGTTATTTACAATGAATAACATCTAGGCCTCCCATGTTTGTAAATACTTAATATAGCCAAGATTTACCTTTAGCAATCATACTGTTTATCAGAAACTTCCTGAACTTGGAACATTTTAAACTATTCAAAAATTATTCAAAAGAAATGGAACATAGTAAATACTTTATACTTTACAAAGGACGCCTAAGGAGCAATTTACATTGAAACCTCGCCATTAAGACCACTTCAATATAACGTTTATTTGCCAAATGTTGATGGTCATAATTGTGATATATAAATATACATTGGCAATACAAGAGATTTACTCAAATTCATGATCTTCATTTTTGGGTAGTCTTAATAGTGAGGTGGTCTTAATAGTGATGTGGAGTTACTGCGAGGTCACACAGTATGTTTTAGAAGTTAAAGAATTTCGACATGCACTGATTAGCTCAGTCCATTACAGGGGGAATGTAAGGTAGGTGCAGTCGACCAGATTATTACTGGGGTATCAAGTCAAATGTGGGCATACATTTAATTGAAACCTGGATGTTAGGCAAAGTTATATTAGGCCTATCAGGAACTAAAATAGGGTTGATATCGTTTGAAAATCGTCTATCCGAAAATCGTATTAATATGATTAATGTTTCAAAATAGTGCAGAACATATATTAGTACACTAGACATGTTCATATTGAATAGTCGTTATGTATGAGAGCATAAATGTTACAGGTAAATAAATTATGAATATATTAGTAATACATAAAGGGACGTAAAAATATAATAATTACAGTATAACCCTGTTACACACCCTTCACTATTAAGACCATCTGAGACTTAAAACCACCAATTTTGATAACCCAATTGCATTCTTGTAATTAATTGTTACCTATCTATTAAGGCTACCTAACCATTAAGGCTAGTAAGAGGTTTTACTGTTTTACAGGTAACAATTTAGGAAATTTCTCAAAGTTCTGTTAAATGTACACAACTGCTTCAGATGAACTTAAGGTTGACCTCCTATTACTTTTTAAATGCACTTGACCCATGTTCGTCGTTACAGTACTCATAATAACAGAGTACACTTTAACAGGGGGTCACCAGTAAAAGTCACGACACATGTCTACTGGTTCATTTAAGATTACATATATTTAGATATTCCTCTGTGATATTCCTTGCAAATTTTGACATCTTAATTTAAGTCAAAGACGTCTTGTGACAATTAAGTATCGTTGCCTGGCCATTGCAAAGTTTAAACGGGAAGTATGCCGACCACACAAGAGTGTCATTGGCAGGGTTGCTGTAGTGACACCAAGACACCTGGAGTGGTCTCTGAATGGCCTTGAAGTGTATTTCTATCTCTATGATGACAACCATTTCAATGTGAGTAATGACTTAGAAATCAGGATAACCAATGTTACTTAACTGCAGGCACATTTGAGGGATGGGGGTGGGTGATTAGGGCTTTACATCCTGTATTTCTGCACCAGTTGGGCTAATTAGGACAGGCAGGGACCATGGCAATGAGACGAAGGATGAAACAGCCATCCAACTTAGGCTCGACCGGGAATCGAACCCAGGCACATTTGAGGGAGGTGGGATTGATTCAAGTGTCATTTTAGACTATTCAGAACTGCTTGTATCATTAAGGGCTACATGCTATATATAGATGACCTGCAATGGTACCTGGCAACACTGCTGGATCCAAGCATCGTCATCTCACAGGGTTTGAGACCATTTGTATTGGAAGAGAAATTACTGCAGTATTGTTTCCTGATGAAAGTTGCTTCACCCTGAACCGAAATGGGCAATGAAATTGTGACTGCAAGGGAAACAATATGCTCATGTCAATGCTCATGTTGTTGTTACAATTTGGAGATGGTTGTGATGGGCAGGTGTGTCAGAGAAAGCAAAATTGAACCCAGTCTTGTGAATGATGCTGTGAAAACCCCGTACAACCTGAACAACATCATCGACCTAGTCATTCCAAGCTCATCATGTTCACATCCTGGCCAGCACTTTCCCCTCACTTCAATTCCATATAAAAATATATTTGATCTGCTGTGTTGTCATTTTGAAGGTTGTCACCCTGCACCTGTGACCAAAAACTGACCTCTGAATAACCCTTTAAGAGTAGGCAATGACAATGACAAAGAATTTATTAGCCCCATGGGAAAGTCAGTTGCAAAAGGAGGCAAGAAGAAGACCCTTCTAAGACAATTATATGTCGCTTCTGAGAGGCCACCTCATAATTATGACATAAAATATTATTTAAATTTGGGTTGATGGAATGATATGCACATACAATTTTGAAATACATAGATATCATGATAAATAAGTGACATTTGGCAAGGACTTTTCTGTGTGTGTGGAGAAATTTTCATCACTGGTGAATAGTGTGAGACATCATTTTCACTTTGAAGCTTCATTTGAAGCTGGAGGACACATGCCTGTGCTTGAGATAATATCTTTTTTTAGAAGTGAGACAGACAGACAGACAGAAAGTATTTATTTTGACCATAAACTTACAATTTACATAAACAAAAATAATCAAGGAAAACTGGCTATATTATGGTCATAGGAGACATTCACTAAGGCCAAAAGCCACTATTGTTGCTAAATTTGTAGTGATAAAGTTGTTCTGTAAAATATGTTACCGTTCGAAGTTTTTACTACTGTAACTGTCAAGCTATAGCTTAACTATTGTTTAATATTTATGTTGTTTTGATATTCTGTCCATAAGTCAAATATCCTTAACTTTTGGTGAGTAATGTTAAGTACACCTACATATTGTATCTTTGAAATTTCCAATATATTGATGATAGCAGACTACTTTTCTATATTATGCATATAAAAATATGGACAATAGGATTAAATTGTTCACTTAGAAATGCGCAATAAAGTTACAGTTATCTAAAAATATGTGTTACCTGTCCCAAGTAACGTTTCAATTCTAAATATCAAAAAATGACTTGAAATTGACTGCTTTTTAACTTTTTAGATTCTTCAAACAAATAAAAAAAATTTCTGTATGAAGTTCGATGAATGTCTATCAGTCAGTAAATGATTAGTTTAAGTATATTTTTAAATCGAATAGTTGTTAATGCCCAGATTCTGCAAACGACTACATTCAATTATTCAATTTTTTTGATTTTTGTAATGTAACTTATCTAACCTTTTTAAAAGAACGTTAATTTTTTTAGATCACATAGGCCAACTTTCAAAGTAAAATACCTTCCAAGAATGTCACATGAACGTCAACATGAAGTTTAAATTAACAAAATTAACATTAAGTAACAGTTTATTAGCTTGAACGATATACAAGAATGTTTATTAATATTCAGTGCATTTATGCTTCAGTGGTTTTCTCAGCAAACAGAGTTCAAAGTTTGATTCCAAAGTTCAAGTTTAAAGGTGTAGGGGGAGCTAAAAATACCATTCACGTGATATAAATGAATTATTTTCTTCAGTTCATTTCAAGAGTGACTCTCTTTAACATGTTTAAGTATTGAATGATGAGTACTCTCAGTGCAGGTGTACTTAGAATCTAGTCTCAAAAATGACATATTCAGAAATTTCAGATTTTAAAAATGAATTCAAATTATATATATGCTTTTATTGACACAGTGATATCATACATGATACATTTGTCAAAAATAACAGATAGAAACATGTACTAAGTCTACTTCTACTCACTATTCCTATATTCAATATATATATATACATGGTATAAAAGTTAAAGGTATACATTATCAATAGATTATCTACACATCCATGGTCCCAGTTGCTGAACAATAGGCTAAGCATGGTAATATTGTACCTCTAAACTGAAGACAATATTTGTTAACATCATCATGGATAAATATTTACTGTATTTCTTACATTTTTAGCCACACTGAAAATAAATTTGACGAATTAGGTTCGTCAAGATGATGAATTAGGTTAATATTTTGATGATGTCTTAGTGATGAACTTTGCTTCGACATTAGTACGAACCTAGTTCGTCATTTGACTAACTCCAACATGTTGGTCATATGATTAGTGATGGTAATCATTAGACAAACTGCTGTTGTACACATTTTTCGACGAATAAGGTTCGTCAAATTATCAACTCATCGTTCGACGAATTTTCGTCAAATTTATTTTCAGTGCATAGTTAACAAATTATTAGATATTATAAATCAATTGAGAATTTAATTGTGCAAATATAGTTTTTTGCATTATTGTATTCCCTGTAATTCTGCTATAGGCCTATCCCAGATAGCATTCCAAATCGGGCCAGCGGCGTTTCCATGTCGGCCGCCTTCAGTACAACATAGTTTTGACATCGCCGACATCGCGCCAACGTCGCTCCGACGTCGATGCGATCTGGAATGCTGTCTGGGATCTTGGGTTTTAATCTGAGGTGTTAATGAACAACAGTATACGCTATCCAATACTTAAATGTACTGTAAACCTTAAATTTGCATTGAAAATATTATTTTTGTGAGGTTTTAAATGGGCAATTATCTTTCATTGGGTTCCAGTGGTCAGAGTGCTTGCTAGCTCCTTTTAAGGTCTAGGATTTGAATTGTAAACTGGGACATTCTTCATGGAATTTTATTACAGAGGTTAGGGTTCACATGAATGCAATCCTGTCATACAGTTAGTTTCATCTAAAACGGCCTGTCAAATTGAACTTAGACAAAGCTAGACAACTTCTGCTATACAATGCTACTTGTTACTAAATGAAACTGTCGGGCTATAGCTGACTGCTAAAAGCTGGATCAGAAAGTACACGCAGCACCATTTGGTGCATGAGTTGAGAGTTACGAATTTTATGTTGGAAAGATGCATATCTATTGACAATGTACATACATATTGATATATTAGATACATTTCTAACTATTACTTAAGTTTAGCCAGTTAGAGCTCCAGCCAGAAAAAGGTTGCTACAGCCCTCTGGAGTCAACCATGTTTTATGAAACTAACTGTATAATATTAACAAAATTCAGTTTAGGCTCTAAATGTAATAAATTGCAGGGATACCACTGGCAGTCATTTATTGTGAGATAATTGTAAACAATTTAGAAAAAAAGATATAATAAAATATTATTAAATTGATATAATAAAATATTATTAAATTTGTTAGATTATTCAGTCATTTATCAGTTTCCATATTTCTGACTACAATGCAAATCGGAGATTTCTTTTCTTGCAGACTCCTATGAAATTGTTAAAATCTCAGTTCATGATAATATACAGGAAAATTTCCATTAAACATAGTATGGAACAAAATTTTCAAACCTACGTTTCATTACATATTTCATGATAATAAATATGAATAAATGAAATTTAAACTGAACTTTAACTTATTTACTTTATAATTAGAACTTTTTGTATTATTTTTGTTTGGTTTACTCAGTCTGTTTTAACTTCTATTCTTTTTGTTCCATTGATATTTATTATTCTAAAATTTATGTCTTTTCACCTTTAGTTTTTATAACTTTTGATATTTTTCTTACTTTACTCTGACTCGCTTATTAAATTTTCATCCCTCTCAAGAAAATACTTTCTTTTCACAAAATCTATTTCGCTGAGGACAATGATAACTGATTTTCGTCACGCGAATCCATGTTTTGTACTCGCTACTTTTTTATTGACTCATCCACTTCATTTTATTGATGGGATTAAAATCGATATCGTAATGATAGCAGTGGCTTTCCTTGCATGCAGTGCCATGCTCTTATACTGGAAATTTGATCTCTGATGTGAAGTGCTATTTTAAGAGAGAGATCATGTGGCCGATGAAATGAATTAATCTTGCAAAACAAGGTTTTTATTGTAATGTTTTTAAATATCAAAATGTACATGAGAAAAACAAAAAAAGTATGTGCTAAAAAACCATATGTCAAAATATTTACCAAAAAACCTTGTGTATACACTATCTTCATGAAACTCATCTGTTATCTTTCACCATATAATTTTTCTTGGATTAAAATCCTAGAAATGGTGCATCATTAAATATATAAATGATTCAGACTTGAAATTATTTATTAATAACTGGTGGTTATATATAACAAATATGTACAGAAATTACACCTAATATATATATATGCAGTACAGGGCAATATTTTGAGTTGGGCCAGCGACATTTTCTTATCCTAAAACTGCGTTTAAGCTTAATGCCATAATAGTATGTTGCATGATTATAAATAGACTACATGATCAAACTAAAAGCTCTTTGTTTATTTTGGCTGAGATCATGCCATGAGCTTTTTATATTATATTTTTTCATTATTATTATTTTATTTTATTTTGTATTTTCTTTGAATTATTTATATGACAAACGTTTGGATAACCAGTTTGTCATATAAATAATTCAGATAAGATATTGATACAAAAACACATAATTGTTCATGCTAAACATTTTAAACTTATTGCAACCAATTTCATTACTCTTACAAACGAATCCAATATATCATAAAATACCATATATGTAAGTACAACCAATGAATTATGCGCTACATTTGTGTGACAAATCACAACATTAAAAAAAACTAACTTTACAAACAAGACATATTAGTCCTGCACACACCAAAATCTATATAAAGTTCTGTGTATAATTGTCTCCTTGGTAGCGGATCCATTTTAATATTGATTTTTGCTCATGCCATCAGCATTTTACAGGTGTTCATGATGGGAGCTTGTTGCATTATTATAATGAGAGCTATAGGATAATTAGTTTTACAATGTATGACTCCATGATATCAGGTATGGTACTACAATTTGTTTATCCAAACATTGAGTTAAATAAGTTATTCATTTTATTAACTTGAAGCAAACCAGAAATTATGCAATTATAAATCTGTAAAGGGGGGCCCTCACGATAGCGTCGGTGATGGCAGACTTAGTGAGTGTCTCCCTAGCCACCAACATTTATATATAGTTATGTTTTTTAATACAAATTGTAAATGCTGGGTTAAATAAAAATCATTTGTCTGTCTGTCTGTCGGTATGTCCAGCTGTCTGTCTGTCTGACAATAACATTTCAGCATTAAGATATCTTGTGTAAAATATGTAATATTTATGAAATTATGATATATATTGGTGAGGCGGTCTTAATAGCGAGGTCCCAGATAACATTCCAAATCGTTTCAATGTAGGCACGATGTCGGCAATGTCAAAATGATGTTGTAATGACGGCGGCCGATATAGAAACGACGCTGGCCCGATTTGGAATGCTATCTGGGTTGTGCGTAGCAGTGTCAAACATTTATGAAGTGGTCTTAATAATTAGGTGACATTAAATCGAGACTAAACAGTTTTTCCGATAAATATATTAGCCTACTGGTGTTTAATGATACATTAATTTTGCATTGTCAAAACTAAAGAATGGAGGTACATTTTGTGAGAAAAACAAAACGATATCCTAAAATATGGATCAGCTAAATGCGTAGGAATATTACAATAGGAGGACTGAATTTATTTATTGTTTTTCCTGTATGACCACAATCATCATATATGCAAGCTTGCACAATTAATAAAAGTGATCAATAAATTGTTATAATTCTACTATATATACTTAAATTATCTTTTGATTGATTTCTGGCGTCTGTATGAACAGAGTTGATTATACAAAGGATATTGATTGCATATAACGCCATGATTAAGAAATGTCTCCAAATATCAAGTTTAAATGTTATCTATATGTATAGATATTATAATTTGAAACATTTCCTGGCTGGCATATTAACAATAACTGTATCTAGCAATAAATTAGATATTAGATGATAATCAGATAATTATAATATTATGATATGATATTTGATAACAATTTGATAATACTTAGATAATACTATATTTAATACTGAACTTTTGACAATTAAGTAACTAGTCATTAGAGCGATAATCTGCAACAGCTAGTAGAAGCTAACTCCATATATATGTCACTTAAGTTGGTAATCTCATGGAACTAGATTATTTATGAATCAACACAACTAAATCATGAATAAAGGACGAATGGTTTTCTAGATTAATTCACTTTGACCGACTTGGTCAACGATGCTTAACCGAAATCACGAGTTTTGACTTTATTCTGTGAATAAGAACACTGAACTTGACCAAGCTGTTTGTAAAAACTTTAAATCGTGTGACAAAGGTTTGGATTGTACTAAGGTAAGAAGGAAAATGTCATTTATTTCATGATTTTTCAATTAGTAAACTTTTATAAGATTTTGCCACAAAGGCAATTTTTGATTTAGGATTTTTGTAATAGTGAGGTGGTCTTATATTGAAGATATGATACCAGTTATTAACCAAATTCTGTTGGGTTAAATGTCTTGTCTTATTTGCGAAGTAGTGTTCTTAAAATGAGGTAGTGTTCTTAAAATGAGGTAGTCTTAAGTTCTTAAGTTGAATCATAGTGAAGTAATGATTTATAAATACTGCAGGACTGCGCAATAGACCACCTCATTTACTGGGCTTAATAGGGACATAGTCTAACTTTATAATAAGTTAAGATTTTTTTCATAATAGCAGGGGTATAATTTTCGTGGTTTTATAGTGAGGTGGCTTAGTAGCAGTAAAGAAAAACAGGGTTGTATTTCAAAAAAAAAAAAAACACATTATTACCCTGCGAGGTACAATGGTATACATATGAATGAATGAATTTCATCGACATGTAGGGGTCACAAAATACCTATATAAAATACATTTTGGTCTAAAAGGTGGTCTTAATTTGGAGGTGGGCTGAATAGGGAGGTTATCCACTGTGTTTAATGCATGTCAAATTTCTATATTTAAAAAATGGAGTTATGTTATATGGTTGCAAAAACAGTTTTGCCTTGTCTAAATATAATTCCAGACAAATTCAGTTGTTCAATTGACCTAATTCAATAACTTATGAGGAAACATTAAACATTGTTAATAAAATATTATAGGCCTATTATATTTTTGCATCATGTTTGAGGAAATATTTCAATATATTTTTAAAAGTGTTTGATAAATATTTACTAGCTTATTGCATATATTTTCACTGGTAAATGAGTTATTGATTCACTATAGAGTATAAAATAATGAAAACAAAGCAATAGTTTATATAATTTTTTTTAATTATTATTTTCTCTCACCAGAGGTCGCTGGCATACTGCAGCGCCACCACCGGCAGAAATGTGCTATTAATTGGAAACGTTGGAACAATTGATTGTCTGTCTGAAGAACAATGGCTTGGAGGTAAGGTATCTACTTTTTGAGACTGATAACTATCTTAGTATACTTTTGCTACATGCGTGGTAATATAATATAGTACATATCAAATATGTAATTTAAAAAAGGCAGTATTATGTGAATCCTTGAATAATATTGCATAAAATAAAACTAGAATATTAATTGAATAAGATAAAATCTAAATCTAAATTAAATTATGAGATTAAATCACAAAATTAAGACTGCTTTTGGTCAATTGTTTTCCTATATTAATAGCGAGGATGTTTGTAAAATTTATGATGGTAATAACAATGACAAATATTATAGGCCAACAGTTTATTAACTTTAGTTTTTTTTAACATAAATGTGAGGAGTTCTAAATAATTTGTCAAATATAATTATAATTATTGTGATATTACATGAATGAAAATAAATTCACCCTATGTATATCAATGTCACATTCAATCAATCAAGCAATTATTGCCTTAAAGTAAGTAAGTAATTAAGGCATCAAAAGCCTTAAATAGTCTTTCAATTGCAATCCAATTTTAAGTACTTTAAGAACAAAAACGATATTTTGTAAGAGAAAAAACAAAAAAATAGAGATGAAAAAAACTTTTTTTTTGCAAAGATTTCTAAAAACAATAATATTCTCTTTTAACGAAAATATAATTGGGTTGCTAATATACAAAATGCAATCTTTTTGTCTTTACTAAAGAGACCATTATTAGGCCCATGGTTAGTCTAAATCAGAAGGTTCCATTGTACATTGAAGTTACTATGTTTTAAGAAATATTTTTATTTTCATTTTTAAGGTTGTTGCTTGTTACATTACTAGTAACTGGTCTGGCTTTCACACAGTCCTTGCAAAAAGATCTTCACACGGACAAGAATTTCAAGAACAAAACAATTTCTTTAGGAATACTTATACCATGGTCGGATGAATGGGAGGTGAGTGGTTATAGTGTGGACTCCAAGTGTCACCATCTCATCATACACCTATACAACAGATGGTTGTTGCTATCGTTTTATATGCACTTTAAATTTTTGTACCCATAAAGTCGATCGATTGCTCTTCGAGCGAATTGAATTTTCTGTCATGTCGACTTCAAATACAAATTATTCCATTCTTATTTTACAATTAACTAAGTATTGTGGGTGCAGTGGTCTGTTGAATAAGGTGTTGGTCTCTTTACGCACATGGTCATGGGTTCAAACCCAGCCCCGGCGTGGAAGAACTAAGCAGATCCTCCTTGAACCACTGCTTCACTCCACCCAGGTGCAAATGTGTACTTGGCTATAGGCAGAGATGGCGATTGTAGAATGATTAGCCGGTGTGCGCTGGTTATAGATGCCCGGCTGTATAGGCCTACTCCCCGGGGAGTTGAGAAAGGCTCATGCTTGAACAGGCCTGCCAAGGGTGTCATTGTAAAGTCGGTTGAAATTGCTTAAGCAGTGCAAAGGACTGTAAACTAAGAAATTTATTCTGATCCAGTAACTTATCAATAATGTGATCTGATTATTACATGAATCTTTTAAAAAACATAACTGCAGTTATCCGATAACAACGTGAAATTAGATGGCATTGTTTCCTACTCTTATCATTTTCTAAATTTAAACATATATTTGATAACGAAGTCGGAGAGCAAACTGGGAAACTCATCCTAAATTTGTGGATTCTGTAGTTTGAATAAAGGTATTTATTAACAATGATAAAATGTATTTATTAATTCCTTTTGCAGCTCAGCTACATTTTTTATTTGTATCACATTATGCAGTTACTGTTTTGAAACAGTCAAACATTTCAGTAACTTTTTCTTTGCATTGTCAGGTTGGTCAATACATGGGTGCTGCGGTGGGCGTAGGAATACGAGAAATACAGCACAGGGAACTACTTCCAGGTCATATGATCAAGTGGGAATGGGCAGACACTCGTTGCAAGTCATTGCTCGGTTTAAAAGCAGCGTTGGATCTAATTGATGAGACATCCGGCCACTTGGATGCGTTTATTGGAGGAGGTTGCAGGTATTTATTAAATGTTTTTATATATAATTCCTTTTCAGCTCAGCTACATCTTTTGTATTACATTTTTTGAGAGGTGTATTGTATTGCACATCATAATTTTTGACAAATATATGATCTTATAGCATTTATAGCAAACTCAGATAGCATTCGAGATCAGGCCACCATCGTTTCAACAGTAAAAGGGTAGTATACCCACGAACTTCGCTCTGTTAATCGCGTATAAATTCTTTCGATGAGAGTAATTGAGGCAGTCGTAGATCGCTCGGTGGACATCCATCAAACACTCGCTGACTGTCTGTTGCCAGGCATCCGTGAGGCATCTGTGAGATACTCGTAGGCACACGTAGGCACTCGAGGTACTCGTAGATCGCTGATAGATCGCTGGTAGATCGCTAGTAGATCACTCGTAGATCTTTCGTAGATCGCTAGTAGATCGCTCGTAGATTACTCGTAGATCGCTGGTAGATCGCTAGTAGATCGCTCGTAGATCGCTGGTAGATCGCTCGTAGATCGCTGGTAGAACGCTAGTAGATCGCTGGTAGATCGCTAGTAGATCGCTAGTAGATCGCTGGTAGATCGCTAGTAGATCGCTAGTAGATCGCTGGTAGATCGCTAGTAGATCGCTGGTAGATCGCTAGTAGATCGCTGGTAGATCGTAGATCGCTCGTAGATCGCTCATAGATCGCTCGTAGATCGAGTGGATGAAGGATGGGCACGGAAGACGACGGGTGGGCAACGGATGTCCGCCGAGCGTTTTACGAGCGTTCTACGAGTGGATGTGAGTGGATGGCAAAAAATATTTTCATACGTGGTCACTCGTAGGTTGTATCTGTGACAGTGTGAACACCCCCTTTAAGGTATCCGCCAATTCCATATTGGGCAGCTCTACTACTGAAGGTCCCAGGTTCGATCCCTGGCCCGGGCACTCTTCATGAGATACATCCCATGCCGCTAGATATCAATGGCATGAGATGTTAAATTGCAGGTGTCTTGCACTCGGTAACTAGGCTGAGCAAGTGAAAGACCCCAGCCATGGGGTAAATGTGTAACGCGGTGGGGACTCCAAGCAGCTGGACATATGAGCTGACTAAGCTTCAGACCCAGTAGCATTGAGACACAGACATAGACACACAATATTGGCCACCACCATCGGAACAACATCGTATCAACATCGCCGACGTCGCAGCGATGTTGTTCTGATTTGGAATTCTATCTGAGACCCTCTACTCTCTATAAAGCTAAGTCTAACAAGTTATTCTAAACATCAATGATGGTCTCCATGCTACCCAGATAGCATTCCAAATCGCTTCAACATCGGCGCGATGTCGGCGATGTTAATACGATGTTGTAGTTACAGTGGCCCACATGGAAACGATGCTGGGCCGATTTGAAGTGCTATCTTGGTACTGGTCTGAAGTCTAGCTAGCTGCCAGAAGGAGACATAATGATGAGATGATAAGGCGCACCATGTTACACATTTATCACACCTGTATGGTATTCAACCTGTTGATTGTGGACAAACTTAAAATAGATATATAGATAGATGGATGGATGGATAAACATATAGATAGATAGATACATAGATACATAGACACATTTTACAACCTGCCATGCTCTTTTTTTTTAAATCTAAAATCATATGAAAATGTTTTCGTTTCTTTTCTAAGTAATTCATGGTAAAAAATACCTTTTGAAAATAAGATAGGTAAAAAACAAAAACCTTGAAGATTATCGATTATCGCACATACTTTGACAAGAATAGAACGGAAGCTTAAATTGCAATAGGGACACGAGTAATGAGAACTTAATTCACCAATGCAATAGGGTTTAACCAACCTAGCCAATGGATTAAGCATGCACCCACACTTCAAAGTGAAGTCTCATTGGCATCAATGGCTCAAAGGCGAACATCAAAGAGATATTGCTTTGCTGGGAACCTTAAAAAAGGACCCAGTTTAATGATTGGCTATTTTCAGTTTTACAACATACATGGCCAAATGTGCCACGTGCATTTTCCATGAGAAGGATAAACGCATGGAAAATGCATGGTTTTTGGTTAATTTTAATGAGGCATAAACCATGCGTATATCCAAACGCATGGAAAATGCACGTGGCACAATTGGCCAGGTACCATAGTTTGTTGTAGATGCCACCAGGACATCTTTCTTTTCACTGAGGTCATATGAGGTAGTCTTAGAGTGGATTATATTTGTTCCATGAATCAGTATAATATACAACGCAATGTAATCCACCTGTCAATTGTGTCAAATAAACCCTACAATTAGTTCCATTAAAAACGGCCCATCGAATTGAACCTAGACAAAGCTAGACAATTTCTGCTGTATGGTGCTACCTGCCACTAAACGGAAATGTCTGGCTATAGCTGGCTACTCAAAGCCGGGTCTAAAAATACATATTTATGATATATTAGATAAATCTCTTCCGGTTACCAATATTTATATTTTTTCAGTGGTGGTAGGTGTAAGCTGACCATTAACTAGAAGTAGACAGAAGCAGCGGCTGGCTTTAGCCAGTAATAGCTAGGAATAATTGCTACAGCTTTCTAGAGTCAACCATAGTTTATGAAACTAACTGAACATATCGCAAATGTTGCATGCAACATAGCCTGGCAGCAGTCCTGTCATTTTTCGTGGTATTTCACTACAGGTTGAATAAATATTATCTGGACAGTACACACACATCAGTGCCAGCCATTTCGTAACACTGAAAATGAGTAATTAGGTTTTATCGGCGATGACTAGGCTAAGTCATTCAGTGATAACATTAAAAAGTTTTCTAAGAAGCAACAGTTGAAATTGCCAATTCACTACGTGAAAAATATGATTGTGGAAAAATAACAGCATGTCAAGATTATTAATACTGTGTGCATTTATTATTTTTCTGTATAAAATAGATTCAGGTAGGTAGGAAGACTGTATTACTGCGTGCACCCACAAAAAATATAAAGACTGCTGCATGGCCCTCATTCTGCGAACTCGGACGCAAATGAGGGCCATGTTTGCTTGGCTACATGCAGCATGGCGACCTCCTATCATTTATATCTCAGGATGTCTGCATAAACGTCGTTGACTGTATATCACATTATATTAAGTCCCTTGGAAAGTTTCTGGTAAATGTTGATGCCTAATAAACGTTTGAGTCATCATCCATCGTCTGGCATTAAACATGTTGACCATCATTCTGAGTCTCTGCATTATAAACATTTGTATACCATATCTTTGATCTTGTATATTTTTACATACTTGTATATACGTTCCTTTTAATTACCTATGCGTTACATCATTTGTTATGGATAGTGCTGTACGATTTATATAAATAGATATAACAAGATTGAACTTCACATTGAAAACTGTACATTATTATGTTGCTATTGTATTGTAACAAATCTTTATGGTAGCTGGAACCTAGTTTTATTTACTACTTTTCTATTATTCTTTAATTGTTATTGTATGTCATTTACTTTGTATTTTCTGTTTACATTGTGACACATATGTCATGAATGACATGAAGCTGTCGAATAAAAGATATATATATTATTATTTATCACACCAAACGTAACTTTATCTGACTTCATTATATTTCAGTGTAGTGTGTGCCCCAGTTGCTTTAGTCTCAGCAGCAAGGAACATACCCAACGTCTCCTGGGGGTGCAACAGCAATGCATTGTCCAGCAAATTCACCTATCCAACATTTTCAAGGTCTGTTGGCACCTGGCCGATGTTGGCCGCCATGTTTGACCAACTTGCCTCTCAGTTCAACTGGGACAGGATGGGAATTGTCGCCACTCCAGAAGCCATTATGCAGGTGAGTTTGTTGATGGTGGTGGGTGGAATATGGCTTTATGTCCTGTATTTCTGCACCTGATGGGCTAATTAGGACAGGCAGGGACCATGGCAATGAGATGAAGGATGAAACAGCCATTCAACTTAGGCTCGACCAGGAATTGAACCCGGGACCCAGTGGTTGGAAGCCCAGCATGCTACCACTGAGCTAGGCCCCCACCCCAGTTTATTGATGGTGGATGGTTCCCAAGTAGCATTCCAAATCTGGCCAACGTCGTTTCTATATTGGCTGCCATCGGAACAACATCGTTTTGACATGGCGGACATCGCACAGACGTTGATACAATTTGGAATCTATCTGGATTCAATCCCCATCATGAGCAAAATCCCAGCTGTATGTCGTTCAGATGAGATGTCACATTGGTGGTTCCTTGTACTCAGTGTCTAAGCTGAGGCAAGTAAAAGATCCCACTCACCGGGTAAATGTGTAACATTGGTGGACTCCTTCTCTCTCTCACCTCATCAAGCAACCCTCGCTAGCGACAACAACAGCTGGTCATATAAGCTGACTAAGCTTCAGACCAAGCAGGATTGGCCAGTTATCATGTGACGTTGATGTCACCAATAAGCAATACTAGATGATGTCATCAATAATTGGGTTGTTAGTGGTGACGTCATGTACTGTTTTAGTATTTCCTGGTATAAAAGGTCACACTAGAACTGGTCAGTAAAATTGCAAGAGACATTGAACAACTGAGCAAAGCTTTTTTATCAATAATCTGTGAAAGAGTTTTCATACTTTTTCGGTATTTACATTGTAGTACCTTGAATAAATTATACCAAAAATGTCAGTTCATCTTTAGTTTTCTTGTTGCAGTTAACAATGAATGCAATCAAAGCAACATGCGAAAGACAAAACAAGACAATTATTACCAGAACGATAGAATCTACAATGGAAGGCGTAAACATCAACGATGAACTTCTCAAGAAACAACAAACTCTCATCAGAGAAATGAAGAAAAATACACATGGTTGGTATTTTATTCAGTTACTAGGCCAAATTTGATAAAGCCTAGGCCAGCTCTAATGAAGGTCTTGGGTTTGATTACCGGTCAGAGATTCAAAATCTTTAGTTCTCTCTCAGTCACAGATAGCATTCCAAATCGGCCCAGCATCTTTTCCATATAGGACACTGTTGTTACAACATCGTATTAACATCGCCATCGCGCCGACGTTGAAACGATTTGGAATGCTATCTGGAGTTGAGAGTCATTTGCTTTAGATGTTTACATTTTGAGCACCTTACAGTTAGTTCCATATAATATGGTTTACTCCAGACAGCTGTACTGACCTATAGATATATTCATGGCTGAAGCTATTACCGGCTAAAGCCAACTGCTTCAGTCGACTCCTAGCTTATAGTCAGCTTACACATTCCACCACTGAAAAAATAAACCTTGGTAAATGTAAGAAATGTATCTAATATATCATACAAATGTATTTGAAAGTACTTTTAGATCCGGCTTTGAGTAGCCAGCTATAACCAGACAGTTCCGTTTAGCAGCAGGTAGCATCGTATAGCAGAAGTTGTCTAGCTTTGTCTATGGTTTACTAACTGTATATTGACATTGCTCCTGTATCAAGAATATCGGTTCGCGATTGGCCCGTTGCATGTTTGGCATTGGTATATCATGGAATGTGACAAATAAGGCTATAGATGAAATTCCATTAGTGTATGCAAAGGAAAAAAACCAAAAAACAACTCATCCTGTTGATCCTGATTTTACAAATAGTTTTAGACTGTTACATATTTCTTATAGCCAGACTTCATGATGAAAATGAAATGTTTAATTACACCTCCTTTTTTGTTCCAGTTTTTATCTTACTGATGTATGACAATGACCTGAGGAATTTTCTGCTCAATGCTTTGGATGAAGGAATGTTCAATGGGAAATATGTCTTCATTTCCATAGATGCTGATATTAGTGAGTAAATATGTCTATCTATCTATCTATTTATCTATTTATCTAACTATCTATCTATCTGTCTATCTTTCTGTCTATCTATCTATCTATCTATTAATATATCTATCTGTCTTTCTATCTATCTATCTATCTATCCGTCTATCTATCTATCTTTCTCTCTGTCTGTTTATCTATCTGTCTATCTATCTGCATATCTATATATATATATCCATATATATATATATATATATATATATCTACATATATGTCCATTTACATGTATCCTAAATTATGTAGTATAAATAAAGTGAAGCTTATGACTTTCTATTTGAAAAAAATTTGAATTTAAAGCTTTATATATATACAATTGAAAATATTATTGTTCGAATCTCCCATAGAATTAATCCATCTTCTGATCCTGCATCTGAAAGTAAAGAAAGACAGTGTCATTCCTATTGTTAACCTGAGTCAGTTTCACCGTTTAGTAGCTCTTCAGTGATTGCTGTTTTGAAGGTGATGTTTTTTTATAAGGCGTTCCATACAATTGGAGCAAGACCTCACATTTTGAATGACTTCTTTTGATTTCAGGCAAAATCCATTCAGCATACAGACCTAATGATGTGCGCCGTTGCTACGAGGGTCTCATCTCTGCTAACTTAAGGGTCCCACGTGGGAAAGAATGGGGGCAATTTGCAAAAGATGTCATCAAAGAATTTCAGCTTGAATCAAAATTCAATGGATACCCTAAATTGGATGATAATGCTACTATTGACATGGTCAGTCAGTTCAGTCTGTCAGTTCAGCTATCATACACTTTATCCGGCATAGCACAGGCGTTCGCCAATGTGATTTCACACTAGCAGTTCTTAGGGGTAAACACTATTACTTGTACTATACTAAACAATAGTGTTTTTACTACTATGCGTTGCCACCGCACTATCACTTTGGCGAATGCCTGTGAGTAAAGTAATAATTATATGTCGTTGCTTTTCTTTCTTGCTTTTTTGCATGTTGTCCATAATTATGCCATCCATTACTTGCACCACACGAGTATACGCAACACATGCTTAATCCATAATCAGATCAACCTCAAGCCACGACTTAACCAACGTTGGACAATTATCAAATCTGAAAATTAATATTGAATATTATTTAAATTTATATGCTAAAGCTATACAACATGCCAGCAGCACTCATTCTCTAACTTGGGTACATCTACGGAAAATGAAGTTGATTTTTCACTGTGATTTTAAGGAACATTTGTTTAACATTAATTTTAAACCTGTATCATTCTCTGCCAAAATCAACAGATAACTTAATATTAACATTTACTCTCCAATCTGAACACCCAGATTCGTGTTGGAAAACACAAACTGAATAGCAAAGCAGATAGTGGCTCTCCTTGCGTGACTCCTTTAAATGTTGTCAAAGCTATCAGTCTTTTGTCACTCACTTTTGCAGCATACATTTGATATGTATTTGATACCTCTTACCTCTATTGCATCATAGGCATACTAGTCTTATAGAAATCAATAAACATTGCATGATCAAGGCAGGAGCTGGTAGCTCTCAAACCACTTTGTTCTTCTACAGTTAATCAATGCAAAAGTTACAGTAAAAAGAAATATGATGACTTTCTCATTATCATATTTCTCTATCATGCATGATAAATTGTCACATCATAAAAAACATGTATTGATAGTATTAATTCTAAAGAAACATCACACGAACGATAGGCACTGAAATAGCATATTTTTTCTTTGATCCAATTCAATTACTGGTTTATGACTTTCGTTGTAGAATAGATCAATACATTACTCCGAAGAGCTCATTTGTATCATCTGTTGTCTGAACGCTACATTGAAACTGAATGCAGGGCAGTCCAGGGTCTCCATCATAATTGCATCTTCTCATTTCATTTATATATTCTAAAATGTATTATTTATAAATTATGAAAATAAATTGATCTAAATCTAAAATCTAATCTAAATCTAAAATCTAATTTGACATCTCATGCCAGTGACATCCCAGTTGAGATATTATATAGTTTGTGCCTGGGCTAGGATTTGAACCTGGACCCTCCAGCTGGGCCTAGCCAGGGTTTTGGCCACTAGCTGCTGAAGTTAGTTCCATTACAAACGGCCTGTCAAATTGAACCTAGAAAAAGCTAGACAATTTCAGCTGTACGATGCTACCTGCTACTAAACATAACTTTCTGGCTATAGCTTGCTACTCAAAGACGGATCTAAAAGTAAATATTTATGATATATTAGATAACATTTTTCAGTGGCAGTAGGTGTAAGATGAATATAAGCTAGAAGTAGACAGAAGAGGTTGGCTTTAGCCAGTTATAGCTACAGTCAGGAATAGATTGCTACAGCTGTCTAGAGTCGACCACATTTTATGAAACTAACTGTATCTGTTATATCAAATACTGAAAATTTCAGCCGTCGAAATGCAAGTTACTTAACTCAAAATGTAATGCATATTTAAACTGAAACTTTTAAGTCATCACTGAATTCATTAGGACCAGGAGAAAATGATGTCATGGCACACCATATATAATTACTGTATTTTCAGGGCTTAGTTTTGACTAAGTCTAACTTGTTGTCAAAATGGTTGGAAATTGTTATTCAAAATATCTAAAACGTTTTAAGTTATTTCAGCTGCTTTGACCAACAAAGAAGTCTGAGAGATGTTTAGTGTGCACATAGTAGCAATTTACATTCTAAATGCAGGTAGATGCTCATGCTGGGATGCTGCATGATGCCTTACTGATGTGGGCCTATGGAGTGAATGCCACTCTGCAGCAGGGAGGACAGATTAATGATGGGATTAATGTCACGAGGAATATATTCAACCTCACTTTTCAAGGTAAGATGGAACAAAAGAAAAAAAAAATCAGCATTTTTGACAATGTCATATGTCACACTTACCAATGCTTCTACCAATGGAGCTAAAGAGAAGTTCCCACTATCCATTCTTCACATACCTCATGCACTATAGGGTGCGGCATAAAATCTTGCACCAGCAGCTACTGCTACCTCTTTTGCTATTGCCTCAATTGACAGTGATCGCATGCAGCTGCAATCATACACCTGGAAGTAATAATAGTCCTAAATTATTTTTTTAAATATATTTTCTTGTTTCCTCAAGAATTATAGATAATATGGATCTAAATATAGCACTTGCACATTTATCACACCTTCGGGTGATTTTCACCTCAGCTTTTGCAATACAAGCATTAGATTATGTCACTGATCATACAGATGTGTTACAGACACCTTTCGTGACATTTGCTGCCCAAAATAGGGCAAATAGATTAATTTTTAATAAGAAGGTAGAGCATTTACACCTTTGAGGCGGAAAGTGCGATTTTGGATTTTGATCAATTTTCTGTCTTTTCTGTTTAATTAACTGGCCAATCCTCCTGAAAAACATGTGATTATTTTCAGATTAGTTGTAGATTCAAAACGTCCCTCTGGAATGCCATTATATTTCTCCATTTTAATTTTATGACCTTGCTGAATCAAAGCTGGAACCAACCTTCCTATCATCTAATACCATGATATATATATGCACATATAGAAAACATTGAAGGAGGATTCTGTGCAAATATTATATTTTCTGTGGCTTCAGAGGTGTAGTTACTATGAAATCTCTAATTTGTAAATTTTTTGCAACTAGAGACACCATGCAAGCAGACAGAAATAGTGTCACTCAGAACAAGCCCTGCAGCATGAACCATCTCTATAATTCAGATACTGATATTGTCTGACATTGTAAGATCAAAAATATCACAATGACCAATTGCTTATACCCCTTACTAAATGTGGCAAAACTTTAAAAGACTTCATAAGCATTTGAGTAACCTAGTGCTATCCCGAAAGAGGAGATGCCTGGTGCAAGATTTTAGGCCGCACCCTGTATATGACATTGACATTCTTATCAAAGTGATGATAACTGTTCAATGAAGCTGAGTCAGCTAATACAACCAGCTGGCAGAGGCAAATATAATGATGAGATGATAAGGCTTGGCATCCGCAACATGTTAGACATTTACCCCATGGGGTTGGTCTTTTACTTGCCTCAGCATAGACACCGAGTACAACTTCAAGGCTCATCCAATATAAAGTCTCATGCAATCAACATCCAGCTAAGATGTAGCTCATGAAGAGTGCTCTGTCTGGGGATCAGACCCGGGACCTTTAGCAGAGCTGGCCAATATGGAATTGGCAGATGCCTCAACCATGAATATGGCCACCCAGCTACCAACTGTGCAATTACGTATTGTTTTACCTGCCTCTTAGTTGCTGGCTATCATTTATTTAAATTTAGTATTCATCAAGACCTTAAAGTTTCTGAATAATAATAGGATGACGTCAAGGTCAAATAATTATATTATTAGATTTTTTTATTTTAATTTTTTTTTTATTGCAATTGCAGGAATAACAGGAACAGTAGTAATAAACTTAGAGGGTGACAGAAAACCTGACTACACCATAGCCATAATCCAGGATGGCCACTTTGTGAAATTAATGGACTGGTTGGCAGCTAGAGAGACATTGGTCAAGATCTACAATGACCACAGGGCTAAAGAAGACTGGACAGGGATCAAGTGGCCAGGGGAAGTCACTACCCCTCCTATTGGAAGACCAAATTGTGGCTGGGATGGGGAGTACTGCCGAATTGGGGTCATTGGTGAGTAGAAAAAGTTTAAATTAGTATACACTCAAAAAATAAAAGAAGCCAAAACCATGGATGAGGTTTTGCCCATGGTATTTAACAAGCCAGTGGGTAACCCAGTGAGCCACAGAGTGAACTGATTACTAACATTTGAATCTAAGCCCATTCATTTACAAGCCATCTATAAATAGAACTGCTGCTTTATTTTGATCCTTCAACCACCACCTGGAAATAGCACCATGCCACTTACAGAGGAACTTGGGGCTAACCTGGAGCAATTGATTGATTGATTGATAAAATATATTTATTCAGGGTAATAATTCAGATAAAAATACTGTTTTACAATTGGCCCTGACAACAATAAAATCAAATATGATATAAATATAAAACTTAAAAAGAACATGAATCAAACGTTGGTAAAAACATAATGCTTCAAGTGCAGCTTAAAAGTGAAAAGTGACATGATTTCTTTAAAATTATTTGGCATATTGTTCCATAGACGACTACCTCGATACATAAAAGAATTCTTAAAAACATCTTTTCTAGGGAACGGAATATATACATTATTAAAATCATTAAAACGTGTGTATCTCTCAGAGACCTCATTTGATGGCATCTGTGGTGTAAGGGTTACATGGGTAATTGTGCCACGTGCGTTTGCCGTGCGTTTCCCGTGCGTTTTCCATGCGTTTATCCAAACGCATGGGAAACGCACGTGGCACATTTGGCCATGTAGCATGGCTGCTTTCTGTGTGGTTACCAGAGTTCGATTCTCACTTCTTCTCGATTTTTCTAGACTGAAGCTGAGCTTAACCCCTCTGAAGAACCTTTCAAAATTGAAATACATATGAGGCAGTTCTTTAGGGCTTGGTGGAGACAAAAAACCTCAACATGCACGAAGAATCCATGGGGTAGTTCACAGCACACATGGGTGCCTAAAAAACTTCATTGTACCTTTATTTTTTAGACTATATGATTAAAAATTAATGTCTACTTGTTTTTCATTTGTATTCATACCGAACATGAGCAACATACAATAAATGAAAGGAATATTACAGATATTTGATACAAGTCAAACCTGCCTTTTCTATATCTTAATGATACATTTGTTATGTTTGGATTGCTACAGGCTATATTTTTCAATATCATAATTTCTGTGGCATTCTCTGACCACGACGCAGAGAGTGGTTTTCATCAGTTTTAAAGTCGATCGATCGTGTCTCATTTTCAGAAAAACATGGCCGATGGGTCACAGTGTGGATACCAGTCATGATCGGCGTCTTTGTTTTGTTGATATTGATCATAGCCTTGATACTTATAAGGTAAGTCGTAGACTGTGAATTACCATAACGGTTACTATTGCTTCTTTTTACTTTTACTTTTAAAAAGTATGATATAAAACAAGATAATGCAATCATGTTCAACTGACTGTAACATTCAGAAATGCTTTGTTTGTGGTAATTCCTGATAAAAGAATTAAATAAATAAAACGCTATTTCTAATAACTATGTAAATTAGTATCTGACTGGAATCTCCACTGGGTGGCTCCCCAAAAGTGACGTGTCTGTCTTAGGGGAGTCTTCCAAAGGCACACCTAATTTCTATACACAATTTTATATATTTTATTTTGTAAATTGTGCCCGAATAAATCATCCTCATCATCTTACTTGTAATAACAAAATGCAAGAAAACATTTGCAGACCTACTCGAATAACATGCGATGTCAGCCTATGGCGAGAAAAACATCGGTCAGATGTCGGCCAGTCTGCCATGCTATCTGGGTATGACATAACGTGAATACTATCTTACATGTATCTCTTGTAGGAGAATGAAATATGAACAACAGCTAAAAAGTTCTCTGTGGAAAATCCACTGGATCGACATACAACGACATGACATGAAGCGACAAGGGGTATGTAACTCGGAAGCCACATTTCTAACACCGATATCATGCCAAATCGAGCCAACATTAGGGTGATTAGTTCCAACATAAGCCAACACTTAGCTGACGTCAGACCAACATTGAGTCATCATGGCATACCATAAGGGATAAACAATTGTGAATTTGACACTAAATGTTCAAAATAACTGAATCATAAATTCAACATTTGATTATTCTTTATTACCAGTCGATATACGCAAGCCGCATTGGCAGGGGAAACATCGCTACCAGTAGAGTTTCTGTGAGATCCACTAGGAGCAACAGTAGTACCGCCAGCTGGGATAAGTATCATTTCATCTCATGGGGAAAATACAAGGTTTGTAAAGCTTAAAAACATTTGCAAATTTCTTCAGCATTAATCGAGTTGCAAATTTTAGCAGCAATTTGAATTCTATTTACGGATGTAGGTTTAAATAAAGTTTAATTCATAAATTTTATTCGAATCGGTAATTTTCATAATTTCAGGGGAAAGTTGTTGCCATCAAGTTTGTGGACAAGGCTTCTGTCAACACCCAAGACCGAGAAATTCTGAAAGAGTTAAAACAGGTAAGATGATTTTCATGCCAAACTGACTCAAGATCAACATATTTCAACACTAATCTGCCAAATATTGTCAATCTTGACATGGTATTAGGTCAAGGTGGTGGTGGTGGATTAGGGCTTTACATCCTGTATTTCTGCACCTGATGGGCTAATTAGGACAGGTAGGGACCATGGCAATGAGACGAAGGAGAACAGCCATCCAACATAGGCTCGACCGGGAATTGAACCCGGGACCAATTGGTTGGAAGCCCAGCGCGCTACCACTCAGCTAGGCTCCCACCCTGGTATTAGGTCAACTTAACAATATCAAGTTCATATATAATTATGATTTGAAACATTATTTTTTCATTGTTCCAGATGAGAGAGGTCATCCATGACAATGTCAATCAGTTCATCGGGGCCTGCGTAGACACTCCTATTTGCATTTTCATGGCGTATGCGCAGAAAGGCAGTCTGCAGGCAAGTCAGTTTTAGAAAGTAGGCAATTTTGTTCCATTTCCAAAAAAAAAAGTAAATCCCTTCACATGTAAACAACATACGGGTAATCACAACATAAAAGCAAAAACCAATTTTTGGACACTATAGGTGATTCCACAGATTGTACATATCCCACACTCTCGTAATTAAGACTGACATGTTGTTCAAATTGTTCAGCTTTTGTTGACGTTGTAAATTGGTGATAATTTGCTTTATTCGAACACTAGGATGATGCAATCATTTGGAAATTATATTTTAACTATTTTAACTGTCAAATTAAACAAACCACAGACAGGACAAAGCTATTTCAACATTAAATTTATTATCCACTAGGGGGATTGAAGTTTGCGCATACTGCTCCCAGAATGCCTGGTCTGCTGGGAATTCTGGGGGGAGTAGGTGCAGTGTTTACAATGTGAAGTGTAGGGAGTGAGACTTCTTGATAATCTTTGGTGATTCTATAGGGCTGTTCAGTTTCACATGTGACCTAGGACCAAAGACCTGGAAATAACTCAATGCATGATGTCACCAATACACAATACCAGATGACGTCATCAATAATTAGTAATGACGTCATGGACTGTTTTAGTACTTTGGGGTGCAAGGCACTATGATTAGTTTACCTGGTTTTCAGGTCGCGACTGGTCACGGTTTACGCTATTTCCGAAATTTTACCTTTTTTTATTTGACAAGTATTTAGACAAGAATGATCGTCCACCTTCATCGCCAAATTTTACGGCCTCTCAGCCAATCAGACGTCTCGAATCGTCGAAATAAGCATACGCAAAACGTCGGACAAGATATGCAACGCCAAAAACGGAACCAACCATAGTTCATAGTGCCAGGTCACACAAAAACACAAGAACTGGCCAGGCCTATTTATGATCACTCGGTTATTCTTTATACTAGTTTCTCAATTATCATTCTGGTGATGGCATGTAAGATGACGTTGTATTACGTCAATATTGCTTTGTCTTATATACACATTATTGTACTTCTGTACAAAATAAATGCTTAATATTTTGTAAAGTTTTGGATATATTGTTAACATTGAATATTGCAGGATGTGATTCATTGTGATTCCGTGAGTTTAACATGGGACTTTAAGTTGTCCTTGGCAACAGATATTGCTGCGGTAAGTGAAAATATTTCTGATAATGTCGTTTGTATAGCATACTCCCATGCAGCTACACTGCCCACACGCCCCAAGTCGGTTACTATAATTTATTCAAACCACTTACCTGCCTCAACCAATCAGCTTACTGGCGGAGAGATTTTTGGCAAAAGCTACGCTAAGGAGGTCGGGGCAAGAACCAGGTCATCATGAATATTCATGACTTGACCTACTATAGCTACGCGAGGGAGCTGTGTTGTCAAGGGTTGATTTGTCAGGGTGTTGCATAGCGACTCAGTGTAATAACTGGCCTGAATGCAGGCAATTTGACCAGCTATCACAAGGTAAAATGTATGTAATAAGTTTGCACTATGCAGCAAAGCATGACATTTTACCAAATCAGGCTTAAAAAATGTCAACATTGGTTGACGGTGCCAACATTTTGGATGATGCGGCATGTTATCGGAGTATATATCAAATATGGAAAGCGTCAGTGATTTACAGCCAATTTCACAGAGTTGAAAAAAACTGCATATACTTGGAAGTTAAACTTCAGATGACGCCATGTAAAGCCAGGATTCCCATTGGCTAAAGCAGTCCCTAAACCAATAGGATTCCTGAACATGACGTCCTCTGGAGTTTAGTTTCCAAGTCTATGAGGTTTTTTTTTCCAAATTGACTGTAATATCACTGAAACCAGTCTTAGCGTCAAGTTAGCTAATTCACCTTACCACCCAACTGTCCAATTGTTGATTAACAGGAACCCAGATAACATGACATCGGCTCCACTTTGGCCCGTTATTGTAATCGTCAGCTCATTGTGGGCGGCAAAACATAGGCCTATGAAGTTGCTCTAAAGAGTAGTGAGCCCAAAATTGGGTAAATTGTTGCTTGTTATATGTGAAGCAATAAATGGCACAATTCAAATTTTAGCTATGTATTTTTTGCTATTTCCAGGGCATGCAATACTTACACAGCACCCCTATAGGTTCCCATGGACGATTGAACAGCTCCAATTGTGTGGTAGACAGTCGGTGGTCATGCAAAATCACAGACTATGGGTTAACTTTATTCAAGGCTCCGGATTCATCATTCAAATCTCATTACGAAGCAGTTGCGACCCAAGGTGAGGTTATGTAATATCTGTAGATTAATCTATCCATCTATGGAATTATCTGTCTGTTCATCTGTTTGTAGTTTTTACCAATATAGGGCTAAACATCACACCAGTATCAAGAAAAAATGATAGATTACTCTCAATGAAGATACAGCGTTGATAGATCGCACGCCGAATTTCGATATGTCTTGATAACTGAAGTTTGACCCTATGTCCCTAGACCATACGTTTTTTTCTAATTACTGGGTGTCCCAATGGAACAAGAATATTCTTTTTCAAGAAAAGAATAGATGCTTGGTGTTGTATGTAGAGTGCCCGCAGCACTAGGCCTACAATGTGAACACTTTAATGCATAGGGAATTCCTGCCAAAACTGTTTTAACTTGCGCTTTCATACAGTTTTGGGAGTACAGCTATAAATGGCACACTGTTAGAACCGCGATGCAAAAGCGGAATTTACAAACCAAATTTGGTGAAAATCCGACCAGTAGAAGTCGAGAAAAATTAGATTATAGTACACATTCAGGCCTCGCAAAATCCCCCTCCCTGCCTACGCTGCTGCTGCGTTGACGCATATATTCTCAAAACTCAGAGGGTTCGTTCGCTTAAATATACCTGGTCTGTCATAGAACATAGTATGATAGTTCTAAAGTTGTTAAAGGCCTAAGCCCAGGTATAAAAAAAGGGAAGGTAAATGCAACATAATTTAGCACAATCTTCATTTCAGCTGATTTATGGAAGGCTCCGGAACTGTTACGACTAGATCGACCACATTCTAATGGAACAAAGGAAGGCGACGTTTATTCTTACGGAATCATCTTGCAGGAAATTGTTATGGATGGAGGACCCTACTGCACTAATTTCCCTGAATTGGAATGGGAAGGTTGGTTTATATAATTATTTTCTTGATCACAAAGTTAGAGGATACGGATAAATTTCTTTGTCTACTGTGCATGCCACTATGAAGATGAGTACAGCATGGTACCAGGTCTTTGCTTCTCTGAAAGCATACCAGAGGGCGGGGGTATGGCTCAGAGGTAGCGCTCTGGGCTTCCAACCACTGGGTCCTGGGTTCGATTCCTGGCCGAGCCTAAGTTGGATGGCTGTTTCACCCATCATCTCATTGCCATGGTCCCTGCCTGTCCTAATTAGCTCATCAGGTGCAGAAATACAGGAGGTAAAGCCCTAATCACACACACACACTGATAGCATATCAAATATGCAATAGGGCATGACAAGTGCCAACATAGGTCCAACTCTTGGCGAACATTGAACTGACGGCGCGGATTGCCGGCCAACATTAAGTTTGAGTTTATTTTTTCACATTTGTTATCAATATACAATTTACCAATTAATCTGCATCTGCTAGGAAGCATGCTTGTCTTTAGCACATACCAGCACAAAATACAATAAAATTAATAATAAAAATAATGAAATAATGATGAAATAATTAGCATTTTGATATGGGAAAATTAATAATTTAGGAGAAAAAAAAACATTGAGCTTACAGATTAGCTAATGACGCCTGTAATCCAGATATTTGTATCATACATTACAAGGTTGTTGGAATGTATTGTGATAAAAGTTTTGTTGTACTTGTTGCTCTTCAACTCTTGACATTTGTTTTTTCATTATCCTGGTGATCACTGTCTGACTCTAAGGTAATTTCATAATTTATTGCTGTTGCTTGTAGATACAATAGCGACTGTCAGAGAAGGAAAATACCCTCATTATCGACCGCACATACCAAACGATTCCTGCAGTGCAGCTTGGAGGAATGTTATGCAAGCATGCTGGTTGGAAGACCTGGAGGATAGGCCAAACTTTGTGTAAGTACTTATTTGCTGTTTTTTTCTTTCACGGCACGAATGCTTTTTCAACTGCAAAACATGCCAGGAAGAGGCAAAATCTTTTTCGGAAGCACTATTTTACCATGAGAAAAGCCGCTTATACCAATTGCAGAAGTGTGGCCCACATCCAATTTTATTCTACTACCGTGACAGTGGAATCCTATATTGAAAGCATTTAGGCATCTACTCCTAGCAGATTTCATAGACATGGAAACTGAACTCAGGAGGACGTCATGTAAATCCAGGACTCTCATAGACCTAGGCAGTCACTCAACCAATGGGAGTGGATTCACATGTCTTCTGGAGTTGTTTCAAAGTCTGTGTCACATTAACAGAAATCTTCTCTCACTCTCTCTATGAGTTCTACTGTAAGATATCCTTAACAGTAAGAGCCATGCAATTAGGACCCATTCAGTTTTGTAATCTCACCATTGACATACAATCTCTCCAATGAGCACCACAGTCATTTAAAGGTGACACTCTAATAAAATACTTTTGTTGCTTGAGTTTTAGGTTGCTACTGTCTTGCATACCATCTACAATGATGAAATTTACACAATTTAATAGTCATAAACAGGTACTATCAGTAATTTGGAATATAATATCATACTGTGTGTGTAACCTGGCACCATATTTTACTATACTTCAGTGAGATTTAAACCAAAATCTGACTGAATACAACTTATTATGAGCATCAAGCCAAAGTAAAGACGAGTGTCAATGTACAAACCTAAATTCGCAAAAGATACTGAAGTTATCATCAAAATTATTTTGCTGATTTCCAGTAAAATCAGGCAACAACTGAAAAATATCAGTGGAGGGAGACGTGTGAATGTCATTGACAACATGATCAACTTGCTCGAAAAACATGCGGAGAAAATGGAGGACCTTGTTGCAGAGAGAACGGAAGAGTTGCAAGCCGAGAAAAAGAAAGTCGAAAACCTGCTGTACAACATATTACCACGGTAGATTTGAAGTTTCTATTTATGTTACTGCCAATATCATACACTTGGAGGCTTCACTCCAGAGGACGTCATGTGAATCCGGGACTCTCATTGGCCTAGGCAGTCACTCAACCAATGGGAGTCCTGGATTCAAATGACGTCATCTGGAGTTTAGTTACCACGTTTATGGGATTGATTCCAAGTCTATGAAATTGACTGTAATGTACATCGTAAGCCATGGCAAATATAATTTTTCAAGTAGGTCACACCCTTCTCGCAGGGTTTTTAAGAGTATATTGATTCAAAACTTTTTTTGATATTACACTGACTTCGATAACACCCAACATTTTAATTTACCCATCACATTTAAATTATTATTATATCCTAGAAATAGGTATTTTAAGCAATTGGTAGCAAACAGTATTTCAATTTGAAAAAATTTATGTGTTGACCAGGTCTGTGGCAGATGAATTGAAACAAGGAAAACACGTCCAGCCAGAATGTTTTGATTCTGTCACAATCTATTTCTCAGATATTGTGGGATTTACCACTCTGGCAGCAACAAGTACCCCTCTCCAGGTAATGAGTCCATTATTTGCTGTTTTTAGGGCTGGTCAGTTCTAGTGTGACCTTGTACCCGGAAATACAATACATGATGTCACCAATCATTGGGTTGTTGTGATGTCATGCATTATGCTATTACTTCCAGGTCCTAAGTAACACGAGAACTGGCCAGCATACAGTTAGTTTCATAAAAAATATTCGACAGCTGTAGCAACCTATTCCTGCTACACATACTCTTATATCCGGATTTGAGAAGCCACGTACAGCCGGACAGTTCCATTTAGTGGCAGGTAGCATCCTTTGACAATAATTGTCTAGCTTTGTCTAGGTTTAATTTGATAGGCCTTTTTAATGAAGCTATCTGTAGCCAGCATTTGGTTGGTGATGATCTGATCTGGTTCGCTGTCTCGGTATGTCTTGTACAAAATTGCTGAATGTTCAACATTTGATTCATGATTAAACACGATAAAACGATATAATTACTAACATTTGTTTTTTTTTAGGTTGTAGGTTTATTAAACAATCTATATTCCACATTTGATGAAGTCACAGATCAGTATGATGTATACAAGGTATGTTATTTATACCATTTTGAAACCATATCTCAGCGACTACTCTTCCATAAAATGTCTTAACAAAATCAATTCATGTACCATTTAAGGTAGAAACAATAGGAGATGCTTACATGGTGGTGAGCGGGCTTCCCGTTCGAAACAGCAACAGACATGTCGCGGAAATCGCTCTCGTATCACTTCACCTATTAGCGTCCATATCTTCATTTTCCATTCCTCATTTGCCTCAAGAACGGCTCAAACTTAGGATTGGCATTCATTCGGGTAATTAATAATATTCAATTTAGTTTTGTTGCATTCATTATTGGCCTGAGTATCAATTAGTCTGGTGGCCAAGGAGCCAAATTGGCAGTTAAGCTCATGCACACCAAAAGGTGTACATAATTTTTTCAGGGACCTATAATAAAGACAAACTTAATTTGACTGGTATGACTAGACACATGGTACTCGTAGTATAAATGTCGAAAGTCAAGTGGGTTTTGTTGATGTCACAATGAGTGTACTGAAATTCAGACTTGGATATCATGGTTACCAATTTACAAAAACTGCACCACTTTTGTCAACTGCATCCCCCAAAATTCAAATTTCTAATGTTCCGATTCCAATGATTTATAGATTGTTCATCCACCTTTCGGGGTGAGCTAAATCCTAAAATAAGCCCCTTTTTGGCCTTTGGCTCCAATACTTTACATAAACTATCACATCAGATCATGGTTGACCAGTGTTCGCTCTGTCTGCATGCTCAATGTCTACCCGATGTCACCGAGTTCAACCCAACATTGATCCAATTTGGCATAAAAATGGTACCAACAAATTTATCTGGTCTCGTTTTTCATGCAACATTGTTAAATCTTGTTTTATGTAGTTGTCAGGTACATCCACAGCATTGTGTGAAAATGTTGTTGAATCATCCTGTTGAATTGATGTAAATCCCCAGATATCATTCCAAATCGTTTCAACGTCGGTGGGATGTCGGCGATGCTAATACGATGTTGTAGCAATAGTAGCCGATATGGAAACGACGCTGGGCTGATTTTGAATGCTATCTGGGTCAAGCCTTGAACTAATTATCTTAAGAAATGACTTCCTTTTTTCATAGGACCTTGTGTAGCTGGAGTTGTGGGTACAAAAATGCCTCGATATTGTTTATTCGGAGATACGGTGAACACGGCTTCACGAATGGAGTCAACCGGAGAAGGTATTTCGGAAATTAATTAACTATTTCCTACATATATATCTAACCAAAAGTTTATAAGATACTAAGTCTGAAAAAAATGTATGTTAGCTTTATTAGAACCCAGATAATATTCTTATTAGCTGAACATAAGCACTGCGTTGCCCACAATTTATCGGCTTTGGACCAACGCCAGGCGGATCAGCCATGTTATTTTGGATTCAGCTGAACATTGACTTTAGACCAAAGTTCAAACGTCACCCTTTTTTGCTTTTTTGATTATCCAGGAATTGGAAAATAGAGAAAATATAAACACCTTTTACAGAAAGAATCAATTATTTTCATCATGTGTGTAGGTATGATCGATGTAGCCTTAGGTCCTAATTGGTAGGGTTGGTAACATTGAGGGACCCAAGCTGAGAAATTGTTGTATTTTTATTATAGCTTTGAAAATCCACCTCAGCCACACAACGGCAGAACTGCTTTCATCCATGGGAGGATTTTTTATGGAGACTAGGGGAGAAATCCATGTCAAGGCAAGTTTTAATCTCGTTATCTATATTGCATCAGCCCTTAACATCATAACAACATCATTTTATCACTTGCATATATTTGTCTTTAAAGCTGAACTGTCTATCAAATTTGCGATTTTGTAAGAATCAGTCAAATAGTTCATGAATAACCTTTATTAATCAAGGCACACTAAATTTGTGTGATCTAATGATTTTATCAGACATTAATTACTTAAAAATAAATTATACATTGAGAGAAAATCCAGACGAAAACATTGGAAACACAATGGAAATGACATCATAACCATTGTTCAGTATTGCGACATCATCACTGGGTTTGTTGACATATTGAGTTTTCGATGGCATGAAAAAGTAATATTTATATTATTTATTGTAAATTAAAACTAATTTGTTGACCAAAAATGGGCGTGTAATGGTCAATATATCATGAAACAAGAAGGCAGTTACTGTATTGATTTATATCATTACTTTCATGTCAAAATTTGACAGACAGTGCACACCTTCAAGATTTTGGCAACGATTGATGACAATCTTAATATTGTAGGCACTCTTGGGCTTAAATTGATAATAAGTCCCTAATTAATATTAATTACCTACGACCTCCTAGGAAAAGCAATGACCACTCTACAACAGAGCTACGTTTTGCCTACGTTTATCTAAGTTCCGAGTCAGCTGCAATGTCATATGCCACAGCTGATTGTAATATAATTGCAGAAGTTCTTAAAGTTCATAAAGATGCAATCTACGACCTCCTACGACGTCTTACGACCATCTAAGATGAACTACGATGCACCTACGAATTCCTAACTGAAACTTAGTTGTAGGGTGCGGAAAAAAGTTTTGAGTCGCCTCACAAACTATTTTGCACTTCACGACCTTATCCTGATGCCGACCTCTGACGATGCAGGACGAATTTGTTATTACTTCAAAAAATTTGAGAAGGGAGAATGTGGTGTGGGGTTGTCTGAACATACACAAAATGCTAATATCGATATATTAATTTTTTAATTTGATTTTCTGTTATAGGGAAAAGGAAATATGGTGACTCACTGGCTGGTGGGAAGTGAATATGACAGAAAAATATCGCCAAAAAATATACTCTCGAATAACCATTCCAGGAAATTACACAGATCGCTTTCTAGTAGTCCACAGAAAATCCATCATAATACAAATCCATTTTCCAATGCACAAATTATAGAAAATACAAAAATTACTGATTCGACTGACATTCTACACAGACATTCACAACCTCAGCCTATAACACAGGAATTCCCTCAAAAAACGGATATATCACCAAAAGCCAAAAATACAGGAAACTTCCAATACCCACCTTCCGGTGACGTCATGGACTACCCGAATTCAACTGACGTCACAAAAAACTACACAAAAGTAGTTTATGACAACAAAGCATTCCAAACTTGGGAGGAAAATGAATCCAACATGTTTCCAGTGCTTGAAATTAAACAAGAAATGGCATAACACATTAAATATTCGTGTTTTAGGTTATAGAGTAATACAATGTTCCCTGCACACAGTGACAACATGCTCTACAATATAGCAATGACATTGTGATTATAATCTGGCAACTTTTTTGTCAATTAACCATATCAATCACAAATTGCTCGTGTTTGCGGGGTATTGGCTAATTTCCAAGGTGAATCGCCGGGATGCATAAAATCATAAACTTGTGAAGTAATCAACAGTTCAAATGCGGGCTCATTTGAATCAAGTTGAGATTTAATATGATGAAGTTTTTTTCCTACGATATTTTCTTTTTGTACATCAACTAATGTTATTTTGTTATTATGTTGGCTCAATTGATTTGCAAAGAAAACTTTCAATCATGTACAATGTGTATGTTTTGATTTATAAACCAAGTACTGAACTAAAATAAGAACACATATTTACAGACTGCTAGCAATATATTTAGAACTGCTAGTAACTGCTGTCATGATCACTGAATAATTTTGTGTCCTCATAGATACAAAGTGTGTAAACCAAACAATATGAAAGTGCTATTTCATTGTGTTGTTGTAGCTTTCCAGAAGGTGGCAGTTTTGATCAGATAAACATGCGCCACCTGGTTGAGTTTCTGTAGGCTGCCCAATGTTTCACTTTAACTAAATTAATATGATAAAAACAGACTTGGGCTGTTGCAGTAACTTGGCAAATGAATAGTCTGTCAAATTGGTCCTATCTGGGCAAAACTATCCAAAACCCAGTGACAGCATTCCCGATCAGACTATATGATTTCGCTCAGCGCTTAAACTAGCAAATTACTGCGCTCGTTGAATTTAAAGTAGCGCCAAACAAAATAGTTCTTTAAATATTACCGAATCTTGCATTATTCATAATTCTTAATCATGTCGTTTTGGATACTAATGCTTGATAAAACTTATTTACACTGTCAAATTCCTTGCTGCCCACCAGGATTGTTCTCCCCTAGTCTGGCAGACCCTCAGAGATGTTGTCCTTATTAAACGCCCCCTAGTGGCGGAAGGTCTACATCGGAGATTGGCTGGGACTTGCCTAAGCGTAAACGTGATAGGCAGGTCGGGTCTACCTATCCCGCATGGCTGATTGGCTAAGCACTGAATTTCCGGATTGGCTGTGCTATTTTTAGACTGGGAAACACGTTCCGGTCCACGCATTTCCAATGCTAAAGCCTAGGATGCGCACGCACGCTACCGGGAGGAATCCCTCCTGGTTTATGGCAGCCCCTACCTGCGTACTGTGTCAGCTAGTCGCAGCGGGCCAGCGAACGTTGGAGACTGGCTCACCACACTGCAATTAGTTATCGCGGATCAGCCAACTAAGTGCTGCTTACAATGCCGGCCAAAAAAAAAACAAAGCACATGTATGCAAGGGATCCTATATATAAATGGCATTATCTGGTATACTTGAACAGTGAATGAGGCAATCAAGAACTGAATTGTAATTTGCTTTTTGTAAGTTTAATGGCAAATGGGGTAGTTCAGAATTAGTGACGGACTAAGGTGTTAAAATTAATCGGAATTGCAATTTGCAGTCAAATATATGAAATACTTTGTAAAAAAGTCAATTTTAGATAAAGATAACAAAAGCTTACTTATTTGAATCCATTTATTTCTTGGGCTACATTTAAAAGCCTAGACAATATATCATTACCATACAACAACATGGTTTTATCTACTGTTGTGAAATTGTTCACTTTGTGTAGCTTGTCAACATAAATATGAGACAATATGGTATCTTTATCTACAAATACTGTGCTTGAAGATCGGTCACACTGTATAGGTTTAGTGTCCCCGGCAATTTTTAGATATTTCACATTTGAAATATATCTAGAACTGCTGTCGTGCGACCGTATAATTTTGTCTCTGTTAATCTTTTTCAAAGTTTGCAACCCAAACAAGTCTAACGTGTTATTTCGTTGTGTTGTTGAAACTTTCCAGAAGGTGGCAGTTTTGATCAGATAAGCGCATGCGCCACCTGCCTGAGTTTCTGCAAACTGACTCAAAGTTGAATTTTTCGGTACAAGAATATCATTGATATTCAAGAAAACTAAATATTTTGTAGAATGTTTGAATTTTAACAGGCAGTCATTGTATGCGGATAACTTTCCTTGAAATTGGCTGATCTGTTTGATTTTATTTGGAATGTTCCATTCAAAAACTTTGAGTATTCCTAACTCGTTGTAATATTCCAGATATTTCTGCACAGTCTTGCCGATGTGATTGTAGTATATCGCAAAATTATCAAAACCAAACATTCTGTTGACTTCAATAAATTCTCGAAATTCTTGAAAATCATGATAGGATGCTGGCAAAAAAACACAAACAACAAAATCCATTCTTTTCTGCCTCACTTCTGGAATTCGTACTTTCCAGGCGCGCGTCACATTGGTACACGGGTCTGTAACGATGGCGACAGATTCTGGTTTTGCTCCGTGATCTACATCACAGGTTATGATGGCATCTCTGTACCTGAAAAATAAAATAAAATAAATAAATAAATAAAAATGAAATAAGAACACAAAAATGTAGCAGAATATTTTTAATGGCAGCATTGATTCATATAATTGTGGTAAATATTAATCCAATCATGTATGTATGTATGTATAATTTATTTAAAGTCGTTTTCAAGCTAAAATGTCAAGTAAATGAAATATTTAAGCTTACAATAAAATTTAAATCAATCAGAATTTGGTTGACTTATTAAAACTGGGTAGTCTTAGAAACGAAGGGCTTTTAATGAGGGGTTCAACTGTGATGTAATTGTACTAAATCCAATAGTGATTTACGTCTTTATGGTGAGGGTATGCATCATTTGTATCACATGAAATGTATAATACTTTATAACAGTCTAAAATGACAAACATGAGATAGTCAGTTCGACTATGTATCCCATATGTTATGTTTACCAATCAGTCTTTCTGGTGATCGATGCCTTAATTGACTTTGCTTGATCAGAAAATGCAAAATAAAGCATTAAATATTTACCTTAATGCAGCACTTTAATGATTTTCTAGTACCATCCTCAGAGTAACTTACTGTATTAAGATATCACTGAGGATGGTACTAAAATTCCACCTTACAATTAAGGCAATAATACTTACTTAAGTCTAGTGAAATTTAGCCTTAATAGTGATTTAAGTGTTCTTAATAGTGACGTAAATAAAACGTTGCATAAGACATAATTGATACTAACAAGTTACTGGATAGATAAAATAATAAATAAAAATTAACTGGCAAATTTATTTAGTGAATAGTTGTATTAGTTCCTAACAAACAAATTATCAAATTCGGTGGTAAAACCAAACTAATGTGTCTAATATTCCATATGTTTTAAGTGTTGATAGGCCTGAGCACACCAAACCATGGTGACTTTCTCATAGCTTTCAATTAACTGCGTTACAGCATGGTTTTGTTATTATTTACAGCTGTTGCACGTTTCCCGTATCAAAACCTTCCTTATACAATGGGAAAATTCTGTTGAGGGAATAATGAAAAATAATGAGAGTACACATTACTATGCCGAAACAATCACGTGCAGTCTAATTGGCAAAGTTCCCATTGAACTTAGTAAGTGCACTGGCAAAATAGTCAGACATGGTTATATGCACTGTATTCATGAACTTATAAATGATTTATTCCATATCGAAGTCTTGCTCATTAAATGATTGTGCAGAAAAATCCAGTTTAAATGATAAATAGTAGATAGATATTTAGACGATAGATGGATAGATGGATAGATAGATGAATAGATAGATAGACAGATAGGTAGATAAGATAGATAGATAGATAGATATGATATGATATAGCTAGATAGCTAGATAGATAGATAGATAGACGGATATATGGATAGATGGATATATAGATGGATAGATAGATAGATAGATAGATAGATAGATAGATAGATAGATAGATAGATAGATATATGGATAGATATATAGATAGATAGGTAGATAGATATAGATAGATACTATAGAAAGATAGTTAGATGGATATATAGATATAGATATAGATAGATATAGATATAGATAGATATAGATAGATATATGGATACATGAATAGATAGATAGATAGATAGATGGATAGATGGATAGATATAAAGATAGACGATAGATGGATAGATGGATAGATAGATGAATAGATAGATAGAAAGATAGGTAGATAAGATAGATAGATATGATATAGCTAGATAGCTAGATAGATAGATAGATAGACCGATATATGGATAGATGGATAGATGGATAGATAGAAAGATAGAAAGATAGAAAGATGGATAGATAGAAAGATAGAAAGATAGATATGGAAAGTGCAGCCCTCTAAGGCAAGTTCTTCCTGCTCACGAGAGTTGATTGATGAGGTGAGAGAGAGGAGGAGTCCATCCATGTTACACATTTACCCCATGGGTGGGATCTTTTATTTACCTCAGCATAAACACCTATAGCTATGAGAGACTATCTGATATCGGGGCATAGCAATATTCCAGTTCTAATCAATATGATTTTTTTTTTGTCAATTTATCCTAATGAATTGATATTTATAGTCAATAAAAGACTTGCCGCTTTTATATCAATCAATGTATGGGATGGTATATTGCGTTTAGGTTATTGATTTGAAAGGTCGATTTGTTTGAATATGTCTGGGGAATATTGAAATATATCATTTTCTACCATGTCCCTTCATTGGTTAATTTAACCCGTCACATCGATTTTCTATGGTTGGTCTTTCTGCTTGCCATTATCCTGCATATTGTTTTTTTTTTTGTGTAGCGCACAAATACATCAGCAAAATTTATGCATATAGGTGGACAGGTGGTATTGGCGTTTTATCACTCATAAAAAATGATTTTGATTTAATACCAAAACTTTCAAACATTTCACGTATTGTGCATGCTATAGATAGAAAGATAGATGGATGGATTTACGCCATGGGTGGGATTTTTTACTTGCCTCAGCATAGACACTGAGTGCAATATACTCTCCTGTATACACACCTTGCATTATCATGCTTATAAACTGGTTTTTGCTTGTGTATCATTATGGCAATTTTAGTTGACAGGATAACAAGTATCTTTCATAAAAAAGACATCATTTTATGGTGCAATTTCATAATTCCATTTGAAATATATCATTTTGACATGCATAGTCGTGATTTGAAATGCTTTCAAAGCATGTACATACATGTGCGTGCATTTTACAAGCAAATATGTTAAATATAGTGTAGACTATGATCTCTGAGGCGAACTGTTTCAGAAGTGAATTATTTTAATGGCTTTTTAATGGCAATCTTTTACTGTGAAGGTCAATGGTTTCCTATAGCATTCGAGCAGTTTTTAGACCAAGTCAACCATAAAATACAGCCTTGCTATTATGACCACCATAATTATATTAAATTTCAAATTTTGCTGGCCTGATGCTGAGGTGGTTAAAAATAATGTATACATCTCTCTCTATATATATATTCTTGTCATATTTATATATATATGTAATTCGTAATGCGTTAATTAAGTATGGAGTCTGTGATCCTCATGAATGAGCCCATTGACAACCGACTTTTCAATTACACCCTTGCCAGGCCTGTTCAAGCATGATTCTCTCTCAGCTCACCTGAGGGTATACCTGTGGAATTTATGTCAGCAACATGTTCAGACAATTCTATTATGGGCATGAAGAACTCCATACCATAATTTACTAATGCAATGCTATTTTTCCGATGTAATATATTATACAAATGTATAATAATTGGAAATAATAGAAATTTTATTAAAGAGAACTGCTTACATTAAGTCACTTTTTAAAAGTTATGGTTTGCCTTCTTATTAAAATATGTGTCTATTTTTTGCTTTGAATATATGAATGAATGACTTTATAAATTTTAATTTTATAGACATTTTGAGGCCACAGAGCCCACAGAATTATACATTAGATGTTTCGTATGATAAAAGAAATGCTAATGGTAAAAAATTAATAAAAATGCATTGCTTTATAATATCATAAAGTCTTTGGTCTAAATTTTAGTTGCTTGAAAAAAGAAATCTAGGCCTGATTTTGAGCGTCCATTTTGGTAATTTTCTTCAGAAGTTCTTTGGCTTCAATGGCAGTCATGCAGTTTTTAGCCTAAGCATAATAACTGCCTTGTAACTGCCCTGTTATTGCTACAGGGGCCTATAGATATTCACAGGAATTCTTAAGAATCCATTCATGCATGGCATGTGTTGTATTTAGGTTAATGTCCTTCAAAACTATATTGAAACTTTACAAATATTCCTTCCCTTCGTTTGAATGGCAATCTAGAGAATTTCTTTAATATTTTAAACATTAAAATTAAATTATTTGTTTCTATTAATATTATTATACTGCATTCAGCAAATTCATATAATAGTATTGATTTATTGATTCGTATAATTATTAATATTATCACGCTATTTGAAGATATTGATAGAAAGAGAATGTCTTATTATTATATTAACAGTCATATTTTGGGACAACATTTTGAATTAATAACTCATTTATTTCAAAAAAGTTAAATCAATTGATTTAATTGCAGCAAATATTCCGTAAGCTGAATTGCAATGTTATCTTAATAGTGAAAGGTTAACCTGTTCAATATAGACCATATCTGAGAATACATAAACGCATAAGTGTGATACTAATATTATATATTTATATATAAATAATATCAATCTTTTTACTTTAAATATTAAAAGCTTTTTCTAGCTCCGACAGTTTTTATGTGTATTGCCTAACATGACTCCATGTTTGTTTTTGCGAAAAAATGCTTTAAAACATTCATAAAAAGGCACTTGCCGACACGGCTCATGTCTGTGGCTCATGAAATTGAAATTCAGTGCACGATAGCTGTCCTGTTCTTCATCACTGACTCTTCAGTGAACTTAAATTCAGGTGACACCAATTATTTATGGCTTCAAAGTAAAAATTTATATGTCATGGTTGGTCACTTGTGCGTATGACCTGTGACCTGTGACCTGTGACCTTTCGCTCCTGGTGTAATATTATATAATGTCCTACAAAATTTTACCATTTTCAAATACTGGCTATATACGGTTAGTTCCATAAAATATGGTTGACTCTAGACAGCTGTCGCAACCTATTCCTGGCTGTAGCTATAACTGGCTAAAGCTAGCTGCCTTTGTCTACTTCTAGTTGATAGTTGGCTTACATCTACCACCACTGAAAGAACATAAACCTTGGTAAATGTAATAAATGTGTATGTACAACAGACTAGAATCTATTCTGAAAAAACTTGAAGAAATATGTGAAACTCTTAACCTTTAGGTCCGGCTTTGAGTAGCCAGCTATAGACAGACAGTTCCGTTTAGTGGCAGGTAGCATCGTATAGCAGAAGTTGTGTAGCTTTGACTAGGTTCAATTTGACAGGCTGTTTTAATGAAAAATTATTTCACCTTAAGATAACTTAATATAGATTTATTTTTAAAAACAAGAAGAGGTCATTTTCCAAGTGTGGTTCATTTTGAAAAATATTTAATGTAAAATATTGACAATATTACAGTTAATCACAAAAACTGATAAAGTCCTATGAAAATGTACAACTTCTATACTTTATTATTAGTGTAAAAGCATAAATGATAGATAGATAAGCACTGAATTACAGGCTGATATATACATTTAAAAAACACATTTATGCTACAAAATTAGTAAGAAAATCACAAATGAAAGTAGATAGTAATATGTCTCAAAATCTTTTTGACCCTTACCTAGCCAGTTTTGTCTAAAAACGTAGTCCATGCCATGCTTTGAACATGTTGCATATTGACAAGGAAGTTGGTCAGTGGAAGTTAAGTGAATAATGATATAGATTATATAAAGTTATATTGGCTGATTTACTGGTTAGTATGCTGACTAACTACCTGACTAAGTATCTGGTCAAAGTGGCTTTATGATTAGTCTAGACAAGGTCAAGATATATTAGTCAAAAGGTCTAAAAAGTGACTAAAAAGTCACTCGTTTTGACTAACTTCCTTCTCAAAGACATTTTCTTGTCATTGATTAAATAATATTCTGCCAATCTTTCCGATGAGAATGTTGGCAAAACTACATGGAGGCTTTCTTGGACAATTGAGTATTAAGTCATTAGCCAGACTGTCAGAATATTCGAGTCAAATCCATGTTTTATCAGCCATAATTTCTAACTTCCTAAGCGAAAACACGTGCCATTTTATTATAAAATTTAGCAATTTTGATGACACACATTCTAGACCATGTCCGATCAGGAAAATAACTATATACATCAAGCAAGTTTAAAATCCATCTTTTTATATTTTAAAGAATAGAAACTCAACAAGAAAAGGGGTTATATACAGTTAGACTATTGCAACGAGAGGGTAGAATGACACAATTTAGATCAAAAGGGGGTATATGACGGTCATTTACATATATATATATATATATATATATATATAGAATTATTTCTTCATGCAAAAATAGCATAATAATAATTTTACATGTTGTAAAAACAAATATATAAAATAATAATGAAATCAGGACAAAAATAATAATTGGTACATCAAAATTCTAAAATGGTCATAATCTCATTATAGTTAGTTAGATATAGATAGATAGACAGATAGGTAGACATATAGGTAGATAGATAAATAGATAAATAGATAGATAGATAGATAGATAGATAGATAGACAGATAGATATACATATATAGATAGATAGACAGATAGGTAGATATATAGATATATAGTAGATAGACAGATAGATATATATATAAATAGATATATAGATAGATAGATAGACAGATAGGTAGATATATAGATATATATATATAGATAGATAGATAGACAGATATAAAGATATATAGATAGATAGATAGATAGATATATAGATAGATAGATAGATAGATAGGTAGACACAACATAATTATGAGGTTATCAGTGGTTATGGGAGTTTCATTAGACATGACATTGTAGTTGTTACATTTCACAGGTTTTTAAGTCTTTTCTCCATGCTATGACTAACTGCTGCACCAACTTTCGTTAGGCTACATAACTTCAATTATATCCCCTAGCCATGTTCTATGTAATCGCCTTAACAGTTTTAGTCGAATTATATTTTTGACTTTTTTTGTTCTATGTGCAATGCTTGGCATTTCCTCCAGTTCCTTAAACAATATGATTTTTTACTATTGTCTCCGTGGTTCTGACATAAATACCGAAAAACGAATCTCCGCATTTTGCAAGTTAAGTTCTTTGATATATCAAATGAATTGCACCTACCTATATATCTGTCTATCTATTTATCTATTTATCTATCTATCTATCTATCTATCTACCTATCTATCTAAATATCTGTCCATCTATCTATCTATCTATCTATCTATCTGTCTATATATCTATCTATCTGTCTATCTATCTATCTATCTATCCATCTATCCATCTGTCTGTCTACCTATCCATCCTATCTATTTATCTATCTATCTATCTACCTATCTACCTATCTACCTGTATATCTGTATATCCATCTATCTAACTATCTGTCTATCTATCTATCTATCTATCTATCTATCTATCTATCTATCTATCTACCTGTCTATCTATCTATCTATCTATCTATCTATCTATCTATCTAACTATCTGTCCATCTATCTATCTATCTATCTATCTATCTGTCTATCTATCTATCTGTCTATCTATCTATCTATCTATCTATATGTCTATCGATCTCTCTATCTATCTGTCTATCTATCTGTCTATCTATCTATCTATCTATCTATCTGTCTATCTATCTATCTATATAATCTATCTATATTAATATCTAAATATCTGTCTAGCTATCTATCTATCTATCTATCTAACTATCTGTCTTTCTATCCATCTATCCATCTATCTACCTATTTATCTATCTATCTAGGCATGAAATACACAGAAAGGACAATTGATTCAATTAATAATTTAATCATTTAGTGATATCAAAATATTGCAGTAATGACATGCATTTCAAATCCCCCAATATTAAAAAAAACTAAAATTAACTAAACTTTTCTCCAAAGGGAATGACATAAACTGTTGTAAGTTTTTGTTTTACGTTTGCGCAGTAATAAAAAGTAATTTATTGCTCATTATGTCAAGCAAGGAAAAAGAAAAAGTGCAAACGTTGCAACAATATCATACTTACAGTGAAGAGTCTTTTTCGAAAACCAGTCGAGTGGTTGCCTTGGCAACTGCAGACTTTCCCATGTAGAAATACATGCAATATGTGTTGTTTCTGTTGCCATGGTAACTGTTTATGTTCACCATAGCAATGATTTTCATACTTGGTTTCTTGTTTTCTTCAATCAAGTAAGCTGAGTACATGTGCAACCAGTCTAGGTCATTTTTGTAAAAGTTTGTTTCGTCTAAATCCACAATTTCTGGGGATAGATTTAACACCATATTGCATTTTTGTTCAGTTTCTTTCATATTTAGTTTTGCTTTTAATTCAGATCGTTTAGTTTCGACAATATCAGAGTTTTCAGGTATTTTAGCGTATTCTTTATGGTGTGATTTGAGCAGCTCAATTCCCTTTTTGATTCCAGTTTGCTTCGGAATATCCATGGAATTTGCATTCTTTTTCTGCACTTTTTTGGCATTTTTCAATTTCATAGTTTCTTGTAATTCATAATTTTCATCTCTGAGTTGCATTTCATTGAAGTTGTAATATTCTGTCATGTCTTCGTCAATACCATTAATTGACTGATCAATTAAATAAAGTACGAATAATGAACACAGTGTTAATCCTAATGTGTAATGTCTTAAACAGTTTCTTCTGTACATTTTCATGGTAAATGTAATATTAAAAATGATGTATATTCCAAGAGCTAGTCCAGTATGAGCCTTAATTCGGAGCTCAATTTATGCTCAGAGTTAATGCTCTGCTCTTTAAGGAAGCGACATTGTGGGGCCAGTGGGGTTGAAATTTAATGGGGGGGGGGGGGGAGGGGGGGGGGGGGCACTGCATTAAATTCAATATAAGTATAGCAAATCTTTATAAATAAAGGGAGAGGTATAGATAAGATTAATTATGAATTATTATAGGTTAGGTCTCTGTTTTTGGAGCAGTAAAACTATGTTATTAACAGGAAAGAAGTCAAAAGGATACATATAAAATTATCAACAAATTAATTAGGTAAATAATGTATTATCTTATTTTATTTTAGTAATTAATTATATGTTAACTTTCTCATTCTAGTTTGTATGGCGTTATCTCTGTGACATTTTGTAAATGTTTGCATTTCTGAAAGGAAGAAAATATTAAATTTTCATTTTATTTTGCTGGATAGAAATATGGAAGAAACTTCAAAAAATAAGTTACTGTTACAAGAAGAAGGCATAGAAATGCATGGGCTATGTTGTGTCTTGTTTAATAATTAATGATTAATATTATTGCTGGTGAATAATAATGGCAGAAATGATGAGGACTTCAAAAGGTGTGAGATTAAGTTGGGGCTGGTATTAATTCCATAGTAACCTTTGGAATAAAATGGCCTTCAGGCAAGTTGAAATTTGAAATAATTCAGCCATTTTTCTGTTAATTATAAAATGTATATGAAAATTGCATTTATTTAGTTATATTTTATGTATAACCCTGCAAACAGGAACATGTTGTGACAATCATGCCACGACATTTGACTAATATTGTCACAATATTAAAGTATGGACTCTAAAACACTTGCCAGTCATATTTTCAAAAACAATATTCCCAGAACTGATTGCCAGAACATCTTGACAACATCCAGTATTGTAGTGCACGTTGTCACTGGGTGGACTCCCAACAAATATTGCAGCAATATCTGAGATGATATTCCCCACAGTTATAACTTATATATCAACACAACATTTAATTTGTCATTTCAACAAACATTATATAAATATATAGAGAATGTATTGTCATATTACAAAAGTGCTGAACCTAGAAGAGCTATATATGATATTTCTTATAAATATTTTACCAATTTTGTCATGTGCAATATCTTGAAAACATTATGCGTTCGTAGGGATTGAACTGTTGGATTAACAAACATTGAATTATTATATATAATAACTATAGGCTATATTGAGGCACTGTTTGTCTCATAAGCCAATGATCTTAATTCGTTTATTTAGGTTTGCTTTACAAACTGTTTTTAATTAAATATATTTTTATTAGTTTTTTTACTCTATTCGTGTTTTTTTTTTCACTTATGCGTTTTAATAAAATATATTGAAATAAGGCAAGTACCCCCATTTCCCAAATATATACGTTTTTCCTTTTTTGTCTTTTAAAACGTCCAACCCCCCCCCCCCCCCCTCCTTTAACAAATGCATTGAATTGCACTCTACACAGCAGTCACGCATGACTGCAAACCTGAAATTAGCAGCTCACTTCAACATGTGCAATACCCGTGAGCCCCATTCAAAAATAGATTGATCACCCCGAGTTCAAAGTTTCATGCATTTAATATAGAACTCCATATATGCTTCATAAATATTCTTGAAACCTCTATACGTATTTTGAAGTTTTTTTCTATTCTCCTTTGCAAATTATTAAAGACATATTTTTTTCCTTTTTTTTTTCTTTGCAGTTCTAACTGTCATGGGTGTATCCCTACTTTGATGTGGTGCATATGAATTGAATATAAAAAAATGAATATGGAAATTGTTCGGGGGTGGTTTTTTTGTATACATTATATGCAATAGAGAAAGGTTAAAAAGTATACATATAAAATTCTGCATTAAAAAAAATATTCTATATACCACATTGGCCAACTCTGCTGATGGTCCCGAGTTCTATCCCAACTCTTCATGAGCTACATCCCAGCTGCTGGATGTCGATCGCATGAGACGTTAAATTGGAGGTGCCGCATACTCGGTGTCTATGCCGAGGCAAGTAAATGACCCCACCCATGGGTTAAATGTGCAACGCAGTGTGGACTCCAAGCCTAATCATCTTATCGTTACATCTGCCTCTGGTCATATATGCTGACTCAACTTCAGGCCCAGTAGCATTGAAACATTAGATATTAGACATTAGACATTAGACATATGGTTCAGTAGAGACATATATTTAATATTAGTCAGGTGTAGCAACATTACCAGATATTTTTACGTACATTTTCACATGATTTCAGTTAGCCACGTTAAGTTTATTACAAGGAAGGGCAACTTATCATATATTAAATTGTATGTCAATGATATAATATAACAATATTATATAATAATATAACGACTTATTAAAATATATTACACTGTCCTGACTACAGCACAAATAAAGCCACCTCACTATTTTGAGTATAGGAAAAAAATGAAGCTATGCTATCTAATATGTATAGTGGCTTTTTAACCACTGAATGCCTACATTAGTAATTACTGGGTGGCCTCTCGATAGCGGTCTTAAGACCTTAGCGAGGCCTCCCACACATAGAGAAAAATACATTTTAAATATTTCTTTACTTGTTTATTTGTCTATTTGTCTATGTATGTTTCAAACAATGTCTGTATATGAAATGTGTGTCTCTTTGTGTAAATAAATGTCTTTGTCTGTCTGTCTTAGTAATCTGAGTGTGAGATACTTCATCTTATGAACACCAGGTGGCTTGTTAACCGAATCGAATGGTGTTCAACGACACCTGGTGGTTTCCAAGTACAATATCCCCCCCCCCCCCCAAAAAAAAAAAGAGAGAAAAAAAGAAGAAGAATGATCTGTGTACAGTGGTCATCTTAGTGCTCATCATGGGAAATTAGGTCCAAGCAACCAAAACTGACCATGTGACACAAATGTGGGAATCAAACTTCATGTTGGAGTAGTACTCAGAACTCAGAAAATGTATTATTAAGCATCATCTGTCAGCAAAATAATTTATGATCATTGTATTATCAAGCATCATCTGTCAGCAAAATAATTTATGATCATTGTAAAGTTCAGTCATAATCTCATTCCAATCATTTGTATATATATTTTCATTTTGTTATTGGTTTTTTATCAGTCGGCTAAAAGCTTTATAGCTTGTGTACTACTGTTTGTTTTACACAAAACAATTATACAATGGTTACATGTGAGACCTGAAGATAACATTTGAGGGTGTACATATCTCATGTCTTACAATGTAACCATTGTATAATTGTTTTGTACCACTGAACCCCATCCAAGTGTCAATAAAAAATTATCTATTGTGCAGCTATTCGAGATCTATTCCCCTATTACGATTCACTGGAATAACAGCGCTCCGTTTAAAACGTTCAAAATGTGACAAGGAACAAAATAATTTTGAGGAAAGCAACTCAAATTTCAATGGAGCCAGCAATGGGGAGGAATGTGAAGCCTAGAGGGGGCACACCAACCGTAATATATGAAAAGAAAAAGACAATATGATGACGTCACTAATAATTGTTACATTATAGCCCTAGAAAGAATAAAAGCAAATGACAGGACACCAGCTGTATTGGCAGAAGCAGAGGGCCTACAAACTAGAGATGCCTTAGAAATACCTCAGGCCTCAAACATGATACAATCCACGAATGAATCAATACAAGCATTGAGATCTGATGAGGCCTTTGAGGCAAAATTAGCTACTGCCAAATTTGTTGCTGAAGATCAGGGCACGGATACTGAATTTACTATTCAATGCAGTCGGCGTAGGAAATCAGTGCCGGACGAATTTGCCCCTGATGACCCTTTAAGGAATCCAAAGATCAGATTCAAAGTCAATGCGTACTTCGCAATATGTGACAGAGTTATTAGAGAACTTGACTCTAGGTTTTAAGATCTTCACCATTGTCAGGAAATTCTCATGCCTTCTTCCTGGCCAGCTAGGTGACCATGATTCATTCAAGGACCTTGCAGGGACCTACTGTAAGGTTGTTGACATGGAATGTGCCATAACTAAATACAAACAGTTTACCTCCCTTGTACAGGAAACTCCTGACATACAAGAGTTGGTCAATAAAACTTCTGTACAAAAAAATTGTGTTATTTTTCAAAAAGTCCAAACTGGATTTAACCTACCCACATGTGGCCATATTACTCCGAACTTTTGAAACAATTAGTGTATCCACAGCGGGTTCAGAGAGATCATTCTGTAAATTGAAACTGATAGAAGTTATCTCAGGTCCGCAAATGGGGGACTCAGGGCTATCTCTCATAGAACGATTTACTGAAAAAAGAAAGATAAAACTCTGAAGAATTACTGTAATTGTATTGCAGCTTATTGAGGAAGTACTATAAATGTAAAGAGGTGTTTTCCATTATTAGTGCAGTTAATTTATGTTTCAGTCAAACTTCGCAGACTGTAAGCGAACTATGATTGTAATTTCAATTGCATCTGAATACGTTTTCCTTAAAACCTAAACATTTTAAATATGTGTACATCCATTGATGTCTCCTCACATTGTTCTTATTCCCTACAACTTGTAAGTTTACTTTTATGTTTATTGTGTTTTACATTTTTGGATAAACAGTGATGTGCACGAATAACCCAATATTAACATTATTATCATCACATTTATATGAACTTCACCTAGTATTTAAAGTTTCATGCCATCAAAAATCCAATATGTTAGCAAACAAAGTGATGGCATCACAATACTAAAAAAATGGGTGATGATGCCATTTCCATTGTATTTCCAATGTTTTGGTCTGGATTTCTTTTAATGTATAATTTATTTTTTTGCAATTAATGCCTGATAAATTCATTAGCTTACACATATTTAGTATGCCTTGATCAAATAAGCTGATTTTCCATCATTTGATGAAGTTTTAGGGAATAAGAATACTTCATGTACGTGCATGAAATATTGTCGCCATAATAAATGTGATTTTTCATTAATAAGATGGTCTACAGAAACAAATGAAAGTCATTGGTGAATTTTATGCAGTGACAGCCTAAGATTGTGAATTGATGATTTTATCTCTAAAATTAACCCTCAAAATGCAAGACAAAAATGATTGTTATCAAGAGGGCTCCTAACATCAATGAATTTGAAATACAAATTGATTGATCATGTTTTTTTTTTTCTAGGCGAAATTCAAAAATAGCATTAGAATAGATACTTTATTTTCATCGAAATTTAAACATACATGGTTATTAGGACATTTCATTATGACACAAATATTTCGATGAGGGGGATGCACAAGAGTTTCGTGGAAACTATGTTTAATTGTGCATCCCCGCAATATTATTATACTAAATAATTAACAAAAATTATATATAATAATAAAAATAATAAAAAAATTATCTAAATATAATTTATTACATGTAAAATTAAAAAAGACATAAATGATATAAAGAGAAGAAGAACCTGCTGTCAGTTCTGCTTAGCAGACTGTTGTTCCCTAAAAGACCTAGCAAAAGCTTTTATATTATTTTTTAATAAAACAAACATGTAGCTGCTTTTCAGCCATTTGGTCGACCCCCTCTGAATTTTTCTATCTCTAGTTTTTTCTTGAATTTCTCCTTTTTGTTTTTCACCTCATATATATAAAACATGAGCTGCAATCCTCGCTGCTGGAGGTCGATCGTATGAGACATTGAATTGGTTGGAGGTGCCTTGTGCTTGGTGTCTATGCTGACGCAAGTAAACGACCTCAGCTGTGGGGCAAATATGTGTTGTGTGGACCTTAAGCCTTATCATCTCATCACTATGTCTGCATCTGGCAGCTTGTCATACAAGCTGACTAAGCCTCAGACCCCGTAGCATTAGATATTGAAACATTGGGATGCAAGCATGTTATATGGAGATAAAGGGGTACAGTAGAAATTAAGGATAGCCTATTTGGTTCAAATTAGCTGGTTATCGAGGATATACATGTAATTTCGAATCCAAAATTAATAGTTCATACATGGCAAAATGTGCCACATGCGTTTTCAATGAGAAGGATAAACGCATCGAAAACGCATGGTTTTTAGCTAATTATAATGAGGCAAAAACCTGCTTTTTCCATGCGTTTATCTTAACACATGGAAAACGCATGTGGCACGATTGGCCATGTACCAGAGTAAATTTTTGTTTTCATTGATTGAAGGGTGAGAGTTATACAAATATTTTGGCATGGCACTGACACGGACAAAATTGCCAAACATTTATAGACCGTCATGATTAACCTCTAGCTGTATACATATATTAATTTCACCTCATTCTTTCTTCATCACACGTATAATTAACACTCTCTGCACTTAGAATATGTAACATCTTTCCTAATGACTTAACAATGTCTAATTTCCATATGAGAGGCTTCACATTTATCCCTCTCTAACAACAATAGGATACCCATGATGCATCACTCCAAGTCTCTGCACCCCTCTCAAGACCCATTTATTGACAATAGGCCCCCTTAAGTAGTGACGTCAACTGCTACGTTGCAGTTAAATTAATTAACACAAATTAATTATATTCGTTCTACTTTCGACTAACTTGTATTGTATTGAATTGTATTGTATTGTTTATGTTGTATTATTGATATTGTAATGTATTGTGTTATTTCAGTGCATGGTACTGGATATATGCGGCCTATATTATTGAAATATTAATAGTAGGCTTATATAATATCTTATACTTTTCAAGCAGCTGGGTGGCCTAGTAGTCAGTCTTTATTGACTACATGGCAATTGGTAGTGTCTCGTGATATTCCATCGTAAACTGTACAACAAGGTGTGGACTCCGAAAGCCTTTTCATTTCATCATTACTCCTGCCTCTGACAGTTTGTCAAAAAAAAAAAAAAAAAAGCACAAAGAGGGAAAATCTATAGAATTTGTTTCAGAATTCAAAATGTTTATTTAATAGTAGTGTGATCTATAAAAATTGTTTCATATTTTCCATTTAATATTAGAAATCTGTTACAATTGATTATACCTATATTTGACAGTCTATGTAGAGTCAAGTACCATAACCCATACATGTATGAGTATCATGAAAGCGCCTTAACATTACCTTATTTATTTAACAGCCAATTAATTATAATAAATACCATTAGTGCCCATATATTTTCTTAACTCCCTATATATCCACAATCTAGAAAAAAAAAGTTTATCTCTTTTCATAACGCACGTATTCAAATTTCCAACGTCATAAAAATTCTGGTCACACATTTATTAGCAGTGATCCACTCACTCATAACTTAGCCATTCAGATGACGTTACTTGACCGAGACACTGAAAGCCATCTTTAAAGCTGAAAGCTTTTAAGCAAAACTGTCACTGGTCAAAGTAGGTAGGGTAATTTATCTTCAATATGACATTACTATCGCTTGGCTGTCTGAGGGTGCATAGTAAGAGAGGTCATTCTACGCTAAAGAATAGATAGATAGATAGATCATTAGATAGATAGATGGATAGATAGATATATATATATATAGATAGATAGATATATAGATAGACAAACAGATAGCTAGATAGATAGATAGATATATAGATATATAGTCAGAAAGACAGACAGACAGACAGATAGATAGACAGATAGACCGATATATATATATAGATAGATGGACAGACAGATAGATAGACAGATAGACAGACAGATACATATATAGATAGATAGATAGATATATCGATGGATAGATAGATAGATAGATAGATAGATAGATAGATAGATGGATAGATAGACAGACAGACAGACAGATAGTTAGATAGATAGATAGATAGATAGATAGATAGATAGATAGATTGTAGGTAGATAGATAGATGGATAGATGGACAGATAGGTAAATGGATAGATAGATTGAATAGTGTATATGTTGCCGGAATTTTATGGACGTTAATTGAAGAGTTGATTCCGTATCGAGGTGGTTTTAAGGCGAATAACAATGATTTTTTATATTTAATCTGTCAATTAAAACTTTAATTAAAACTGTCCTACTACTACTAGTGTGTTTAGAATTTTCAGTCATTATATGCAACTTAATATTTATGGCTCCAATTTAGTGTTACATAACGAGATAATTACATAAAAAAGTTCCATTAACAAAAAAAGTAACGTTGTCCGCACGTTGCGCACAGCGTCTTTTGTGCATATTAATGAACGTCATGCAAATGAGTTCACTATCTTAATCTCCAACATTGTGTGGAGTAATGAACTTGGCAGGCTGACTTTGGCTATCTGATTGTTTCATGTTTTTGTAAATGGAAATTCCCCGTGTGACGTCATTCGAGCGGCTAAAAATAGCAATTTATCTTAGACCGTTATAGGCCCGCAAACAAATTCCAGGAAACTAGTAAAATCTGGTATTCAATGAAGATAAATCGTGGAATATAAACTTAACTTTAAGGCAACCTAATGATTAATGCATCCGCGAATTCAACATTGGTCAGCTTTACTGTAGGTCCCAGGTTCGAATTCCAACCCAGACACTCTTTAGTGATAGATAGGTAGATGGATAGATAGATAGATAGATAGATAGATAGATAGATGGATATATAGACAGATAGATAGCTAGATAGATAGATAGATGGATAGATGGATAGATGGATAGATAGATAGATAGACCGATAGATGGATAGACAGATAGATGGATAGATGGATAGATGGATATATAGATAGTTAGATGGATAGACAGATAGATGGATAGACAGATAGACAGATAAATAGATAGACAGATAGATAGATAGACAGAGGGATAGATATATAGATGGACAGATAGATAGATAGACAGATAGATGGATAGATATATAAAAAGATAGATAGACGGATAGTAGACTACAAGCAGCCTGATCATCTCATCATTACGTCTGCCTCTGACAGCTGGTCATACAAGCTGACTTAGCTTCAGACCCATTGAGACGTAGACAAAAAGATTTGAAGAAGATATCAGATAAGACGAACTTTATTTAAAGTCGGCAATGATTGACAACAAATTTATTAAGCTATAAAGCTTTTTACCGACAATAAAATAACAGAAAACAAAATGAAGTTATATGCAAATGATAAAAATGGCAATAAATGGAAATATGATAAGATGTTAATTTGATTTACATATTATTTCGTTGCATTTTTTGAGGTAATTACAGTTTCTTAGCAATCTTTTGAATACAACAAAGTCATCTATCTCCTTTATTTCAATGGGTAGTTCATTCCGTATTGTAGCACCTTAGTATAAAAATACATCTAAAACCATACTTAGATTTGGCAGAATTTTTAGTCTATTTGTGGGAAGTGCTGGAACTCTCTCCAAGAACAATTGCAAATTATAAATCTGCCTTAGTATCGGTGGTGAAAGGTGTAAATGGTGTCTCGCCCAGCGACGACCCTTGTTTGTCTATGTTAGTAAAGTCACTTCGGAAATCTAGTGTTCCGAGGAGAATTAGGATACCAGAGTGGGACCTGTCATTTGTTTTAGAGAAACTCCGACAACCTCCATTTGAACCTATGTCTTGGTCTGATAGAGATTCCAAGACTAGAGTCACTGTGAAGACAGACTTTCTTTTGGCATTAGCCTCAGCCAAACGCAGGGGTAAACTCAAAGCCTTTTGAAGGGATGAAAGATATCTCATCTTTTCTAAATCAAGGGTTCACTTGCGCACAGTACTGGGATTCTTACCTAAATCATCAATTGCTAACCAAGATCCCAACCCTTTTTCATTCCACACCTCACTCCCTTTTCTGGGCAGGATAATGAGGATCGGTTGTTATGTCCAGTTAGGGCCTTACACTTCTATCTAATGGCCATTGGGGGGGGGGGGGGGTGGTGGCTTAACCAGAGGAAAGACTGCTCCAAAAGATTGATGGTAAGGGTGAAGTATCACCACAAACCGTTTCTGCTTGGATAGTGAAATGTATTAAATTAGGTTAAAGTTCAGATTTACATGCCCATGAGGTGTGCAGGTTAGCAGTTTCATGGGCTTACAAGGGTGGTGCCCATTCAGTTGAAGACATTTTATATGCAGGCACATTGGCCTCACAAAGTACATTTTCCTCCTATTATCTGGCGGATGTCAGGCCGCGAGGAAAGAATAATAAGTTTAGATTGCACCCAGTTGTGGCGGGGAAGCAAATTACATGTATTTTAGGTTACATAACGTACAACCTAGGACTAAATATTCCTAGGTACAACGGTTATGTACATGCAGAGGGACGATGTTAGTGAATAACTTGTATTTGTTGTGAACTAATTATACTGATTTTCGTAATGGTAGTACACGAAAAGCTGACTGGTGGAACAAATCATAATTTATTTTTCTGTTCAGAAATCCTAATCTGAAAAAGGATCAGAATTCATATTCGGATCATAGAGATAAAAGGTTTAGATCAAATGAGAAAGTGAGTTTAACTTCACTAGTTATGATTCTTAGTCCTCACAGACATTCCCTCCTCCACTTTGGGAATCTTGCCAATAATTTATCGTGGTAAATTATTACCACATGTCATTGTGTTGTATGTTGGTTTTACAAGCTTATAATTATCTCTTAGATCATATCTTGTAGTCTGTATTGTAAACAGTGAACTTCCAATTGGTGGTGACATATTGTGAAGCACTTTGAAAACTAATTCAGCAACACAAACTTGTCTGTTACATAAACATTTTTTTACTTGCCAGTGGCAAAAGGTCTTATACAAATTTTCATAGTCATTACAGACAAGCCTTAATAATGCTCTCTAATTATTTTTTCAAGTTTCTTATCCTGCCCTTTTGTAAAAGTATTATAAACTGTAGAGCAGTATACAAAGTTAGATGATATAAAAGATTCCTATATTCTAAGTCCACTTGTATAGTCAATATGCTTACTTATTCTTTGAAGGGCATTAATTTTCCTGGCAGCCTTTTGCGGATTTTGAAGCAAAATTGTTGATGAATGGTGTTTAAAGTTAAGTTTATTATCTACATTAATACCAAGTAGTTTGGCCACTGGTTCCAATTTGATAGTGTTATTTTCAATTTCAAAGTTTATGGTAATATTTTCTCTGCTTAAGCATATGGCTTGGAATTTGGATGGGTTAGCTTTCATGAAGTTGCCATTGAACCACTTTACAGCATGGGATGATGCTTGCTCAAGTTTGCTTTTGATTTGAAATGGGTCTTTATGCGAATAGAACAAGGTGTTGTCATCTGCATAGTTATATACGTCACAAGAGTTATTTAAGTCAAGTAGACAGTCATTTATGAATATGTTAAACAACAGGGGGCCTAACAGTGACCCTTGAGGGACGCCTATTTCTAACTCGAGCCATTTACTTTTGATGTTGCATATTTTTACAGCTTGTTTTCTGAATTAAAGAACACGCTTCTGAAGATGCACCACAGGTTTTCGAGAGATCAATTAGTTTACAACCTACATGACAATTGTTGTCTAGGGCCTTTTTCCAATTTTCTATACATTTCATGAGAACATTATAACAACTATTAGCTTTTCTGTAGGCTGAAAGGTCAGCTGATAAATGAGGAGAGACTGATTCAAGGATCCGGTCTGAAATTACACCCTCAAATAACTTAGAAGTGGAAGTGAGGACACTGAGTGGCCTATAATTTTCCTTTGCTAAATGATCTGACTTTTTGTACAGTGGGGACACCTCTGCTCTTTAAATGTATTGTAGTCTGGGAATATGGTTGTGTTTATGTGATTGGTGTTAGAGTATTCCTTTAGCTGTAAGCAGCTATTTTCAGAAACGGCCAAGAGATATCATCAAAGCCACTTGCTTTATTTGTTTTCAACTGCTTTAGTTTCTCTCAGTTGTCATTCGTGTGACAGGTGTGAAGCAAAATTGTTCATGGATGGTTACATAATTTATCAGCTTAATGCTTGGATGATCTTTGTAGTGGTTAATGACCTAATCAGCTGACATTTTGTTTACATCTTGAGTGACATAAATGAAATATTCATTAAGAATATTAGATACATCTGAAGGGTTACTTATTATAGAGTTATCTTCACATAGGGTTATATTTTGATTGCAGGATTTTGTTTTGTTTGTCATGAAAGATTTAACTAGAGTGTTTGGATTTAGTGTTGTTTGCATTGCAGTTGTTATCAAAATATATTTTCAGTGAAGTTCTTTTCAATTTATTTACTTTGTTTCTTTGTTGTTTATATTTTTGCCAGTTTTCCTGACTTCTAATTTTATTATACTTCCTTCTTAATGCAGCCTTAACATTTATAGTTCTTCTTAAATTATCATTCATATATGGCAGTGGACTAAAGGTTAAAATCCAAATATGTGATGATGTAGATGACCAGCTATGGTTCCATAAGTCTTTACTGTCATCTATCATTGATAAAAATGCCCCTACATCATCAAATATTTGGGACACATGGAAGGGTGCTATATTAAGGTCATTCGCGTAGTCATGTTCTTTAAATTTCTTGAAGGACCTATAATGCACTTATGTAATTGTGAAAATCACTGATGCCTTATTAGGCTAGTGGAACATTAATGGTCTGTTGGATTGAGTTGGAACAATTAGTTAAAATGACATCTAGTAGGGTAGGATTATTTGCACTTTAAAAACAAGTGGGGTCTTTAATGATTTGTTTAAGATCATACATATCACATTCTGATGTTAGTTAATTCGGGTTAGTCATAAAATTTATATTTAAATCTCCTACAATGAAAACACATTGGCCGTGTTTGAAGCATTTAGTTAGCATGGATTGAATTGCATGAAGAACATGTTATCACTACTTGATTTGACTTGAATTACAATACTTTCTATGCCTTCTGTATTTACAGCTATATCTGATCGGTTTTTGTGAGGGATTGTATCCTTAACATAGCATATCAAGCCACCTCCGTGCACGTTTCTATCTAGTCTATGGATTAAAAAATATTCTATGTTAAATTGTGCATTTGGATAAGAATTGTCTAATTTAGTTTCTGATAGAAAGAATAATACATAACCTTTTTGCAGGATTTCGTGGATTTCCAAAAATTTTGATGACAAACTGCTAACATTGAGATGAGAGAAGATTAATTTCTTTGAATGCTTCTTACAGAAATTTGAGACTTGCTTATAAAGGTCTTCTGACTTTTCTGAATTAAGTGAGTTGTCTATAGTTATATTTTCTGATGAGGTTCGGGTGTTATGGACTGTTTAAATTATCATCGTCAGCACCATTACATGAAATATGATTTACATTTGGCGAAACATTTATAACATTAGAACCACAATAAAATACATCTCCATTAAACCGTTATAAACATAATTTACAGACAAACATTCACCGGCTGAGGATCAATATTTAGTGCTGTTATTCATGAGGTGGTTAATATATATATATATATATATATATATATATATATATATATATATATAATAGTCATTACTGTAAAGTAAACTTTTAAATATTGAATAAAGTGTCTTAATTGTTAGGTGGTCTTCATGGTGAGGTGGTGTTCAAGGGACATGTAATTATTCAACCAACCAAGAAGCCAACCCACAAATCAACCAATCAATCAACTAACCAACCAATCAACCAACCCACCAACCAACTAACCAACCAATTAACCAACCCACCTACCAACCAACCAACCAACACCCCACCAACCCACTAACCCACCAAACAACCAACCACACAACCAATCAACCAAACAACCAACCAACCAGTTAACATACCAACCACCCAACCACACATCCAACCAACCAACCACACAGCCAACCAACCAACCACACAGCCAACCAACCAACCACACAGCCAACCAACCAACCCATCAACTCTGAACTTCTTTTGTCATCTTCAGACTTCCAATTTCCAATAAATGAGTAATAGATTTCTTGGGGCACAGTTGGACTTTCTAATAAAACAGTCCCTCTAGCGGTTGAAAGTGTCAGATCAAAAATCAAACATACTCCAAAATTGTTTATTAAATTAGAGTTTTGGAAGAGCTTGGGGCACTGTTTTTCAATAATACTTAAGAATTGATTGAAAACGGGTGAATGTAGGATTTTTGAATTGCTTACGTGCTGTGAAACATCGCCACTAATACCTCTATTGGGGCTACATTCAATGCTATATTAATGGTAGGGTCTTATTGTTTAGGTAAAATAAAATGTCCGATTTCTAATGTCTCAGTGCTACTGGGTCTGAAGCTCAGTCAGCTGATATAACCAGCTGCCAGAGGCAGACGTAATGAAGAGATGATAAGGCTGCTTGGAGTCCACACCATGTTACACATTTACCATTTAGGTTGGCTCTTTTACTTGCCTCAGCATAGACACCAATACATTGACAAGGACACCAAAACAAAAACATCGACTTAAAACACAGTCAAACGTCTGAAGTGAAAAATGTCTAATCAAAATATCTGATCCTGAGGGGGGGGGGGGTTAGGGTTTAACCCCCCCCCCTCCCTCATTGGCCTAGTACATTTTATTTCAAAAAAACTTAGTGGTCCCTGCAATCTCTTTTAATTTGGCAACCCCCCCCCCCTCTCCCCGCAAATGTTTCTGTATTCCCCTCGGCCCCCGTAGTATTTTTTTTTTCAACATATCAGTCAGAATTAGAAAATGTCATTCAAGATGAAATGCTTTTAAATAGGAAGACAGCCATTGTGACAAATGACATGACATTTACTATGGCTGATTAACTTGGAAGATGAAAACCGTTTTGGGGGACTCCAAATCATATCAGACATTAAACGCCAAAGTGCAGACAGAATCTAGACTTCATCTAGAACTAGGCAAAACTATAAACGTCTCCATATTATTTGCTGGAAGCTAATTCAGCTCATATGACCAGTTGATAGAGTCAGATGTAATGATGAGATGATAAGGCTTGGAGTTCACGCCATGTTACACTTTCACCCAATTGGGTTGAATCCTTTGTCTCATTGCCATGGTCCCCATGGTATTTTATTCAACCAGTACCGACACTGAGTATTAGGATAAGCATGGATTTCCAGTATGTGTCTTCACCAATGGTGGTGGGCGGGGGCCTAGCTCAGTGGTAGCACGCTGGGCTTCCAACCACTGGGTCCCGGGTTCAATTCCCGGTCGAGCCTATGTTTGATGGCTGTTTCATCCTTCATCTCATTGCCATGGTCTCTACCTGTCCTAATTAGCCCATCAGGTGCAGAAATACAGGACGTAAAGCCTTAATCCACCACACAATCACCAATGGTGGTCTTAATGGCGAGGCTTAGGGAATGTTACATCAAATTACCAGAGGTTTCCCTGCTATTGCAGACTGTCTAGAACTAGTGCCTCTATAGGTCACGACCGAAATGCTGATTGTCAACATTTTGAATAACGATTTGGACTTTAGTGCAATACAATACAATACAAGCAATATAATACATAATACAATACAAATGTTTATTTTTTGTCGTCTTTTGCTAACATGAGCAACAAACATTGGCAAAGATGCTATTTTCCGACATAAAATCCACATACTATTTTTTAACGAACAGAATTTAAATCATGATAATTTAAAATTGTCTATTGCAATATTTGCCATACCAAGCATGTTGCTGACTACGTTTTTTGTTTGTCAAAACGACTATGGGGTCAGTCATAAAAGACACTGTCAATGTATCATATCAGTTAGTCCAAATATTTTCGATGCTTTGTCACTAAAGCTTTAAAAAATCTCCACATGATTAGAATGACAAAAAAATTGCCTTCCTTAGAATTAATTGGAGAGCCTGTTCACATTGCTTGGAATTTAAAAAAAAATAAATAAATAACAGACCATTTCTGGTTACTGACAAGAACATTTACTGTGCTATTATAGATATTTACTTGAAATATAGCCAGCCATGTATATTTAAAAGCAGCCAGTATCTTATTTCAATTATATGTGTTTAGAAAATATTGCGAAAAAGTAATTTTTAGACAGTGTAGGTTCAGCAGTCAGTTCCCAGTTTACCCGTTCAATGTGAAGTTCTTGCATTAATCGATGTCAAATCAACTAATATTTATTCCGTTAAAAATACCGTATTTATGTTAATGACCTTCATTATTTGCTTATTTAACGTGATTATTATTTTCACGCATTAGGTCTGCAGTAATTTCGGGCGTAGATAGAAATGTTGCAAGGGGTTGCTGTGCTGGGCAGTCTTATAGGAAAACCACACTCGTCCCTGATCTGTTTTGACAGATCACTCGAGGTGGATGCGTATCACCCGCCGAGTCTGATCTGTCAAAACAGATATATATCTTTACTATAATTTTCTATCCACCAAAACTGTAGGGGGAGGGGTTCTGACCCCCACCCTAAATCTCACCTTCGATATCAGACAACACAATGCAGCATGATATAAATCTATTATGAATTACATCAAAATAGATAGATAGATAGATAGATAGATAAATAGATAGATAGATAGATAGATAGATAGATAGATAGATAGACAGACATATAGATAGACAAATATATATATATAGATAGATAGATAGGTAGATAGTTAGTTAGATAGATGGATAGATAAATAGATAGATAGATGGATAGATACTTTTCTTTAGAATCAACTATTGACCTGGGGGGTCATGAAATTTGACCTCTGCATTCCAACATCCACTTAATAAAACTCCACCCCCTCCAAGTTACCCCAGTACAATGAGGACAGCCCCAATAGGGTATTATGAGTACTTGCCAAGTACAGCTGGTAAGAATGAAAGTAATTACCTGTTTTTTGTAATACCCTGCCATGTGAGTTGGTTAATTTCCGATAAATTCATCCCAGCCAAGCGACAGGTCATTTCCTAATTAGGTCAAATTGCTCCTAGTTGTCAACATTGTGTTGTTGATGGAATGATGTCTTGGCAGTCTTGCTGAGACGTTTACTGAGAAACTAGGATTTTGTAAAATGTGTTAGTATCATGTTATTATATCAGTCAAATGTTATTATATTATATCAGTTAATTTATGACTTTATTATTTTTTTATGGCAATCTATCTATCTATCTATCTATCTATCTATCTATCTGTCTATCTAACTATCTATCTATCTATATTACTATCTATCTGTCTGCCTGTCTGTCTATCTATCTTTCTATCTATCTATGTATCTATCTATCTATCTATCTATCTATCTATCTATCTATCTATCTATCTGTCTATCTATCTTTCTATCTATCTATCTATGTATCTATCTGTCTGTCTATCTGTTTACATCTACCTACCTATCTATCTATCTATCTATCTATCATGATCTTACATTGCCACTGATATGTAAGTCATTGCTTATTTCCCTTCCCTACAGTTGAAAATAGCATTATACAAAATGTTTGATCAAACAAAAATATCGATTTAAAGACACTGTTGTTCTGTTTTTAATGTAAAACAGCTCTTAGGTATTCGCGTGGGATTGAGCTATTGTAGAACGAAATAGTTCTAAATTTCTTTTTGATTTTTTTTTACTTGCCCACACATTTTTTCGCTATCCGTTGAATACATTTGTCACTCTAAAGAAACATTAGGAATATAGATAGTTCATATTTGATAAATAGATTTGACTGAAACTTTATATATTGAAAGTACAGTAAATCTTTGTAATTTTTAATGGCCAGAACAGAAAAGGTATAGTTGCTATGGTGAGGCAACACGTGTTCGTTATAGTGGGGTGGCCTTATGGCTCGATGCTAAATTTAACTTTTTTTTTAACGGCATTTCATTTATATGGTAATGACAAATTTAATTTTTATTTTTTTTTATTGAGCTGGTTTATCCTTATTACTGCCGAGTACATTTAAGAATGAATTTTGAATTAGAATATTTTTATAATTTTTTTGTGTTTTTTTTTTTGCTAATTAATTTAAAAAAAAACCACAAAATCTAGTTTCTATGAAAGATAAATAATACGAAAAATACTAATAACAAAGATAAATAATTAAAATAATATTAATAACAAAATCCAATATCGTGTAATTGAATAGTGCATGCTTTGATTAATAATATTGTATTTAGTTTTCTTTGTAATTCAGAAGAAAAACGAGTTAAAATAACATAATACATATTTCATATTAATTTGAAACCATAAACCTGACCTTAATTGCTTTTATGTTACGAATTGCAACTTTAAACTGATCATTTAACCTCCCAACATTTTAAGAAACATTCACGTTTTTTTTCTTTTTCATGATAATTATTCATCTTGCACACATTACATTTTTTTGGACAAAATTAATCGTGTTGAAAATGTAACGCTGAAGACCTTTGTCAACAAAAATGAATTAAGAACATTTGCTTGAATTTTTAGTGTTTAATAGCTGCCTGATTTTTGTTCACAAAAACTCTGTTCTACATGTGGACTATCATGCAGTCAAAGCTGGAACATTTTTACTTGACATTTTTTTAATTTTTAAACATTTTGATTGTGTCTAGAACAACAAATCCATATCGGACAAATTTGTCTAAAATGTATTCTTTTTAACTAAAATGTTTGTCATTAAACGAAAAGCCAGACTTTTTATGTTAGTTAAATTTCATGACATTGACTAAATTTAATAAAGAAAAATATATATTTTTATTTTTTATTATTTAGTAAAGGGCCAGTACTATTTACCAATCAAATAGTTAATAATATTATAAGTACAATGTATGTCGACGTATTGGGACTAAAAAGCATCAAAAAATCTCATTGTTTTAAGTAGCTGTTTGGTCCAATGGCTTAAGTCTTTGGCCAGCCTCTCTTAAGATCTGGGTTCGATTCCCGTCCCCACCTACAAGAACTGCAGCTACGAAGTTTGTGCTGAACTCTCGCCAATTATGAGTGTGCCAAGTTCCTGACAGTTCGCCAATGACATCTGAAAATATATCTAATTTACAATCTGTTAATTTCCACGATATTTTTTCTAGAGGTGTGGCGAACTGTTAGGATCAGCTACGATATCAATAAGAACTCCAAGGGCGCACCTACGAACTTGTACGAATTTCTATGAACTTACACGAACACTTAAGAACATTGGAACTATCCGACTCCTACGAAATATTAAGAATTCATTCACGACCTCCTACGACCTATTTTAGTTCATAAAAGGCTGAGTTTTGAACATATCCAAATAGCTGACGAACTCTGACGAACTCTGACGAACTCTGAAGAACACTGACGAACACTGACGAACACTGACGAACTCTGACGAACTTCGGCAATTAGCTACGACCTTTTACGATTAATGACGAACTTTTGACGAACTCGTAATTTGTGGGACTTCGGCAAGCAGTTCGGGAAGGTAGGAACAGAATTTGTCATTCACAGGATATGTTAGATTGAGTCCCCAGAACTCATTGCCTGTGCGGTGGCAAGTGAAATACCTACCCATGGGTTGAACGTGTAAGAACATGGTGTGGACCCCATGCCTCATCTTCTCCTCATATCAGCCTCTAGTAGCTGGTTAATGTAAGTTTACTGAGCTTTTTAATAATATTTCACATAGCTTCTATGACCAACACATTGTCAATATATCTATCTATCCATCTATCTATATATCTCTCTATCTCTCTATCTCTCTATCTCTCTATCTCTCTATTGCTCTATCTCTCTATCTCTCTATCTCTTTATCTATCTATCTATCCATCCATCTATATATCTTTCTATCTATCTATCTATATATCTCTCTATCTTTCTATCTTTCTATCTATCAATCTATCTATCTATCTATCTATCTATCTTTCTATCTATCCATCTATCATCTATCTATCTATCTGTCTATTGGCAGCAGTTTTACACACGAATATAACTATAACTTATTATGTAAATCGCGTATTACACAGATTATTTAAATGACCACCGATAAACAACCAGTGTGACATATTTGGTGTGACCAATACACAACAGTTATGAAAAAATATCATAATTGCATTATGTATTTGTAATGACATAGTACTAGAGCATCGCCATTGTAAAAGACCAACGTTATTATTGGACATCTTCAAAAACAAAATTGTCTCATTCAAGCATCTGGGAGGCAATGCAGCTTTAATTACTAGGCCTCCCAGATGCTTGAATGAGACAATTTTGTTTCTCTATTAAAAAAACAGATTAAATTCCATCAGGGCCTTGCTAGGTTCACTATATCTCTATACAATTATTAAGAATACCCTATCATTTAATTTTTCATAAGCGTGGTGGGTTCGTAATGTATTTTATTATTGTGTGCCTTCAATTTTCGTCCAATTTTCAAAATTTAACGTTTATTACGTAAAAAAAGTACACAAATGTGTAGGTATTTAGCTTTTTGCGTAAATTGAAACAATTCTGTCCCCTCAATTTTTCATAAATGACTTTGATACCGCGAATCGGCGACGCTCTCCATTACGTTGCAATGCATAATTAACTAAAATGTAAATAAAGTCGATGTAATAAATTCCGGCAATAATTCATAATTTAGTACAATTTAGACAGTTTGGGTTATCGAATTCATCAGTAAGAAGCATTTTCTTTCATTTGGATAGCTTTTTTTTTGGTACAAAAACCGACTGACAATGCAGCTTTAAGGCATTTTCCAGCCATGCTGAAAGTCCCAGTTTCAAATCCTGACTTGGGCACTCTTCATGAGCCACGTCACAGCTGGATACATTTCACATCAAACATTGTATACTGGCAGTGCCTTGCATTTGGTGTCTATGTTAAGGCAAGTCAAATACCCTAGACCCATGGGTAACATGGTGTGGACTCCTATCATCTCATCATCACCTCTGCCTCTGGAAGCTGGTCATCCACACAATATACGCGTAACACAATACACTAAATTGTTACTTGATCTAAATAGTGAAATTATTCACCTATCAATATATTAAGATAATATTTCTCTTTGTTTTAACTACATTTATCAAATGTCATGCATGCACCTGAAGGTCAAATACACCATAGTATATACACATGATATATAATAAAGCAAAAAGTAGTAAATAATTGAAGAAATCAACCACGCAGTCGAAATAGACCGGAAAAAAGAAAGATTATAGCTGTGGGCTGAAACTCCTACACCAGGCCGCCATGTTGAATGTAGTTTTGTGGCTTACCGCTAGTGGCGCTGTCTGCAGTGGCACTTATAAACATCAGTTCCACAGATACTCCGAGGTACTGCTTCCACACATCTCTGGTACAGCAAATACTGCAATATACGAAAATTCTTGGTCAGAAGTTTGATTTGAAATAACAACAGCTCTTTTGACTCAAAAGAGCTTTTAAATTCCACTGGAAAAAGTACCGTAACACACACAGAAGTGTTATTGAAACAAGGTAAGTTATTTTTTTCTTTCACTCTTTACTAAGTGATTTATTTTCTTGAGCTCTGGTTATAAATAGCGATCGTTTTTTTAATAATAAAATGCATATGATTATTATCATTTTAACGTATGGAGAATGAAAACTTAGAAGATGCTACAGTTAGTTTCATAAAATATGGTAGACTCTGGACAGCTTTAGCAACCTATTCCTAGCTGTAGCTATAACTGGCTAAAGCCAGCTGCTTCTGTCTACTTCTAGCTTATAGTCGGCTTACACTAAAAAAAAAAAAAACCTTGGTAAATGTATAAAATTAATCTAATATTTCATAAATATGTATTTTTAGATCCGGCTTTGACTAGCCAGCTATAGCCAGACAGTTCCATTTAGTGGCAGGTAGCATCGTATCACAGAAGTTCTCTAGTTTTGTCTAGGTTCAATTTGACTGGCAGTTTTTTAATGAAACTAACTGTATGCATTTAAAAATCTTCACAATGGACTGATGAATAAAAATATCATTCTTTTTTTTAACGTTCTACACTTATTTAAGTCTCTATCAAATGCAAACTATTAAGTTAATAACAATACTTAAGAATTGAACTTAAGAACGTGAGCAAAACGTACCTGCCTTAATTGTGAGGGGATCTTTACAGAGAGGTAAAATGCAATAACATGTCTTTGAATGTATTGTTCCTAATTTTGACCGTGGCAGGGTTATAAGAGGACAGTACACTGTGAACTTCGTATAAAAAAAATAGGTCCATCAATATTTAGACTTATATTTCAGACATATCAATTGAAGATTGATTCATAGCAAAAATCACTCAAATATACAGCAAAAACCGCAACATTTTAATCACAGAAGCGTACTTTATATCGAAGTGGTCTTAAATCCAGAATCATATTTTTCTTATAGGTGGTCTTTAGATTGAGATAATCATAGATAGATATATATGGGAAGTGCAGCCCTCTAATACCAGTTCTTGCCCCTAACAAGGGTTGATTGATGAGGTGAGAGAGAGGAGGAGTCCACCCCATGTTACACATTTACCCCATGGGTGGGATCTTTTACTCGCCTCAGCTTAGACACTGAGTACAAGGGACCGCCAATTAAACGTCTCATCCGAACGACATCCAGCTCGGATGATGCTCATGAAAGGTGCCCGAGCCTGAGATTGAACCCGGGTCCTTCAGAGGAGCAGGCGTGCGTCCTACCACTAGACCACCCAGCTGCCAAGAGTATTGGGTATATGAAATTATCTGTACTTGAAAATATTTATATAGTACTAGACATTGTTATTGCAGAGTTCAATGTTCTGAGCAGTACCTCTGATATTGGATTTCCTAAGAAATTTACGATATGATTTTCAATGGATTTAATATATAAAGCTGATGTGTCAAACTTCATAGACTGTGAACCCTCACTATAAAGAACTCCCTTGTGGTAAACCTTATACTGGTAGTCAAAAGGTGTAATTAATCTTACATTAGCTAGATGAGACGTTAAATTGGAGGTGCCTGGTACTCGGTGTCTATGCTGGGGCAAGTAAAAAAAAAACCACCCATGGAGTAAATGTAATGGTTAAGACTCCAAACAGCATTATCATCTCATCATTACGTCTGCCTTCAGCTGGTGATTTTTAGCTGGCTAGCGTCAGACCCAGTAGCAATGATATTGGGTTGCTATAATTGGGAGGTATTACTGAATATGGTTCTGCCCCTTGTACCTTATCGATGGATATTGGGTTAGTCATGAAACCCAGTCACATAAACTTACCCCTGATTTGATTTACAGAGTATGATGCTGAATGAAATAGAGATTCAGCTCAGAGAAACCCGATTTAAGATGATTGAAAAAGTACAGTATACGCCCATCTACAAGATTAAGATTTTTTATTTGTGCGCAGTATGTAGTATTTCAATACGGTTAGTACATTACATAAACAATAAAAGACATAAGCATACTGTGGGGGTGTGCATTAGCTTACTAAAAAGCTGTAAAATTGTGCACACCCCTTACATTATAAATTAAAGGAAAAGAGGATATTTAAATATAAGTGACAAATAATAAAAAATAATAAAAAAAATAAAAAATAATAAAAATGAAAGCACTTCACTGATAATATCCCCCCCTCTACTGAGGCCATTTTATATAGACATTCCAGACAAATTTGCAGTTACATGAAGTAGTCCAAGCTATATGCCCATAAATGTTTATATAGCAGAGATTATGAAAATGCTTAGAAAATACAAATGACATTTGGCCATGTAGCATTCCAAACCGCCCAGCATCATTTCTATGTTAGCCGCCATCGGTACAACATCGTATCAACATCGCTGACATCGCACCGATGTTGAAACGATTTGGAATGCTATCTGGGTTGTGATTTGGAATGTTATCTGGGTTTTAAAATGCTGATATATTGGAAGATTAATTTAAATTAATATTTATACGATACTTATTGCAGTATATGTAGAGCTATTCGGAACTTGGAAAGTTTGATTTTATTAACATATTATGGACATCAGAAAACGATATCATAGTTATTTGGAGTGTTTCATATAATGCTCTGCAATCTTAGAGGCCCAATGGCTAAAATAATTGTTTGTTGATCTTGAAGTCTGAGGTTCAAATCCAGGGACTGTTTCAGCGTGACGCAACACAATAGTGAAATATATACAGAAAGTGGGAAAATTTACCAATAATGGAGAAAAAAAACCTCGAATTTGATAGATAATTAATCAGTTAGATAGTCTAGTTAAGCAATAGTCAGTTTATTTGAGGATTTTGTTTCGATTCTAGATCATCTAGTCCTGGGTAATCTTTCTTTTCCTAATATCTTTGTTGCTCCGAATGGTTCAAGAATCAATATTTACCAACAAATATCATGGATATGATAAATCAGGTAATTTTGCCGCGAATACACTAATGCTCTCCAATTAAGGCCAGCTTTAAGGATTAAGTTAGGAATGCCTTAAGTGGTCCATGTACCCAAGAGTTGCCTCAATGTTGTTAGTATTAAATCTGCAGCTTAAGCTAACCAAGAAACGAAATATACTATATTGTTTGTTACATTCTCTGTCATAACTTCGTCATTTTTCAACCGATTTTAAAAAATTTAAATTTCAGAGATATCTGACAATTTGCCCTATCGGACAAGATTAATTAATTACCAATTATCTTACATGATTATGGCCAAGGTGCTATGTTTTCTTCAATACGCAAGTTATCGTCATCTTGCTATTTGTTTTGTTTGATACATTTGAAAGATGTCAACATATAATTCTGTATATAGACGATATTGTGGGCTTTCTACTGGTATATTTTGTTGATTTTTAGGAATTGCACAAGATGAGCGACACTCTTATGCATTTTAAATTGCAACTTCCAGGATAATCTCAACCAAAATGTGCTTTTCAATTGAAAGATTCACAGTCATCAGTGATGTCTGTCATTTTGTAACATAGCTTATGATTGAATAAACTTAAAGAAAGAGCGTACAAAATATGGTATATGTATATATGAAGTAAAGCCATTTAGATTTTCACGAATATATGAATATAATCCTTTTTTTAAAATTTATATTTTCTTATTTGTACACAGTATGTGGTACTTCAATACGGTTAGTACATTACATAAACAATAAAAGACATAAGCATACTGTGGGGGGTGTGCACTAGCTTACTAAAAAGCTGTAAAATTGTGCACATCCCTTACATTATAAATAAAAAGAGGCTAATTAAATATAATTGAAATTAAATTCATATAGTGACAAATAATAAAGAAATAATAATAATGAGTGATATCAATTACTTAGGCATGTCTTAAGTCATACAAACTAAAATGTTTTCCAAACAATAAAAAATCCTCAACCAAATGGTATTATGAAAATATGTTGACCAATGGTCAGTGCAATATGTAGTGCATAATGGTTTGATGGTTTGTTCTGTTGACAATCTGCATATATATTAAGAAAATTTCAACTTTGAAAAGTTTCTTATTTTTAGACTCTTATATATTGTGCACATGGTGTCTGCTTCATGCCTTCAGCATAGGTCACTAAATATAATTTTAGCCAAGGTGACATATTCCATGAAATTATTATGATTCATATGAAAACCATGGCTGGCAATTTTTGTTTTCTTCAATATTTTTGTTATCATAGGACCTGGAAATGGCCAATATTTTAAACCGCATTTCTGTGGCAACAATAAGGAGTAGGTATCTAAACATTTATCAGAAATGTTATCATACCAAGTACATTCATTCAGCAGATTATCAGTGGATTTGCTAATATGTCACTTTTCACCCTATGCTCGATTTTCTCTGTCAGTGGCTCTTAAGACGGATTTCATTGAATGGAAATTCCCAGAATATATAAATTTTTTTGTCTTTCTGTTTTAAAGATGTCCAACATGAGACATGCCTTTTCATATTCTTTTCATGTTTCTTTTATAACTTTTTCCAAGTTTTCCTCATATGCTCAGATTTTGAAGACTGTAAAACTATCTGTAAATCTATCCGTAAATGCATTTTACTCTTTCACTGCATCTGGTGACGCGAAGGTACAGCTTACTGGGACCTAGGGGACTTAATACTGTTACCTAGCGACAAGTTATTTCATTTTACTGTTAAATGCGATGGGTGACATTTAAATGCCTACATTTAGAATTTATGTGGAATATATAATGAATTATCTCTTCGTTTCACCGAGAAACGTAAAGAAAAAAAAATCAAATACGATAAGATTTCACGTTTTACAATGAAGTATTCTTTTAAATCTTCTTTAAAATTCAATGAAATTGAGAAATCCGTTTATACAAAAATGCACTGAGATGGCTGAGAAAATAAACTTTTTTTAATGTTTCAACCATATAAAGTGGTTTTATAAATAAAATATAGTTTTGTGTCACTGAAGACACGATATATAGCAGCTGGGTGGCCTAATGGTTAAGGCATCCGCCAATTCTATTGGCCAGTTATGGTGAAGGTTCCGGGACCTCGTTCGATCCTGGGCCTGGGCACTCTTCATGAGCTACATCCCAGCTGAACGTCGATCGCATGAGACATTAAATTGGAGGTGCCTTGTACTCGGTGTCTATGCTGAGGCGAGTAAAAGACCCCTTCCATGGGTTAAATGTGTAACATAGTGTGGACTCCAAGTCTAATCATCTCATCATTATGTCTGCCTTTGACAGCTGGTCATATAAGCTGACTAAGTTTCAGACCCGGTAGCATTGAGACATCGAGATAGCATGCCATTATTCAAAGGTAAAAAAAAATAGTTAAACCGTCTTAATTACTCGGTGTTCTTAAGCGCGGTGAGGTTTTAAGGTGGTGAACCCAACTTAGTTAAAAACGAAAAGACAAAAAAGCTGCAGATCCTCAGTTAGATTCTCAGTTTCATCAAGCTCTTTTTTCCCTCAGGTTCAGAGAGCTTCATGAGCCCTTTTCGCCCTGCAGAGTTCATTGACCCCATAATAATGCAGGACTGTACAACGTTGCACAAGGAAGTGCAAGAGTTGTGGTAGAACATGCCATAGGTTTTATGAAAACATTCCGAACCTGCCCATTTCATGCTACAGACATAGAAATATCTTGTTCTATGCATTGCGGAAACATGCACTCACTTGTCATAAAGACATAGAAGAAGACCTATGTTGTAACAAAATTTGTCAGTAGGGTCATGACCAAAAGCAACTGCATTCTTGGTTCATATGTAAGGTGCATTACTGTCACTCAGGACACAATGGCATAGTGGTATTTGTCTTGGCTTGGAATTTCATGGCTTCCAGTCTGAATCCTGTCATCGTTTCCTGACATTTCTCTTATGGAGTTGGCAAGGAAAGTCTTTTATGGGGGTGGGAAAAAATAGCATGACACTGTAAATACCTAACCTATTGGTCCAATATATATATATATGTATATATATTTATTTTTTATTTATTTTTTGATGCAAACATCCAGAGATGGCTCAATTTGAGAATACATCCATACACACTTAAAGGTATCAGACACGAGGCTCCTTAGCTTAGTGGTGAGTTGCTAGACTATAAAACTTGAGGACCCTGGCTTCAATTCCTTCAGCATTGTTGGAAGAGTCCATCACTTTTGCTGTGTTTGTCAGAATTCACTACTGTTGCCAGTTGGCAGTGGTGGTCCAATGGTAGGGTGCGCAACCTCTGATTCCAGCAACATGTTATGATACGGTTAGAATCATAATTTAACGAGGGGAACACATTTATTTATTAAACATATTTACACAGGGTGTATACATCAGTAAAACTGTCTTTAATGTAGGTCCTGTGAAATCATAATGTACCACTAGATTAGTAAAACTAAAAGCAGTAGTAAAACATGGAATTAGAAGATAACGTAATAATTATAAAATCACATTGCTTGAACATGAGCTTTAAGTGCACATATAGATAGATATGAAAAGTGCAGCACTCTAAGGCAAGTTCTTGCCACTAGCGAGGGTTGATTGATGAGGTGAGAGAGAGAGGAAGAGTCCACCCATACATGTTACACATTTACTGCGTGGATGGGATCTTTCACTTGCCTCAGCATAGACACCGAGTAAAAATGAGTTGGCACTGGAGGCCTTTATCTACCAATGAGATAGAAAGGTAGATAGATAGATATACTGACTGATAGATAGATAGATAGGTAGATGGATGGATGAATATATAGATTGATAGATATATAGATATGGAAAGTGCAGCCCTCTAAGGCAAGTTCTTGCCGCTGGTGAGGTTTGATTGATGAGGTGAGAGAGAGAGAGGAAGAGTCCACCCATGTTACACATTTACCCCACGGGTGGGATCTTTTACTTGACCTTCAAATCAAGACATGCCTGGTTCAAATAATGCTGATAACTCTTTGGAGTAAATAATGTTTAATGCTGCAGCATTCCGATTGATCTGTTTGCACTGTAGTCTCAAAGTCACTCTGTGGTCACTCTGTCACTGTATAGTCCACTGGGGGAAAAACTGCAGGGTCAGATTATATCAGTATCTGAATCATCCAGTGGGTGCATGCTGCAGGGCTGGTTCTGAGTGACACATATCACAGAAGTCAGATTTCCGTCTGCTTGCATGGTGTCTCTAGTTGCAGAAAAGTTTACAAATAAGAGTTATCGTAGTTACTCCACCTATGAAGTCACAGAAAATACAATATTGGCACATAATTCTCCTTTGAACAGACTCAGAACAGTTTAGACTCAGAACAGTTTATTTCATATATGCATATACACAACGATTAATATATATTATATCTTAATGAAAGTATGCAATATGTAGGACACTTCAAAGATAATGAAATATCGCTAAAGAAGTGCCCCCAGTTTCAGGATATCCCCCTCAAAATCATTCTCATATTACACAGAAGACAGAAGGACATAAGCATGCGCTAATGCACAGAGTAAGTTGGGATGATAACTTCCTAAATCATTACACTACTAATACTATATGTACACCAAGTCTTAGAGGTGTGTTTACTATTCAAAATTTTTTTTTCTAATATTATCGATATGTGATACCAAAGGATGTATAAGAAATGTCCCAAACAGTGCGTTTATATAAGAATATTCATGCAAGTAAGATATACATTTACAGTCTTTTCTATACATATTAATATGATGATATTACTTGACAAGAAAGTTGGTTCCAGTTACGATCTAGCAAGATAATAAGATTGAAACACAGCAAGATAATGGCATTCCTGAGGGACTATTTGCATCTCCAACTAATCTGAAAATTATGACATTCAGTGTTCAGGAGGATGGGCCAGGTAATTCGACAGAAAAGACAAACAACTGACCTTAACCCAGCATGCACTCTCTTTCTCAAAGGCGTTAACGCTCTCACTTTATAAACCTATTTACCGTATTTGGCGGGGCAAACGTCAAGACAGGTGTATGTAACACATCTGTATGATCAGTGACATAATCTAATGCTTGTATTGCAAAGGCCGAGGTGAAAATGACCCCAAAGTGTGATAAGTGTGCATGTGCTATATTTAGATCCATATTATCTATCATTCTTGAAGAAACAAGAAAATGTATTCATTGAGATACTTTAATTAGGATATGGTTGCAGCTGCATGTTTTGACTGTCAATTGAGATAATAGCAAAAGAGGTAGGGTTAGCTGCAGGTGCAAGTTTTATGGCCGCACCCTGTTCTGTTATTTTCATTGTGAAATAATTACCACTCAGTGTGCTTACATGTTTCAGCGACAGTGTTAACATGTAGCTACATGGCAATTAATCACATGCAGTTTATGAGCTATTCTCGTAATGGTGAGATGTTTTGATGATAATGAGAATGTGTCATGTGATTGTCTAATTAGTTGGAGCATGTACATAACACTCATCATTAGAAGAGGGCGCTCCAAATCGACCAAATACAGTTAAACTCAATATTCTGACCACTCAGTATAAAGACTTCGATTTAAGACCAATAGTTAGATCTAAAACTGGCGAGAATGTACCCCAGATAGCATTCCAAATCACAACCCAGATAGCATTCCAAATCACAACCCAGATAGCATTCCAAATCACAACCCAGATAGCATTCCAAATCACAACCCAGATAGCATTCCAAATCGTATCGACGTCAGTGCAATGTCGGAGTGGTCAGAACGATGTACAAACGACGCTGGCCCGATTTGGAATGCTATCTGGGTTGTGATTTGGAATGCTATCTGGGTTGTGATTTGGAATGCTATCTGGGTTGTGATTTGGAATGCCATCTGGGGTACATTCTCTGGGACACTAATATTTTCCAGAATTTAGTTAATTTCATTACAGTAGAATCCCACTTTACGACAACCTGACTTTCTCCACTATCATGTCCACCTGGCGATTAAATATCACTTAATTGGAGTCTGCTCATAATTCTGGCTTAAAGTCTGTCATTTCAATTTACCTCACATTTAGGAATACTCTGCAATTAAAAGCAGGTTGATTTCATGCCAATGGTGGTCTTAATCACGAGGTTATATGCATTGCATACTCTATTAAGACAATTCAATATCTGGTCATAAAACTGTGATAAACCTATAAAACATCAGATTCAGATTCAGATTCATTCCTTTTATTTCACATTGAATTTCATAAAGCATATATTATAAATTTAATTTTCGAAACATTTTGTTCTTCACTGATCCTAAAATGGTCCCCCCCCCCCTTTTGTTTGGTTCTACTGTTATGATATTATGGTTCACTGTCGGTACACTGATCTTATTTACCTTTTAACACTTTGGCAGAGTCCACAATTACTGTTCCATGAATACACATTAGGCTCATATCATGTAGTGCACACATGCGACCATCAATCTCAGATACACTGACATATTGACATTGCTTTTGTTTACTACAGTAACCGAAGGCATCAATCTTAGATGGGTCTTGTTTGTCCAATTGGATTGGTTTACTTTCCTTAAAAGATTGGAGCATACTGATGCACTGTGGTGTTTTGCGGTTGGATGGTGTGTAGTGGTTTGGGGAAGTGTTGTAGCTGCTCTGAACTCAGAACTCAGAACAACTTTATTTAATCAATAACATGTGAAAAAATGTAATTGATTGGGACCCCTTTTTGACAGTTATCTGTCGCTGGCAAGGGGAGCATCCAGTTATTATTTAAAATAGAAGAATTCAAACACAGGCATTCATTAAGTTAAGGAGGAAATACAAATTACATTGCACATGACCTTAATAATTTAAATCTAATATTGATATTGTAATCAGTATTTGTGATTTGATCTGTGATTTTATTTGCTATCTTTTATGTACATATATATATATATATATATTATTTCGCCTTAATACTGAATGTTTAAGAGCAGGACTCTGTCCAGAAAACATCAAATTGTGGCAACTGGGACCTTAAATGTTAAGCTGTATCTTGTACATCAGATTTTTGTAGATGTAGTTTTAGATAGACGTAGTGAGTAGATATGTGACATATGTATCTTTTCTGATATGAAAAAGTGTCAATAAAAGCTATATATATATATATGATAATGTAAACACCAATAAATCTTATGAAGAGAAGAATGAGGAAGCGGACGCAGTTGAGAAAAAGCCATCCCTTTAAAATCATATCATTTAGGCTTTCTGATGTTTCACTTCAGTGACAGATATAACAATTCCTAAGTGTGCAAAATTCACTGTACATATTGAGGAAATATTTCTTTACATATTGCTTGAAACCATTAAAACTATGAAGGTCCTGGGTTCGATTCATTGTCCCATACACCCTTTTCGCACAGCGGCCATGTTGGTAATTTTGCCTCACTGACCTCATTTTGATTACGTCATATATGATGACATCCTTACTTCTCCATTTTTCTTGCAGACCATACAAACAGACTTCAGCATTTTAGATATTATAAGTTGATAATGAAATGATTTCTTTTTTTAGTTTGGAAATGGCAATGAAAGACACTGTATATAGATGAGACGCCACTCAGAAGATTTCACCTCAGTATATGTAAAGTGTAGCATCATAATTATTCTGCATTGGGACCCTGTGGGTGGTTGCTGGGCCACAGTGGTTAAAGCTGCTGCTTCAGATCAGAATTAACTGGGTTACACAATCAAATTCATGGAGTTGGAAACCAATCTCATAGTCTTGGAAGCTCAACTCCAGATGACGTCATGTGAATCCACTGAATCGAGTGCTCTCATGGCTGAGGGATTGATTTAACCAGTGGGAGTCCTGGATCAAAGAAATAGTTTTCCAACTCTATGAATTTGGCTGTAAAAAAACATGGAGGAACTCAGTAGGTCCTTCTTAAACCACTGCTCCACTTAACCCAGGTGCAAATGGTCTTTCAAAAATAGGCAGTAGCACCGACTGTATAAAGTGCTTTACCTAATGCACTATACGGGTACTGAGAAAGATCCAGGCTTGAAAAGGATTGCCAAGCGAATCCCATGTTACGACCACCTCACTAATCATCTAGAAAGGAAGACAAGCAGTAGATTCTTCCCATTGTACTACCCAAATAGCATTCCAAATCATATCAACGTCAGTGCGATATCGGCAATGTTGAACAAAGTTACACCGACTGCGATACAGAAACGACGCTGGCCGGATTTGGAATGCTCACTGGATTACCTCACAATTGAGACCATATAAAGCCACTGAAGCCTGTATGTACTAATAGTGGTCTCTTTTTCTTTAGATAAATACAATAATAGTAATGATATGCACACTTCAGGGTATACCCTCATAATTTGTGTTGCACTTCGTTAATGTGGGGTTAATACAAAGTCACACCTGATAATTATGTGAGGTATGTCCTACTATTAACCCCTAATTAGCATCATACACAGTGTCATGGTGTTATTAGGGCTGACACTGATACATAGAAGTTATATTCCCACAAAAATACCCAGGGAAAAACTGATTCAGAAGTCTTATCAACACTTGAGTATATTTTATGTCTCAATGCTACGGGTCCACAGCTTAATCAGCTTATATGACGCAGATGTAATAAGGAAATGATAAGGCATGTTATGCTACACATTTACCCTATAGATGGGGTTTTTAATTGCCTCAGCATAGACAACGAGTACAAGGCACCTACAACGTACAGTTAGATTCACGCAATATGGCCAACTCTAGACTGCTGTATTACTTGCTAACGCCAGCTCATAGTTGGCTTACATCTACCACCACTTACTAAAAGTAAATGTGAGAAATTTATATAATATATCATATATTTGGCGCTGCATGTACTTTTAGAGTATCCAGCTGTAGGCAGACAGTTCTATTTAGTGGCAGGTAGCATCGTATAGCAGAAGTGGTCTAGCTTTGACTAGGTTCAATTTGACAGGCTGATTTTCATGTTACTAACTGTAGCTCATGAAGAATGCCTGGACCGGGGATTGATCCCTTCCTTACATTAATTGTAGTCAGTTAAGATGACATAGTAAAGTTGTTTTAATACAGAGGTAGTCTTTATCCCATATCATTTTATATTCTTTAATTCTTCCAAGAAATGACGTCGGTTCAATGTTGTCCTAACCTGGCATTTTCAAAGTAGTGTAAAATGCAACTCAAGATGAAGATAATCGCAAAGTTTAATGGATAAGATATTAATTCCGGGCGGGGCCCACTTTGATTCTCAAAAAGTTATACAATCTTTTCAAAGAGCAGCCATGTTGGCATTTTTGTCTCATTGACCTCTCTTTGCACCCAGATATAGTATTGTGACATCATCAGTAGACAGTGGCCATGGTGAGGTCACAAGAGTGCAGGGATCTGGATGAAAAATATTTTTGGTGGCACCCCAGTAGCGATAGTAAAGTATCTCAGGGGTGTCAGGGTAATAATTTTGTCTGGGTCTGTTAAAAACTCTAGTAGATACATTTTGAAAAACTTGCGTTTCTATACACTATAAGTACACCTGCTGAGTACTGCAAGCACTTGTAAGTACACATTCCTTTGCTATATGAACTGCGTAGGAGCCTGGGTGTTTCATTCTGTCAAATCCGCTTAAATTGGTGTTTTTTTTTAAATCTAGGTTTTAATCTGAACTATACTTAAAGTCATCTTTTTATGGCACCTAGGTTTTCAAGTGCAACTCGAAATGAAATTAAGTGTTAGCCTTAATGGTTCGTACAACCGTCTCAAATCACCAGTAAAAGCCGAAAAAAGAAGAAAAAAAGTTTTAAATACAACTCACAACTAAGACTCCCTATGGGGGGGGGGGATGGAGGGGTGAGGGTGGCCTGGCTCAGTGGTAGTGCACTATGCTTCCAACCACTGGGTCACCGAGTTCAATTTCCAGTCGAGCCTAAGTTGGATGGCTGTTTCATCCTTCGTCTCATTGCCATGGTCCCTGCCTGTCCTAATTAACCCATCAGGTGCAGAAATACAGAATTTAAAGCCCTAATCAGCCCACCCACCAACCTTCTCTATTGAGACCATCCATTTTGGCGTTATACTTATTTATAGATAAACAGATAGATAGATCGATAGGAGATATATCGATATATAGATAGACAGATAGATAGATAGATAGATAGATAGATTGATATGAAAAGTGCAGCCCTCTGAGGCAAGTTCTTGTCACTAAACGAGGGTTGATTGGAGTCCATCCCTGTTCTTACATGAGCTCTATATCTTTTCTGAATAGTACAATTGAAGATACCTACTTTGCCAGTTCAACGGAGCATATTATTGAAATTGGCCTTAAGAAAAACCCCACAGAACTTTAAGTGCCAACAAGATTTTTTTTTAGATTTAAAGAAATATTCTTCAAAGGTGCAACAAACTTTTTATAACAAAAATACAATAACACTTTTCTTGAATTGAGTAACATAGTTTTGTTATTGTCAAGAGTATTGTGGTAGTATGACACATTACTGGAAATTTTTGAGTAATATTACCTGTCCTCTTCAAATCATGGACAGCTATTTGTTCTTTTTCATTGTTTTATTTTTAAGTTAATAGTACTAGTATAACTCGTTGCAGAAATACTTAAGAACATACTACCCTGGTGCAGATTTTACTTTTGGCAGTTCAACTATTACCATATACATCTTGTGTTATTATTAATATTATTTATACACGTATTTCAAATAAATACAATTTAGTGCGCTGCACAAAAAGTTGTAAAGAAAAAAATATATAAGATATTCGATTAAAATGCAGACAAGAAGAAATTATAAAATTATTGAAATGAATAAATATATTAAAAACAGTTAAAACATAATTTTCAATATTAAACCCATTCATTCATAATATATTATTATGATATTTATACGCCTGTTAATGTCTTAGTAATGACATTTCATAGAACAGCTAAATTTCTGTGGTGGGAATTTGGACTTAGACAATGGAAAAGAAACGAATAAGATTAAAATATAAATGAGACAGCGTGACCTTGCTTGTTCAATAATGATGTCATGTCATGAACAATAACCTTGTCAAGTTTATGGGAAACATCAATTTCGTGTCAGAGTTTACATTTCGTAATTTGAAAATCGTAATTTGGAAATCCACACTTGACGAAACGTATTGGCTTTTCAAGGAAATTTCGACTTTCTCAATCTCGTAAGTAAATATAATGATACTTAGACGAGAAATTGCAGCAAATACTTTGCCAATGACATATCCTTGATTTGCTTTTTTTATGTTTGGTATACTTTTTGGACGATATTGATGATAGACATTAAGAAATAAATGCCTTTTATATATATATATATGTGTGTGTGTGTATGTGTGTTTTGTGGATACTTTACAAATATATCAATTTTGTATTGAAAAGATATGATTAACGCTGAAATCAAATTTAAATCAGATAGCAATAGGAAATTTGATCAGAACATCATGATGAAATTGAATTAACTTAGCACCACAGATACCTGAATGCAAGAATACTTTTAGCTGCATTCTAATATGAAATATAATGGGGGTTCCATTTTGGTTCCATTTAATCACCACTCTTAAGAACAACTATAGAATTCCAGAAGTCTACACAAAAAACGCGGGTCAGAAATATTCTCAAAAATTTAAATCCCAACTTTCTAGCTGATCGTGGGTGGGTGGATTAGGGCTTTACGTCCTGTATTTCTGCACATATCGGGTAGGGGAGGGAGCCTAGCTCAGAGGTAGCGCTCTGGGCTTCCAACAGCTGGGTCCTGGGTTCGATTCCCGGTCGAGCCTATGTTGGATGGCTGTTTCATCCTTCGTCTCATTGCCATGGTCTCTGCCTGTCCTAATTAGCCCATCAGGTGCAGAAATACAGGATGTAAAGCCCTTATCACACACAAACACACACACTGCACATATTGGGCTAATTAGGACAATTGAAGCTGTCAAATAAAAGTATAAATTTATAAGAAACATTATTTAAATGGAATGAGAAAATAAAACGTCATTGAGTTATGCTTCATATTATATTCTATTCATTGAGTAGAACATTCCTTTAATTGGAGTTCCAACATTACATAATCTCAATTCTTTGAATAATTCTAAGGAAATGTGATGCGACAGGTCTAGACAGAATGATATGCCAATTTATTATGAAGCTCAATGTGTCTGAAGCCTGATATCAATGTATTATCCATTTTTTATGATCACAAAAACTTCAGAGACTTCGAAATTTAAGCCACTACAGGTCTATGACCAAGAAACATGATTAGTATCAAATGCCCATATGTAAATACAATATTTAGAATTCTATCATAAGACTACCTAACTAATGTACCACATACTGATTAGAATATATTAAATCTGGACTGATACATATACTTGTGATTGTAAACATTTTTGATATATAGGTCTTTTGTGACCTCTGCATGTTGACAAAATGCATTCATTCATAAACATCATTACTATCACCATAAGATGAGTGGTATAGTGGTAAGGTGTTTATCAATTATACTGTAGGTTCTGGGTCCATGGGGTATATCTGTGACATTGTGTGAACTCCGCAGCTTTTTATCTTATTGTTACATCTGCCTGCAACTGGTTATATAGAATGCACAGAGCTACATACAGTTAGTTTCATTAAAAAACTGCCAGTTAAATTGAATCTAGACAAAGCTGTACGATGCTACCTACTAAACGGAACTTGACGGGCTAAAGCTGGCTACTCAAAGGTGGATCTAAAAGTATATATTTATGATATATTTGACACATTTCTTACATTTGCAAAGGTTTATATTATTTCAGTAAGCCAATTATAAGCTTGGAGCAGACAGAAGCAGTTGGCTTTAGCCAGTTATAGCTACAGCCAGGAATAGGTTGCACTACAGCTTTCTAGAGTCGACTGTATTTTATGAAGCTAACTATACCAGTAGGTCAAGCATGGCAAAAATACATGCACACAGTGCAAGAAATATACCAGTACAGTTTAAGTTATGTAATAGCCATCAATATAAAATACACTGTACAACCCAATGCAAGACCACCTGGATATTAAGGCCACCTCACAATTTACCTCACTAAGCTATGCACTGTATTTATGTCACTGTATTTTACAGCACAATGTGAACTACTTCAGCTTAAAACTAGCAAAGATTTGTTTATCTTTCTTTAGTCACAACATCCAAGTTAAAAATCAAACAAACACAAACAAATAAACAAATAAAGAGTTAGTTCTGAGAGTGCATACATGCAGGCCTCGGCTAATATTTCCAGGGTTTAATGGTTTTTACTGGGGTTTAATGGCCATCAATGTAATTAGCCGGACCATTTGCGAAATTTAATCAACTGGACTCTGGCCCAGGGCAAAGTAGCTGTCTCAAAGAGTAGACCAAAGATCCGGGATGTCTAAGATGCAGAAGGGTTTTTCATACATTAAGATAAGAAAGATATGATATGGAAAGTGCAGCCCTCTGAGGCAAGTTCTTGCCACTATCGAGGGTTGATTGATGAGGTGAGAGAGAGAGAGGAGGAGTCCACACATTATCCACATGGGTGGGATCTTTTGCCCCAGCATAGACACCGAGTACAAGGGACTGCCAATTTAATGTCTCATCTTAACGACATCCAGCAGCTTGGGTGTAGCTGATGAAGAGTGCCACGGTTGGGGTTCGAATCTGGGAAAAAACACTTTACCATCTGGTTGGCCTAGTGGTTAATAAGTTCTTCTAGTTGAAGGTCCCAGGTTCGAATCCCGGTCCGGCAGGCTTCATGAGCTAGATCCTAGCTGGATTGTTGGTGTCTTGAAATACCACAACCATTATCTAAAGCTTTTGACAACCTGTCTCATGGCCTATTGCACACATATGCGGTCATCACGTGAAGCCTGTTAATTCATACTGGACTACTTAAAAAATAGAAAACAAAAAGTAAAACTAGGTAACATTAAAAGCGAATGGTTAAATTTGAAAACTGGTGTTCCCCAAGGTTCTCTCTTAGGTCCTCTCTTATTTTACATTTTCAGAAATGATTTTCTGTTTGAATTAAGTAGTTCAGGCAGTGTTTACAATTATGCTGACGATAACACCTTATATTATGCACACAGAGACCCAATGGTCATAAAGGACAAACTTGAAGAAGCTTCCGCTTTAGCAATTGCATGTTTTCAGAAATAATTTTATGAAAGCAAATGCATCTAAATTCCAAGCAATATGTCTGAGTAGCAAAATTTTTTCCATACATTTTGAGATTGACAATCATATAATACAGTCTGAGTCTGTTGTTAAGCTGTTAGGTATCACCATCGATAACAAACTGAATTTTGACTACCATGTATCAATAATTAGTAGAAAAGCAGCTTAACAAATTAATGCACTCCTAAGACTATGTAAACACATTGATTACACAAGTAAACTCATAATATACAAATTATTTATCTCATCTAATGTTGTCATTGCACACTTGTTTATGATACTTCCACAATAGGACAAAGCAAGAAACTTGACAAACTAAATAAAAGAACCACGCGATTAGTTTGCAATGATTATGATAGCCCATACATCCAACTGCTAGACCAACATATAAAACAAATGCTTTACGTAACAAGGAAAACTAGTCTAGCAGATTTTGTTTACGAAGTACTCCATGACATGGCAAGACCTATAACAAGTTCATTCTTTACCAGGCAGATTACGCCATATGAGATGAGAGATAATCTCAAGCTAATCATATCGATAAAATGCATTCATTCATTATAAACATCATTATTATCACCATAAGATCAGTGGTATAGCATGTATATCGGTAAGGTGTTTATCAATTATACTGTAGGTTCTGGGTTCATAGGGAATACCTGTGACATTGTGTGGACTCCACAGCTTTTCATCTTATTGTTACATCTGCCTGCTACTGGTTATATAGAATGCCAGAGCTACATACAGTTAGTTTCATTAAAAAACTGCTGGTAAAATTGAATCTAGACAACGCTAGACAACTTCTGCTATACAATGCTACCTACCACTAAATGGAACTTGACTGGCTGAAGCTGGCTACTCAAAGGTGAATCTAAAAGTACATATTTATGATATATTAGATACATTTCTTACATTTGCCAAGGTTTATATTTTTATATTAAGTACCAGTAGGTCAAGCCTGGCGAAAATACAAGACAGTTTAGCACGCTATTCAATGGTATCAGGTCTATTATGCATCAAGTGCTATGATTTGGAATTCTTTATCTGTTGAATTAAAAGAGGTCGATGAATTAGCTAAGTTTAAAGATTTGTTAAGACGTTGCAGTTCCGGGGAAAGTTGCAATTGTGGATCATGCATAATCTGTCAGCAAAATAATTTATGATCATTGTAAAGTTCAGTGATAATCTCTTGCAAATCATCTGTATATATATTTTCATTTTGTTGTTGTATTTAATCGGCTAAAAGCTTTAAAGCTTATGTTCTACTGTTTGTTTTACACCTCTGACTATGAATAAAGTTTTATCTTATCTTATCTGATCTTATCTTTACACTACATAGCCCAGGACATCTCATGTGAGCCTCTGACATCATCTGATGTCAGATGAGAACTTCCCTAAGACGTAAAATGATACAAAAATATATGTAGCATATCAAAATCCAACAAGTTATATACTTAGCTAATTTTAGATATAATTTGAGTATTTTTGCTCGATTTATCGAATTGAATTGCAAGAAATTCATGTCGCGAAATGTCATAAAAGTAATTTATGATTTGTTTTATTTGTGCGGCTAAAACCAGCACAGACTGAGTCAGTTTTTGGACTGATACTTTTAATTCTATACAGATGATTATGATATTTTGACATTATATATAGGCTACATAACATTCTCTTTTTTTGTACCGTCTGTGCATGTTATGTTGAATGGGTAGCACGTCTCAGATTTCACCTTCAGACTGCAACAATCTTCGGTGTCTTTGTTGGGACAAATGAAAAGGTCCACCCATGGGGTAAATAGCGTAAAATTGTGTGGACAGCTGGTAATCTGTTAATCATGGTTCATATATATATTTTTTGTTATATATATTGCTATTTGTACAACGCCCTAGTGCATTTTAAACTAATGAATTTGGATGTTTATAAATTTTGTAAAATAAATATATATATATATATGAATAACATTGAACACAATACAACAAAATACAATGCAATGAAATACAATACAATTTATTGTATTATAATAAAACAATATATCATCTTTGCTGGATCATTGCACAATATAATAAAATATAATACAATATAATGCAATATAATGCAATATATTGCAATATAAGGCAATATAATGCAATATAGCACAGTATAATACATGTATAAGTTAAGGCTTTCATTAGGAAAATTGTCAATTTAAATAACATGCCTGAGCTTCCTACATATAAGTTTTTCTTGTCAATTTTTGTTGTTGTTTTTTGTTATTTATATTTTTGTCAGTGGCTCTATCTTCATAGCCATCCATTAGTTTATAACACATGTATCCTATCCTCAGATACATGTACATTATAGGCTGTCTTTGTTGCGGCAGGTCTTTTAAGCTATTATGGGGTAGCACCAGACACTTTTTTGTTCTCGGTGTAGTTTTTACGGTCATTTTTGCGCAGAGTGTGTACACAATCTCATCACAGAGCAAATATGTCGATAACGTTTGACATTAAGATAACAATGTGTATTTTGAAAACGTGCTTTATCTGTGCATTTTAATGGAGGAGATGATTTACATTTAATCGTAAATTTATTTTTAGATACAGAATTTGTATGAAATGAGCCAAATGTCATGTGTGGATATGTATCTTCTTCTTAAAGTGAGAAAAATGCAGTTAGGGCCTACATGTATATTCAGAGGTCAGAGTTGACCTTTCTCTGGGACTGTCAAAAGCATTCGCTAGAGCTGGATTTTTCGTTGTTAAATGCAGATACGGCATAAAATATAATATAGGTAAAACCTTTCATCCCTGGACAATCCCAGGTTCAATTCCTGGTCGAGCTTATGTTGGATGGCTGTTTCATCCTTCGTCTCATTGCCATGGTCCCTACCTGTCCTAATTAGCCCATCAGGTGCAGAAATACAGGATGTAAAGCCCAATACACCACCACCACTCATCCCTGGACTGTAACAATGGTATTATTCTTGAATACCAGATTTTCATAAGCGTGCTAGTTAAAACGAATGTCAAGTTGTACTTTCTTGATAGTGAGGTGGACTTATTAATGAAGTCTTAATAGTCCAAATAGTTATATGTGGTCTAAATAGTGATGTGTTCTTAAAAGTGAGATGGTCTTAGGAAGATGGTCTCAAGATGCGATTCATCTGTATGGCAGTGTCTGGTTTAAATACAATTGACTTGCCCACGCAATCCATCAGTATTTACAACAATAAATGTCATGTACGGGCTCTGAAGCGCCCAAACTTGCTTGTGGATTTTTTTGCAACCTAAACAAGACACGATAGTAATTCAATAAGACAAAATGTTAATTTTGGGTTCGAATCGTGACAAAATGACTATATGTTTGTTGTAGGCTGTATAGAAAGTTAATAATTGATTGATTGAATGATTGATTGATTGATTAATGGATGGATGGATGAATGGATTGATTGATTGATTGAATGATTGATTGATTGATTAATGGATGGATGGATGAATGGATTGATTGATTCATTGAATGATTGATTAATTGATGGATTGATGAATGAATAGATTGACTGATTGATTGATTGATTGATATTATATCTGAAGTGTCTTAATACTGAGGATAAAATCACAACTTTTGGGAATGAAAATAATTATTCTTGGTTACAAAACATGGGTTTAGTGCAGTATAGCGGACCCAAATTTATGCCCATACTTGGCGGCCAGTAAAAATTAAATTTTATTAAATATTTCACAAGTTTGAAGTTCTAGCACAATTAAAATAGCATTTGGTGTAGATAAGCAGGGGGCGGCAGCCCCCAAGAAAAAGCAAAAATAAACACTGTCTTTACCGTGAGATGAAACCGCCGTCATAACTACATTAGTTTGAGACTTCATAATTACATTTCAAGCATTTTACGTCATAGGCCTGGAAATGAGGCTTGTTAAATATGGTCATAAATCTGGGTCCGCTATACTGCACCTTTTCCCTTGAAGTTAATAGGCCTATTTCAACAAAAATGTGCTTCAGTATATGATGAAACGTTAAATTAACGCCACCTCACTATTAAGAACACCTCATAATTAAGGCTAGTACATTTAAACACTGTTGTCTTAGTGGCGAAGTTACATTGCAGTAAATTTATACACAATTTATATGTCATTTTTTCCTTCTGATATGTTATCTTTTTTATTTATCTATTTTATGTATGTCGTGGGAGTGTAATGACAAAAGAGTTCATTCTTAATTACAATAGCTATCCGTACTTCATCAGGAAAATTTCCCATATATGTGCAAATGAAGAGTTATCTCAGCTGTGATAATGTAATCAGGACTAAGTTGCACAGGCAAATTATGTAAATTATGTAAATTATGTAAGAAGCCGATAACATTACACAACAGCATGCGGACATAATGGAGGAGAGTGAACACAATTTCGTGTGTCTATGCTGGGGACTTTTTGTAATTGTGATTTAATTACGGAGGTCTTAATAGTGAGGTTGTCTTAAATGAGTCAGAATTTTAACTTACACTACATCATATTAACATACATTTTTTTATTTGGAGAATAGTGGTAATATGATTTTTTGTAACCAATTGACATGGATATACTGGGTTTTTAAATCAAATTTAATTCAATATATTTGACCAACTGATTGATATATTCATACACAACCCAATAATAAACACATTTTCAGTTGGTTTGTGAATTTTATTTTATGGAGAAAGCAGGTTTTATAAGAAAGCAGTTCTGTTAATAATATATGTCGTTTTGTTGTGTGTGTGCTACATGACAAACATAGGAGGTTTGTTTAGCACATCTCTGTTTATTAGCAGGTTTTATGAGGCAAATTCTACAGTAAAAATGATATCATAGAAGACTTTTGACTAGGCTTTTTTAATTGAAATTTAATGCTGGAGGGTACAGGATTTATTGGAACATGAAAGACTCTACTTACTGTCAGTTTCCACATTTTCATCAAAAAATGGAAATAGACAGTTTCATCCGCGGGCTGATGATACCTTTTCCATGAGAAGGATAAACGCATGGAAAATGCAAAATGAGGTAAAAACCATGTGTTTTCCATGCGTTTATCCAAACGCATGGAAAACGCATGTAGCGCATTTGGCCATGCATGTTGATAAAATATACATTTATTATTTATTTATTCCAATATATTTAGAAACAGGATAACAACATTCAGACAAAGCTGTTTTTCAAGTTGGTCCTGTAACAAAAAAACTAAACAATGATCATAAAAATATATAAATATGTACATAAATGACGTATAAAAATAAAGGCAAGTAATAAAATCATAAAGCACCACTTAAAAAATTATTTTTAGTTTGAATTTAAACATATTTAAATTACTATCACATTTTAAATCTGCAGGCAAAACATTCCATAATCTACCAGCTGTCGATACAAAGTTTTTTTATTGCGACATATTTTCATCCGACTTCACACAAAACAATAGTCTGAGAACAATTTCCTGGTTTACACACAAGACTTCCTATGTACTACATAAGTAATTTCTGACATATGATAGACACAGGCATGTCTTTGCCTAATTGCCTGACTATCATGCCATTGTGCATTACAAAGCTCTATTATTTAGCCAATTGGTCCCCGTGCTATGGATACCTGAACAGGAAGGAGTAATTATGACACAATCCTTACGTAATCCACCGGCGTGCCTTCCTGTCTTAAGGGGTGATATGGAAAAAAGACATTCTCGCATGATACCATGCACAGGCAGTGTATAATATGCAATATGTATAATTTTATTGACAGCAGCGCATCAAAAAGATACATGTGTCATAAGAAATAAAATACAAGGATAAAAATTCAAAATCTACACATATATATATATAATGATAAAGTAAAATAAAATAAAAATCTACAAGAACCTAATTTAGTTACATATTAAAAACATCTACCGTAACGGAGGGTATTATCGACAGGGCGGGTATTTTCGACACTCGCATTAAAATGTTCACAAATAATTAATAAAATTGTTAACATTTTAATGCGAGTGTCGAAAATACCCGCTGTCTCGATAATACCCTCCGTTACGGTATATAATAATTATGTACAACTATAAGCATAATTATGAATAAAACAATATATATAGCTTATTTATCAGTTAGGTATGAATTGACAACATTGGCAAGTATGCCCCCTGGTGTTGTATAATGATTTGGTTAGTATGTTATGTTATCTTTTAACTGAATGACATATGTATCACTTATGATATTTTACATGTCAATAAAATCTATATATATAGTATAATTAGGATATATCTGACAAGTTACTAGTTTCATCATGGACCCTGATAGCATTCCAAATCGGGCCGGAGTCGTTTCTATATCGGCTGCCGTCGGTACAACATTGCTTCAACGTCGCCGATAGCGTGCCGATGTTGATACGATTTGGAATGCCATCTGGGGAGATCACCTTTTAGATCAATCAATTTTCACATTTATGGTAGTTCTGTCGGATAAGGTTCCGCAAATGTTAGACAAAGTAGCTAATAGCTTTGGTAGTTATTGATAAAGTTGTAAGTAAGCCTGCTTTTTTATTCTCTGTCATTAGCGGTACGTGTATTTTGTCTTATTATTTTTCTTTGTTGTACACATTGAAATCAAATTTATGTAATATAGCAATTTCACCTTATAATAATTACTCTCTCCTTTCTATTTTTCTTTTACTAACTTATACTGTTATAATAATTAAAAAAAAATTGAGGTTCTTTGGGGTCTCCTGGCAAGTTTAACACTAATAGAATATATGTAATAATTTTAAATTGATCATGCCAAAAAAATAACAAAATATCATGCTGTATTCTTGTTTAATTGCCAAAAATAAATTATTTTCAATTCAATATATAATGATTAACTTCTAAGTAATAAAAATAACACGATGAAGTTTCTGCTGAATACAGCGGGGAAGTCATTCTTGACATTGCCAAATATAGCTAAATATAGGTGTTGGTGCAGTTTCATAAAATACGGTCGACTCTAGACGACTGTAGCGACCTATTCCTGGCTGTAGCTATAACTAGCTAAAGCCAGCCTATCCTGTTTACTCCTAGCTCATAGTCAGCCTACATCTATAACACTGAAAAAATAGAAACCCTGGTAAATGTAAGAAATGTATCTAATATATCAGAAATATGTTCTTATAGATCAGCCAATAGTTCAATTCCTTCAGCTTTCCGTTTAGTGGCAGGTAGCATCGTATAGCAGAAGTTGTCTAGCTTTGTCTAGGTTCAATTTGACAGGCCGTTTTTAATAGAACTGTGTGTGATTCTTGACAATCAAGAAACATTTTCCCAATAGGGCATTTAACCTGCCCCAGTATAGACACCATGTTAAAAACACTGCCATACTGAGCATCCCATGTTAACTGCTTTCAACTAAGAAACAGCCCTTGGGCCCGGAATCGAACCCAGTGCATTCAACCAAATTAGCAGTCCATGACAACCAGATGAAAGCTGCTCATAAATTGCAGTTTCTTCATTGAAAAAACTGATTAAAATGTGATCATTTTATCAAAGAGCTATACACCCATAGAGGTTGGTAAAACCCTGACACAACAGTTTAATTCCTTTGTCTTCTTCCTTATGTATTTGCATTCAGCCATATTGCTTGCAAATTCTGCCTTTCTGAGCCAAATGTAAATTGGATATTTGAACCCCGTCTCATGTTACTTTGTAAAGGGAGGAGAAAAGATATTTATGATTTCAATCCAATCAAATGTAAGCATAGGTTCTGCCTAGCAGTTCAGTAAAGTTAGTCTACCTACTTTGGTGCAATTGTTGCAATGCTTCATCATTTCAAAGCTACTGGTCTGAAACTTAGCTCACATGGCCATTTATCCCAGGCAGACGTAACGATGAGACATGGTTTTGATAGATGGATAGATGGATAGATAGATAGATTAAAAGTACAGCCTTTTAAGGCAAGTTCTTGCCACTATCGAGGGTTGATTGATAAGGGGAGAGAGAGGAGGAGTCCGCCCCATGTTACACGTTTACCCCGTGGGTGGGGTCTTTTACTTGCCTCAGCATAGATACCGAGTACAATGATGACTTGTTACAAAGGCCTGATGTGTGGCCGATTTTGAGCCGATGTTGGGCCAAATAAACACATTTAAATTGAGCGATCTATTTTTTTCTTAAAGTTTATAAAGGTGCATTGCGACCCATCAAATATAAATATTAATATTTGGGTCATAAAGGATTACCCCCAATAATGAAATCACACAGACAAAAGAAGCCAATTTGCCAACCTTCAGACAATTATATTTCATCATTTGGCGCTGGTATAAAACAAGTTACAGCAATAGCCCAGGTTCGACTCCTGTTTGGCACACCCTTCATGAGCTACATCTTTGCTTTGGTGCCTTGTTGTCGGTGTCTATGCTGGGGCAAGTAAAAGAACCCACCCATGGGGTAAATGTGTAACATGGTGTTGACTCAAAGCCTTATCATCTCATCATTACGTCTGTTTATGAAAGCAGAGTAATCTACAGGACAACATCGTATACTGTTAAGTGGACCAAAATATTGTAGACATTGATAGATTCAACCTATTACCTTCCAATTCAATGCATTCATATTTGGAACACTTCTGTTGTAGCAGCCGTAACACATTTATAAAATTCTAGACAAAACATTGATTATTAAGTATCCGATTACTAATAGCTATCTAGTGAATAATAAACAATAATCTGTAAACATTTAATGATCTGCTGATATAACTTGTCTCACATTTCTTAAACGTTTTATTTTGAGACAGCAATTAGTTGAAATTCAATGGGACGAAATGTTGACTTAAAAACTATTGTTTTGCCCATTAGGGGAATTTGAAACTAGCAAATAAACATCGCCGTTGACCTTTTCAAGGTAGCTTTGGCAATTTGGAAGATCATATCTTTACTGGCTTACAATTCAAACAATTGTCTGATTGTTTGATTGCGGAGAATTTTACATAAAAACGAGCAGAAAGGTTATTAAGAAAATCAGGTTTACATCATTTTAAAAATCAAAACCAAATTATTATTATTATTTGTTTTTTAATGTATTTATCTGTTAATTTTTCTTGTGGTCTGTGTCCATGTCTTAATGGTATAGGATCTTAAACTTAGTTAACTTATATAGGACCAGCTGCCAGAGGCAGACATAATGATGAGATAAGGTTTGAGTCCACACCAAGTTTCACATTTACCCCATGGGTGGGGTCTTTCACTTGCCTCCGCATAAACACCTAGAACAAGGCCCCACCAATTTACCATCTCGTGCGATTGACATCCAGCTGGAATGTAGCTCATAATATAAATACTACTATTATATAGTCTTTTCACTGAACAGCCCTTAATTCAGCAAGTCAAAAGTTTTTCTTCTCCACTTAATACTCATTTTGCCTTTCAGACACAGTAGGTAATAACTAACTGATTCCATAAATATAACTTTCTCAGAAAAATAACAAACATCAACTATTATAGTAAATGATAAAGTGTCAAATACATATATTTATATATGAAAATGCACTAAAAATACTGCTGCTAGGATGCAGCTTCAGCCAATCACAGCCAAGGGTGGGAACTTTTTCAGCCAATAGAATTGCAGTATTCTGTTTTAGCCACCTGGTGGAATTACAAAGAACCTTCCGTGAAAATCCACTATTACTAACAATGTTATTGATTAAGGCGTTGGTCAAATATTATTTATAGATATCATATTGATGAACACAAATTAGCAGTTTTATTGGCTAATTATATTCCACCTGTGTCAGACAATAAAGTCATTATCAATTGTTTACACCTAACGTGCTAACTGATTGCAACATACAGGATGGGCTATGACACCAGCTGCAGAGCTTGATTAATTTGTGACTCAATAACGCAGCCTTTTTAACACAGGTTTGTTTTGCTGTAAACAGACACCTTTTTCTTTTTTTCAGATTTCCACAATGATATCATGACAATTATTGTGTAAATGCTATAACCAATGTCTTTAATAAGGTATTATTAAATATTTTTTTACCGAAGTGTTAAATGGCGTCAAATAATATGATTTGATAAAACAAATATTGCCACATATGTGGTAAAAATGGATTTTCTTAAATCCAAAGGTCTGAAGAATAGTCAGCTTGTAGCTAGGGCAGACGTGATGATGAGGGTTGGAGTCTGCACTATTTTGTACATTTTACCCAATGAGTGGGGTATTTTACTTGCCCCTGCATAGACGCGCAGTGAAAGGCACTGCCATTTAAGGCCCATTTTCCAAATTTTCAAGTGTAACAAGTTTTGCCTTCAGACACAGGCGCCCTCCAGCAGAGGCTGGCGAGTCAAGACATAGAAATATCTAACTATATGTATATCTATATATCTATATACATATAACCTATCCATCTATCTATCTATCTATCTATCTATCTATCTATCTATCTGTCTATCTATCTGTCTATCGATTTCTTGGATCGCACTTTTGTAACATCAGGGTCTGAAGTCATAAATCTGCACTAGATTTATTTCTTGAACCTCTGCTTTTTTTCATTTTGGGATCAATAATATTTTCTGTGAAGCATTAACCCATGTGACCTGTTTTAAAGAATTCCACACCAGATTACATTTTTTCTTCAGATTTTATTCTCTTTTTTTTCTGCAATGAGTACATCTTGCACTCGTTTCTGTGCTAAGTAAAAGAAAACCATCATTTTGTCCTTAAGATGTCTGCATTTAAGGCAAGTACATGTACATTTGCAACCCCCATTAGTTGGTTCCAGCAAGACTGCGATTTCTCCGCCTTAGAATCAGTTCATAGAAAACAGAGCAAAACAATATATAGGCACACTGCTATTTGGAGATAACCTGCATTAAAGAACCAAGGCTCAGGTTTAGCAGCGGGGTGGTCTAGTGGTAAGACGTTCGCCTGCTCCTCTGAAGGACCCGGGTACAGTCCCAGGCATGGGCGACCTTCATGAGCAACATCCCAGCTAGAAGTCGTTCGGATGAGACGTTAAATTAATGGTTCTTTTTACTTGGCGTCTATGCTATGGCAAGTAAAAGACCCCAACCCACTGGGTAAATGTGTAACATGGATGGACTCCTCTCTCTCTCACCTCATCAATCAACCTTCGTGAGTGGTAAAACCTTGCCTTGGAGGGTTGCGTTTTCCACATCCATCCATCCATATACACAGAAGCACATGCCTTGTGCAATGCATTTTGAGATAATTTTACAATAATTATATTGTATGCATTTTACGATATTGTCTCATAAGGTCTCAGTGCTGCTTGGGCTTCCAACCGCTGGGTCCCGGGTTCGATTCCCGGTCGAGCCTAAGTTGGATGGCTGTTTCATCCTTCGTCTCATTGCCATGGTCTCTGCCTGTCCTAATTAGTCCAACTGGTGCAGAAATACAGGACATAAAGCCCGAATTACACACACACACTCATGGCTGCTGGACTGAGGTTTAGTTGGTAATAATAACTGTGGAAGGCGGACATAATGATGAAATATTTTTTCCGTGGGTGGGGTATATTACTTTATCCTACATAGACACAGAGTATGAGACACCCTTAGTTAAACATCTTATTTGCTCGTCCGAATGACTTGTCTCATTATTATGAGCTGAGATCGATCAATTTAATCCACTGTCCACCAAGAATTCGAACCCTGAACCTTCAAAAGAGATAGCAACAGTTGTAGTACCTTAACTATAAGAGCACTCAACTATACTTTTCTTAGCATCCCATTGACTTCACGACTCTCTGACATCACCACATTCTCAGCGCGTGCCAGGAATGGTGATGCCCTTAATTACAACCTTAATTGGTTTGGCAGTGCACCTTTCTCTTTAAGGTAAACAGATCCTTCCTGTCCGCGTAATGTGAGGCACTTTAAACAGTTATTTTCCTCTAAACATCCGTCCCTTAAGTTTTATGCCACTCCCTTAACGATGTATAGCCGGAAGTCGGCCATATTGGCCGCCATTTTGTTCCTTTTTTCTCACTTTTTCCTTACTTTTGGTCTCGCCTGACAAGCGAGTTAAGGATATTTTTGCATGCATTACCTTTAAGGCACTATCTTGACTTGAATACTGAATTCTATGGTATACCCCTCTTGGAAATACATCTTCATATTATGATCTTATAGACTTGGAAACTTAACGCCAGATGACGTCATGCGAGTCCAGGACTTTTAGTGGTTGAGGAACTGCCTTATCCAATGGGAGTCCTGCATTCATCTTCTGTACATCTTCTGAAGTTTGGCTTCCAAATCTATGAGACTGATTCCAAGTCAATGAAATTGGCTGTAATATCTGCATACACGAATTTTGATAGGCCTGCACACTGGTATCTGAATACTTTTCTCTGTGTTGCTTCAATAGATTTCGATCTAATACGTAATTAGTTAATATTTGTCCCATTTTAACAGTTGCCATTGGTTGTTACGATAAGACTTAGCATGTTTTTTTCTTTTCGAATCATTTGACATCATATGCTGTCATAGATAGATAGATAGATAGATAGACAGATAGATAACTTTTCTTTGCAACCCTTTACATTTTGCTGCTGCTGGGAATAATGTAGCTCTTTTTTGCAATCTGAAATTTAATATACTTGACTTTTAGCTGGACTTAATTGAAAATGTCCTTCTGTAATTTCATTGACAATGTAATCTGGCTATTAAGATGGGATGCAATCTTACCGATGAAATGATCGACATACGGATTTAGTCTTAACAGTGATTCGGAAGTAATCTTAAATAGTGAGTTTTTGATAATCAGGTAAGGCTAGAGAGTGGGTGGGCGGATTCAGGCTTTGCATCTTGTAATTCTGCACCATATTGGCTAATTAGGACAGGCAGGGACCATGGCAATGAGATGAAGGACGGAACAGCCATCCAACTTATGCCTGACCAGGAATTGAACCGGGGAATCATTGGCTAGAAGCCCTGCACCCTACCACTGAGTTAGGCCCCCACCCTGATGGTGAGGTGATCTAAACTAGGTGAGCAACATCCCAGCTGAATGTCGTTTGGATGAGACATTAAATTGATGGTCTCATATACTCTGTGTATATGCTGAGACAAGTAAAAGCTCCCACCCATGGGGTAAATGTGTAACATGGGCGGAATCCTACTCCCTCTCATCTCATCCATCAACCCTCGATAGTGGTAAGAACTTGCCTTGGGCCTCCACATCTATCTATCTATCTATCTATCTATCTGTTTCAATCTAGCTATCTGTCTATCTTTCTATCGGTCTATCTTTCTATCTATCTATCTTTCTATCGATCAATTTATCTATCAATCTAGCTATCTAGCTATCTGTTTGTCAATCTATCTATCTGTCTATATATCTATCTATCTATCTATCTATCTATCTATCTATCTATCTATCTATCTAGTGATTTAGACATTAATAGTGAATAGTGAAGTTCTCTTGGAAGTGAGGTGGCAAAGTACAGTGCTTCTGGACAGGAGCCACAGACAACTGCCAACCATTACATTTTGGATCGAACTTGGTGCATTTTTCTTCTCTCTACTCTTTTTTGGTGCACATTAAGTGTGGTGAAGCCATCTAATGCAGTGTTCTTATTGTCAGTGATACAAAGTGTCTGGGAGCATACAAAATTGTGGGTGTAATACATGAGGCGAATTTCATTCATAATGTGATGCTGCATTGGTGTCTGCAGTCTAAACAAGGAAATTCTTCATAAAAAAAAAATATATATATATCTGGCAATGTATGAATAACTTTAGCGCCACATACAGGAGATATGGCACCCAGCCGAAAAATGGGAGTGTTTATGTGTCCAGTGTGAAATGGCCTGAATGCAAATACATGATAATTTATAAATAAGAAAGCGTTAATATAAAGAAATGGATAACGAGTAAAGCTCTCTTTTAAAAAAAAGAGACCTGTACCAGACTTGTGTGATAATAGTCGATAGTAGATTAATAAAAGCCATTTTTTCCTTTGACTGGACTTGCATTGCTGCACTCCCGGCCCTTTTCAAGCAGACCAACGCCTCAGGCACTCCAGCCACTGCTTATATATATCCATTGATACCAGTTCAATTATGACTAAAAACGTTAATTTATGAACTTTGGAAGTGGTAACCAAGGACTTGATCAAAAAATAAGCTAAAACTATGTAGAGCTCACTTGAGTAAATTATCAAGTAGAAATTGGACAAAATATATTTTCTTCATCTGACATTATTTACAAAATAATTACATAATATATGCAGTTTTAAGATTTGTGTTTAATATCTTTTAATCTCCTATCAGTCATTGACCTAGGTTTTGTCACAGAACTGAGTATATATGTTCGTTATATATATATATAAATATCTGGCATTGTGAAAGTCCATATCAGTCATAGTTATATTGTGTTATAGGCTAGATATAAAAAGAGCTTTTCTGGATGATGAATATCTATAGCATGGCCAAATGTGCCACGTGCGTTTCCCATGAGAAGGATAAACGCACATTTGGCCATATATGTCTTAAATAAATGGTACTGGACTGGATCTTAACTAGTTCACATGACCAGCTGCCAGAGGCAAACAAAATGACGAGATGCTTGGCTTTGTTAAACATTTAGCCCATGGGTGAGGTCTTTACTTGCCTCAGCATAGACACTGACTGCAAAGCACCTTCAATTTAATGTCTCATAAAAAAAACCCTCAGCAAAAAAAATAAAAAATAAAAAAATAAGTTGATTATGAATGTAATTAAGTTTCAAACTTAAAATCGGCGTAATAAAAATGCATTAAAATTGTTACAATTTCTAGACAAATTATCCATCTATTCTTGATTTTTCCAATATGGCGCTTCACATTTGACTAATCCCCAGCACCATGATCGGATAAGTTAAAGACTCAAATTTCAGTCCTAAAACTGCTCGGAATGTGACCTGGATTGTTATATAAAATAATTTCTTGACATTTGATTAGCATTTCCAAGGAAGTTTGCAGTGTTCAACCGTCTCAGTTCCTAGCGAAGGGATGTCCGCCAGACTCAGAAAAGGTTTAGCGAATAGCGAGGCATTCCTTAGTTTTAATAATGTTGCTTTTCGGTAACTAATTAAGAAAGAACGTACGCGCACCGGATATTATCCCAACATATTTCCTACATCTTTTTGTCTTGAAATGTAATAAACTTTTGCCCATAGTGTGACAAACAAACTGCAGGTCATCTGCCTCAAAGAACGAAAAGGTTGATGTATGTTTTAGTCTTCGGGAAAAAGATAAATTTAGACTGTGTTTATCTATTTATAGAAGCAATGTATGGATAGGTAGATACAGTTGAACTTGTTAAAAGTAGCTTGTCAGTAAGGGGCTGAACTCAGCTGGACTACTATTGATTAGCCTGGCAGCAGTCCTGTCATTTTTTGTGGTATTTTGAAACTAGTTGAATAAATATTGTCTGGACAGTTTACACCCATCAGTGCCAACTATCACCATTTCACATCAATGAAAATGATTTTATCGGCGATGACTAAGTCATTCAGTGATAACATTTAAAAGTTGTTTTAAGAAGTATAAGTTGATAATGCCAGTACAAGGCACCTCCACTTTTACATTTCATACCATGAACATCCAACTGAGATGTGACCCCAGTGTCCTGAAATGGCAGATAAAGCACATATTTTAACACGGAAGATGTAGCACACGTTATCATTCAGGATATAAATGCTGAGAATATATGGAGCTTTTCTATTTTAAATATTAACTGGGTGCTCCCCTTGCCAGTGACAGTTAACTGTCATATGAGGGGCCTCAATCAATTACATTTTTCCTCATGCGATTGGTGAAATAAAGTTGTTCCGAGTTCTTGAGGTAATGTTGCTACATACAGCTAACTTTGAAAAAAAAAAGTTTTGCTGTAGGTGGTACAATGTTTACAGCAGAACTGCGCAGTCCACACTCTGTGTGAGTCAAGCATTAACGGTGACTGCAATACCCGAAAAAATATCTAATTTGCTTATCTTTTCACGCATAAATTCAATATTCGCTCTGTAATAAATATCCTCATCAACATAGCCAAAATCTAGAATATTGTTTTATTGCAAACAACACAAAAGAGGAAACAATTAAAGAACAATTTGAGCGATCAATGTTTAATGGCTCAGTTCAGTGGCCTCTGATGTTTTCATAATCTTTGAAGAGTTTGTAGGCGTAGGTACATGGCCAAAATGTGCCACGTGCGTTTTCCATGAGAATGATAAACGCATGGAAAACGCATGGTTTTTAGCTAATTATAATGAGGAAAAAACCATGCGTTTTCCATGCGTTTATCCTTCTCATGGAAACGTAGCATATTTGGCCATGTATAGTGTATGAATAAATATGATTTTTCATTTCATAAATTTCTTTGACATTTCAATGATTTATAATTAGCTAGACAATTTTGTTCTTCAAAATATCTTGAAATGTCATTGCAAAGGCAAACTTGGTACGTCGCCACATGATATCAAGCAAATATAATATTCATCCACAGAAAGGGTGGAAATTTGATTTGATTAAGTCTGGACCATGCAATATTTTGCTGATTAAGATCATATTACATATACAATATGCCAATAAAAAACCTGATGATTGTGTAACCGTTCGAACCTTATATATCATAATAATATATTATATCCACTGATTACCAGACGAAAATATGAAATGAGATATATTAGAAAAAAAAGGAAATATGCATAGGTCTACAAATAAATGTCAGCAGAATTCCAAGATTACGAAGGTTCATTTACTCAAAATAGCACCGGCAGAAAATTGCATAGAAGGCAACATATTTAGCAGGTGCCACTTGAATAGAATGACTGACCAACATCATGATAGAGGCATTTTACATCATGATAGAGGCGTTTTACATCAAGATAGAGGCATTTTACATCATGATAGAGATATTTTACATAATAATAGAGATATTTTACATAATGATAGAGACATTTTACATCATGAAAGAGGCATTTTGCATCAAGATAGAGGCATTTTATATCGTGATAGAGGCATTTTACATCGTGATAGAGGCATCTTACATCGTGATAGAAGCATTTTACATCGTGATAGAGGCATTTTACATAATGATAGAGACATTTTACATAATGATAGAGACATTTTACATCATGATAGAGACATTTTACATAATGATAGAGACATTTTGCATCATGATAGAGGCAGTTTATATCGTATAAGTTTTGGTAATCATAACTTTATGTAATTGTGTGCTATAGCTGTATAACAACCTGCCCACTGATACCATGTCGTTCGGATGAGACGTTAAATTGACGGTCCCTTGTACTCAGTGACTATGCTGAGGCAAGTAAAAGATCCCACCCATGGGGTAAATGTGTAACATGGGTTGACTCCTCCTCTCTCTTGCATCATCAATCAACCCTCCATAGCGGCAGGAACTTGCCTTAGAGGGCTGCACTTCCCATATCTATCTATCTATCTATATTTCATTTTGAAGAGGACTGAACTTATCATATCACTATCACTATCACTACCACCTGGATACAAAATATGATATCTAAACTGTAGTTATGACAATAGTGAATCATCTTACAATGGTTATACCATAGGTGAAGATGATGTGACTTGTGAACTAGTTTAATAGAAATTATGATCGTATGGGTTTCTACAGTATTAGAATGTCCATGACTGTGTTTCTACTCTGTATGAAATAACGTCCCTGTGAATTAAGTCACAAAACTTCAGAGTTAGTTAGACAAGGTTCCCCAGAGACCTTAGAGCCCCAAATAATTTATACTAAGATGTTTGAAATCAAATCATACCATAATTCTCATGTGTCCTAGGCTTTTCAACTTACTTCTGGAAATTTGCTTCCCAGCTAAATTCTCTTGCGCGTAAAACGATACCCCGGTTCAGTAAGATGACGTCATTTTTCAGTCTCTCAAGACCTAATTACTTATTCTCTCAGACTGACCAAATTATACCACAAAATATAATAATAATGTTACAGTACTGCCAAATCCTTGCATAGCTTGGACGCATAGGAAAAAGTGCACTATAGCGGACCCAGATTTAGACCATATTTAACGAGCCTCTTTGCCAGGCCTATGACATAAAAGTGCTTGAAAACTATTTGTGATGTCAAAAACTAATTTAGTTATGATGGCGGTTTTCATATTCACGGTACAGACAGAGTTTATTTATGCTTTTTCTAAGGGGCTACGGCCCCCAAACCCCCGCTACTTTACACAAAAAGTTATTCTAAGTGTGCTAGAACTTCAATCTTGTGAAATATTTGATACAACTTAATTTAATGGACGTCAAATATGGGCATAGATTTGGGTCTGCTATACTGCACTAAACCCGACGCATAATAGTTGATTCAACTCCGTCGCTCTTTGCATGTGCATAGGAAAGTAACTTTTTTTTATACACTTTCTTTTTCTTTCAGTTGTAAGCTGCCATGCCTTCAACCCCGGCAAATGGATTTCTGACGTCATGCATCTTTCTCGTGATCTTCACTTTGACCTTCGCTTCAAATGATTATGACATTGAAGATTCCAGCATGGAAGTTGAAAAGCGAGGAGTTAAACTATCCGTCAATAATGGACTGTCGGCCTTAGCTGATTCAATGAGAGACAGAGATAGTGAAGAAGGTGTCAAACATTCCCAAAGCCAGCTGTTTCGATTAGGAAAACGACGATCATTCAGTGTAAACCAGGGCCTGAAGTCGCTGTCAGATGCTTACGATCAGAATGGTGCAGAAAATTCGAGAGCTCGCTTGCTCAATCTGGGCAAACGAGTGCCTCTGTCTGTAAATAGTGGAATGCAGTCATTAGCAGATTCTATGAGTTCTTCCAGTTCTGCCCATAACCGTCTGATGTCGCTTGGTAAACGACCGTCTTTCTCAGTAAACCATGGCCTTGACACATTAGCGGCTGCGATGAATGCGGATGGTGCAGGATCACAATCTCGACTGCTGTCACTTGGCAAGAGGATGCAATTATCCTTCAACCAAGGCTTGCAGTCCCTTGCAAATTCCATGGCAAACGACAGAAGCAAATCTCACCTCTTGAATCTGGGGAAAAGGGGTCCACTTTCGATAAACAACGAACTTCATTCACTTGCACATTCCTTTGGAAACCCTGGAGATTCTCACAATTCTCTTCTGAACTTGGGGAAACGAGCACCTCTTTCAGTGAATGCTGAACTTCAATCTCTTGCACATTCCTTTGGAAGCCATAATTCTCACAATTCTCTTCTGAACTTGGGGAAACGAGCACCTCTTTCAGTTAATGCTGAACTTCAATCTCTTGCACATTCCTTTGGAAGCCCTGATTCTCACAATTCTCTTCTGAACTTGGGGAAACGAGCACCTCTTTCAGTGAATGCTGAACTTCAATCTCTTGCACATTCGTTCAGACCGAACTCTGAGGATTCCCATGCTTCACTTCTTAATCTTGGTAAACGAGCACCACTTTCAGTGAATGCTGAACTTCATTCTTTGGCCCATTCAATGAAAGGAGACGGCAGTCAGGCTAGACTTCTCAGCTTAGGAAAGCGAACACCTCTGTCCATTAACAATGAACTCAATTCTTTGGCACGGTCATACTATCCTGACAGTCAAGCGAGATTGCTGAACCTAGGCAAACGTGTCCCCTTTTCGGTGAATCAGGATCTGATGTCGTTAGCTTCTTCGATGAAGGGAGGCAGAGCAAATGACTATCTGCAATCTCTCGGTAAGCGAGCACCACTAAGTGTCGGTCAAGAAATGCAATCACTCTCTGATGCATACTCTAATTCACGTAACCCACTTCTCAGTCTTGGAAAAAGAATGGCATTGAGCGTTAACCATGAAATGCAAACATTAGGCGATGCCATGCGGCAACAAGATCAATCCGCCTCTCGGCTTCTTAGTCTTGGCAAGCGTTTCGGTAAAGGAGCTGATGACAACTATGGGTATTCCAAAAGGTCACCAGGAGCGAGACGGCTGTCTATAAACTCAGAGTTGTGGTCTTTGGCACAAATGGCCAGAGATTCGCGGTCCCATCAAAACAGACAGGATGCCAAGGATCTCCTGGACCATTTGGGAAAAAGATCTGTTAAATCATGAGGTAATTACATAATATCCATGGACCATGACATTGTAAAACAGAACAATTGAGCTACCAGTGCCCATGTCACCAAGACAATGAAAGCAGACAGGCCTCATTTCACTGTAGGCCATTAGTAGGATAGAGTTATCATTAGGCAACACAATTACTTCTGTAGAAGTTTGCACATGAATGTTCTCTGATTTAAAATGTATCATCAATTGGAATAAATTGGTTGTTGTGAGATTTTAAAAATGTTAAAAATGTTGCTACACAATTAATTCTGTGGAACTTTGTATATCTCCCTAATGATTGATATTTTGTTTGTAGCTTCTACAACAAACATTCAGGGGAAATATTACCAAGGCACATGGGTTCTTCAACCATCAGAATGACAGCTATCCATCCTCCATCATTGATTGAGCTACCAAACACAAGATTGTATACATTTATTGCACATTGGACATCCAAATTAAAAGAAAAAGAAAAGGATTGATAACATTCATGTGTGTAAATGTATCATTGAAACTATTGACACTAGCTGTAAATGATCTCTGTGTTTAGTATCGTAATAAATAAAATTTGCCATCTATTTTTGTACGTATTGTTGTGTTATGTGTGTACTGTCAGTATTATTTCAAGCAGATGAAGCACAATTAGATGACATCATCATTTATTGTAGAAACAATTGCATCACTAAATAGTTGACATCTATACACGCTGTTAAGCATTTAGTTCCTTAATGATCAACATTTTAAAATTAGACAGCATTTGTGTTTGAACCACTAGGTGGCACTTGTGAAGTGACAATAAGAGTTAGCCCTCTGGTGGATTCTGGACACATTACTTGGAATGGCAAGTCAGATGATCTTGGTTGCAGTCCACTAAAAAAATTATTATATAATTAAATGTGAGACACAGCCATAAAAAATAAGTTTCAGGCATCATTATCAACTGAGTTAGCAATCCTAGAATTGCAAGACCATATAGCTTTAGTTTTATCTTCCGGCAACTGGTGTTTGGGTGTATTCCTGGACTTATCTAAAGCCTTTGATACCATAAATCACAACATTCTTGGAGACAAACTTGATTCATATGGGATAAGGGGGTTAGCACTATCTTGGTTAAGTTATTTATCAAATTGGCGCCAGGTCACCTTTGTAAAAAATGTAAAATTGGATACGATTATCACTTCATGTGGTGTCCCTCAGGGAACAATACTAGGCCCACTCTTACTTCTGATAAACATAAACGATATCAAAAATGTTATTAAAGTTAGCCACCCAATCTTATTTGCTGATGACACCAATGTTCTTTATACCCACAGAAATCTATCAATTTTAAACCAGATTAATAATTCTGAATTTAGAAAGGATTAGCCAGTGGTTTACTTCTAATAAACTTTCAGTTAAATACTTCTAAAACAAATCGAAATATTCCATCATCCACAAATGCCCTATAATCCTGCTAATGTCCGAGTAATTCTCAATGGAATCATGTTAGAAAATGTAAAATCTCTCAGATTTCTTGCTGTCATCATACAGGAAAATTTGTCTTGGAAGAACGAAGTTAATTATATTTGAAATAAAATAGCAAAAAGTCTAGGACTACTTTACCATCTCAAATGCCAGCTGCTGGAATACATTCTTCTCCAGCCATATAATACCCTAACTCTATCTAACGTTACTTATTCCATATCAGTGCGAGGTAGTGTTGACCAATGTAATAAGAATTAAGTTCTTGTCTTGCAACAAAAAAGTATATTCGCTGTATTTTGAACTCCCATTACAACTGCCACACTAATCCGCACTTCATAAAGTACAACCTGAACGAAATGGAAGATATTTATAAGTTATGTTGCTCAAAACTACACTATCGATATAAAAAAGATCAATTACACAATTACCATGCTGGCCGATTCTCACTAAGTAATCACCATTCCAATGTGAACACGAGACAAAGCCATGATATTCACGGCCCTTTGTCAAGACTTAAAGTAGGGAAACAATGTCTAACTTACAAAGTAGGTGAAATATGGAACTCCTTGCCTTTTTCATTCAAGACATGTGACAAAACTCTTTCATCCTTTGGTAGGAAATTAAAGTTATACCTGATATCGTCATAATATAAAACACCATGCAGTCAAAATAATTGTTTTTCATGCATATATTCATAAGATGAAATGATGTTCTCTTCAGATATTACAAACCTTGATCTTAGCCTGAACTCCAGGTGGATGTTAGGTCTGCCCATCCACCCCACGGGGTGGAGAATTAGGTTTTCCAATCCACCCTGGAGCTCAATGGTATCTTATATATGTTATATGTACAATATGAATATCTCAGTATTATCACCAGGGGTGGTCCCAACTTCAGCACCTCTGCTACTGGGATCTCTCCCACATTGGCACATCATAACTAATATTATTTATCATATTTTAACTTGAATGTGATTGTCTCCAGAACATGTAATTAAATGATCATGTTTTTGTAAATTTCCAGTCATATGGAATTATAATTTGTTTGCGTAAATGTTTTGGAACTATAATTGTGTTGTCATTGTGAAAATAAAATCAGTTCATGTTAGTTAAGTTACACAAGAAGAAGATGCAAATGCATAAATGATCTTTTGAGAAAACAATTAAAATACTCGCAAATCGAGTGCAACAAACTTCATTTTCTAAAGAAATTCTCCTCCCAACATCTTAATGGAGAGTTATCAGTGATGAGTTCAAACAGCAGACATAATTAACTGTGAGTTATCAGTAATGATTTCCTTGCGTTCTTATGTGGAGAGTTTTTCTTTGAAACCTGATGGAATAAATAAATAAATTAATCTGTCAAAGCATCTGATAATCTTATAACAGTTTTTCCTATACCTGCACTACAAGCAGTTTACAGTCAATGAGGTATCTGTCAACTATGGCAGGTCATATTGTTACATATTCCTGTTTGGACAGAAAGATCAACATTAGCGAACCGCCATCATTGTGCATGCATGATTTATTATGAATATTAGTCATCCAGGCAATATCATGCATAAGGGAAGTTGCAATGATGCATTTAATGGCATAAATGACTTCCTTGGGCCTAGAATCATTGGTTTTGACACCAAGATCAACTTTTTAGCACCAATAATAAGGAAGTTATGGAGTATTTATTAGTCATCAGGTGACCATTTTGTTTTTGGCCCATAACAAAATTTTCCCAAGGGTGCCTGATTCCTGCTCAGGACTCGTCATAGTACTAGAATCCACCATAAAACATCATCCATACCACAAAACACACTCAAGCCCAAAAATCCCATTTGGCAACTGGACTATAGCTGATTGAGTAATAGCACAGGATGTGCGGAGCGAGTTACCTTCTTATTCATGGTAGGCGCTGCATATATATAATGCAATATGGTGGTGGTGGATTAGGGCTTTACGCCCTTTATTTTTGCACCTAATGGGCTAATTAGGACGGGTAGAGACCATGGCAATGAGACGAAGGATGAAACAGCCATCAAACTTAGGCTCGACCGGGAATTGAACAAGGGACCCAGTGGTTGGAAACCCAGTGTGCTACCACTGAGCTAGGCCCACACCCATAATGCAATAATGTTATTGATATCACCAACTGACACTGGTATCACATCATTGAAATGGAACTTTGTCTTAGAACCACCATTTATATTTTAATTTTCAATTCCCAATAACAGCATCTCCGTAAACCTCACTGGTTACGGCAAAAAATAAAATCGAGAAAAATATGTCTCAATGTCTCAATGCTACTGGGTCTGAAGCTGAGTCAGCTAATATGACCGGTTTCCAAAGGCAGACATAATGATGAGATGATATGGCTTGGAGTCCACACCATGTTAGACATTTACTCCATGGGTGGGTTCTTTTACCTGCCTCAGCATAACACCAAGTACGAGGCACCTCCAATTTAACGTCTCAGGCTATCAACATCTGGCTGAGATGTAGTTCAGGAAAAGTAATAAGGTATTTAAATGGTCCTTCAAATTTTTATTAGTTTTGAAAAATGTTAACTTAATAATATGCAAGGTTTATTGTAAATCCCTTAAGTTTGTGGTGATATTTTAATGACCTCTTAAGGCAACAATTCAACTGGTCATGACCCCTCTTTTGATTTAACTTTAAAGCTACGTCTCTGCATCAAAAATACATTGCATAAGTAAGAATATGTCATTAGTTATTGTCACTGGAAAGTCACAAGATGCTCTTAAACTTTATTATTTAGATTTTGCTGCACTGGAACAATTTCTCATTTTTTTTAAAAAATTTTTTGACAACATATCCTTTAAAAAATGAGGGCGATTGTTACACTAAATTTCAGTCTCGGTAAATTGTAATTATTTAATATAAAATAATTCTTGTTTAGATAAAGATAATGTTATTTTCAGTGTGTGCGAACTATTAAGACAAAATAAATATTTTGACACAATTACTATTTTTTTTTCTGTTATTCAAATAAATATAACAATTAAATATAACAATAAAATATTTCAATATATGATTTCAACAGTTTTCAATGCTATTAAAAAGGTTATCTTCATAGCTATCAACACATTAAAAATTAATTGTTTTTTCTTTCCCAAAACGGCAAATTATTTTATTTGGGATTAGATATTTTGCATATGAGTTAATGAATTATTCTCTTAACTACGTAACTTAAATAACTTCAATGACGCACTTAAGCGTGAACAGTTAAGGGATAACCAGACCTTGCTTAATTGACAATTAAGGTATCGGAATTGTCAACAATTACTTAATTTTCGTAGTTAAGTTCTGCTAGAATATACACTGGCATCTTCTTGTCAATGCTACAATTTCCAGATTTCAATTAACGAATTATTTTATATTTTTTTTTATATTTCAAAGCAACATGTGCATTGGTATGATGCAGGGATATGGTGTATCACCCTAACAACAAATAAATGAAGATTAATAACTTCTGAACATAAAAATTGATGATCCCAAAATAAGGACCATGATCAAGTTTAACTTTTGAATGAGGTGGTCAGAAATCTGCAATGTAAAAATCATCTAACTTTGTTTAATAAGAAACTTAATTGCAATAATTATTGTGTGCATAATCAGAGAAACAATTTATATCTTTTCAGACACTCATAAAAATTTCCCTTTATTTAATTAGGAAATAATTTTAAATCTGATAATTGCTTGATTTAACTACTGCTGCAGCTAAAATGTTGCTGATTATTGATATGAAATCTAAATTATTCAATAACATGCAATATTTTTAGCAGTGGTGGAAAATGTAAGCTTCAATATGTAGATTTGAAATAATAAACTACTTCATTAGAAAGTTTTGAATTCAAACACTGGTGCTGGCCTGCCTATGTAACTGCGCACAATCATATATAGCATGAAAGGAGTTATTAAAGTTCAAGATGAAAATACACTATTTTGTTGTTTCACTATATGTTTAGTAATGCTGGATAAGTAAACTTTTTTAATGACTTCTTTATCTTAAAGAAATTTCCAAAATATCAATAAATTACATTTGTAGCAAAAATTGAAAATTATTACTGTAATCATTTTTCAGAAAACTTTGCCATGAGTATTTAAGTTATAATAGATGATTTTATTGAACAAATTCTACCAAAATAGCTGAAGATGATCGGATATATTTTGCACAATTACAACGTGGGTGGGGTTATTTGATTGCCCCAGCATCTATGCATTTTACCGAAAGCTAGGCGCGGACATACGTTCAATATCTCCCCTTCCCCCCAAAAAAAAGTATTATTTTCTCAATAATAAAAATTTGCAGTCAATATAACATGTAGAGAAATAAACGGATTTAAATAATAAACCTTCTTATAATAATTACAAAGAGAGTGGAAACTAGTATTCAATTATTTTTCTTTTGTCTGATTTTACTATGATTGTTATTTTGTGCCCTATCTGCAGTTTTATTTATTTTTTGTGGGGGGGGGGGAGCGGTTGGGCCAGAATTGTTTCAATATAGGCCGCCATCGATACAGCACTGTGTCAACATCACTGATATTGTGCCGTTCCAATTTGGAATACTATCGCGCGGGGAGGAGCTGGCAATTGCAAATATACATGTATGCAGTTATTCATTTAGAAAATTAAAAATATAGCATTATTTGCTATATATTAGTGCGTTTTTTCTACAAAAAAATAGAATATTCATGACTTTTTTCCTTTATGCTCGACAATGTCTCTTTAGTTTTTTTTCACGCACTTGAACAAGCAGTTAATTTTTTTAATAATTAAAGATGCATTTTGATGCGTAAAACTAATTTCTTACTTGATGCTAAGTATGTGGAATAAGATTATCTATTTAGGGATCAGGATTTCGATTCATAAACCAAATAAATAAAGGCTTATAGTGTCCTCAGTTTTGTATCTATTAGGAGCTCATATATATATATTTCCAGTCATTCGCTGTAGCTTACGAAGTGTTATTTAAGTGTATGATGTATAGATTATCAATTATGCATACAACAATGATAAAATATAGAAAAAAAAAGTGTAACCAATTTATTATAATTTAAAAGACAATATGGGATAGAAGTCATTTGTATCTTGTAAACTACATTCATGTTCGCTCAAAAATGGTACAATTCCGCTGGCAACAACTCCAACCTTAATATTATTATCACAAATTTATGGCCACTGAAGTGTTTAATCAGTATTTATTAATTATATGCCTTGAAATTTTTGATCATTACTTTCAAAGATGACACGGTGTCATGGAGGATTTTCAAGATCCAAATCGCTTCATACTGTATGAATAAAACATGCAACTAACCTGATTGAGTGGTCTGATAACATCAATTTATAAAGTTCTTGACAAACTGTAATTGAAAACATGACCTTTTTTTATTGGACAGTTCATGGAAAGATAATATGGATAAGATTATGTGACTTAAGAGTCCCCGCAATGTTACACATTTACCCAATAGGTGGGGTCTTTTACTTGCCTCACCATAGACACGGAGTACAGTTATACACCCCCTATTCAACATTTTATGCAAATATGACATCCAGCTGAGATGTAGCTCAATTGGGGCATCCCAGATAGCATTCCAAATCGTTTCAACATCGGCGCCATGTCGGCGATGTCAAAATGATGTTCTACCGACAGCGGCCGGCATAGAAACGACGGCCCGAATTAGAATGCTATCTGGGATGTAAATTGTGCAATGATCTGTTGCATACCTGTCTCCAAGCAATTGGTGACTCACCGAAAGCCGATTGATGAGGTCAACAAATACAATAAAGTCTTTTCACTGAGCAGCCCTGAATAATTATTCAGCAAGACATACGTCTTTCCCCTCAGCTTATTACTCATTTTACTTTTCAGACATAGTAGGTCATAACTGATTCCATAAATATAATTTTCTCTGGGAAATAACAGAAGTCAATTGAATGATAAGATGTCAAATATACATTCAAATGTACTAAAAATACTGCTGCTAGGATGCACTTTGCTTCAGCCAATCACAGTGAAGGGCAGGAACTTTTCAGCCGAATGAATTGCAGTATTCTGTCGTAGCCACCTGGTGGAAATATCAAGAAACTTCCGTGAAATCCACTATTGGATCATTAGTGACGTCATCAATTGCTTGGAGACCAGCATGCACCAAGTCAGATCCAACTTATATGTCACATTGAATCCAGGACCTTTAGCAGAGCTTTCAAATGTGTTACTACAGTTGTTACCAACAGGCCACCACTTTTTTTTTCTTTTTGACGTATTGATAAGCTTGCGATATGTAGCTATTTTTTTGTCATTTTTTTAATGATAAGAACAAATTTTTTTTCTCCCTTTATGAAAACCATGTTCCATTTTCTCCAAACTTTTCAAGTTTTTGAGTGTTTTGGAGAATGTACCAATGGTCAATCTATGAATTCCAAAACCATGTCTACTGCTTCGGAGTGGATGGTGAATATTGCATGAACGACGGAAGAAATCTGGCGAGTGTGTTGTCTGAAGAGGAGAAAACCTTTATCCAGAATACGATAAGTCTAGAGAAATACCTGAATGGCATGTCAGTTGCTCATGAAGGGTGCAAGGTCTGGGATTGAACCCTGCTCCTCTGAAGGACCCGGGTTCAATCCCAGGCCCGGGCAACCTTCATGAGCATCATCCTAGCTGGATGTCGTTCGGATGAGACATTAAATCAGCGGTCCCTTGTACTCAGTGTCTATGCTGAGGCAAGTAAAAGGTCCCACCCATGGGGTAAATGTGTAACGTGGGCAGACTGCTCCTCCCTCTCACCGCATCAATCAACCCTCGGTAGCATAAACAGTAAGAACTTGCCTTAGCGGGCTGCACTTTCCATACCTATCTATCTTTCTATCTATATTTCTATTTTTACCTTATGATATGGACGTTTAAAGCTCACAAAGTTCAAACTGGAAACAAGAGAGAGAGACGGAGAGATGCTCTGCCCTCTGTAATCAGAGTAACAATACCCAGAGGGGACAGTGCAATTGAATCAATGTCAACTATTGCCTAATCCCTCCCAGGTGTACTGGGTATTTGGAAATAGGCAACCACAGTGATGACACTGGTGTGAGCTCTTAAGCCCATGTTATTAAGCCCGTGTTGAAGGCCTGACTAAGATACAGATAGAGATACAAAAGACTTTTATTCGGACAGGTGGTGGTGCAGGATTAGGGCTTTACTTCCTGTATTTCTGCACCTGATGGGCTAATTAGGACAGGTAGGGACCATGGCAATGAGAGGAAGGATGAAACAGCTATCCAACATAGGCTCGACCGGGAATTGAACCCGGGACCCAGTGGTTGGAAGCCCAGCGCACTACCACTGAGCTAGGTCCCCACCCCTTTTATTCGGACAGAAAATACAGTACAGTATGAATTATACAAAACAATACATTATGAGAGCCCATGGAGACACATATTAGAGTGCCTAGCATATTAGTGGTTACACAGTGAGTTGGGCAAGCACGAAAATAACTAAATAAAGTGCTCATGTGACGTAGATCATTGCTTTGTCTTGTGAAACAATTGGTAGATCAGTCGGGAGTTTTGACCAACAGGGATTATTGTAAAATGACCAATATGACGTGGCAGAAGCGCTTTCAAAGACTGAAAAATGATGGAGTGTTTTCGAGTGTAACCACTTTTTTGCTAGGCACTATAAGGCATTTGATGCCACTAGCATGTGGGCCACCATATAGTATGATTATCTTTATGTGTTTTGCAGTTAATACTTATATTTAGCATTTCTCCCAAGTTTTTTAAGTACATGCTTAGCCATTTTCAATTTTGCATGTCTTTAACAGATAGCTTGTGCCACTGGTTAGATGTCGGCCCAATGTGGGCAACGTAGGACCAACATTGGGCCAACATCAACTGCAGAGTCGGCAGATTGCACATTCCACAAACCAGCCGACTGTAAATAACAAAAACGTTACCAACATTTACGTTTTTTAATTATCAGAATGGTGATCTTTACCTGACTGAAGGCTTCTACTGGATTAGATTAAACAAATACTTGGATATAAATGAAGAATACAGGTAAAGATTTTCAAAACTCCGGGAACAAATAAGGATTTTACCATCAAATGCCTGCAAGCCCGTTACTGGCACTGTTTATCTAAAGTATTTCCACAGACATCCATGGGAATTATGTTACTTAGTTGACAATTCAAAAGCACAGTTAGTTTCATACATTACTGGCTAAAGTATAGCTATAACTGGCTTAAGCCACCCACTTCTGTCTACTCTTAGCTTATAGTCGGCCTACACCTACCACCACTGAAAAAAGAAATACAAGCCTTGGTAAATGTAAAAAATATATCTAATATATCATAAATACGTACCTTTAGATTTGGCTTTGAGTAGCCATTAGCCAAAAAGTTCTCTATGGTGGCAGGTAGCAGCGTATAGCAGGCTTTGTCTAGGTTCAATTTTATGGGCCATTTTTAATGGAACTAACTGTATTCTATTAACACACTGGAAATACATAAGAGAAATGATAGAGACGGTACATTTGAATGCAAGTATTAGTTATATCCCTCATAGTCAGGAGTTAACTAACATTTTTGTTGGTTATATCCCAATGCTGAAGACTGAGGGATATAACCAACAAAAATGTCAGTGAACTCCTGACTATGAGGGATATAACTAACTTATACTCCACTAGACATATCTACTAATTTGTTTGATTGTTTGATTTGTTTAACTGCTGTCATGGAGCTATTAAAACAGTTTGCACTCAGGAGGAAGTTAACTAAAATATTTGTTGGTTATTGCCTGCTCAGAACAATAAGAAAACCATCTAGGTGGAGCGTAATATTTATTATTTAACAAGGACATAGGTAAGCCAGAAAATAACAAATGGAATCATTACACTTCAAAATAAATCTACAACACCCTTACACATGACATGACATACAACTCTTCCACATTTGAAAACAAACGTGATTATCTGCAGATGGACTGATGGAAGTGAAGTGGAATTTACATGGAATATAAAGGTAAGAATATCAAAATATGTAATATTTTGTATTTGCAGCGATTGTTAGAAATAAGACAACCAGATCAATTAAGGATTTCGTCTGTGTTGATTCTATCTATTTGAATTATTCCAAAATGCATTCCAAATCGGGACAGTATCAGTTCAACGTCAGCTATGTAGATACAATGTTGGCGTTCATAATGGTAACGGTTTTGGCCAGATTTGGATTTATATCTGGGTTATAATATTAACCTCGAAAATGGTTGTGTCAATATTATGTGATCAAATTCTGAAAACCAATCAAAAGCCAGTATTCCCAGTCAATATCAGGCTATGTTGCACGCTGGTAATTCTGACGTCATAATCCTATTGTCTAAAATTGTGATGTCACCAATGTCCAAGCATAAGGCCACACTATGAAGATGACCCGACTCTTGTACAATTAAATGTATTAATTTTTGGCGAAATTTATTGAAAATTTCAATAGCTGATCAGAGAATATAGTCAATGGTGAATGATGAGTCACTCAACTTACAGCTTTTTGGGATTTGAAAGTGTACATTGCTCGAGGCTTCGCATAATGCAATATACCCTTTCCTCATCCCACAAAACTGCATGTTGACCTACTCACCATTCGATATTAATATATGATGTTGCTTCTGCATGTATCTGTTAGCTTGGACAAGAGGAAACTGTGGACGTCCCGCAGCATTCGTTTGCAAGCGACCTGCAGGAGATCCTGCTCCACCCGCTACTCTTCCGCCTCCCGCATCAGTCCCCGGCTAGTGTCCAGGTGACTACACCTGAAGAGGTATTTCTTATAAAGATTATATGAATTTTTAACTCTGAAGAATGTCATGGGAATCCGGTATCAAATCAGCTGATGGACTGCTTTGGTCAATGGAAGTTCTGAATTCACATGACATTGAAGTCCCGTTGATTTTAGCTTCCCATATGTGATTCATTGTGAGTTCTGTGCTGTAAACATGACATCCTGGGCCAAGTGCTAAAGTCCGTTTGCCTACCATCTTCCTGTATGTGGCTGCAACTTTAATGGCCACTGTAACTATGGTAATACAAAATGTATTTGTGGGTCGAGGACAAATGTATGTGGTGAAATGACTTTAAGATGCAGTGATGTCATTTTTGTGGGTTTCTGTTGCCTAATGAAGATTTATTTTTATTTTCTCTTTTTATAATTAATGGTAACCACAGTGTAATGCAATCAGGGATACATGTAAGAAATTGTAAAGTAGTCACAGTGATTGAGACAGACATAGAAAATGTTGGCGTACCATTCACAACTGCTCTCTCCAGATGCAGATCCAGTTATGATGACATCTTTCCTGATATGGCACATTGAGAATGAAAAAGAGAATGTTGATCCTTCTTAGAACACAATTATAATTTAGAAAAAAGAAATCCTTACAAACAAGTCCTGGGCCTCCTCATGGTAAGGTCGGTAATGTGCCATGTGCGTTTTCCATGAGAAAGATAAATGCATGGAAAATGCATGGTTTTTAACTAATTATAATGAAGCAAAAACCATGCATTTTCCATGCGTTTAGATAAATGCATGGAAAAACGAACGTAGCACAATTGGCCATATACAGTGATGAACTCAGAACTCCAAAATTTTTCATTTTAAGACACTGATCTTCAGGAGGGTCCCTCTTGAGGACATTTTACATCAATACTGCTAGTTAAACATCTTAAATAATGACTGGAATAATTCGTAATGTAATTAATTGAAGACGAGTCGTTGCAGTAAGAAGTAGGTTAAATTTGGAATATTACTATGAAGGTTGTGGTAAAAAAAATGTCAGTTTGGAAGGTTATTTTAATCGTAATTTGATCAAAACAGAACAGTCTTGGATATCACATATTGATGAGTATTGTGAAGTAAACCAATTTTTTTTTTATATGAAGAGAAACCTTTGTAACTATTTATAAACCTTTTTCTTTTTACATAATTGACGGTAAATTATTCGAAGAGGTCACAAAATACCTATATGTAAGCCACAGGAATGACATACTGAATACTGTATTTAGCAAACTGATGTCTCACTCTTGGCATGTGTGGACTACTCAGTTTACTAAATGCCAGAACTTTCACAAAATATATTTGATACAAGATTATCCAAATTAAATCCAGTGATGAGTTAATAATTAGTACTAGCAAAACCAATAACAATGTACAATGAATGCATCATATGCAGTTTTGAACAGATAAACATATACAGTATATATCATCTTGCTTAAAGTAAAGAAAATGAGCCATTATAATTTCTATATAAAATGGATTTACGCAATAAGTTTAAAAGACAGCAAATTTCGTTTGCACAGTTGAATTTTACACAAAGATTTATTATTTGTATCCTTTTTTCTTGTCACTTTATGTCACGTTTTCTGCCACCCCAACCCCAAGATGTTAGATAATGTCCTTTTCTGAAGTAAATTTATAAACAAAAAAATTCCTTTGGGTCAAGCACCAATAATTGGGGGGGGGGGGGGGTGCAGGGATTCTAAAATGTTGTATGTAAAATTCAGGCAAGGAACTGAACAAGGAATTTCTGAACCAGTGTCCAATTTTTGTCACCTTTATTCTTTTGTTGCCGAACTCCTCCACATTTTCGGCCTTTCCCAGTCCATAAAACAGCAATTCAGCCTCTTTCTGGAACTGGAAATGGCGGGGAAAATGGTGACGTCACTTAGCAACTAAGTTTGGTAAGGTCATGTGACCTGCCATTCAGACTCGTTCTGAGTTTCATTAAAAGGCCCTGGCAACAATGGTGTGAATGGTTGCTAAGGAGCTTTGGCTTGCAAACATGGTTGTTAGGGAGGTCATGTGACCCACAGGCAGTTGCTACATCCATTCAGCCTCTTTCTGGTTTTGAATTTTCCAGTTATTGGGGACTGACCAAGCTCTGACTTGTTCCTGTCTCAAGTAAGGAGACAGGTTGGGTCTGTCAATCGGAAAGTGACATCACAATGTTTGGATGCTAGATATCAGCCAATCAGATCACAGAACTCGCCAGACCCAACCTGAGTGATATTCACTCAGGGAACCGGAGAGGACCAAGCTATTGAAATATTATGGGCAATCTGCCACCAGGGTAAATCTTTAATACACTGTTACACAATGAATGATTTTGCATACTACCACTACAATTGGACCTAATTTATATTCATTTATTTTTGGTAACTTATTGGGCAGAGCAATGAGCAGTAATGTAATGCCCATAGCTGTCTGGAAAAAACTGTAGATTTAAAAAATAGGATGAAAAATGAAAATGATTATCAAAGGCTTTAGTAATGTAATTTTCAAGTCGCATTTAACTTAAAAGTGCAACAATATGAAGGTTAATTGTTAATGTACCAGCTCTGAGTGCCCCAGCAGGTCTGAGACAATGCTTGCTTGGTGGACAGGACACAGTATAAATTATTTGATCGTCTGAAGCAGAATGATTAGCCTGAGAGGTAACTGGTTCAATGACCAGTAGCCGATGCATGAATCCAATCCTGTAAGCTCTGCCCCCTTTGTCCAGTACTTTTTAATTTGATTTGAGGGATCCTACAATACATGCTTTTGTATATAAACCAAATGTTGGCACTGCCCTAGCCCGAGAAACTCTGACTGACCACACGCCGCTGTCAGCTCTTATTCATATTGTGACGTTTATAGTGAGCCGCCATTGGCGGTTATCAGTCAGAGAAACTTACATAGGCTGAGTTCGCCCACCCGAAATTCCGTGTCGCGCGAGTTGTGGGGCCATCCCCAGCCTTCCTACCTATCAAAATATGTGTCGCGTGATGAAAAACTGAACTGTAGCCAGTTTTATCGTCAAGCCGTGGATATTGACGAAGTTTTTGGTGATTTTCCACACTTATCATCTGCTCAGATTGTTTTGATTGATGTGAGATTAACATATAGGGCGAGAGGTGACGTGGCTTGCAGGTGCGACAAACCAAACGATCACTTAATTTAGCAACGATAGTTTTAATTCTAATAGTAGAAGGCCTATGCAAAATAATTTAATTTATTTGATGACATAGAGTGAATGGCAATAATTGTCGTCCACTGATTAATTTACAGCTTTTATGAAGATGTTTTTTCTTTTAATAGGCTAATTTAGGCACGGGGGGGGGGGGGGGCTGAGCTACACTTGACGACAGTGAAATTCGCCACGACAACGAAATTCGCCGTCCCCTTAAAACATAATTATACACCTTGAAAGTTCATGATTTGTTACAAAACTAATTGTTTACATAATTGACAGTGTTTTATCACTCCGAGAACCATCTAGGAAGTCTTCATTGCACTTCACTTTCAGGCGAATCTCGTTGTCGTGGCGAATTTCACTGTCGCCGAGTGTACACAGGGTGTTGCTTGGCTATTCCCCGACACTCAGTGTCCTGTGTGCTGGTATGCTGTTAATACAGAGGGGGGGGGGGGATATATAAAATAAATATTGAGATTTATGCATAGTTAGAACATAGCTTTTGGCTTCTCTCTTGAAAATTAAGTCAATCTATTAAATATATATGTATATATATATATATATATTTGTGTGTGTGTTTATAATTTTTCTTGTATACAAATTCAAAAGAAAATGCCTACCTTCAATTTTTTTATGAAATGTTTAACTATATAATGAAACATACTTAGATTTCTAGTACAAACGAATAACAAATCAAAACATGAAATTTTGCACTCAATTTTGTATTCTGTTTTTGAACAAAGTTGAAACATTAGTCAATTAGGACCCATATATTGAATTAATAATTTGTAACAATAAAGGCTATTTCAATCAATCAAATAATTTATCTAAAGAATGCAGTTGCTTATTGAATTTAATAAATTAATAATTTAAAACAACAGAAATTACTGTTACATGGTGAAAATTATTAGTAGAGTTCATTTCTGATCAAACAGCAAATTTAAATGGGTGGCACACAAAGGGGGGCAGGGCAATTATGAAGGACCAAGCTGCAGGGAGATTGTTGGCCAGTTGCATTTGCCCAGGGAGGTCCTTAAAGAGACCGGCTAAATCAAGCATTTTACATTGGGAAATTTTTATTTGATTTTTAGTACAATTTCAGGAATTTATTTTTTGAATTTCACTGGGATTTAAGGCTATTTATGACTGGCCATTTAGGAACTAAGGTTTGCATGGACAATTTATTTTTTCCTAATATTTGTGGTATTATAGTAGGATTCACAAAATACATGTTAATCTGTTTTGGTTTTTTTTTTGGTCCTTTTTATTTCAAATGCAATTCTATTTTTGCTGATTTCAGTGTATGTAAAAAATGTTTGTTTAAACAACTGTCAAAAGTTCATTGAACCCAAACAAAAATGAGCTGTCAATCATCTACATGTTTTACATGCGTTAATAGGTCTAGGCAAGGTTTGCATTATTAGAGGCTTGGTAAACAATTACACTTGATAGGCTATTCAGTTAACAGTTGTTACAATTAGTTGGTGTTTTGAAGGCCGCTCATATTGCGCAATCATTTCAAGGCTGTTACGTCAGCCCAGGTCACTGCAGGGGGCGGAGTCTAAGTTTGATTGACATCGCTAGCTATTCATGAATCACGTGGGTTGTTGAACTCAGTGCATTTGAGGTCAAGATCGCAAATATGAACAACATATTTTATAAACATGTAATTACTCAGAAATAGATACAGTACAAAATTTAGGAACTGGCTTATTATTGCAAATGGAAATCATTTTGATAGTGCACTCATACTCCTGATGGTTCATTTGTGCTTCATTTTATGAGCAGAGACTTTTCAAATGGGGATCTGCCTAATAAGCCATTCAAAGGACATCTAGAGATGGGTTATCTGACAACAGTTTCTCTCAATACTGAACATTTATTATGAAAATCTCTTCATGATTTTTTCCTGGCAGATTTAAATTCCCCCCCCCCCCCTAGAAAAAGGTTCATCATTCACATTTCTTTAAATTTTCCTGCCCGCTAGTGATTAAATGCACACAAACAAATTAAAAAAAATAAGAAATACTGAGCAATTATTTTGCAGATATTGTTCCACAAGACCTATCAATTAATGCCATGAAACACCATGTTAAAAAATACCTCCTGTACAATAGTTTAGAAACAACTTAAAATCATGTATATTATTTATTATTGGATTTAATATTTACTTAGCCGTTTATTAGTTTTCAATTATCCAAGCCATACATGAATATTGTATAATATAATTGTATATAGTTTACCAAATATGCACGTATATAATACTATGTATATTGTTTAAATCCAGTAAATGAACTCAACTCAATTGCAAAGTTAACATGCATGACTGGGGGACCCAGTCTCACCCCCCCCCCCCCACCCCCCTTGTCGTATGCCAATGTTAAGTTTGTAATGCTAACATAACATATAGGGCATAATATACAATGAATTTAATTCAATTCCTTGACATTTTAAAGCAAATATTTGTTTTCTCTTTATGTTAGTTATTGTATATTTCTACATTTCTCTGAACCTCACATTCAAACTGATATATATTATGATATATATATTTTATATGATTTCATAAATATGCAATAAATTCACAATTTAAGTTAACTATGGCCATATCCTGCACCTCTAATTTATTTTAAATTGAACTTTAGTTCAAATGCTAAATAAGCCACAAAATGCATACATGCCTGTTTCTGATTGCTATACCAATCTTTCTTTTTGAAGTGTACTTTTTTTTTGTCTGATCTGTCATAATTGGATTATTATATATTTCTTATTTTAAGATGATTATGTTCATTTAAAAGACCAAGAATCTTCTTAACTAATTGAAAACAGGGTTGGCAAGTTTACGGCAGGTTGGTTTTTACCAGGTGGTATTTACATGACTTGAAGTTCTGTCTTACATTAATTAACGATCTACTTCCTCATTATTTGCAATCTTTTTCCTTTCTTTGGGAGAATGTCTCTCATAATTATACAACAAGACAATGCCACAATCCATTGTCAAACATGATTTTGCAAAAAAAAGGCATTGCATATATTCTACCCGACATAAGCATTAAGATGAATTAAAATTTCAAAGATGAAATAACAACCCATAGTTTAGATGATTTATAAAATACATTTAACTGACTCTTTCGATGAAGTTTCCTTATGAAAAATTGCTACATCTGTGATTAAAATGGCTACACTGAAAAGTCCTTGCCAAATCTCAAAAATGTATCATGATATCTATGTATTTCAAAAATGTATGTGCATATCATTCCATCAATCCAAATTTAAGCTATTTCCAAAATAATATGTTGAAATTATAAGGTGGCACCTCAGAAGCATCTATATATCCAAATAAAGGTATTTTTTTTATTGAGTAAAAACTCCATTGTAAAATCCTTGACAAAAATTAAATTGTCTATTTATGTCAATTTTTCTTTAGGCCTTCTGTAAAAATTTGAATTTTCGCTTAATAACATTTTTTTCCAGCAAACTAAGCCACTGTCACGGCTCATTGCACACTGGGCATGGGGGTCGGGAAATGGCCAGGCTGGATAGCCGTTAGTGCCTATATTTGCCAAATAAATTCTAAAATTATCTTCATAAATTCCAATTTCATGTCAATTAATTCAAGTTATAAAAAACAAAAACAACAAAACCACAGTTATAAGTGCACATTATACTATAGTCATTAGCCATATGGCCACGGCTGATCTGATAAAATGGGAGAGAAGAGTGATCAGTTGGTTTCTTTCTGCCAGTAGACTCGTGACGTCATCGTGTGTTGATATTCAATGACAGCTTTTGACTTGGATTATGTATTGTGCTGTGTTTTTGGCTTGTTTTGTGGCATTTGGACATGTTAACACGGACGAAAAAGAGGTATGGCAATAGCTTGATTTGTTTTTAGTTAGGACACGCAACAATTCACTGTTATTATGCCCCAATATTAGTGTATGAACGGCGTGAAGCGCAGTGACATGTTTCACGCCAACTCAGCCTATGTAATTGTCTCTGACTGTTCGCTAGCGCTCACAAAATAACAGATAGTAAATAAGAGCTAAGCGAACATCAGATTTCTCGGGCTAGCACTGCCCCTATTCAGCCAGAGTTAAAAAAGATCACTTTTGTTCTGTGAGGTCATGTGACCAGCCATTCAGCCTCATTCTGAGTTTAATTCAAGAGCCTTAATTCTACTTGCAAGCATGGTCGTTAGGGGGCTCAGCCTCTTTCTGGTTTTTAATTTAATTTATAACGGAAAATAAAACAACAAATTCAGGTTTGGGAAGGAAAGCGGACCTTAGCTCCCTTGAGAAATAAGCGTAGATCGAAGGTCCTGGCTAAGCGGGGAGGATATAAAAGGATTATCCAGGGAGGAGATGGCGTTTTAAATAGAACAGAACCAAGATAGCTGCCGGCATTAATTTATATGATAGTGTTTTCTGCACAGTAACATAAGCATGCATTTGCCACAATACCAGAGGTTCTGGCAAGCATGTGGCTGCACTAAATGTCAATCCCTGTTATCTGACAAAGGGACTTGAAAGGAATAAATAAACTGCTCGTTTTAAGAGGAGGGATTAAGACATTACTTTAAATGATAAGGTTGCCAAAACAGCTGCTGATATTTTGACAAATGTGCTTGTATTACAGTACTAATTAATGTGCTTGTAACCTCAAAGATAATATGTAATCTTTCAAAACCTCCGTTTAATAGCAATACTTTGGAAAGTAGTTTTAAGGATTTACTTCTGATATGACTTTGATGTTCGTGAAACTTCACTTTTTCATAATTGACATTGACCTTTGACATTGAATTATGTCAAATGTCATGCTATGTTCAAATAACTTTTGAAAACCTAAATTTTGATTTATTAAAAATATAAACCTACCTGGTCATGGGCTATAGATATGAGATTAATTTTGGTCCAATTTGGATGAGCCAGTCTAAACTTTTAAAATGTTTAGTTTTTGGAGAAATTTTCAACATTTTAATATCTGTTATAATTAAATTTGTCAAATAATAGCCAAACTTCCACTGAGCAGCATTGGACATGGAAGAATGTGAATTTATGTTTTTTAACATGTTTTTGAGACAAAATAAGGCGTAAAAAAAAACCACCAAAAAAACAGAAAAAATTACCACTTTTTCAATACAACCTTGACCATATAACCCGAAGGGCAAATATGACATCTTAGTTTAAAAGCACACTAAACTGAGATTGCATAACTTTTGTTTCAAAATTCTATCACTTAAATTAACCAATATATGAATATTCAAAATCAAGGTGACTTGTGACCTTGACCTTTAGCCCAAGGTCACTCATATTTTATAAATCAAATCAAATCAAATTTCTGACCGTTTTTTTTTTATATATATAACAAAAATAATAAGGGACCTAAAATGGAACCATGTGATACCCCGCAATTAATAACTTTATTTGCTGAATTGACACCATCAAAGTTAACAAATGTTTACTTCTAGATAAATAATTCTAAATCCAATCCAAAGCCAGCCCCCTGAAAAAGTAAAAAAACAATCCCACAACAATTTCATTTTTCAATAGCCTCTGCTATTTTGTCTACAAGCATTAATTAATAGCAAATTAACATGTAAAGAGCATAATGGATACATATAGAAACATTTACAATATCAGAATCAGTATGAACTGTACCAAATGATGGACTGCTGCTCTGTTACTTAAGATCAATTTTAAAAGTTCTCCTATTCATAACACTCTTAATATTTGGTTTTTTTGTGATCTGAATATACATGATAAATGTTCATGTGCTGTATAAATAAGATCACCCCAAAGTTGTGAACGGACTACACTCATCATGACGTTTGGCTCGCCATTCGAGATTCTCGCATGAAGAAAAACTCCAAGGATACCCTTTGCACATGCACATGCAGCTAAATGATATGCACATGCAGCTAAATGATATGCACATGCAGCCATAATGCTGAACATATCTCTACACCCCTATCATCATGATCATGCATTTGTAAATCATAATAGTGGAGGATGAGTGGAGTTTATACTGGCCATAGTTGGAGATAGCAACAGCTACATAACAATGAAAGACAATACACGCCTTGAGAAGTTTATGAATTTTATAGGTAACAAACAACAGTCTGGACTTGGTTACAAGAAGAACATAAATGCATATTTAAAACATGAAAGAAAGTCAGAAACAAACACACGAAGGCAGGAAAATGTATAAAACCAGCTTCCTCATCTTGAGATAAAAAAAAAAAAAATACTAAATTGCATAAAAGCTTTCTATTAATTTAGAAAGAGGGTTATTCATCATTATTTTTCCATGCAATATCATCCCTACTGTAAGGCATGGTGGTGGTCATTGTTGGAATATAGTTTTGAAAGCCTGAACAGCGAATTATTCACACAATTGCATGAAATTGGTATTAGACCTCTTCAAATGTGTGTGGGAAATGGATCTTGGGATAAACGATATGTTCCTCCAAGGAATTCCATCCAAGCAAATTGCAAAGGAAGCAGCATAACGTTTCATACGAAAGTAAGTCCTATAATGACAAAGCTAATTTCAGGCCTCAATCGGTGACCTATGTTTGAAATAGCAATTCACGTGTCCTTCAAACAATGTGAATTGCTGACTTAACGCTAATAACAGTGAGGCAAAATATGGCCATGCTTTTGCAGAGACCATCTACAGGTAACTTCAAGCGTTGATACATGCTAAGCATGCGTGTAAAATGACACAGTGACCAAGTGTAGAATGAGGAGAAGTGTAGACATGTCTGCCAGAGTGCAATCAACAATGAACCTCTTCCACTTTTCAATATTTTAATGCTTCCGCCTTCAAAATTGATCAACCCCTTTTTCACCAATTAGTTTTACTGCGGTCAAATTCATCATTTTACTTTCAATTCGGTGAATCTTTGCTGTTCACTTTTTTGCTCTTTGTTGGCAGATTTTCCATTATTAAAGGTTTCTTCTCTGGCTCATCCTTTCGTTTTTCTATTATTTCCTGTAATATGAGATACAAATTAATGCATATAACAGGAGATATCTTGCTATTACAGATGGTGCCCAGCAAAAGTTAATTTATCATCAGGCAGTGATATTACTTAAGATGGATAGGCTACTGGTTGAGGCATCAGTCTGTTAGTACATTGGCTGCCTCCTCTGAAAAGTTTTGGCACGATCCCTGGCACGGGCTCTTTGTGAGCTATATCTCAGCTGCATGTCAGTCACATGATACGTTAAATTGGTAGTGCCAATTGATTCAATACTTATGTTTCTTTCATAATTCATAATTAACAAAATAATACACAGAATTTCTATTAAACAAAAGTGAGAATAATATTGCATGAATTGAAAGATTAACAATTGCCAAGCGTTTACTCACCCATTTTTTGATATATTTCCCATCGATACCAAACTCCTCATACACTGTCTCCAAGTCTTTATTTTTGGTCTCTTTTAATTGCCACATGAAATAACCTCCAAAGAGCATAAGACAAATGATGAATATAATGAAGACATTTGGTCCTGTTGCCAGCTGTCAAGGAAAAGCATACATCTGTAAAGCACACATTGTTTTATTACACAATTACATTTTCTATAAATGACGAAATCATTCAGTTCATAAAGTGTACTCATTTTCTATCAGTTATTTACAACACATCCAATTTCTTCTTTGATACATGTAGTTCAATACTGAAACAAGCTTCTGTTCTTTGAACTGATACAACCAGCACGTTCCACTGTATTTTATGTATGAGAAAGTTTATGGCTACATATTTCTCAATGTTTTGTTGTGTAGGAAAGTGAGTCACAAGATTTTGGTTATTATCTTTAGTGGTCACCTGCAACATAGGAAAAGACAGGGCAACAAAGAAATTGGCCAGCCAGTTGAACACTCCTCCAAGAGCTATGGCAGGAGTTGCAGGTCCATGGCCAAATAACTCTCTCCCAATGACTTGAGGAATTGATCCTGTAAGGTAATAAAAAAATATTACAATAAGAAAGAGCTTTCAGTAAAAATAATTTAAAACTGGTTTTTATTTTTTACTTTGTCACATAGTAAAATGAAGCATGCCTAAATTTTCCAATTTGCCAGTCACTTTTGTAAGTGCTTTGAGCATATGGACACACAGTCAATTACAAGGTGAGTTGTCAAAAGTTGGCCATGATCTATGCAAGGCAGCAAGGGCAAATTCATTGTAGCAAATTTTAATGATCATATGATGATGTGATCAACGTATTCTTTAACAGCATATTATGTAATAACAGTCACTCGTCCTCACTCGCCATCATTGGCGAGATTTGCCAGGTGTCTGGCTTTAGGGATAAAATCATCATCAGCAAATTTTCATCAGTAATGCCATGTTTCACTGCAGTATTGCTCAGTGTAGGAATTGAACAGTATATAGCACCAAGTTTGGAGCCTGGATCATGAGGCATGCCATGCTTCAGCAATTTTATGGTAGATTATTTTTCTTTAATCACTACTTATTGTGTTCTGTTGGAGGTGAACCATTTAAGACTGTGGTTCCAATTCCATAATTATTGTCGCACCTTTCAAGTAGAATATATCGTGGTCATTTTTTTCAAATACTAGCTACTTTACCTTTATCTAAACTGGTCAAAATGCTGTCATGAACTAGTAAAGTTTCTTAGCTGTGCAATTTCGTGTATGCACAATGCCTGCTTCTAGAGTTGTACCCAAAGATGATCATTTATAGCCTGATTATTGTGATTTAATTGTTCAGGCACCTCGTCAAGAGTGAGAAACAAGTTTTTGACACTTGCTAGAGGTTTTATTACTTGTCCCTCCCATTTTTCTATTCATCTGTCAATCGCCCTTATGGACATGATAACCTCAGATCTATTGGTCCTAGGCTACTGGAACTACAGGGAATATACCTTAGGGTAAGACCTTGGATTAGTTTAAATATGGGTCAATTTCACCTTACACTTATAAATCCCTTCATGACCCCTCAGGACCCCTCAAATCACGCATGGAAACACCAGGAAATAATCCATCATTTGCCTCTCTATGCCTGTGGTTGCTGAGTAATTGAAGAAGCAGACTGAGTACCAACCGTTTTATACGAAACAAAAGCCATTGTACATCATATCAATACCTACCAAGTTCAATGGCAAAGCCGATGACATAGATGATAATAGAAATTATGGAGAAGTAGAAATTCTGAAGATGGAGGCCAACTGTGAGGAAACTGCCCGAGACAATCATGACAACCATGCCACCGAGCAACAAGGGACGATGTCCAAAAGAAGTTATCATCTGTGCAACACAGGTAATAATATTTCATGCATGGCCAAATGTGCCTAGTGCGTTTTCCATGCATTTGGATAAACGCATGGAAAATGCATGGTTTTCACCTCATTATAATTAGGCAAAAACCATGCGTTTTCCATGCATTTATCTTTCTCATGGAAAATGCACGTGGCACATTTGGCCATGTACATGTACACAAAAATTATTCCTTTTCTAATTGAGAGTTCAACTGATCAAGAAGTATATACATTTGATAAATCAATAATTATTTCTCACCGAGAATCCTGTCATTAGTACATAAATTAAGCCCGTGGCCAAGACCACATATTGTGTCATATCTGGAGAAATCCCAGAATCTTCAAGTAGAGTGACCGAGTAATAGAAAACCTGGATAGAATGAGATGAATGATCATTTTCCTTATCAGGAGGTCACATACCTGAAATTACTAAGTAAGTGTTCTGATGAGGTTAGGTAGGTATTCTGGTATTCATAACAAAGAAATGATGGTGAATATTTTCTTACTGTCCTTCTATGGACAATTTAAGGTCTAGTTATATCACTTTTTGTCAGAAAATTAGTTCCAATTTTATACACAGGTGTTGCTAGGTTACAATGGTTGGGTCGACCCTTGATTTGGTCTACATTATGCAGCACGGAGAGCTTGTTACATGTCGCCATATGTAGGCCTGCAGTATCCCACTGCCAACCACACCAGATTTTATCATACCGATTGTTGAACCTCAAATTTCATTGGCTACATGGCGCTATGTGGATGAAACCTTAAAGGTATAGAGATTTAAAACAAAACATTAAGTTTGTTAGTTCAAAGCTATTCAATTGATACTTACAGCATTGATTCCAGACAGTTGTTGGCACACATTTAAGCTGCAAACTAAGATGACCAATTGACGTAGCTCTTTACGGTGACGCAGTCTTACTGCAGACCATTTTGCAGGTTCTGTTCCTATCCCTAAAATTTCCAAAGATGTGGTTTTTTCATTGCCTCGGAAGTTTTTAAGAACCCCAGCAGCTGCCACTTTATCTTTACAATTCAGTACCAAATATTGTGGAGATTCAGGAAGCCATGGTAACGCAATGCATGATATCAAGCATGGAGCTGCAGTTAAGGCTAGTAGAAAGGGCCACAAGGACTCTTGGCCTGAAAATAAAAGAGATTTAAAATATGACATTTTCAATTTCATCCATTATTGTACATATGATACATAAGCATGTGTAACAACAACCAGGCGTTATTTGACAATGTTGAATGAACAAAAAATGCAGTTAAAAATCTGAAGATCAATGTAAAGAAAAATGCACACTGAATTTTTCAACTGTTCTGCCATTCTATTAAAATCTGATATGAAGGTACATATTCTTTCAGTCAGCTTACCTAAACATTGATGCATGCCTATCATCTGAGAAAGTAAAATCCCACATGCTATACCAAACTGCTGGAACACTAGCACATTACTTTGTAACTCCTGTGGTGTTATCTCTGTGAGGTACACCAACACAATTCTGCTACTGGCACCTGAAGAAGAATGGTAAATTGTCATGTGCTTTCTATTTGCTCCTCAGCAGGAGAAGCCTGGACTCACTTGTGTACACAAACGATTAGGGCGAATCAGTTACGTCCATTGAATGCTACGGAACCTTACAAAATTGTCATTAGATTAGGCATTGTTGATATTTGACAGTCCCATAATTATTTACTACTTGAACAATATTTTGGGACAATATTTATGTCATGCCTCAAAATTTATTTCAAAATATTTCCTCATATATTGTAATTGTGAGGTGTATTCTGAATAAATTGATTGTGTCAAAAAAATCTCACCACAACCAAATCCCACTATAGTAGGTGCCATAACTAGATTTATTGTGTCAAAAAAATCTCACCACAACCAAATCCCACTATAGTACATGCCATAACTAGATTTATTGTGTCAAAAAAATCTCACCACAACCAAATCCCACTATAGTAGGTGCCATAACTAGATTTATTGTGTCAAAAAAATCTCACCACAACCAAATCCCACTATAGTAGGTGCCATAACTAGATTTATTGTGTCAAAAAAATCTCACCAGAACCAAATCCCACTATAGTAGGTGCCATAACTAGATTTATTGTGTCAAAAAAATCCTTACCACAACCAAATCCCACTATAGTACATGCCATAACTAGATTTATTGTGTCAAAAAAATCCTTACCAGAACCAAATCCCACTATAGTACGTGCCATAACTAGATTTATTGTGTCAAAAAAATCCTTACCAGAACCAAATCCCACTATAGTACGTGCCATAACTAGATTTATTGTGTCAAAAAAATCTTACCACAACCAAATCCCACTATAGAACATGCCATAACTAGATTTATTGTGTCAAAAAAATCTTACCACAACCAAATCCCACTATAGAACATGCCATAACTAGATTTATTGTGTCAAAAAATCTTACCACAACCAAATCCCACTATAGTACGTGCCATAATTAGCATTTCAAACGAATTTAAAATATTGCAAAAGCCAAATAAGGGGGCTGAAATGAATCCGAAGATATGACAGAAAATCATGGCCTTCTTTCTACAAAGAAAAAAAAAACATTGACACATTATTGACAATGATTCAATATATGGTTTGTATATAGAAAAATAATTTGGGTGACAATACATCTGATCATTGTACTTAATAATATAATGTTAAAAAGCTATGTGAAACTTGCAGATTTGCTGATCCAAATGTCGCTGAGATTGATTGCCAATTTTACATATCTTTGCAGGTTGGACTACCTATCTTTGTACTTTCAAATTTTCTGGCAAAAAAAAACGTGTTAAATATTCTTCAACCCACCTGCCAAACTTGTCCGCCATGTCATCTGCTACAGCTACTCCAACAATTCCAGCAAGTACATACACAGACACACAAACAGCCCATAGCACTTTCAAGGAAAAACCGCTTGGTTCATACCCAAGTCTGTTCGTAACTGACGAGTTAAGGAAATCTTTTATTAACTGCAAAGAAGAGTTTCAAAAGACAAATGCAACAAATGTTCTGAACAAGTTTCCCTTTAAAACCGTACTAGAGGTGAATTTTTTATTCGTTTGTGGATTCATTAAAACTTCATCGTTACACAAGCATTTATTTAATATTTTGATGTAAGCTTCATGCTTATTTCCTCGCACATTAGTGGTATGTCTCAGCTATATTTATTTCCCATTTTTCAATACCTCCAGAGAAGCCTCTGTCTGGGCTTAAGGTGGCCATGGAACAACCATAAACTGTTTTCCCATACAATGCTTTTAGAGAGACTTACATGCTGTGGTATATTTAGGACCCCAGTGTTCCATCCATGAGGAAAAGAATTCCCAAAAACAGCAATGGTTGCAGTAGCAACAAAGTAGCCAGTCACTTTACCCTGAAAGGAAACCAGTGAAAAATTATTAAAAAACATAAAGTGGTTAGATGAAATGGTTTCATGCTGTTTTAACAAGACTTAGTGCTGATTTATTACTTCATTTTATTTGAAACTTCCACATAAGGCAGTCATGTAGGGCAAGACCACAATATTTTATGAAAATAATAATGTATTTGCTAACTTGAGTTGCAGCTGTCCCAACATTAATCACAAACATTCGCGGTCATCCATCTTTACCTCCATACCTAATTAATTGTGACAAATGAAAGTGGCGATTGATTGACTTCAAAAGGACATTATCCTGAGAATGCAACCTAGAAATTAGTCATAACCCTTTCTGCACCTCATTCTCCTCATGAATGCACAACCGCTAACAGCCACTTTCATAGAGCTGGAAACCAATCTCATAGACTCGGAAAGTAAATGCGGGATGTGAGTCCAGGACCCTTTTTGGTTGAGTAATTGCTTTAACCAGTGGGAGTCCTGATGATGTCATCAGGGGTTTAGCTTCCAAGTCTATGAGATAGTTTCTGAAGTCTGTGAAATTTGCTGCAAGAAAACGATTTAACTCTTCAACACAGACAGACACTGGTTCGCACAGATTGAATGGGTTTTAAACAGATGATAACATTAAACAATCACTGCCTTAACTTACCTTAAATTCACTTGTGATCCCTATCACCCTTCTTAAACCTGCAAAGAAATAGATATGTCTAAATTTTAATTTGAATTACTATTGTAAAACTCTTATATTTCATAAAACATGACAGCATTTTACCTGTATTTGCAAGGACTGCGATAACTGCAACAATTATTCCAACAACAACGAACAATGGGATGTCTGAAAATATTCAAATATTTTTAAAACAGAATTGTTTTTATGCATTAAAATTTTGTTTTAAAAAGTCTATCTGCTAGTTTTGTTGTGGTAACGACAAAATTGTGATTAAGTCTGCAGTTGTGATGATTAAATTTATGTATACTTACAATTGAAGCTTTCAGGGGAGTGCACACTAGTACCAATATTGATTGCTGCAAAGATTTACCATCCATGAGAGCTAGCTATGACTTCACTATTCATAGGCATATGATCATACCAACACAGGCATTCTCATGCAACAAGTTGTACAAATAATATCTCAAATAATATGTAGTTGGTTATAAGCCTAGATGACTAATTATACACCAAAGTACCTGCCCTAAAGTAAAACATTAGGCTATAGCTACCTACTGGAAAATATAAAAATACCCCACTGTACTTGATATGTTGAAATTTATAAGCATCAGCTTTGCAACTTGGGCGTTTCATGCTGCATTAGCTTTATATATGCAAGTAGATATTTCGTTTTTTTCACTGGCAATTTCACTGTCAGTTGCAACTTCACTAATGAGCACTATAAACAATTCTCATTACAACTACATGGCAAGATAGAAGAGGCCTATAGTATTATGACAATCTTTGATGTACTAAAACACTACTTACCAGCATGAATTTTGACTGTTATACTCTCCTCGAACATTTGTCCATCTATAATATTTCTAGCAGTGCACGTCCAATCATTGTCACCAACCATCTCTTCAGTAATTTGAAGTTGCTCGCTTTTGATCAGAATTCCTGTGAACAACAAATTGATTATTGGTGGACGGGAGTGTTCTGATTCATCAGAAAGGATCAACATATGAACATTAATGAACATTAATATTTTCCTACACTACAAAAATAAAATGATCAAGACAATTTGCAAATAGACTGACCTACAGGACCATTCCTCCATTCGAAAGATGGACTGGGATTTCCACTGGCTTCACAGGTAAGGTTAGTCCCAAATAAATATTTCTGGTCATGAGGTGAATAACTGATGTGTCGTACAGAGTCTTCAAATTAAAGAGAGATATTAGTTAATTAAAGTGAAAATCAATTAAAACAAAATCAGCCATCTCTCTGTCATGCAAAAAACATGACCTTTTTTAAGCCTTTTTGTACCAGATCTAAATCTATAGAACACCTTAAACTAAAATATAATCTTATTGCTGAAGAGGTACTTCTGTCATCAGGTTTACAAATATATCAGAGGATGGGAAAAGTTTCATCATCATTTTTTGTGCATGCCCATATAAGGTAGTTCTGTAGCTCTGTTGCTATTTGACCAGTCTCAGCTGCTTTAGCCCAAACTTTGGTGACCGCACGTATGCAAAATGCATAAATTAACATAATTGAATCAATAACCATGGTATTTTACTGCAATAGAACAAGCTACAAAACATGGGTCTTATGGTCAATTGACCACATGGCCTACATTTGACTATGAGCTACTCCCAGGAAAGTTGCACTATAAATAGCCTGCAGCCGACGAGGAATTGTCAGAGGCGCTTGTGTGATTAGAATGGGGGCGAAAGGCACTAGGTATGAATCCAACCCAGGAAAATGTGTCTATTTGTTTTTTTTCAATATGTTTACATGTCATTAATATGATCATTTAAAGTCCAATTTTCCCTCATTCATAAAAAATAAAAGAAAATGTATTCAGCACAATCTACTATGATAATAACACCCACGTCTGGTACAGGTGTCCTTTTTTAAGAGAGCTTTACATGTTTACAGAAAATTTTAGATGTTTGCATTAGTTAGTTGTTCGAATACCAATGGGTCTTACACATTTTCAAATTCCGTTCACATTTCTTTCTTAAATGGCAAACATATCTGATACAGAAACTTTACTTTCTTAAATTTCCAGAAAGGAAAACAAGGACAAGATATGAAATATTTTTTGCTAAATAGCAAACACAAGGGTGTTTAAATGTGACATATGCTAAGGAATTTCCTTTTTTTTTCTCGTTCTTTTGCAGGATTAAAGATACTCACAGAGCACCTTTATTATTGAAGATGATGTGAGACGTCTGCTTGGATTAGTTGTTTGTATTTTGCATGATAATTCCTTGTTGTGCATGCTGGCATTAACCAATATTTCATAAACCTGAAAATAAGATACTAAATAGTTAGAGAAATCAATCTTATTTCAAGTGACTGCATGTGAATATAATTCATGTTGGTTATTTGAAGGTTCCTTGCACTTTCGATGGTGAACAATTAAGTTTCTTTCATCTGATATCATTTAATTAAAATAAAGAAACTATGTATCCATGTTTTAATCATTCCAGTTTCACCTGCTGACATGGTTTTGTGTATTCTGCTTGCTTAAGTTAAATGGAGCTCCACTAATCATATTTTAAAGCGACATGGTTAGGCTGTGATCTGCTTTATTTTAAATGTTTTGATAATTTGGCTTAAAGTTTCTCTTTCTGCCTACCATATACCCAATATTTTCCAGAATTTATCTTCACATATCATTTTGGACAAAGTACCAGGCTTTGACTGTTTTCTTTTTGTCCTTTTTTTTTGTCCAGGAATACAAGGAAATTAGCCTGATGTGTAATAATTCATGTGTAAAAGCAAGTTAATTTTTTTAGTCGGTGTTTCCGCTATGGCTTTCAACGATTTTACAAATGTCCCTTTTGCCTTGCATATAGTTCTCCTCCAGAGTATACATTTTTTCTCACCTTATTGAAGTGAAATTTGTTGTCGGAATCACTTTGCTCCTTCTCAGGGATTACCTCTTCATCAATGAGCATCTTGAGCTCTGGATAATGATCAACAGAAATATCGTCTACGTTTGGCCCGCCAAACTGGGCCTCACATGTGTAATGCGCCAGGTCACCTTCCTTAGGATTTGGCGAATGTGGGGTTATAAGTGGAAAGCCTGGAATGTAAGTGAAAGTCATACTGATCTTTCAGTTGTGGGAACTTTCTCACCTTGGATAGCGTCTGTTTAGGTGTTATTTTGAGATATACAGAATAGCACTCACCTAACACAATCAAAACAGCAGCAGACCTGGAATTTATCACCACACAAATATATTTCCCACCATCGGTGTAATTTAGATTCCTTACTTCAAGTGTAAAGATTCTCTGAGAATGAGTCACCATGTATTTGTTGGTGCCCATGGGGTAATCCACCTTGTCGTCCACGAAAGAGTAGATTATCTTGTCGTTGAAATACCATGTCACCATTTGGATGTGCGCGCCAAAATCAACTTTGCAGGAAAACTTTGCCGTTCCTCCTACAGTTTCCGTTGCATCAGCCGGGGGAGTTACTATTGACTGGCCATGAACAACACCTGCAAATTTGTAGATCTTGAATCAGTTGGCTTAGTTTGTTATGCGAAGGACAATATAACAAGTGCTACATGTAAGGAGTACTTATACTCATTTGTTCACATGCAAGTCTGGTGATGTTATCCCTAGATATGCACACACGCACATATATTGCATGAGCAAAGCCTTAAATTATTAAAGTGTTGATACATGTATTTAGGAAATGCCTAATATAATCATCATTATCATTGCTACACAAACAACTATAGCTATCCCATACCTTGCAAAAACACGAATGAACTCTGTGAAGTCACCCATTAATAACTCATACACAGAATATAACAAACTGGCAGTCCTGGCCTCATTTATTGAGTCATAAAATCAGAGGATGTGTTAGAAAAAGTAATGCACTACGACTTGTTTGTGAGAGTTGTTCTTATTTTTTCTGGTCTAGGGCTATATATGGTAAGTTGTGGGGTTAACTGCCTCCCACATAACAGTAATCATCTAATTATCACCCCATTCTACTCTTGAACCTTTTGTGATTGTTAATTTGATGGGTAAGAAACATAGTACCCGAAAAATAGATACATTTGAAGCTCAATCAAATCCATGCAATAATTTGATTAGTAGAATGACAATTATAGGACTTGTATGACACCAGTCATTTCAGATCACTTCCTCATGAATTTATCATATTGCATTTCCTCAATTTATGGAACTGATACAAATGAGCCTATCCAGTTTTGGCTTCAAAATGGCACAGGCAACATGATATCCAGTACCTGGGGCATATTGTGTGTGTTTTTATTTTTTTGTAAGTATGTTATATTCTTAAAGTTATGCTTTAAGTAACATGTCATATCTATGATTAACAGGGAGAGGATCTGGAGGTTATTACATGGTATTTATACATTTTGACCGTCATTTACTTTCAGTTCCTGACGTTCATGCAGAGGATACGTGTGCTAAGACAATTTCAGCCAGCTGCACCCCTTACCAAATTGTTGTAACCAACATCACTGCTACACAAAGTCTTGCTGAAGATGTCTTGCTACAGTGCAACTCTCAAGATGAATGTCTTGTGCAGAATCCAAACGAAGAATGTGTTGGATTCAACTACTTTTGCACACCGAGTGAGTGTCAATTTTTAATACTATCTAAGGTCATGCTGAACAATCAGAGCCCCTTTTGAAATCATTTTGCATTTGAAAAAAAAATCAGAAAAGAGTAAACCTAGATGATTCACCATAAAAAATGTTCCTATAGAGAGTAAAAGGTAGCCCTTGTAGTATGTAATGATATTCTGTCTACTCTGTGAAGAGAAACTTCATAAATACATAGGGTAAATTTTACTCTGGAAGTTTCTCCTTTGTGAAATTAGCAGAGTCATTTTTGACACAGATGTACTACTCCACTTGTAGGGTTTTTGAGTGGTGTCAACAGTCAATACTTCGCTTTCATGCCACAGAAATTTGGATATTTGATAGAGTAATCACATATGCCCATGAAATATAAATAACAAAGTCACCTATATTAAAATGGTTGACTGCTGTCCACAATGTAATTTAGTAAATTATCAGCAATTTCGATTGATTTATTCACGTCATGTTATCGAACTCGGTTTCAGGACATGATACACTGGAAATCGGCGAAAACAGTCATCCCATCTTAAAAACGGAATCCCTGTTTAGCTTGATGAGTGAAGGTTATCAAACGGGCAAATACCAAGATGCACAGAATATCAAGTGCGATCTTAAACATGTTGGGAAGAATAGAGATGTTATACGAACCATGAACATCACGATGATTGAATTGTCGCCTTTCGCGAAATCTACAAACTATTGCCTGATGGTCAGAAATTCGGAGATGGAACCAATCTGTTCAGGATCAGAGAATATCTTCACATTACATGGACCCATCAAAAGCATCACTGGCTGGCAGATAGAGATGAAGTTACGAGGTGTCACCATGCAAGTGCCTTTGATCAGGTTTTGGATGAGCATTGACCGTGAGTGGCACTATTCTGCTTTAAACATGTGCAATTATCCTTTGCAAATTGTTAAAAACAGCCAGCTGCTCTTGATAAAATAACACTCATTTGTGTGTAACAATAGTTCACAAGTGATCACTTTGTTTTATTATATCCTGATAAGTTTGATTAGTAAATAAATTTTCAATTCAGTATCCCCAAACGATGACACTAGGTACCGTCTGGAATGCAATACCCATCCAGGTATTTTTATTTTATATGTATTGTAAGATAAGACTACATGGACAGCTATGAAAAGACCATAGAAAATAGAGAATGACTGTCAAATAGATGAAATATAATATTATTTATGTAAGTATCCGCAGTTTATTGGACGGCAACCACTGTGTGTATATAATTTATTTATTTAAACACTTCCATTGAATATTTGATATTTCATTTCTAATGTGATATACTTGTATCATATAAGAAGCAAAATATGTTATTCTGATTTTAAATCCATGGCACCCAAACCCAAAAGCCTCTTTATGTCGATCACATTTTGTTGAGCAGTGACGCAACCAACACCTGCAGATGAAGTCACACAAATGACAAGTCCAACTCAAACAGAGACAGAAGAAACTGAATCAGGTACTACACAAAATATAATTTAAACTCACTAGTTAACTTCTCAGTTATGCTATCAGTTGTGAAAAACTGTGAATTCTGATCAACTTTTCTGTCAATATTTTGGCCTGTTATATGTTTATTGTGTTTTATCAAGTATTTTGAACTTTGCATTGAAATAATCATTGTTTTCTCAGGTACCATAACAATTGTAGCTGTTGTTGGGACAGTGCTGGTAATAACTTTTGTGGCAATATTTGTTGGAGTAGCCCTGACATGCAGGTAAAATAAATAAATACAGATAGTCAAATATGTAAGAGTGAGCATTTTATCACATTATATGTTTTTGTAAAGTAATAAGTTTTCTTTCTTATTTCCATTTGTAGACAAAACAAAGTCAATTATACTAGAATTCATCGGAATAACCAACAAGCAAACAACACTGAAGCAGACCCGACTCATACTTATGTTGAAATCGATAGCATCAGACGCAATGTGAAGAAACTTCCAAGGTAAATCGAACATCTTATGCTCGCCCTGCGTTTTGCCTTGCGTGTACAAAAATGTTATCGGAATACAGTGCAAATTAAATCTCAGAACATGTAAGAACATGTAGGAAATAGCTGTTGGAATTAACCCCACTTGGATAGCAGGATTGTCAATATTCACATAAATAAGGAAGTCTGTGATTGATCATCTATGCTTCAACAAAGTTAACTGGTAAGGTCAGGCACGTCAGTGCTGGGTATGGGACAACTAGACTGGCATTGTGCTTTGCACAGAAGCCTGTGTTGACCACTGGGGTTTGACCTTGCTACAAGGAGGCCCAGGATTTCAAAGGTGATGTCTGTCCAGCACCATAATGGAAACCAAGGAGTTCGAAGAGCAAAGTTGCAGAAAACATTTATGATACCTGATGCAATTGTACATGTAACATCTTCTTTCTGCCAAAAAGACAATTGAAATAGTCTATCATAACCTTTACTTACATGTTATCCTTATCACATGAAAGTATCAATCTTACAACATCAACGCATCAAATATATATATAATATAGCGCACCAGTTAAATACTTCAATACTGTAATATTAAATTTACTGCAGCTCACACACACATCACCAGCACCATTGTGAAAAGGTCTGTAGAGAACTGAATTTTTTTTCCAGAAAGGCAAAATCAGCTCAAGGCAGCCTTCTGACTAAAGAAATTAATTCACGGGCAAAATCATGTGAACTGCTTCCTGGATCCAGAATTCATGATAGCATTTTGTCATCACCACCCAGGTAATATAGTGACTTTTTAAAAATTCATTTATATGTCTACCAATTGGTACATGTAATTAAAGGACAGGAGATACATAAATGGGTCCATGTTGTAACAATAAGTTTAGCTCTTCATTAAATGCCCTGAGTGACTTCAAGCACAGTTACCTTTAGTTCCCTCTTATGGACAGCAGTTTCCCATTGTTTGTTAAGTTTTTTTGTAAATATTTCCTTGTGATTTTAGTAACATATTTACTGATTTACCAAACTGCACTAATTTTCCAGAGAGAATCAAACAGATCCAACCACCCCTGAAGAAATACTTCCTCGAAGTAAATCTTGTGAATTGTTGCGTGGATCCGGAATTCAAGATCGGAAGTTACCTTCACCACCCCGGTAAGTTTCATATTAGAAACTTGTGAATTACATTTTAACCGTATTTCATGTTGTATCTAGTTAGCGAACCCTTTCCTTTGTTTTTATTGAAAGGCAACACCATGACATTGGCGATTTAGCAGTTCCACATCTACTGTTTGGAGCAATTGCCAAGGATGACTATGGACACGTCGATGATTCTAAGAGTGATAATGGATATCTTCCTCCCAGGTAGGTCAATTGTCAACAAATGATGAAACCATATGATTTTAATTTATTGTCAATTGACTGTCAGATCAATCAATACTTTGGTGGTATGGTAATATTGGTTGGTTAAACATTGAGTAAAAATGGTTCAAACAACCAATCTAATCTCAGAATAACTGTATATTAGCTTGCACGAGAAGCAGCACTGCTACACAATTATAATTATAAGTGTATTTTTCTGCTAATCCAGCTCATAGCCTTTTGATTTCATTTCAGAGAATGTCAGCAGGATCAAGGAAAGGCAACTGACCTTGCAAAAACTGAAAAGATCAACACTGCTGAATACGTTGAACCGAGGTATGTAACTTGGATATCTGTTAAACTTAATCAGTGGTATCAAAGAAAGCAAATAATGAGCTGATCTACACTGTACATAGTATTATATAATATTGTACAGGGGGTTGCCAAGCAATGGCGAAATGGAAGGCTGTGATGAGAAAGACATTCCAGCAGAGTCAGATGATGAAAAGGTCACAGAAAATGCTTACATGAGCCTGAGCCATGAATCCCTTGTTGATGACGGTTCACAAAGCCGCATTGGAAGAAACTAAACTACTGTCAAAACAACAAAGGTATATTTTTCCCGTATTATTCATTTTCAATTGTGCTAGCTGTCTAAGTAACTAAAGTTTGTCTACTGGCAAAATCTATGAAAGATTGTATTTTGGAAGTTCAGCGTTTTTAATTTTTTTTTTTTTTCGCCTACAAGTAATCAGAAAAAAACTTTTTTTAATTACAGAACTGATGAAGCCCATGAAAATCATGAGAAGACGAGTGACAAAATGAGCACCCTTCAGACCAGATTGTAAGCGATTCAGAAATATTCACCGAATAGAGACTTAAATTTATTCGTATATCCAATGACATTAAAAATCCTGTTTACTTCTGCAATGTTGTATTACATGTGTTTCCTGCTTAGAATAACATAAATGAAACATGTATATAGTTCAGAGCATGTGTTTTCATCATGTTGTGCGCATAAAATGAATGCGGAAAGGATCTTTCCATTTCCAGAAATCAGTGTGGTGTACATTGTGCAGCACCAGTATTTGTACTGCTTGATTAAAATGTCCAACCCCTGGTTGCCCAAATAACCTTGATTGTTTGGACATTCTACTGATTAATAATGTGTGCCTGGTTTTTTTTTAACAGGATTTTATGTACATATAGGCTTGTCTTTGTAACCAACCATTATGCAGATGTTGTTGTATATTTTTATCCTATGTGTTTATAAAATGATGGGACTTATGTAAAGAAATTGTGCACACAATCAAAACAAAAGGTTTTATGTGGCCATATTTCCTGTGTCTTGTTTAATGGTATTGTTTAGATGTTATTATTTTATCAAATAAAAGTGTCAGCTGCAAAAACAAACAATAAGGCTTTAAGACGAGACTGTCTTGTATTAATTACCTTTACTGGTAAAATAAATGTTCATTTGCCATATATTTCCTGTTATTACCTGTCACCAAAATAATGGGAGAATTAATGTGGAATCACATCTATATTTATCTAGTTTCACTTTGTTAGTGTTGTAACCATACAATGAAAGATTCTCTTCATATAATTGCAACAAGTCCTGAACAAGTGTTGTTAGAGGAAGGAATTTGACCCATGCCAAAGTTTGATTATATGATAAAAGGTTTAGAGAACATGTTTGTTATTAATGGAAACAATCATGTGAATGCTAATTTATGCTAGATTGTATAATTCGAAGCGTCTGCAATATTTGTTGATAGATCAGTATTTGTCACAGACTTGTGCTTTTTTATGTGTCTTTAAAGTGAAACATTATCGCAGTGAGGCTATTAACATGTCAATATCATTAAATATTATTATAACATAACATAATGAATAGTATTGAGATATATATATATATAGATACTGCACTTAATCAAGGCATGAAATCACTTTATATAATACAACAAATCATTTAAAACTAAACACCCGTTTTGTGTTTATTTCCAAAGTTTTAAGTTCTTTATTATGCTGAATACAGCTTACTATAATGGAGCATTTTTCGTGGTTAAAAAAAATTGATATGCATTGGGGGATGATTATAATAAAACATTGTTGAAAAACCGTGTTAATTCGTTGATAATAAATATGTAATATATAGATATGACAAAAGATAAGATAATGCTATCAATCGAGTTAATTTTACAAATTGAAAACACTGTATCAATTTCCAGGGCTGCCAATATCATGAATATTAAATATATAAAAAGACTGTTTTGCAATGTAGCATTTTCCAATGCTGACATTATCATAAATACAGATCTGGTGTCTTCCGTTAAAACTGGGCAGACACTGCATGGTTTCATAGCCGAACTCACCTGTCAATAAAACGAAAGTGAAGACTAATCTCTCCATTGCAGTCCTAACATGCAAAATGTGGTCCACCTCAGGTAGGCATTCTAGTACACTATCATAACAGAAACTACTCAATGATAAAGATAAAAGAGAAATATTGTCATATGATGTAAACAGCAGCCTTATGGGCTGATAAGGATAACCATCTTATTAAGTTACATAGCTGTGCAGATAACTTAATAAAAAAGAAAGTGCGAGATAAAGATACAGACAAATGAAGTAATAAAAAACTGAGCTGGCTTCCAAATTCCAATAATGATAAAGCTGCGGAAAATTATAAATATCATTTCTTTATCTTCCATGTTTAAAAATTTCAAACTAAGGACAAACTAAGATAGATTACCCCTCGTAATTTAAGCTGTTGAACACCACATTTGAAGAGAAGCGAGTAACAAAATTTTACATATGATGACATGTTTAACATGACACTTAACACACGGGTGTCTAGAGCGACACCACTGACACCTGGTGTATTAAACAAAAATTACAATATCCAAGTGGAATAATCTAAGTTGTAGATAAGGTAACATTCAGTGCCTGGAGCAGATGCACTATATCTAGGTGCATTCTTCATTTTAGATAAATTGTGATTTACCAAAACTCCCATTGTTGGCAGTTGGTTTTGAATGTTATTGACGTATTGCTAACGAATTTCAAAGTATTTTCCATATTTTCTTCCGGATTAAGGATACAAATTTGTATTTAATGCATCTCTTTTAGTCAAAACAAAAAAGCAAAACAACTTATACATGTTGATTTACCTAGCAGACTGTTGATTTTATCACACTTTGATTTTATGTATAAAACCATGAATTAGTCAATACATGATAACAAAATCGGAACAGTGAAATGATTTAGCAATCAAATCTCTACAACTTACAAAACAAACGATGAAAATAATCTGTCAATAATTCAAACAATATAACATAAACATATATATATGATAAATTCACAGTTGAAAACAATGTTCATACATCATAACGTTTTCTGGCCTAACGAAATGCAAACAATCTAGTGTGCTATGCTATATCATAAAAAAAAGAACGCAAATATTTCGAAAAAATACATCAATGTTTACCGTTATAGAAGAGACAAAGAGACCCCTCTAAGACAATAGTATATTGCTTCTGAGAGGCTACCTTATAAATTGACGTTATTGAAATGATTTAAATATGAATTGATGGAATGACAAGCATATTTAATGGCTGAAATACGTTCAGTTAATGGAGATAACTGAATCATCTGATATTCGTCTGAAATCAAAGGTATCAATGATAAGTTTAATGAGTGAAAATTATGCGAAAGAACAAAACAATACAGTGCAGCCCAAAACACCACCTGCAGCTTTCGACCAGATGACGGAATAAATTCATTGATTGATACACCCCCAGAAATGAAAATGACAGTGTATGAGTTCGCTCCATTTTCAAACTCCACTGATTATTGTTTGAATGTGAAGTATGCAGAGATGCCACCACACTGCTCGGGATCAAAGGAAATTTCAAAATCCTACAAGCCTGTTCAAAGTACAGATGGATGGGAATTCAGCATGACACTGGTGCGATTTACTGATGCTTGCTCTTATTAAACTATTAGGCTTAAGCTATTATTAAAATCTTTTTATGATAAGCAGTACTTATTGGATCATATAAACTACTTTCATTGTGTGTTTTTCTTTTAATATGTAATCATATTTGTTGCATTCTAATATTTACCCCACTTTTTATTATTAACTGCAACTAGGTTGCATGTTACTTCAAATAAGATTGATTTCTCTAACCATTTAGTATCTTATTTTCAGGTTTATGAAATATTGGTTAATGCCAGCATGCACAACAAGGAATTATCATGCGAAATACAAACAACTAATCCAAGCAGGCGTCTCACATCATCTTCAATAATAAAGGTGCTCTGTGAGTATCTTTAATCCTTCAAACCAATGAGAAATAAAAAGGAAATTCATTAGTATATATCACATTTAAACACCCTTGTGTTTGCTATTTAGCAAAAAATATTTCATATGTTGTCACATATCCTTGTTTTCCTTTCTGGAAATTTAAGAAAGTAAAGTTTCTTGGAAAGAAAGACCTGGATCAGATATGTTTGCCATTTAAGAAAGAAATGTGAACTGAATTTGAAAATGTGTAAGACCCATTGGTATTCGAACAATTAACTACTGCAAACATCTAAAATTTTCTGCAAACAAGTAAAGCTCTCTTAAAAAAGGACACCTGTACCAGACTTTGGTGTTATTGTGATAGTAGATTGTGCTGAATACATTTATTTTTATTTTTTATGAATGAGGGATAATTGGACTTTAAATGATCATATTAATGACATGTAAACGTATTATAAAAAAAAAAGTAGACACATTTTCCTGGGTTGGATTCGTACCTAGTGCCTTTAGCCCCCATTCAAATCACACAAGCGCCTCTGATAATTCCGTCACTGCTGCAGGCTATTTATAGTGCAACTTTCCTGGGAGTAGCTCATAGTCAAATGTAGGCCATGTGGTCAGTTGACCATAGGACCCATGTTTTGTAGCTTGTTCTATTGCAGTAAAATACAATGGTTATTGATTCAATTATGTCTAAAATGTTAATTTATGCATTTTGCATACATGTGGTCACCAAAGTTTGGGCTAAAGCAGCTGAGACTGGTCAAAAATAGCAACAGAGCTACAGAACTACCTTATATGGGCATGCACAAAATATGATGATGAAACTTTTCCCATCCTCTGATATATTTGTAAACCTGATGACAGAAGTACCTCTTAAGCAGTAAGATTATATTTTAGTTTAAGGTGTTCTATAGATTTAGATCTGGTACAAAAATGCTTAAAAAAGGTCATGTTTTTTGCATGACAGAGAGATGGCTGATGTTGTAGTTAATTGCTTTTCACTTTAATTAACTAATATCTCTCTTTAATTTGAAGACTCTGTACGACACATCAGTTATTCACCTCATGACCAGAAATATTTATTTGGGACTAACCTTATCTGTGAAGCCAGTCAAAATCCCAGTCCATCTTTCGAATGGAGGAATGGTCCTGTAGGTCAGTCTATTTGCAAATTGTCTTGATCGTTTTATTTTTGTAGTGTAGGAAAATATTAATGTTCATTAATGTTCATATGTTCGTCCTTTCTGATGAATCAGAACACTCCCTCCACCAATAATCAATTTGTTGTTCACAGGAATTCTGATCAAAAGCGACCAACTTCAAATTACTGAAGAGATGGTTGGTGACAATGATTGGACGTGCACTGCTAGAAATATTATAGATGGACAAATGTTCGAGAAGAGTATAACAGTCAAAATTCATGCTAGTAAGTAGTGTTTAGTACATCAAATAATTTCATAATACTATAGGCCTCTGCTACCTTGCCATGTAGTTGTAATGAGTTTCAACTGACAGTGAAATTTCCGGTGGAAAGAACGAAATATCTACTTGCACATATAAAGCTAATGCAGCATGAAATGCGCAAGTTGCAAAGCTGATGCTTATAATTTTCAACATGTCAAGTACAATGGGGTATTATTATATTTTCCAGTAGGTAGCTATAGCCTAATATTTTAGTTTAGAGCAGGTAAAATGGTGTATTATTAGTCATCTAGGCTTATAACCAACTACATATTATTTGAGATATTATTTATACAACTTGTTGCATGAGAATGCCTGTGTTGGTATGGTCATATGCTTATGAATAGTGAAGTCATAGCTAGCTCTCATGGATGGTAAATCTTTGCAGCAATCAATATTGGTACTAGTGTGCACTCCGCTGAAAGCTTCAATTGTAAGTTTACATAGATTTAATCACAACTGTAGACTTCATCACAATTTTGTCGTTACCGCAACAAAATTAGCAGATAGACTTTTTAAAACAAAATTTTAATGCACCTGGCAAATCTTGCCAATGGCGAGTGAGGACGAGTGACTGTTATTACATATGCTGTTAAAGAATACGTTGATCACATCATCATATGATCATTAAAAGTTGCTACAATGAATTTGCCCTTGCTGCCTTGCAGAGATCATGGCCAACTTTTGACAACTCACCTTTTAATTGACTGTGTGTCCATATGCTCAAAGCACTTACAAAAGTGACTGGCAAATTGGAAAATTTAAGCATGCTTCATTTTACTATGTGACAAAGTAAAAAATAAAAACCAGTTTTAAATTATTTTTACTGAAAGCTCTTTCTAATTGTAATATTTTTATTACCTTACAGGATCAATTCCTCAAGTCATTGGGAGAGAGTTATTTGGCCATGGACCTGCAACTCCTGCCATAGCTCTTGGAGGAGTGTTCAACTGGCTAGCCAATTTCTTTGTTGCTCTGTCTTTTCCTAAAAAACACTTTCCTACACAACAAAACATTGAGAAATATGTAGCCATGAAATGTCTCAAAAAAAGAATAGTATAGCGGACCCAGATTTATGACCATATTCAACGAGTCTCATTGCCAGGTCTATGACGTAAAAAGGCTTGAAATCTACTTATGACGTCACAAACAAATGTAGTTATGACGGCTGTTTCATCTTCACGGTAAAGACAGAGTTTATTTTTGCTTTTTCTTGGGGGCCCCTGCCCCCAAACCCCCCGCTCATCTATACCAAATGTTATCTTAATTGTGCTAAAACTTTAAACAAATATTTTATAAAATTTGATTTTTAATGGGCGCTAAATATGGGCATAAATTTGGGTCCGCTATACTGCACTAAACCCAATTTCTCATACATAAAATACAGCGCAACGTGCTGGTTGTATCAGTTCCAAGAACAGAAGCTTGTTGCAATATTGAATTTTGACTTTTGCAACTACATGTATCAAAGAAGAAACCGGATGTGTTGTTAATATAACTGATAGAAAATTAGAACACTTTATGAACTGAATGAACTCATCATTTATAGAAAATGTAATTGTGTTATGAAACAATGTGTGCTTTACAGATGCATGCTTTTCCTTGACAGCTGGCAACAGGACCAAATATCTTCATTATATTCATCATTTGTCTTATGCTCTTTGGAGGTTATTTTGTGTGGCAATTAAAAGAGACCAAAAATAAAGACTTGGAGACAGTGTATGAGGAGTTTGGTATCAAGGGGAATTATATAAAAAAATGGGTGAGAAAACGCTTGGCAATTGGTAATCTTTCAATTCATGCAATATTAATCTCACTTTTATTTAATAGAAATTCTGTGAATTATTTTGTTAATTCTGAATTATGAAATAAACATAAGCATTGAATCAAATGGCACTACCAATTTAACGTATCATGTGACTGACATGCAGCTGAGATATAGCTCACAAAGAGTGCCCGTGCCAGGGATCGTGCAAAAACTTTTCAGAGGAGGCAGCCAATGTTCTAACAGACTGATGCCTTAACCAGCAGCCTATTCATCTTAAGTTGCTTTTTACAATGTTGAGAGTATGTAATCGGAATGAGTAGAAGTTATCAATGTATCACTGCCTGATGATAAATTAACTATTGCTGGTCACCATCTGTAATAGCAAGATATCTCCTGTTATATGCATTAATTTGTACCTCACATTACAGGAATTAATAGAAAAACGACAGGATGAGCCAGAGAAGAATCCTTTAATAACGGAAAATCTGCCAACAAAGAGCCAAAAAGGTGACAGCAAAGATTCGCCGAATTGAAAGTAAAATGATGAATTTGACAGCAGTAAAACTAATGGGTCAAAAAGGGGTTGATCAATTTTGAAGGCGGAAGCATAAAAATATTGAAAAGTGGAAGAGGTTCATTGTTGATTGCACTCTGGCAGACATGTCTACACTGCTCCTCATTCTACACTTGGTCACTGTGTAATTTTATACGCGTGCTTAGCATGTATCAATGCTTGAAGTTACCTGTAGAAGGTCTCTGCAAAAGCATGGCCATATTTTGCCTCACTGTTATTAGCGTTAAGTCAGCAATTCACACTGTTTGAAGGACACGTGAATTGCTAGTTTAAACATTGGTCACCGATTAAGGCCTGAAACTAGTTTTGTCATTCTAGGACTTACTTTCTTATGAAACGTCATGCTGCTTCCTTTGTAATTTGCTTGGATGGAATTCCTTGTTGGAACATATCGTTTATCCCAACATCCATTTCCCACACACATTTGAAGAGGTTTAATACCAATTTCATGCAATTGTGTGAATAATTCGCTGTCCAGGCTTTCAAAACTATATTCCAACAATGACCACGGCCATGCCTTACAGTAGGGATGATATTGCATGGAAAAATACTGATGAATAACCCTCTTTCTAAATGTATAGAAAGCTTTTATGCAATTTTGTATTTTTATTTTTTTTAATATCAAGATGAGGAAGCTGATTTTATACACTTTCCTGCCTCCGTGTGTTTGTTTCTGACTTTGTTTCATGTTGTAAATATACATTTATGTTCTTCTTGTAACCAAGTCCAGACTGTTGTTTGTTACCTATAAAATTCATTGTCTTTCATTGATATGTAGGTGCTGCCATCTCCAACTATGGCCAGTATAAACTCCACTCATCCTCGACTATTATGATTTACAAATGCATGATAGGGGTGTAGAGATATGTTCAGCATTATGGCTGCATGTGCATATCATTTAGCTGCATGAGCATGTGCAAAGGGTACCCTTGGAATTTTTCTTCATGCGAGAATCTCGAATGGCGAGCCAAACGTCATGATGAGTGTCGTCAGTTCACAACTTTGGAGTAATCTTATGTATACAGCTCATAAACATTTATCATGTATATTCAGATCACAAATAAACCAAATATTAAGAGAGTTGTGAACAGGAGAACTTTTAAAATTGATCTTAAGTAACAGAGCAGCAGTCCATCATTTGGTACAGTTCATGGAATGAGCTCCTAGTCTCGTACTGATGTTTATAATTTTGGAACATATTGGTAAAACTCAATCATTATGGAATAGATTCCCAGTATATTTGAACATGAATATCAACATCTGAATATGATTGGTCATAAATAGTGTAAACCTTGGCAGTTTGAAACAAAATGAGGCTGGATGTTAATCTACTAGGTAAATGTAGAGCTATTTTGAATGCTTTCTTTTGAATAAATAATAACGGTTTTAATTTACTTTGTACTTATATGCCCATAAAATATTGCGGTAATTCAAATAAGGTAACACAACTGATTTATATCATTTCAATTTCCAGGTTTTACTCAGCTTATTTCTAATCTTCTAGAATACAATACTTCATGTGAATATATAAAACAAAAATTTGTGTTGCATGATCTGCAAAATTATTTAACAAAAATCACCACGGCTTAAACTTTACTAACAGTCCTAACAATATAATATATCATGTATAATACTTTAATAGCAGCTGTTGTGTTAAATACAAAAACAAAACAAAAAATAAACAAAAAATTATTCCATGAATCAAGTATAAATTGTTAATATATAAATGTAAATGGCAGACAATAATCGATGTAACCATGTGATACAATATATATATGTTAATTTTCTACACCGAAATTGTAATAGCCAATCAGAATGCACAGACAGGACAAATAAATCCTGATATAGCTGGGCAATATTGGTCATGTGAAAGTGAACCTAGCAATAATACATTGTAAATTGTCAGTTATGATAAATATTAAACATGAAATTAGAATTTATTCATATATACATATGCCATTACATACTGTTGTGCTTCAAAAAATCTATGCACTATCATACGGAGAAATGACCAACATGCAGTTTAACCAGCCTCAGCTAGTGAAATTGTGCTCAGAGTATCACTAGCTGAGGCCAGTTTAAATGCATATTGATCTCCTCACCATCCACTATTTATATAATATGTTTACTACTGACAAATTGAATGACAAATATATGTACATATGTTTTTTAAATTACTTGAAGTCTTGCTATAGTATAATAGACACACAGAGCACACAGAATGGTCTGCTGGTAGATTAAACCACCTCATTTAAAAAATCAATACCATATTTGAAATATAAAATATTCTAAAGGAGTGTTCACACTGTCACATACAAGACCTACGTATTACCATGTATGTCAACAATTGGCTATACGTGCTCACTCGTGGCTCTGTAAATCAAGTATAAATTATTTTCACAATCATACGTGGGGCAGTCGTAGATTGCTCACCGGACGTCCGTCAAACACTTGCAGAACGTCCATCGCCAAGCATACTCGTAGGCACTCGTAGATCCCTCACACTGACGACGACGAGCATTCTACGAGTGGACACGAGCCATACGTAGCCACTGTCCATGCGGATGGACATTGGCTACGTATGGCTACGTATGGCTACGTATGGCTATGTATGGTTACGTATGGCTATGTATGGCTACGTATGGCCACGTATGGCCACGTATGGCCACGTATGTACATAGAACAAACGTAGAAGGTACGAAGGACTACGTAGCAAGTTACGTACTAATATAAACAATCACTCGTAGAATTAACAATTTTTGCCCTCTCCACGTATGCTCTTGATTGGTCAAGCGCGACCAGGAGTGTTCTATGAATTAGCGCAAGTATGCCGGGCGAGTGGATCACGTATGGCCAAGGATGGACAACAGTGAAAAAATATTTTCATACGTGGTCATACTTAGGTGTTATCCGTGACAGTGTGAACGCCCCTTATGTTTTGTAACTTGTTTGTATAAAACTTTGTGGATAAGCTCGCACACGATATCATCAATGGAACCATGACCAGCTAGTGGTTACGGTCGATAGTATATATTAATTAGAGGAGGTATTCTCCCCATAGCCATAGGTGGCTTACTACCCGTGATCTTTTGACATAGGAATTCCTTTGACATAGGTTTATTTTATGTGTTTTGTCTAGTGGTAAGATGCTCGCCTGCTCCTCTGAAGGACTCGGGTTCAATCCCAGGCCGGGGCAACCTTTCATGAGCATCATCCCAGCTGGATGTTGTTCGGATGAGACGTTAAATTGGCGGTCCTTTGTATTTGATGTCTATGACACATTTACACCACCAATGCTATATTTCATTTGCCTCTAGATAATTTTTTTTCTGATACGAATAACTTCCAAATGAATATTTCAATACATTAAATCTATCTTCAGTCAGTTTTTATCCACGGCTACCATTACCAGAGAGGAAACATGGCGAGACCATTTAACGAGGTTATGTGTGCCAAGTCAGGAAAAGTGAGAAAACTATGAGATGTGAATGCATGTATGAGGTATCATCTGAAAGCTTAGAATACTGGCTTTCCGGCAATGTGACACAATGATGTTAGCAGTTTAATTATACTTTGCTATAAATAACAGAATCAATATTTATATGAAAATAATTTAATTTATTATCTATCTATCTATCTCTATCCATCTAATTTTGTTAGGATTTTGGGGAGTTATGCTAGGAGTTTGAAATGTTTTGTGTTGAACCATTGGGAATACATTTACATTATTTTTTGCTGCAACCACAACATTCTTAATAACATTTTCTAATTTAACCTACTTTTTACGACAACAATTCATCTTCAATTAAATACAATACGATATCTTTCAGTCATCATTGAAGGCTTTTCTAAACTATTTGTGGCAAAATTGATGTAAAATGTCTTCAAGGGAGAGCCATCGACAGCGACTTCTAATTAGTCTTAGAGGAACGATGTGTCTTCAAAATAAAATAAAACTTCTGAGTTCTGTTCCTGAACAACTATTATTAATTTTCATGGCATTTTTTAGCATGAAGGGGAATATTCTTGGTCTGACCACTGGGCAGTTACATACACCCACTGGGAAGGCCTTGAGCCCTCAAGCACAGGAAGATGTGTGGCAATGGACCAGAAGGGAAAATGGGTTACTGCTGATTGTGATGAAGATGCTCCTTTTTTTTTTTTTGTAAAGTCACTGACAGTAAGTTTGCTGCAGACACTAAAACTGTGATTATATGCTGTAAATGAATGCTCGAGTCATAACCCTTTGAAGTACTATTGAGAAAAATCAAATATCAGGCTTGATTTTGGGTGTGAAAATGTTTTGCGATGCCTTATTAAAGCATTTTAGTAGAGGAATGCAGGTGACCATTGCATCAGCACAAATATTAAACTCCGTTCCCACCTTGCCGAACTGCTTGCGGAACTCCAACAAACTACTAGTTCCGCAGAAAGTTCCTCAGACTTCATGAAAGTTTGTAAGTAATCATAAAAGTTCCTAAGTAATAGCTATAGTTCATCACAGTTCCTGGAAGGCCACAACAGTTTTTGGAAGGGTTAAAAAATGATCGTAGGTCTCTACGAACTAAAATCGTAAGAAGTCGTAGGACGTCTTAGGACGTCGTAGGATGTCGTAGGACGTTGTAGGAAAGATGTCGCAGGACATCATACGACGACGGACGTCGTAGGAATTTCGTAAAGTCATAGGAAACTCGTAGGGAACTCGTAGGAAAGTCGTAGGGCATCGTAGGTGGGTTCGGAACAGTTTGTATGAATTTGTAGATAGCTTGACGCAGTTTCTAAAAAGTTTGTATTTGGTCGTAGGGCAGCGTAGGACATCGTAGGTACGTCGTAGTAGTTAGTAAGAGTGCAGGTGTTTTTAATAATTCGCCGCAAATCTACAATAAAGATCATGGGAATGCAAATAATTAGATTTATCTGCAGAAGACTTTGGCGAACTGCCAGGAACTTTGCCCACACAGAAATTGTCATAATTCGCTGCAAAATTCCCAGCAGTTCTGTAAGAACATGGAGGTAGATGTCGGGCAAATATGCTTAAATTCCCCTCATTAATGATTAATTTAAAGATATGTAGCTTGCTGCAATAATCACCACACAGTGTTATCAGCTCAAGAAATAAGTAATATCATGCCTTATTAACGTAGATTATTCTTTGTGTAAAGCACTGGATGATTTACTTTGCAGAAGAACCAATAAAACATCCTGAGAAGCCAGAGGGAGTATGTCCAGATCCAAGCTGGAAGGAAATCTATGGATCTTGCTTCTCTTTTCAGCTACACGATGAGGCGAAATTTGCCTACATACACACTGCCACAGAAAATCGGTACAATATACTGTTAACAATCTCCGAATATTTTACTATGTATCTGAGAGTGTCTCACATTCCTAAGATGACAACACTTATAAATACCAGACAGTTTCTTTAAATGTATTAGTAAAAGCAAGGGAATCAAAAACTTACTATTGGATCGACTGAAGTAATTCATAAAAAAAAATCTGCTAATATCACTAATTTAAACATATAGATATGGAAAGCGCAGCCCTCTGAGGAAAGTTTTTGCTGCTAGCAAGATTTGACTAATGTAATGGGCTAGACCGAAACATTGCTGTCATATTGCAAGCATGCCGCTAATGTGGTGAGTCAGTTTGTTGGACTAGTGATGAGCTACGTGAGAGAGAAAGGAGTCTACCCATGTTACACATTTACCCCATGGGTGGGGTTTTACACTTGCCTCAGCATAGACACTGAGTACAAGGCCAATTCAATTTCTCAGAATGACATCAAACTGGGATGTTGACAATGAAGTGTGCCCGGGTCTGGGAATTTATTCCCCCATTGCAACCATATTACCTGAAATAGTTTGTGATACGGGCCGGGTGATCTTTTTTTCATATCACCCAGAATGACGTTCATGCATCGGCCAAAAAAGGGAGCTCCTCACGTTGCTATGTCTAAATATGGAAGAATACAGTCGAAAAACCGCCCGTGCGACTACAGTTTGTCTGCTAGATTGATTACAATAAAAATATTCTAATATATATGAAATTATCTATGTAATAAAGTTAATATTTTGAAAATCGGACAAGAATTGACTGAGTTATGCATGCAATAAATCGCGAGCCGAAGACATGCATGACGCTGTGGATGCTACTTTCAGTCTTGTTTCAGAAGCGTATTGCTGCCAACCAAAAAAAAAAAGTTTCATATTTACAAAAAGATTTTTGGTAAACACCAAAAACAAAAACTGTTCATAATGACCAAAAGTTTTTTCGTAATTACAAAACTTTTTTTCGCAATTACCAAAAGTCTTTTTGTAATTACCAAAAGTATTTTCTTAATAACCAAACGTAGTTCGTAATTACCTAATGTTTTCTTCATATTTTCTTTAATGGTATTCAACAAGGGGACAAATGCAATTCAACTGACACAAGTTGTCACACAATTATATTATATTTCGATAAAATATATACTTTCCACCTCTGTAAAGTCCAAAAATTTCTGGAATGTCTAATGTGCGAAATACCGATAATGTGTTAATTTATAATGATGAAACCCTCTCCTAATAATGACTGAATGAGTACTCTTGTGTATATAGATACTTAAATTTGAAGTAGATCTCCGCTGTTTTAAATTGGCTTGCCTTCATTACTTAGTTTAAACCACACTAGGCTAATTGCTATACAAATAAGTAAAAAAACCTTATTTTTATAATTTTATTTTATTAATTTATTTTCACTGTATTCTTTATAGTTCTTAAATCAGTTAGCAATTCCTGCAGTTAATTTGAAGTGTGCAACTATCTATCTATCTATCTATCTATCTAACTATCTATCTAACTAACTAACTAACTAACTAACTAACTATTTAACTATCTATCTATCTATCTATCTATCTATCTATCTATCTATCTATCTATCTATTATATATCTATCCATCTATCTAACTATTTATCCTCAGGGCACAAATTAAATGGTATCTCAGTGCAATTTGCATCACACAAACTTTAAATTAATTGTTCAGGAGAAGTGTTTTTATCACCTATAAAGTTGGGTTCGACGTATTTCTACTATGATCTCTGTCCATTTAATGCAGCACCATGTAGTATATGGCAAAATTACATTTAAAAAAAAGAAACACATAACAAAAAAAGTTTATGAGCATTTATTTTGATTCTTTCAGCAGCAAATTCCCAAAAGTATTTCCATGGATGCAGGTGTGATTATTAGCATTTCTCAGGTGATGTGTGATGTTTATGAGTTACAGGTCATAAATATCAGTCGTGACAATTAGAGTCATCAATACCTATCAATAAGATATAGCCATTAAAATGCAAGTCATTGGTGAGGTACAGGAAATGTATATAAGGAGGATGATATGGCAGTACTTCATAATCTGTTCAGACTACAGAAGTAATACATCACCATGGCTCGCTATCTCTGCACTCTCGTTCTTTTCACTCTTGTGGCTATGGCTTTCGGTCAGTACTATCCCGCTCACCATGGAGGACATCATGGAGCTAACTATGGTGCTCACCATGGAGCTGCCAACCAAGGACAGTATGGAGCTGGACAAGCAAACTATGGTCAGTACTACCGTACCAAGGGAAGCAGCTATGCCCACACCGGACAGCAGCATGACCACTCCGGTGCCATCCAAGGAAACGGTGCTAACCATTACGGACACGCCGCCGGTCACCATGCCGGAAACCAGTATGCTGCTAACCAAGCCGCTTACTATTAGGTATGTTGCAACCGTAACTGGAATGTCATGGTTAAAAAAATCATGGATTGTCAGATATTTTTTAGATCTAATAGCAGCTGTGTAATTGTTGGTGTCACAGTGTGAATCATACATAGTTCACTACTTAACTGTGCATTACTAGTCATTGCATTCAAGGCATAGAAATTGTTTCAGTTAATCTAAGATTTGAACAAAAAGTTTTTGTAGAAAAAATACTTTTAACAAGTTTCTGTACACCTTCTTAAGATTCTCCTTTAGTGAGACACAGTGTCTTGACAGCTGGTCATATAAACTTCATACACAGTGCAATTGAAACATCAGACTAAACTCATATACATGGGATATTTAGTAAATGCATTCTGTCCTCTTACCTATGTTTTCACCTTTTTTCCTTTTTCTTTTCAGATGTTGCTACATCAAGTCATCAAAGCTACACAACTCAGGATACTCTCCTGTTGCAATTTTGTTTTAATTCTAAGTCAAATAAATTTCTACCAACGATAATGTGGTGTTTGTTAATTTGTCAGTAACTGTCTCACAATATAAGCCTGTATGTACCTGGAAGTGCTAATTCAATACATGATGTCACCCATGTACAATTTTTTAAATAAGAACTTAGTGGATATTTCCTGATCAAGGGTAAAGAGTATATATGTATTTTGACTTTATTATTTCATTTTATTTATTTACTGCTACTATTATGTGTAATAACATACATTTCTTTAGTTGTTCCTTGTAATTTGCTGCTTTTGTTTTTTTGTTTTATTTGGTCTAATAAATAAATTCTCTTTCTCTCACAATACTAGATGTCGTTTTCCAAATATGGGCTGTGGTGACGTCATGTATTATATTGAAATTTCTGGGTCAAAGAGAATTGACCGATCTAGTATATTGGAAAATATATAGAACTATCTATATATTATTATCATGTTCTCAAAATCACATATGGAAGGTTGATCACTCCCCTGAGGCAGTGGAACACTCAGCTGCAGCATGATATTGAACACTTTGAGGGACACAATTGAGTGTCGCCATGCAGCCAGATCTCCGTGTGAAACCATGCTACTACTATCCTGCGTAACTCAATAATAAAATACTGATGGGTAGATAACTGTGGTTTGTCCCTAGTATCTGTCTCAACTCAGGACACTTCTCAGATAGCATTCCAATCGTTGCAATGTCGGTGCGATGTCGGCGATGTTAATACAATGTGCCACATGCGTTTTCCATGAGAAGTTAAACGCATGGAAAACGCACGTGGCACAATTGGCCTATAGGTTGAAAGTCATGTGAGTTGCTCCCCATGTATGATGTCTTGTAAATTGTTGTTTCTGTGATGTTCATGAATGATTAGCTGATGAGTTTATGTGGCAAGACAGACCTGATGATCCGATTAATTTCATCAAGTGGATTGACGGTGGATGGGAACTATGGCATCATCATCGATGAATTCAGATCTCATTGGTTTGGCAAATGGAAGATTGCACCAGATTGGCACTCAAAACCATTTGTTTGCAAGACTGAAAAAGGTATTTTCCTTCTAATTGCTTATTATGTGCTATTATAGTTATCCGTCAAGCTATTTTAACACTTCTTTTTTTTTGGTATTGATAAGGTTATCCACTGAAAGTCTCTTATATTTTAATATAATTAATTATTGTTTGCTGTTTAGCAAACATTTGTCTGTGGGTAGCAAACGTCTGTCTGTGGGTAGCAAACATCTGTCTGTGGGTAGCAAACATCTGTTAGTGGGTATCAAAAATCTGTCTTTGGGCAGCATATGTCTGGCTCTGGGTAGCAAACGTCTGTTTGTGGGTAGCAAACGTCTGTCTTTTGGTAGCATATGTCTGGCTGTGGGTAGCAAACGTCTGTCTGTGGGTAGCAAATGTCTGGCTGCGGGTAGCAAACGTCTGTCTGTTAGTGCCTTGGCATGGTGCCTATACATAACCCTTATTGAATCAGAATAATTTTGTGACTTCCATTAATGTTCCTATATATTTCCCAAAGAATCTGTTGCTATTCATTTGTACTTGACATATGTACATGACATTTTATAGTGTCTTATTTTTTATGTCAATATAAGAATATATTTGTAAATCTGTTGAAACTATGTCAGCATAAGCTGAATCATAAAGATTAAGAATTTCTGAGACAAGAGTTAAGCCTATATTCTACTTTTGGTGATGGAACACCCAAATAAAAATACTTTCCAAAGGTACTATTTCTTTTTTATTCTTTTCTACAGTGCCAGCTTCTCCTCCTCCCCCAAGAGTACCTGGATATTGTCCCAATAATGACTGGATGTTGTATGGCTATGAATGCCTGTATTTTGCAAAAGGAATGAGATGCTACCCATAGAATTAAAAATAACTAAATAATGACCTTGGAACATCATTTGTTTTACACCTATGACATTCTGATATTATATAAGTATTGAGTAGACAAAATCCTCAGGAAATACTGAAGCTGGCTGTCATTTGCCTCGTGTTTTCGCTAACGCAAGCTTGGGTATATGTCGGCCCAAAGATGGCAAAATCAGCCAACATTGGTGGACTGTGCCACATTGATGAAAATAATCATAATTTTTTTCACTTTATTTCATATTCTGTAATATAATTTTCTTGGTGGAACACCCAAATAAAAATACTTTCCAAAGGTACTATTTCTTTTTTATTCTTTTCTACAGTGCCAGCTTCTCCTCCTCCCCCAAGAGTACCTGGATATTGTCCCAATAATGACTGGATGTTGTATGGCTATGAATGCCTGTATTTTGCAAAAGGAATGAGATGCTACCCATAGAATTAAAAATAACTAAATAATGACCTTGGAACATCATTTGTTTTACACCTATGACATTCTGATATTATATAAGTATTGAGTAGACAAAATCCTCAGGAAATACTGAAGCTGGCTGTCATTTGCCTCGTGTTTTCGCTAACGCTAGCTTGGGTATATGTGGGCCCAAAGATGGCAAAATCAGCCAACATTGGTGGACTGTGCCACATTGATGAAAATAATCATAATTTTTTTCACTTTATTTCATATTCTGTAATATAATTTTCTTTTCTATTTTCTGTTTTTAATGCATTTTTATAGAACCACACCGATTGGCACAACGCTTTGACAGAATGCAGAAATCTGGAAGGGGAAAATGCAACCTTGGCAACATTATTGGATGTTCACATAAACAGAAATGAACATTTTCAAATGAACATTAACCCTTCCAAGTCATTCTGGGTTGGATTGTACAGAAATGAAAATGGTACTATATGTTACCTGATGAAAATATTTGTTGCCACTGAGTCAATGGTGAATGAGATCCAGTGGCATGTCATGTTGAACCAAAGTCACTGCTCTTTTACCATCACCTTTTGCTAATATTACAACAATAGATGCGCAGGTGTTGTACATGTTGCTTTTACAGCTGTAAGCCACAAATAGTCATTAGAGGATAGCATTAGCTTGTTATAGCTAGTCATAGCTCCAGTTATATATTTTTTTGATTTACAGCGTTTAGGGTCAATTGTTTTTTTTTATCAAACTAACAGTAAAAAAGGGGTACAAAAAGCTGCAGTTAGTTTCATTAAAAACGGCCCGTAAAATTGAAACTAGACAAATGAATGTTGTCATAGCTGGCTACTCAAAACCTGATCTAAAAGTATATTTATGATATATTCATTTCTTAAATTTACCATGGTCTAACATTAATAAAAATGTGGTAATTTCTCAGAATGACATCAAGCTGGGATGTTGATAATGAAGTGTGCCCGGGTCTGGGAATTTATTCCCCAATTGCAACCATATCACATGAAATGGTGTGTGATACGGGCCTGGTGATCTTTTATTCATATCACGCAGAATGACGTTCATGCATTGCCCAAAAAAGAGAGCTCAGGTTGTTGCTATTTCTAAATATGGAAGAAACCCGCCCATGTGAGTTATGCATGCAATAAATCGCGAGCCGAAGACATGCACAACACTGTGGACACTGCTTTCAGTCTTGTTTCCATTCGAACTGTGATAAATATGTTACGAAAGCGTATTGCTGCCAACCGAAAAAAAAAAGTTTCATAATGACCAAAATTTTTTTCGTAATTACCAAAAGTTTTTTCTTAATAAATAAACGTAGTTCGTAATTACCTAATGTTTTTCTTCAAATTATCTTTATGGTATACAAGAAGGAGACGAATGCAATTCTATTGACACAAGTTGTCAAACAATTATATTATATTTCGATAAAATATAATAGAGGAGAGGCAAACTCCAAAAAAGATGCATATTTAAGAAGTTGGTGACACGTAAAGACCTGATGGTCATATTACACATAATTTTAATCCCAAGTTCCTCAATATTATGAATTTTTATGTTTGCCATGTCGAAAGTGGTAAATAAGGGTCTTAAAATTTGCTTTCATGGCAACAAGTCCCTTAATTTTTAAACCCAATATTGAAACTTTTTATATTCCTTAATTTGACAAAACAAATGAAAAATGATGTTTGGCCAAATTTACAGGTATCTACAGTTATTGAAAAACAATGTTAATTATTTAAAGATTGTATAACCCTGTTGCCATGGTAACAAAACAAGTGGTGGTTTTGCTAATCTTTACATAATAGTACATATTAGAAGTTTTTTTCCTTATTCATGCAATATATATTATCAACAAATAAGGCATGCTTTGGCACAACCAACACCTGCCATTATCATTCACATGATTTCAGTTTTGTTAAATAAATAATGTTGCCATGACAACCAGTTTGAAATGTGTAAGTCATTTTTCAGTGAATTGTGCAAGTGACTAAACTTTCACATTACTACCATAATTCCCACTTTAAGGAAAGTTTGTCCAACATTTTATAATTGATATCATGCAAGACAGGGGAGCTTCATTAAATTCTTGACAACTAAATTTTATCAGCAGCATGTATTTTGAAATATCAAAGATGGCATCCAAGATGGCCACTATGAAGCAATAAATGGCTATATCTCCCCTATCTTGCATGATATCAATTATGAAATGTTGGAACTTGGGATTAAAATGATGTATAATATGACCATTAGGTATTTACGTGTCACCGCTTCATAGAAATTGTCAGTTTGCCTCTCCTCTATAAACTTTTCCACCTCTGTAATGTCCAACAATTTATGGAATGTCTGATGTGCGAAATGCCGATTATGTGTTAATTTATATAATGACTGAATGAGTACTCTTGTGTATGTAGATACCTAAATTTGAAGTAGATCTCCACTGTTTTTAATTGGTTTGTCTTCATTACTTAGTTTAAACAACACTAGGCTAATTGCTATACAAATAAGTTAAAAAACCTTATTTTTATAATTTTATTTTATTATTTTCTTTTCCCTTGAAGTGCTCTGTATTCTTTATAGTTCTTAAATCAGTTAGCAATTTTTTCTATCTATCTCTCCATCTCTATCCATCTACCTATATAACTATCTATCTATCTAATTCTATCCAATCTATCCAGTCTATCCCATCTATCCCATCTATCTATCTATCTATCTATCCATTTATCCATCTATCTATCGATCTATCGATCTATCTCTCTATCTATCTCTCTCTCTATCTCTCTATCTCTCTATCTATCTATCTCTCTCTCTATCTGTCTATCTGTCTATCTGTCTATCTCTCTCTCTCTCTCTCTCTCTCTCTCTCTCTATCCATCTATCCTTCTATCCATCTATCTATCTATCTATCTATCTATATATCTATCCTCAAGGCACAAATTAAATGGTATCTCACTGTGCAACACACAAACTTTAAGTTAATAGTTCAAGAGTGTTTTTATCACCTAATAAAGTTGGGTTTGACCTATTTCTACTATGATCTCTGTCCATTTAATGCAACTCCATCTAGTGTATGGCAAAATTAGATTGAAATAAAAAGAAACATAACAAAAACAATGAACAGCTTAATGAGCATTTATTTTGATTCCTACAACAACATATTCCCAGAAGTATGTCCAATGATACATGTGTAATTATTAGCATTTCTCATGTGATGTTGTGTCATGTTTATGGCTTATAGGTCATAAATATCAGTCATGACAAGTAAAGTCATCAATACCTATCAATAAGATATAATTGTTAAAATGCAAGTCATTAGTGAGGTACAGGAAATGTATATAAGGAGGATGATATGGTAGTACTTCATAATCTGTTCAGACTACAGAAGAAATACATCACAATGGCTCGCTATCTCTGCACTCTCGTTCTTTTCGCTCTTGTGGCTATGGCTTTCGGTCAGTACTATCCCGCTCACCATGGAGGATATCATGGAGCTAACTATGGTGCTCACCATGGAGCTGCCAACCAAGGACAGTATGGAGCTGGACAAGCAAACTATGGTCAGTACTACCGTACCAAGGGAAGCAGCTATGCCCATACCGGACAGCAGCATGACCACTCCAGTGCCAACCAAGGAAACGGTGCTAACCATTACGGACACGCCGCCGGTCACCATGCCGGAAACCAGTATGCTGCTAACCAAGCCGCTTACTATTAGGTATGTTGCAACTGTAACTGGAATGTCATGGTTAAAAAAATCATGGAATGTCAGATATTTGTCAGATCTCATAGCAGCTGTGTAATTGTTGGTGTCACTGTGTGAATCATACATTGCTCACTACTTAACTTTGTATAGCATTACTCGTCATTGCATTCAAGGCATAGAAATTACTTCAGTTAATTTAAGATTTGGACAAAAAGTCTTTGTGGAAAAATACTTTTCACAAGTTTCTGTACACCTTTTTAAGATTCTCCTGTAGTGAGACACAGTGTCCTGACAAACCTTATCATTTCACCATTATGTCTGCCTCTGGCAGCTGGTTATATAAGCTTCATACCCAGTAGCATTTAAACATTAGACTGAACTCATATACATGGGATATTTAGTAAATGCATTCTGTCCACTTACCTATGTTTTCACCGTCTTTCCTTTTTCTTTTCAGATGTTGCTACATCAAGTCATCAAAGCTACACAACTCAGGATATTCTCCTATTGCAATTTTGTTTTAATTCTCAGTCAAATAAATTTCTACAAATCGATAATGTGGTGTTTGTTGATTTGTCAGTAACTGTCTCACAATATAAGCCTTTTTGGAAGTTCAACCAAATTAAACTTCACTGCACCAACTAACTGGTCAATGCAATTCAATGAGGTCACCATAGGACTTATCGGTATAAAAGATATATGTAGTTTTAACCAACCTTTCATTTCTGTTTATTAGCAAATAAAGTGAGAAAAAAGAATAAATTCAAAGACGAATTTTGGATTGGACTTTACAAGCCAAGTGAATGTAAGATTATTTCTAATACATGCAATGAAATTTTTAGGGAAAAGATAAACATAATATTAAACTATAACCTACATCATTTTGCCCATGACAATGGTTAGATGTTTTAGTGTTGATAGTTTAGGCACAGCTATGCAGTAGAAAGTGACTGCACAGTACACCAATATGGCTGGTCAGTTTTCGTGTGACCTTGTACCTGGAAGTACTAATTCAATACATGATGTCACCGATGTACATTTTTTAAAATAAGAACTTAGTGGATGTTTCCTTATCAAAGGTAAAGAGTATATATGTATTTTGACTTTTTATTTTATTTTATTTATTTACTGCTTATATTATGTGTACTTTAGCCAGTTAAAGCTACAGCCAGGAATACGTTGCTGCAGCTGTCTAGAGTCGACCATATTTTATGAAACTACACATTTAATTAGTTCAGTTGGCTGCTGATGTTGCCCATACATGTATGTATAATTACACCGTTTCCAACATCCCCCGAAGCCAATCAACCACCACAAGGTATCGTCAACAATTTCGGAGCTCACACATCTGATTATGGTCACTTATTAAATAAAGATTTTCTTTGCCACAAAAAAATCTCAATTGTATCTTTTATTCATTCCAGGTCTTTCAGGAGGTGAAATAGGCATTGCAATCGGAACTATTTTTGGAGTGACAGTTCTTGCAATAGTTAGACTTCTTCTCTAAAAGTCAATTGGATCATCAGACTTGCCATTCCAAATAATGCCCTCAGAATCCACCAGAGGGCTTACTCCTGCAACAGCTTCACAAGTGCCACCTAGTGGTTACAACACAAATACAGAACCCATGCTAAAGGCAATTGAATTTAAGATGCAACTTTGTATTGTCTTTCACTTTTGATTGTAACTATCCGCAATATAATCACAAAAAACTAATTTCCATACAAATCCACTCTTAAACTTTATCATTTATTGAAATTAGATGAGATCTTGCATTTACAGGAGTGGACATTTTACCACAGATTAATCAACCAAAATCTACCACACTACTTTCAGCAGTTTAATTTTCTCAGGTCGTTAGATATTCATCCTTATCCAACAAGAGATAATACATATATTAGTAATCCCCTGGCTCAGGTACCAACTGTCAAAAAGCTCAATCAAAAATAGATTACCACAACTAATTAATCAAGCACCAAAAATGATCATAGATAAAATGAGCACACACAGTTTTCATGGTTTATCATTTTATCTAAAAAGGGTATATAAATGCCTATCAAACAGACTGCACTAATCCAAACTGTTATGTATGCTATACAAGGAAGCCCACCAGCAAACATGCCGGTGTTCAAAACAATTGGTGTAAAAATAGGTAAACATTTGGTACTGTCCTGCTTGTAGCAAATTGCAATCCTTACAATGATGTTCCTTCGTAATACTAAATGGCTCATTGGTGGCATGTATATGTCTAATAAATGCTATGATTTCATCCAGATCATTTCTTGCATAATAAAATATGACTTCACCTATCAGCATCCAAACAGCATTAACCTACTAGAGCACACAATAAAAGGTGACATCACACTTCAGTCTGGGTGGCTTTGCTGGGAGGCGGGACTGTGGGCATGATGTCACACCCACCAGTGACTAAGATCCTCATGATAATAAGCTAAATCACACACATATACGTATGTATATATATTAAAAACCTCTTTCAGTACCAATTAACTTTAGGTTTCTTATATTTCCATTGATAATTTGTTTGCCCTACTTTCACCATTATGGCCAATTGTTAATGAAGTTGAACTATAGGTTGATTGTTTAAGACAGATGTTGTTTTTATCAGTTAGAAGGTTGAAGTTTAATATTTCTGTCAATTCTGTTATGCTCAGTGCCATTTATGGACATTTATTTGAATCCTCAATACAAGCACATAAAATAATTTAAATATTAATTGTACTTTTCATCACACTGTGATATTTATATTCCAAATCAATAACAATTTCACGTGAAATGTAACATTATTATTCTGTCATACAATCACACCAAAAAGTAATTGGACACTTACAAAATTTCACTCAACTTTGAACTGTACTAGATGTGATTTAGCTTGATGTAATGTCAACTTGCACGCAAAAGTGCCAACACAAAGACCTAACCTAAAGAACACAATAGTGCTGACACCCAGATGTAGTCTTCATTTGCACGTTAAAGTGTCTTGCAACACCCAGATGTAATGTCAACTTGCACGCAAAAGTGCCAACACAAAGACCTAACCTAAAGAACACAATAGTGCTGACACCCAGATGTAGTCTTCATTTGCACGCAAAAGTGTCTTGCAACACCCAGATGTAATGTCAACTTGCACGCAAAAGTGCCAACACAGAGACCTAACCTAAAGAACACAATAGTGCTGACACCCAGATGTAGTCTTCATTTGCACGCAAAAGTGTCTTGCAACACCCAGATGTAATGTCAACTTGCACGCAAAAGTGCCAACACAAAGACCTAACCCAAAGAACACAATAGTGCTGACACCCAGATGTAGTCTTCATTTGCACGCAAATGTGTCTTGCAACACCCAGATGTATTGTCAACTTGCACGCAAAAGTGCCAACACAAAGACCTAACCTAAAGAACACAATAGTGCTGACACCCAGATGTAGTCTTCATTTGCACGCAAAAGTGTCTTGCAACACCCAGATGTAATGTCAACTTGCACGCAAAAGTGCCAACACAATGACCAAACCTAAAGAACACAATAGTGTTGCCCACACAGTGAGAAAACCGAAAGAACAGTAGTTTTAACATCCAGATCTACCAAAATGTCTGGTCATCTTGCAAGTATCAACAGAAAAAAGCATGCTGCCTTTGTGAACACCCAAACTATGACCATACTTGGTTTTGTCTAAATGTTGACTACACTTCAAAGACAAGAAGCACAATATAATCTTACTTCCCATCACTTGATAGAGTTAATGAACTTGTATCTAATTTAATAGATATTATTAAATATTTCCGTAGTTCAGGAAGGTACAACAATACTGATTATGGTATAAAACTGTCGGACAGTGTAGTAGATACATATTGAACTGTTACATCTGGAACATGAACATTGCTGTATAATTTCGAACAGCTTCACACATTCGACTCCTTTGGACCAAGAAAGGGGCCTGGAAACATTTACTTTAGTGTCCAACTCAATTCCTCAAAGTACACATCAGGAGTGTTATTATTTCATCAACATTTAAATAGTTTCATCTGCTTTGAGAGTAAATCGTACTGATTACTATAGGCCAACCAAAATTGTGCAAAGGCGAGTTTAAACCAGTTAAAAAAACATAATGTAATGCAAACAATTGAATGACATTATCAGTAGGCAAATAACTAAATCTTTCTGCTCATAATGAGCTGGAAGATTTAGTTATCTTGCCTACTGATAATATTAAAACATGAGGCCACACTTATTTGATCTTTAGCTCCTTGAGTCAAAAACTCAAAATGAAAATTAATGTTATATTCAATAACATTGGAAGGCTATTATATTTTGATGTCGGCACATTTCTCACTGTATTGATGAATCTGAGAGGCTAAAACTTAATTAAGTATCGCCTAAAAGTTCTATCTGATTGCTCACTGATGGACCTTGCAACCAGCTGCCTTTCCCTGCTCTTCTGACTGCCTCCATTATGCTATTGTGACGTTCATTCCTCCCCTCTCAGCTCTAATGCGACTTGGCTGACCCAGTTGCTGCATGTCGTCAACGTAACATCCCTACATTTTGGGCAAAATGCTTATAGAATGCTTTGCAGGAGGTTATTAGATTAGAGTATCCATCGATGCCAGCATGGACCACTATGCCACACCTGCAACAAATAAATCAAAAAAGTAAAAAATAAGATAAGAAAATTTAATAAAATCTGAAATATCTCAAAATCTGAGAAATTAATAGCGGCCTTAGGTTGTAAATTTTGATTATAAAACTGTACACTGATTTATTGGGGCCCATAGTTAGAAATATATTGCAATACCATTTAGCAATGTAGTAGTCAAAACGCCAAATAATAATATAACTTCCACTTATTTTTTTAAATATTGTGTCCTACATGCAAAGAGTATGCCGTTGTTCACTTTTTTGCTTATAACAATTTTCAAAATTTCATAACATACACACATAATATATACATTTCTCCAAGAGTTCATAAGTAGTTTAGGGAATGTAGTAAACAACACAGTTTTGAGAAATGCTTCCATATTTTTCATTATGATCCAAATGTGATAAAAATTTTAAATTAAAGGTCTGCAACTAATTTTATGTATGTTGGTATAATACTTATTGAGATGTTTAAATTCAAAAAGAAATTTTCTACATTTTCCCCTCATACAAATATGTTTTATATATGTTTTCAGCCATTTAATAATGTTCAATATTTCAAATCTGCCAGAGGAGATGATAAAGAATATCGCAATTATGAGATAGATATATCATGCTTGGTGTCAGTTTCAATGCATTTGTCATACAGTGAATACAATGACAGTATGGTACATTTTCATCTACATTATTTAGGCATGTTTTTGTCTGTAATGCCTCATATAGAAAGAATATTGCAATAAAAAGATTGAATTATGATTATATACATTTAGATTCTACATTATTTTATGGGTGTCATGGGAACATGCGGGAAACAACACAATTTTTAGCAATTCATTTCCAGATTTCAATTACCAGAAACAAGAAGAAGAATGAAATCAATGTCAAAACATAGTTTAACTAGACCTGATGGCGCTCATGACGGAGTAATAGATAAGTTGAAGGTGTCTCTTCAATTGAAGAAGAGTGAATAGCTGAGAATTTTTGATAGTCTCACTAGCAAATATTTCTGACTATGACTAACAAATCGGGTGCTAAAACAGATCGATTTCTGTAATTTTCTCCAGAAGGGACCCAGTCAGCAAAATCTGTCTAATTACTTCTATATTGCACTATACAAGATCACTTTATACAGATCTAGTACCTCTATATTGAATTTCTTAACCAATTGGTCCACTGCAACTGCACTGCTCAACCCATTATCACTCAGATAATATATGTCGAGTACATTTCATGTCACATTTCTGTAGTCAAAAAGTTACACTAAGGCCAATACTCATTGTTTTTCTCAGTTTAAGGCACCATGTAGAAGGAGTGGGGTGTTTGCTCTTATCAGTCAGGACAATCTGTGTATGACTTGAAACGGCCATGATGGAACATTAATTTCACATGACTTTAGTGCACTTGATTGAAAATTGGGCTGCAGCAGTACTTTTAAAACCTGACATTAAAATCACCCACTGTGCGAACGGATCCTTAATTTTTTAGAACAGGGCCATGTCGATTAAAACAGAATCAATCTGAAATTGTCACCTCGCATAAATTTGTTTTATAAATGAAAACTACCGGATCTAGCTTAATTATGGACATGATAAAGTCTATAAGCCTATAATATTAAAATAAGACTAGCCATACGTTTTTTGAGTGTGGAATAAAGGATACTAATTAAAGAATAATAATCTAGAAGTATAAGAACAGACTAGTTAAAAAAATTAACCTATGTTTGTTTGTTACAATTATTTAACGTGGGTTTCACTTGTAAAATGCCCCTGTTGGTGGTTCAAGATAACAAATCTGTGACCATCTATGTACATATTTTATGAAACTGACTCACAGTGAAAATCAAGATGCTGAGTGCATGTTTGTTAACAAGTTTACATAAGCTGAAAACAGAAGCCTCTCTCAAACTTATATGCATCAGGCCTTACACAGAGTACATGTTCTGAGCTATTTCACAAGTAATAAGCAACTCCAAGTAAACTCATGCTGACCTCTGTAGGCCTCTTGCTCCGTTCCGTTCCGCAAAATACAGTTATCACAAGGGATAACTGTAGATTGGGAAACAGATTGATCTAGTATTATCTCAGATTAAGCCTATCAATTGTAGCTGGTATATATAGGTTTTGTCATATGCGTTTCCAAAGTTTTGGACTGATGCTGGAACTGCCTACACGGCAGTGTATATTTGAATTAAATCAATATAAAAAAATTAACTGACATTAATGAGTCCTATTACTGTCATTTCACAAACCATGGAGACAATACTCTTGTCTACATGCACAAACTTGGTACACCTATCAATTAAAAATCCCATAGGACATATACCTTAGTATGAAAAATGACACAATAGCCTATGCTGTATTTTAATATATAGGTCAATTAATCAATCAATCAATCATCTAATCAATCAGTTTATCAAAGGGGTAAATTTCATAAAAAGTCATCACATAATGATTATCTGTTTCATTAAGGAATAAAGATATGGGATCATTATGGACAATTGATTGCTCAAATGTAAATGAAATAAAAATTACTGTAACTATGTTAGAATAACCGTTAGTCACCTTTGGATTAAATAAGAAGATATGCATAAAAATGTGGACTATATATTGCCTTATCTTATCTTACTTATCACATTAATAATAATAATAATAAATACTTTAATGATCAATATGTTAGACATGAAACTCGTGCATACAACACACACACAAATGCACATACACACACATACCACATAGAAGAGACATAGGCCTACACACATGGAAAGAGACAGAGACATACATTGACAAACAAGCAAATATGTTCCATATTCAGTTCAACAACAGTTTTACCAGTTTCCTTGACATCAGTTATAGGTCTAATTTAGCGCCCGCCCACGCCATACATAACCCCTGCAGTGGACACGTAAATAATTGCCCCGAAACTGCATGTTCCGTTTCTCGAAGTACAGTTATCTCAGGGGATAACTGAACTTTGGTGAACGAAACAAAAATGGATGCTATCTATCTATCTATCTATCTACCTTATCTTATCTTATATTATCTTATTGTCTTTTTTTAGATCCCCATAGAGAGTTAATGAGGTAGTACCTATCAGCATTTTGTGAGGTTCTGTGAGCCCTCCTAGATAAGCGAATGACAGATATCATCAGTGACAGTTGCTTTAATTGGCTGTCAAACTAAAAATCACACTTCAGTATTCAATATGAATGCACAATATTAAATGTGCGCCAAAAACAAATAGTAAAAAAACATATGAAACATTTAAATTTCATTGAAATTTGAAAATTTCGACAGATTAAAGTTGGAGGGCCCATGAAGAGAGAAGAGACTGATACCTTCAGATAGATAGATTCTAATGTTTTATCTTTTAGGCCTGCTGGTTTCGACAGTTTCATTTTTCTATGCATATCGGTTATTAATTATATATAATTTTTAATATATTTGTAAATAAATAATGAATAGATATCATCTGACATATTTGCTCTTTTCTGTATTTTCGGATTGTTATTATTTATATTAACAGTGTTTAGAGACCCACCCCAGCGCACCTAGCTGGTCCCCTGCCCATCTCTGCATCACTTCGTTCGCAGCAGCAGCAGCAGCAACACGTTTATTTACGTCAGCAAAACTTTTCCCCCCTGCAATCCCTCCAGCACCTTAATCAACAACCTTGCTTGGTGAACTGCGGTGACTTAAACTTTATAATGTAGCTTTAAAACTTATAATGTATCACTTTGTATATCAAACTGTTGGCTTATGTTTGGCGCGCGCATTTAATATTGTATTATTAGTAATAAATTCTGCCCAAACTGCATTTCATTGTCTTTAATACGAATTTACAGTGTATGGGGAAAAAGTCACAGAAATAATCTCTTGTAGTTGCCTTTGAAGTAGTGAGAACAAGGTGGCCTTGTAGCAGACATGAGTGGACATTTAGATAACATCTATCACCACCTTGTTTTAATGGGCAGTTTTCCACAAGCTGAAGATCGTAAAATCTCATAAATGGGCACAGCTAATCGTGAAAGTAACTTCTAGTCAAGGGCAATTATGCCAATAAATCTTAGGTCATCCGTGGTCACTATGAAAGATGCTTTACACTGTTCTATCCAATTCTTGCAGGAACTAATTAAAACTATACTACCATATATATAGAAAGATAGATAGATACGATAGGTAGATAGGTAGATAGGATAGATAGTTAGATAGGGTAGATAAATAGATACGATAGGTAGATAGATACGATAGATACGCTAGGTAGATAGATAGATAGATAGATAGGTAGATAAGATAGATAAGATAAATAGATAGATAGATAGATAGATATGGAGATAGCTAGATATGGAGATAGATAGATGGATAGTTGATAGATAGATGGACAGAAAGATAGTTAGATAGATAGATTTCAATTTATTTCATCTGGCTGACACTCTTTCATATCAGTGTATATGTCATAAAGATTCAAATAAGAAATAAATATAAATTTAATACATAAGGTGATAAATTCATACATATAGGAAAGATGCATAGATTACAACAATAAATAAATAAGTGAACAAATAGAAGGACAATATCCAGACACACAAAATAATTGAGAATAAAATAGTGCGAAAATAAAAATACGATTCATTTCGTATATGTATATGTGCAACTAACATATGTATAATAAATATAACGAAGAAAGTGTAGAGTACTCAACATGGACATAATAATATGTCTAAAGAGGGTGATAGAGGCTTGGTAAGAAGGGCATGGAAATATACTATAAATTAAAATGTAACAAAGGACATAAGGCACGTGGTAGAGGGGGGGGGGGGGGGGCAATTATCCCTCCTTTATATGTGCCAATAATGCAGTAGTTGTATCAAAATGAAATAAATATGTTTTTTTCAATGTTTCAAATATGGTAAATTCACTTGAGTAATGTCTTATCATATTCATATATGTATTGCTTACATCATGATATAGCATAGCATAGCTCTCTTGAGTAATTTACAAATTTTATAGAACGCTCAATCTCGGACTTTTTTTTTTTAGTCCAGGACTAAGGTGATGTCACTATATTCCTTGTCATTAGTAACAAGGTCCAGAAAATGCAGGATCCTCACCATACTTTGACTTGTCAGGGTGGATCCGCACTATTGCAATGAATGCCAGTATGAGTCATCAAGGCAGCATAATTTCAACACAAAACATAGATTATTGGTCACCAATGACTCATCAAGTGAAATTTTCACTTTACAAGTGAAGAAAAGTTTACATATCAATTCAACCAACTGTAACCACGTACACAGCTTTCTTTGCACTTTAGGCCTAAGTGCAAAAATAATGACCTTTAATGTAGATTTAGTGGCACATTAAAATATAGCGATACTACTAATTCTACAGTTGTTATTTATATTTATCGTATGTTTAATCGATTTTGTGAGAATTCTCTTAAAAGAACGTCATTTTTAACCATTTTTTGTGTGACATTTTGTAGCTGAAAAATATCATTGATTAATTTCTTTAATTCGTGCTAATGATTTAATATTTAAAACTAACATTTTCTAATGCATATTTAGTCTAGTTTTTTTAACTAAAATAAAATTTTTTTTACTCTCTGCTTTGCCCCTGTTCATCTTATATATGAGGCTCGTCATACTAAACATGAAGAAAAATTCCGCATTTAATGTTTTATCGCAGAAATTATGCAACTAACCTAGCATATAGCTGAAATTTGCCTACCTAATTCAATATTTTAGTTGTGAGAGCTCAGCCTGAAACTCGCTATTTTACAATAAATTGATTTAGGAAGGTCATGATTCAAATAGGGTTATATTCTAATGTCTTTCTTGAATGTTTTATAAGTTCTTAGTTTGGGGTTACGTACGATTTCATTGATACAGGGACACAATTGTTTTGAAAGAATTTGTGAGAAATGCAATCTTAATCAAGTTGAAGATGAATTTCATTGCCTAATGATCTGTGAACAATTTAATGCTATTCAGAATAACCTATTTTCTTAAGTTGATAACTTCTTTGTTCTTAACTCATCTGAACTATTCTTTCAAATATTAACAAGTAAAGATGCTGACCTAAACTTTTCCCTTGGTAAATTCTTAAAAACTGCATAAAAATTGGACCGTAAACCATAAATACCAGGTTGTCAATTGTCATTGTACTAGAGACTGGCTAGTTATGTAAATTGACCATGAAGGTTATCTCTGTTAAATTGAAAACATTATAGCTCAGTGAACCGAAAATATAATATTTTTTTGCAGATTTTTAACTCTAATTTTGCCCTGATTCATAAAAATATTGCACTAACAACCGAACGGGACAAACATTTGCATGGATGAACTAAGTTTAAAGACTTTATATATAATTAGGCTGATAAGTGTATGAAAAGCCTTTGAAAGGTCAAGGTTTATATTAATATGGAGTAAATATATATCCATTGCATAAGTAATTCTATTAATGAATTAAAGAGTTGCCAATTCGGTGGAATGAAACTGCCTAAAGCCATATTGACTTTTGTAAAATACTTTTGAGTTGGGTAAATATTCATACATTTGGTTATACTTGAACTGTTTAAAGACTTTGGATACACTTGACAATTTTGAAACAGGTCAATAGCTACAAATTAAGTAATCTTCCTTTTTTTGCGGGATTACCAGAAGTGGTCTTGAAGAGTAGATTTTTCTTTCTTTGACTTGTTATAGTGATCAGATATCTTTCATAGTTCAACTAGCATCACTCAAAGAAAAAAAAAAAAAAGATGAAAAAGCCAATTTCATAACGTCTTCATTCAGGTTTCATCACATGTGAATACCAAACACTTGCTATTTCGCACTACCTGCATTTTAAAATAATTGTGAAAAAATCAAAAACAAAAAACAACATAATAATGTTGTAAACTACATCAAAATAATTAAAATAGGACCTGCAGGTGTTCTTGTAGTGGTGGGACTGAATGCAAGTAGTAATGCCTGTACATTGCATTAAGATCATTAAATATTTTTACATATACAGTGGAGGCCAAAAATACCCAATCACATGCGAAAATTCAGATTTTTGCTCTATCATGGTTTTTATTATAATTTATTTAGTTTTTATTGTTATTGTTTAACCTACAATTTTTTTTTTTTGCACATATATGCAGTCGATCAATAGCTCTTTGAACTAATTTTATTGTTGTTTTATGTCCACTTTAAATAAAGATTATTCGATTATATTCTGTTCTATTCTATTCTAAACTTTGTTATGTCAGAGGCGTTCTGTCTTTCTTTCATTTTTTCTGTCTTTCAATCTATCAATCTCTGTGAATCAATATTTATCTATTTCTTCCCTATCAATCAATCAACCAATCAATCAATCTTTCTTGTTCTTTCTTTAATCTCGGTCAATCAATATTTATCTATTTCTTCCCGATCAATCAATCAACCAATCAATCAATCTTTCTTGTTCTTTCTTTAATCTCGGTCAATCAATATTTATTTATTTCTTCCCGATCAATCAATCAATCAATATTTCTTTCTTGTTCTTTCTTTCTATCAATCTATCAGTCTATCTTTGTTTCTTTATTTCTTCCCAATCAATCAATCAATCTCTTTCTTTCTAATCTATCAGTCTATCCATCCATCTATCTATCTATCTAAAATTTAACAAGCACATTTTTATTATTTGGCATTTGTACTAGTACGTGTCAGTGTCAGATTTACATATAAAATTTAGATTATGGTGCAACTTCTTGGGGCCTTATCTATCCCATGACTACAGTAATGAATTTATGAAAACGGTTTTTGCAAACTTGAGAGAGTTGGTTCTTATCTATTTAAGTATGTTGTTTGCATTAGGCCTGTCTTGGATTTACTGGACTGAGACCATCTCTTAAGAGTGGGATTTAGTTAACCCAGACTTGGCTAATAATAGCAAGACCAGGCTTGTAAACTTCCGTTGAAATGGACTAACTAAACCATGCTGGCCTTTCGCTGCATGGTAGTGGAGACATCTTGTGTCCTCTGCCAAAAACTTGTTCCGTTCCGCTAAGTACAGTTATCCCATTGGATAACTGTAATTTGCGAAACGGAACAAGTTTTCACAGAAAACTAGCAGGGAGCTAACTCCACCGTTTCAGCATGCATCCTGTCGGCCTGTATTTCATATGACTTTATGGATGCTGGGCTATACATATACGTTGGGGGCCTATTAAAAAAAACTGACTCAATTAGTTAAATACAAGATTGAGTCGTTAGAGTGCAATGCTCATGTACATGGTTACTTTACCAAGTCAAAAAGTATTTGATTGTTAAAGGAATGTTGCACATGTTGCAAACAACACAATTTTTAGCAAATTTTTCATAGTTTCCATTATTATGAAAAAGAAATGTGAAAATAAAGTGAACTCTTGATTCAGATATAATAGTAGTTAATTTTATATTATTTATGGCCATAAAACCCCCAAAAAGCACAACTACGCTATTTTAAGCATTATCATATATGATTATTATGTGCAGTAGTGTCAGGAGCAATGCTTCAGAAATGGAAAGAAAAAAATTGTTTCCAAATTCTTATAGTCTGCCCTGGGCAGTGCACATTCAACTTTTCACCAAAGTAACTTTAGAGATAACTTCAAATATCTGTCCTGACTATTCAAAGTTTGAAATTCATGGAATAATACTTTGAATTGGCAGATGATACGTATGAATGCTTATTTTATTGTGTCAACCTAATTTGCGCTCTCAATAATTTATGTGGCATGGAATCAAGTTCATGCACTGAGTGCATGATGTACACCTTCAAACTAGTGAGTAAGTGAAGCTTTGGAAATGCTATGCATTTTCAATATTCAAACTAAGGCTAAAGTCTTACCTCGTACTTTGGTCAGAGATGTCAAGGAAAATCCCGGTTGTATCTGGTCCTCCATGAACTGTAATGGGCCTTTGTGTAGTGACGTAGCATCCACCAATGACCTCAAACTCCGTCATCCACAATCATGACAATGGCTCTCAGTCTGTCTCTTGGTTACTCCAGCACTATCTTCAAGTTCCCAGTGGAGATCCTTGTATTCCACAACTCCCATGTTTCTAACAATATGTCAGCAATAACCCGCTGGTTATGTGAAGGAAGCTTGTCCAACCTGTGTCACCAGCTGATTATAATCTGTTTACCATGGATGAATCATTAATTCTGGATGATCTGCCAGTTTGGTTTCTAAAAATGTCTCATGAACTCTGCCTAATCAGGCGAATCTGGAAAAAAAAGCAATTTTTCACTGATGTGTTTCATTATCATAAATGACATCCAAACAATAATAGAAGTTCACTTGGGCCACTAATCATGGCTAATGTTGTATTAGAAACCATTGTATTCTGTCGCAATAAAACTTGACATCATATGCAACCTTGATTGATTGAATCTTGAAATATCATTAAAATATTAACAGAATTTGGCTAAATAGGCGTGGAAACATACCAAAGATCTTTTATTGCAGAAAAACATTTTATTGGACCATTAACCATTTTGGTTAGACTACATGGTTAATGTATGTACTTTTATGACCCACCAGTTTAAAAACTTCATGAAATAAAATGTTACATAATGTCTTGTGAAAGTGGTTATGCCTCAAGTTTGCATTTCATTAAGATAATTTACATGATGTCCTTCATATTAAAAGCATAGTTAATTGGAAATTTATCACAAAACTGATGTCACATAAAATGTTTGTATATACTCAGCTGTATGTAAACATATGGCACCAACTGTAGATAAATAGATAGTATATTGTGCAAACTTGCCACAGGGTTTTTCACATGTAGTATTGTGGCAAAGAGAGAGGTTTCAACTTATTGATTGACTGACTGACTGACTGACTGACTGACTGAATGACTGATTTGACTGATTTGACTGACTGACTTAGATCTTTGAAAGAGAGTACACAGATATTAGTGAAGTAAGTTTAGTTTAAAAAAATGAAGATGAGGTGATCAATTTCAACATACACACATTTTTATCAATAATTTAGGTTATCATTGTAAACACAGGTTTAGGAAATGTTGCAAGCAGCACAATTTTCTGCAATTCATATTTTTTATTATGAAAAAGTATGAATTAAAAGTCAAAATAAGGTATTTGAAAGTGAAAGCACTATACGCTCAAAACCAAAGCATCTGACATTTTATAGCAGCCGTAGCCTGAGGAAACTTCTGGAGGGGGGGGGGGCAGTGTTCAGTCAAAAGTAACGCTTCTGACATTCTGATATTCACTTCAGTAACGATAAATGTATTATATTTGGTAAAATACTAGGTCCCCCCTCCCCCCCCCCCCACCAGCTACGGCCCTGAATAACTCATTTATGACAACACAATCAGCCACTTTTCGTTTTTGACTTTCTGGACAGTGTGAACAGTGTGAAAGTGTGCTAATGAATTAAGGCAGTGAACTATCTCGCCGGCGAGGGTTGACATTTCTTTATTAAGAGGATGACACTGGTTTCTCACTAGCATTTCATCAATTTGCATAGTTGAAGTCATGAACATTGTTAATTGCAATTAGGAAAGCCACTTGGGAGAAATTATTGCAATTAGTCACCAAGTATCATGAGTATCCATCCATGGATTCTTCCAAAGGTGTGAAGTGTGAACTGTGAAGTGCAATTAGCCATCACAGAACCCAAATAAGAACAAAAGGCACTTATTTGCAATGGTGGTTTTTTCTTTAATTCATAACTTGTCAGTACTGTTTTTTTTTTTTACCAAATTCAAAGGAAAATACCCTAAAAATACAACCTGATAAATTTTAAATGGACCTTTATTATTGCTGTTGCATCCAAAAACCACTGATATGTGAGACTGTTGACCTCAGAGTAACTCGTCTCTTTTCTGGGTCTTCTTGCGGATATGTTGCCATTGCATTCATACTCATCCATAATTTCTCTTTTTCTCTTTAAAATACTCTGTACTAGAGTTTTGCCAACACTGAGCTCAGTGGCAACAATACGATGCATTTCACTCGCTCATCTATTGTTAAAGGTCTAGGGGTAGCGATTACCCCTGGGTCGGCAATTAGCTTCACATACCATATAAGGTAATTGGGGTGCTAGAAACTGCTGGGGGTAATCAGCAATGGTCATTACATCAGACTGACCAATGACCATCGGGGTAAAGCAATCTTTGTGGCTCTTGCTGAGCCATGTAAACAAAGATGCTGTCACACCTCTTAATGTACAGAGCTTAGCTGGTAATTTATTATGACTTCGAAAAATTAGGTCTAATTTCTCCAAGATTATGACATGGTTAATATGGTTATTACCAGTTTGTTGAAACCCATACATAATTTTGAAATATTAACTAAGTAAAATGCACACTTTCAACAAACAATTATTGAATTTATAAAAAAAAACTATAGAAAACCTTTGGCACAATAAATGTGCATGAAGTATCTATCTATCTATCTATCTATCTATCTATCTATCTATCTAGCCAGCTATCTAGCCAGCTATTCAGCTATCTAGAATTTGAGAAGTCTGTAATTAGCAGCAATATGATATGAAAATTTGACTCTTGTGAATATTCAAAATACCACAGTTATTTTATATCAGTCATTAATTAACCCTGTGACAATGTCAAATTATTGGTGTACACTTCATGTTATTGTTTCACTGCTAACTCCCTATTGTACCCCTTCCCCCCCCCCTCCTCCAACTGTCTTGCTTTTTTGTAATTTCTAAAATTCAGTTCTGTGATTGAAACGTCATACCAGACGGTCAAACATTGCTGGGATTTATAGGTCCTTTATTATAATCATTTTACATCTATAGCGGAAACGGATTATATTGCTTAGATTGGAATAATATTGGTGCTTTTATGATGTGACACTCAAAAAGGATACATTCCAGCTGAATAATAAGTTTGTTGAGGATACATATCTAACAGTCGAGGTGAGCTTTAACATCAGGCAATCACATACTTGTATGATTGACACTGGTAGGTCTATATAACAATAACGTTTATGTTTATTCAGCCTCTTTATACAAAGATAAAAAAGTCAGATAGTTAAGATTTACCAGGTTGATGCATGCATTAGAGATGTGTTCTTGAACATTCTATAGCTAAGGTACACATGGAAACCATGTGATTGCATAGTGTTTGTAAACAACCCTGGAGTTTGGTTTTAATAAAAAAGTATAATAATTTCCTGATACAACACCGGCCACAGAAAGTAGGGTTAGGCAATTTGCAATTAGTGTATCAATGTTTATATAAACAACTGTATTAACATGTTAGTTCAATATTGTTAACTGAATATGATATATAATAAACCCGTTCATTGTTTATATAATGAAATGAAGACTTCAGGGTTCTTAGTCATTGCCACGTGCGATTATGCAATGAACATTACGTAATGCCAGACTGTACATAGCGCCAATTATTAGGCTGCAAAGATGCGGGTAGCTGACAGCCGCTGACCGCTCAAATGAGGGCTAAACTGGGGGGGGGGGAGGAATCAAACTGACCACTTAGGCCATGCAGGTGGCTGATACAGGTGACCGTTACGGCAGGTTGCACTGTATATAGATTGTTGTTTACAAAATGTAGTACACAGTAGACCTCCTTTATGAGATGATCATTTAATATACTATTCTTTAAACTTTTCTTTGGGGGGGGGGGGCCCAAAGAAAAGTCATTAAAAAACAGCACAATTGGCTCCAGACCAACTTCAAGTGGCTCCTGAAGCAAAATCATCCGGAGCCACATTTGGCTCCAAGAGACAGTCACAACATTTCGACCACTAAAGCAAGGGTTTGTATTAGTCATTGTTCATAAATTTTCAATAAGTGAATTTGACAGTTTGAATCCATAATTTCACAGAAACCTGAATCTATACATATATAATACAGCAGGTATAAAAAGGAATGAATAATAACCAAAAATCTCAAAATCATTGTGTTATAACAATTATTGTAAAGTAAATTATGATTAGTCTCTCCATAGCCAACACTAATAATAACAAAGCTATAATATTTACTTGATATGTTTAATTTATTGTCTGTTACATGCTGGCATTAACAGCAACAATTTGATTGGTTTGTCCGCAGTGAAATTCACTCATATGGAGTGTGAAAACAGTGTACATACTTTATATCCCTTTAATAGCTTTTTTGTTGTATACACACCATTTCTAGAGTAAACAAACTCTCGTGGTTCATGGTGGTTGTATCCTAATCTATGCAAGGGAATTTCCTCTTTTTAAATTGAAGGCCTGACCTCATTGGCCAGGGGTAGTGGTCAGGCCATGTCAAGGGGGGTCAACTAATTTAAATATTACTGAAGCCCTTTGCTGGAGTGGGGTTAGCAGAAAATAAAAAGGTGACATAATATGATGATTTAATTATCACCATTTATGAAGAGGGGCATTATTAATTAGCTTTGTCTCTTAGAAATAGGATTCCATTGTGTATTATCAGCAACTCAATTTAAACTTTGTTAAAATAGAAAATTTACAAATGTGAAACTGTGCTACTACAGTACTATGATTTAGATATATTTACAGCTAAATAACATATGTAGTTGAGGTATGGAGGTATGAGAAAATACGATTTACAATTTTCCCTTATTACTACAATTTAATTTTTGTATTATTTATGGCCATTAACCCCCAAAAAATGCAACTACACCTTTTTTTGTGTGGATATAATGACAAGTTTATACAATAGATTACAAGGTTCAATATAGCATAAAATGAAGAATATATTTAACATATTTGGGTATCATATGGTTGCTGACTTTTTGTGGACCATGTGTGACACAACATAAATTGACAATTATATTCACCAGAGTACAACATGAAAAACACTTACCTTAGAAATAAGAAGACTGGACACACACAAACATCCTTCACGTATAACTTCTGACTGCAGACTGAATCTCCTTGACGAAATTCCCTCCAAAAGTTTTATTGGGTCAGATCCTTATCAAAGGTTTAAAATAGGGCATGGGGTGCATTAGGTGCATGGGGTGACAGCATCCCTGTGAAGTTCACCAAAAGGTCACATCCTCAGGGGTGCAGTTTCATCACTGATATTATACAAATGTATTGTATATACCCGGTTGCATTTGTATTATACAAATGTAACCATAATTGTGTGAAATATGTAAGTCCATTGTACATTAATCAATGATAAGAAACCCTGCAGGTATCCCTGTCTGCATAATTGTTATTCTTGGTGGCTTAATACTGAGGTGGTCTTAAAGTGAGGTTTCCTATCTGTCTATTCTAAGGTCTTAATGGTGAGGTGGTCTTAATACTGAGGTGGTCTTAAAATGAGGTTTTCCTATCTGTCTATTCTAAGGTCTTAATGGTGAGGTGGTCTTAATACTGAGGTGGTCTTAAAGTGAGGTTTCCTATCTGTCTATTCTAAGGTCTTAATGGTGAGGTGGTCTTAATACTGAGGTGGTCTTAAAATGAGGTTTTCCTATCTGTCTATTCTAAGGTCTTAATGGTGAGATGGCTTAATACTGAGGTGGTCTTAAAGTGAGGTTTCCTGTCTGTCTATTCTAAGGTCTAAATGGTGAGATGTCTTAATACTGAGGTGGTCTTAAAATGAGGCTTTCCTGTATGTCTATTCTAAGATCTTAATGGTGAGGTGGTCTTAAAGTGAGGTTTTCCTGTATGTCTATTCTAAGTTCTTAATGGTGAGGTGGTCTTAATACTGAGGTGGTCTTAAAGTGAGGATTTCCTGTACGTGTATTCTAAGGTCTTAATGGTGAGGTGGTCTTATACTGAGGTGGTCTTAAAGTGAGGTTTTCCTGTCTGTCTATTCTAAGGTCTTAATGGTGAGGTGGTCTTAATACTGAGGTGGTCTTAAAGTGAGGTTTTCCTGTCTGTCTATTCTAAGGTCTTAATGGTGAGGTGGTCTTAATACTGAGGTGGTCTTAAAGTGAGGTTTTCATGTCTGTCTATTCTAAGGTCTTAATGGTGAGGTGGCTTAATACTGAGGTGGTCTTAAAGTGAGGTTTCCTATCTGTCTATTCTAAGGTCTTAATGGTGAGGTGGTCTTAATACTGAGGTGGTCTTAAAATGAGGTTTTCTTATCTGTCTATTCTAAGGTCTTAATGGTGAGGTGGTCTTAATACTGAGGTGGTCTTAAAGTGAGGTTTTTCTGTCTGTCTATTCTAAGGTCTAAATGATGAGATGGCTTAATACTGAGGTGGTCTTAAAGTGAGGTTTCCTGTCTGTCTATTCTAAGGTCTAAATGGTGAGATGTCTTAATACTGAGGTGGTCTTAAAATGAGGCTTTCCTGTATGTCTATTCTAAGATCTTAATGGTGAGGTGGTCTTAAAGTGAGGTTTTCCTGTATGTCTATTCTAAGGTCTTAATGGTGAGGTGGTCTTAATACTGAGGTGGTCTTATAGTGAGGATTTCCTGTACGTCTATTCTAAGGTCTTAATGGTGAGGTGGTCTTATACTGAGGTGGTCTTAAAGTGAGGTTTTCCTGTCTGTCTATTCTAAGGTCTTAATGGTGAGGTGGTCTTAATACTGAGGTGGTCTTAAGGTGAGGTTTTCCTGTCTGTCTATTCTAAGGTCTTAATGGTGAGGTGGTCTTAATACTGAGGTGGTCTTAAAGTGAGGTTTTCCTGTCTGTCTATTCTAAGGTCTTAATGGTGAGGTGGCTTAATACTGAGGTGGTCTTAAAGTGAGGTTTTCCTGTATTTTTTATATTCTAAGGTCTTAATGGTGAGGTGGCTTAATACTGAGGTGGTCTTAAAGTGAGGTTTTCCTGTATGTCTATTCTAAGGTCTTAATGGTGAGGTGGTCTTAATACTGAGGTGGTCTTAAAGTGAGGTTTTCCTGTATGTCTATTCTAAGGTCTTAATGGTGAGGTGGTCTTAATACTGAGGTGGTCTTAAAGTGAGGTTTTCCTGTCTGTCTATTCTAAGGTCTTAATGGTGAGGTGGCTTAATACTGAGGTGGTCTTAAAGTGAGGTTTTCCTGTCTGTCTATTCTAAGGTCTTAATGGTGAGGTGGTCTTAATACTGAGGTGGTCTTAAAGTGAGGTTTCCTGTATGTCCATTCTAAGGTCTTAATGGTGAGGTCGTCTTAATACTGAGGTGGTCTTAAAGTGAGGTTTTCCTGTCTGTCTATTCTAAGGTCTTAATGGTGAGGTGGTCTTAATACTGAGGTGGTCTTAAAGTGAGGTTTTCCTGTCTGTCTATTCTAAGGTCTTAATGGTGAGATGGTCTTAATACTGAGGTGGTCTTAAAGTGAGGTTTTCCTGTCTGTCTATTCTAAGGTCTTAATGGTGAGGTGGTCTTAATACTGAGGTGGTCTTAAAGTGAGGTTTTCCTGTCTGTCTATTCTAAGGTCTTAATGGTGAGGTGGTCTTAATACTGAGGTGGTCTTAAAGTGAGGTTTTCCTGTATGTCTATTCTAAGGTCTTAATGGTGAGGTGGTCTTAATACTGAGGTGGTCTTAAAGTGAGGTTTTCCTGTATGTCTATTCTAAGGTCTTAATGGTGAGGTGGTCTTAATACTGAGGTGGTCTTAAAGTGAGGTTTTCCTGTCTGTCTATTCTAAGGTCTTAATGGTGAGGTGGTCTTAATACTGAGGTGGTCTTAAAGTGAGGTTTTCCTGTCTGTCTATTCTAAGGTCTTAATGGTGAGGTGGTCTTAATAGTGAGGTGGTCTTAAAGTGAGGTTTTCCTGTCTGTCTATTCTAAGGTCTTAATGGTGAGGTGGCTTAATACTGAGGTGGTCTTAAAGTGAGGTTTTCCTGTATGTCTATTCTAAGGTCTTAATGGTGAGGTGGTCTTAATACTGAGGTGGTCTTAAAGTGAGGTTTTCCTGTATGTCTATTCTAAGGTCTTAATGGTGAGGTGGTCTTAATACTGAGGTGGTCTTAAAGTGAGGTTTTCCTGTATGTCTATTCTAAGGTCTTAATGGTGAGGTGGTCTTAATACTGAGGTGGTCTTAAAGTGAGGTTTTCATGTATGTCTATTCTAAGGTCTTAATGGTGAGGTGGTCTTAATACTGAGGTGGTCTTAAAATGAGGCTTTCCTGTATGTCTATTCTAAGGTCTTAATGGTGAGGTGGTCTTAAAGTGAGGTTTTCCTGTCTGTCTATTCTAAGGTCTTAATTGTGAAGTGGTCCTAATACTGGTAGCAGGTCGTTTCGGCCTTGAGCCTGTTCGGCCTTGCCAAAAACAAGTCGATTCGGCTTTTTAGCGAAGTCGGTTCGGTCTTTTAGCGAAATCGATTCGGCCTCCTATATTTTTGTATGGGAGCCGAATCGACTTCAAAAAAGGAGACGGTTCGGCCGTTTAATTGAGTCGGTTCGGCCTTCTGCCTTTTTAAGTGCAATGTAGAATGAAAGGAATCGGTTTCTATTGATAAAGGAATAGAGAAAGAATTGAATGCAATTGGAAATGCTTTGTGATATTACTTGAAAAAATAAAGATATAATATGATATAATATAAGATATAATAACATGGCCTCCTAAAACATTCAGCAATATTTAAGATAATATTCCCCAAAGATATTACCAAATTATTTGCACAATATTTAAATTGTCATGTAAATTGATATTATGTCAATATATGGAGAAAAGATTGTCACATTATAAAAGTGTGGACCCTAGAAAAGCCAGCAAATATTATAAATCATATTACTAAATAAACTTGTCAAAATAATTCCACCAAGTGAATATATTTAATAAAAAGGACATGGCAGCCATGGAATTGCTGAAAGAAATATCTAAATTCCATGGTCCGGTCATAGATTAGACACACAACAATATTTATTTACTATTGTGAAAGTCTTTATTTTTTTTTTGAATTGTGATTATGATTTATATTTTGTCATTAATTAATAAAATTGCAGAAACCCCTCTGTTGTTCAAATGTCAAGGCTGGTATTTTGCTTTTAAAGGGCTCGTTACCACCAACAAATAGGTGTAAATATCATCATTCTATCATGATTAGTTATCAAGATAATCTATTTCTTAGCGGCGCCAGGGGGGGGGGGGGGTGATAAGGGCAGATTAAGTATTTTTTGGCGGCTGGCCGAACCTGCGGCCGAATAGACTTATTTCATAGACCGAACAGGGTCTGTTCGGCTTCAATGCTAAAGTTCAGGGAGCCGAACCGACTTGTTTCGTAGGCCGAATCGACTCATTTAAACGAGTCGTTTCGGCTGGGCCGAACAGGTCGAAGGCCGAAACGACTAGCATTCCTAATACTGAGGTGGTCTTAAAGTGAGGTTTTCCTGTCTGTCTATTCTAAGGTCTTAATGGTGAGGTGGTCTTAATACTGAGGTGGTCTTAAAATGAGGTTTTCCTGTCTTTCTATTCTAAGGTCTTAATGGTGAGGTGGTCTTAAAATGAGGTTTTCCTGTCTGTCTATTCTATGGCCTTAATTGTGATGTGGTCTATATAGGTATAATATAGGTCAACTGCATCATTCAGCAAATGCACCCAGGAAAGGTTGTAAAAAAACAATTATTTTATTGAGATAAAATAAAATGTGTATATCTATCTATCTATCTATCTAATATATATATATATATATATATATATATATATATATATATATATATGTATGTATGTATGTATGTATGTATATGTTTTTTATGTGTGTGTGTGTGTGTGTGTGTGTGTGTGTGTGTATTTGATTCATGCTTATTTAATATGGTATTGTGATAATTGATAAAAAAGAAGAAAAAACTTCCTTAGAATTGCGCATTTTACATTTACAGTTAAGCCCTGTGGATTGACTAGTTGACAGGTGTGATAGTTCACGTAACCCAATAGTCATTGGTCAGTCTGATGCAATGCCCACTGCTAATTGCCAAAATTGAAATGATACTAATGTATTAGTGAAACCCTACTTTAATGGGTAGCAATTGCCCCTGGGTCAGCAATTAGCAGTATATACGATTCATTGGGTTTATCAAAATTTCATACAGTATACCTCTGCTATGTTTTACAAAAAAAGGAAACAAAAATATTACTTTGTCATGGCCATAAATGATATAGAATATGTATAATTACGTAAAAGTGAAAAATTCTTGTTTTTCCAAACCTCCATTTTGAAGACACTACCAATGAAATTACTTTCTCTTTCCAAGCTTGCATTTTAACATTTACTGCATGCTTTTTTCCTAATGATGGGAAAAGCTAAAAATAATACTCAAAATTGTTTTATTTACTACATTCGCTAACCTACTATGCCATATTTTACAATGAAAGCCAAAAAAAGTACATGTATATATTTATATGTTAATATTTTATCATATGTGCATGTGTTAAATGTATATTAACCACACCAACATACTTATTATGCAAAATACATGTAAATTAATACATAACATGACATAAATGTTATGACTTTATTTGCCTCAAAGAAAGAAATTGAAATATTCCACTGGGATAAGCATTTAAAAGACCTAAGGTTAATTATAAATAGGGATAAGCATTTACTACCATGTCACTAACCACGTACACGGAGCTTCTTCACTCATATTGACATTTTGCCTGTTGAGAGCCACTAAAATTAAATGAAAACATGACGTAGCAAGTCAGACTGAAATGAAATTAAGCTGCGTGTAAGTGAAATGGCAGTAAAAGACTTAAGGTTTATGTTCAAATACAGAGATTTCGTTACCAATGTTGATAGTGTTCATGTACTATGAGCCTTTCGTTGAGGGTTTGCTGCTGTGCAGCCTATGTTTTGCTTTTAAGCAATTCAAAGATATTTAAAAGAAAAGAGGTGAAGCATCATGTGAACAAACACCTATAAAAAAAATTTGAAATTGATGAAAAAAACAAAGTTCACAATCAGCATTTGAGGGCAAAGGAAATTTGCTGTTTTTTGTTTTTGCCTCCATATATCCCAAAATACATATATCCCGAATCCTGGGTTCATTAGTTTAGGTTGACCCATAGAAAATATTTTAATGGTTGAGAATTTCATTCAGGAACTGCAGCTACTGATTCAATAGCTTAATTATTACATATGCATAAGCCTTGACCAGGGGTCAAAAGCCTGGGAATCACTGAAGTGTGACCATGATGCAAGGACCAATTGACGATGCTGTAATATGAGTCAAGTTTTACAACTCCCCCTCACTGGGAAATGATAGAAAGGGGTGCAAAATATGTATTCATATAGGCTGACATGCATATCTTTCTTTTATACTCAGTACATAAGCTTGACATTTTTCCTTAATTGTTTTTCAGACTTTTGAAATGTTATATTTGTAGGCATCTCTATATTCGGATAAGTAACAAATCATAAAAATATACTTGGAAGCCAAATTCACTTTTATATGTCAAAAATGTAACCAAAAAGCAAAATTCACAGACACAACGATATCATAACTGACTCTGTGACATGTACAGGGAGTAGGACATTGTTGCAGTCTATATTGATAATTTAGAACAGAAAAAAAGCATGTTTTCATCAGAGCTACGAATTCATACAATTTTAATATAAAACACAGCAAAATTTGGCAATCAGGCATGGAACCCACAACCCTGTAAGCTGCAGAACTGCCGAAACTCAGCAGACAAGGAACCAGTGTTCAAAGCTGTTACTATGGAAACCGGGTTCAAGTCCACTTGCGTTACTTTTTTTTTATTCTTAGGTGAAAAACAAAAGTTCCACGAAAAGTCAACAACCCTATGATACCCAATACAATTGTATACTATTTACATAATGACTGCCATCATTTAATGATTGACATAGCACACAGCATGACACCCAGGGAGTCCATCACACTGATCCACAAATATACATAAATTACATGGTAATGTTGTATGATTTGATAAAGCTTCAGAGACAAGGCAATATTGTTTCCATGTGACTGGCTGGTGTAGGTTGTAGGATGTGTAGGTTAGGTAGGTATTTAGGACAAAGGTTCAAACCGAACATCCAACCATCATTAATTAGTAAATCAGCTTAGTTGCTCAGTGCTACAATGACTACTATCAATTGAGTTCAAGACTTCATATTTCACAATTTAAGTCAGCTCAACTCAATTAATTGAGTCAGTATTGTCATCATAACACAAAAAAATTGAGTTTATTCCCCACTAGGCCTCAATTAGAATAAGTTAACTTGACTCAGTGATCCTGCTGCAGCACCACTATATATAATTTCACAAAACGGATTCCTGAAAAATATTGCATAACTAATATATATAAAAGTCAAAATGAAGTTATGAAGTTAAGGTACTATGGCATTTTCACAAGGTAAATAGCATGCATGTGTATGTATAATAGTAGTTGAGATATGGAGGTTTGAGGAAATATGAATTTTTCACATCTTTCCCTCATTACTTTACTGCACTATTTTAGACATATCATGACAACGTTTTGAACATGTAGGTGAATTAGTGTCAAACTTCAGTGCTAGAAATCTTTCAACAACATTTTGCATGTTTTCCTAATTAAAGACTTAATAATACGTACAGTAAAGACCACCTCACTATCAAGATCACCTCACTATAAAGACCATCTCACTATTAAGACCATCTATATTAAAGACCACCTCACTAGTAAGATAAAATCATTTATTAAGCTCAACTCCTCAAGACCACTTTACTATATATGACCATCATAAACCCAGGGCTTCTGCTTCTTACAAGTACCCAGTAATATATACATGTGCACCGTGCTGTCATCTGGTGTAGAAGATTGATATTGTGATCTAGATGTAAATATAGACTTGTATGTGACCTAATAAGACTAATTGTCAGGGGTATACTAATTATACAGGATATTAGCATTCTAATTATTACTCTTAATTATACATGATGATCATTTTGAATATATATTTTTTTCTGACGCCCGACTACGCCCGTCTTTTTTTATTCCTAGACGCCTGTCATTATATTCAGACGCCCAGTTTTTTAATGGACGGCTGACTACAATTTTCAGCAACAGCCGATAATTTTGGCACAGATATAATGCCATAACCAGGGGGTACTCGATCGTGATAATGGTGCTAATACGTTTCTCCTGGCCTTTCACACTGAAAATAATAGTCTTTTGTATCTTTTCATGTGCTGTGCTTTAATTGTATGAGGGCAAATATGTGTGTCTTGAATCTTGACTGTCAGAAGACAAATATAGTAACACCCAGATAACACTCCAAATTGGCATTATTTCCACATCGTTTTGACGTCGCCGCCATCGCACTGATGTCGATGCGTTTTCGGAATGCTATCTAGGTAAAACCCAGGTAGACCGATCCATCAGTCCCTACATGTAGATGTAGGGACTGATTCCAAACCATCTATAGGTTTTTTTCAGCAAAAAAGGCATTTTCAAAAAGTCCCTTTGTCAAAAATGCCGATTTTAAGAATAAAACAAATTTTCGGACACAATCTGATCAGTCAAAGCTGTAGGCGTTATATTTTACTATGTCGGTGTGAATTATTGGCCACTAAGCTGGCTTACCAACCACATAATTCTACAAAGATCGCAATGAAATCACACTAAAAAAGTGGTGATGATCATGTCGTCCTCAAAAATATAAACAGAATAATGAATCGGCGCCTATGATGTCACAAGCCATTCGTCATGATTAGACAAGATTCTGCATCATAAAGCCACAGTAAACACATCCCAAACCTTCAAATGCAATAATTATCCATTTAGGTTGCTAATCGGTACCATTCAATTTTATTTACTTGCCCATGACGCAACGTCGTGGTAGCATGTGCAGAATTTTAGAGATTTAAAAATGTTAAAAATGACAAATCATGGATAGAGATTATTTATATGTACTTAACAAACTTTTCTCAAGTTTATTAAGACTAGGGTATACATAATATACCATGACGCACGGAAAATAATAATATTTTGCTAAAACGTTGGAGATTATATTTTCACAGATGGCGCTGCAGTAAAGTGACAGGTGCCACCACGCATACAATAAATATCCTGTAATATACAATTTCTAGCTCTTAACTGTCTAAAGTAGCACTAATTTAGTGGATTTATTATATGGTAATAATTCTAGATCAAAATAAACGAAAACAAAGTCCGTTTCTTAAAAAAACAACCGTCAATTTTGTTTTTATCTTAGATGATTTGTGTGTGGACAATTTGTACGACGTCAAAAAATCACGGAGTTTGCTAGGCCTGAATTTGTACTATAATCACACCTTTCTCTGCTTCTACTGGTCAGATCTTCACCAAATTTGGTTTGTAAGCTACGCTTTTGTATTGCGGTTCTAATGGTGTACCATGTATAGCTGTACTTCCAAAACTGTACAAAAGCGCAAGTTAAAACAGTTTTGGCAGTTAGTACTTAGCACTTGACATTAAAAGGAATGTTTCTTTTTTTAAGGTAATCCAAGAATAATATTTATTTATGACATTTATAAATAAATACATAACTGACAGATAAGCTGTCTTGAGTCTGCTTTAATATCCGATTGCTTTCGGTGGTTTCTCCCATATTTCTCAATTCATATTTGGTAATTGCTTTGGTCAAATATAATAATCATTGTTAGTGTAGAGTCTTCTTTCTTGATAGCAAGAATGTGCAATAGCTGGCTGATGTCTTCTTCGTTTAGTATTTTTTTTATCAATATTGTATTCAAACTGAGGGATGGCCGTAATTCAATAGATTTCAATAAGTAAATTATTTCAACCTTACAAATTCCAAAGATAAAAAATATAATAAAAAGTGGTAATCAAGTAGTCAACCTGAATTCAATAAGCTATCTATGAATATCTTCTTCACCCTTATTGAATTTCTCACAATGCAGATTAATTTTTAGATTGACGCTGGATATGGGTTACCTTCATATCAGTTACTATGCAAAAAAATAGCTGTGTATAGATTCATAACAGAATGAACAGTGAATATGCTAAATACCACCAGAGGTCCCACAATGCAGTTCACCATATGACTGGAGGGGCATCATGGCTGTTATTCGGCAAATGTTATGGCTGACTTTATTCTTTACGATTCTTCTGGTTATTCACTCCCAAAAGAACAGTAAGTATCTTTTTCCCATTAGTTGTGTTTTGTGTCACAAATACCCATGTCTAGATATGTAGAGCAATCGAGTGAGTGACAATAAAGGGTTGACTCTTCAGGTTATTTCTGACTAAGGTTAAATTCAATTGGTGATTTCAACCAGTTGACAAAATACAACTCCCAACTTGTTGACTAAATTCCAGCTACGTGCACAAAATGGAATGTGGAAAATTACCTTTTTACCAATAATCGGCATTTATAAACAACTCGCTACACAAAAAAATAATGTACATAGTTGCAACTGGCTAGGCCTACATGTGGGTATATATGCCTGCTGTTGGCGCCATTTTGTCAGTTTTTATGTTTTTCTTTTCTGTTTTATGTAATCTAAATTTTAAAATTTTATCAAATCTTATCTTACTTTTGTCATCTCACTTTGGCTATCATGCTTTGTGGCATTAACATATTATATTGCTGATGGTGAGGTGTAGTAATTGATGGTTGAGGTCTTGAAGTTGAAGAAATGGGAAACTGCATTGTGGGACCTCTGGTGGTATTTAGCAAAACCAGCATCTATTTCTATTTTAGCAACAGTTTACAATTATATGTGAAAAAAAAGTCTGGTGAAATGTTTTTTGCACTATTGAATCAAACAATAGCGTGTGTATAAGAGACAATATAGTGGCAAATTCTGAATATCAACACTCTGGAGTAAAGGCCTGACAAAAGGGAATTATTTTCAATTATAGGAAATAATTTATACACCAAAATACGATGCATGGTCACAAAATACGACGGTGAATGGTCAGTTATATTAGTCACTAGTTGTAAATGTTATGACGACGACTTTAGGAAGGAATTTCGACTGACAAATTTGACTATTTGTTAGGAAATTAGGCACACAGATACCTCTCAGGATAGGATGTAATTATAAGATTGGAGGTATTTGCCATGGCAATCAATTATGTATAACTGCACGCACAAAGCAAGCTGAAGCAAAGAGGTCATTAACATCTGACAATGGTATGAATATATCTATCAAATTTCAATGCTTGCCATTCTCGCTGATACAGGTCAATTTCCACTGATAGTCAGACAACATGCTTTAGCAATCAAATGTCTAGGCAGGCTACGGTCAAATACATGCCCCTAGCTCTTACGTAACTGTTATAAGTAACATCAAAGAGGTGTTACTCGCTGGCTTACAAGGCTTATTTTAAAGTCACAGAAACTCTAGACACAGATTGTGAAAATTCCAGCTTAGACAATCACATTTTATCCTTGTTGAAAAAGCTCAAACTAAGATGCTTACTGAGATAAATGATAGTATGCTAAGCGCAAAACTCAGAACATGCAAAACCTTCAAGTATGATATTCAAATACAGCCCTATCTGATTATACCCTACCCAAATCTGTCTATTGTAATATAGCACGTCTTAGGCTGAGCTCACACAACCTTAATACTGAAATAGGCAGACACACACCTCCTTATGTTCCTGCAGATGAAGGAATTTCTAAAAAATGCAATCTGAACCAAGTAGAAGATGAATTTCATTGTTTAATGAGGTGTAAAAAATGGAATGATATCCGCTTTAACTTATTCCAAATTGCTTGCAAATGCATTGAGGGCTTTACTGACTATGGTATGAATATATATTCTGTATCCAACTGAACAGTTCTTACAAATATTAAGAACTAAGAACATTGACCTTAACTTTGCTCTTGGTAAATTCCTACAGGTAGCATTAAAATTAGACAGTAGAACATAATTGCTATGTATGTGGTAACTTTAATGTCTCCTGGATCTGAACGGCTGGCGGCACATTGACGAAACAGCTTCCCATGTGTGTGTATGATTTTGTACATTTGTGTATTTGTAAATATCTACTATTGCATGTCATTTCAATAGTATGTCATATCATATTGTCATCTCATATTGCATATAACTTAATATTGTTTACCATGTTAATCACAATCATAGTACATCATGTACATATATATATATATATATATATATGTATTTATATATATATATATATATATCTTATGCTCAGTGTTTAATATTGTTATTGAACCTGAATTGTCATGCTAAAATTATTTGTTGGTGCTTTTTAAAAAGTATTATTACTGATTTGTTTAGTTTAATTATTGTAACTGTTGGTCCAAGTATCTCTATTATCTTATTTTTTTCTTTTTCTTTTTTTGCCATTTATTATATGTGTTATGCTGACCCATGTATACAAATGATATTTTGCGATCAATAAAAATCTATATATATAAGTACATCTAGCAAGCGTACAGGAGAGTATTAGGTGTAGAGAAATATAACATAGAAATAGAACATCATAAGTCTGCCTCTTTGAATGAGGTAGTATTCTCCATGTCTTAGCAAGCTTTGCAGCATCAAAAATCATGTCATGCATGACAAGTGTTAAAGGGGCAAGACACTCCAGACTAAACATGTAAGGCTATTTTACTCTTCCAGATGACAGGAGACTTAAAGCGCTTGGTGGCTGGATGGATAAATGGCTAAAAAGGTGTCCATATCAATCGTGCATTGGTCGTTGCACACATAATACTTCAGTAATCACAAAATGCTCTGATAACATGGATTCTTGCTGTAAGTGTGACGATACTTGTTTAAAATTTAATGACTGTTGTTTCGATTATGGGTTTTACTGTACTGGTAATTTTAAAAAAACTGAAGACAAATTTAATCAAAAATTAAATTTCTGGGAATACTTAAAACTTTTGTCGGGAGAGAGTGACATGAGATCAGCAGAAAAAGAATATACAATTTGTCAACCTCTAACTATTCCTATATCAAATTATGATACATTTAATTTCAATCTCATTTCATTTTGTCCTAAACATATGAATAATAGTAACACCCTAGTAAAAGATTGTGAAATAAATTCCCTTCGCACTTCACTATTACATCACACTGCTATACTTGTACCAGGTCACGGGTTGTATAAAAACTACTATTGCGCATTGTGCCACAATGTTAGTGGACAGAATATTATATTAGCGCATGTTGATATGTTTTGCAATTATGAGACAAAACATATGGACTCAATTTTTAAGAGGCTCCAAAAAAATATCAATGAAGTTACAGTTTTTGATCTGAGAAACAAATGCAGAATAACATCGAGTTTTGGAAATATTTCCTTAGAAAGATATATATGCGGAGAAAAGTTTTCCTGCAAACCAGCTACAGATGATATGTTCGAAGATACTTGCCGTAAATTTTTATTGCCAGTTAAACTGGTCAATGGCGTTACTAAAAGTGAACATTTTCATAATCCGGTATGTGCTCTCTGCAAGGGAATGCCACCCTCTCAATTGCAGTGCAGTGCAATTAAGCACAATCCAGTAGGTGTCACTGGCATCCCTACTAGTTTTTCTTTATTATTTGAGGTTACATCTAAGTTTCATGTTGACGTGCATTACAATAAGGCATCAAATTCACCAGAAAATTGCCAAGAAGGTGCATTAAGGGAGGCATTGTTGAATAGATGCATACCTCTCAACAGAAGCTGTACTGTATTAAATCAAACTCGTTTACACGTAACACATATTGAAAACCAGTTAAATTACAAATACAATATCACAGCGATCACCATTTTGAATAGCACATACAATAGCGGCAACATCACCAGTGGAAATGAGAAACATATATATCTAATGAAGTTCCTACAGAGTCACATGCCATTCTTTAATTTCTCTACAGACGTACAAAAATATCAGTGTCCTTTTGTTGTAAATTCAACATCCGAATATATTGGTGATTATTTTTATGGTGAAACATGTTTTGCAACTAATGCGGTATGTCATACGCAATCATGTGGAACAAGCTTCATCCTTAGTGTTGCTCAAAACCTATTAGTCCTGACTGTAGATGTAACAATCATATTTACTCTAAGTGGAGTTAATACAGAGACTTGCGGAGAGGAAGAAACTGTTATATTGGAAGTATTATTCCAGATGATAAAGTCTGATGAAGCTTCGGGATATACCAGCATTTGGTATTGTCCAGCCATTAATCGAAGATTTAAAAAAGACAGCTTACAATTGATACTAGCATATAGTTACCACAATTTAAAAACTGATATTCGATTGTTTGCGCCATTTTGTATGTGGGATATTAACCAGACGGATCCACACAAAGAAGTGTTCACAACATGTGAAACAGGAACGACACCAAGTGATTCACTCCATGTTGGCTTAAAAGTGTTTTCATATTTATCAAATGTTGTATCACTAATATCTATGTTTTGGACATTGCTTATATACATAATATTTAAGGACCTCCAGAAAGACGGCATAAATAACATACTCTACCTCGTAGCAGCTTTGTTTTGCGGACAGCTTTTGTTTCAAATCAGTGGTATAAGCATCATCACATCAAGTTATATTGTTTGCAAAATGGTTGGCACATTGTTGCATTTATTTTGGTTGATGTCATTTTTATGCATGTCGTGCATATCACTTGACCTTGCTTACAAAACCAACAGCAATTGGCACCGAACCAGTAGAAAATTCAAAGCCCTGTACTGTGTACTTTTTGCAATGATCTTTGTCATGATTTGTCTCATGTTAGACCTTTTCACCCCACTCGAGCTTGAGTATGGAATTGAAAGAGGTATCTGCTTCTTACAAAAACCTTTCTACCAGATGATTTTGTTCGTTATCCCAGTGGCATCAATGTTATTTCTGAATACTATATTGTTTTTCTTCGTTGTCATAAAAATCTACAAAACCAATCTGCAAAGTCACAGAATGACAGGAACTGAAAGATACTATGTTTGCGTTTATGCTCGAATTTTATCTCTGTTTGGAATATCATGGATTACTGCTCTGCTTCCTTCATTGACAAACATAAATGAACTGCATTACGTATTTACGTTCATCAATTTATTACAAAGTCTGTTCTTCTTTGTCAGTTTTGGCTTCAATGAAACAGTACAACAAAGAATCTGGAAATGCTGGCTCAGTTTACAGAACTGAATATTAATTTAAGCAGAATGAACAAACTGCATACAACTTTGTGCAATTTTTAAATTCAGAGGACAAGAAAGCAAACTATGTTTCAAATAGCCTAAACACCCAAATGATTTCCTATGTATATGGGTCATTCTTTCCCTACTAAATCATGATCAGTGTCCACGAAACTGTTAAAAATGTTTCCTTTGCTTTAAAATATCGCTAGGTGGCGTGCGTGGCTTGAACGATCACTCCACCTAGCGAGAATAAGCCATTGTAATATTTAGGATGCTAGTCAGGCACCAAAGCGAAAAGTTGGAAAACCAATGTGTTTGCGAAGCCAATGTGAGCTCACCTAGTTATAGATTTTACAGTGCTAAGATAACAAACCATATTTATATATTATAAACATATTGTTGTTATAGAATGACCAATTGACTAATTATTACCGCCAAATTCATGGACTTGGAAACTGATTTCGGGGACTTGGAATCTAAACTCCAGATGACAGCATGTGAATCCAGGACTCTTACTGGCTGAAGAATTGCTTTGGCCAAATAGGAGTCCTGCATTCATATAACCATCATCTGGAGCTTAGCTTGCAAGTCACTGTGACTGGTTTCCAAATTAATGAATTTGGCTGTGATGGAGCCAGTTAAAATTCACAATTTGTCAAATTTCTTCCCTTGCAAGGGCTAGACTGGGGAAACAACCCTGCAGATTTTAGTTTTGTGAGGTTTTGTGACCTCAAACCATATTTCTTACTACTTACATGATATTTACTGTTGACCTAATTATATCTATTTATGATAATTGTAAGTTAATATCCTTGAGCAATAAAATGGTTCACTGACTGATGGTGTTCAGCTTCATTTCCACATCACATTCACTGATTTTAAATATTGAGACTCTGTTGTGATTCTGAAAACAAAGATCACTGCATGTTACAGCCATTTTGCTTTGATCAAGCAGACTATTCGTAAACATAATTTTTAAAGTTCACCAAATCTGTCTTCGTAATGGAACTATGAGATACAGTGGGCCACAAGAATATCCAATCACATATTGAATACAATACATAAAATCACGATGCCTTGTCCCTTGTGAAATTGATATTCCAGTGTTAAATGGGCATAGTATTCACCAGATGGCACCACCTATAGAAATACATGTTTGCTGCATCTAGCAGGTTATTCAGGAGACACTTTCAGCCAGCTTGGGAGGTTTTTAGTTTTTAAAGGTATTTATTATATTTTTAGGTTGATAACTACCATTAGTATTTTATCTATACTATTTTATTGTGCAATCTATTTTATTTTAAATTTTTTCGATTTATTATATAATATAATTATACATCTTTACATATTATTGTTGTGAACACCGCAGAATATTTTGTACAGATTTATCGGGGTGTTAAATCAATAAATATTATTATTATTATATTATTAGTATTCATTATGACATGTACATCAGATAACATGAATAATACATTTTCCTGTAGAGTTTCTTGATAATTAGACAACACTGATAACTAACGGGCAATAATTCTTCATACAATAGACAACATTAATATGCTATTTAGGAGAATGGGGTGAGTGAGGGGAGGGGGGTAGTCAATACCATCTTACCAACTTAACCAAGGATGGAGTTTGCTCACTTACATTATACTAAAACCTGTTGGTTCTATCTGACAAGGTCAGCCTTGGAAATTCCTTGACACTTTCTTTGAGGCTATTGGCTACTGCCCTGCGCCCCTTTTTTTGCAGCAGTTCTTGCTATTTGACCATTATTCAGCAATGTTTCTTTGACTAAGCTAATATAGCACTTGCATGCTAAGCATATTCATAGCATCTTTCTTTGAAAGATGTTGTGATCCTGAGAAGCAAAAAGACACAGAAACATATGCTCACCCAAGTATGACAGAGCCTTGTGTGTCTCACTGTCTCAGACCTTTATCATTACATTCTAAGAATTATACACTTAACAAACCACTTTGTTAGACTCATCCTTGTTTAAGACAGATGTTGTTTTTATCAGTTAGAAGGTTGAAGTTTAACATTTCTGTCAATTCTGTTATGCTCGGTGCCATTTACAATTGGTTATTTTGTCTTAACCATCTGTAACTGTTATTGTTGTTGCATAAACCATATATATATATATATCGTCTCCGTCACCTCCTCCCCCCTCCCTGTCCTCATCATGGCCTTCAAATATAACGCCTTCGTCGGCAGCACCTCCATTCGCCCTCAGATCGGCTAGGGCTTGATCCAGATCATGATGTCGAATGTTAATCAATCTATGAAGCATTCCATTATCTACAGACATCCCAAATGATGATGCAAAAGCGCACCAAACGCAGTAGTACAGGGAGGTACAGGCCAAGCAAATCTCTCTTCTGAAAATATCCCGAAAAAGTAGACACCATAAGTAAACATCGAAGTAATGCGTATATTTCAAGTAATTGACATGAATAGTAGTATATCGTTTGAAACAAAAACAGGTCTTTCATATGTATTACCAATGACATTAAACATACAGAATGACGACTATAATTCGTTCATTTCTGTCTGCCTTAAATTCTAGTCGTTCGGTTTAGGTATTCTTTTACTGGTGCATTAACAGGTTACATAGTAAACAGTCAGCCGGTCCCTAAAATTTAATGAGATATGCATTGGGGGAACATACCTAAACATCGAAGGGTGTGGTACTAGGTGGTGTGCCTCGATCCATCGTGTGCATGTTGCACCATGTCCAGTTGCAGCATTTAGCTATGAGATGTATAGGCAGGAGAAGCAATGCCATGCATTTCAGACAACACGCAATTGCAAACAGCGGTGGATCCGAGGCCCTGGCGTGACTGTTTATACGAGCATAAATGTTCACCAAACTCACCAGTATACAGCACGTCAATATTCCACCAACAATACTGCTGATAGCAGTCCAGACAATCATGCTCGTTCCGTAACTTTGGAGGGCAGTCCTTGAGGCGATAAGAGGTTCTTCTGTAGCAGCAGTGACGGCATCCGTGACCTCTGACCTAAGTGTTTGCATAGGTGTATCCCTAGTCGAAACTAAACACCTAACCCATGGAAACAACACCAATGTCTGACTGCAGAGGTCAGTTGAAAGTCCATCAATCATCACTTTCTCAAACCCAACTGTGTCACTGAGACTCGTCAAATCGAAGTCAGCTTCTCGTGTCGTAATGGTCAACTTCAATCCAGCCCGATTATCCGTCATGAAAAATGGTGCCTCAGACACATCTTTACAGAGTACAGTCCCTGATGATGTACAGCTGCACTGACCTGTATTGCCGCAGATCCACGCTGAGCAATAGCCGAAGCTCAGCAGCAAAATGAGAGTAAATTCTCGCATATTAACTCAAAGAAAACACAGATCCCTCACAAATTTTACGACTGTTCTCTCACTGCAGCAACAGCTCATGTGACTGATCGCCCCTAAACCCCTCCCAGAGGGTGGTCCAGCTTAACCCAATTTACCCCCACCCAGCTGGGGTGTTACATAATAAAACAAAAGAGCTGTAGAGAGTCCAGCCTCCTAAGACAATAGCAGGGCTATATTAGACAGTTGAGTGTTAAGTTGTACTGCATTCTACCTCTCAATATATCAGGGGTAATTTATTTAGCAAACAGGTCAAATGTAACGCAGTAATATTGACTACATACCGTCACAAGGTCATTCTTATCAATTGCCTCTACTTTGTAATAATTGAGTTAATAAAGCCGTGGCGTATACATATATCATGCATCGTTATGAAAAATTATATTTATTATCAGAAATTTTTTAAATTGAACATTAACTAAATTTTTCTTTTTCGCTGAATGTATGTCCTGGTTGGTTTAAAAGGACTACATGTGACAAAATCAATCGCCTGAGGCAACCAATCCGATGGCCACATAGGTTGTCCGATGCTGGTCTGTCGTACAGAGGGCTTGGGGCGTGAGAGCATTGCCCTCGAGCAAATAACTTAGTATAAAAAGTATGGGTCTAAGGACTGAGTACATCACTATCCACCAGTACCAGCAACTGCTACAGTCCATGCTGTCAGGAACATTGTCATAGACATTCTACACTCATCACTTCGGTAAAAAGCAGGTAAGTCATTTTTTGTTTTCCCCTCTGTTTTTTCATGATGACTATAATTTAGTATTTTGACAGAGAACTCAACAACGCATATAAGTTTTGACAAACTGTTTTTTATTTCACCATACCCCAAATCTTTACATAACGTATACATATATTTTATTTTATTTTTTTTAGATTAATGTAGAGTGTGCGTTATATTATTATAAAAAACAAATAGTCATGCAATCAATCAGTCAATCAGTCAATCAATCAATCGGACAATCAGTCAATCATGCAGTCAGCGAGTCAGTCAGTCAGTCAGTCAGTCAGTCAGTTAGTCAATCAATCAATCATTCAGTCATTTAATCATTCAAGCAATCAGTTTTTTTTGTTTTTTTTTATTTCACATGACACAGTATTAAGTAATGACTTTTTTCTCACCAAATATAATTTTACTAATGTATATTCAATACATTGCATCAACAGTGAGAACACAGTGAATTACATTAATGGTACATTCAGTGTGTGAGGTGTATATCATTAAAATGGTTGTTTCACACTCGGATATATCAATATATATCAGTATATATCAATAAGCATATACTGCAATTCAATCATTCAATCAACAGGTTTGTTATTTCACATTGCTCGACCATTAGGTGCCTCATACAGCATTAGGCAAGGTACCGTATCAGTAATCAGGTATTGAGAATACAGCGAATTAACTTAATGGTACATTCATTAGATGTAGTGTATAACGTATAGCATTAAGCGATGTCTTTCGGATACAGATATATTAATAAGCATACACCCTAGACATAGTGATACAATGACATGACATGACCTGACTCATGGTACAGTAGAACTTGATTTAACGGGGTACTCATTAGACATAGCGTATAGACTTAAACAGTGCCTTTTCAAATCAGTTATTTCACTCAGTATGTTTAAAACATGCGAAGGGCTATATTTCCTGCTTCTATAATAGGCATATACCAATACGTAGTAACCACAATGAGTACTAGATAAATACTCCGAATATGTTGCACAATGTTTAAATTTCGTTGTAAAAGCTGTCATTTCCATGTTGTAGGTGCGCACTCCCAGAGAATCGAATACTTCGATAAGACTGCAGTCGTCATTCGTCAATCGCGTCGGACCCCTGCTATCGTAATCACCATCGTAAGCACCATGAACAGTCAGGATCATCCAATGACCCACCTCGCCGCGTAAGTACGAGTTTTCATTACAATTCACTATGTAACAACGCTCACTCTTGTCAGCTCGTACATACCTCAGAGTGTTTGAGGGCATAATGGCCATGACGTAAGAAGAAGTAATATCATCATTCCAGAGTATTTCATACATCTGATTAGTATTCATGTTAAATAGATATTACGTGCGTAATCGATCTCAAATAACCCGGGGTAGGAAACTTTTGTGAGCATAACAGCTGATTCTTTTAGAGGCGATTTGAAACGTAGTTCTATTCGGACACACCCCTCCCTCGTCACAGGGTAGAATTCTTCGTGATTTTGAGGTGCCAGGTCAATGACAAACAAGGTGTAACCGCCTCTGTATTCCTCACGTGTTATTCTCGCTTGACTCGAACAATTTGACTTCCCTTTGTAGAGCTCGGAGTAGCACTGCAGGTACTTATCTTCGGAGAAGTTTAAACTCAGAGGTCCTCCTGGAGTAGGCATCCCCGATAGACTGATGTTAATGAAAGTGATATCGTAGTGTTGGAAATTGTAGGGGTTCCTAGTTAGGCTGCCACTCATAGATTCACCAGCTACAAAGCCTAGGACAATTTTACTAGGTACACGTCCATTGAATGCATCTTCTATGTAATAGGAAGAAGTGTCTTTGGCTAGGTTGAACTTTCGGAGCTCTTCTTTGGTGTAGAAATATTTCGCCTTCGAAATCTCCTTCAACATAACGTCCTGATGACCGAGTAAAATAAGTCCAGATGGAGTCACGTGTTTCAGAATCAATGTAATGTCGATAATCTCCAACTTGTAATCAGTCTTTTCTTTATTAGCACTCTGTAGTCTGAACCGGCTCGATGTGGGTGTGAGATTCAAGTCAATAGTCACACCATTTAATAGATATTTGTTCATCTTGAAGACATCGACGTCGATTTTACTCAAAAGCTCAACAGGTTGACTTCCACTCATGAATGAGGCTCTCTTTTTAAGCCCTCTATTACCCCCAAATACGAGGCTGACGTCATCCATGACCTTGGCTGTGTCCTTGTGAAACATTGAGCTTTCTAACTCAGAGTCATTCAGCTCATTCTCGAGTAAGAGGGTATTCATGAGAGCTTTGTAGCTGTAACCAGTCTGCCCTCCTGTTACCACTCTATCATTAAGGCGTACTTCCACCTGATCCCAGAGTGCCTGAGCAAGGTTATTAACAGGCCCTACACTCCATGCCCCCTCGTCTTCCGACCATTCGAAGCACCACTGGTTTTGGAAGTACCACTGGTGGCAGCACCAGGAGAAGAGTACCTATCCGCCGGTGGAGCTCCTGCACCACGTGGGGGCACTCGTGATCCATCGCTCCGAACTATTCTCACTCTGGTAGCTAGGTAGACATTTGATAGGTCAATATAAGCCGTACCCACACCTGGTACATGGAATTTCACGTCTCCCTCAGAGGAAAATTGATTGACAGGCTTATGAGATAGGTATTTCACATCGGTAACACCTAGGTTACTAGCCGGAACGCTGAACAAATTTAATGTGTCTTCATAAGCTAGGTCTGCCGATTCTAGAACTTTTTCACCGCTTGCCATGTTTTGTGAATATGTCGCCGATCCTAGTAATTTTCTTGTTGACAGTGACGCTCTCTCCAGGGGTCTTACGTTTCATGCGCTGTGTCCTCGACTTAGGGTGATGCTTGACTGAGGCCCCAAGATCTCTACTCGTGCTTTTATCACTTTTCGATGTCAACTCCGCCTTGGCCATCTCATTAGACTGCTCTATGGGGGACACCACTGTTAAAGGGAAATTTCCATGAGCACTGCCTCCTTCGGTCTTACCTCTTTTGATAACGACTGCCTTAGGCCTACTCGTCCATAGACTAGTGCGTCCAGCAGTTTTCTGAAAATGTTCTATCCACGGTTCAGCCTTCATGGCTGTTAGTGATTTGTATCTCTCTTCCATATCAACTCCAGAGTGCAATGGGCCTGCCTCTTCGAATCTCCACTAAGTTCACTCAATAATTTGCCTTGAGTATCTCTGAGTTCGAAGGAAAGGTGATGCACGTCTGCCACTCTCACTGGAACATAGAGTACTGGTTGCATTCGGGCAAAACCATGTCTTTTTATCTCTCCAATCGGTATTGAGCGTAGAACAGGACTGTAGGTATCACCCACGACTGAGCTTTCCAACTGACCGCATGTCACGTACATGACATCCCATTTGGACCATGCGCTATTTGATATGGGGACTGTAATGTCAATCAGCCCCATAAACCACTGCCCTTGCAGCAGAGCATTTTTTGGCGCTGTAAAAGACTCAGGCATTTGTACAGTGAAATGTCCGGGGGTGTTCTCCGGATTGATCCCCTGAGTCTGGTTGCAAGACACGTAAATAAACATTTTTTTTTTTTTTTTTTTACTGTCTAAGTCTTCTTCTTCTTCCTCTTCCTTTTCCCCAGAGTTTTGATGCTGTCACTGAGTAGCCACTGATTGTATTTACTAGGCCAAGATTGATATTTCACCAGGCTCTCTCTCAAACCATCTGCCCTCACTCGTGTTTTGATCACCTTTTCTATGTTGAAGAATGCGTCTGGGTCAAACCTTACAGGTGTCAACTCATTCGAATAGAAAGGTCCAGCAACCGTCTCACCGCCATAATCCCTGAGGTAATAAACTGCTATACCATCAGAAAATTTTCTCGCTCTCACTGTAAAGACTTCGCCAGTAAACTGTTCGTCGTATGAGTGAGAAAAATTCTTTCTACGATGGTATGAGGCCCTGACTCTGTCACCAACTGCGAATTTGTAAACGTCACGTTTCCCATTACGCGACGAAGTAACAGCCCTCCTGAAAGCAGTTGCCAGATCGATAGTGTTTCTAGTCACGTACTGATAGTCCCAAATACTCTGCTCGTTCGTCTTGTTGACTTGTACAGGGCTGATACCTATGCTGGAATGAACTGTGCGATTGTATGCCGACACTATATCTTGAAACACTTCGGTGTAAGCATAGCTGTTACTACGCTGGAAGAACTGGAACAGCCTCTTCTTCAGCCCCTTGATCATTACCTCAGCATAGTTAGCCTTGGTTTCAGTTTTTGTGTAAACCAATTTCACACCCTTCTCGCGCATTAACGAGGTAAGTTGAGCATTGGTAAATTCCGTCCCTCTATCGCTTCTGATGAATCGGGGTATCGCGAGTTGCGGGCGCATCTCTCCAGCTACAGCCTCTACAACAGTCTCAGCATCTGTCTCAGTCTCTGACTCAGTCTCCAGACTGTCAAATATTTTCTTGAAGCCCTGGCTAACATGTTTTCCGCCTTTGCTCTTGACCGGTTCAGCCCTACAGTATCTCGAGAAGACATCAATAGTGACCAGAATGTAAGCAAATCCGTCATTAGCTCTCTTGAATCTCTCGCCATTGAGTACGAGTAGATCGCAGTCCCAGAGGTGATCCATACCGTGTGCGATGACTCTTCGATACCGTCTAGGTTTCTGCCTTGCCTCCTTATGCAGTGTGATAATGTCTTGTGACTTTGCCCAGTCATTGATCCTGTTTAAACTTATATTGCATCGCCCTTTGTTTTTAATGACAGAGTGTAATTTGTGGGGGCTCGTGAAACTACCAGGAGAACTGGGGTCGTAAAATCGCCTGGTTAAATAAGCATCTATATCACGGGGTAGTGGCATTATGAGGCCTTGACATTTAGCCAGAGAACCTTCTTCTTCTTCTTCTTCTTCCTCTTCCCTACTGGATCCTTCTCTTCTAACCTCTCCTCCTCCTCCTCCTCCTCCTCCTCCTCCTCCTCCTCCTCCTCCTGATTCTTTTTTCTCTTATTCGTATTCGAATTCGAATTCGATGACTCTGAAACACCGCTCTGGCGACGGCGACGATGATGACCCTCACTCTTGCTCTCTCTCTCACTCTCTGTCTCTCTCGCTCTCAAACTCTCTCTCACTCTCACTCTTGCATGAGCTCTCACCGCAACTCTCCCTCTCTTATTTTTATTCTTGTTATTATTCTTATCGTTCTTATGGCTCTCTTCAGTTTCGGGTTCGGCTTCAGTTTCGACTTCATTCGCTTTTACCTCTTCTTCCGCTTCCACTTCTTCTTCTTCTTTTTCTTCTCTCTCTCTAGAGTAACGATTTTTCATGTACTGTAATATCCGCCTCAATTTGACGTTAGACACCAACTTCAGGGGTATATCTCGTTCTAGCATGAGAGAGTACAGCTTACGGTGACGTGACGGTACGGGGTACTCACTAGATTGAGTGTGAAGTAACAACTCCGAGAAATCTTTATCACTATTACTGTCGCTGTCACTGTCGCAATCGTCATGTTCATAGTCACAGCCATCATCGTCATCATCGTCATCGCTATCGCCTCGCGCATAACCAGTCTCTTTATCTCCCCTGAGTAGGTACAATATGGCTCGTGCCTTATCCTCGTGAGATTTAGAAGTCAGACGCGCATCCACCTTTCTCAATATTGACTCTATGCGTTCGCCGCGCACACCGCTAGACGAATGGTCGTGTAGCGAGCCGTCAGGGGATTTCGTCGAGTCGACATCTCTACTATTTCGAGTTTTAGAAAACTTCGATGGCTCCTCGATTGCGGATGTATTTCCGTTGCTAGCGGGCCCCCCACAGTCTTCAGTGAGAGTACCTCCCCAAATTGCAGGCGGCTTAAAAGCACGCGTAATGTCTGAGTCTCGGAGGGAGGGCAACGGGCCTGCTCCGATGCCCCTGGCATCGGTAGCGGCCCGTTGTCCTGGCTCACATGACGACTTTTTTCTATTGACCTCTACCATACTTTCGTATTTTTCCTGAGGTATCACGTAGACTTTCTTGTTAAATTTCATCGTCAAAGCCGTCATAGCTCAACAGTAATTTCTTCAAATGCGGTAAGCAGCGTTCCAAAAATTCTACAATCGTCTTGTAGTGCCTCACGTAAACTTGCTTCAACTGACGTCTGCCCGACGCGTCGACCCTAATGGTTGTTCCGTGATGAGAGCGAGGATCATGGGTTGCCCCATTTCCAGAATCCGAACCAGAACCGATGCCTCTGACTATACGCGAAACTTTCCTAAGCACTCGCTTGCTTCGACTTAACTCGCTCAACATGCTGTGTGGTAACTCGAGATTACCTTCCAGTGTATTTAAGACCACCTCGGCCACACAGAGCACATGTTCTCTAGTGGCCTCGGCCAATAGCGTTCTGCTCAGGTGAGACGTCATCCTGTACGTGTTTATTAAGAGCTCCAGAAACCCAATGCAGGTCTTCACTCTCTTCGACATTATTTACGAGTGTATAACGCGAGAGTGTCTCCGGGTAGAATAGACGTACTTAGACGTATGTCCTCGTCACCAGAACTGGTCAAGTTGTTTACAACCAAGTATCCCCGAGGTCTCAGAGTGGCGTCCTCATACGCTTCGACTAGTCTCTTGGGAGTGCCAGGGAACATCTGACGCGATAGGAAGTGTATCTGCTGTAAGTCTCTACATGTCTTCATCAATATAAGATAGCTAGTGTTGAGACTGATGGTACGAGAGTAACGCGACTGGTGGTAGACATTTTGAGATATCATAATAACAGAGATACGGCTATGGTGAACGTCTCGAGTGAAAAGAGAACACATTTCGCTTGACTTACATATCTCATCCATGAGATCATCCAAGACTAGCAGACTGTGTCCCTCTTCGGACGTACTCTTCAGTTCCTCTATCATCTCGAGTGTAGGTAAACCGTGATGGGTACTTAGATTAGTAACTTCTGCTTCCAGCTCGTCAAATATTTTCTGATGTACTCCATAAGCGTAAAGTATTCTTTCCGGGGGTATGGTATACATCAGCCCAGCTTTCCTCAATACGGCTAGAGTCAGAACCGTTTTACCCGACATTGACGGGCCCGCAATAACTGTTGAGGAGGGCGATTCGAACTTGAATATTGCTTCCCTCTAGCTCTCGCTCTCGCTCTCACTCACTCTCTTCTCCATGATGAATGACAATTTTTTTTCTTTCTTTGCAGTTTGGCTGATCAGGTCGTGAAAGACCTACAAGATTTGGCAAGAAGAGCAGACGCAGCCTCAGACGCAGACGCAGGCTCTGGCTTGGGCTTAGGTGCAGGAACAAGTGGGGGAGTGGGAGTAGGAGTAGGAGCAATTGTTGGAGGAAGTGCAGGTGCATGCAGGAGTGTAAGCGCTGCCACCGTCACCAACGACCACGTCGACACCGGGGAGGAGGAAATGGAAACTGAGGAAATGGAGGACACTTCAGCTGCATTAAGTTCAGTAGCAGTCACGACTCTGACTCAATCTCATGTACAAGCACCAGCCCCAGCTCCAGCTCCAGCTCCAGCTCCAGCTTCAGCTCTAACCGCCGCTCCAGTTCCAGTTCCAGCTCCAGTTCCAGCTCCGGCTCCAACTCTGTCTCCAGCTCTGACTCAGGCTCCAGCTCCAGCAGTTCCAGTTCCAGCGCCAGAGCAGCAGTGTGATCATGAAGGAACGAGGACTAGGGCGAGGACTCGTGTCCAAACACGTGCGTCCAAGCTGAGTCGTGGCCAAACTCGAGGTCCTACACCTGTACACCCCACCAAAGACACGACGCATGGCATAAGCTCATGTCTAAGCTCAGACTCATGTCAGGGGCCAGTCCTGAACCAAACCTCTGAATCAGTCAGTGACACGGTGAAACGGCCTGTTCTAAGGATGAGTGCCAAGGCAAACGCAAACGTAAACGCCAAGGCAAAGGCGAAGGCGAAGCCGACACAGACCTCAGCCCTCTCAACTGGAGCTCGCCCTGAAAGAAAGGCCGCCAGTAATACCGCTCTTAAAACAACAAGTTCAGCCTCAGGTGCGCACTCGTAGCTCAGCAATGTACCAAGCGAAAAATAAAAAACGCACTATTTGGTTGATGACCACCTCAGGGCAAATGATGTATGGCCTGTGTAAAAAATAAGTATACACGCAGTCAGTAATGATACAACGGTGCGAGTATATTTTAACGTGTTGTGGGCGAAGCGTTGATCTTTATCACAATGCCGGTTGTCATAATGTACCTTTTAATGACAAGGGGTCATTCATTTGTGGTGGCAAACGATTGGTATTGACTTGTTCGACTAACGAGTAATGAGTAATTAGTACGTATCAGGCCTAGAGGGCTATGTGTCTTGCACAAAGGACAAATGACAAGCAATGAGTCATTAACCGCTGGACTAGGCAATGCATATGAACAATAACTATCATGTCATACTCAACTGTACAGTTACAACAAATAAAAAAATAAAATAAAAAAACCCACTATGTGAATGCGCATTATACAGAGTTAAAGTTACATTCTCACTGATTAGTATGTAAGAAGTATCGACATCGAAATGCTGAAGCACTAGAAAGACTTCAGAATTTACTAAATGCAACTCAAATTTACTGAGAGCAAAGCAACTCAAATTTACTGACTGTAATGCACGGTTCAATAGATTAGTCCAACAAAAGAAATCAATACTATGTTTTTTACATGAGTAGTTACGCAATTCAATGGATGAACAAAAGAAATTCACTTGGCATTTTTCAGAGAAAATATACCTAGAATTAAACAGTAATACATACAAACACACTCAGCGTAAATACATACTAATATTTTTGTTCTGAGTGTTAATAAAGTGAAATTTATTTTTATCATTTAACTTCACATCGTACACGACATAACATAAAAGCTACACTAGTAAAGCAGACCATTAGTCAATAAGTTATTCTAATTAACTCAAGGCTGTCAACATGAAGAGAAGCCCCTGGGGTATGACGTTACAATAACGTTTGATCACGGATGACGCACGCCCCGAGGGGTAATTGGTTGAGAGCTTGGACAGCCATAGCTGGATATGATATCAGCCATAGCTGGATATGATATCATATCCAGCTGTGATATCATCATCGGGGCACTAAAGTAGTCAGATTCTATCAACTTAAGGGCAACTGATGCACCCTAATATATATATATATATATATATATATATATATGGTTTATGCAACAACAATAACAGTTACAGATGGTTAAGAAAAAATAACCAATTGTAAATGGCACCGAGCATAACAGAATTGACAGAAATGTTAAACTTCAACCTTCTAACTGATAAAAACAACATCTGTCTTAAACAAGGATGAGTCTAACAAAGTGGTTTGTTAAGTGTATAATTCTTAGAATGTAATGATAAAGGTCTGAGACAGTGAGACACACAAGGCTCTGTCATACTCGGGTGAGCATATGTTTCTGTGTCTTTTTGCTTCTCAGAATCACAACATCTTTCAAAGAAAGATGCTATGCATATGCTTAGCATGCAAGTGCTATATTAGCTTAGTCAAAGAAACATTGCTGAATAATGGTCAAATAGCAAGAACTGCTGCAAAAAAAAAGGGGCGCAGGGCAGTAGCCAATAGCCTCAAAGAAAGTGTCAAGGAATTTCCAATGCTGACCTTGTCAGATAGAACCAACAGGTTTTAGTATAATGTAAGTGAGCAAACTCCATCCTTGGTTAAGTTGGTAAGATGGTATTGACTCCCCCCCCCCCCACTCACCCCATTCTCCTAAATTGCATATTAATGTTGCATATTGTATGAAGAATTATTGCACGTTAGTTATCAGTGTTGTTTAATTATCAAGAAACTCTACAAGAAAAAGTATTATTCATGTTATCTGCTGTACATGTCATAATGAATACTAACAATATAATAATAATAATATTTATTGATTTAACACCCCGATAAATCTGTACAAAATATTCTGCGGTGTTCACAACAATAATATGTAAAGATGTATAATTATTTTATATGATAAAATCGAAAAAAAAAAAATTAAATAGATTGCACAATAAATTAGTATAGATAAAATACAAAAGTGTACTAATGGTAGTTATCAACCTAAAAATATAATAAATACCTTTAAAAACTAAAAACCTCCCAAGCTGGCTGAAAGTGTCTCCTGAATAACCTGCTAGAGGCAGCAAACATGTATTTCTATAGGTGGTGCCATCTGGTGAATACTATGCCCATTTAACACTGGAATATCAATTTCACTGGGACAAGGCATCGTGATTTTATGTATTGTATTCAATATGTGATTGGATATTCTTGTGGCCCACTGTATCTCATAGTTCCATTACGAAGACAGATTTGGTGAACTTTAAAAATTATGTTTATGATTAGTCTGCTTGATCAAAGCAAAATGGCTGTAACATGCAGTGATGTTTGTTTTCAGAATCATAACAGAGTCTCAATATATCTAAAATCAGTTGATGTGATGTGGAAATGAAGCTGAACACCATCAGTCAGTGAACCATTTTATTGCTCAAGGATATTAACTTACAATTATCATAAATAGATATAATTAAGTCAAGAGTAAATATCATGTAAGTAGTAAGAAATATGGTTGGAGGTCACAAAACCTCACAAAACTAAAATCTGCAGGGTTGTTTCCCAGTCTAGCCCTTGAAAGGGAAGAAATTTGACACAAATTGTGAATTTGAACTGGCTCCATTACAGCCAAATTCATTAATTTGGAAACCAGTCACAGTGACTTGCAAGCTAAGCTCCAGATGATGGTTATATGAATGCAGGACTCCTATTTGGCCAAAGCAATCCTTCAGCCAATAAGAGTCATGGATTCACATGCTGTCATTTGGAGTTTGGATTCCAAGTCCTCGAAATCAGTTTCCAAGTCCATGAATTTGGTGGTAATAATTAGTCAATTGGTCATTCTATAACAACAATATGTTTATAATATATAAAGATGGTTTGTTATCTTAGCACTGTAAAATCTATAACTAGGTGAGCTCACATTGGCTTCGCAAACACATTGGTTTTCCAACTTTTCATTTTGGTGCATGACTAGCATCCTAAATATTACAATGGTTTATTCTCGCTAGGTGGAGTGATCGTTCAAGCCACGCACGCCACCTAGCGATATTTTAAAGCAAAGGAAAAATGTTTAACAGTTTCGTGGACACTGATCATGATTTAGTAGGGAAAGAATGACCCATATACATAGGAAATCATTTGGGTGTTTAGGCTATTTGAAACATAGTTTGCTTTCTTGTCCTCTATCTGAATTTAAAAATTGCACAAAGTTACAAGTTTCTGTACACATTTTTAAGACACTTCTGTAGTGAGACACAGTGTCTTGACAAACCTTATCATTTCACCATTACGTCTGCCTCTGGCAGCTGGTCATATAAGCTTCATACACAGTACCATTTAAACATTAGACTAAACTCATATACATGGGATATTTAGTAAATGCATTCTGTCCTCTTACCTTTGTTTTCACCTTCTTTACTTTATCTTTTCAGATGTTGCTACATCAAGTCATCAAAGCTACACAACTCAGGATATTCTCCTATTGCAATTTTGTTTTAATTCTAAGTCAAATAAATTTCTACAAATCGATAATGTGGCGTTTGTTAATTTGTCAGTAACTGTCTCACAATATAAGCCTTTTTTTGAAAATCAATCACATTAAACTTCACTGCACCAACTAACTGGTCAATGCAAACTGGTCAATGCAATTCAATGAGGTCACCATAGGAATTATCAGTATAAAAGATAAATGTAGTTTTAGCAAACCTTTCATTTCAGTTTGTTGGCAAATGAAGTGAGAAAAGAGAATGAATTCACAGACAAATTTTTGATTGGAGTTTACAAGCTAAGTGAATGTAAGATTATTTCTAATACATGCAATGAAATTTTTAGGAAAAAGATAAACATAATATTAAACTATAACCTACATCATTTTGCCATTGATAATGGTTAGATGTCTTTGTGTAGATAATTTAGGCCCAGCCAGCAGAAAGTGACTGCACAGTACACCAATAGGGTTGGTCAGTTCTCGTGTGACCTTGTACCTGGAAGTACTAATTCAATACATGACGTCACCCATGTACAATTTTTTTAATAAGAACTTAGTGGATGGTTCCTGACCAAAGGTACAGAGTATATATGAATTTTTATTTTATTTATTTACTGCTTATATTATGTGTAATAACGTACATTTCTTTAGTTGTTCCTTGTAATTTGCTGCTTTTGTTTTTTTGTTTATTTGGTCCAATAAATAAATTCTCTTTCTCTCACAATACTAGATGACGTTATCCAAATAAATGGGCTGTGGTGACGTATTGTATTGAAATTTCTGGGTCAAAGGTCACACGAGAACTGACCAACCCTATGGAAGGTTGATCACTCCCCTGAGGCAGTGGATCACTCAGCTGCAGCATGATATTGAATGTCTCCTTAAATAACACCTTGAGGGACACAACTGAGTGTCGCCATGCAGTCAGATCTCAGTGTGACACCATGTTACTATTATCCTGCATAACTCAATAATAAAATACTGATGGATAGATGACTGTGGTTTGTCCCTGTTATCTGTCTCAACTCAGGACACTTCTCAGATAGCATTCCAATCGTTGCAATGTCGGTGCGATGTTGGCGATGTTAATACAATGTTTTAACGACAGTTGACTATATGGAAACGATGCTGGGCCGATTTGGAATGCGGTCCCTAGAAACTCAAGCGACCTGATCACTCACTACGCACATGGAACGTATTGCTGGCCGAACAAATTAGTTCAATGTTGCTGTTCTAGATTGCATGGCAAAGAGTGAATTATATCCTAATATTGGCGTTTTTGTATTCTTTGATTGGTAATGAACAATATTGAATCGAGGACTACATGGCCAAATGTGCCACAATCGTTTTCCATGAGAAGTTAAACGCATGGAAAACGCACGTGGCACAATTGGCCATGTATAGGTCGAAAGTCATGTGAGTTGCTCCCCAAGTATGATGTCTTGTAAATTGTTGTTTCTGCGATGTTCATGAATGATTAGCTGATGAGTTCATGTGGCAAGACAGACCTGATGATTTGATTGATTTTGTCAACTGGATTGAAGGCAGATGGGAACCATGGCATCATCATCGATGAATTTCGTATCTCATCGGTTTGAAAAATGGAAGACTGCACCAGATTGGGACTCAAAACCATTTGTTTGCAAGACTGAGAAAGGTATTTTCCTTCTAATTGTTTATTATGAGGTATTATGGTAATCCGTAAAGCTATTTTAACACTTCTTTTTTTTTTGGTATTGAAAAGGTTATCCACTGAAAGTCTCTTACATTTTCATTTAATTAATTATTGTTTGCTGGGTAGCAAACGTTTGTCTGTGGGTAGCAAACGTCTGTGACAGTCTTTGGGTAGCATATGTCTGGCTGTGGGTAGCAAATGTCTGTCTGTGGGTAGCAAACGTCTGTCTGTGGGTAGAAAACGTCTGTCTGTGGGTAGCAAACGTCTGGCTCTAAGTGCCTTGGCATGGTGCCTAAACATAGACCTTATTGAATAAGATTAATTTTGTGACTTCTATTAATGTTCCTATATATATTTCAAAGAATCTATTACTATTCATTTGTACTTGACATATGTACATGACAATTTATAGTGTCTTATTTTTTATTTCAATATATAAGCATATATTTGTAAATCTTATGATGTTGAACCTAAAGATTAAGAATTTCTGAGGCAAGAGTTAAGCCTATATTTTACTTTTGGTGACGGAACACCCAAATAAAAATACTTTCCAAAGGTACTATTTCTTTCTTATTCTTTTTTTACAGTGCCAGCTTATTGTCCCAATAATGACTGGATGTCGTATGGCTATGAATGCCTGTATTTTGCAAGAGGTATGATATGCTACCCATAGGATTAAAAATAATTAAATAATGATCTTGGAACATCATTTGTTTTACACCTATGACATTGTGACATTATATAAGCAATATTAAGCATATTATGAGTATTGAGTAGACGAATCCTCAAGAAATACTGAAGCTGGCTGTCATTAGCCTTGTGTTTTCGCTAACGCTGGCTTGGGTATATGTCGCCCCAAAGATGGCAAACTCAGCCGACATTGGTGGACTGTGCCACATCGATGAAAATAATCATCCTTTTTTCACTTTATCCCATGTTATGCAATACATTTTCTTTTCCATTTTCTATTCATTGTGCTTTTTTGTAAGTGATGCTTTGCAAATACAATATAACCTATAACATAAGGTAGGAGTAGACAGAAGCAGCTGACTTTAGCCAGTTAAAGCTACAGCCAGGAATACGTTGCTGCAGCTGTCTAGAGTCGACCATATTTTATGAAACTACACATTTAATTAGTTCAGTTGGCTGCTGATGTTGCCCATACATGTATGTATAATTACACCGTTTCCAACATCCCCCGAAGCCAATCAACCACCACAAGGTATCGTCAACAATTTCGGAGCTCACACATCTGATTATGGTCACTTATTAAATAAAGATTTTCTTTGCCACAAAAAAATCTCAATTGTATCTTTTATTCATTCCAGGTCTTTCAGGAGCTGAAATAGGCATTGCAATCGGAACTATTTTTGGAGTGACAGTTCTTGCAATAGTTAGACTTCTTCTCTAAAAGTCAATTGGATGATCAGACTTGCCATTCCAAATAATGCCCTCAGAATCCACCAGAGGGCTTACTCCTGCAACAGCTTCACAAGTGCCACCTAGTGGTTACAACACAAATACAGAACCCATGCTAAAGGCAATTGAATTTAAGATGCAACTTTGTATTGCCTTTCACTTTTGATTGTAACTATCCGCAATATAATCACAAAAAACTAATTTCCATACAAATCCACTCTTAAACTTTATCATTTATTGAAATTAGATGAGATCTTGCATTTACAGGAGTGGACATTTTACCACAGATTAATCAACCAAAATCTACCACACTACTTTCAGCAGTTTAATTTTCTCAGGTCGTTAGATATTCATCCTTATCCAACAAGAGATAATACATATATTAGTAATCCCCTGGCTCAGGTACCAACTGTCAAAAAGCTCAATCAAAAATAGATTACCACAACTAATTAATCAAGCACCATAAATGATCATAGATAAAATGAGCACACACAGTTTTCATGGTTTATCATTTTATCTAAAAAGGGTATATAAATGCCTATCAAACAGACTGCACTAATCCAAACTGTTATGTATGCTATACAAGGAAGCCCACCAGCAAACATGCCGGTGTTCAAAACAATTGGTGTAAAAATAGGTAAACATTTGGTACTGTCCTGCTTGTAGCAAATTGCAATCCTTACAATGATGTTCCTTCGTAATACTAAATGGCTCATTGGTGGCATGTATATGTCTAATAAATGCTATGATTTCATCCAGATCATTTCTTGCATAATAAATTATGACTTCACCTATCAGCATCCAAACAGCATTAACCTACTAGAGCACACAATAAAGGGTGACATCACACTTCAGTCTGGGTGGCTTTGCTGGGAGGCGGGACTGTGGGCATGATGTCACACCCACCAGTGACTAAGATCCTCATGATAATAAGCTAAATCACACACATATACGTATGTATATATATTAAAAACCTCTTTCAGTACCAATTAACTTTAGGTTTCTTATATTTCCATTGATAATTTGTTTGCCCTACTTTCACCATTATGGCCAATTGTTAATGAAGTTGAACTATAGGTTGATTGTTTAAGACAGATGTTGTTTTTATCAGTTAGAAGGTTGAAGTTTAACATTTCTGTCAATTCTGTTATGCTCAGTGCCATTTATGGACATTTATTTGAATCCTCAATACAAGCACATAAAATAATTTAAATATTAATTGTACTTTTCATCACACTGTGAGTGATATTTATATTCCAAATCAATAACAATTTCACGTGAAATGTAACATTATTATTCTGTCATACAATCACACCAAAAAGTAATTGGACACTTACAAAATTTCACTCAACTTTGAACTGTACTAGATGTGATTTAGCTTGATGTAATGTCAACTTGCACGCAAAAGTGCCAACACAAAGACCTAACCTAAAGAACACAATAGTGCTGACACCCAGATGTAGTCTTCATTTGCACGCAAAAGTGTCTTGCAACACCCAGATGGCATGTCAACTTGCACGCAAAAGTGCCAACACAAAGACCTAACCTAAAGAACACAATAGTGCTGACACCCAGATGTAGTCTTCATTTGCACGCAAAAGTGTCTTGCAACACCCAGATGTAATGTCAACTTGCACGCAAAAGTGCCAACACAAAGACCTAACCTAAAGAACACAATAGTGCTGACACCCAGATGTAGTCTTCATTTGCACGCAAAAGTGTCTTCCAACACCCAGATGTAATGTCAACTTGCACGCAAAAGTGCCAACACAAAGACCTAACCTAAAGAACACAATAGTGCTGACACCCAGATGTATTCTTCATTTGCACGCAAAAGTGTCTTGCAACACCCAGATGTAATGTCAACTTGCACGCAAAAGTGCCAACACAAAGACCTAACCTAAAGAACACAATAGTGCTGACACCCAGATGTAGTCTTCATTTGCACGCAAAAGTGTCTTGCAACACCCAGATGTAATGTCAACTTGCACGCAAAAGTGCCAACACAAAGACCTAACCTAAAGAACACAATAGTGCTGACACCCAGATGTATTCTTCATTTGCACGCAAAAGTGTCTTGCAACACCCAGATGTAATGTCAACTTGCACGCAAAAGTGCCAACACAAAGACCTAACCTAAAGAACACAATAGTGCTGACACCCAGATGTAGTCTTCATTTGCACGCAAAAGTGTCTTGCAACACCCAGATGTAATGTCAACTTGCACGCAAAAGTGCCAACACAAAGACCTAACCTAAAGAACACAATAGTGCTGACACCCAGATGTAGTCTTCATTTGCACGCAAAAGTGTCTTGCAACACCCAGATGTAATGTCAACTTGCACGCAAAAGTGCCAACACAATGACCAAACCTAAAGAACACAATAGTGTTGCCCACACAGTGAGAAAACCGAAAGAACAGTAGTTTTAACATCCAGATCTACCGAAATGTCTGGTCATCTTGTAAGTATCAACAGAAAAAAGCATGCTGCCTTTGTGAACACCCAAACTATGACCATACTTGGTTTTGTCGAAATGTTGACTACACTTCAAAGACAAGAAGCACAATATAATCTTACTTCCCATCACTTGATAGAGTTAATGACTTGTATCTAATTTAATAGATATTATTAAATATTTCCGTAGTTCAGGAAGGTACAACAATACTGATTATGGTATAAAACTGTCGGACAGTGTAGTAGATACATATTGAACTGTTACATCTGGAACATGAACATTGCTGTATAATTTCGAACAGCTTCACACATTCGACTCCTTTGGACCAAGAAAGGGGCCTGGAAACATTTACTTTAGTGTCCAACCCAATTCCTCAAAGTACACATCAGGAGTGTTATTATTTCATCAACATTTAAATAGTTTCATCTGCTTTGAGAGTAAATCGTACTGATTACTATAGGCCAACCAAAATTGTGCGAAGGCGAGTTTAAACCAGTTAAAAAAACATAATGTAACGCAAACAATTGAATGACATTATCAGTAGGCAAATAACTAAATCTTTCTGCTCATAATGAGCTGGAAGATTTAGTTATCTTGCCTACTGATAATATTAAAACATGAGGCCACACTTATTTGATCCTTAGCTCCTTGGGGAATTATCAAGGCAATTTTTAGTGCTTAGTCAGTCAAAAACTCAAAATGAAAATTAATGTTATATTCAATAACATTGGAAGGCTATTATATTTTGATGTCGGCACATTTCTCACTGTATTGACGAATCTGAGAGGCTAAAACTTAATTAAGTATCGCCTAAAAGTTCTATCTGATTGTGCACTGATGGACCTTGCAACAAGCTGCCTTTCCCTGCTCTTCTGACTGCCTCCATTATGCTATTGTGACGTTCATTCCTCCCCTCTCAGCTCTAATGCGACTTGGCTGACCCAGTTGCTGCATGTCGTCAACGAAACATCCCTACATTTTGGGCAAAATGCTTATAGAATGCTTTGCAGGAGGTTATTAGATTAGAGTATCCATCGATGCCAGCACGGACCACTATGCCACACCTGCAACAAATAAATCAAAAAAGTAAAAAATAAGATAAGAAAATTTAATAAAATCTGAAATATCTCAAAATCTGAGAAATTAATATCGGCCTTAGGTTGTAAATTTTGATTATAAAACTGTACACTGATTTATTGGGGCCCATAGTTAGAAATATATTGCAATACCATTTAGCAATGTAGTAGTCAAAACGCCAAATAATAATATAACTTCCACTTATTTTTTTAAATATTGTGTCCTACATGCAAAGAGTATGCCGTTGTTCACTTTTTTGCTTATAACAATTTCCAAAATTTCATAACATACACACATAATATATACATTTCTCCAAGAGTTCATAAGTAGTTTAGGGAATGTAGTAAACAACACAGTTTTGAGAAATGCTTCCATATTTTGCATTATGATCCAAATGTGATAACAATTTTAAATTAAAGGTCTGCAACTAATTTTATGTATGTTGGTATAATACTTATTGAGATGTTTAAATTCAAAAAGAAATTTTCTACATTTTCCCCTCATACAAATATGTTTTATATATGTTTTCAGCCATTTAATAATGTTCAATATTTCAAATCTGCCAGAGGAGATGATAAAGAATATCGCAATTATGAGATAGATATATCATGCTTGGTGTCAGTTTCAATGCATTTGTCATACAGTGAATACAATGACAGTATGGTACATTTTCATCTACATTATTTAGGCATGTTTTTGTCTGTAATGCCTCATATAGAAAGAATATTGCAATAAAAAGATTGAATTATGATTATATACATTTAGATTCTACATTATTTTATGGGTGTCATGGGAACATGTGGGAAACAACACAATTTTTAGCAATTCATTTCCAGATTTCAATTACCAGAAACAAGAAGAAGAATGAAATCAATGTCAAAACATAGTTTAACTAGACCTGATGGCTCTCATGACGGAGTAATAGATAAGTTGAAGGTGTCTCTTCAATTGAAGAAGAGTGAATAGCTGAGAATTTTTGATAGTCTCACTAGCAAATATTTCTGACTATGACTAACAAATCGGGTGCTAAAACAGATCGATTTCTGTAATTTTCTCCAGAAGGGACCCAGTCAGCAAAATCTGTCTAATTACTTCTATATTGCACTATACAAGATCACTTTATACAGATCTAGTACCTCTATATTGAATTTCTTAACCAATTGGTCCACTGCAACTGCACTGCTCAACCCATTATCACTCAGATAATATATGTCGAGTACATTTCATAACTGTATTGACATACTCTTTGTATAAGATATAATAATTTATTCTTACCCTTTTCCCTACTAAATAGGCACGTATTTTACAAATAATATCTATGGAAAGGTGCATTTTATTGCAATACATACATTTTCTTTTGGACATATTAAATAAGTTCACAGTTCTGTAGTCAAAAAGTTACACTAAGGCCAATACTCATTGTTTTTCTCAGTTTAAGGCATCATGTAGAAGGAGTGGGGTGTTTGTTCTTATCAGTCAGGACAATCTGTGTATGACTTGAAACGGCCATAATGGAACATTAATTTCACATGACTGCATGATGGAACTTTAATTTCACATGACTGCAAGAAATATGGCAGCGCCAGCACCAGCAGTAGGAATTGATCTTGGAACAACATACTCCTGTGTCGGAGTTTTCCAGCATGGCAAAGTAGAAATCATTGCCAACGACCAGGGTAACAGGACCACCCCCAGTTATGTGGCCTTCACAGATTCCGAGCGCCTCATTGGGGATGGCGCAAAGAACCAGGTCGCCATGAATCCTGAGAACACAGTATTCGACGCTAAGCGTTTGATCGGACGCAAGTTCGAAGACTCAGCAGTCCAGTCAGATATTGAAACATTGGCCATTCGATGTTATCAGTGATGGCGGAAAACCAAAGATCCAGATCGAATACAAAGGAGACAAGAAAACGTTTTTTGATTGAAAATTGGGCTGCAGCAGTACTTTTAAAACCTGACATTAAAATCACCCACTGTGCGAATGGATCCTTAATTTTTTAGAACAGGGCCATGTCGATTAAAACAGAATCAATCTGAAATTGTCACCTCGCATAAATTTGTTTTATAAATGAAAACTACCGGATCTAGCTTAATTATGGACATGATAAAGTCTATAAGCCTATAATATTAAAATAAGACTAGCCATACGTTTTTTGAGTGTGGAATAAAGGATACTAATTAAAGAATAATAATCTAGAAGTATAAGAACAGACTAGTTAAAAAAATTAACCCATGTTTGTTTGTTACAATTATTTAACGTGGGTTTCACTTGTAAAATGCCCCTGTTGGTGGTTCGAGATAACATAAATCTGTGACCATCTATGTACATATTTTATGAAACAGACTCACAGTGAAAATCAAGATGCTGAGTGCATGTTTGTTAACAAGTTTACATAAGCTGAAAACAGAAGCCTCTCTCAAACTTATATGCATCAGGCCTTACACAGAGTTCATGTTCTGAGCTATTTCACAAGTAATCAGCGACCCCAAGTAAACTCATGCTGACCTCTGTAGGCCTCTTGCTCCGTTCCGTTCCGCAAAATACAGTTATCACAAGGGATAACTGTAGATTGCGAAACAGATTGATCTAGTATTATCTCAGATTAAGCCTATCAATTGTAGCTGGTATATATAGGTTTTGTCATATGCGTTTCCAAAGTTTTGGACTGATGCTGGAACTGCCTACACGGCAGTGTATATTTGAATTAAATCAATATAAAAAAATAAACTGACATTAATGAGTCCTATTACTGTAATTTCACAAACCATGGAGACAATACTCTTGTATACATGCACAAACTTGGTACGTCACGTACACCTATCAATTAAAAATCCCATAGGACATATACCTTAGTATGAAAAATGACACAATAGCCTATACTGTATTTTAATATATAGGTCAATTAATCAATCAATCAATCATCTAATCAATCAGTTTATCAAAGGGGTAAATTTCATAAAAAGTGATCAGTCATCACATAATGATTATCTGTTTCATTAAGGAATAAAGATATGGGATCATTATGGACAATTGATTGCTCAAATGTAAATGAAATAAAAATTACTGTAACTATGTTAGAATAACCGTTAGTCACCTTTGGATTAAATAAGAAGATATGCATAAAAATGTGGACTATATATTGCCTTATCTTATCTTACTTATCACATTAATAATAATTATAATAAATACATTAATGATCAATATGTTAGACATGAAACTCGTGCATACAACACACACACAAATGCACATACACACACATACCACATAGAAGAGACATAGGCCTACACACATGGAAAGAGACAGAGACATACATTGACAAACAAGCAAATATGTTCCATATTCAGTTCAACAACAGTTTTACCAGTTTCCTTGACATCAGTTATAGGTCTAATTTAGCGCCCGCCCACGCCATACATGACCCCTGCAGTGGACACGTAAATAATTGCCCCGAAACTGCATGTTCCTTTTCTCGAAGTACAGTTATCTCAGGGGATAACTGAACTTTGGTGAACGAAACAAAACTGGATGCTATCTATCTATCTATCTATCTACCTTATCTTATCTTATCTTATTGTCTTTTTTTAGATCCCCATAGAGAGTTAATGAGGTAGTACCTATCAGCATTTTGTGAGGTTCTGTGAGCCCTCCTAGATAAGCGAATGACAGATATCATCAGTGACATTTGCTTTAATTGGCTGTCAAACTAAAAATCACACTTCAGTATTCAATATGAATGCACAATATTAAATGCGCGCCAAAAAAAAATAGTAAAAAAACATATGAAACATTTAAATTTCATTGAAATTTGAAAATTTCGACAGATTAAAGTTGGAGGGCCCATGAAGAGAGAAGAGACTGATACCTTCAGATAGATAGATTCTAATGTTTTATCTTTTAGGCCTGCTGGTTTCGACGGTTTCATTTTTCTATGCATATCGGTTATTAATTATATATAATTATTAATATATTTGTAAATAAATAATGAATAGATATCATCTAACATATTTGCTCTTTTCTGTATTTTCGGATTGTTATTATTTATATTAACAGTGTTTAGAGACCCACCCCAGCGCACCTAGCTGGTCCCCTGCCCATCTCTGCATCACTTCGTTCGCAGCAGCAGCAGCAGCAGCAGCAACACGTTTATTTACGTCAGCAAAACTTTTCCCCCCTCCAACCCCTCCAGCACCTTAATCAACAACCTTGCTTGGTGAACTGCGGTGACTTAAACTTTATAATGTAGCTTTAAAACTTATAATGTATCACTTTGTATATCAAACTGTTTGCCTATGTTTGGCGCGCGCATTTAATATTGTATTATTAGTAATAAATTCTGCCCAAACTGCATTTCATTGTCTTTAATACGAATTTACAGTGTATGGGGAAAAAGTCACAGAAATAATCTCTTGTAGTTGCCTTTGAAGTAGTGAGAACAAGGTGGCCTTGTAGCAGACATGAGTGGACATTTAGATAACATCTATCACCACCTTGTTTTAATGGGCAGTTTTCCACAAGCTGAAGATCGTAAAATCTCATAAATGGGCACAGCTAATCGTGAGAGTAATTTCTAGTCAAGGGCAATTATGCCAATAAATCTTAGGTCATTCGTGGTCACTATGACAGATGCTTTACACTGTTCTATCCAATTCTTGCAGGAACTAATTAAAACTATACTACCATATATATAGAAAGATAGATAGATACGATAGGTAGATAGGTAGATAGGATAAATAGTTAGATAGGGTAGATAAATAGATACGATAGGTAGATAGATACGATAGATACGATAGGTAGATAGATAGATAGGTAGATAGGTAGATAAGATAGATAAGATAAATAGATAGATAGATAGATAGATAGATATGGAGATAGCTAGATATGGAGATAGATAGATGGATAGATGATAGATAGATGGACAGAAAGATAGTTAGATAGATAGATTTCAATTTATTTCATCTGGCTGACACTCTTTCATATCAGTGTATATGTCATAAAGATTCAAATAAGAAATAAATATAAATTTAATACATCAGGTGATAAATTCATACATATAGGAAAGATGCATAGATTACAACAATAAATAAATAAGTGAACAAATAGAAGGACAATATCCAGACACACAAAATAATTGAGAATAAAATAGTGCGAAAATAAAAATACGATTCATTTCGTATATGTATATGTGCAACTAACATATGTATAATAAATATAACGAAGAAAGTGTAGAGTACTCAACATGGACATAATAATATGTCTAAAGAGGGTGATAGAGGCTTGGTAAGAAGGGCATGGAAATATACTATAAATTAAAATGTAACAAAGGACATAAGGCACGTGGTAGAGGGGGGGGGGCAATTATCCCTCCTTTATATGTGCCCATAATGCAGTAGTTGTATCAAAATGAAATAAATATGTTTTTTTCATTGTTTCAAATATGGTAAATTCACTTGAGTAATGTCTTATCATATTCATATATGTATTGCTTACATCATGATATAGCATAGCATAGCTCTCTTGAGTAATTTACAAATTTTATAGAACGCTCAATCTCGGACTTTTTTTTTTTAGTCCAGGACTAAGGTGATGTCACTATATTCCTTGTCATTAGTAACAAGGTCCAGAAAATGCAGGATCCTCACCATACTTTGACTTGTCAGGGTGGATCCGCACTATTGCAATGAATGCCAGTATGAGTCATCAAGGCAGCATAATTTCAACACAAAACATAGATTATTGGTCACCAATGACTCATCAAGTGAAATTTTCACTTTACAAGTAAAGAAAAGTTTACATATCAATTCAACCAACTGTAACCACGTACACAGCTTTCTTTGCACTTTAGGCCTAGTGCAAAAATAATGACCTTTAATGTAAATTTAGTGGCACATTAAAATATAGCGATACTACTAATTCTACAGTTGTTATTTATATTTATCGTATGTTTAATCGATTTTGTGAGAATTCTCTTAAAAGAACGTCATTTTTAACCTTTTTTTGTATGACATTTTGTAGCTGAAAAATATCATTGATTAATTTCTTTAATTCGTGCTAATGATTTAATATTTAAAACTAACATTTTCTAATGCATATTTAGTCTAGTTTTTTTAACTAAAATACATTTTTTTTTACTCTTTGCTTTGCCTATTCACTGTTCATCTTATATATGAGGCTCGTCATACTAAACATGAAGAAAACTTCCGCATTTAATGTTTTATCGCAGAAATTATGCAACTAACCTAGCATATAGCTGAAATTTGCCTACCTAATTCAATATTTTAGTTGTGGGAGCTCAGCCTGAAACTCGCTATTTTACAATAAATTGATTTAGGAAGGTCATGATTCAAATAGGGTTATATTCTAATGTCTTTCTTGAATGTTTTATAAGTTCTTAGTTTGGGGTTACGTACGATTTCATTGATACAGGGACACAATTGTTTTGAAAGAATTTGTGAGAAATGCAATCTTAATCAAGTTGAAGATGAATTTCATTGCCTAATGATCTGTGAACAATTTAATGCTATTCAGAATAACCTATTTTCTTAAGTTGATAACTTCTTTGTTCTTAACCCATCTGAACTATTCTTTCAAATATTAACAAGTAAAGATACTGACCTAAACTTTTCCCTTGGTAAATTCATAAAAACTGCATAAAAATTGGACCGTAAACCATAAATACCAGGTTGTCAATTGTCATTGTACTAGAGACTGGCTAGTTATGTAAATTGACCATGAAGGTTATCTCTGTTAAATTGAAAACATTATAGCTCAGTGAACCGAAAATATAATATTTTTTTGCAAATTTTTAACTCTAATTTTGCCCTGATTCATAAAAATATTGCACTAACAACCGAACGGGACAAACATTTGCATGGATGAACTAAGTTTAAAGACTTTATATATAATTAGGCTGATAAGTGTATGAAAAGCATTTGAAAGGTCAAGGTTTATATTAATATGGAGTAAATATATATCCATTGCATAAGTAATTCTATTAATTAATTAAAGAGTTGCCAATTCGGTGGAATGAAACTGCCTAAAGCCATATTGACTTTTGTAAAATACTTTTGAGTTGGGTAAATATTCATACATTTGGTTATACTTGAACTGTTTAAAGACTTTGGATACACTTGACAATTTTGAAACAGGTCAATAGCTACAAATTAAGTAATCTTCCTTTTTTTGCGGGATTACCAGAAGTGGTCTTGAAGAGTAGATTTTTCTTTCTTTGACTTGTTATAGTGATCAGATATCTTTCATAGTTCAACTAGCATCACTCAAAGAAAAAAAAAAAAAGATGAAAAAGGCAATTTCATAACGTCTTCATTCAGGTTTCATCACATGTGAATACCAAACACTTGCTATTTCGCACTACCTGCATTTTAAAATAATTGTGAAAAAATCAAAAACAAAAAACAACATAATAATGTTGTAAACTACATCAAAATAATTAAAATAGGACCTACAGGTGTTCTTGTAGTGGTGGGACTGAATGCAAGTAGTAATGCCTGTACATTGCATTAAGATCATTAAATATTTTTACATATACAGTGGAGGCCAAAAATACCCAATCACATGCGAAAATTCAGATTTTTGCTCTATCATGGTTTTTATTATAATTTATTTAGTTTTTATTGTTATTGTTTAACCTGCAATTTTTTTTTTTGCACATATATGCAGTCGGTCAATAGCTCTTTGAACTAATTTTATTGTTGTTTTATGTCCACTTTAAATAAAGACTATTCGATTATATTCTGTTCTATTCTATTCTAAACTTTGTTATGTCAGAGGCGTTCTGTCTTTCTTTCATTTTTTCTGTCTTTCAATTTTATCAATCTCTGTGAATCAATATTTATCTATTTGTTCCCGATCAATCAATCAACCAATCAATCAATCTTTCTTGTTCTTTCTTTCTATCAATCTATCAGTCAATCTTTGTTTCTCTATTTCTTCCCAATCAATCAATCAATCTCTTTCTTTCTAATCTATCAGTCTATCCATCCATCTATCTATCTATCTAAAATTTAACAAGCACATTTTTATTATTTGGCTTTTGTTCTACTACGTGTCAGTGTCAGATTTACATATAAAATTTAGATTATGGTGCAACTTCTTGTGGCCTTATCTATCCCATGACTACAGTAATGAATTTATGAAAATGGTTTTTGCAAACTTGAGAGAGTTGGTTCTTATCTATTTAAGTATGTTGTTTGCATTAGGCCTGTCTTGGATTTACTGGACTGAGACCATCTCTTAAGAGTGGGATTTAGTTAACCCAGACTTGGCTAATAATAGCAAGACCAGGCTTGTAAACTTCCGTTGAAATGGACTAACTAAACCATGCTGGCCTTTCGCTGCATGGTAGTGGAGACATCTTGTGTCCTCTGCCAAAAACTTGTTCCGTTCCGCTAAGTACAGTTATCCCATTGGATAACTGTAATTTTCGAAACGGAACAAGTTTTCACAGAAAACTAGCACGGAGCTAACTCCACCGTTTCAGCATGCATCCTGTCGGCCTGTATTTCATATGACTTTATGGATACTGGGCTATACATATACGTTGGGGGCCTATTAAAAAAAACTGACTCAATTAGTTAAATACAAGATTGAGTCGTTAGAGTGCAATGCTCATGTGCATGGTTACTTTACCAAGTCAAAAAGTATTTGATTGTTAAAGGAATGTTGCACATGTTGCAAACAACACAATTTTTAGCAAATTTTTCATAGTTTCCATTATTATGAAAAAAAATGTGAAAATAAAGTGAACTCTTGATTCAGATATAATAGTAGTTAATTTTATATTATTTATGGCCATAAAACCCCCAAAAAGCACAACTACGCTATTTTAAGCATTATCATATATGATTATTATGTGCAGCAGTGTCAGGAGCAATGCTTCAGAAATGGAAAAAAAAAAAATTGTTTCCAAATTCGTATAGTCTGCCCTGGGCAGTGCACATTCAACTTTTCACCAAAGTAACTTTAGAAATAACTTCAAATATCTGTCCTGACTATTCAAAGTTTGAAATTCATGGAATAATACTTTGAATTGGCAGATGATACGTATGAATGCTTATTTTATTGTGTCAACCTAATTTGCGCTCTCAATAATTTATGTGGCATGGAATCAAGTTCATGCACTGAGTGCATGATGTACACCTTCAAACTAGTGAGTAAGTGAAGCTTTGGAAATGCTATGCATTTTCAATATTCAAACTAAGGCTAAAGTCTTACCTCGTACTTTGGTCAGAGATGTCAAGGAAAATCCCTGTTGTTGGAACTTCTGTATCTGGTCCTCCATGAACTGTAATGGGCCTTTGTGTAGTGATGTAGCATCCACCAATGACCTCAAACTCCGTCATCCACAATCATGACAATGGCTCTCAGTCTGTCTCTTGGTTACTCCAGCACTATCTTCAAGTTCCCAGTGGAGATCCTTGTATTCCACAAATTCCATGTTTCTAACAATATGTCAGCAATAACCCGCTGGTTATGTGAAGGAAGCTTGTCCAACCTGTGTCACCAGCTGATTATAATCTGTTTACCATGGATGAATCATTAATTCTGGATGATCTGCCAGTTTGGTTTCTAACAATGTCTCATGAACTCTGCCTAATCAGGCGAATCTGGAAAAAAAAGCAATTTTTCACTGATGTGTTTCATTATCATAAATGACATCCAAACAATAATAGAAGTTCACTTGGGCCACTAATCATGGCTAATGTTGTATTAGAAACCATTGTATTCTGTTGCAATAAAACTTGACATCATATGCAACCTTGATTGATTGAATCTTGAAATATCATTAAAATATTAACAGAATTTGGCTAAATAGGCTAAATAAGATCTTTTATTGCAGAAAAACATTTTATTGGACCATTAACCATTTTGGTTATACTACATGGTTAATGTATGTACTTTTATGACCCACCAGTCTAAAAACTTCATGAAATAAAATGTTACATAATGTCTTGTGAAAGTGGTTATGCCTCAAGTTTGCATTTCATTAAGATAATTTACATGATGTCCTTCATATTAAAAGCATAGTTAATTGGAAATTTATCACAAAACTGATGTCACATAAAATGTTTGTATATACTCAGCTGTATGTAAACATATGGCACCAACTGTAGATAAATAGATAGTATATTGTGCAAACTTGCCACAGGGTTTTTCACATGTAGTATTGTGGCAAAGAGAGAGGTTTCAACTTATTGATTGACTGACTGACTGACTGACTGACTGAATGACTGATTTGACTGATTTGACTGACTGACTTAGATCTTTTTAAAGAGAGTACACAGTTATTAGTGAAGTAAGTTTAGTTTAAAAAAATGAAGATGAGGTGATCAATTTCAACATACACACATTTTTATCAATAATTTAGGTTATCATTGTAAACACAGGTTTAGGAAATGTTGCAAGCAGCACAATTTTCTGCAATTCATATTTTTCATTATGACAAAGTATGAATTAAAAGTCAAAATAAGGTATTTGAAAGTGAAAGCACTATACGCTCAAAACCAAAGCATCGCACATTTTATAGCAGCCGTAGCCTGAGGAAACTTCTGGAGGGGGGGGGGGGGGCAGTGTTCAGTCAAAAGTAACGCTTCTGACATTCTGATATTCACTTCAGTAACGATAAATGTATTATATTTGGTAAAATACTAGGTCCCCCCTCCCCCCCCACTAGCTACGGCCCTGAATAACTCATTTATGACAACACAATCAGCCACTTTTCGTTTTTGACTTTCTGGACAGTGTGAACAGTGTGAAAGTGTGCTAATGAATTAAGGCAGTGAACTATCTCGCCGGCGAGGGTTGACATTTCTTTATTAAGAGGATGACACTGGTTTCTCACTAGCATTTCATCAATTTGCATAGTTGAAGTCATGAACATTGTTAATTGCAATTAGGAAAGCCACTTGGGAGAAATTATTGCAATTAGTCACCAAGTATCATGAGTATCCATCCATGGATTCTTCCAAAGGTGTGAAGTGTGAACTGTGAAGTGCAATTAGCCATCACAGAACCCAAATAAGAACAAAAGGCACTTATTTGCAATGGTGGTTTTTTCTTTAATTCATAACTTGTCAGTATTGTTTTTTTTTTTACCAAATTCAAAGGAAAATACCCTAAAAATACAACCTGATAAATTTTAAATGGACCTTTATTATTGCTGTTGCATCCAAAAACCACTGATATGTGAGACTGTTGACCTCAGAGTAACTCGTCTCTTTTCTGGGTCTTCTTGCGGATATGTTGCCATTGCATTCATACTCATCCATAATTTCTCTTTTTCTCTTTAAAATACTCTGTACTAGAGTTTTGCCCACACTGAGCTCAGTGGCAACAATACGATGCATTTCACTCGCTCATCTATTGTTAAAGGTCTAGGGGTAGCGATTACCCCTGGGTCGGCAATTAGCTTCACATACCATATAAGGTAATTGGGGTGCTAGAAACTGCTGGGGGTAATCAGCAATGGTCATTACATCAGACTGACCAATGACCATCGGGGTAAAGCAATCTTTGTGGCTCTTGCTGAGCCATGTAAACAAAGATGCTGTCACACCTCTTAATGTACAGAGCTTAGCTGGTAATTTATTATGACTTCGAAAAATTAGGTCTAATTTGTCCAAGATTATGACATGGTTAATATGGTTATTACCAGTTTGTTGAAACCCATACATAATTTTGAAATATTAACTAAGTAAAATGCACACTTTCATCAAACAATTATTGAATTTATAAAAAAAAACTATTGAAAACCTTTGGCACAATAAATGTGCATGAAGTATCTATCTATCTATCTATCTATCTATCTATCTAGCCAGCTATCTAGCCAGCTATTCAGCTATCTAGAATTTGAGAAGTCTGTAATTAGCAGCAATATGATATGAAAATTTGACTCTTGTGAATATTCAAAATACCACAGTTATTTTATATCAGTCATTAATTAACCCTGTGACAATGTCAAATTATTGGTGTACACATCATGTTATTGTTTCACTGCTAACTCCCTATTGTACCCCTCCCCCCCCCCTCCTCCAACTGCTTTTTTGTAATTTCTAAAATTCAGTTCTGTGATTGAAACGTCATACCAGACGGTCAAACATTGCTGGGATATATAGGTCCTTTATTATAATCATTTTACATCTATAGCGGAAACGGATTATATTGCTTAGATTGGAATAATATTGGTGCTTTTATGATGTGACACTCAAAAAGGATACATTCCAGCTGAATAATTAGTTTGTTGAGGATACATATCTAACAGTCGAGGTGAGCTTTAACATCAGGCAATCACATACTTGTATGATTGACACTGGTAGGTCTATATAACAATAACTTTTATGTTTATTCAGCCTCTTTATACAAAGATAAAAAAGTCAGATGGTTTAGATTTACCAGGTTGATGCATGCATTAGGGATGTGTTCTTGAACATTCTATAGCTAAGGTACACATATAAACCATGTGATTGCATAGTGTTTGTAAACAACCCTGGGGTTTGGTTTTAATAAAAAAGTATAATAATTTCCTGATACAACACCGGCCACAGAAAGTAGGGTTAGGCAATTTGCAATTAGTGTATCAATGTTTATATAAACAACTGTATTAACATGTTAGTTCAATATTGTTAACTGAATATGATATATAATAAACCCGTTCATTGTTTACATAATGAAATGAAGACTTCAGGGTTCTTAGTCATTGCCACGTGCGGGGCCCAAAGAAAAGTCATTAAAAAACAGCACAATTGGCTCCAGACCAACTTCATTAAGGTCTTAATGGTGAGGTGGTCTTAATACTGAGGTGGTCTTAAAGTGAGGTTTTCCTGTCTGTCTATTCTAAGGTCTTAATGGTGAGGTGGCTTAATACTGAGGTGGTCTTAAAGTGAGGTTTTCCTGTATGTCTATTCTAAGGTCTTAATGGTGAGGTGGTCTTAATACTGAGGTGGTCTTAAAGTGAGGTTTTCCTGTATGTCTATTCTAAGGTCTTAATGGTGAGGTGGTCTTAATACTGAGGTGGTCTTAAAGTGAGGTTTTCCTGTATGTCTATTCTAAGGTCTTAATGGTGAGGTGGTCTTAATACTGAGGTGGTCTTAAAGTGAGGTTTTCCTGTATGTCTATTCTAAGGTCTTAATGGTGAGGTGGTCTTAATACTGAGGTGGTCTTAAAGTGAGGTTTTCCTGTATGTCTATTCTAAGGTCTTAATGGTGAGGTGGTCTTAATACAGAGGTGGTTTTAAAATGAGGCTTTCCTGTATGTCTATTCTAAGGTCTTAATGGTGAGGTGGTCTTAATACTGAGGTGGTCTTAAAGTGAGGTTTTCCTGTCTGTCTATTCTAAGGTCTTAATGGTGAGGTGGCTTAATACTGAGGTGGTCTTAAAGTGAGGTTTTCCTGTATGTCTATTCTAAGGTCTTAATGGTGAGGTGGTCTTAATACTGAGGTGGTCTTAAAGTGAGGTTTTCCTGTATGTCTATTCTAAGGTCTTAATGGTGAGGTGGTCTTAATACTGAGGTGGTCTTAAAGTGAGGTTTTCCTGTATGTCTATTCTAAGGTCCTAATGGTGAGGTGATCTTAATACTGAGGTGGTCTTAAAGTGAGGTTTTCATGTATGTCTATTCTAAGGTCTTAATGGTGAGGTGGTCTTAATACTGAGTTGGTTTTAAAGTGAGGCTTTCCTGTATGTCTATTCTAAGGTCTTAATGGTGAGGTGGTCTTAATACTGAGGTGGTCTTAAAATGGGGTTTTCCTGTCTGTCTATTCTAAGGTCTTAATGGTGAGGTGGTCTTAATACTGAGGTGGTCTTAAAATGAGGCTTTCCTGTATGTCTATTCTAAGGTCTTAATGGTGAGGTGGCTTAATACTGAGGTGGTCTTAAAGTGAGGTTTTCCTGTCTCTCTATTCTAAGGTCTAAATGGTGAGATGTCTTAATACTGAGGTGGTCTTAAAATGGGGTTTTCCTGTCTGTCTATTCTAAGGTCTTAATGGTGAGATGGCTTAATACTGAGGTGGTCTTAAAGTGAGGTTTTCCTGTATGTCTATTCTAAGGTCTTAATGGTGAGGTGGTCTTAATACTGAGGTGGTCTTAAAGTGAGGTTTTCCTGTATGTCTATTCTAAGGTCTTAATGGTGAGGTGGTCTTAATACTGAGGTGGTCTTAAAGTGAGGTTTTCCTGTCCGTCTATTCTAAGGTCTTAATGGTGAGGTGGCTTAATACTGAGGTGGTCTTAAAGTGAGGTTTTCCTGTATGTCTATTCTAAGGTCTTAATGGTGAGGTGGTCTTAATACTGAGGTGGTCTTAAAGTGAGGTTTTCCTGTATGTCTATTCTAAGGTCTTAATGGTGAGGTGGTCTTAATACTGAGGTGGTCTTAAAGTGAGGTTTTTCTGTATGTCTATTCTAAGGTCTTAATGGTGAGGTGGTCTTAATACTGAGGTGGTCTTAAAGTGAGGTTTTCATGTTTGTCTATTCTAAGGTCTTAATGGTGAGGTGGTCTTAATACTGAGGTGGTCTTAAAATGAGGCTTTCCTGTATGTCTATTCTAAGGTCTTAATGGTGAGGTGGTCTTAATACTGAGGTGGTCTTAAAGTGAGGTTTTCCTGTCTGTCTATTCTAAGGTCTTAATGGTGAGGTGGTCTTAATACTGAGGTGGTCTTAAAATGAGGCTTTCCTGTATGTCTATTCTAAGGTCTTAATGGTGAGGTGGTCTTAATACTGAGGTGGTCTTAAAGTGAGGTTTTCATGTATGTCTATTCTAAGGTCTTAATGGTGAGGTGGTCTTAATACTGAGGTGGTCTTAAAATGAGGCTTTCCTGTATGTCTATTCTAAGGTCTTAATGGTGAGGTGGTCTTAATACTGAGGTGGTCTTAAAGTGAGGTTTTCCTGTATGTCTATTCTAAGGTCTTAATGGTGAGGTGGTCTTAATACTGAGGTGGTCTTAAAGTGAGGTTTTCCTGTATGTCTATTCTAAGGTCTTAATGGTGAGGTGGTCTTAATACTGAGGTGGTCTTAAAGTGAGGTTTTCCTGTATGTCTATTCAAAGGTCTTAATGGTGAGGTGGTCTTAATACTGAGGTGGTCTTAAAGTGAGGTTTTCCTGTATGTCTATTCAAAGGTCTTAATGGTGAGGTGGTCTTAATACTAAGGTGGTCTTAAAGTGAGGTTTTCATGTATGTCTATTCTAAGGTCTTAATGGTGAGGTGGTCTTAATACTGAGGTGGTTTTAAAATGAGGCTTTCCTGTATGTCTATTCTAAGGTCTTAATGGTGAGGTGGTCTTAATACTGAGGTGGTCTTAAAGTGAGGTTTTCCTGTCTGTCTATTCTAAGGCCTTAATGGTGAGGTGGCTTAATACTGAGGTGGTTTTAAAGTGAGGTTTTCCTGTATGTCTATTCTAAGGTCTTAATGGTGAGGTGGTCTTAATACTGAGGTGGTCTTAAAGTGAGGTTTTCCTGTCTGTCTATTCTAAGGTCTTAATGGTGAGGTGGTCTTAATACTGAGGTGGTCTTAAAATGAGGCTTTCCTGTATGTCTATTCTAAGGTCTTAATGGTGAGGTGGCTTAATACTGAGGTGGTCTTAAAGTGAGGTTTTCCTGTCTCTCTATTCTAAGGTCTAAATGGTGAGATGTCTTAATACTGAGGTGGTCTTAAAATGGGGTTTTCCTGTCTGTCTATTCTAAGGTCTTAATGGTGAGATGGCTTAATACTGAGGTGGTCTTAAAGTGAGGTTTTCCTGTATGTCTATTCTAAGGTCTTAATGGTGAGGTGGTCTTAATACTGAGGTGGTCTTAAAGTGAGGTTTTCCTGTATGTCTATTCTAAGGTCTTAATGGTGAGGTGGTCTTAATACTGAGGTGGTCTTAAAGTGAGGTTTTCCTGTCTGTCTATTCTAAGGTCTTAATGGTGAGGTGGCTTAATACTGAGGTGGTCTTAAAGTGAGGTTTTCCTGTATGTCTATTCTAAGGTCTTAATGGTGAGGTGGTCTTAATACTGAGGTGGTCTTAAAGTGAGGTTTTCCTGTATGTCTATTCTAAGGTCTTAATGGTGAGGTGGTCTTAATACTGAGGTGGTCTTAAAGTGAGGTTTTTCTGTATGTCTATTCTAAGGTCTTAATGGTGAGGTGGTCTTAATACTGAGGTGGTCTTAAAGTGAGGTTTTCATGTCTGTCTATTCTAAGGTCTTAATGGTGAGGTGGTCTTAATACTGAGGTGGTCTTAAAATGAGGCTTTCCTGTATGTCTATTCTAAGGTCTTAATGGTGAGGTGGTCTTAATACTGAGGTGGTCTTAAAGTGAGGTTTTCCTGTCTGTCTATTCTAAGGTCTTAATGGTGAGGTGGTCTTAATACTGAGGTGGTCTTAAAATGAGGCTTTCCTGTATGTCTATTCTAAGGTCTTAATGGTGAGGTGGTCTTAATACTGAGGTGGTCTTAAAGTGAGGTTTTCATGTATGTCTATTCTAAGGTCTTAATGGTGAGGTGGTCTTAATACTGAGGTGGTCTTAAAGTGAGGTTTTCCTGTATGTCTATTCAAAGGTCTTAATGGTGAGGTGGTCTTAATACTGAGGTGGTCTTAAAGTGAGGTTTTCCTGTATGTCTATTCTAAGGTCTTAATGGTGAGGTGGTCTTAATACTGAGGTGGTCTTAAAGTGAGGTTTTCCTGTCTGTCTATTCTAAGGTCTTAATGGTGAGGTGGCTTAATACTGAGGTGGTTTTAAAGTGAGGTTTTCCTGTATGTCTATTCTTAGGTCTTAATGGTGAGGTGGTCTTAATATATATATATATACATATTTATTCACACACATGAAATGGTGTACAGGTTATGAAATATTTAACTTATTATAATGTATTTATGAAAAAAAAGACATCAAATTAATAAATAGACAGAAATATCAACAGTTCATTTCTTTCATTCTGATCTAAGACATCTATATCACATCTGCGGAGTTCTTTTATAGCTTCAATGACAGTGAGGTCTTCAGTAGAACAGTCATATTTTAAAATGTTAAATTCCCTTAGGGACAGGATATCTGCCACACTCCTTCCAGTTTCTTTCGCTATTAACCTCAGGTTTCTCTGAATTATGCTGTGACACGAGTTCAGAGCCATATTTGCAATGGATTTTACTAGTTTATTTTCACTTTCAACCATTTTGGCAATCATGGAAATGGTGCGTTTAAACACCTGATGTTGTCCATTTGATAGTCCAGACAGGGGTGCCAGAAAGCGAGTGTGTGTCCTGTAGTGCAGTCCCAAGAGTCTCCGTACTGACCGATTCCAGGCAGAATAAAAGAGCTTCACATGAGAGTCGCTCAGGTCCCAAGCCTGACACCCATAAAAGTGGCAGCATTGTACTTGAAATATTTGAGCCAGTACCGCTTCAGGGGCTTTTCCCATATTTGCAATCAGAGTATTGAGGCGACCAACAAGGTCCCCTTTTTTTGCTAATATTTCTTTTGATTCACTTAAATCAGAATACTGAGGTGGTCTTAAAGTGAGGTTTTCCTGTATGTCTATTCTAAGGTCTTAATGGTGAGGTGGTCTTAATACTGAGGTGGTCTTAAAGTGAGGTTTTCCTGTATGTCTATTCTAAGGTCTTGATGTTGAGGTGGTCTTAATACTGAGGTGGTCTTAAAGTGAGGTTTTCATGTATGTCTATTCTAAGGTCTTAATGGTGAGGTGGTCTTAATACTGAGGTGGTTTTAAAATGAGGCTTTCCTGTATGTCTATTCTAAGGTCTTAATGGTGAGGTGGTCTTAAAGTGAGGTTTTCCTGTCTGTCTATTCTAAGGTCTTAATTGTGAAGTGGTCCTAATACTGGTAGCAGGTCGTTTCGGCCTTGAGCCTGTTCGGCCTTGCCAAAAACAAGTCGGTTCGGCTTTTTAGCGAAGTCGGTTTGGTCTTTTAGCGAAGTCGATTCGGCCTCCTATATTTTTGTATGGGAGCCGAATCGACTTCAGAAACGAGACGGTTCGGCCGTTTAATTGAGTCGGTTCGGCCTTCTGCTTTTTTAAGTGCAATGTAGAATGAAAGGAATCGGTTTCTATTGATAAAGGAATAGAGAAAGAATTGAATGCAATTGGAAATGCTTTGTGATATTACTTGAAAAAATAAAGATATAATATGATATAATATAAGATATAATAACATGGCCTCCTAAAACATTCAGCAATATTTAAGATAATATTCCCCAAAGATATTACCAAATTATTTGCACAATATTTAAATTGTCATGTAAATTGATATTATGTCAATATATGGAGAAAAGATTGTCACATTATAAAAGTGTGGACCCTAGAAAAGCCAGCAAATATTATAAATTATATTACTAAATAAACTTGTCAAAATAATTCCACCAAGTGAATTTATTTAATAAAAAGGACATGGCGGCCATGGAATTGCTGAAAGAAATATCTAAATTCCATGGTCCGGTCATAGATTAGACACACAACAATATTTATTTACTATTGTGAAAGTCTTTATTTTTTTTTTGAATTGTGATTATGATTTATATTTTGTCATTAATTAATAAAATTGCAGAAACCCCTCTGTTGTTCAAATGTCAAGGCTGGTATTTTGCTTTTAAAGGGCTCGTTACCACCAACAAATAGGTGTAAATATCATCATTCTATCATGATTAGTTATCAAGATAATCTATTTCTTAGCGGCGCCAAGGGGGGGGGATGATAAGGGCAGATTAAGTATTTTTTGGCGGCTGGCGGAACCTGCGGCCGAATAGACTTATTTCATAGACCGAACAGGGTCTGTTCGGCTTCAATGCTAAAGTATAGGGAGCCGAACCGACTTGTTTCGTAGGCCGAATCGACTCATTTAAACGAGTCGTTTCGGCTGGGCCGAACAGGTCGAAGGCCGAAACGACTAGCATTCCTAATACTGAGGTGGTCTTAAAGTGAGGTTTTCCTGTATGTCTATTCTAAGGTCTTAATGGTGAGGTGGTCTTAATACTGAGGTGGTCTTAAAGTGAGGTTTTCCTGTATGTCTATTCTAAGGTCTTAATGGTGAGGTGGTCTTAATACTGAGGTTTTCCTGTCTGTCTATTCTATGGCCTTAATGGTGATGTGGTCTATATAGGTATAATATAGGTCAACTGCATCATTCAGCAAATGCACCCAGGAAAGGTTGTAAAAAAACAATTATTTTATTGAGATAAAATAAAATGTGTATATCTATCTATCTATCTATCTAATATATATATATATATATATATATATATATATATATATATATATATATATATATATATATATATATATATATATGTATGTATGTATGTATGTATGTATATGTTTTTTATGTGTGTGTGTGTGTGTGTGTGTGTGTATTTGATTCATGCTTATTTAATATGGTATTGTGATAATTGATAAAAAAGAAGAAAAAACTTCCTTAGAATTGCGCATTTTACATTTACAGTTAAGCCCTGTGGATTGACTAGTTGACAGGTGTGATAGTTCACGTAACCCAATAGTCATTGGTCAGTCTGATGCAATGCCCACTGCTAATTGCCAAAATTGAAATGATACTAATGTATTAGTGAAACCCTACTTTAATGGGTAGCAATTGCCCCTGGGTCAGCAATTAGCACTATATACGATTCATTGGGTTTATCAAAATTTCATACAGTATACCTCTGCTATGTTTTACAAAAAAAGGAAACAAAAATATTACTTTGTCATGGCCATAAATGATATAGAATATTTATAATTACGTAAAAGTGAAAAATTCTTGTTTTTCCAAACCTCCATTTTGAAGACACTACCAATGAAATTACTTTCTCTTTCCAAGCTTGCATTTTAACATTTACTGCATGCTTTTTTCCTAATGATGGGAAAAGCTAAAAATAATACTCAAAATTGTTTTATTTACTACATTCGCTAACCTACTATGCCATATTTTACAATGAAAGCCAAAAAAAGTACATATATATATTTATATGTTAATATTTTATCATATGTGCATGTGTTAAATGTATATTAACCACACCAACATACTTATTATGCAAAATACATGTAAATTAATACATAACATGACATAAATGTTCCACTGGGATAAGCATTTAAAAGGTTAATTATAAAAAGGGGATAAGCATTTACTACCATGTCACTAACCACGTACACGGAGCTTCTTCACTCATATTGACATTTTGCCTGTTGAGAGCCACTAAAATTAAATGAAAACATGACGTAGCAAGTCAGACTGAAATGAAATTAAGCTGTGTGTAAGTGAAATGGCAGTAAAAGACTTAAGGTTTATGTTCAAATACAGAGATTTCATTACCAATGTTGATAGTGCTCATATACTATGAGCCTTTCGTTGAGGGTTTGCTGCTGTGCAGCCTATGTTTTGCTTTTAAGCAATTCAAAGATATTTAAAAGAAAAGAGGTGAAGCATCATGTGAACAAACACCTATAAAAAAAATTTGAAATTGATGAAAAAAAGTTCACAATCTTATATCAGCATTTGAGGGCAAAGGAAATTTGCTTTTTTTTGTTTTTGCCTCCATATATCCCAAAATACATATATCCCGAATCCTGGGTTCTTTAGTTTAGGTTGACCCATAGAAAATATTTTAAAGGTTGAGAATTTCATTCAGGAACTGCAGCTATTGATTCAATAGCTTAATTATTACATATGCATAAGCCTTGACCAGGGGTCAAAAGCCTGGGAATCACTGAAGTGTGACCATGATGCAAGGACCAATTGACGATGCTGTAATATGAGTCAAGTTTTACAACTCCCCCTCACTGGGAAATGATAGAAAGGGGTGCAAAATATGTATTCATATAGGCTGACATGCATATCTTTCTTTTATACTCAGTACATAAGCTTGACATTTTTCCTTAATTGTTTTTCAGACTTTTGAAATGTTATATTTGTAGGCATCTCTATATTCGGATAAGTAACAAATCATAAAAATATACTTGGAAGCCAAATTCACATTTATATGTCAAAAATGTAACCAAAAAGCAAAATTCACAGACACAACGATATCATAACTGACTCTGTGACATGTACAGGGAGTAGGACATTGTTGCAGTCTATATTGATAATTTAGAACAGAAAAAAAGCATGTTTTCATCAGAGCTACGAATTCATACAATTTTAATATAAAACACAGCAAAATTTGGCAATCAGGCATGGAACCCACAACCCTGTAAGCTGCAGAACTGCCGAAACTCAGCAGGCAAGGAACCAGTGTTCAAAGCTGTTACTATGGAAACCGGGTTCAAGTCCACTTGCGTTACTTTTTTTTATTCTTAGGTGAAAAACAAAAGTTCCACGAAAAGTCAACAACCCTATGATACCCAATACAATTGTATACTATTTACATAATGACTGCCATCATTTAATGATTGACATAGCACACAGCATGACACCCAGGAAGTCCATCACACTGATCCACAAATATACATAAATTACATGGTAATGTTGTATGATTTGATAAAGCTTCAGAGACAAGGCAATATTGTTTCCATGTGACTGGCTGGTGTAGGGTGTAGGATGTGTAGGTTAGGTAGGTATTTAGGACGAAGGTTCAAACCGAACATCCAACCATCATTAATTAGTAAATCAGCTTAGTTGCTCAGTGCTACAATGACTACTATCAATTGAGTTCAAGACTTCATATTTCACAATTTAAGTCAGCTCAACTCAATTAATTGAGTCAGTATTGTCATCATAACACAAAAAAATTAAGTTTATCCCCCACTGGGCCTCAATTAGAATAAGTTAACTTGACTCAGTGATCCTGCTGCAGCACCACTATATATAATTTCACAAAACGGATTCCTGAAAAATATTGCATAACTAATATATATAAAAGTCAAAATGAAGTTATGAAGTTAAGGTACTATGGCATTTTCACAAGGTAAATAGCATGCATGTGTATGTATAATAGTAGTTGAGATATGGAGGTTTGAGGAAATATGAATTTTTCACATCTTTCCCTCATTACTTTACTGCACTATTTTAGACATATCATGACAACGCTTTGAACATGTAGGTGAATTAGTGTCAAACTTCTGTGCTAGAAATCTTTCAACAACATTTTGCATGTTTTCCTAATTAAAGACTTAATAATACGTACAGTAAAGACCACCTCACTATCAAGATCACCTCACTATAAAGACCATCTCACTATTAAGACCATCTATATTAAAGACCACCTCACTAGTAAGATAAAATCATTTATTAAGCTCAACTCCTCAAGACCACTTTACTATATATGACCATCATAAACCCAGGGCTTCTGCTTCTTACAAGTACCCAGTAATATATACATGTGCACCGTGCTGTCATCTGGTGTAGAAGATTGATATTGTGATCTAGATGTAAATATAGACTTGTATGTGACCTAATAAGACTAATTGTCAGGGGTATACTAATTATACAGGATATTAGCATTCTAATTATTACTCTTAATTATACATGATGATCATTTTGAATATATATTTTTTTCTGACGCCCGACTACGCCCGTCTTTTTTTATTCCTAGACGCCTGTCATTATATTCAGACGCCCAGTTTTTTAATGGACGGCTGACTACAATTTTCAGCAACAGCCGATAATTTTGGCACAGATATAATGCCATAACCAGGGGGTACTCGATCGTGATAATGGTGCTAATACGTTTCTCCTGGCCTTTCACACTGAAAATAATAGTCTTTTGTATCTTTTCATGTGCTGTGCTTTAATTGTATGAGGGCAAATATGTGTGTCTTGAATCTTGACTGTCAGAAGATAAATATAGTAACACCCAGATAACACTCCAAATTGGCATTATTTCCACATCGTTTTGACGTCGCCGCCATCGCACTGATGTCGATGCGTTTTCGGAATGCTATCTAGGTAAAACCCAGGTAGACCGATCCATCAGTCCCTACATGTAGATGTAGGGACTGATTCCAAACCATCTAGGTTTTTTTCAGCCAAAAAGGCATTTTCAAAAAGTCCCTTTGTCAAAAATGCCGATTTTAAGAATAAAACAAATTTTCGGACACAATCTGATCAGTCAAAGCTGTAGGCATTATATTTTACTATGTCGGTGTGAATTATTGGCCACTAAGCTGGCTTACCAACCACATAATTCTACAAAGATCGCAATGAAATCACACTAAAAAAGTGGTGATGGTCACGTCGTCCTCAAAAATATAAACAGAATAATGAATCGGCGCCTATGACGTCACAAGCCATTCGTCATGATTAGACAAGATTTTGCATCATAAAGCCACAGTAAACACATCCCAAACCTTCAAATGCAATAATTATCCATTTAGGTTGCTAATCGGTACCATTCAATTTTATTTACTTGCCCATGACGCAACGTCGTGGTAGCATGTGCAGAATTTTAGAGATTTAAAAATGTTAAAAATGACAAATCATGGATAGAGATTATTTATATGTACTTAACAAACTTTTCTCAAGTTTATTAAGACTAGGGTATACATAATATACCATGACGCACGGAAAATAATAATATTTTGCTTTAATATCCGATTGCTTTCGGTGGTTTCTTTCATATTTCTCAATTCATATTTGGTAATTGCTTTGGTCAAATATAATAATCATTGTTAGTGTAGAGTCTTCTTTCTTGATAGCAAGAATGCGCAATAGCTGGCTGATGTCTTCTTTGTTTAGTTTTTTTTTTATCAATATTGTATTCAAACTGAGGGATGGCCGTAATTCAATAGTTTTCAATAAGTAAGTTATTACAAACTTACAAATGCCAAAGATAAAAAATATAATAAAAAGTGGTAATCAAATAGTCAACCTGAATTCAATAAGCTATCTATGAATATCTTCTTCACCCTTATTGAATTTCTCACAATGCAGATTAATTTTTAGATTTAAGCTGGATGTGGGTTACCTGCATATCAGTTACTATGCAAAAAATAGCTGTGTATAGATTCATAACAGAATGAACTGGTCATTCTGTTATGAATCTATACACAGCTATATGACTGGAGGGGCATCATGGCTGTTATTCGGCAAATGTTATGGTTGACTTTATTCTTTGCGATTCTTCTGGTTATTCACTCCCAAAAGAACAGTAAGTATCTTTTTCCCATTAGTTGTGTTTTGTGTCACAAATACCCATGTCTAGATATGTAGAGCAATCGAGTGAGTGACAATAAAGGGTTGACTCTTCAGGTTATTTCTGACTAAGGTTAAATTCAATTGGTGATTTCAACCAGTTGACAAAATACAACTCCTAACTTGTTGACTAAATTCCAGCTACGTGCACAAAATGGAATGTGGAAAATTACCTTTTTACCAATAATCGGCATTTATAAACAACTCGCTACACAAAAAAATAATGTAGTTGCAACTGGCTAGGCCTACATGTGGGTATCTATGCCTGCTGTTGGCGCCATTTTGTCAGTTTTCTGCAAGTTATTATGTTTTTCTTTTCTGTTTTATGTAATCTAATTTTCAAAATTTTATCACATCTTATCTTACTTTTGTCATCTCACTTTGGCTATCATGCTTTGTGGCATTAACATATTATATTGCTGATGGTGAGGTGTAGTAATAGATGGTTGAGGTCTTGAAGTTGAAGAAATGGGAAACTGCATTGTGGGACCTCTGGTGGTATTTAGCAAAACCAGTACCAGGATAGCATCTATTTCTATTTTAGCAACAGTTTACAATTATATGTGAAAAAAAAGTCTGGTGAAATGTTTTTTGCACTATTGAATCAAACAATAGCGTGTGTATAAGAGACAATATAGTGGCAAATTCTGAATATCAACACTCTGGAGTAAAGGCCTGACAAAAGGGAATTATTTTCAATGGTAGGAAATAATTTATACACCAAAATACGATGCATGGTCACAAAATACGACGGTGACTGGTCAGTTATATTAGTCACTAGTTGTAAATGTTATGACGACGACTTTAGGAAGGAATTTCGACTGACAAATTTGACTATTTGTTAGGAAATTAGGCACACAGATACCTCTCAGGATAGGATGTAATTATAAGATTGGAGGTATTTGCCATGGCAATCAATTATGTATAACTGCACGCACAAAGCAAGCTGAAGCAAAGAGGTCATTAACATCTGACAATGGTATGAATATATCTATCAAATTTCAATGCTTGCCATTCTCGCTGATACAGGTCAATTTCCACTGATAGTTAGACAACATGCTTTAGCAATCAAATGTCTAGACAGGCTACGGTCAAATACATGCCCCTAGCTCTTACGTAACTGTTATAAGTAACATCAAAGAGGTGTTACTCGCTGGCTTACAAGGCTTATTTTAAAGTCACAGAAACTCTAGACACAGATTGTGACAATTCCAGCTTAGACAATCACATTTTATCCTTGTTGAAAAAGCTCAAACTAAGATGCTTACTGAGATAAATGATAGTATGCTAAGCGCAAAACTCAGAACATGCAAAACCTTCAAGTATGATATTCAAATACAGCCCTATCTGATTATACCCTACCCAAATCTGTCTATTGTAATATAGCACGTCTTAGGCTGAGCTCACACAACCTTAATACTGAAATAGGCAGACACACACCTCCTTATGTTCCTGCAGATGAAGGAATTTTTAAAAAATGCAATCTGAACCAAGTAGAAGATGAATTTCATTGTTTAATGAGGTGTAAAAAATGGAATGATATCCGCTTTAACTTATTCCAAATTGCTTGTAAATGCATTGAGGGCTTTACTGACTATGGTATGAATATATATTCTGTATCCAACTGAACAGTTCTTACAAATATTAAGAACTAAGAACATTGACCTTAACTTTGCTCTTGGTAAATTCCTACAGGTAGCATTAAAATTAGACAGTAGAACATAATTGCTATGTATGTGGTAACTTTAATGTCTCCTGGATCTGAACGGCTGGCGGCACATTGACGAAACAGCTTCCCATGTGTGAGTATGATTTTGTACATTTGTGTATTTGTAAATATCTACTATTGCATGTCATTTCAATAGTATGTCATATCATATTGTCATCTCATATTGCATATAACTTAATATTGTTTACCATGTTAATCACAATCATAGTACATCATGTACATATATATATATATATATATATATATATATTTATATATATATATATATATATCTTATGCTCAGTGTTTAGTATTGTTATTGAACCTGAATTGTCATGCTAAAATTATTTGTTGGTGCTTTTTAAAAAGTATTATTACTGATTTGTTTAGTTTAATTATTGTAACTGTTGGTCCAAGTATCTCTACTATCTTATTTTTTTCTTTTTCTTTTTTTGCCATTTATTATATGTGTCATGCTGACCCATGTATACAAATGATATTTTGCGATCAATAAAAATCTATATATATAAGTACATCTAGCAAGTGTACAGGAGAGTATTAGGTGTAGAGAAATATAACATAGAAATAAAACATCATAAGTCTGCCATTTGAATGAGGTAGTTTTCTTCATGTCTTAACAAGCTTTGCAGCATCAAAAATCATGTCATGCATGACAAGTGTTAAAGGGGCAAGACACTCCATACTAAACATGTAAGGCTATTTTATTCTTCCAGATGACGGGAGACTTAAAGCGCTTGGTGGCTGGATGGATAAATGGCTAAAACGGTGTCCATATCAATCGTGCATTGGTCGTTGCACACATAATACTTCTGTAATCACAAAATGCTCTGATAACATGGATTCTTGCTGTAAGTGTGACGATACTTGTTTAAAATTTAATGACTGTTGTTTCGATTATGGGTTTTACTGTACTGGTAATTTAAAAAAAACTGAACACAAATTTAATCAAAAATTAAATTTCTGGGAATACTTAAAACTTTTGTCGGGAGAGAGTGACATGAGATCAGCAGAAAAAGAATATACAATTTGTCAACCTCTAACTATTCCTATATCAAATTATGATACATTTAATTTCAATCTCATTTCATTTTGTCCTAAACAGATGAATAATAGTAATACCCTAGTAAAAGATTGTGAAATAAATTCCCTTCGCACTTCACTATTACATCACACTGCTATACTTGTACCAGGTCACGGGTTGTATAAAAACTACTATTGCGCATTGTGCCACAATGTTAGTGAACAGAATATTATATTAGCGCATGTTGATATGTTTTGCTATTATGAGACAAAACATATGGACTCAATTTTTAAGAGGCTCCAAAAAGATATCAATGAAGTTACAGTTTTTGATCTGAGAAACAAATGCAAAATAACATTGAGTTTTAGAAATATTTCCTTAGAAAGATATATATGCGGAGAAAAGTTTTCCTGCAAACCAGCTACACATGATATTTTCGAAGATACTTGCCGTAAATTTTTATTGCCAGTTAAACTGGTCAATGGCGTTACTAAAAGTGAACATTTTCATAATCCGGTATGTGCTCTGTGCAAGGGAATGCCACCCTCTCAATTGCAGTGCAGTGCAATTGAGCACAATCCAGTAGGTGTCAAAGGCATCCCTACTAGTTTTTCTTTATTATTTGAGGTTACATCTAAGTTTCATGTTGACGTGCATTACAATAAGGCACCAAATTCACCAGAAAATTGCCAAGAAGGTGCATTAAGGGAGGCATTGTTGAATAGATGCATACCTCTCAACAGAAGCTGTACTGTATTAAATCAAACTCGTTTACACGTAACACATATTGAAAACCAGTTAAATTACAAATACAATATCACAGCGATCACCATTTTTAATAGCACATACAATGGCGGCAACATCACCAGTGGAAATGAGAAACATATAAATCTAATGAAGTTCCTACAGAGTCACATGCCATTCTTTAATTTCTCTACAGACGTACAAAAATATCAGTGTCCTTTTGTTGTAAATTCAACATCCGAATATATTGGTGATTATTTTTATGGTGAAACATGTTTTGCAACTTATGCGGTATGTCATACGCAATCATGTGGAACAAGCTTCATCCTTAGTGTTGCTCATAACCTATTAGTCCTGAATGTAGATGTAACAATCATATTTACTCTAAGTGGAGTTAATACAGAGACTTGCGGAGAGGAAGAAACTGTTATATTGGAAGTATTATTCCAGATGATAAAGTCTGATGAAGCTTCGGGATATACCAGCATTTGGTATTGTCCAGCCATTAATCGAAGATTTAAAAAAGACAGCTTACAATTGATACTAGCATATAGTTACCAGAATTTAAAAACTGATATTCGATTGTTTGCGCCATTTTGTATGTGGGATATTAACCAGACGGATCCACACAAAGAAGTGTTCACAACATGTGAAGCAGGAATGACACCAAGTGATTCATTCCATGTTGGCTTAAAGGTGTTTTCGTATTTATCTAATGTTGTATCACTTATGTCTATGTTTTGGACATTACTTATATACATAATATTTAAGGACCTCCAGAAAGACTGCATAAATAACATACTCTACCTCGTAGCAGCTTTGTTTTGCGGACAGCTTTTGTTTCAAATCAGTGGTATAAGCATCATCACATCAAGTTATATTGTTTGCAAAATGGTTGGCACATTGTTGCATTTATTTTGGTTGATGTCATTTTTATGCATGTCGTGCATATCACTTGACCTTGCTTACAAAACCAACAGCAATTGGCACCGAACCAGTAGAAAATTCAAAGCCCTGCACTGTGTACTTTTTGCAATGATCTTTGTCATGATTTGTCTTATGTTAGACCTTTTCACCCCACTCGAGCTTGAGTATGGAATTGAAATAGGTATCTGCTTCTTACAAACTCCTTTCTACCAGATGATTTTGTTCGTTATCCCAGTGGCATCAATGTTATTTCTGAATACTATTTTGTTTTTCTTCGTTGTCATAAAAATCTTCAAAACCAATCTGCAAAGTCACAGAATGACAGGAACTGAAAGATACTATGTTTGCGTTTATGCTCGAATTTTATCTCTGTTTGGAATATCATGGATTACTGCTCTGCTTCCTTCATTGACAAACATAAATGAACTGCATTACGTATTTACGTTCATCAATTTATTACAAAGTCTGTTCTTCTTTGTCAGTTTTGGCTTCAATGAAACGGTACGACAAAGAATCTGGAGATGCTGGCTCAGTTTACAGAACTGAATATTAATTTAAGCAGAATGAACAAACTGCATACAACTTTGTGCAATTTTTAAATTCAGATAGAGGACAAGAAAGCAAACTATGTTTCAAATAGCCTAAACACCCAAATGATTTCCTATGTATATGGGTCATTCTTTCCCTACTAAATCATGATCAGTGTCCACGAAACTGTTAAACATTTTTCCTTTGCTTTAAAATATCGCTAGGTGGCGTGCGTTGCTTGAACGATCACTCCACCCAGCGAGAATAAGCCATTGTAATATTTAGGATGCTAGTCATGCACCAAAGTGAAAAGTTGGAAAACCAATGTGTTTGCGAAGCCAATGTGAGCTCACCTAGTTATAGATTTTACAGTGCTAAGATAACAAACCATCTTTATATATTATAAACATATTGTTGTTATAGAATGACCAATTGACTAATTATTACCACCAAATTCATGGACTTGGAAACTGATTTCGAGGACTTGGAATCTAAACTCCAAATGACAGCATGTGAATCCATGACTCTTATTGGCTGAAGGATTGCTTTGGCCAAATAGGAGTCCTGCATTCATATAACCATCATCTGGAGCTTAGCTTGCAAGTCACTGTGACTGGTTTCCAAATTAATGAATTTGGCTGTAATGGAGCCAGTTCAAATTCACAATTTGTGTCAAATTTCTTCCCTTTCAAGGGCTAGACTGGGAAACAACCCTGCAGATTTTAGTTTTGTGAGGTTTTGTGACCTCCAACCATATTTCTTACTACTTACATGATATTTACTGTTGACTTAATTATATCTATTTATGATAATTGTAAGTTAATATCCTTGAGCAATAAAATGGTTCACTGACTGATGGTGTTCAGCTTCATTTCCACATCACATCAACTGATTTTAGATATATTGAGACTCTGTTATGATTCTGAAAACAAAGATCACTGCATGTTACAGCCATTTTGCTTTGATCAAGCAGACTATTCATAAACATAATTTTTAAAGTTCACCAAATCTGTCTTCGTAATGGAACTATGAGATACAGTGGGCCACAAGAATATCCAATCACATATTGAATACAATACATAAAATAACGATGCCTTGTCCCAGTGAAATTGATATTCCAGTGTTAAATGGGCATAGTATTCACCAGATGGCACCACCTATAGAAATACATGTTTGCTGCCTCTAGCAGGTTATTCAGGAGACACTTTCAGCCAGCTTGGGAGGTTTTAAGTTTTTAAAGGTATTTATTATATTTTTAGGTTGATAACTACCATTAGTACACTTTTGTATTTTATCTATAATAATTTATTGTGCAATCTATTTAATTTTTTTTTTTTCGATTTTATTATATAAAATAATTATACATCTTTACATATTATTGTTGTGAACACCGCAGAATATTTTGTACAGATTTATCGGGGTGTTAAATCAATAAATATTATTATTATTATATTGTTAGTATTCATTATGACATGTACAGCAGATAACATGAATAATACATTTTCCTGTAGAGTTTCTTGATAATTAAACAACACTGATAACTAACGTGCAATAATTCTTCATACAATATACAACATTAATATGCAATTTAGGAGAACGGGGTGAGTGGGGGGGGGGGGGAGTCAATACCATCTTACCAACTTAACCAAGGATGGAGTTTGCTCACTTACATTATACTAAAACCTGTTGGTTCTATCTGACAAGGTCAGCATTGGAAATTCCTTGACACTTTCTTTGAGGCTATTGGCTACTGCCCTGCGCCCCTTTTTTTTTGCAGCAGTTCTTGCTATTTGACCATTATTCAGCAATGTTTCTTTGACTAAGCTAATATAGCACTTGCACGCTAAGCATATGCATAGCATCTTTCTTTGAAAGATGTTGTGATCCTGAGAAGCAAAAAGACACAGAAACATATGCTCACCCAAGTATGACAGAGCCTTGTGTGTCTCACTGTCTCAGACCTTTATCATTACATTCTAAGAATTATACACTTAACAAACCACTTTGTTGGACTCATCCTTGTTTAAGACAGATGTTGTTTTTATCAGTTAGAAGGTTGAAGTTTAACATTTCTGTCAATTCTGTTATGCTCGGTGCCATTTACAATTGGTTATTTTGTCTTAACCATCTGTAACTGTTATTGTTGTTGCATAAACCATATATATATATATATCGTCTCCATCACCTCCTCCCCCCTCCCTGTCCTCATCATGGCCTTCAAATATAACGCCTTCGTCGGCAGCACCTCCATTCGCCCTCAGATCGGCTAGGGCTTGATCCAGATCATGATGTCGAATGTTAATCAATCTATGAAGCATTCCATTATCTACAGACATCCCAAATGATGATGCAAAAGCGCACCAAACGCAGTAGTACAGGGAGGTACAGGCCAAGCAAATCTCTCTTCTGAAAATATCCCGAAAAAGTAGACACCATAAGTAAACATCGAAGTAATGCGTATATTTCAAGTAATTGACATGAATAGTAGTATATCGTTTGAAACAAAAACAGGTCTTTCATATGTATTACCAATGACATTAAACATACAGAATGACGACTATAAATCGTTCATTTCTGTCTGCCTTAAATTCTAGTCGTTCGGTTTAGGTATTCTTTTACTGGTGCATTAACAGGTTACATAGTAAACAGTCAGCCGGTCCCTAAAATTTAATGAGATATGCATTGGGGGAACATACCTAAACATCGAAGGGTGTGGTACTAGGTGGTGTGCCTCGATCCATCGTGTGCATGTTGCACCATGTCCAGTTGCAGCATTTAGCTATGAGATGTATAGGCAGGAGAAGCAATGCCATGCATTTCAGACAACACGCAATTGCAAACAGCGGTGGATCCGAGGCCCTGGCGTGACTGTTTATACGAGCATAAAGGTTCACCAAACTCACCAGTATACAGCACGTCAATATTCCACCAACAATACTGCTGATAGCAGTCCAGACAATCATGCTCGTTCCGTAACTTTGGAGGGCAGTCCTTGAGGCGATAAGAGGTTCTTCTGTAGCAGCAGTGACGGCATCCGTGACCTCTGACCTAAGTGTTTGCATAGGTGTATCCCTAGTCGAAACTAAACACCTAACCCATGGAAACAACACCAATGTCTGACTGCAGAGGTCAGTTGAAAGTCCATCAATCATCACTTTCTCAAACCCCACTGTGTCACTGAGACTCGTCAAATCGAAGTCAGCTTCTCGTGTCGTAATGGTCAACTTCAATCCAGCCCGATTATCCGTCATGAAAAATGGTGCCTCAGACACATCTTTACAGAGTACAGTCCCTGATGATGTACAGCTGCACTGACCTGTATTGCCGCAGATCCACGCTGAGCAATAGCCGAAGCTCAGCAGCAAAATGAGAGTAAATTCTCGCATATTAACTCAAAGAAAACACAGATCCCTCACAAATTTTACGACTGTTCTCTCACTGCAGCAACAGCTCATGTGACTGATCGCCCCTAAACCCCTCCCAGAGGGTGGTCCAGCTTAACCCAATTTACCCCCACCCAGCTGGGGTGTTACATAATAAAACAAAAGAGCTGTAGAGAGTCCAGCCTCCTAAGACAATAGCAGGGCTATATTAGACAGTTGAGTGTTAAGTTGTACTGCATTCTACCTCTCAATATATCAGGGGTAATTTATTTAGCAAACAGGTCAAATGTAACGCAGTAATATTGACTACATACCGTCACAAGGTCATTCTTATCAATTGCCTCTACTTTGTAATAATTGAGTTAATAAAGCCGTGGCGTATACATATATCATGCATCGTTATGAAAAATTATATTTATTATCAGAAATTTTTTAAATTGAACATTAACTAAATTTTTCTTTTTCGCTGAATGTATGTCCTGGTTGGTTTAAAAGGACTACATGTGACAAAATCAATCGCCTGAGGCAACCAATCCGATGGCCACATAGGTTGTCCGATGCTGGTCTGTCGTACAGAGGGCTTGGGGCGTGAGAGCATTGCCCTCGAGCAAATAACTTAGTATAAAAAGTATGGGTCTAAGGACTGAGTACATCACTATCCACCAGTACCAGCAACTGCTACAGTCCATGCTGTCAGGAACATTGTCATAGACATTCTACACTCATCACTTCGGTAAAAAGCAGGTAAGTCATTTTTTGTTTTCCCCTCTGTTTTTTCATGATGACTATAATTTAGTATTTTGACAGAGAACTCAACAACGCATATAAGTTTTGACAAACTGTTTTTTATTTCACCATACCCCAAATCTTTACATAACGTATACATATATTTTATTTTATTTTTTTTAGATTAATGTAGAGTGTGCGTTATATTATTATAAAAAACAAATAGTCATGTAATCAATCAGTCAATCAGTCAATCAATCAATCGGACAATCAGTCAATCATGCAGTCAGCGAGTCAGTCAGTCAGTCAGTCAGTCAGTCAGTTAGTCAATCAATCAATCATTCAGTCATTTAGTCATTCAAGCAATCAGTTTTTTTTGTTTTTTTTTATTTCACATGACACAGTATTAAGTAATGACTTTTTTCTCACCAAATATAATTTTACTAATGTATATTCAATACATTGCATCAACAGTGAGAACACAGTGAATTACATTAATGGTACATTCAGTGTGTGAGGTGTATATCATTAAAATGGTTGTTTCACACTCGGATATATATATGTATATATCAATAAGCATATACTGCAATTCAATCATTCAATCAACAGGTTTGTTATTTCACATTGCTCGACCATTAGGTGCCTCATACAGCATTAGGCAAGGTACCGTATCAGTAATCAGGTATTGAGAATACAGCGAATTAACTTAATGGTACATTCATTAGATGTAGTGTATAACGTATAGCATTAAGCGATGTCTTTCGGATACAGATATATTAATAAGCATACACCCTAGACATAGTGATACAATGACATGACATGACCTGACTCATGGTACAGTAGAACTTGATTTAACGGGGTACTCATTAGACATAGCGTATAGACTTAAACAGTGCCTTTTCAAATCAGTTATTTCACTCAGTATGTTTAAAACATGCGAAGGGCTATATTTCCTGCTTCTATAATAGGCATATACCAATACGTAGTAACCACAATGAGTACTAGATAAATACTCCGAATATGTTGCACAATGTTTAAATTTCATTATAAAAGCTGTCATTTCCATGTTGTAGGTGCACACTCCCAGAGAATCGAATACTTCGATAAGACTGCAGTCGTCATTCGTCAATCGCGCCGGACCCCTGCTATCGTAATCACCATCGTAATCACCATCGTAAGCACCATGAACAGTCAGGATCATCCAATGACCCACCTCGCCGCGTAAGTACGAGTTTTCATTACAATTCACTATGTAACAACGCTCACTCTTGTCAGCTCGTACATACCTCAGAGCGTTTGAGGGCATAATGGCCATGACGTAAGAAGAAGTAATATCATCATTCCAGAGTATTTCATACATCTGATTAGTATTCATGTTAAATAGATATTACGTGCGTAATCGATCTCAAATAACCCGGGGTAGGAAACTTTTGTGAGCATAACAGCTGATTCTTTTAGAGGCGATTTGAAACGTAGTTCTATTCGGACACACCCCTCCCTCGTCACAGGGTAGAATTCTTCGTGATTTTGAGGTGCCAGGTCAATGACAAACAAGGTGTAACCGCCTCTGTATTCCTCACGGGTTATTCTCGCTTGACTCGAACAATTTGACTTCCCTTTGTAGAGCTCGGAGTAGCACTGCAGGTACTTATCTTCGGAGAAGTTTAAACTCAGAGGTCCTCCTGGAGTAGGCATCCCCGATAGACTGATGTTAATGAAAGTGATATCGTAGTGTTGGAAATTGTAGGGGTTCCTAGTTAGGCTGCCACTCATAGATTCACCAGCTACAAAGCCTAGGACAATTTTACTAGGTACACGTCCATTGAATGCATCTTCTATGTAATAGGAAGAAGTGTCTTTGGCTAGGTTGAACTTTCGGAGCTCTTCTTTGGTGTAGAAATATTTCGCCTTCGAAATCTCCTTCAACATAACGTCCTGATGACCGAGTAAAATAAGTCCAGATGGAGTCACGTGTTTCAGAATCAATGTAATGTCGATAATCTCCAACTTGTAATCAGTCTTTTCTTTATAAGCACTCTGTAGTCTGAACCGGCTCGATGTGGGTGTGAGATTCAAGTCAATAGTCACACCATTTAATAGATATTTGTTCATCTTGAAGACATCGACGTCGATTTTACTCAAAAGCTCAACAGGTTGACTTCCACTCATGAATGAGGCTCTCTTTTTAAGCCCTCTATTACCCCCAAATACGAGGCTGACGTCATCCATGACCTTGGCTGTGTCCTTGTGAAACATTGAGCTTTCTAACTCGGAGTCATTCAGCTCATTCTCGAGTAAGAGGGTATTCATGAGAGCTTTGTAGCTGTAACCAGTCTGCCCTCCTGTTACCACTCTATCATTAAGGCGTACTTCCACCTGATCCCAGAGTGCCTGAGCAAGGTTATTAACAGGCCCTACACTCCATGCCCCCTCGTCTTCCGACCATTCGAAGCACCACTGGTTTTGGAAGTACCACTGGTGGCAGCACCAGGAGAAGAGTACCTATCCGCCGGTGGAGCTCCTGCACCACGTGGGGGCACTCGTGATCCATCGCTCCGAACTATTCTCACTCTGGTAGCTAGGTAGACATTTGATAGGTCAATATAAGCCGTACCCACACCTGGTACATGGAATTTCACGTCTCCCTCAGAGGAAAATTGATTGACAGGCTTATGAGATAGGTATTTCACATCGGTAACACCTAGGTTACTAGCCGGAACGCTGAACAAATTTAATGTGTCCTCATAAGCTAGGTCTGCCGATTCTAGAACTTTTTCACCGCTTGCCATGTTTTGTGAATATGTCGCCGATCCTAGTAATTTTCTTGTTGACAGTGACGCTCTCTCCAGGGGTCTTACGTTTTATGCGCTGTGTCCTCGACTTAGGGTGATGCTTGACTGAGGCCCCAAGATCTCTACTCGTGCTTTTATCACTTTTCGATGTCAACTCCGCCTTGGCCATCTCATTAGACTGCTCTATGGGGGACACTACTGTTAAAGGGAAATTTCCATGAGCACTGCCTCCTTCGGTCTTACCTCTTTTGATAACGACTGCCTTAGGCCTACTCGTCCATAGACTAGTGCGTCCAGCAGTTTTCTGAAAATGTTCTATCCACGGTTCAGCCTTCATGGCTGTTAGTGATTTGTATCTCTCTTCCATATCAACTCCAGAGTGCAATGGGCCTGCCTCTTCGAATCTCCACTAAGTTCACTCAATAATTTGCCTTGAGTATCTCTGAGTTCGAAGGAAAGGTGATGCACGTCCGCCACTCTCACTGGAACATAGAGTACTGGTTGCATTCGGGCAAAACCATGTCTTTTTATCTCTCCAATCGGTATTGAGCGTAGAACAGGACTGTAGGTATCACCCACGACTGAGCTTTCCAACTGACCGCATGTCACGTACATGACATCCCATTTGGACCATGCGCTATTTGATATGGGGACTGTAATGTCAATCAGCCCCATAAACCACTGCCCTTGCAGCAGAGCATTTTTTGGCGCTGTAAAAGACTCAGGCATTTGTACAGTGAAATGCCCGGGGGTGTTCTCCGGATTGATCCCCTGAGTCTGGTTGCAAGACACGTAAATAAACATTTTTTTTTTTTTTTTTACTGTCTAAGTCTTCTTCTTCTTCCTCTTCCTTTTCCCCAGAGTTTTGATGCTGTCACTGAGTAGCCACTGATTGTATTTACTAGGCCAAGATTGATATTTCACCAGGCTCTCTCACAAACCATCTGCCCTCACTCGTGTTTTGATCACCTTTTCTATGTTGAAGAATGCGTCTGGGTCAAACCTTACAGGTGTCAACTCATTCGAATAGAAAGGTCCAGCAACCGTCTCACCGCCATAATCCCTGAGGTAATAAACTGCTATACCATCAGAAAATTTTCTCGCTCTCACTGTAAAGACTTCGCCAGAAAACTGTTCGTCGTATGAGCGAGAAAAATTCTTTTGAATGAACTGTGCGATTGTATGCCGACACTATATCTTGAAACACTTCGGTGTAAGCATAGCTGTTACTACGCTGGAAGAACTGGAACAGCCTCTTCTTCAGCCCCTTGATCATTACCTCAGCATAGTTAGCCTTGGTTTCAGTGTTTGTGTAAACCAATTTCACACCCTTCTCGCGCATTAACGAGGTAAGTTGAGCATTGGTAAATTCCGTCCCTCTATCGCTTCTGATGAATCGGGTATCGCGAGTTGCGGGCGCATCTCTCCAGCTACAGCCTCTACAACAGTCTCAGCATCTGTCTCAGTCTCTGACTCAGTCTCCAGACTGTCAAATATTTTCTTGAAGCCCTGGCTAACATGTTTTCCGCCTTTGCTCTTGACCGGTTCAGCCCTACAGTATCTCGAGAAGACATCAATAGTGACCAGAATGTAAGCAAATCCGTCATTAGCTCTCTTGAATCTCTCGCCATTGAGTACGAGTAGATCGCAGTCCCAGAGGTGATCCATACTGTGTGCGATGACTCTTCGATACCGTCTAGGTTTCTGCCTTGCCTCCTTATGCAGTGTGATAATGTCTTGTGACTTTGCCCAGTCATTGATCCTGTTTAAACTTATATTGTATCGCCCTTCGTTTTTAATGACAGAGTGTAATTTGTGGGGGCTCGTGAAACTACCAGGAGAACTGGGGTCGTAAAATCGCCTGGTTAAATAAGCATCTATATCACGGGGTAGTGGCATTATGAGGCCTTGACATTTAGCCAGAGAACCTTCTTCTTCTTCTTCTTCTTCCTCTTCCCTACCGGATCCTTCTCTTCTAACCTCTCCTCCTCCTCCTCCTCCTCCTCCTCCTCCTCCTCCTCCTGATTCTTTTTTCTCTTATTCGTATTCGAATTCGAATTCGATGACTCTGAAACACTGCTCTGGCGACGGCGACGATGATGACCCTCACTCTTGCTCTCTCTCTCACTCTCTGTCTCTCTCGCTCTCAAACTCTCTCTCACTCTCACTCTTGCATGAGCTCTCACCGCAACTCTCCCTCTCTTATTTTTATTCTTGTTATTATTCTTATCGTTCTTATGGCTCTCTTCAGTTTCGGGTTCGGCTTCAGTTTCGACTTCATTCGCTTTTACCTCTTCTTCCGCTTCCACTTCTTCTTCTTCTTTTTCTTCTCTCTCTCTAGAGTAACGATTTTTCATGTACTGTAATATCCGCCTCAATTTGACGTTAGACACCAACTTCAGGGGTATATCTCGTTCTAGCATGAGAGAGTACAGCTTACGGTGACGTGATGGTACGGGGTACTCACTAGATTGAGTGTGAAGTAACAACTCCGAGTAATCTTCATCACTATTACTGTTGCTGTCACTGTCGCAATCGTCATGTTCATAGTCACAGCCATCGTCGTCATCATCGTCATCGCTATCGCCTCGCGCATAACCAGTCTCTTTATCTCCCCTGAGTAGGTACAATATGGCTCGTGCCTTATCCTCGTGAGATTTAGAAGTCAGACGCGCATCCACCTTTCTCAATATTGACTCGTTGCGTTCGCCGCGCACACCGCTAGACGAATGGTCGTGTAGCGAGCCGTCAGGGGATTTCGTCGAGTCGACATCTCTACTATTTCGAGTTTTAGAAAACTTCGATGGCTCCTCGATTGCGGATGTATTTCCGTTGCTAGCGGGCCCCCCACAGTCTTCAGTGAGAGTACCTCCCCAAATTGCAGGCGGCTTAAAAGCACGCGTAATGTCTGAGTCTCGGAGGGAGGGCAACGGGCCTGCTCCGATGCCCCTGGCATCGGTAGCGGCCCGTTGTCCTGGCTCACATGACGACTTCTTTCTATTGACCTCTACCATACTTTCGTATTTTTCCTGAGGTATCACGTAGACTTTCTTGTTAAATTTCATCGTCAAAGCCGTCATAGCTCAACAGTAATTTCTTCAAATGCGGTAAGCAGCGTTCCAAAAATTCTACAATCGTCTTGTAGTGCCTCACGTAAACTTGCTTCAACTGACGTCTGCCCGACGCGTCGACCCTAATGGTTGTTCCGTGATGAGAGCGAGGATCATGGGTTGCCCCATTTCCAGAATCCGAACCAGAACCGATGCCTCTGACTATACGCGAAACTTTCCTAAGCACTCGCTTGCTTCGACTTAACTCGCTCAACGTGCTGTGTGGTAACTCGAGATTACTTTCCAGTGTATTTAAGACCACCTCGGCCACACAGAGCACATGTTCTCTAGTGGCCTCGGCCAATAGCGTTCTGCTCAGGTGAGACGTCATCCTGTACGTGTTTATTAAGAGCTCCAGAAACCCAATGCAGGTCTTCACTCTCTTCGACATTATTTACGAGTGTATAACGCGAGAGTGTCTCCGGGTAGAATAGACGTACTTAGACGTATGTCCTCGTCACCAGAACTGGTCAAGTTGTTTACAACCAAGTATCCCCGAGGTCTCAGAGTGGCGTCCTCATACGCTTCGACTAGTCTCTTGGGAGTGCCAGGGAACATCTGACGCGATAGGAAGTGTATCTGCTGTAAGTCTCTACATGTCTTCATCAATATAAGATAGCTAGTGTTTAGACTGATGGTACGAGAGTAACGCGACTGGTGGTAGACATTTTGAGATATCATAATAACAGAGATACGGCTATGGTGAACGTCTCGAGTGAAAAGAGAACACATTTCGCTTGACTTACATATCTCATCCATGAGATCATCCAAGACTAGCAGACTGTGTCCCTCTTCGGACGTACTCTTCAGTTCCTCTATCATCTCGAGTGTAGGTAAACCGTGATGGGTACTTAGATTAGTAACTTCTGCTTCCAGCTCGTCAAATATTTTCTGATGTACTCCATAAGCGTAAAGTATTCTTTCCGGGGGTATGGTATACATCAGCCCAGCTTTCCTCAATACGGCTAGAGTCAGAACCGTTTTACCCGACATTGACGGGCCCGCAATAACTGTTGAGGAGGGCGATTCGAACTTGAATATTGCTTCCCTCTAGCTCTCGCTCTCGCTCTCACTCACTCTCTTCTCCATGATGAATGACAATTTTTTTTCTTTCTTTGCAGTTTGGCTGATCAGGTCGTGAAAGACCTACAAGATTTGGCAAGAAGAGCAGACGCAGCCTCAGACGCAGACGCAGGCTCTGGCTCGGGCTTAGGTGCAGGAACAAGTGGGGGAGTGGGAGTAGGAGTAGGAGCAATTGTTGGAGGAAGTGCAGGTGCATGCAGGAGTGTAAGCGCTGCCACCGAGACCAACGACCACGTCGACACCGGGGAGGAGGAAATGGAAACTGAGGAAATGGAGGACACTTCAGCTGCTTTATGTTCAGTAGCAGTCACAATTCTGACTCAATCTCATGTACAAGCACCAGCCCCAGCTCCAGCTCCAGCTCCAGCTTCAGCTCTAACCGCCGCTCCAGTTCCAGTTCCAGCTCCAGTTCCAGCTCCGGCTCCAACTCTGTCTCCAGCTCTGACTCAGGCTCCAGCTCCAGCTCCAGCAGTTCCAGTTCCAGCGCCAGAGCAGCAGTGTGATCATGAAGGAACGAGGACTAGGGCGAGGACTCGTGTCCAAACACGTGCGTCCAAGCTGAGTCGTGGCCAAACTCGAGGTCCTACACCTGTACACCCCACCAAAGACACGACGCATGGCATAAGCTCATGTCTAAGCTCAGACTCATGTCAGGGGCCAGTCCTGAACCAAACCTCTGAATCAGTCAGTGACACGGTGAAACGGCCTGTTCTAAGGATGAGTGCCAAGGCAAACGCAAACGTAAATGCCAAGGCAAAGGCGAAGGCGAAGCCGACACAGACCTCAGCCCTCTCAACTGGAGCTCGCCCTGAAAGAAAGGCCGCCAGTAATACCGCTCTTAAAACAACAAGTTCAGCCTCAGGTGCGCACTCGTAGCTCAGCAATGTACCAAGCGAAAAATAAAAAACGCACTATTTGGTTGATGACCACCTCAGGGCAAATGATGTATGGCCTGTGTAAAAAATAAGTATAAATGCAGTCAGTAATGATACAACGGTGCGAGTATATTTTAACGTGTTGTGGGCGAAGCGTTGATCTTTATCACAATGCCGGTTGTCATAATGTACCTTTTAATGACAAGGGGTCATTCATTTGTGGTGGCAAACGATTGGTATTGACTTGTTCGACTAACGAGTAATGAGTAATTAGTACGTATCAGGCCTAGAGGGCTATGTGTCTTGTACAAAGGACAAATGACAAGCAATGAGTCATTAACCGCTGGACTAGGCGATGCATATGAACAATAACTATCATGTCATACTCAACTGTACAGTTACAACAAATAAAAAAATAAATAAAAAAACCCACTATGTGAATGCGCATTATACAGAGTTAAAGTTACATTCTCACTGATTAGTATGTAAGAAGCATCGACATCGAAATGCTGAAGCACTAGAAAGACTTCAGAATTTACTAAATGCAACTCAAATTTACTGAGAGCAATGCAACTCAAATTTACTGACTGTAATGCACGGTTCAATAGATTAGTCCAACAAAAGAAATCAATACTATGTTTTTTACATGAGTAGTTACGCAATTCAATGGATGAACAAAAGAAATTCACTTGGCATTTTTCAGAGAAAATATACCTAGAATTAAACAGTAATACATACAAACACACTCAGCGTAAATACATACTAATATTTTTGTTCTGAGTGTTAATAAAGTGAAATTTATTTTTATCATTTAACTTCACATCGTACACGACATAACATAAAAGCTACACTAGTAAAGCAGACCATTAGTCAATAAGTTATTCTAATTAACTCAAGGCTGTCAACATGAAGAGAAGCCCCTGGGGTATGACGTTACAATAACGTTTGATCACGGATGACGCACGCCCCGAGGGGTAATTGGTTGAGAGCTTGGACAGCCATAGCTGGATATGATATCAGCCATAGCTGGATATGATATCATATCCAGCTGTGATATCATCATCGGGGCACTAAAGTAGTCAGATTCTATCAACTTAAGGGCAACTGATGCTCCCTAATATATATATATATATATATATATATATATATATATATATATATATATATATATATATATATATATATATGGTTTATGCAACAACAATAACAGTTACAGATGGTTAAGAAAAAATAACCAATTGTAAATGGCACCGAGCATAACAGAATTGACAGAAATGTTAAACTTCAACCTTCTAACTGATAAAAACAACATCTGTCTTAAACAAGGATGAGTCTAACAAAGTGGTTTGTTAAGTGTATAATTCTTAGAATGTAATGATAAAGGTCTGAGACAGTGAGACACACAAGGCTCTGTCATACTTGGGTGAGCATATGTTTCTGTGTCTTTTTGCTTCTCAGGATCACAACATCTTTCAAAGAAAGATGCTATGCATATGCTTAGCGTGCAAGTGCTATATTAGCTTAGTCAAAAGTAGTATAGGCTTCACCATGCAGACTAACGCATACAGCAGGTGGCGCTACTGTTGTACTGTGAGGTGCTGCCACCACACATCAGCCAGTTATGTGAGGTGCTGCCACCATGCTGTGTATATACGCATTATATATGTATTTATCAAAGTTATATGTGTACACATGTGTAATCAAGGGATCCTAATTAATATATGATTAATTAGTTGCAGATATTTTACAGGTTTTTTAATAATAAAAAGTTTTTCAGAGGTGTAAGCATATGCAAGACTAATTATTGATGTTAATTAAAAACATTAATTATTATCATAATGTCTTAATGAAAGATTTTGATGAAGATTTGATTGGCCATAATTTGTACAATGATACACAATTATATGCATTGTAGTGTTCACTGATATATATTTAAACCCTTCATATAACATCATGGTGTTGCACAATTTGGTACATCTAATGTTATTATCACAGAGTGAGGGGGCTGGAAATAGATAGAATTTCTTTCATTTGCAGATGGCCATGTTTTTTAAGGTAATAAAAGAAGTGCTATTTAATTGTAGCTTTTCTAGACATTGTATTCTTAACAATATAAACCGCACAGTAAGCCTTAATGTGTTTATATGTAAAATCACATGTTAAGAGTTGTGTTACAATTGTACACAGTTGCAACTTTAGTTGTATCAGTGAGAGGACGCCACCAGTTCTAAATGGGTTAAAATTTTAACTGGGGCAGCATGTGTAGTTTTTCTGAGTGAGTAGCATAATACACATGTTAAAACTTCACGGCTAACCATGGCGCACAGTCGACAACATTGTCCAACACAGTCTGACAGTTTCTTCAGTGATGAAGTGTGGGAAAACAGTGATATAACTATAACAACGGAGCTCCAGAAAGAAAATCCTGACACCTGTGTAATTCTAGAAGAATTGAAGGAACTCATAGGTGAGACTGTGGATTTCCAGAGATTTTTGGCAAGCCGTGATCCACCACAACTACCACCTTTATCAGAAGATGCTAAGACATGCGTGTGCAAGCGAGAAATCACACCTGAAAGACAAACATACTTGCCTTCAATGTCTGGAGCCTTGCCTTCAATGTATGGAGCCGATACGTTCTTGACAGTTTCAATGAATCTGCAAGCTTTTCCTGAAGATCCAGACCTGTGCTTTCCGTGTAACCTTCTTGTTAAATACTGTGACGGTGTTCTTGTACATAGACCAGAACAAGAGAGCAAAGAACGATTTTGTGTTTCACTGTACAATGTATCAATGTGACATTATATTTCTTTGTAATGGTCAGTTTTATACTGTACCCTTTTTGATAATAATAAAAGAAATAAAACACAAAAAAAAAAAAGCGTGAGGACAACTCATGTTGGGGCTTCTAAACAATGACTAATCAACTGAGCAAGCGTGCTACATGGTGTCACGTGGCAGTACCAGAGTTCAAACATGCCAGCATCATGAGGTTTTGTTTCAAAAGCATCAAAGGTTAAGGACTGTTCGACCCCATACCTACAATCAACTGTTAAGCACTGTATTGTGTTTGGTTAAAATAAAAGAAGGCTTGTAGACAGCACGTGCTGAGAGCGTTCATACAATGAGCAACCAAATGAGCACACGTATAACTTTGTGTTATGTTGTGACACTAGTGCTCAAACACAATAGCATCATGAGGTGTTGTGTTTCAAAATCACCAAAGGTCAAAAAACGTTTCTTTCCCCCTCAAAAATCAAATGATGATAGCGGGAACCTCAAAAATGTACACATTCTATTGGTAATAAATTAAAACAAGGACCCCCCTTTTTCGAGGACTTACCATTGGCCATTGAGTTTTGGCGCGGTTTTCTATCTACACCCAAAAAACAACCACTTTTTCGCATGTGGCAAAGATGGCTGAACCTCCTGGTAAGAAAAGGAGGAATGTTTCAACCAGTAGCGATGATGATCAAAATGACAGGAAGCCATACGTTATCGAAAGAATTAATGAGAGAAGAGCCAGACGTTATGATGTCGAAGAAATTACGTTTAGGGCAAAATTTGATGAGAACCTTCAAGGTCAAAAATTGCTGGATGTTACAGACGACCTACACAATATGTTTGAAGACATTCTGGAGAATGTGAATGCTAATCATGTCAACAGTAACGACAGAACAAGACTCTCCATTAGACATGCTGGTCTTGATAGGGAGATTTTCATACACTGTCAACCCCAGCACAATATAACTGCCGACGTCATCATGCAAAATATATATATATATATATATATATATGTTTTTTGAGCGATATTACAAGATCATGCTTCTATTGTTCTATTTCATTGTGTTTTCTTGTTAAATTTAGAGTGGGTGCCGTTTTGCAGTCAAACCAAAGTCTGAACATAGATGAGTCTTTCATGGTGGATGTGGGTATAATGCATGATGCAGAGGCTGGGGGCGGTGGCGATGGTTCAGCGCGCCGAAAAGCCATTACCAATACAGACACCACTTCGGAAGATTGCTCAATTAAGAAAAAAAGATCAATGGTTTTCATACCCGATGTTGAAGGTGAATATCTGTGTGCAGGCAGGGCTATAGTAACATGTATGGCCAAACTGAAAAACATGAACAAAAAAGAGTACAACATGATTATTAGTCATAGAAATGTCCACAGTGCCAATCCTAAGTCTCAAAGAATGAGGGCTATTAGATTGTACCTAGATACAGGAATGTCAATGCGTAGGGCTGTACCTGTTACAGAACTCAGTAGATTTGAAAAAAAACTAGGTATACAAATTGTTGTCATTTCTGGGGACATGGGTAACACTGTGATTTACAAAGGCTTCAAGGTCATGAAAGACAAGATATTTCTTTATTTGAAAGACCAACATTACCATAGTATTGTCAACATCAATGGTTTTTATGTCAACAAGAAGTTGTGTCAGCAGTGTCTCACAACATATGCCAGGAAAGTTAAACACTCGTGTAGATTTATGTGCAAAACTTGCGGGGAACAAGTGTGTATGTTTGGTGAGGACTCTTTAGCCTGCCCAGACTGTAACATGGTGTGCCGCAACGCCAAGTGCTATCTTTTACACAAGGAGGCCAGGGAGTACAAAATTGGTGCAAAGAAAGGCGAAGAACGCCTATCACTTTGTGACACTTTTCACAGATGCAAAAAGTGCACAAAAATTATCGATAAGACAAAGAGAGACTTTAAATCTCATATCTGTGGCGAGTGGTTCTGCAGATGCTGTGGTGAATATGTGGTTAACGACCATCTGTGTTACTACAGAATTAAGAAACCTAAGATCACGTCGGGAAGGTTCCTTTATTATGATTTTGAAACCTGTCAAGATACAGTCATACAATGTGAAAATGGTTACACTTGCAAATCTCTTCCTAACTGTCCTGACTGTCACCCAAATCAACTGTGTGCAAAGTGTCGAAAATGTGTCAACTGTAAAAGGAGTTATTGCGGTTTACAGAGACATTTGCCTAACTACCTTGTCTGCCAGTCAGCATGTGACACATGTCAAGATGACCCTTTCAAACACGATTCGCTCTGTGAGAACTGCGGTGACAGGTGTTCAAAGTGTGGAACACGTGACAAAGACAGTTTCACCAAACCATTGTGCACCAATGGTTTGTGTGGCATGCGCGAACGTGTGTTTAAAGGTATGGACACATGCCGTGATTTCTGTCAATGGCTGATTACACCCCAGCACAAAGGTATGGTTGTAATTGCACACAACTCAAAAGCTTTTGACAACCATTTCATTCTCAACCACTGCGTTGAAAATGGTATATTTCCAGATGTTACTTACACCGGTTCAAAAATTATGACCATGACCATAGGCGAGGGTGTAGACCTCCGATTTATTGACAGTTTAAACTTCTTACCCATGGCCCTAAAAAAGTTGCCACAGGCTCTCAATCTCGGCCAAGAGTTAATGAAAGGGCAGTTTCCACATTTCCTTAACACAAAGGACAACTGGAACCTTGTGTCAGCCACACACCCGGCACCGCATTTGTACGGGGCAGACCACATGAGTGTTAAAGATCGAGCAGATTTCATGGCTTGGCATAGTGGTGTAAAGACTAAAGAGTTCGATTTCCAGAAGGAAATTTTAGCCTATACATGTTCAGATGTATCCATCCTGAGGGAAGCGTGCGTAAAATTTCGTAATCTGATCAGAAAAATTACAACACTTGAAGGGTCAGCAGTGCAAGGCATTGACCCCTTTGCGCACGCCACAATTGCATCCAGTGCCATGCAGATCATTAGACAGCTGATGCTGTACGAGGAGCACGATGTTGAACTAGTTGATGGTCGCAAAGGTCGAGGTGTTCTGAAAAGGGGCAGTTGGGTTTTTGAGGGTGAACCCGTTGACACAGTAATGATAGCTGAGACAAAATTTGTCAAGTCACCCATACCACAGATACCAGCAAGGGGTTATGGGCGACATACCAATGACAGCAATAAAGCCATAGTGTGGTTGGAATGGGTGGCTCATAAAAACCAGCGGAAGATCAAACATTCCAGAAATGGTGGTGAACACCGTATCCCCGGCACACGTTTTAGTGTGGACGGTTTTCATGAGGAGTCACAAAAGGTGTATGAATTTTTTGGTTGCCGTTTTCACGGGCACCACTGTATGAAAGACCGACAGAAGATCTATGACCCCCGGACAAACTCCAGTTTAGAAAGCGTGTATCAGAGAACAATGCTGAGACTTCAGCAGATCCGTAGCATGGGCTACAGCACTGTGGTTATGTGGGAATGTGAATTTGACGCCATGCTAAAATCAAACAGCGAGCTACAGGCGTTTGCCTCAAAATGTGACACTGTCACGCCTCTGAAAATCCGCGATTCGTTCTTTGGAGGACGCGTGTCACCAGTGAAGCTTTTCTATGAGGCTCTGGAAGATGAAAAGATCCGTTATCTAGACGTGACCTCGTTATACCCCTTTATAACGCTTTCTGGGCGTTACCCAACCAATCATTGTGATATTATAACAAATCATGATGATTTTGACTACACCCTCGAGAGTTACTACGGCCTAGTGAAACTCAAGGTTCTCCCACCCCGCAAACTGTACATTCCAGTTCTACCCGTCCGTTGCGGTGGCAAGCTTAAGTTCCCCCTGTGTTCAAAATGTTCACGGACGGAGACATCGCGACCCTGCAAGTGTTCAGATGCGGACAGATCTATAACTGGCACATGGACCACTGAAGAGGTCAAGGCCGCAGTGCAGGCGGGTTACAAGGTTGTTAAAATTTATGAAGTGTATCACTTCTCGGAGACCAGCATGGACGATGGTTGCCCTGGCAACATTTTTGAAGAATACGTAAAAATGTTCCTGAAGGTTAAGCAGGAGGCGTCAGGCTACCCCAACTGGGTCGTTTCAGAGGATGATAAAGACAGATACCTTGAAAATTACAGAGAAAAACAGGGTATTTCTCTGGAAAAGGACAATGTCCAATACAATGCTTCTCTGAGACTTATTTCTAAACTGTATGCAAATTCTGCGTGGGGAAAGTTTGTACAGAGATCCAACATGGGGCAGACAATGTATGTCAAAAGCTGCGCTGATCTTGCAAAAGTGCGCAATGACCCCACAAAGAGCGTTACAAATTTTCACATCATTACAGATGAATACATAGTGTTAGAATTCAAAAACGCTGACACGTTTGAGGAAGAGAGCACTTTCACCAATGAAATAATTGGCACATTCACCACATCTCTAGCACGACTGCACCTGTTGAAAATTTTGCAAAAAACGGGTGAAGACACCTTGTACTTCGACACCGATAGTGTAATTTTTAGAGAGAAGAACAATCACGAAACTCTCCATGTGGGGGACCTTTTAGGTGAACTGACAGACGAACTGCCAAGAGGTCAGTACATCAAAACATTCCTGTCTTCAGGCCCCAAGAGTTACTGTTACAAACAGAACGATGACACGTGCGTTACCAAAATCAAAGGTATAACTTTGAACCATACCAATAACATGATAATTGACTTTGATGTGATGAAAGACATTGTCATAGGTCGTCAACAAATTGTCAAACTCCCTGTAGCCAGTCAGATCTCAAGGGTTAAACATATGGGGATAATATACAACAGACCCCAGTCCAAAATATTTAGAAAGGTCTTCACTAAACGTGTTGTTATACAGGGCACTTTTGACACTGTCCCTTATGGATATTAACATAGGCCTAACCGACCACCTATTTTTCTATACATTTTTGGTTTTTTTTTTGCAAACGTTTTTGTAAATTTTCTGGAAAATACAATAATTTCTTATTAACGTGAACCAGACAGAAAATGTTTTTAAAGCACTCTAGTATCAATAGTTAAGTGCGTGGCCAACTTATATCCGTGTTAGACATCCTCACTGGAGCTTATCGTGTTACAAAAATCAGGAAAAATGTATCCAATGTGGTCTTATCGTTTTAAGTTCCCTAGGCCAACAAGAGATTGACTGCCCTGATCTGTTAGGCACCAGTATAGCACACCCTCAGTGATTTTCATCAGATCAGACGTCTAGCAAATTTCAGGATATTTTAACATATTTCTAGCAAAACACGCACGTTAAAATGTCGATCGTTTTAATAGCATTTATCTGCACGCTTGCCTGCGCACATGGTTACACCTTTACATGCGGTGCTTACAAACTCAGGGAACAGTACAATCTATGCTCATGCTATTATGATGCTACAATCAAGAAAGTGAGAGCTAACTGTACAATGACGTCGACACTGCAAGAAATCCCCTCATTTTCATCGACATTGACAAAAATGCTGGTTTCAATAGACATGGGAGGAACGGCTTTTTGTCAATCAGTGTCACACATAGAGCATCAAGAAGCTGTGGTCATCTTGTGCAACAGGACGGCTGGTAAGTGTCTTAAGTTTTCTTGCTAACAGTGTGTGTTGTTTTTATTTTTAGTAGAAAAATATTTCATGCAACATTTCTTTTTTTTATATAACTAAGGAAGGGGCCAACAGACCCATCACCCCCAACAGCCAGAGGAAGCACGTCAAACAACCATCAACAGCCCAAGAAGTGTTTCCCCGTCTGACAGCTATAAAGAGACGTCAACACAAGGCATTGAAAGACCCCGAGAGGGCACCCCTGCAACCACATCACTGTCACCACCTCATGGGACTTCACCGTTTACAGACAGGTCTGACATCCGTGAAGAGACCTCAACACAAGGTGTTGAAAGACCCCAAGAGGGCCCCCCTGCAACCACGTCACTGTCAACACCTCTAGAGGCCTCTACATTTACAACAAGGTCAAGGACGTCTGTAATACTCGCCACACTTCTAGCGTCCACACAAACAGTGCACAACTTCGCCAGTATACAATCAACCACTGAGAGAACACCCACTAATGCTGGCCCCAACATCAGCAACACCAAAAACAATTCAGTTAGTTTCAAACCAAACATGGCCCCCTTGATAACAGCCACAGACAAAAGATCAACCACCACGTGGTTTACTATAACAATGTCACCGGATACTTGTCTACTGACATTAATCATTATGTATGGTGTTGTAAAGGTATGTGTGTACTGTAATTTATATAAAAACATATTTTCAGTTTTTTGGTTTTTAAAAAAAAAACAAAACTGTCACTGTATAAAAAATACTATGATGTTTACGCTTTTTGCAGTTGTGTATCAGGATTGGTCAGAAAAAGTGTAAAAATATGTGTGTTCAACAGGAGGGAGGCAGGGCAATTTACAGGCCCAGCACACCTGAACCCTACAGATATTTTGGTGCAGCGGGGCGAGCCTCAAACACTGACGGTGATGATGGCGAGGTGCTCCTAACAACTTTTAGGTAAGACCAAAAAAAATAATTTGTAATTTTGTTAGCTATGGTAAGAAGCTATAATTTTCATTACAGGCGTTGTTTTACCCTCCCCTAGCAGTGGCTCATATGTACAGCACATTTTGGGTTTTAATTCATTTATATAACAAGAGTGTAAAATATTGTGAACATATGTGCGACAATCAGAACTCTTACGGTAAACATTTTTTTATTTTTGTATAAGAAATCTTCATTACTATAGCCAACAATATTTTGTATTCCAAAATTTAGAATCTAAAGAACTTTTTATGCCACAACTTTTGCGTCTGAACTATCAGAACATTTACGGTAATTGATTTCCCCCCAATGCGTAGTATTAAAAAAATTTTTTACTATAAGAAATCACCGCTACTAACACCGACAAAGCGCTGTATTCCAAAATTGTGCGGCAATCAGAACTCTTACGGTAAAAAAAAAATAAAAAATAAATAAATAAAAAATCTTCATTACTATAGCCAACATTTTTTTTTTATTCCAAAAATTGCGAATTTAAACAGGCTCCTATATCGCCGCTTTTACGCGTCTGAATTATCAGAACATTTACTGTAATTGCGATTTTTTAAACTAATGCGTACTTAGCGTATTTGTTGAATTGACCTAATTAGCCAGGTGTTTCAGCGCAAATATTGTCCGCGTATTTGTAAAGAATCAGGTGCAAGCTTTTGTTTAAGAACTGACCTAATTAGCCAGATGTTTCAGAGCAAATATTGTTGATTAAAATTAGTTCTTTCCAGTCGTATTAATCACATGCTTTTTGTCATTTCTTACAGAGAGACAAGAGCATGAGGAAGGTTTTTTTAGATGCCATTTTTTTAACATATTTTTTTTCAGGGCTGATACCGTTGACGACGAACACTGCGCCAGACCCTAGGACTTATGGATATGAATATGACTGCGGACAGGCTGATACAGGACGACGCGTGTGCGCCTGCTACTACATCGACGGAGGGCGTGAAATCTTCGCCGACTGTAGCGGTAGGGCCATGCTAAGGTACATACCGGAATTCACGGCAATAGAAATGGACCGCTTATCTACAATAGCTATGACTTCTACGCCCTACTGTGCTGACAGACCGCTGATCCGACGACAAATGCTCCATGACGTACGCATCCTCTGCGACCCTGGGGTGGAGGAGGCACCAACTACACGACCACCCGAACTGTCCAGGCTTTCTAGGCCCCCCTCAGGATTGTTTTTTGAAGACAGTGACAGCGTTGAGGATGGCAACGCTCTGGGCATCGCGGGCCTTTCCATCGGCGTGATTGCCCTTGTAGCTGTCATTGCCACGTGCACCACGCTTCTTGTGTTCTTCAGACGTGTAAGTTCCTAAATTTTTGCATTTTCGACTTGTGCCGGTCCTGAATTAATCTACCCCAAAAATGTTATTTTAATTGTGCTAGAACCTAAAACTTGTGAAATATGTGATAAAAGTTAATTCTAATGGTCTCCAAAAATATGTGCATAAAACATTTTTGAGGTCGTTATACTGTGCTATACTGTACTAAACACATTATTTTATGTCATTATTAGTTTTTCATAATCCTAATGGGTTTAATTATTTTGGAAAAAAGTACAGTAAAACCCCCAAAAATGTTATTTTAATTGTGCTAGAACTTAAAACTTTGTGAAAATATTTTGATAAAAGTTAATTTTAAAGGCCTCGAAATATGTGCATAAAAAATTTTTTGGTTCGTAATACTGTGCTCTACTGTACTAAACACATTATTTATTTTTTTTTACAGGGGCACCCTGGATTCGTTCGGCTGGTGGAGGCCCTTTGCCGGTGTTCCTGGGGGCATGCTCTGCTCGCCCGCCTTGCAGGCCCTGTCGGAGGAGCGGCCCTGCAAAATTTGGCATCAACGGTGGCAGAGGTCATCGACATCTCAACGCAGTGAGTGGTCATGCTTTTCATCTTTTCTCCTGCATGGGTGGGGAGGGTCAAAAAACAAATGGAATGTGTTATTATTATTATTATTATTTATTTTATTTTATTTATTAATTTTTTTTGCTTAACACAATTTTTTAAAAAAACGCTTAATTTATTAACACAATTGTTTTCAGATGTCCTACCGGCACAGGTACAGGTACAGGTACAGGCTGCAGACCCCCTGAGGAACATGTGGCCGGCGCCACAGCCTGCTTTAGTGACTCTGCATACGTCGAGGAACTCGGCGAGTTGTCGACGCCTCTGAAGCAGCAGGGTATACAGGCGGACAGCCACGTGGTTGATGTTCAAGCTACCGCTGGAATAGATAGATGGCCTCGCCGCGTCCTTATTGATGAAGATGTCCAGTTCAACATCTTTGACAATGAAGCAGACATTAGTGGATTTTGTGAGACAGTTGTCTGAACTCTCTCCTCCCATTTTTTGGCAAGGAGTGTGATTTCCTACCGTTTTTTGATGTTGCACGCGTTTGTATATTTAAACAAAAATTTTCTCCACAAAATGTCTGTGTGTGTTAGGACATGTTCTGTATAATGTAAAAAGTGTTGTAAAATATTTTTACTGTAAAAACATGTACGAAAAATACGGTTTTAAAATGTCTAGTCATACAAAGTTATGGTGCAGGATAAAATATATAAAAGTGCAGAATACGTTTAAAATATTTTTCAGATGTACATATTATACTTGAAATCGTTTTTACAATATACTCGCTTAGCATAGACGCGTCATAAGATGGCGTCGTAAAATGGCATGTATATAATATATATGTATGTGTATAACATATCACAGTTGAACTTGGCCCTAAGATTGTATATATAAAATACTTTTAAAAAACACGTGTAGAAGGTTTGGATCCCTTCACTTTGATATTTTTTGCGCAGTTTATTTTTTACAATACGTTTTTTACAGTCCTGGCGGCCTGTCCGTATGTCTGTCTGTTTTGTGTCTTTTTTTTTTTTTTGATGGACGCTTGTATATCAGTAATTTTTTTACCACGATGTTGTTTTTGGCATATATAGTATGCACGAGTGCTGTGTATGGATATGTGGGGTGTATATACGGTGGGGGGTATGGCGCAGTGTGTGGGGCGGGAGGGGGAGGGGGGTTTTGGTTAATAAATGGTGTCATTTTTTAAAAACACAATATATTTTCTTTTTTGTACATTTTCTTTGGTTTGTTTGTTCGAGATCGAGATCGAGATCGAGAGAGAGAGAGACGGCTGCGAGCGGCTCCCTTTAAATGCTGCTTGGCACGACGTGCCGCGCGGCACAAGGCCACGTGGCACAAGGCCGCGCGGTACAATACCGCCCGGAGGCACAGAGTGCCGGTCGGCTCTTAAGAGCCGCGGCACGCACCCCCCCTAAGCAGGCAGCTTCGCCGCCTGCTGGTTGGCTATATATATATAGTTTTTGAAACAGCATCTTTTCATTTCATTGTTTTTTTTTTGTTTTTTTTTTTTGCAGACGTTGCAATTAATAATGTAAAACTTTGCAAACGGATAATATAATAAAATATAATATTATATAATATAATATATCTCCCACTCACTCGAAGAGGGGCTTTTTAATTACAATTATGAACAAAAAACAAAACTGTATGTTAAAAAAAGTGAAGCTTTCTCAGTTAAGACAGAAATAATAACCAGACAAGTTGACATAAGCTTTTAAAAAACACTACGCAAGCAAACTATAGCAGTGTATTTTTATTTTGAAAAAAACCCAAAAATCATTTTGCAGTGAACATTTTTAAAATACTCTTTTAACATGAAAAAAATACTGTGTCAAAGACATATCAAAAAGGAATATGTATGTAGTTACGTAGTTACGTAATAACAACGTATGATAGGTTTTTACTTTTTACCACAAAAAAAAAAAACTACACATGCGTAGCATTCGTTTTCTAAAACAAAAAAAAATAAAAAACAGTTTGTAAAAAATTTTAAGATGTAGAGATAGATATGTAAACACACATTTTGAGGCTAACAAACGATACACTGTTCCTCTATTTTCGCTTATAAAAGAAAAAAGCCTAAATATTGCGTGGTGCGTCTTTTTTTTTTCAATAACCACGCGTGGTGGTACTGGTGCGAACAGGTTTTTCAGGTGAAGGATGCTATGACGAGGTTGTCCAGTCCTCATCACGTAGACGTGCTGCTCCCTCTCATCTGCCCTTTTTGAAACCAGACCACCTGTTTTGAAAGCACTAAACTACATAAAATATAAAAAAAGACGCTTAGACAACGGTGTGTGGGGGGGCACCAGTCGTCCTATGACACAGCCGTTTTTGCACCCCTCAAGCTGCCGGTGATGCCCTGGGCCGCTTCAGGGGCCTGGCAGGGGTCACATCGCTTAGCCAGGGACGCTTCGCCGGAGTGCTTGGAGGCAGTGGCGATGATGTTGCCGCCGGTAGAATGCTGGTGAACTGCTCGGGCACATACCCCTCGGCATCTTCCAACAGGGTGTCATCATTTTCAAAGCTGACAGGCGGCCCAGCCTTGTTCTGCAAGTTGTTGCTCTTAGGCATCGGCATGCAATGAACACAACGTGCCTGCGAAAGTAGCGTCTTGTGCGTTGTGTTGCATTCTGGCAGCTCTCTCAAACCTTGCCACGCTTCTTCCAACTGAGGTAGAAACCTCTTTAATTTCTCGAACTCGTACTCGCCTAGATTGATGCCCTTACGTGTCGGATGCACAGATTTAGGATTTTCATTCGTAAAAAAATAATGGCGTACATCTAGGGAGCTGTACGCTTTCTTGGCAACAGCGAACACGTTTTTCCCCACGTGGTGTTTTAATTCGGCCGGAATGAAGTCTCTGAAGCCGTCTTCATCCGTGCCATTGTGGAGGCACTCCCCAGTCCCAGCATCGCCGGGCTCACAGTCATCGTCATCAAACATGACGGGGCCCGATTCATCAGCCCCCGTATTGGTGTCCGCCGGCAGTTCCTCGTCACTGTCAAAGTCTTTGCCCTGTTTTTTTTAAAAAAAATACAAGAAAAGTGTCAAATCGGTGCTTGAAAATTTTACACGTACATACATACATACATACATACATACATACCTACATACCTACCTACATACATACATACGTACATACGTACATACATACGTACGTACGTACATACATACGTACATACATACATGCTGACTTTTTTAATTAAATAAGTTTCTTGGAGATCTCTGCAAAAAACGTTTATTTTAAAAATAAACTACTTTACTTAAAAGAGCTGTATACAAGTGCTTTAATACAGTGAAAAAATAGTTTTTTAAGTAAATCAGTTACTTTTTGGGGAAAATCTCTCAGAGAAAAAGCAAAAAAAAAAAAAATTTTTTTAAAAGGAACTTATAAAAGAACACTTGAAGGGTGTTGTTTCAATAAAATAGAATAATTTTTGAAAGTAAAACTTACATTTTTGATGACCTTGCTCAATTCTGGTAAAGCGCAGAGGAGAGCTCTGGTCTGCTGTTTATCTAAGACTACGCCTCGTTTCGTCGGCACCAACACGTATTCTTCTTCCTCCAAAACGTAATTTCTCAAATGTAGCTTCACCAAACCTTTGTAACGTTGCAGTACCAGGAATTTTCGCGAGCCTAGTTCGCGGAACCATAAAAATTTTCCGCGAACTAATGTCCCCGAGTCGGTGTGAAACACCTTCGCTTCAGATGTGTTACTTCGTGCTAACTTTGACATGATGACGACGAGTGAGCAGTGGATGCTGAGAGCGTGGGGTCCGGCAGGAAGGATGCTTGAAAGGCTGGTCAACTGGTGGAGCAGTAGGTGCTTGTGTAATGAGCTCTTTTTACTTTTATATGACTTTCACCTTTGTTTTGTGTGAAGGGGAGGACTTTTGGACATCTCAGCCAATTACAACGCTGTTTCATCGAACGCTCACTAGGGTCGCCACATGCTATGAGAGGATCTATACGCACGTGCTAGGGTTCTAGCCAATGGTCGACATCTGTAAGCTGTTTCCTTTACTGGACACGTCTTGACAGGCTACCATTTTGGTTAGCGACGCATTAAAACCAGTAAAAATAAAAGGAAGTTGTGTAACTGGTTTTAACACACTGGTCTTTTGTTTATCACCCTCAAAAAAAGACACCACAGTTTTTCCTGTTAGGACTTATCCAAAAACTCGTACACAAATTAAAATTTTCACAAAGTTTATTTAATAGTTAATTTATATACATGTTTTAGTCAGATATATTTCAATTTTTCGTAAAAACAACTTTGACAAGGCTTTGCAAAAAAAATGAAAAAGTTCAAAAGTCTAATACTGCTTAGTATAACTGATTAGCACTAGGCATCGTCATAACAGTGAAAACAAACATTTTAGCGTCTAGCATAGCTACACAGTATCATCATATAATACACAGTTTGAAACGAATTACAAAATAAAATATTGCGCAATTCAAATTAAAAAATTATAGGTAACACATCGTTGTTTAAAACAGCATTCATACATAGACAAATTCATGCATGGTCCACATCGACATGTGGTCAAATATGGTCAAACGTCTAACTGCGTAAAAAACTTTCATTTAGACAATTAAAAATGATTAACAGCGGAACAATGAAATATGCACGTCTCTTGTGGGTTCAAAGAGCGTTTAATGGACCTTAACCGTCATTTTTAAAAACAACAACTTTTTTTTACAAAAACCGGTTCTGCATGCAATTCATATTTCGCAATCACAGAATGTTCACCCAGTTCTTCTTAATATGGGCAAGGGCCTTGGACGCAGGCTTCCTCTTAAATTTTTTTGCTGCAGGTGTACCTCGCTGGTACCTTAACAAGGTACTTTTTCCCCTGGGAGTCTGGCGTTGAGACTTGGTTTTGAGTGTTTTTTTGCGTTTTGTGTCCACAAGCTTTTTCAGATACCCCGGTGTAATGCCTGGAGGCGCCATGTCACGATGTTCAACTGCACGCATTCCGGCCTCTGTAACATCATCCCTAGTCCTTTCTAGGTCACTGCTACCCTGGCTGTCACTGGTGGCGTCCTCTTGTGTTGAACGATCGTGCTTTTCATTTGTTTTCTCGCCCTCCTGGTGTGAATTGTCTCTTTCCTCTGCAGAACCCTGTTTCTTTTCAGCCATTTGATCGAGCATTCTTTGATAGCGTTCTCTTGGTAATACTATGTGTTCTTCGGCCATTACTGTTTAGTAAGAGCTGTGAGTTTGTCCAGAACGGCACGGATCATGTGTGACACAGCGTCAGTTTTCTTACAATGGTCTGTAGTCTGACACGGTGTGCTGCTCTGTCCTCGGCTATTGCTCTAATGGCCCACCTATGCTTTTTCATGACAGCTTTATAAGACTCAGGGGGTCTAAGGTTGTTGGTCAAGACATTTTTGGCTATTTCACCTATCGCCCTTATTTGGTCCTTTTCAGCATGCTTCAAAAGTTCCCTAACTTGCTTCTTAGACAAAGTTGCAACAGCTTGGAGAAATATGATATTTTCTTTGATCAGGTTCATTTTTTGGGCATGTAAATAACTGTCTGATCCTGTGGAAAAATGTTAGTCTTCAATTTATAACGGTTATCAATATTTGCGGATAAATCCACAACGAGGTATCCGTAATTTTGAGCTGTTGCCAGATCGTAGCTAGCCATGAAATAAGGAATCTGTGTAGGCATAGTTTGAGAAGCCAGCATTTTAATCTGACGTGCACTTCTATTGTTTCTGAACAGGCATATGTATTGCGAGTTTAGACCTATCTCTCTAACAGCTTTGCTAGCATGGTACATGTTTTGCAAAGTGATTACACATGAGATGTGGCAATGGTGGCAGAGAACGCAAACTGTTTCGACCACAGCTTTGCCTTGTGCATTGTCTTCTAGACTGGTCATTTTGTCGTCCAGCACCAAAAGGGTTTCACCTTTGGTGTCCTGCCATATTTGCACCAGTTCATCTTTTGTAGGTATATCAGTCCTAAATTCAATCAGGTCACCTAGAGATGACTCCAGTTCTTCATACTTATCTTGCCATATGGTAAAACAATAAATGATTTTGTTCACCTGCGGTTTGAACATTTCCTCATGATGTAGCAAGAGGTTTTTCACAAAAAAGGTCTTTCCAGCCTGGCTTGAACCTGTGACAAGTATGTTTTTAGGCAGTTCGAACTGTGTCAAAGACCCCTGGACACTTGTCATGGTGTTAACAGCTTTACTGATGACTCTGGAATGATCAAATTTCAAATACTGCACGGTTTTTGTCTATCTTCAGGGCAGCCGGGAACTTTGCAAAAGTTATTAGGGTTGTAGGTCTTGTCAGCTGCTTGTCGAATTTTATTGACACTCTCATGTTACCGCTCCTTTTCAGTGGTATGACATCATCATTTGACCCTGAGCTTGATGGTTCAGAGAAAAACCTGTAAAGACAGTAACCTCCTGGATAGTCCTCTCTCGTTACAGGTATGGCGTAGCCATACCCGTCAACACCGCACAGTGTTTTGTAAGCGTCCATGTACTGACTGTTTGTATTATCAGTAGACGATGTAACATACCTAGGTTGTATGGGCCCTTGGGAGAGGTCTTGACCATCAACAGTGACCTGTATGAAGTTCAGACAGCTGTGCTCAAACAGGAAGGGGTTCTCCCCCAAGGTGCCATGGTTTGCAGAGTCTGACACCAGTCCGCACGCCATTTCAGCAGGAACCCTGCCGTTAAAAGGGTCATTGAACTCTCCCGAGAACACCCCCTTGGCCAGAGTGAATTTTTTCACTTCAGTTTTAATGTATGGGAAAATTGCTGGTCTTGTTTGCAACAGTTCAGCATGAGCCACAGAAATGATAGGATCAACATCAACCATTGCAACGTCCAATGATGCCTTGGTTATGACAACTTTGAATTTTCCAGGTGTATTGTTTGAGGCCAGGAGACAGAACTCTGGAGTGCTAGGATACAGGGTTAAACTCAGGGGTACACCGTTAGGAATAAAGCGACTCAGTTCTAGGATGTCACTGTATAGGTGTCCACACATGTCCACTTCTTTTGAATGCAGAAAATACTTAGCTCTTGTGTTCATACCTAAATTGTCTGAAGTTTGCCAATTAGTGTCCCCTAGTTCACCGCCCGTGTCCTTGTAATACATGGCCATCTGTAGAGTACCATTTTTCATTTCTTCACTGGTATATAGCAAAGCCTTCATGTACAACAGATAGGGGTAGGACTGGTCTGAATGAGTCAGAACTTTGTTCTGTAGGGCCACATCAACTCTGCTGAACATGGAATGCATAAAGTTATTAACAACTGAAACGGCTGCAGCTATTTTCCCATCGTCTGCTTTTTCCACTTTCTTAGCACCTGCTCCTGCAGTGGCACCAGCACCTGCACCGGCACCGGCACCGGCACCGGCACCTGCGCCAACATCCTCGTCACTATCAGATTCATCTGAGCTAACACCAGGCATAAATACTGGGGGTTTAATTTCCTCACCATTGCGCCCCACTATCTTGCACGTAATGTTCAACCTTGTAGATCTCAGATCTAGATAAGATCCACCGTTATTCGGCACGCTAAACTGAATGACTCCCTGATTTGAAAAGTCATTGATGGGGTAATATGTTGAAGAGTGCATTCTTCGTACCCCAACATTTTGCAATGGCTTCTCAAAAATAGCCAGCTCCTCTGAATAACCAACGTACGAATCTGACAAAACAGTCTGTGTCATGTTGAGAAAATTTTAAAAAGGAAAAAAATATATATTTCATGAAAGAGCACCAGTTTTCTAGTCGTCAAAAACGTCCTTGACCCTCCTAATCTTAGACTTTGTAACAGCCGTTGCACTCTTACTGTTCCTTGAACTGTCTGCACGTTGTGTGTTGGTCCGTCTCTTGCGACCTCCCAGAGCTGAATGAACACTTGTCTCTTGATCAGCTTCTTTAGTGACCTCGACTTCATCCCTGACCGCCTCGGAAAGCGCCCGCCTCCTCTCGGCCTCATTTGGGTCAACAATTTCTAATTTAGTAACCCTTTCGCCATTTTTAGTTGTACCACTGTCCTTGCGGGTGTTAACAAGTATGAGATGCCCCCTGCCTGTCCTCGCTTTCTTGAAAACTGTACAGTTAACACGAGTGTTGAACACCAGCGGTCTGTCAGCACCCTCTGCCTGTTTCTTAAAGTGTTCCAGGAAAGCCTTGTAGTCACCACCCCCCTCGGTAGAATAGTACTGCGTATTGTAAGCCATGACGAAAAGTTTTAGATGTCTTCTTGTTGCAAATGTAACGTGCAGGACACTTGTCCAGGTGCGAATGACGGAGTGCCCCCCTGACTGTCAGTTAAATAGATGTCAACTGTGTCGAGGATGTCCACTGTCAGAGGAACATAGCGCGGGGTGTCAAAGGTCACAGGTGTGACTACTTGAAGTTCATAGTCGTATATTCTGTTGAGGATGGGTTGCAAAGTAGTGTTAACAATACTGGGTTCACATGTGCTACTGTTAATGGTGATGTAATCTGTGCTTTAGCCGTCTTTAAGAACAGGTAGATCAATGTCTAGAATGGCGAGATACCACCTTGACATCGGTGATAGATGAAGTGGTTTGGGTAGCCTAACTCTGAAGGCTTCTGCGCTGTTGTCTGTAAAGAAGTCATCACTCTGTTGGCTGGAAATGTAGATATACATTGTGTTTTTTTTTCACACCTTTCCGGTGTATTTTTTTATGTTGAGTGTTGGTATGTATGTGTTGAATTTATCTGAATATCCGTACCAGTTCACAAGACTGAATTTTTTGCCTCGCACTGTCTTTGTTGACAGAACCTTGTTGATTTTATACTCTATGTCTTCTGCGTCTTTTAAAGGAACTTTCTGAAGCTCCTGTAGGTAGAATGACCCTCTGATGATGTCCCCCAATAGGTCCTGCACCTTGTAACGTGGCGGATGTGACGGTATCCTGTTACAGATTTTGAAAATTTCCTCAGTGAAACTCTCCAGGTATCCTCTTTTGAAAGGCATTTGAGCACGACTTAACCTGACCAGATCACCGATTTCAAATGAGAAATTGACTCGTTGTTTGGCCCTTTTATTAAGGATAGGCACATACACGTTTTCATAGAGCGCCCTGGAATTCTCTCTGTTAACGGTCGCTGGTGGCATGTGAATTGATCCATGTGTGGTATTATTGTATGAGCGTGCTATATCATCTATTATATCGATAAAGTTAAATGTCTGGTTCTCATAAAAGTATTTGTAGAGACGGTTTTCAATTGTGTGGTTAACTCTTTCGGCATATGAGGCTTTGTGGACACCGTAGGCTATAGTATGTGCAACGCCGTAACTTTGAAGCAACTCTTGAAAAGGTGCCCCTAAGAACTCCTTCCCTTGGTCTGTCCTGAGCGTTTCAGGGTGTCGTCCTTCACTGAAAATTTCCTTGCAAGCATTTGCCGTTTCTACTGATGTTTTTGTCTTGAGCGGTCTTAACCACAAAAATCTTGAAAACAGGTCAATACATACAAGCAGATATTTGAAACCTCTGTTGTACTTTGCCAGGTCAGTCATTTGCACCAAGTCAGCATCCCACTGCATCTCCATGTAATCAACAACTATTGCCTCTGTAGGAAACTTGCTGGGTGGTGTAGAATGAATGGCATGAGTTGTCTGGTGATCCAGCCACTCTTTCACAGTGTTGTAGTCAATTTCCGGGGGTTTATCTCTTTTGTCTTTGATGTATTGCCAGAGTTTTGCTACTCCATAGAAACTGGCAGGGCTACCGGGTTTGTAGTAAATGTCAGACAAGTACTTGTCAACGGCTGGGCGTTCACCCATTCTGTATTCTTCAAACACCTGGATTTTCAGGTGATTGGTACCTTGTGACAACGTTTTTTGCTGCAGATTTCAACTTGGGGCTCGGGAGCACTGCCCCCAGGCTTGTCGACAACAAAAATAACCACGTCTCTTTACTGTTGCCCAAGGAGATGTTTATGATCGCACTGATAACAATGGTGTATATGACAATCATCTGACATAAAAAGACAATCTCGTTTTTTGGTATATGTTTCCCCAAAACGACCCACTTGTCAGCTGACACTACAGATGTATGCGAGTTCAACCGGTTGGTTGTATGCTCGTCCATTGTTGTCTTGAAAATGATGAAAGATGTGTCAGTAAGGTTACACTTATAAGGTTTTTTACATACATCACGTGACATGTATGTCTAAGCATGTGTAACTGTGCTTCTTGCTATTTCGACTGGTGGCTCCTTCTTGTGTTAAATTTAATGTGAAACAAGTCAAAAATAAAAACTCTACACGAAATGTTTTGTTATGAATGGTTTATTAAAAGTGTAAAAAAAACCGTGTTTTCTCTCCAAAAATAAACAGCATAGCTTAAGTTGCTACACATGGGTTTTGGACATTATAGAAATGTTTTGGAAGGGTTACATTCTGGACACATCATGGCACCAAGCTGATTTTGGTGGTCCTCTCTTAAATAACATGGTACAATAGCACTGAGTTCAGGAATCACAGCCTCTATTTCACACATTTTTTCAACAATGACATTAAACTGTGACTTGTTAAGAGCAATCCCTTCATCAACTGATAAAGCATGCACATCTTCATAAATTTCTTCATACTTGGCGAAATGTATATTTTCTGATGTTGACAAGGTTTCAATAAAACAGTTGGCTCCAAGGTGAAAATAGTAGTCTGTTCCAACATTGTTTTTTATGATATCAGCCGCCTGTACAAGCATGTTGTACCTCTGTAAAGGTATAGTATAGCTGTCGCACTGATCTCGGACATCATCCTGCTGTGAACAGTGAAAAATACATTATATGAAATATATAATTGTAGCTCTATATGTGAAATTACTCAAATTTGTTAATTAGGAATATACACATACCTGCATATCTCTGATGTCAATTGTTACCTCCCCATCATTAACAAGCACTTTCAGAAAGACATCACCACCAAGGTTTACTGAAAACCTTTCACCATATGACAGTTTGGGGATTGTACTAGCCAGATCCTTGTAGTCCTTCTGTATGATGTGAAAAAGACGTGCAATTCCTCTGGTGTTGTTCTGTTGTATCAGCATTTCCACTAACTCAAACGCTTGGTCATCTGGTTTTTCCATATATAACAGTGTTAGATAAGCTGTCATGTTGAGAAGTTTTTCATTTTTCAAGTGTCGTGCTACAACCATACCATCTATTGTGGTACTAATCACAGCCGCATACTTTGCTAGAATATCCATGGTTGAAACGATGTGCAGCGTGCAATGTTTTCCTAGTGTCTATGTCTGTTAACTCTTAGCATCACCGTATATAAGATGTGCTGTTGTAACATTTGCACTCTTGCTATGATTGGTTAACATTGTGTAAACACATCACCATTGGTCCCTTTGAATATATTTAATTAACAAGTCCTAACTGGTTTGAAAAATTAAGGAGGGAAATTCTTAAAGAATTTAACGGTTAGTTTATAATCCATACATGTGAACCCGCCATTGTGGGTGATAATCATGGATTTTGTGGAAAAAATAATCCGAAAAATCATATAAGCAGTCATCTATATCACTTGAGACGTAATCATGCCGTCTGAAAAGGGTGTAATGACCATCAACGGTACACTTGGCCTTCCTGTATGCTTCCCAAGACACAACCTGTTTGATGTGTTCATCCCCATCTTCATTATGATCATAGTCCTCGTAATCATAGTAGTGAAGGTGGTCCTTAACCTTTCTGTCTCTCTTAGGGTGATCCTTGGTAGAATCTTCATCTTCTTCGGAAGATGATGACATAGGATCATCTGACTGTGTACTTGCTATAGTATTGAAAGCAAAACTCATGACATCTTTGATGACTGGTTCTCGACATAGGAATCTCACGCTGTATAGTGTTTCATTGAAACGCTGGTCACAATCCTCAAATTCCTTAAAATTGGCTTTACACTGATCTAATGATGTAAATTTATCTGAACTTTCATGGAGAATAAAATGGTGAACTTCTTCTTTGCACTCCTTACTTCCAACAAGTAGCCATCTGAAAACTGTACCCATTGTGTTGTCTGTAGAGTGTCTGTTGTAGTACTGAGCCCTTTCAAGACAGAATGGTAATACACTTGTAACATAAACAACACCTCCGTTTTCATTGGTCCTTTGTACAACAAGCTATATTCATATCCAACACTCATTGGTTCTTTCAAAATTCACTGTTCTAAGACAGCTATGCATGTATCCTTGTTTATTACAACACTGTGCCTTATTTAAAATATATTATCTATATGATTAATTAGTGTAATTAATTACACCTATGTGTATACATGATTCACAGATCCTTATATAGTACATATATACATAGCATGGTGGCAGCACCACACATTGCTGACTGGTGTGTGGTGGCAGCACCTCACAGTACAACAGTAGCGCCACCTGCTGTATGCGTTAGTCTGCATGGTGAAGCCTATACTACTGTCAAAGAAACATTGCTGAATAATGGTCAAATAGCAAGAACTGCTGCAAAAAAAAGGGGCGCAGGGCAGTAGCCAATAGCCTCAAAGAAAGTGTCAAGGAATTTCCAATGCTGACCTTGTCAGATAGAACCAACAGGTTTTAGTATAATGTAAGTGAGCAAACTCCATCCTTGGTTAAGTTGGTAAGATGGTATTGACTCCCCCCCCCCCCCACTCAGCCCATTCTCCTAAATTGCATATTAATGTTGTATATTGTATGAAGAATTATTGCACGTTAGTTATCAGTGTTGTTTAATTATCAAGAAACTCTACAAGAAAAATTATTATTCATGTTATCTGCTGTACATGTCATAATGAATACTAACAATATAATAATAATAATATTTATTGATTTAACACCCCGATAAATCTGTACAAAATATTCTGCGGTGTTCACAACAATAATATGTAAAGATGTATAATTATTTTATATGATAAAATCGAAAAAAAAAAAATTAAATAGATTGCACAATAAATTAGTATAGATAAAATACAAATGTGTACTAATGGTAGTTATCAACCTAAAAATATAATAAATACCTTTAAAAACTAAAAACCTCCCAAGCTGGCTGAAAGTGTCTCCTGAATAACCTGCTAGAGGCAGCAAACATGTATTTCTATAGGTGGTGCCATCTGGTGAATACTATGCCCATTTAACACTGGAATATCAATTTCACTGGGACAAGGCATCGTGATTTTATGTATTGTATTCAATATGTGATTGGATATTCTTGTGGCCCACTGTATCTCATAGTTCCATTACGAAGACAGATTTGGTGAACTTTAAAAATTATGTTTATGAATAGTCTGCTTGATCAAAGCAAAATGGCTGTAACATGCAGTGATGTTTGTTTTCAGAATCATAACAGAGTCTCAATATATCTAAAATCAGTTGATGTGATGTGGAAATGAAGCTGAACACCATCAGTCAGTGAACCATTTTATTGCTCAAGGATATTACAATTATCATAAATAGATATAATTAAGTCAACAGTAAATATCATGTAAGTAGTAAGAAATATGGTTGGAGGTCACAAAACCTCACAAAACTAAAATCTGCAGGGTTGTTTCCCAGTCTAGCCCTTGAAAGGGAAGAAATTTGACACAAATTGTGAATTTGAACTGGCTCCATTACAGCCAAATTCATTAATTTGGAAACCAGTCACAGTGACTTGCAAGCTAAGCTCCAGATGATGGTTATATGAATGCAGGACTCCTATTTGGCCAAAGCAATCCTTCAGCCAATAAGAGTCATGGATTCACATGCTGTCATTTGGAGTTTAGATTCCAAGTCCTAGAAATCAGTTTCCAAGTCCATGAATTTGGTGGTAATAATTAGTCAATTGGTCATTCTATAACAACAATATGTTTATAATATATAAAGATGGTTTGTTATCTTAGCACTGTAAAATCTATAACTAGGTGAGCTCACATTGGCTTCGCAAACACATTGGTTTTCCAACTTTTCATTTTGGTGCATGACTAGCATCCTAAATATTACAATGGCTTATTCTCGCTAGGTGGAGTGATCGTTCAAGCCACGCACGCCACCTAGCGATATTTTAAAGCAAAGGAAAAATGTTTAACAGTTTCGTGGACACTGATCATGATTTAGTAGGGAAAGAATGACCCATATACATAGGAAATCATTTGGGTGTTTAGGCTATTTGAAACATAGTTTGCTTTCTTGTCCTCTATCTGAATTTAAAAATTGCACAAAGTTACAAGTTTCTGTACACATTTTTAAGACACTTCTCTAGTGAGACACAGTGTCTTGACAAACCTTATCATTTCACCATTACGTCTGCCTCTGGCAGCTGGTCATATAAGCTTCATACACAGTACCATTTAAACATTAGACTAAACTCATATACATGGGATATTTAGTAAATGCATTCTGTCCTCTTACCTATGTTTTCACCTTCTTTACTTTATCTTTTCAGATGTTGCTACATCAAGTCATCAAAGCTACACAACTCAGGATATTCTCCTATTGCAATTTTGTTTTAATTCTAAGTCAAATAAATTTCTACAAATCGATAATGTGGCGTTTGTTAATTTGTCAGTAACTGTCTCACAATATAAGCCTTTTTTTGAAAATCAATCACATTAAACTTCACTGCACCAACTAACTGGTCAATGCAAACTGGTCAATGCAATTCAATGAGGTCACCATAGGAATTATCAGTATAAAAGATAAATGTAGTTTTAGCAAACCTTTCATTTCAGTTTGTTGGCAAATGAAGTGAGAAAAGAGAATGAATTCACAGACAAATTTTTGATTGGAGTTTACAAGCTAAGTGAATGTAAGATTATTTCTAATACATGCAATGAAATTTTTAGGAAAAAGATAAACATAATATTAAACTATAACCTACATCATTTTGCCATTGATAATGGTTAGATGTCTTTGTGTAGATAATTTAGGCCCAGCCAGCAGAAAGTGACTGCACAGTACACCAATAGGGTTGGTCAGTTCTCGTGTGACCTTGTACCTGGAAGTACTAATTCAATACATGACGTCACCCATGTACAATTTTTTTAATAAGAACTTAGTGGATGGTTCCTGACCAAAGGTACAGAGTATATATGAATTTTTATTTTATTTATTTACTGCTTATATTATGTGTAATAACGTACATTTCTTTAGTTGTTCCTTGTAATTTGCTGCTTTTGTTTTTTTGTTTATTTGGTCCAATAAATAAATTCTCTTTCTCTCACAATACTAGATGACGTTATCCAAATAAATGGGCTGTGGTGACGTATTGTATTGAAATTTCTGGGTCAAAGGTCACACGAGAACTGACCAATCTAGTATATTGGAAAATATATAGAAAAATCTATAAATTATTATCATGTTCTCAGAATCACATATGGAAGGTTGATCACTCCTCTGAGGCACTGGAGCGCTAAGTTACAGCATGATATTGAATTTCTCCTTAAATAACACTTTGAGGGAAACACAACTGAGTGTCGCCATGCAGTCAGATCTCAGTGTGACACCATGTTACTATTATCCTGCATAACTCAATAATAAAATATTGATGGATAGATGACTGTGGTTTGTCTGTAGTATCGGTCTCAACTCGGAACCCTTCCCAGATAGCATTCCAATCGTTGCAATGTCAGTGCGATGTTGGCGATGTTAATACAATGTTTTTTTAGCAACAGTTGACTATATGGAAACGATGCTGGGTCGATTTGGAATGCGGTCCCTAGAAACTCAAGCGACCTGATCACTCACTACGCACATGGAACGTATTGCTGGCCGAACAAATTAGTTCAATGTTGCTGTTCTAGATTGCATGGCAAAGAGTGAATTAAATCCTAATACTGGTGTTTTTGTATTCCTTGATTGGTAATGAACAATATTGGATTGAGGACTACATGGCCGAATGTGCCAAATGCGTTTTCCATGAGAAGGATACATGCGTGGAAAATGCACTTTGCACAATTGGCCATGTATAGGTCAACAAGTATGATGTCTTGTAGATTGTTGTTTCTGTGATGTTCATTAACGATTAGCTGATGAGTCCATGTGGCAAGACAGACCTGATGATCAGATTTATTTCATCAACTGGATTGACGGCGGATGGGAACTTCAGTGGGACCATGGCATCAGCATCGATGAATTCGGATCTCAGCAGTTTGGAAAATAGAAGACTGCACCAGATTGGCACTCAAAACCATTTGTTTGCAAGATTGAAAAAGGTATTTTCCTTCTAGTTGTTTATTATGAGCTATTATGGTTGTCCGTCAAGCTATTTTAACATTTCTTCTTTTTTGATATTGATAAGGTTACCCACTGAAAGAAGTCTCTTACATTTTAATTTAATTAATTATTGTTTGCTGTTTAGCAAACGTCTGTCTGTGGGTAGCAAACGTCTGGCTGTGGGTAGCAATCGTCTGGCTGTGGGTAGCCATCGTCTGTCTATGGGTAGCAAACGTCTGTCTGTGGGCAGCAAACGTCTGGTTGTAAGTGCCTTCGCATGGTGCCTATACATAGACCTTATTGAATTAGATTAATTTTGTGACTTCCATTAATGTTCCTATATATATTCCAAAGAATCTGTTGCTATTCATTTGTACTTGACATATGTACATGACATTTATTAGTGTCTTATTTTTTATGTCAATATAAACATATATATTTATAAATCTTATGATGTTAAAACTATTTCAGCTTTTGCTGAATCATAAAGATTAAGAATTTCTGAGACAAGCCTATATTCTACTTTTGGTGATGGAAAACCCAAATAAAAATTCTTTCCAAAGGTACTAGTTCTTTCTTATTCTTTTTTATTGTGCCAGCTTCTCCTACTCCCCCAAGTGTACCTGGATATTGCCCCAATAATGACTGGATGTTGTATGGCTATGAATGCCTGTATTTTGCAAGAGGTATGATATGCTACCCATAGGATTAAAAAAAATTAAATAATGACCTTGGAACATCATTTGTTTTACAACTATAACATTGTGACATTATATAGGCAATATAAAGCATATTATGAGTATTGAGAAGACAAATCCTCTGGAAATACTGAAGCTGGCTGTCATTAGCCTCGTGTTTTCGCTAACGCTAGCTTGGGTATATGTCGGCCCAAAGATGGCGAAATCAGCCGACATTGGTGGACTGTGCCACATTGATGAAAATAATCATCATTTTTTCACTTTATTTCAAGTTCTGTAATATAATTTTCTTTTCCATTTTCTGTTTTTAATGCATTTTTATAGAACCACACCGATTGGCACAACGCTTTGACAGAATGCAGAAATCTGGAAGGGGAAAATGCAACCTTGGCAACAATATTGGATGTTCACATAAACAGATATATCCATTCGCAAATGAACATTAACCCTTCCGAGTCATTCTGGGTTGGACTGTAGAAATGAAAATGGTACTATATGTTACTTGAGGAATATATTTGTTTGCACTGAGTCAATGGTGAATGACAACGGAGGCAGAGAATTGTTTCACTAGATCCAGTGGCATGTCATGTTGAACCAAAGTCACTGCTCTTTTACCATCACCTTTTGCTAATATTACAACAATAGATGCACAGGTGTTGTACAGGTTGTTTTTACAACTGTAAGCCACAAATAGTCAGTAGAGGCTAGCATTAGCTTGTTATAGCAAGTCATAGCTCCAGTTAAATTTTTTATTTTTTTTTTACAGCATCTAGGGTCAACTGTTTTTTTTATTAAACTAACAGTAAAAAAGTGGTACAAAAAGCCGCAGTTAGTTTCATTAAAAACGGCCTGTAAAATTGAAACTAGACAAATGAATGTTGTCATAGCTGGCTACTCAAAACCTGATCTAAAAGTACATATTTATGATATATTAATTTCTTAAATTTACCATTGTCTAACATTAATAAAAATGTGGTAATTTCTCAGGATGACATCGAGCTGGGATGTTGATAATGAAATGTGCCCAGGTCTGGGAATTTATCCCCAATTGCAACCATATCACCTGAAAATAGTTTGTGATACGGGCTGGGTGATCTTTTATTCATATCACGCAGAATGATGTTCATGCATTGCCCAAAAAAGGGAGCTCAGGTTGTTGCTGTGTCTAAATATGGAAGAAACCCGTCTGTGCGACTACAGTTTGTCTAATAGATTGATAACTAAACAATTATAATATTTATGAATTTATCTATGAATGGACATAACAAAGTTAAGAGTTTGAAAATCGGACAATAATTGACTGAACTATGGCTGCAATAAATCGCGAGCTGAATACATGCATGACACTGTGGTCGCTGCTTTCAGTCTTGTTTCCATTCGAACTTTGATAAATATGTTACGGAAGCGTATTGCTGTCAACCGAAAAAAAAGTTTCATAATGACCAAAAGTTTTTTCGTAATTACCAAAAGTATTTTCTTAATAACCAAACTTAGTTTGTAATTACCTAATGTTTTTCTTCAAATTATCTTTATGGTATACAACAAGGGGACAAATGCAATTCAACTGACACAAGTTGTCAAACAATTATATTATATTTCGATAAAATATAATAGAGGAGAGGCAAACTCCAAAAAAGATGCATATTTAAGAAGTTGGTGACAAGTAAAGACCTGATGGTCATATTACACATAATTTTAATCCCAGGTTCCTCAATATTATGAATTTTTATGTTTGCCATGTGGAAAGTGGTAAATAAGGGTCTTAAAATTTGCTTTCATGGCAACAAGTCCCTTAATTTTTAAACCCAATATTGAAACTTTTTATATTCCTAACTTTGACAAAACAAATGAAAAATGATATTTGGCCAACATTTACAGGTATCTACAGTTATTAAAAAACAATTTTAATTATTTAAAGATTGTAGAACCCTGTTGCCATGGTAACAAAACAAGTGGTGTTTTTGCTAATCTTTACCAATAGTACATATTAGCAGTTTTTTTCCTTATTCATGCAATATATATTATCAACAAATAAAGCATGCTTTGGCAAAACCAACACCTGCCATTATCATTCACATGATTTCAGTTTTGTTAAATAAATAATGTTGCCATGACAACCAGTTTGAAATGTGTAAGTCATTTTTCAGTGAATTGTGCAAGTGACTAAACTTTCACATTACTGCCATAATTCCCACTTTAAGCAAAGTTTGTCCAACATTTTATAATTGATATCATGCAAGATAGGGGAGCTTTTTTCTATTCTTGACATCTAAATTTTGTCAGCAGCATGTATTTTGAAATATCAAAGATGGCATCCAAGATGGCCACTATGAAGCAATAAATGCTATATCTCCCCTATCTTGCATGATATCAATTATAAAATCTTGGAACTTGGGATTAAAATAATGTATAATATGACCATCAGGTCTTTACGTGTCACCGCTTCATAGAAATTGTCAGTTTGCCTCTAATCTATAAACTTTTCCACCTCTGTAATGTCCAACAATTTCTGAAATGTCTGATGTGCGAAATACCGATTATGTGTTAATTTATAATCATTATGATGAAACCCTCTCCTAATAATGACTGAAAGAGTACTCGTGTATGTAGATACCTAAATTTGAAGTAGATCTCCGCTGTTTTTAATTGGCTTGCCTTCATTACTTAGTTTAAACAACACTAGGCTAATTTCTGTACAAATAAGTTAAAAAACCTTATTTTTATAATTTTATTTTATTATTTTCTTTTCACATGAAGTGTTCTGTATTCTTTATAGTTCTTAAATCAGTTAGCAATTCTATCTATCTATCTATCTATCTCTCCATCTCTATCCATCTATCTATATAACTATCTATCTATCTAATCTATCCATTCTATCCAATCTATCCCGTCTATCCCATATATCCCATATATCTATCTATCTATCTATCTATCTATTTATCTATTTATCTATCTATCTATCGATCTATCTCTCTCTCTATTTATCTATCTGTCTCTCTCCCTCTCTCACTCTATCTCTCTCCTTCAATCTATCTATCTATTTATCTATCTATCTATCTATCTATCTATCTATCTATCTATCTATCTATCTATCTATCTCTCTATCTCTCTCTATGTCTATCCTTCTATCTATCTATCTATCTATCTATCTATCTATCTATATATCTATCCTCAAGGCACAAATTAAATGGTATCTCACTGTGCGACAAACAAACTTTAAGTTAATAGTTCAAGAGTGTTTTTATCACCTAATAAAGTTGGGTTTGACCTATTTCTACTATGATCTCTGTCCATTTAATGCAACTCCATCTAGTGTATGGCAAAATTAGATTGAAAAAAAGGAAACATAACAAAAACAATGAACAGCTCAATGAGCATTTACTTTGATTACTACAACAACATATTCCCAGAAGTATTTCCAATGATACATGTGTAATTATTAGCATTTCTCATGTGATGTTGTGTCATGTTTATGGATTATAGGTCATAAATATCAGTCATGACAAGTAAAGTCATCAATACCTATCAATAAGATATAATTGTTAAAATGCAAGTCATTAGTGAGGTACAGGAAATGTATATAAGGAGGATGATATGGTAGTACTTCATAATCTGTTCAGACTACAGAAGAAATACATCACAATGGCTCGCTATCTCTGCACTCTGGTTCTTTTCGCTCTTGTGGCTGTGGCTTTCGGTCAGTACTATCCCGCTCACCATGGAGGACATCATGGAGCTAACTATGGTGCTCACCATGGAGCTGCCAACCAAGGACAGTATGGAGCTGGACAAGCAAACTATGGTCAGTACTACCGTACCAAGGGAAGCAGCTATGCCCACACCGGACAGCAGCATGACCACTCTGGTGCCAACCAAGGAAACGATGCTAACCATTACGGACACGCCGCCGGTCACCATGCCGGAAACCAGTATGCTGCTAACCAAGCCGCTTACTATTAGGTATGTTGCAACTGTAAACTGGAATGTCATGGTTTAAAAAATCATGGAAGTCAGATATTTTTTAGATCTAATAGCAGCTGTGTAATTGTTGGTGTCACAGTGTGAATCATACATAGTTCACTACTTAACTGTGTGTAGCATTACTAGTCCTTGCATTCAAGGCATGGAAATTGTTTCAGTTAATCTAAGATTTGAACAAAATGTTTTTGTAGAAAAATACTTTTCACAAGTTTCTGTACACATTTTTAAGACACTTCTATAGTGAGACACAGTGTCTTGACAAACCTTATCATTTCACCATTACGTCTGCCTCTGGCAGCTGGTCATATAAGCTTTATACACAGTGCCATTTAAACATTAGACTAAACTCATATACATGGGATATTTAGTAAATGCATTCTGTCCACTTACCTATGTTTTCACCTTCATTCCTTTTTCTTTTTAGATGTTGCTACATCAAGTCATCAAAGCTACACAACTCAGGATACTCTCCTATTGCAATTTTGTTTTAATTCTAAGTCAAATAAATTTCTACAAATCGATAATGTGGTGTTTGTTGATTTGTCAGTAACTGTCTCACAATATAAGCCTTTTTGGAAGTTCAACCAAATTAAACTTCACTGCACCAACTAACTGGTCAATGCAATTCAATGAGGTCACCATAGGAATTATCGGTATAATAGATATATGTAGTTTTAGCCAACCTTTCATTTCAGTTTATTGGCAAATGAAGTGAGAAAAGAGAATGAATTCACAGACCAATTTTGGATTGGATTTTACAAGCAAAGTGAATGTAAGATTATTTCTAATATTAAACTATAACCTACATCATTTTGCCCATGATAATGGTTAGATGTCTTAATGTTGATAGTTTAGGCACAGCCATGCAGTGACTGCACGGTACACCAATATGGCTGGTCAGTTCACGTGTGACCTTGTACCTGGAAGTACTAATTCAATACATGACGTCACCCATGTACAATTTTTTAAATAAGCACTTATTGAATGTCTCCTGACCAAAGGTACAGAGTATATATGAATTTTTATTTTAGTTTATTTTATTTATTTACTGCTTATATTATGTGTAATAACGTACATTTCTTTAGTTGTTCCTTGTAATTTGCTGCTTTTGTTTTTTCTTTATTTGGTCCGATAAAAAAATTCTCTTTCTCTCACAATACTAGATGACTTTATCCAAATATATGGGCTGTGGTGACGTCATGTATTGTATTGATACTTCTGAGTCAAAGGTCACACGAGAACTGACCAACCCTATGGAAGGTTGATCACTCCCCTGAGGCAGTGGATCACTCAGCTGCAGCATGATATTGAATGTCTCCTTAAATAACACCTTGAGGGACACAACTGAGTGTCGCCATGCAGTCAGATCTCAGTGTGACACCATGTTACTATTATCCTGCATAACTCAATAATAAAATACTGATGGATAGATGACTGTGGTTTGTCCCTGTTATCTGTCTCAACTCAGGACACTTCTCAGATAGCATTCCAATCGTTGCAATGTCGGTGCGATGTTGGCGATGTTAATACAATGTTTTAACGACAGTTGACTATATGAAAACGATGCTGGGCCGATTTGGAATGCGGTCCCTAGAAACTCAAGCGACCTGATCACTCACTACGCACATGGAACGTATTGCTGGCCGAACAAATTAGTTCAATGTTGCTGTTCTAGATTGCATGGCAAAGAGTGAATTATATCCTAATATTGGCGTTTTTGTATTCTTTGATTGGTAATGAACAATATTGAATCGAGGACTACATGGCCAAATGTGCCACAATCGTTTTCCATGAGAAGTTAAACGCATGGAAAACGCACGTGGCACAATTGGCCATGTATAGGTCGAAAGTCATGTGAGTTGCTCCCCAAGTATGATGTCTCGTAAATTGTTGTTTCTGCGATGTTCATGAATGATTAGCTGATGAGTTCATGTGGCAAGACAGACCTGATGATTTGATTGATTTTGTCAACTGGATTGAAGGCAGATGGGAACCATGGCATCATCATCGATGAATTTCGTATCTCATCGGTTTGAAAAATGGAAGACTGCACCAGATTGGGACTCAAAACCATTTGTTTGCAAGACTGAGAAAGGTATTTTCCTTCTAATTGTTTATTATGAGGTATTATGGTAATCCGTAAAGCTATTTTAACACTTCTTTTTTTTTTGGTATTGAAAAGGTTATCCACTGAAAGTCTCTTACATTTTCATTTAATTAATTATTGTTTGCTGGGTAGCAAACGTTTGTCTGTGGGTAGCAAACGTCTGTGACAGTCTTTGTGTAGCATATGTCTGGCTGTGGGTAGCAAATGTCTGTCTGTGGGTAGCAAACGTCTGTCTGTGGGTAGAAAACGTCTGTCTGTGGGTAGCAAACGTCTGGCTCTAAGTGCCTTGGCATGGTGCCTAAACATAGACCTTATTGAATAAGATTAATTCTGTGACTTCCATTAATGTTCCTATATATATTTCAAAGAATCTATTACTATTCATTTGTACTTGACATATGTACATGACAATTTATAGTGTCTTATTTTTTATGTCAATATATAAGCATATATTTGTAAATCTTATGATGTTGAACCTAAAGATTAAGAATTTCTGAGGCAAGAGTTAAGCCTATATTTTACTTTTGGTGACGGAACACCCAAATAAAAATACTTTCCAAAGGTACTATTTCTTTTTTATTCTTTTTTTACAGTGCCAGCTTATTGTCCCAATAATGACTGGATGTCGTATGGCTATGAATGCCTATATTTTGCAAGAGGTATGATATGCTACCCATAGAATTAAAAATAATTAAATAATGACCTTGGAACATCATTTGTTTTACACCTATGACATTGTGACATTATATAAGCAATATTAAGCATATTATGAGTATTGAGTAGACGAATCCTCAAGAAATACTGAAGCTGGCTGTCATTAGCCTTGTGTTTTCACTAACGCTGGCTTGGGTATATGTCGCCCCAAAGATGGCAAACTCAGCCGACATTGGTGGACTGTGCCACATCGATGAAAATAATCATCCTTTTTTCACTTTATCCCATGTTATGCAATACATTTTCTTTTCCATTTTCTATTCATTGTGCTTTTTTGTAAGTGATGCTTTGCAAATACAATATAACCTATAACATAAGGTAGGAGTAGACAGAAGCAGCTGACTTTAGCCAGTTAAAGCTACAGCCAGGAATACGTTGCTGCAGCTGTCTAGAGTCGACCATATTTTATGAAACTACACATTTAATTAGTTCAGTTGGCTGCTGATGTTGCCCATACATGTATGTATAATTACACCGTTTCCAACATCCCCCGAAGCCAATCAACCACCACAAGGTATCGTCAACAATTTCGGAGCTCACACATCTGATTATGGTCACTTATTAAATAAAGATTTTCTTTGCCACAAAAAAATCTCAATTGTATCTTTTATTCATTCCAGGTCTTTCAGGAGCTGAAATAGGCATTGCAATCGGAACTATTTTTGGAGTGACAGTTCTTGCAATAGTTAGACTTCTTCTCTAAAAGTCAATTGGATGATCAGACTTGCCATTCCAAATAATGCCCTCAGAATCCACCAGAGGGCTTACTCCTGCAACAGCTTCACAAGTGCCACCTAGTGGTTACAACACAAATACAGAACCCATGCTAAAGGCAATTGAATTTAAGATGCAACTTTGTATTGCCTTTCACTTTTGATTGTAACTATCGGCAATATAATCACAAAAAACTAATTTCCATACAAATTCACTCTTAAACTTTATCATTTATTGAAATTAGATGAGATCTTGCATTTACCGGAGTGGACATTTTACCACAGATTAATCAACCAAAATCTACCACACTACTTTCAGCAGTTTAATTTTCTCAGGTCGTTAGATATTCATCCTTATCCAACAAGAGATAATACATATATTAGTAATCCCCTGGCTCAGGTACCAACTGTTAAAAAGCTCAATCAAAAATAGATTACCACAACTAATTAATCAAGCACCAAAAATGATCATAGATAAAATGAGCACACACAGTTTTCATGGTTTATCATTTTATCTAAAAAGGGTATATAAATGCCTATCAAACAGACTGCACTAATCCAAACTGTTATGTATGCTATACAAGGAAGCCCACCAGCAAACATGCCGGTGTTCAAAACAATTGGTGTAAAAATAGGTAAACATTTGGTACTGTCCTGCTTGTAGCAAATTGCAATCCTTACAATGATGTTCCTTCGTAATACTAAATGGCTCATTGGTGGCATGTATATGTCTAATAAATGCTATGATTTCATCCAGATCATTTCTTGCATAATAAATTATGACTTCACCTATCAGCATCCAAACAGCATTAACCTACTAGAGCACACAATAAAGGGTGACATCACACTTCAGTCTGGGTGGCTTTGCTGGGAGGCGGGACTGTGGGCATGATGTCACACCCACCAGTGACTAAGATCCTCATGATAATAAGCTAAATCACACACATATACGTATGTATATATATTAAAAACCTCTTTCAGTACCAATTAACTTTAGGTTTCTTACATTTCCATTGATAATTTGTTTGCCCTACTTTCACCATTATGGCCAATTGTTAATGAAGTTGAACTATAGGTTGATTGTTTAAGACAGATGTTGTTTTTATCAGTTAGAAGGTTGAAGTTTAACATTTCTGTCAATTATGTTATGCTCAGTGCCATTTATGGACATTTATTTGAATCCTCAATACAAGCACATAAAATAATTTAAATATTAATTTTACTTTTCATCACACTGTGAGTGATATTTATATTCCAAATCAATAACAATTTCACGTGAAATGTAACATTATTATTCTGTCATACAATCACACCAAAAAGTATTTGGACACTTACAAAATTTCACTCAACTTTGAACTGTACTAGATATGATTTAGCTTGATGTAATGTCAACTTGCACGCAAAAGTGCCAACACAAAGACCTAACCTAAAGAACACAATAGTGCTGACACCCAGATGTAGTCTTCATTTGCACGCAAAAGTGTCTTGCAACACCCAGATGTAATGTCAACTTGCACGCAAAAGTGCCAACACAAAGACCTAACCTAAAGAACACAATAGTGCTGACACCCAGATGTATTCTTCATTTGCACGCAAAAGTGTCTTGCAAGACCCAGATGTAATGTCAACTTGCACGCAAAAGTGCCAACACAAAGACCTAACCTAAAGAACACAATAGTGCTGACACCCAGATGTAGTCTTCATTTGCACGCAAAAGTGTCTTGCAACACCCAGATGTAATGTCAACTTGCATGCAAAAGTGCCAACACAAAGACCTAACCTAAAGAACACAATAGTGCTGACACCCAGATGTAGTCTTCATTTGCACGCAAAAGTGTCTTGCAACACCCAGATGTAATGTCAACTTGCACGCAAAAGTGCCAACACAAAGACCTAACCTAAAGAACACAATAGTGCTGACACCCAGATGTAGTCTTCATTTGCACGCAAAAGTGTCTTGCAACACCCAGATGTAATGTCAACTTGCACGCAAAAGTGCCAACACAATGACCAAACCTAAAGAACACAATAGTGTTGCCCACACAGTGAGAAAACCGAAAGAACAGTAGTTTTAACATCCAGATCTACCGAAATGTCTGGTCATCTTGTAAGTATCAACAGAAAAAAGCATGCTGCCTTTGTGAACACCCAAACTATGACCATACTTGGTTTTGTCTAAATGTTGACTACACTTCAAAGACAAGAAGCACAATATAATCTTACTTCCCATCACTTGATAGAGGTAATGAACTTGTATCTAATTTAATAGATATTATTAAATATTTCCGTAGTTCAGGAAGGTACAACAATACTGATTATGGTATAAAACTGTCGGACAGTGCAGTAGATACATATTGAACTGTTACATCTGGAACATGAACATTGCTGTATAATTTCGAACAGCTTCACACATTTGACTCCTTTGGACCAAGAAAGTGGCCTGGAAACATTTACTTTAGTGTCCAACCCAATTCCTCAAAGTACACATCAGGAGTGTTATTATTTCATCAACATTTAAATAGTTTCATCTGCTTTGAGAGTAAATCGTACTGATTACTATAGGCCAACCAAAATTGTGCGAAGGCGAGTTTAAACCAGTTAAAAAAACATAATGTAACGCAAACAATTGAATGACATTATCAGTAGGCAAATAACTAAATCTTTCTGCTCATAATGAGCTGGAAGATTTAGTTATCTTGCCTACTGATAATATTAAAACATGAGGCCACACTTATTTGATCCTTAGCTCCTTGGGGAATTCTCAAGGCAATTTTTAGTGCTTAGTCAGTCAAAAACTCAAAATGAAAATTAATGTTATATTCAATAACATTGGAAGGCTATTATATTTTGATGTCGGCACATTTCTCACTGTATTGACGAATCTGAGAGGCTAAAACTTAATTAAGTATCGCCTAAAAGTTCTATCTGATTGTGCACTGATGGACCTTGCAACAAGCTGCCTTTCCCTGCTCTTCTGACTGCCTCCATTATGCTATTGTGACGTTCATTCCTCCCCTCTCAGCTCTAATGCGACTTGGCTGACCCAGTTGCTGCATGTCGTCAACGAAACATCCCTACATTTTGGGCAAAATGCTTATGGAATGCTTTGCAGGAGGTTATTAGATTAGAGTATCCATCGATGCCAGCACGGACCACTATGCCACACCTGCAACAAATAAATCAAAAAAGTAAAAAATAAGATAAGAAAATTTAATAAAATCTGAAATATCTCAAAATCTGAGAAATTAATATCGGCCTTAGGTTGTAAATTTTGATTATAAAACTGTACACTGATTTATTGGGGCCCATAGTTAGAAATATATTGCAATACCATTTAGCAATGTAGTAGTCAAAACGCCAAATAATAATATAACTTCCACTTATTTTTTTAAATATTGTGTCCTACATGCAAAGAGTATGCCGTTGTTCACTTTTTTGCTTATAACAATTTCCAAAATTTCATAACATACACACATAATATATACATTTCTCCAAGAGTTCATAAGTAGTTTAGGGAATGTAGTAAACAACACAGTTTTGAGAAATGCTTCCATATTTTGCATTATGATCCAAATGTGATAACAATTTTAAATTAAAGGTCTGCAACTAATTTTATGTATGTTGGTATAATACTTATTGAGATGTTTAAATTCAAAAAGAAATTTTCTACATTTTCCCCTCATACAAATATGTTTTATATATGTTTTCAGCCATTTAATAATGTTCAATATTTCAAATCTGCCAGAGGAGATGATAAAGAATATCGCAATTATGAGATAGATATATCATGCTTGGTGTCAGTTTCAATGCATTTGTCATACAGTGAATACAATGACAGTATGGTACATTTTCATCTACATTATTTAGGCATGTTTTTGTCTGTAATGCCTCATATAGAAAGAATATTGCAATAAAAAGATTGAATTATGATTATATACATTTAGATTCTACATTATTTTATGGGTGTCATGGGAACATGCGGGAAACAACACAATTTTTAGCAATTCATTTCCAGATTTCAATTACCAGAAACAAGAAGAAGAATGAAATCAATGTCAAAACATAGTTTAACTAGACCTGATGGCTCTCATGATGGAGTAATAGATAAGTTGAAGGTGTCTCTTCAATTGAAGAAGAGTGAATAGCTGAGAATTTTTGATAGTCTCACTAGCAAATATTTCTGACTATGACTAACAAATCGGGTGCTAAAACAGATCGATTTCTGTAATTTTCTCCAGAAGGGACCCAGTCAGCAAAATCTGTCTAATTACTTCTATATTGCACTATACAAGATCACTTTATACAGATCTAGTACCTCTATATTGAATTTCTTAACCAATTGGTCCACTGCAACTGCACTGCTCAACCCATTATCACTCAGATAATATATGTCGAGTACATTTCATAACTGTATTGACATACTCTTTGTATAAGATATAATAATTTATTCTTACCCTTTTCCCTACTAAATAGGCACGTATTTTACAAATAATATCTATGGAAAGGTGCATTTTATTGCAATACATACATTTTCTTTTGGACATATTAAATAAGTTCACAGTTCTGTAGTCAAAAAGTTACACTAAGGCCAATACTCATTGTTTTTCTCAGTTTAAGGCATCATGTAGAAGGAGTGGGGTGTTTGTTCTTATCAGTCAGGACAATCTGTGTATGACTTGAAACGGCCATAATGGAACATTAATTTCACATGACTGCATGATGGAACATTAATTTCACATGACTGCAAGAAATATGGCAGCGCCAGCACCAGCAGTAGGAATTGATCTTGGAACAACATACTCCTGTGTCGGAGTTTTCCAGCATGGCAAAGTAGAAATCATTGCCAACGACCAGGGTAACAGGACCACCCCCAGTTATGTGGCCTTCACAGATTCCGAGCGCCTCATTGGGGATGGCGCAAAGAACCAGGTCGCCATGAATCCTGAGAACACAGTATTCGACGCTAAGCGTTTGATCGGACGCAAGTTCGAAGACTCAGCAGTCCAGTCAGATATTGAAACATTGGCCATTCGATGTTATCAGTGATGGCGGAAAACCAAAGATCCAGATCGAATACAAAGGAGACAAGAAAACATTTTTTGATTGAAAATTGGGCTGCAGCAGTACTTTTAAAACCTGACATTAAAATCACGCACTGTGCGAATGGATCCTTAATTTTTTAGAACAGGGCCATGTCGATTAAAACAGAATCAATCTGAAATTGTCACCTCGCATAAATTTGTTTTATAAATGAAAACTACCAGATCTAGCTTAATTATGGACATGATAAAGTCTATAAGCCTATAATATTAAAATAAGACTAGCCATACGTTTTTTGAGTGTGGAATAAAGGATACTAATTAAAGAATAATAATCTAGAAGTATAAGAACAGACTAGTTAAAAAAATTAACCCATGTTTGTTTGTTACAATTATTTAACGTGGGTTTCACTTGTAAAATGCCCCTGTTGGTGGTTCGAGATAACATAAATCTGTGACCATCTATGTACATATTTTATGAAACAGACTCACAGTGAAAATCAAGATGCTGAGTGCATGTTTGTTAACAAGTTTACATAAGCTGAAAACAGAAGCCTCTCTCAAACTTATATGCATCAGGCCTTACACAGAGTTCATGTTCTGAGCTATTTCACAAGTAATCAGCGACCCCAAGTAAACTCATGCTGACCTCTGTAGGCCTCTTGCTCCGTTCCGTTCCGCAAAATACAGTTATCACAAGGGATAACTGTAGATTGCGAAACAGATTGATCTAGTATTATCTCAGATTAAGCCTATCAATTGTAGCTGGTATATATAGGTTTTGTCATATGCGTTTCCAAAGTTTTGGACTGATGCTGGAACTGCCTACACGGCAGTGTATGTTTGAATTAAATCAATATAAAAAAATAAACTGACATTAATGAGTCCTATTACTGTCATTTCACAAACCATGGAGACAATACTCTTGTCTACATGCACAAACTTGGTACGTCACGTACACCTATCAATTAAAAATCCCATAGGACATATACCTTAGTATGAAAAATGACACAATAGCCTATGCTGTATTTTAATATATAGGTCAATTAATCAATCAATCAATCATCTAATCAATCAGTTTATCAAAGGGGTAAATTTCATAAAAAGTGATCAGTCATCACATAATGATTATCTGTTTCATTAAGGAATAAAGATATGGGATCATTATGGACAATTGATTGCTCAAATGTAAATGAAATAAAAATTACTGTAACTATGTTAGAATAACCGTTAGTCACCTTTGGATTAAATAAGAAGATATGCATAAAAATGTGGACTATATATTGCCTTATCTTATCTTACTTATCACATTAATAATAATAATAATAAATACATTAATGATCAATATGTTAGACATGAAACTCGTGCATACAACACACACACAAATGCACATACACACACATGCCACATAGAAGAGACATAGGCCTACACACATGGAAAGAGACAGAGACATACATTGACAAACAAGCAAATATGTTCCATATTCAGTTCAACAACAGTTTTACCAGTTTCCTTGACATCAGTTATAGGTCTAATTTAGCGCCCGCCCACGCCATACATGACCCCTGCAGTGGACACGTAAATAATTGCCCCGAAACTGCATGTTCCGTTTCTCGAAGTACAGTTATCTCAGGGGATAACTGAACTTTGGTGAACGAAACAAAACTGGATGCTATCTATCTATCTATCTACCTTATCTTATCTTATCTTATTGTCTTTTTTTAGATCCCCATAGAGAGTTAATGAGGTAGTACCTATCAGCATTTTGTGAGGTTCTGTGAGCCCTCCTAGATAAGCGAATGACAGATATCATCAGTGACAGTTGCTTTAATTGGCTGTCAAACTAAAAATCACACTTCAGTATTCAATATGAATGCACAATATTAAATGCGTGCCAAAAAAAAATAGTAAAAAAACATATGAAACATTTAAATTTCATTGAAATTTGAAAATTTTGACAGATTAAAGTTGGAGGGCCCATGAAGAGAGAAGAGACTGATACCTTCAGATAGATAGATTCTAATGTTTTATCTTTTAGGCCTGCTGGTTTCGACGGTTTCATTTTTCTATGCATATCGGTTATTAATTATATATAATTATTAATATATTTGTAAATAAATAATGAATAGATATCATCTAACATATTTGCTCTTTTCTGTATTTTCGGATTGTTATTATTTATATTAATAGTGTTTAGAGACCCACCCCAGCGCACCTAGCTGGTCCCCTGCCCATCTCTGCATCACTTCGTTCGCAGCAGCAGCAGCAGCAGCAACACGTTTATTTACGTCAGCAAAACTTTTCCCCCCTCCAACCCCTCCAGCACCTTAATCAACAACCTTGCTTGGTGAACTGCGGTGACTTAAACTTTATAATGTAGCTTTAAAACTTATAATGTATCACTTTGTATATCAAACTGGCGCGCGCATTTAATATTGTATTATTAGTAATAAATTCTGCCCAAACTGCATTTCATTGTCTTTAATACGAATTTACAGTGTATGGGGAAAAAGTCACAGAAATAATCTCTTGTAGTTGCCTTTGAAGTAGTGAGAACAAGGTGGCCTTGTAGCAGACATGAGTGGACATTTAGATAACATCTATCACCACCTTGTTTTAATGGGCAGTTTTCCACAAGCTGAAGATCGTAAAATCTCATAAATGGGCACAGCTAATCGTGAGAGTAATTTCTAGTCAAGGGCAATTATGCCAATAAATCTTAGGTCATTCGTGGTCACTATGAAAGATGCTTTACACTGTTCTATCCAATTCTTGCAGGAACTAATTAAAACTATACTACCATATATATAGAAAGATAGATAGATACGATAGGTAGATAGGTAGATAGGATAAATAGTTAGATAGGGTAGATAAATAGATACGATAGGTAGATAGATACGATAGATACGATAGGTAGATAGATAGATAGGTAGATAGGTAGATAAGATAGATAAGATAAATAGATAGATAGATAGATAGATAGATATGGAGATAGCTAGATATGGAGATAGATAGATGGATAGATGATAGATAGATGGACAGAAAGATAGTTAGATAGATAGATTTCAATTTATTTCATCTGGCTGACACTCTTTCATATCAGTGTATATGTCATAAAGATTCAAATAAGAAATAAATATAAATTTAATACATAAGGTGATAAATTCATACATATAGGAAAGATGCATAGATTACAACAATAAATAAATAAGTGAACAAATAGAAGGACAATATCCAGACACACAAAATAATTGAGAATAAAATAGTGCGAAAATAAAAATACGATTCATTTCGTATATGTATATGTGCAACTAACATATGTATAATAAATATAACGAAGAAAGTGTAGAGTACTCAACATGGACATAATAATATGTCTAAAGAGGGTGATAGAGGCTTGGTAAGAAGGGCATGGAAATATACTATAAATTAAAATGTAACAAAGGACATAAGGCACGTGGTAGAGGGGGGGGGGGGCAATTATCCCTCCTTTATATGTGCCCATAATGCAGTAGTTGTATCAAAATGAAATAAATATGTTTTTTTCAATGTTTCAAATATGGTAAATTCACTTGAGTAATGTCTTATCATATTCATATATGTATTGCTTACATCATGATATAGCATAGCATAGCTCTCTTGAGTAATTTACAAATTTTATAGAACGCTCAATCTCGGACTTTTTTTTTTTAGTCCAGGACTAAGGTGATGTCACTATATTCCTTGTCATTAGTAACAAGGTCCAGAAAATGCAGGATCCTCACCATACTTTGACTTGTCAGGGTGGATCCGCACTATTGCAATGAATGCCAGTATGAGTCATCAAGGCAGCATAATTTCAACACAAAACATAGATTATTGGTCACCAATGACTCATCAAGTGAAATTTTCACTTTACAAGTAAAGAAAAGTTTACATATCAATTCAACCAACTGTAACCACGTACACAGCTTTCTTTGCACTTTAGGCCTAGTGCAAAAATAATGACCTTTAATGTAAATTTAGTGGCACATTAAAATATAGCGATACTACTAATTCTACAGTTGTTATTTATATTTATCGTATGTTTAATCGATTTTGTGAGAATTCTCTTAAAAGAACGTCATTTTTAACCTTTTTTTGTATGACATTTTGTAGCTGAAAAATATCATTGATTAATTTCTTTAATTCGTGCTAATGATTTAATATTTAAAACTAACATTTTCTAATGCATATTTAGTCTAGTTTTTTTAACTAAAATACTTTTTTTTTTACTCTTTGCTTTGCCTATTCACTGTTCATCTTATATATGAGGCTCGTCATACTAAACATGAAGAAAACTTCCGCATTTAATGTTTTATCGCAGAAATTATGCAACTAACCTAGCATATAGCTGAAATTTGCCTACCTAATTCAATATTTTAGTTGTGGGAGCTCAGCCTGAAACTCGCTATTTTACAATAAATTGATTTAGGAAGGTCATGATTCAAATAGGGTTATATTCTAATGTCTTTCTTGAATGTTTTATAAGTTCTTAGTTTGGGGTTACGTACGATTTCATTGATGCAGGGACACAATTGTTTTGAAAGAATTTGTGAGAAATGCAATCTTAATCAAGTTGAAGATGAATTTCATTGCCTAATGATCTGTGAACAATTTAATGCTATTCAGAATAACCTATTTTCTTAAGTTGATAACTTCTTTGTTCTTAACCCATCTGAACTATTCTTTCAAATATTAACAAGTAAAGATACTGACCTAAACTTTTCCCTTGGTAAATTCATAAAAACTGCATAAAAATTGGACCGTAAACCATAAATACCAGGTTGTCAATTGTCATTGTACTAGAGACTGGCTAGTTATGTAAATTGACCATGAAGGTTATCTCTGTTAAATTGAAAACATCATAGCTCAGTGAACCGAAAATATAATATTTTTTTGCAGATTTTTAACTCTAATTTTGCCCTGATTCATAAAAATATTGCACTAACAACCGAACGGGACAAACATTTGCATGGATGAACTAAGTTTAAAGACTTTATATATAATTAGGCTGATAAGTGTATGAAAAGCCTTTGAAAGGTCAAGGTTTATATTAATATGGAGTAAATATATATCCATTGCATAAGTAATTCTATTAATTAATTAAAGAGTTGCCAATTCAGTGGAATGAAACTGCCTAAAGCCATATTGACTTTTGTAAAATACTTTTGAGTTGGGTAAATATTCATACATTTGGTTATACTTGAACTGTTTAAAGACTTTGGATACACTTGACAATTTTGAAACAGGTCAATAGCTACAAATTAAGTAATCTTCCTTTTTTTGCGGGATTACCAGAAGTGGTCTTGAAGAGTAGATTTTTCTTTCTTTGACTTGTTATAGTGATCAGATATCTTTCATAGTTCAACTAGCATCACTCAAAGAAAAAAAAAAAAAGATGAAAAAGGCAATTTCATAACGTCTTCATTCAGGTTTCATCACATGTGAATACCAAACACTTGCTATTTCGCACTACCTGCATTTTAAAATAATTGTGAAAAAATCAAAAACAAAAAACAACATAATAATGTTGTAAACTACATCAAAATAATTAAAATAGGACCTGCAGGTGTTCTTGTAGTGGTGGGACTGAATGCAAGTAGTAATGCCTGTACATTGCATTAAGATCATTAAATATTTTTACATATACAGTGGAGGCCAAAAATACCCAATCACATGCGAAAATTCAGATTTTTGCTCTATCATGGTTTTTATTATAATTTATTTAGTTTTTATTGTTATTGTTTAACCTGCAATTTTTTTTTTTGCACATATATGCAGTCGGTCAATAGCTCTTTGAACTAATTTTATTGTTGTTTTATGTCCACTTTAGATAAAGACTATTCGATTATATTCTGTTCTATTCTATTCTAAACTTTGTTATGTCAGAGGCGTTCTGTCTTTCTTTCATTTTTTCTGTCTTTCAATCTATCAATCTCTGTGAATCAATATTTATCTATTTGTTCCCGATCAATCAATCAACCAATCAATCAATCTTTCTTGTTCTTTCTTTCTATCAATCTATCAGTCAATCTTTGTTTCTCTATTTCTTCCCAATCAATCAATCAATCTCTTTCTTTCTAATCTATCAGTCTATCCATCCATCTATCTATCTATCTAAAATTTAACAAGCACATTTTTATTATTTGGCATTTGTTCTACTACGTGTCAGTGTCAGATTTACATATAAAATTTAGATTATGGTGCAACTTCTTGTGGCCTTATCTATCCCATGACTACAGTAATGAATTTATGAAAACGGTTTTTGCAAACTTGAGAGAGTTGGTTCTTATCTATTTAAGTATGTTGTTTGCATTAGGCCTGTCTTGGATTTACTGGACTGAGACCATCTCTTAAGAGTGGGATTTAGTTAACCCAGACTTGGCTAATAATAGCAAGACCAGGCTTGTAAACTTCCGTTGAAATGGACTAACTAAACCATGCTGGCCTTTCGCTGCATGGTAGTGGAGACATCTTGTGTCCTCTGCCAAAAACTTGTTCCGTTCCGCTAAGTACAGTTATCCCATTGGATAACTGTAATTTGCGAAACGGAACAAGTTTTCACAGAAAACTAGCACGGAGCTAACTCCACCGTTTCAGCATGCATCCTGTCGGCCTGTATTTCATATGACTTTATGGATACTGGGCTATACATATACGTTGGGGGCCTATTAAAAAAAACTGACTCAATTAGTTAAATACAAGATTGAGTCGTTAGAGTGCAATGCTCATGTGCATGGTTACTTTACCAAGTCAAAAAGTATTTGATTGTTAAAGGAATGTTGCACATGTTGCAAACAACACAATTTTTAGCAAATTTTTCATACTTTGGTCAGAGATGTCAAGGAAAATCCCTGTTGTTGGAACGTCTGTATCTGGTCCTCCATGAACTGTAATGGGCCTTTGTGTAGTGATGTAGCATCCACCAATGACCTCAAACTCCGTCATCCACAATCATGACAATGGCTCTCAGTCTGTCTCTTGGTTACTCCAGCACTATCTTCAAGTTCCCAGTGGAGATCCTTGTATTCCACAAATTCCATGTTTCTAAAAATATGTCAGCAATAACCTGCTGGTTATGTGAAGGAAGCTTGTCCAACCTGTGTCACCAGCTGATTATAATCTGTTTACCATGGATGAATCATTAATTCTGGATGATCTGCCAGTTTGGTTTCTAACAATGTCTCATGAACTCTGCCTAATCAGGCGAATCTGGAAAAAAAAGCAATTTTTCACTGATGTGTTTCATTATCATAAATGACATCCAAACAATAATAGAAGTTCACTTGGGCCACTAATCATGGCTAATGTTGTATTAGAAACCATTGTATTCTGTTGCAATAAAACTTGACATCATATGCAACCTTGATTGATTGAATCTTGAAATATCATTAAAATATTAACAGAATTTGGCTAAATAGGCGTGGAAAAATACCAAAGATCTTTTATTGCAGAAAAACATTTTATTGGACCATTAACCATTTTGGTTATACTACATGGTTAATGTATGTACTTTTATGACCCACCAGTCTAAAAACTTCATGAAATAAAATGTTACATAATGTCTTGTGAAAGTGGTTATGCCTCAAGTTTGCATTTCATTAAGATAATTTACATGATGTCCTTCATATTAAAAGCATAGTTAATTGGAAATTTATCACAAAACTGATGTCACATAAAATGTTTGTATATACTCAGCTGTATGTAAACATATGGCACCAACTGTAGATAAATAGATAGTATATTGTGCAAACTTGCCACAGGGTTTTTCACATGTAGTATTGTGGCAAAGAGAGAGGTTTCAACTTATTGATTGACTGACTGACTGACTGACTGACTGACTGAATGACTGATTTGACTGATTTGACTGACTGACTTAGATCTTTGAAAGAGAGTACACAGTTATTAGTGAAGTAAGTTTAGTTTAAAAAAATGAAGATGAGGTGATCAATTTCAACATACACACATTTTTATCAATAATTTAGGTTATCATTGTAAACACAGGTTTAGGAAATGTTGCAAGCAGCACAATTTTCTGCAATTCATATTTTTCATTATGACAAAGTATGAATTAAAAGTCAAAATAAGGTATTTGAAAGTGAAAGCACTATGCGCTCAAAACCAAAGCATCTGACATTTTATAGCAGCCGTAGCCTGAGGAAACTTCTGGAGGGGGGGGGGGGGGCAGTGTTCAGTCAAAAGTAACGCTTCTGACATTCTGATATTCACTTCAGTAACGATAAATGTATTATATTTGGTAAAATACTAGGTCCCCCCTCCCCCCCCCCACTAGCTACGGCCCTGAATAACTCATTTATGACAACACAATCAGCCACTTTTCGTTTTTGACTTTCTGGACAGTGTGAACAGTGTGAAAGTGTGCTAATGAATTAAGGCAGTGAACTATCTCGCCGGCGAGGGTTGACATTTCTTTATTAAGAGGATGATACTGGTTTCTCACTAGCAGTTCATCAATTTGCATAGTTGAAGTCATGAACATTGTTAATTGCAATTAGGAAAGCCACTTGGGAGAAATTATTGCAATTAGTCACCAAGTATCATGAGTATCCATCCATGGATTCTTCCAAAGGTGTGAAGTGTGAACTGTGAAGTGCAATTAGCCATCACAGAACCCAAATAAGAACAAAAGGCACTTATTTGCAATGGTGGTTTTTTCTTTAATTCATAACTTGTCAGTATTGTTGTTTTTTTTACCAAATTCAAAGGAAAATACCCTAAAAATACAACCTGATAAATTTTAAATGGACCTTTATTATTGCTGTTGCATCCAAAAACCACTGATATGTGAGACTGTTGACCTCAGAGTAACTCGTCTCTTTTCTGGGTCTTCTTGCGGATATGTTGCCATTGCATTCATACTCATCCATAATTTCTCTTTTTCTCTTTAAAATACTCTGTACTAGAGTTTTGCCCACACTGAGCTCAGTGGCAACAATACGATGCATTTCACTCGCTCATCTATTGTTAAAGGTCTAGGGGTAGCGATTACCCCTGGGTCGGCAATTAGCTTCACATACCATATAAGGTAATTGGGGTGCTAGAAACTGCTGGGGGTAATCAGCAATGGTCATTACATCAGACTGACCAATGACCATCGGGGTAAAGCAATCTTTGTGGCTCTTGCTGAGCCATGTAAACAAAGATGCTGTCACACCTCTTAATGTACAGAGCTTAGCTGGTAATTTATTATGACTTCGAAAAAGTAGGTCTAATTTGTCCAAGATTATGACATGGTTAATATGGTTATTACCAGTTTGTTGAAACCCATACATAATTTGAAATATTAACTAAGTAAAATGCACACTTTCATCAAACAATTATTGAATTCATAAAAAAAAACTATAGAAAACCTTTGGCACAATAAATGTGCATGAAGTATCTATCTATCTATCTATCTATCTATCTATCTAGCCAGCTATCTAGCCAGCTATTCAGCTATCTAGAATTTGAGAAGTCTGTAATTAGCAGCAATATGATATGAAAATTTGACTCTTGTGAATATTCAAAATACCACAGTTATTTTATATCAGTCATTAATTAACCCTGTGACAATGTCAAATTATTGGTGTACACTTCATGTTATTGTTTCACTGCTAACTCCCTATTGTACCCCTTCCCCCCCCCTCCTCCAACTGTCTTGCTTTTTTGTAATTTCTAAAATTCAGTTCTGTGATTGAAACGTCATACCAGACGGTCAAACATTGCTGGGATATATAGGTCCTTTATTATAATCATTTTACATCTATAGCGGAAACGGATTATATTGCTTAGATTGGAATAATATTGGTGCTTTATGATGTGACACTCAAAAAGGATACATTCCAGCTGAATAATAAGTTTGTTGAGGATACATATCTAACAGTCGAGGTGAGCTTTAACATCAGGCAATCACATACTTGTATGATTGACACTGGTAGGTCTATATAACAATAACTTTTATGTTTATTCAGCCTCTTTATACAAAGATAAAAAAGTCAGATGGTTTAGATTTACCAGGTTGATGCATGCATTAGGGATGTGTTCTTGAACATTCTATAGCTAAGGTACACATATAAACCATGTGATTGCATAGTGTTTGTAAACAACCCTGGGGTTTGGTTTTAATAAAAAAGTATAATAATTTCCTGATACAACACCGGCCACAGAAAGTAGGGTTAGGCAATTTGCAATTAGTGTATCAATGTTTATATAAACAACTGTATTAACATGTTAGTTCAATATTGTTAACTGAATATGATATATAATAAACCCGTTCATTGTTTACATAATGAAATGAAGACTTCAGGGTTCTTAGTCATTGCCACGTGCGATTATGCAATGAACATTACGTAATGCCAGACTGTACATAGCGCCAATTATTAGGCTGCAAAGATGCGGATAGCTGACAGCCGCTGACCGCTCAAATGAGGGCTAAACTGGGGGGGGGGGGGGAGGAATCAAACTGACTACTTAGGCCAGGTGGCTGATACAGGTGACCGTTTGTTACGGCAGGTTGCACTGTATATAGATTGTTGTTTACAAAATGTAGTACACAGTAGACCTCCTTTATGAGATGATCATTTAATATACTATTCTTTAAACTTTTCTTTGGGGGGGGGGGCCCAAAGAAAAGTCATTAAAAAACAGCACAATTGGCTCCAGACCAACTTCATTAAGGTCTTAATGGTGAGGTGGTCTTAATACTGAGGTGGTCTTAAAGTGAGGTTTTCCTGTCTGTCTATTCTAAGGTCTTAATGGTGAGGTGGTCTTAATACTGAGGTGGTCTTAAAGTGAGGTTTTCCTGTATGTCTATTCTAAGGTCTTAATGGTGAGGTGGTCTTAATACTGAGGTGGTCTTAAAGTGAGGTTTTCCTGTATGTCTATTCTAAGGTCTTAATGGTGAGGTGGTCTTAATACTGAGGTGGTCTTAAAGTGAGGTTTTCCTGTATGTCTATTCTAAGGTCTTAATGGTGAGGTGGTCTTAATACTGAGGTGGTCTTAAAGTGAGGTTTTCATGTATGTCTATTCTAAGGTCTTAATGGTGAGGTGGTCTTAATACTGAGGTGGTTTTAAAATGAGGCTTTCCTGTATGTCTATTCTAAGGTCTTAATGGTGAGGTGGTCTTAATACTGAGGTGGTCTTAAAGTGAGGTTTTCCTGTCTGTCTATTCTAAGGTCTTAATGGTGAGGTGGCTTAATACTGAGGTGGTCTTAAAGTGAGGTTTTCCTGTATGTCTATTCTAAGGTCTTAATGGTGAGGTGGTCTTAATACTGAGGTGGTCTTAAAGTGAGGTTTTCCTGTATGTCTATTCTAAGGTCTTAATGGTGAGGTGGTCTTAATACTGAGGTGGTCTTAAAGTGAGGTTTTCCTGTATGTCTATTCTAAGGTCTTAATGGTGAGGTGGTCTTAATACTGAGTTGGTTTTAAAATGAGGCTTTCCTGTATGTCTATTCTAAGGTCTTAATGGTGAGGTGGTCTTAATACTGAGGTGGTCTTAAAGTGAGGTTTTCCTGTCTGTCTATTCTAAGGTCTTAATGGTGAGGTGGCTTAATACTGAGGTGGTCTTAAAGTGAGGTTTTCCTGTATGTCTATTCTAAGGTCTTAATGGTGAGGTGGTCTTAATACTGAGGTGGTCTTAAAGTGAGGTTTTCCTGTATGTCTATTCTAAGGTCTTAATGGCGAGGTGGTCTTAATACTGAGGTGGTCTTAAAGTGAGGTTTTCCTGTCTGTCTATTCTAAGGTCTTAATGGTGAGGTGGTCTTAATACTGAGGTGGTCTTAAAATGAGGCTTTCCTGTATGTCTATTCTAAGGTCTTAATGGTGAGGTGGCTTAATACTGAGGTGGTCTTAAAGTGAGGTTTTCCTGTCTCTCTATTCTAAGGTCTAAATGGTGAGATGTCTTAATACTGAGGTGGTCTTAAAATGGGGTTTTCCTGTCTGTCTTTTCTAAGGTCTTAATGGTGAGATGGCTTAATACTGAGGTGGTCTTAAAGTGAGGTTTTCCTGTATGTCTATTCTAAGGTCTTAATGGTGAGGTGGTCTTAATACTGAGGTGGTCTTAAAGTGAGGTTTTCCTGTATGTCTATTCTAAGGTCTTAATGGTGAGGTGGTCTTAATACTGAGGTGGTCTTAAAGTGAGGTTTTCCTGTATGTCTATTCTAAGGTCTTAATGGTGAGGTGGTCTTAATACTGAGGTGGTCTTAAAGTGAGGTTTTCATGTATGTCTATTCTAAGGTCTTAATGGTGATTTGGTCTTAATACTGAGGTGGTTTTAAAAAAAGGCTTTCCTGTATGTCTATTCTAAGGTCTTAATGGTGAGGTGGTCTTAATACTGAGGTGGTCTTAAAGTGAGGTTTTCCTGTCTGTCTATTCTAAGGTCTTAATGGTGAGGTGGCTTAATACTGAGGTGGTCTTAAAGTGCGGTTTTCCTGTATGTCTATTCTAAGGTCTTAATGGTGAGGTGGTCTTAATACTGAGGTGGTTTTAAAATGAGGCTTTCCTGTATGTCTATTCTAAGGTCTTAATGGTGAGGTGGTCTTAATACTGAGGTGGTCTTAAAGTGAGGTTTTCCTGTCTGTCTATTCTAAGGTCTTAATGGTGAGGTGGCTTAATACTGAGGTGGTCTTAAAGTGAGGTTTTCCTGTATGTCTATTCTAAGGTCTTAATGGTGAGGTGGTCTTAATACTGAGGTGGTCTTAAAGTGAGGTTTTCCTGTATGTCTATTCTAAGGTCTTAATGGTGAGGTGGTCTTAATACTGAGGTGGTCTTAAAGTGAGGTTTTACTGTATGTCTATTCTAAGGTCTTAATGGTGAGGTGGTCTTAATACTGAGGTGGTCTTAAAGTGAGGTTTTCATGTCTGTCTATCCTAAGGTCTTAATGGTGAGGTGGTCTTAATACTGAGGTGGTCTTAAAATGAGGCTTTCCTGTATGTCTATTCTTAGGTCTTAATGGTGAGGTGGTCTTAATACTGAGGTGGTCTTAAAGTGAGGTTTTCCTGTCTGTCTATTCTAAGGTCTTAATGGTGAGGTGGTCTTAATACTGAGGTGGTCTTAAAATGAGGCTTTCCTGTCTGTCTATTCTAAGGTCTTAATGGTGAGGTGGTCTTAATACTGAGGTGGTCTTAAAGTGAGGTTTTCATGTATGTCTATTCTAAGGTCTTAATGGTGAGGTGGTCTTAATAGTGAGGTGGTCTTAAAATGAGGCTTTCCTGTATGTCTATTCTAAGGTCTTAATGGTGAGGTGGTCTTAATACTGAGGTGGTCTTAAAGTGAGGTTTTCCTGTATGTCTATTCTAAGGTCTTAATGGTGAGGTGGTCTTAATACTGAGGTGGTCTTAAAGTGAGGTTTTCCTGTATGTCTATTCTAAGGTCTTAATGGTGAGGTGGTCTTAATACTGAGGTGGTCTTAAAGTGAGGTTTTCCTGTATGTCTATTCAAAGGTCTTAATGGTGAGGTGGTCTTAATACTGAGGTGGTCTTAAAGTGAGGTTTTCCTGTATGTCTATTCTAAGGTCTTAATGGTGAGGTGGTCTTAATACTGAGGTGGTCTTAAAGTGAGGTTTTCATGTATGTCTATTCTAAGGTCTTAATGGTGAGGTGATCTTAATACTGAGGTGGTTTTAAAATGAGGCTTTCCTGTATGTCTATTCTAAGGTCTTAATGGTGAGGTGGTCTTAATACTGAGGTGGTCTTAAAGTGAGGTTTTCCTGTCTGTCTATTCTAAGGTCTTAATGGTGAGGTGGCTTAATACTGAGGTGGTTTTAAAGTGAGGTTTTCCTGTATGTCTATTCTAAGGTCTTAATGGTGAGGTGGTCTTAATACTGAGGTGGTCTTAAAGTGAGGTTTTCCTGTATGTCTATTCTAAGGTCTTAATGGTGAGGTGGTCTTAATACTGAGGTGGTCTTAAAGTGAGGTTTTCCTGTATGTCTATTCTAAGGTCTTAATGTTGAGGTGGTCTTAATACTGAGGTGGTCTTAAAGTGAGGTTTTCATGTATGTCTATTCTAAGGTCTTAATGGTGAGGTGGTCTTAATACTGAGGTGGTTTTAAAATGAGGCTTTCCTGTATATCTATTCTAAGGTCTTAATGGTGAGGTGGTCTTAAAGTGAGGTTTTCCTGTCTGTCTATTCTAAGGTCTTAATTGTGAAGTGGTCCTAATACTGGTAGCAGGTCGTTTCGGCCTTGAGCCTGTTCGGCCTTGCCAAAAACAAGTCGGTTCGGCTTTTTAGCGAAGTCGGTTTGGTCTTTTAGCGAAGTCGATTCGGCCTCCTATATTTTTGTATGGGAGCCGAATCGACTTCAGAAACGAGACGGTTCGGCCGTTTAATTGAGTCGGTTCGGCCTTCTGCTTTTTTAAGTGCAATGTAGAATGAAAGGAATCGGTTTCTATTGATAAAGGAATAGAGAAAGAATTGAATGCAATTGGAAATGCTTTGTGATATTACTTGAAAAAATAAAGATATAATATGATATAATATAAGATATAATAACATGGCCTCCTAAAACATTCAGCAATATTTAAGATAATATTCCCCAAAGATTTTACCAAATTATTTGCACAATATTTAAATTGTCATGTAAATTGATATTATGTCAATATATGGAGAAAAGATTGTCACATTATAAAAGTGTGGACCCTAAAAAAGCCAGCAAATATTATAAATTATATTACTAAATAAACTTGTCAAAATAATTCCACCAAGTGAATTTATTTAATAAAAAGGACATGGCGGCCATGGAATTGCTGAAAGAAATATCTAAATTCCATGGTCTGGTCATAGATTAGACACACAACAATATTTATTTACTATTGTGAAAGTCTTTATTTTTTTTTTGAATTGTGATTATGATTTATATTTTGTCATTAATTAATAAAATTGCAGAAACCCCTCTGTTGTTCAAATGTCAAGGCTGGTATTTTGCTTTTAAAGGGCTCGTTACCACCAACAAATAGGTGTAAATATCATCATTCTATCATGATTAGTTATCAAGATAATCTATTTCTTAGCGGCGCCAGGGGGGGGGATGATAAGGGCAGATTAAGTATTTTTTGGCGGCTGGCGGAACCTGCGGCCGAATAGACTTATTTCATAGACCGAACAGGGTCTGTTCGGCTTCAATGCTAAAGTATAGGGAGCCGAACCGACTTGTTTCGTAGGCCGAATCGACTCATTTAAACGAGTCGTTTCGGCTGGGCCGAACAGGTCGAAGGCCGAAACGACTAGCATTCCTAATACTGAGGTGGTCTTAAAGTGAGGTTTTCCTGTCTGTCTATTCTAAGGTCTTAATGGTGAGGTGGTCTTAATACTGAGGTGGTCTTAAAATGAGGTTTTCCTGTCTTTCTATTCTAAGGTCTTAATGGTGAGGTGGTCTTAAAATGAGGTTTTCCTGTCTGTCTATTCTATGGCCTTAATGGTGATGTGGTCTATATAGGTATAATATAGGTCAACTGCATCATTCAGCAAATGCACCCAGGAAAGGTTGTAAAAAAACAATTATTTTATTGAGATAAAATAAAATGCGTATATCTATCTATCTATCTATCTAATATATATATATATATATATATATATATATATATATATATATATATATATATATATGTATGTATGTATGTATGTATGTATATGTTTTTTATGTGTGTGTGTGTGTGTGTGTGTGTGTATTTGATTCATGCTTATTTAATATGGTATTGTGATAATTGATAAAAAAGAAGAAAAAACTTCCTTAGAATTGCGCATTTTACATTTACAGTTAAGCCCTGTGGATTGACTAGTTGACAGGTGTGATAGTTCACGTAACCCAATAGTCATTGGTCAGTCTGATGCAATGCCCACTGCTAATTGCCAAAATTGAAATGATACTAATGTATTAGTGAAACCCTACTTTAATGGGTAGCAATTGCCCCTGGGTCAGCAATTAGCACTATATACGATTCATTGGGTTTATCAAAATTTCATACAGTATACCTCTGCTATGTTTTACAAAAAAAGGAAACAAAAATATTACTTTGTCATGGCCATAAATGATATAGAATATGTATAATTACGTAAAAGTGAAAAATTCTTGTTTTTCCAAACCTCCATTTTGAAGACACTACCAATGAAATTACTTTCTCTTTCCAAGCTTGCATTTTAACATTTACTGCATGCTTTTTTCCTAATGATGGGAAAAGCTAAAAATAATACTCAAAATTGTTTTATTTACTACATTCGCTAACCTACTATGCCATATTTTACAATGAAAGCCAAAAAAAGTACATATATATATTTATATGTTAATATTTTATCATATGTGCATGTGTTAAATGTATATTAACCACACCAACATACTTATTATGCAAAATACATGTAAATTAATACATAACATGACATAAATGTTATGACTTTATTTGCCTCAAAGAAAGAAATTGAAATATTCCACTGGGATAAGCATTTAAAAGACCTAAGGTTAATTATAAAAAGGGGATAAGCATTTACTACCATGTCACTAACCACGTACACGGTGCTTCTTCACTCATATTGACATTTTGCCTGTTGAGCGCCACTAAAATTAAATGAAAACATGACGTAGCAAGTCAGACTGAAATGAAATTAAGCTGTGTGTAAGTGAAATGGCAGTAAAAGACTTAAGGTTTATGTTCAAATACAGAGATTTCGTTACCAATGTTGATAGTGTTCATGTACTATGAGCCTTTCGTTGAGGGTTTGCTGCTGTGCAGCCTATGTTTTGCTTTTAAGCAATTCAAAGATATTTAAAAGAAAAGAGGTGAAGCATCATGTGAACAAACACCTATAAAACAAATTTGAAATTGATGAAAAAAACAAAGTTCACAATCAGCATTTGAGGGCAAAGGAAATTTGCTGTTTTTTGTTTTTGCCTCCATATATCCCAAAATACATATATCCCGAATCCTGGGTTCATTAGTTTAGGTTGACCCATAGAAAATATTTTAAAGGTTGAGAATTTCATTCAGGAACTGCAGCTACTGATTCAATAGCTTAATTATTACATATGCATAAGCCTTGACCAGGGGTCAAAAGCCTGGGAATCACTGAAGTGTGACCATGATGCAAGGACCAATTGACGATGCTGTAATATGAATCAAGTTTTACAACTCCCCCTCACTGGGAAATGATAGAAAGGGGTGCAAAATATGTATTCATATAGGCTGTCATGCATATCTTTCTTTTATACTCAGTACATAAGCTTGACATTTTTCCTTAATTGTTTTTCAGACTTTTGAAATGTTATATTTGTAGGCATCTCTATATTCGGATAAGTAACAAATCATAAAAATATACTTGGAAGCCAAATTCACTTTTATATGTCAAAAATGTAACCAAAAAGCAAAATTCACAGACACAACGATATCATAACTGACTCTGTGACATGTACAGGGAGTAGGACATTGTTGCAGTCTATATTGATAATTTAGAACAGAAAAAAAGCATGTTTTCATCAGAGCTACGAATTCATACAATTTTAATATAAAACACAGCAAAATTTGGCAATCAGGCATGGAACCCACAACCCTGTAAGCTGCAGAACTGCCGAAACTCAGCAGGCAAGGAACCAGTGTTCAAAGCTGTTACTATGGAAACCGGGTTCAAGTCCACTTGCGTTACTTTTTTTTATTCTTAGGTGAAAAACAAAAGTTCCACGAAAAGTCAACAACCCTATGATACCCAATACAATTGTATACTATTTACATAATGACTGCCATCATTTAATGATTGACATAGCACACAGCATGACACCCAGGGAGTCCATCACACTGATCCACAAATATACATAAATTACATGGTAATGTTGTATGATTTGATAAAGCTTCAGAGACAAGGCAATATTGTTTCCATGTGACTGGCTGGTGTAGGGTGTAGGATGTGTAGGTTAGGTAGGTAATTAGGACAAAGGTTCAAACCGAACATCCAACCATCATTAATTAGTAAATCAGCTTAGTTGCTCAGTGCTACAATGACTACTATCAATTGAGTTCAAGACTTCATATTTCACAATTTAAGTCAGCTCAACTCAATTAATTGAGTCAGTATTGTCATCATAACACAAAAAAATTGAGTTTATTCCCCACTAGGCCTCAATTAGAATAAGTTAACTTGACTCAGTGATCCTGCTGCAGCACCACTATATATAATTTCACAAAACGGATTCCTGAAAAATATTGCATAACTAATATATATAAAAGTCAAAATGAAGTTATGAAGTTAAGGTACTATGGCATTTTCACAAGGTAAATAGCATGCATGTGTATGTATAATAGTAGTTGAGATATGGAGGTTTGAGGAAATATGAATTTTTCACATCTTTCCCTCATTACTTTACTGCACTATTTTAGACATATCATGACAACGTTTTGAACATGTAGGTGAATTAGTGTCAAACTTCTGTGCTAGAAATCTTTCAACAACATTTTGCATGTTTTCCTAATTAAAGACTTAATAATACGTACAGTAAAGACCACCTCACTATCAAGATCACCTCACTATAAAGACCATCTCACTATTAAGACCATCTATATTAAAGACCACCTCACTAGTAAGATAAAATCATTTATTAAGCTCAACTCCTCAAGACCACTTTACTATATATGACCATCATAAACCCAGGGCTTCTGCTTCTTACAAGTACCCAGTAATATATACATGTGCACCGTGCTGTCATCTGGTGTAGAAGATTGATATTGTGATCTAGATGTAAATATAGACTTGTATGTGACCTAATAAGACTAATTGTCAGGGGTATACTAATTATACAGGATATTAGCATTCTAATTATTACTCTTAATTATACATGATGATCATTTTAAATATATATTTTTTTCTGACGCCCGACTACGCCCGTCTTTTTTTATTCCTAGACGCCTGTCATTATATTCAGACGCCCAGTTTTTTAATGGACGGCTGACTACAATTTTCAGCAACAGCCGATAATTTTGGCACAGATATAATGCCATAACCAGGGGGTACTCGATCGTGATAATGGTGCTAATACGTTTCTCCTGGCCTTTCACACTGAAAATAATAGTCTTTTGTATCTTTTCATGTGCTGTGCTTTAATTGTATGAGGGCAAATATGTGTGTCTTGAATCTTGACTGTCAGAAGACAAATATAGTAACACCCAGATAACACTCCAAATTGGCATTATTTCCACATCGTTTTGACGTCGCCGCCATCGCACTGATGTCGATGCGTTTTCGGAATGCTATCTAGGTAAAACCCAGGTAGACCGATCCATCAGTCCCTACATGTAGATGTAGGGACTGATTCCAAACCATCTATAGGTTTTTTTCAGCAAAAAAGGCATTTTCAAAAAGTCCCTTTGTCAAAAATGCCGATTTTAAGAATAAAACAAATTTTCGGACACAATCTGATCAGTCAAAGCTGTAGGCATTATATTTTACTATGTCGGTGTGAATTATTGGCCACTAAGCTGGCTTACCAACCACATAATTCTACAAAGATCGCAATGAAATCACACTAAAAAAGTGGTGATGGTCATGTCGTCCTCAAAAATATAAACAGAATAATGAATCGGCGCCTATGATGTCACAAGCCATTCGTCATGATTAGACAAGATTTTGCATCATAAAGCCACAGTAAACACATCCCAAACCTTCAAATGCAATAATTATCCATTTAGGTTGCTAATCGGTACCATTCAATTTTATTTACTTGCCCATGACGCAACGTCGTGGTAGCATGTGCAGAATTTTAGAGATTTAAAAATGTTAAAAATGACAAATCATGGATAGAGATTATTTATATGTACTTAACAAACTTTTCTCAAGTTTATTAAGACTAGGGTATACATAATATACCATGACGCACGGAAAATAATAATATTTTGCTAAAACGTTGGAGATTATATTTTCACAGATGGCGCTGCAGTAAAGTGACAGGTGCCACCACGCATACAATAAATATCCTGTAATATACAATTTTTAGCTCTTAACTGTCTAAAGTAGCACTAATTTAGTGGATTTATTATATGGTAATAATTCTAGATCAAAATAAACGAAAACAAAGTCCGTTTCTTAAAAAAACAACCGTCAATTTTGTTTTTATCTTAGATGATTTGTGTGTGGACAATTTGTACGACGTCAAAAAATCACGGAGTTTGCTAGGCCTGAATTTGTACTATAATCACACCTTTCTCTGCTTCTACTGGTCAGATCTTCACCAAATTTGGTTTGTAAGCTACGCTTTTGTATTGCGGTTCTAATGGTGTACCATGTATAGCTGTACTTCCAAAACTGTACAAAAGCGCAAGTTAAAACAGTTTTGGCAGTTAGTACTTAGCACTTGACTTTAAAAGGAATATTTCTTTTTTTAAGGTAATCCAAGAATAATATTTATTTATGACATTTATAAATAAATACATAACTGACAGATAAGCTGTCTTGAGTCTGCTTTAATATCCGATTGCTTTCGGTGGTTTCTCCCATATTTCTCAATTCATATTTGGTAATTGCTTTGGTCAAATATAATAATCATTGTTAGTGTAGAGTCTTCTTTCTTGATAGCAAGAATGTGCAATAGCTGGCTGATGTCTTCTTCGTTTAGTATTTTTTTTATCAATATTGTATTCAAACTGAGGGATGGCCGTAATTCAATAGATTTCAATAAGTAAATTATTTCAACCTTACAAATTCCAAAGATAAAAAATATAATAAAAAGTGGTAATCAAGTAGTCAACCTGAATTCAATAAGCTATCTATGAATATCTTCTTCACCCTTATTGAATTTCTCACAATGCAGATTAATTTTTAGATTGACGCTGGATATGGGTTACCTGCATATCAGTTACTATGCAAAAAAATAGCTGTGTATAGATTCATAACAGAATGAACAGTGAATATGCTAAATACCACCAGAGGTCCCACAATGCAGTTCACCATATGACTGGAGGGGCATCATGGCTGTTATTCGGCAAATGTTATGGCTGACTTTATTCTTTGCGATTCTTCTGGTTATTCACTCCCAAAAGAACAGTAAGTATCTTTTTCCCATTAGTTGTGTTTTGTGTCACAAATACCCATGTCTAGATATGTAGAGCAATCGAGTGAGTGACAATAAAGGGTTGACTCTTCAGGTTATTTCTGACTAAGGTTAAATTCAATTGGTGATTTCAACCAGTTGACAAAATACAACTCCCAACTTGTTGACTAAATTCCAGCTACGTGCACAAAATGGAATGTGGAAAATTACCTTTTTACCAATAATCGGCATTTATAAACAACTCGCTACACAAAAAAATAATGTACATAGTTGCAACTGGCTAGGCCTACATGTGGGTATATATGCCTGCTGTTGGCGCCATTTTGTCAGTTTTTATGTTTTTCTTTTCTGTTTTATGTAATCTAAATTTTAAAATTTTATCAAATCTTATCTTACTTTTGTCATCTCACTTTGGCTATCATGCTTTGTGGCATTAACATATTATATTGCTGATGGTGAGGTGTAGTAATTGATGGTTGAGGTCTTGAAGTTGAAGAAATGGGAAACTGCATTGTGGGACCTCTGGTGGTATTTAGCAAAACCAGCATCTATTTCTATTTTAGCAACAGTTTACTATTATATGTGAAAAAAAAGTCTGGTGAAATGTTTTTTGCACTATTGAATCAAACAATAGCGTGTGTATAAGAGACAATATAGTGGCAAATTCTGAATATCAACACTCTGGAGTAAAGGCCTGACAAAAGGGAATTATTTTCAATTATAGGAAATAATTTATACACCAAAATACGATGCATGGTCACAAAATACGACGGTGAATGGTCAGTTATATTAGTCACTAGTTGTAAATGTTATGACGACGACTTTAGGAAGGAATTTCGACTGACAAATTTGACTATTTGTTAGGAAATTAGGCACACAGATACCTCTCAGGATAGGATGTAATTATAAGATTGGAGGTATTTGCCATGGCAATCAATTATGTATAACTGCACGCACAAAGCAAGCTGAAGCAAAGAGGTCATTAACATCTGACAATGGTATGAATATATCTATCAAATTTCAATGCTTGCCATTCTCGCTGATACAGGTCAATTTCCACTGATAGTCAGACAACATGCTTTAGCAATCAAATGTCTAGGCAGGCTACGGTCAAATACATGCCCCTAGCTCTTACGTAACTGTTATAAGTAACATCAAAGAGGTGTTACTCGCTGGCTTACAAGGCTTATTTTAAAGTCACAGAAACTCTAGACACAGATTGTGAAAATTCCAGCTTAGACAATCACATTTTATCCTTGTTGAAAAAGCTCAAACTAAGATGCTTACTGAGATAAATGATAGTATGCTAAGCGCAAAACTCAGAACATGCAAAACCTTCAAGTATGATATTCAAATACAGCCCTATCTGATTATACCCTACCCAAATCTGTCTATTGTAATATAGCACGTCTTAGGCTGAGCTCACACAACCTTAATACTAAAATAGGCAGACGCACACCTCCTTATGTTCCTGCAGATGAAGGAATTTCTAAAAAATGCAATCTGAACCAAGTAGAAGATGAATTTCATTGTTTAATGAGGTGTAAAAAATGGAATGATATCCGCTTTAACTTATTCCAAATTGCTTGCAAATGCATTGAGGGCTTTACTGACTATGGTATGAATATATATTCTGTATCCAACTGAACAGTTCTTACAAATATTAAGAACTAAGAACATTGACCTTAACTTTGCTCTTGGTAAATTCCTACAGGTAGCATTAAAATTAGACAGTAGAACATAATTGCTATGTATGTGGTAACTTTAATGTCTCCTGGATCTGAACGGCTGGCGGCACATTGACGAAACAGCTTCCCATGTGTGTGTATGATTTTGTACATTTGTGTATTTGTAAATATCTACTATTGCATGTCATTTCAATAGTATGTCATATCATATTGTCATCTCATATTGCATATAACTTAATATTGTTTACCATGTTAATCACAATCATAGTACATCATGTACATATATATATATATATATATATATGTATTTATATATATATATATATATATCTTATGCTCAGTGTTTAATATTGTTATTGAACCTGAATTGTCATGCTAAAATTATTTGTTGGTGCTTTTTAAAAAGTATTATTACTGATTTGTTTAGTTTAATTATTGTAACTGTTGGTCCAAGTATCTCTATTATCTTATTTTTTTCTTTTTCTTTTTTTGCCATTTATTATATGTGTTATGCTGACCCATGTATACAAATGATATTTTGCGATCAATAAAAATCTATATATATAAGTACATCTAGCAAGCGTACAGGAGAGTATTAGGTGTAGAGAAATATAACATAGAAATAGAACATCATAAGTCTGCCTCTTTGAATGAGGTAGTATTCTCCATGTCTTAGCAAGCTTTGCAGCATCAAAAATCATGTCATGCATGACAAGTGTTAAAGGGGCAAGACACTCCAGACTAAACATGTAAGGCTATTTTACTCTTCCAGATGACAGGAGACTTAAAGCGCTTGGTGGCTGGATGGATAAATGGCTAAAAAGGTGTCCATATCAATCGTGCATTGGTCGTTGCACACATAATACTTCAGTAATCACAAAATGCTCTGATAACATGGATTCTTGCTGTAAGTGTGACGATACTTGTTTAAAATTTAATGACTGTTGTTTCGATTATGGGTTTTACTGTACTGGTAATTTTAAAAAAACTGAAGACAAATTTAATCAAAAATTAAATTTCTGGGAATACTTAAAACTTTTGTCGGGAGAGAGTGACATGAGATCAGCAGAAAAAGAATATACAATTTGTCAACCTCTAACTATTCCTATATCAAATTATGATACATTTAATTTCAATCTCATTTCATTTTGTCCTAAACATATGAATAATAGTAACACCCTAGTAAAAGATTGTGAAATAAATTCCCTTCGCACTTCACTATTACATCACACTGCTATACTTGTACCAGGTCACGGGTTGTATAAAAACTACTATTGCGCATTGTGCCACAATGTTAGTGGACAGAATATTATATTAGCGCATGTTGATATGTTTTGCAATTATGAGACAAAACATATGGACTCAATTTTTAAGAGGCTCCAAAAAAATATCAATGAAGTTACAGTTTTTGATCTGAGAAACAAATGCAGAATAACATCGAGTTTTGGAAATATTTCCTTAGAAAGATATATATGCGGAGAAAAGTTTTCCTGCAAACCAGCTACAGATGATATGTTCGAAGATACTTGCCGTAAATTTTTATTGCCAGTTAAACTGGTCAATGGCGTTACTAAAAGTGAACATTTTCATAATCCGGTATGTGCTCTCTGCAAGGGAATGCCACCCTCTCAATTGCAGTGCAGTGCAATTAAGCACAATCCAGTAGGTGTCACTGGCATCCCTACTAGTTTTTCTTTATTATTTGAGGTTACATCTAAGTTTCATGTTGACGTGCATTACAATAAGGCATCAAATTCACCAGAAAATTGCCAAGAAGGTGCATTAAGGGAGGCATTGTTGAATAGATGCATACCTCTCAACAGAAGCTGTACTGTATTAAATCAAACTCGTTTACACGTAACACATATTGAAAACCAGTTAAATTACAAATACAATATCACAGCGATCACCATTTTGAATAGCACATACAATGGCGGCAACATCACCAGTGGAAATGAGAAACATATATATCTAATGAAGTTCCTACAGAGTCACATGCCATTCTTTAATTTCTCTACAGACGTACAAAAATATCAGTGTCCTTTTGTTGTAAATTCAACATCCGAATATATTGGTGATTATTTTTATGGTGAAACATGTTTTGCAACTAATGCGGTATGTCATACGCAATCATGTGGAACAAGCTTCATCCTTAGTGTTGCTCAAAACCTATTAGTCCTGACTGTAGATGTAACAATCATATTTACTCTAAGTGGAGTTAATACAGAGACTTGCGGAGAGGAAGAAACTGTTATATTGGAAGTATTATTCCAGATGATAAAGTCTGATGAAGCTTCGGGATATACCAGCATTTGGTATTGTCCAGCCATTAATCGAAGATTTAAAAAAGACAGCTTACAATTGATACTAGCATATAGTTACCACAATTTAAAAACTGATATTCGATTGTTTGCGCCATTTTGTATGTGGGATATTAACCAGACGGATCCACACAAAGAAGTGTTCACAACATGTGAAACAGGAACGACACCAAGTGATTCACTCCATGTTGGCTTAAAAGTGTTTTCATATTTATCAAATGTTGTATCACTAATATCTATGTTTTGGACATTACTTATATACATAATATTTAAGGACCTCCAGAAAGACGGCATAAATAACATACTCTACCTCGTAGCAGCTTTGTTTTGCGGACAGCTTTTGTTTCAAATCAGTGGTATAAGCATCATCACATCAAGTTATATTGTTTGCAAAATGGTTGGCACATTGTTGCATTTATTTTGGTTGATGTCATTTTTATGCATGTCGTGCATATCACTTGACCTTGCTTACAAAACCAACAGCAATTGGCACCGAACCAGTAGAAAATTCAAAGCCCTGTACTGTGTACTTTTTGCAATGATCTTTGTCATGATTTGTCTCATGTTAGACCTTTTCACCCCACTCGAGCTTGAGTATGGAATTGAAAGAGGTATCTGCTTCTTACAAAAACCTTTCTACCAGATGATTTTGTTCGTTATCCCAGTGGCATCAATGTTATTTCTGAATACTATATTGTTTTTCTTCGTTGTCATAAAAATCTACAAAACCAATCTGCAAAGTCACAGAATGACAGGAACTGAAAGATACTATGTTTGCGTTTATGCTCGAATTTTATCTCTGTTTGGAATATCATGGATTACTGCTCTGCTTCCTTCATTGACAAACATAAATGAACTGCATTACGTATTTACGTTCATCAATTTATTACAAAGTCTGTTCTTCTTTGTCAGTTTTGGCTTCAATGAAACAGTACAACAAAGAATCTGGAAATGCTGGCTCAGTTTACAGAACTGAATATTAATTTAAGCAGAATGAACAAACTGCATACAACTTTGTGCAATTTTTAAATTCAGAGGACAAGAAAGCAAACTATGTTTCAAATAGCCTAAACACCCAAATGATTTCCTATGTATATGGGTCATTCTTTCCCTACTAAATCATGATCAGTGTCCACGAAACTGTTAAAAATGTTTCCTTTGCTTTAAAATATCGCTAGGTGGCGTGCGTGGCTTGAACGATCACTCCACCTAGCGAGAATAAGCCATTGTAATATTTAGGATGCTAGTCAGGCACCAAAGTGAAAAGTTGGAAAACCAATGTGTTTGCGAAGCCAATGTGAGCTCACCTAGTTATAGATTTTACAGTGCTAAGATAACAAACCATATTTATATATTATAAACATATTGTTGTTATAGAATGACCAATTGACTAATTATTACCGCCAAATTCATGGACTTGGAAACTGATTTCGGGGACTTGGAATCTAAACTCCAGATGACAGCATGTGAATCCAGGACTCTTACTGGCTGAAGAATTGCTTTGGCCAAATAGGAGTCCTGCATTCATATAACCATCATCTGGAGCTTAGCTTGCAAGTCACTGTGACTGGTTTCCAAATTAATGAATTTGGCTGTGATGGAGCCAGTTAAAATTCACAATTTGTCAAATTTCTTCCCTTTCAAGGGCTAGACTGGGGAAACAACCCTGCAGATTTTAGTTTTGTGAGGTTTTGTGACCTCAAACCATATTTCTTACTACTTACATGATATTTACTGTTGACCTAATTATATCTATTTATGATAATTGTAAGTTAATATCCTTGAGCAATAAAATGGTTCACTGACTGATGGTGTTCAGCTTCATTTCCACATCACATTCACTGATTTTAAATATTGAGACTCTGTTGTGATTCTGAAAACAAAGATCACTGCATGTTACAGCCATTTTGCTTTGATCAAGCAGACTATTCGTAAACATAATTTTTAAAGTTCACCAAATCTGTCTTCGTAATGGAACTATGAGATACAGTGGGCCACAAGAATATCCAATCACATATTGAATACAATACATAAAATCACGATGCCTTGTCCCTTGTGAAATTGATATTCCAGTGTTAAATGGGCATAGTATTCACCAGATGGCACCACCTATAGAAATACATGTTTGCTGCATCTAGCAGGTTATTCAGGAGACACTTTCAGCCAGCTTGGGAGGTTTTTAGTTTTTAAAGGTATTTATTATATTTTTAGGTTGATAACTACCATTAGTATTTTATCTATACTATTTTATTGTGCAATCTATTTTATTTTAAATTTTTTCGATTTATTATATAATATAATTATACATCTTTACATATTATTGTTGTGAACACCGCAGAATATTTTGTACAGATTTATCGGGGTGTTAAATCAATAAATATTATTATTATTATATTATTAGTATTCATTATGACATGTACATCAGATAACATGAATAATACATTTTCCTGTAGAGTTTCTTGATAATTAGACAACACTGATAACTAACGGGCAATAATTCTTCATACAATAGACAACATTAATATGCTATTTAGGAGAATGGGGTGAGTGAGGGGGGGGGGGGGGTAGTCAATACCATCTTACCAACTTAACCAAGGATGGAGTTTGCTCACTTACATTATACTAAAACCTGTTGGTTCTATCTGACAAGGTCAGCCTTGGAAATTCCTTGACACTTTCTTTGAGGCTATTGGCTACTGCCCTGCGCCCCTTTTTTTGCAGCAGTTCTTGCTATTTGACCATTATTCAGCAATGTTTCTTTGACTAAGCTAATATAGCACTTGCATGCTAAGCATATGCATAGCATCTTTCTTTGAAAGATGTTGTGATCCTGAGAAGCAAAAAGACACAGAAACATATGCTCACCCAAGTATGACAGAGCCTTGTGTGTCTCACTGTCTCAGACCTTTATCATTACATTCTAAGAATTATACACTTAACAAACCACTTTGTTAGACTCATCCTTGTTTAAGACAGATGTTGTTTTTATCAGTTAGAAGGTTGAAGTTTAACATTTCTGTCAATTCTGTTATGCTCGGTGCCATTTACAATTGGTTATTTTGTCTTAACCATCTGTAACTGTTATTGTTGTTGCATAAACCATATATATATATATATCGTCTCCGTCACCTCCTCCCCCCTCCCTGTCCTCATCATGGCCTTCAAATATAACGCCTTCGTCGGCAGCACCTCCATTCGCCCTCAGATCGGCTAGGGCTTGATCCAGATCATGATGTCGAATGTTAATCAATCTATGAAGCATTCCATTATCTACAGACATCCCAAATGATGATGCAAAAGCGCACCAAACGCAGTAGTACAGGGAGGTACAGGCCAAGCAAATCTCTCTTCTGAAAATATCCCGAAAAAGTAGACACCATAAGTAAACATCGAAGTAATGCGTATATTTCAAGTAATTGACATGAATAGTAGTATATCGTTTGAAACAAAAACAGGTCTTTCATATGTATTACCAATGACATTAAACATACAGAATGACGACTATAATTCGTTCATTTCTTTCTGCCTTAAATTCTAGTCGTTCGGTTTAGGTATTCTTTTACTGGTGCATTAACAGGTTACATAGTAAACAGTCAGCCGGTCCCTAAAATTTAATGAGATATGCATTGGGGGAACATACCTAAACATCGAAGGGTGTGGTACTAGGTGGTGTGCCTCGATCCATCGTGTGCATGTTGCACCATGTCCAGTTGCAGCATTTAGCTATGAGATGTATAGGCAGGAGAAGCAATGCCATGCATTTCAGACAACACGCAATTGCAAACAGCGGTGGATCCGAGGCCCTGGCGTGACTGTTTATACGAGCATAAAGGCTCACCAAACTCACCAGTATACAGCACGTCAATATTCCACCAACAATACTTCTGATAGCAGTCCAGACAATCATGCTCGTTCCGTAACTTTGGAGGGCAGTCCTTGAGGCGATAAGAGGTTCTTCTGTAGCAGCAGTGACGGCATCCGTGACCTCTGACCTAAGTGTTTGCATAGGTGTATCCCTAGTCGAAACTAAACACCTAACCCATGGAAACAACACCAATGTCTGACTGCAGAGGTCAGTTGAAAGTCCATCAATCATCACTTTCTCAAACCCAACTGTGTCACTGAGACTCGTCAAATCGAAGTCAGCTTCTCGTGTCGTAATGGTCAACTTCAATCCAGCCCGATTATCCGTCATGAAAAATGGTGCCTCAGACACATCTTTACAGAGTACAGTCCCTGATGATGTACAGCTGCACTGACCTGTATTGCCGCAGATCCACGCTGAGCAATAGCCGAAGCTCAGCAGCAAAATGAGAGTAAATTCTCGCATATTAACTCAAAGAAAACACAGATCCCTCACAAATTTTACGACTGTTCTCTCACTGCAGCAACAGCTCATGTGACTGATCGCCCCTAAACCCCTCCCAGAGGGTGGTCCAGCTTAACCCAATTTACCCCCACCCAGCTGGGGTGTTACATAATAAAACAAAAGAGCTGTAGAGAGTCCAGCCTCCTAAGACAATAGCAGGGCTATATTAGACAGTTGAGTGTTAAGTTGTACTGCATTCTACCTCTCAATATATCAGGGGTAATTTATTTAGCAAACAGGTCAAATGTAACGCAGTAATATTGACTACATACCGTCACAAGGTCATTCTTATCAATTGCCTCTACTTTGTAATAATTGAGTTAATAAAGCCGTGGCGTATACATATATCATGCATCGTTATGAAAAATTATATTTATTATCAGAAATTTTTTAAATTGAACATTAACTAAATTTTTCTTTTTCGCTGAATGTATGTCCTGGTTGGTTTAAAAGGACTACATGTGACAAAATCAATCGCCTGAGGCAACCAATCCGATGGCCACATAGGTTGTCCGATGCTGGTCTGTCGTACAGAGGGCTTGGGGCGTGAGAGCATTGCCCTCGAGCAAATAACTTAGTATAAAAAGTATGGGTCTAAGGACTGAGTACATCACTATCCACCAGTACCAGCAACTGCTACAGTCCATGCTGTCAGGAACATTGTCATAGACATTCTACACTCATCACTTCGGTAAAAAGCAGGTAAGTCATTTTTTGTTTTCCCCTCTGTTTTTTCATGATGACTATAATTTAGTATTTTGACAGAGAACTCAACAACGCATATAAGTTTTGACAAACTGTTTTTTATTTCACCATACCCCAAATCTTTACATAACGTATACATATATTTTATTTTATTTTTTTTAGATTAATGTAGAGTGTGCGTTATATTATTATAAAAAACAAATAGTCATGCAATCAATCAGTCAATCAGTCAATCAATCAATCGGACAATCAGTCAATCATGCAGTCAGCAAGTCAGTCAGTCAGTCAGTCAGTTAGTCAATCAATCAATCATTCAGTCATTTAGTCATTCAAGCAATCAGTTTTTTTTGTTTTTTTTTATTTCACATGACACAGTATTAAGTAATGACTTTTTTCTCACCAAATATAATTTTACTAATGTATATTCAATACATTGCATCAACAGTGAGAACACAGTGAATTACATTAATGGTACATTCAGTGTGTGAGGTGTATATCATTAAAATGGTTGTTTCACACTCGGATATATATATGTATATATCAATAAGCATATACTGCAATTCAATCATTCAATCAACAGGTTTGTTATTTCACATTGCTCGACCATTAGGTGCCTCATACAGCATTAGGCAAGGTACCGTATCAGTAATCAGGTATTGAGAATACAGCGAATTAACTTAATGGTACATTCATTAGATGTAGTGTATAACGTATAGCATTAAGCGATGTCTTTCGGATACAGATATATTAATAAGCATACACCCTAGACATAGTGATACAATGACATGACATGACCTGACTCATCGTACAGTAGAACTTGATTTAACGGGGTACTCATTAGACATAGCGTATAGACTTAAACAGTGCCTTTTCAAATCAGTTATTTCACTCAGTATGTTTAAAACATGCGAAGGGCTATATTTCCTGCTTCTATAATAGGCATATACCAATACGTAGTAACCACAATGAGTACTAGATAAATACTCCGAATATGTTGCACAATGTTTAAATTTCGTTGTAAAAGCTGTCATTTCCATGTTGTAGGTGCGCACTCCCAGAGAATCGAATACTTCGATAAGACTGCAGTCGTCATTCGTCAATCGCGTCGGACCCCTGCTATCGTAATCACCATCGTAATCACCATCGTAAGCACCATGAACAGTCAGGATCATCCAATGACCCACCTCGCCGCGTAAGTACGAGTTTTCATTACAATTCACTATGTAACAACGCTCACTCTTGTCAGCTCGTACATACCTCAGAGTGTTTGAGGGCATAATGGCCATGACGTAAGAAGAAGTAATATCATCATTCCAGAGTATTTCATACATCTGATTAGTATTCATGTTAAATAGATATTACGTGCGTAATCGATCTCAAATAACCCGGGGTAGAAAACTTTTGTGAGCATAACAGCTGATTCTTTTAGAGGCGATTTGAAACGTAGTTCTATTCGGACACACCCCTCCCTCGTCACAGGGTAGAATTCTTCGTGATTTTGAGGTGCCAGGTCAATGACAAACAAGGTGTAACCGCCTCTGTATTCCTCACGGGTTATTCTCGCTTGACTCGAACAATTTGACTTCCCTTTGTAGAGCTCGGAGTAGCACTGCAGGTACTTATCTTCGGAGAAGTTTAAACTCAGAGGTCCTCCTGGAGTAGGCATCCCCGATAGACTGATGTTAATGAAAGTGATATCGTAGTGTTGGAAATTGTAGGGGTTCCTAGTTAGGCTGCCACTCATAGATTCACCAGCTACAAAGCCTAGGACAATTTTACTAGGTACACGTCCATTGAATGCATCTTCTATGTAATAGGAAGAAGTGTCTTTGGCTAGGTTGATCTTTCGGAGCTCTTCTTTGGTGTAGAAATATTTCGCCTTCGAAATCTCCTTCAACATAACGTCCTGATGACCGAGTAAAATAAGTCCAGATGGAGTCACGTGTTTCAGAATCAATGTAATGTCGATAATCTCCAACTTGTAATCAGTCTTTTCTTTATTAGCACTCTGTAGTCTGAACCGGCTCGATGTGGGTGTGAGATTCAAGTCAATAGTCACACCATTTAATAGATATTTGTTCATCTTGAAGACATCGACGTCGATTTTACTCAAAAGCTCAACAGGTTGACTTCCACTCATGAATGAGGCTCTCTTTTTAAGCCCTCTATTACCCCCAAATACGAGGCTGACGTCATCCATGACCTTGGCTGTGTCCTTGTGAAACATTGAGCTTTCTAACTCGGAGTCATTCAGCTCATTCTCGAGTAAGAGGGTATTCATGAGAGCTTTGTAGCTGTAACCAGTCTGCCCTCCTGTTACCACTCTATCATTAAGGCGTACTTCCACCTGATCCCAGAGTGCCTGAGCAAGGTTATTAACAGGCCCTACACTCCATGCCCCCTCGTCTTCCGACCATTCGAAGCACCACTGGTTTTGGAAGTACCACTGGTGGCAGCACCAGGAGAAGAGTACCTATCCGCCGGTGGAGCTCCTGCACCACGTGGGGGCACTCGTGATCCATCGCTCCGAACTATTCTCACTCTGGTAGCTAGGTAGACATTTGATAGGTCAATATAAGCCGTACCCACACCTGGTACATGGAATTTCACGTCTCCCTCAGAGGAAAATTGATTGACAGGCTTATGAGATAGGTATTTCACATCGGTAACACCTAGGTTACTAGCCGGAACGCTGAACAAATTTAATGTGTCTTCATAAGCTAGGTCTGCCGATTCTAGAACTTTTTCACCGCTTGCCATGTTTTGTGAATATGTCGCCGATCCTAGTAATTTTCTTGTTGACAGTGACGCTCTCTCCAGGGGTCTTACGTTTCATGCGCTGTGTCCTCGACTTAGGGTGATGCTTGACTGAGGCCCCTAGATCTCTACTCGTGCTTTTATCACTTTTCGATGTCAACTCCGCCTTGGCCATCTCATTAGACTGCTCTATGGGGGACACCACTGTTAAAGGGAAATTTCCATGAGCACTGCCTCCTTCGGTCTTACCTCTTTTGATAACGACTGCCTTAGGCCTACTCGTCCATAGACTAGTGCGTCCAGCAGTTTTCTGAAAATGTTCTATCCACGGTTCAGCCTTCATGGCTGTTAGTGATTTGTATCTCTCTTCCATATCAACTCCAGAGTGCAATGGGCCTGCCTCTTCGAATCTCCACTAAGTTCACTCAATCATTTGCCTTGTATCTCTGAGTTCGAAGGAAAGGTGATGCACGTCTGCCACTCTCACTGGAACATAGAGTACTGGTTGCATTCGGGCAAAACCATGTCTTTTTATCTCTCCAATCGGTATTGAGCGTAGAACAGGACTGTAGGTATCACCCACGACTGAGCTTTCCAACTGACCGCATGTCACGTACATGACATCCCATTTGGACCATGCGCTATTTGATATGGGGACTGTAATGTCAATCAGCCCCATAAACCACTGCCCTTGCAGCAGAGCATTTTTTGGCGCTGTAAAAGACTCAGGCATTTGTACAGTGAAATGCCCGGGGGTGTTCTCCGGATTGATCCCCTGAGTCTGGTTGCAAGACACGTAAATAAACATTTTTTTTTTTTTTTTTTTACTGTCTAAGTCTTCTTCTTCTTCCTCTTCCTTTTCCCCAGAGTTTTGATGCTGTCACTGAGTAGCCACTGATTGTATTTACTAGGCCAAGATTGATATTTCACCAGGTTCTCTCTCAAACCATCTGCCCTCACTCGTGTTTTGATCACCTTTTCTATGTTGAAGAATGCGTCTGGGTCAAACCTTACAGGTGTCAACTCATTCGAATAGAAAGGTCCAGCAACCGTCTCACCGCCATAATCCCTGAGGTAATAAACTGCTATACCATCAGAAAATTTTCTCGCTCTCACTGTAAAGACTTCGCCAGTAAACTGTTCGTCGTATGAGTGAGAAAAATTCTTTCTACGATGGTATGAGGCCCTGACTCTGTCACCAACTGCGAATTTGTAAACGTCACGTTTCCCATTACGCGACGAAGTAACAGCCCTCCTGAAAGCAGTTGCCAGATCGATAGTGTTTCTAGTCACGTACTGATAGTCCCAAATACTCTGCTCGTTCGTCTTGTTGACTTGTACAGGGCTGATACCTATGCTGGAATGAACTGTGCGATTGTATGCCGACACTATATCTTGAAACACTTCGGTGTAAGCATAGCTGTTACTACGCTGGAAGAACTGGAACAGCCTCTTCTTCAGCCCCTTGATCATTACCTCAGCATAGTTAGCCTTGGTTTCAGTGTTTGTGTAAACCAATTTCACACCCTTCTCGCGCATTAACGAGGTAAGTTGAGCATTGGTAAATTCCGTCCCTCTATCGCTTCTGATGAATCGGGGTATCGCGAGTTGCGGGCGCATCTCTCCAGCTACAGCCTCTACAACAGTCTCAGCATCTGTCTCAGTCTCTGACTCAGTCTCCAGACTGTCAAATATTTTCTTGAAGCCCTGGCTAACATGTTTTCCGCCTTTGCTCTTGACCGGTTCAGCCCTACAGTATCTCGAGAAGACATCAATAGTGACCAGAATGTAAGCAAATCCGTCATTAGCTCTCTTGAATCTCTCGCCATTGAGTACGAGTAGATCGCAGTCCCAGAGGTGATCCATACCGTGTGCGATGACTCTTCGATACCGTCTAGGTTTCTGCCTTGCCTCCTTATGCAGTGTGATAATGTCTTGTGACTTTGCCCAGTCATTGATCCTGTTTAAACTTATATTGCATCGCCCTTTGTTTTTAATGACAGAGTGTAATTTGTGGGGGCTCGTGAAACTACCAGGAGAACTGGGGTCGTAAAATCGCCTGGTTAAATAAGCATCTATATCACGGGGTAGTGGCATTATGAGGCCTTGACATTTAGCCAGAGAACCTTCTTCTTCTTCTTCTTCTTCCTCTTCCCTACTGGATCCTTCTCTTCTAACCTCTCCTCCTCCTCCTCCTCCTCCTCCTCCTCCTCCTCCTGATTCTTTTTTCTCTTATTCGTATTCGAATTCGAATTCGATGACTCTGAAACACCGCTCTGGCGACGGCGACGATGATGACCCTCACTCTTGCTCTCTCTCTCACTCTCTGTCTCTCTCGCTCTCAAACTCTCTCTCACTCTCACTCTTGCATGAGCTCTCACCGCAACTCTCCCTCTCTTATTTTTATTCTTGTTATTATTCTTATCGTTCTTATGGCTCTCTTCAGTTTCGGGTTCGGCTTCAGTTTCGACTTCATTCGCTTTTACCTCTTCTTCCGCTTCCACTTCTTCTTCTTCTTTTTCTTCTCTCTCTCTAGAGTAACGATTTTTCATGTACTGTAATATCCGCCTCAATTTGACGTTAGACACCAACTTCAGGGGTATATCTCGTTCTAGCATGAGAGAGTACAGCTTACGGTGACGTGACGGTACGGGGTACTCACTAGATTGAGTGTGAAGTAACAACTCCGAGTAATCTTCATCACTATTACTGTCACTGTCACTGTCGCAATCGTCATGTTCATAGTCCCAGCCATCGTCGTCATCATCGTCATCGCTATCGCCTCGCGCATAACCAGTCTCTTTATCTCCCCTGAGTAGGTACAATATGGCTCGTGCCTTATCCTCGTGAGATTTAGAAGTCAGACGCGCATCCACCTTTCTCAATATTGACTCTATGCGTTCGCCGCGCACACCGCTAGACGAATGGTCGTGTAGCGAGCCGTCAGGGGATTTCGTCGAGTCGACATCTCTACTATTTCGAGTTTTAGAAAACTTCGATGGCTCCTCGATTGCGGATGTATTTCCGTTGCTAGCGGGCCCCCCACAGTCTTCAGTGAGAGTACCTCCCCAAATTGCAGGCGGCTTAAAAGCACGCGTAATGTCTGAGTCTCGGAGGGAGGGCAACGGGCCTGCTCCGATGCCCCTGGCATCGGTAGCGGCCCGTTGTCCTGGCTCACATGACGACTTTTTTCTATTGACCTCTACCATACTTTCGTATTTTTCCTGAGGTATCACGTAGACTTTCTTGTTAAATTTCATCGTCAAAGCCGTCATAGCTCAACAGTAATTTCTTCAAATGCGGTAAGCAGCGTTCCAAAAATTCTACAATCGTCTTGTAGTGCCTCACGTAAACTTGCTTCAACTGACGTCTGCCCGACGCGTCGACCCTAATGGTTGTTCCGTGATGAGAGCGAGGATCATGGGTTGCCCCATTTCCAGAATCCGAACCAGAACCGATGCCTCTGACTATACGCGAAACTTTCCTAAGCACTCGCTTGCTTCGACTTAACTCGCTCAACATGCTGTGTGGTAACTCGAGATTACCTTCCAGTGTATTTAAGACCACCTCGGCCACACAGAGCACATGTTCTCTAGTGGCCTCGGCCAATAGCGTTCTGCTCAGGTGAGACGTCATCCTGTACGTGTTTATTAAGAGCTCCAGAAACCCAATGCAGGTCTTCACTCTCTTCGACATTATTTACGAGTGTATAACGCGAGAGTGTCTCCGGGTAGAATAGACGTACTTAGACGTATGTCCTCGTCACCAGAACTGGTCAAGTTGTTTACAACCAAGTATCCCCGAGGTCTCAGAGTGGCGTCCTCATACGCTTCGACTAGTCTCTTGGGAGTGCCAGGGAACATCTGACGCGATAGGAAGTGTATCTGCTGTAAGTCTCTACATGTCTTCATCAATATAAGATAGCTAGTGTTGAGACTGATGGTACGAGAGTAACGCGACTGGTGGTAGACATTTTGAGATATCATAATAACAGAGATACGGCTATGGTGAACGTCTCGAGTGAAAAGAGAACACATTTCGCTTGACTTACATATCTCATCCATGAGATCATCCAAGACTAGCAGACTGTGTCCCTCTTCGGACGTACTCTTCAGTTCCTCTATCATCTCGAGTGTAGGTAAACCGTGATGGGTACTTAGATTAGTAACTTCTGCTTCCAGCTCGTCAAATATTTTCTGATGTACTCCATAAGCGTAAAGTATTCTTTCCGGGGGTATGGTATACATCAGCCCAGCTTTCCTCAATACGGCTAGAGTCAGAACCGTTTTACCCGACATTGACGGGCCCGCAATAACTGTTGAGGAGGGCGATTCGAACTTGAATATTGCTTCCCTCTAGCTCTCGCTCTCGCTCTCACTCACTCTCTTCTCCATGATGAATGACAATTTTTTTTCTTTCTTTGCAGTTTGGCTGATCAGGTCGTGAAAGACCTACAAGATTTGGCAAGAAGAGCAGACGCAGCCTCAGACGCAGACGCAGGCTCTGGCTCGGGCTTAGGTGCAGGAACAAGTGGGGGAGTGGGAGTAGGAGTAGGAGCAATTGTTGGAGGAAGTGCAGGTGCATGCAGGAGTGTAAGCGCTGCCACCGTCACCAACGACCACGTCGACACCGGGGAGGAGGAAATGGAAACTGAGGAAATGGAGGACACTTCAGCTGCTTTAAGTTCAGTAGCAGTCACGACTCTGACTCAATCTCATGTACAAGCACCAGCCCCAGCTCCAGCTCCAGCTCCAGCTCCAGCTTCAGCTCTAACCGCCGCTCCAGTTCCAGTTCCAGCTCCAGTTCCAGCTCCGGCTCCAACTCTGTCTCCAGCTCTGACTCAGGCTCCAGCTCCAGCTCCAGCAGTTCCAGTTCCAGCGCCAGAGCAGCAGTGTGATCATGAAGGAACGAGGACTAGGGCGAGGACTCGTGTCCAAACACGTGCGTCCAAGCTGAGTCGTGGCCAAACTCGAGGTCCTACACCTGTACACCCCACCAAAGACACGATGCATGGCATAAGCTCATGTCTAAGCTCAGACTCATGTCAGGGGCCAGTCCTGAACCAAACCTCTGAATCAGTCAGTGACACGGTGAAACGGCCTGTTCTAAGGATGAGTGCCAAGGCAAACGCAAACGTAAACGCCAAGGCAAAGGCGAAGGCGAAGCCGACACAGACCTCAGCCCTCTCAACTGGAGCTCGCCCTGAAAGAAAGGCCGCCAGTAATACCGCTCTTAAAACAACAAGTTCAGCCTCAGGTGCGCACTCGTAGCTCAGCAATGTACCAAGCGAAAAATAAAAAACGCACTATTTGGTTGATGACCACCTCAGGGCAAATGATGTATGGCCTGTGTAAAAAATAAGTATACACGCAGTCAGTAATGATACAATGGTGCGAGTATATTTTAACGTGTTGTGGGCAAAGCGTTGATCTTTATCACAATGCCGGTTGTCATAATGTACCTTTTAATGACAAGGGGTCATTCATTTGTGGTGGCAAACGATTGGTATTGACTTGTTCGACTAACGAGTAATGAGTAATTAGTACGTATCAGGCCTAGAGGGCTATGTGTCTTGCACAAAGGACAAATGACAAGCAATGAGTCATTAACCGCTGGACTAGGCAATGCATATGAACAATAACTATCATGTCATACTCAACTGTACAGTTACAACAAATAAAAAAATAAAATAAAAAAACCCACTATGTGAATGCGCATTATACAGAGTTAAAGTTACATTCTCACTGATTAGTATGTAAGAAGTATCGACATCGAAATGCTGAAGCACTAGAAAGACTTCAGAATTTACTAAATGCAACTCAAATTTACTGAGAGCAATGCAACTCAAATTTACTGACTGTAATGCACGGTTCAATAGATTAGTCCAACAAAAGAAATCAATACTATGTTTTTTACATGAGTAGTTACGCAATTCAATGGATGAACAAAAGAAATTCACTTGGCATTTTTCAGAAAAAATATACCTAGAATTAAACAGTAATACATACAAACACACTCAGCGTAAATACATACTAATATTTTTGTTCTGAGTGTTAATAAAGTGAAATTTATTTTTATCATTTAACTTCACATCGTACACGACATAACATAAAAGCTACACTAGTAAAGCAGACCATTAGTCAATAAGTTATTCTAATTAACTCAAGGCTGTCAACATGAAGAGAAGCCCCTGGGGTATGACGTTACAATAACGTTTGATCACGGATGACGCACGCCCCGAGGGGTAATTGGTTGAGAGCTTGGACAGCCATAGCTGGATATGATATCAGCCATAGCTGGATATGATATCATATCCAGCTGTGATATCATCATCGGGGCACTAAAGTAGTCAGATTCTATCAACTTAAGGGCAACTGATGCACCCTAATATATATATATATATATATATATATATATATATATGGTTTATGCAACAACAATAACAGTTACAGATGGTTAAGAAAAAATAACCAATTGTAAATGGCACCGAGCATAACAGAATTGACAGAAATGTTAAACTTCAACCTTCTAACTGATAAAAACAACATCTGTCTTAAACAAGGATGAGTCTAACAAAGTGGTTTGTTAAGTGTATAATTCTTAGAATGTAATGATAAAGGTCTGAGACAGTGAGACACACAAGGCTCTGTCATACTTGGGTGAGCATATGTTTCTGTGTCTTTTTGCTTCTCAGAATCACAACATATTTCAAAGAAAGATGCTATGCATATGCTTAGCATGCAAGTGCTATATTAGCTTAGTCAAAGAAACATTGCTGAATAATGGTCAAATAGCAAGAACTGCTGCAAAAAAAAGGGGGCGCAGGGCAGTAGCCAATAGCCTCAAAGAAAGTGTCAAGGAATTTCCAATGCTGACCTTGTCAGATAGAACCAACAGGTTTTAGTATAATGTAAGTGAGCAAACTCCATCCTTGGTTAAGTTGGTAAGATGGTATTGACTCCCCCCCCCCCCACTCACCCCATTCTCCTAAATTGCATATTAATGTTGTATATTGTATGAAGAATTATTGCACGTTAGTTATCAGTGTTGTTTAATTATCAAGAAACTCTACAAGAAAAAGTATTATTCATGTTATCTGCTGTACATGTCATAATGAATACTAACAATATAATAATAATAATATTTATTGATTTAACACCCCGATAAATCTGTACAAAATATTCTGCGGTGTTCACAACAATAATATGTAAAGATGTATAATTATTTTATATGATAAAATCGAAAAAAAAAAAATTAAATAGATTGCACAATAAATTAGTATAGATAAAATACAAATGTGTACTAATGGTAGTTATCAACCTAAAAATATAATAAATACCTTTAAAAACTAAAAACCTCCCAAGCTGGCTGAAAGTGTCTCCTGAATAACCTGCTAGAGGCAGCAAACATGTATTTCTATAGGTGGTGCCATCTGGTGAATACTATGCCCATTTAACACTGGAATATCAATTTCACTGGGACAAGGCATCGTGATTTTATGTATTGTATTCAATATGTGATTGGATATTCTTGTGGCCCACTGTATCTCATAGTTCCATTACGAAGACAGATTTGGTGAACTTTAAAAATTATGTTTATGAATAGTCTGCTTGATCAAAGCAAAATGGCTGTAACATGCAGTGATGTTTGTTTTCAGAATCATAACAGAGTCTCAATATATCTAAAATCAGTTGATGTGATGTGGAAATGAAGCTGAACACCATCAGTCAGTGAACCATTTTATTGCTCAAGGATATTAACTTACAATTATCATAAATAGATATAATTAAGTCAACAGTAAATATCATGTAAGTAGTAAGAAATATGGTTGGAGGTCACAAAACCTCACAAAACTAAAATCTGCAGGGTTGTTTCCCAGTCTAGCCCTTGAAAGGGAAGAAATTTGACACAAATTGTGAATTTGAACTGGCTCCATTACAGCCAAATTAATTAATTTGGAAACCAGTCACAGTGACTTGCAAGCTAAGCTCCAGATGATGGTTATATGAATGCAGGACTCCTATTTGGCCAAAGCAATCCTTCAGCCAATAAGAGTCATGGATTCACATGCTGTCATTTGGAGTTTGGATTCCAAGTCCTCGAAATCAGTTTCCAAGTCCATGAATTTGGTGGTAATAATTAGTCAATTGGTCATTCTATAACAACAATATGTTTATAATATATAAAGATGGTTTGTTATCTTAGCACTGTAAAATCTATAACTAGGTGAGCTCACATTGGCTTCGCAAACACATTGGTTTTCCAACTTTTCATTTTGGTGCATGACTAGCATCCTAAATATTACAATGGCTTATTCTCGCTAGGTGGAGTGATCGTTCAAGCCACGCACGCCACCTAGCGATATTTTAAAGCAAAGGAAAAATGTTTAACAGTTTCGTGGACACTGATCATGATTTAGTAGGGAAAGAATGACCCATATACATAGGAAATCATTTGGGTGTTTAGGCTATTTGAAACATAGTTTGCTTTCTTGTCCTCTATCTGAATTTAAAAATTGCACAAAGTTACAAGTTTCTGTACACATTTTTAAGACACTTCTGTAGTGAGACACAGTGTCTTGACAAACCTTATCATTTCACCATTACGTCTGCCTCTGGCAGCTGGTCATATAAGCTTCATACACAGTACCATTTAAACATTAGACTAAACTCATATACATGGGATATTTAGTAAATGCATTCTGTCCTCTTACCTTTGTTTTCACCTTCTTTACTTTATCTTTTCAGATGTTGCTACATCAAGTCATCAAAGCTACACAACTCAGGATATTCTCCTATTGCAATTTTGTTTTAATTCTAAGTCAAATAAATTTCTACAAATCGATAATGTGGCGTTTGTTAATTTGTCAGTAACTGTCTCACAATATAAGCCTTTTTTTGAAAATCAATCACATTAAACTTCACTGCACCAACTAACTGGTCAATGCAAACTGGTCAATGCAATTCAATGAGGTCACCATAGGAATTATCAGTATAAAAGATAAATGTAGTTTTAGCAAACCTTTCATTTCAGTTTGTTGGCAAATGAAGTGAGAAAAGAGAATGAATTCACAGACAAATTTTTGATTGGAGTTTACAAGCTAAGTGAATGTAAGATTATTTCTAATACATGCAATGAAATTTTTAGGAAAAAGATAAACATAATATTAAACCATAACCTACATCATTTTGCCATTGATAATGGTTAGATGTCTTTGTGTAGATAATTTAGGCCCAGCCAGCAGAAAGTGACTGCACAGTACACCAATAGGGTTGGTCAGTTCTCGTGTGACCATGTACAATTTTTTTAATAAGAACTTAGTGGATGGTTCCTGACCAAAGGTACAGAGTATATATGAATTTTTATTTTATTTATTTACTGCTTATATTATGTGTAATAACGTACATTTCTTTAGTTGTTCCTTGTAATTTGCTGCTTTTGTTTTTTTGTTTATTTGGTCCAATAAATAAATTCTCTTTCTCTCACAATACTAGATGACGTTATCCAAATAAATGGGCTGTGGTGACGTATTGTATTGAAATTTCTGGGTCAAAGGTCACACGAGAACTGACCAATCTAGTATATTGGAAAATATATAGAAAAATCTATAAATTATTATCATGTTCTCAGAATCACATATGGAAGGTTGATCACTCCTCTGAGGCACTGGAGCGCTAAGTTACAGCATGATATTGAATTTCTCCTTAAATAACACTTTGAGGGACACAACTGAGTGTCGCCATGCAGTCAGATCTCAGTGTGACACCATGTTACTATTATCCTGCATAACTCAATAATAAAATATTGATGGATAGATGACTGTGGTTTGTCTGTAGTATCGGTCTCAACTCGGAACCCTTCCCAGATAGCATTCCAATCGTTGCAATGTCAGTGCGATGTTGGCGATGTTAATACAATGTTTTTTTAGCAACAGTTGACTATATGGAAACGATGCTGGGTCGATTTGGAATGCGGTCCCTAGAAACTCAAGCGACCTGATCACTCACTACGCACATGGAACGTATTGCTGGCCGAACAAATTAGTTCAATGTTGCTGTTCTAGATTGCATGGCAAAGAGTGAATTAAATCCTAATACTGGTGTTTTTGTATTCCTTGATTGGTAATGAACAATATTGGATTGAGGACTACATGGCCGAATGTGCCAAATGCGTTTTCCATGAGAAGGATACATGCGTGGAAAATGCACTTGGCACAATTGGCCATGTATAGGTCAACAAGTATGATGTCTTGTAGATTGTTGTTTCTGTGATGTTCATTAACGATTAGCTGATGAGTCCATGTGGCAAGACAGACCTGATGATCAGATTTATTTCATCAACTGGATTGACGGCGGATGGGAACTTCAGTGGGACCATGGCATCAGCATCGATGAATTCGGATCTCAGCAGTTTGGAAAATAGAAGACTGCACCAGATTGGCACTCAAAACCATTTGTTTGCAAGATTGAAAAAGGTATTTTCCTTCTAGTTGTTTATTATGAGCTATTATGGTTGTCCGTCAAGCTATTTTAACATTTCTTCTTTTTTGATATTGATAAGGTTACCCACTGAAAGAAGTCTCTTACATTTTAATTTAATTAATTATTGTTTGCTGTTTAGCAAACGTCTGTCTGTGGGTAGCAAACGTCTGGCTGTGGGTAGCAATCGTCTGGCTGTGGGTAGCAAACGTCTGTCTATGGGTAGCAAACGTCTGTCTGTGGGCAGCAAACGTCTGGTTGTAAGTGCCTTCGCATGGTGCCTATACATAGACCTTATTGAATTAGATTAATTTTGTGACTTCCATTAATGTTCCTATATATATTCCAAAGAATCTGTTGCTATTCATTTGTACTTGACATATGTACATGACATTTTTTAGTGTCTTATTTTTTATGTCAATATAAACATATATATTTATAAATCTTATGATGTTAAAACTATTTCAGCTTTTGCTGAATCATAAAGATTAAGAATTTCTGAGACAAGCCTATATTCTACTTTTGGTGATGGAAAACCCAAATAAAAATTATTTCCAAAGGTACTAGTTCTTTCTTATTCTTTTTTATTGTGCCAGCTTCTCCTACTCCCCCAAGTGTACCTGGATATTGCCCCAATAATGACTGGATGTTGTATGGCTATGAATGCCTGTATTTTGCAAGAGGTATGATATGCTACCCATAGGATTAAAAAAAAATTAAATAATGACCTTGGAACATCATTTGTTTTACAACTATAACATTGTGACATTATATAGGCAATATAAAGCATATTATGAGTATTGAGAAGACAAATCCTCTGGAAATACTGAAGCTGGCTGTCATTAGCCTCGTGTTTTCGCTAACGCTAGCTTGGGTATATGTCGGCCCAAAGATGGCGAAATCAGCCGACATTGGTGGACTGTGCCACATTGATGAAAATAATCATCATTTTTTCACTTTATTTCAAGTTCTGTAATATAATTTTCTTTTCCATTTTCTGTTTTTAATGCATTTTTATAGAACCACACCGATTGGCACAACGCTTTGACAGAATGCAGAAATCTGGAAGGGGAAAATGCAACCTTGGCAACAATATTGGATGTTCACATAAACAGATATATCCATTCGCAAATGAACATTAACCCTTCCGAGTCATTCTGGGTTGGACTGTAGAAATGAAAATGGTTACTATATGTTACTTGAGGAATATATTTGTTTGCACTGAGTCAATGGTGAATGACAACGGAGGCAGAGAATTGTTTCACTAGATCCAGTGGCATGTCATGTTGAACCAAAGTCACTGCTCTTTTACCATTACCTTTTGCTAATATTACAACAATAGATGCACAGGTGTTGTACAGGTTGTTTTTACAACTGTAAGCCACAAATAGTCAGTAGAGGCTAGCATTAGCTTGTTATAGCAAGTCATAGCTCCAGTTAAATTTTTTATTTTTTTTTTACAGCATCTAGGGTCAACTGTTTTTTTTATTAAACTAACAGTAAAAAAGTGGTACAAAAAGCCGCAGTTAGTTTCATTAAAAACGGCCTGTAAAATTGAAACTAGACAAATGAATGTTGTCATAGCTGGCTACTCAAAACCTGATCTAAAAGTACATATTTATGATATATTAATTTCTTAAATTTACCATTGTCTAACATTAATAAAAATGTGGTAATTTCTCAGGATGACATCGAGCTGGGATGTTGATAATGAAATGTGCCCAGGTCTGGGATTTTATCCCCAATTGCAACCATATCACCTGAAAATAGTTTGTGATACGGGCTGGGTGATCTTTTATTCATATCACGCAGAATGATGTTCATGCACTGCCCAAAAAAGGGAGCTCAGGTTGTTGCTGTGTCTAAATATGGAAGAAACCCGTCTGTGCGACTACAGTTTGTCTAATAGATTGATAACTAAACAATTATAATATTTATGAATTTATCTATGAATGGACATAACAAAGTTAAGAGTTTGAAAATCGGACAATAATTGACTGAACTATGGCTGCAATAAATCGCGAGCTGAATACATGCATGACACTGTGGTCGCTGCTTTCAGTCTTGTTTCCATTCGAACTTTGATAAATATGTTACGGAAGCGTATTGCTGTCAACCGAAAAAAAAGTTTCATAATGACCAAAAGTTTTTTCGTAATTACCAAAAGTATTTTCTTAATAACCAAACTTAGTTTGTAATTACCTAATGTTTTTCTTCAAATTATCTTTATGGTATACAACAAGGGGACAAATGCAATTCAACTGACACAAGTTGTCAAACAATTATATTATATTTCGATAAAATATAATAGAGGAGAGGCAAACTCCAAAAAAGATGCATATTTAAGAAGTTGGTGACAAGTAAAGACCTGATGGTCATATTACACATAATTTTAATCCCAGGTTCCTCAATATTATGAATTTTTATGTTTGCCATGTGGAAAGTGGTAAATAAGGGTCTTAAAATTTGCTTTCATGGCAACAAGTCCCTTAATTTTTAAACCCAATATTGAAACTTTTTATATTCCTAACTTTGACAAAACAAATGAAAAATGATATTTGGCCAACATTTACAGGTATCTACAGTTATTGAAAAACAATTTTAATTATTTAAAGATTGTAGAACCCTGTTGCCATGGTAACAAAACAAGTGGTGTTTTTGCTAATCTTTACCAATAGTACATATTAGCAGTTTTTTTCCTTATTCATGCAATATATATTATCAACAAATAAAGCATGCTTTGGCAAAACCAACACCTGCCATTATCATTCACATGATTTCAGTTTTGTTAAATAAATAATGTTGCCATGACAACCAGTTTGAAATGTGTAAGTCATTTTTCAGTGAATTGTGCAAGTGACTAAACTTTCACATTACTGCCATAATTCCCACTTTAAGCAAAGTTTGTCCAACATTTTATAATTGATATCATGCAAGATAGGGGAGCTTTTTTCTATTCTTGACATCTAAATTTTGTCAGCAGCATGTATTTTGAAATATCAAAGATGGCATCCAAGATGGCCACTATGAAGCAATAAATGCTATATCTCCCCTATCTTGCATGATATCAATTATAAAATCTTGGAACTTGGGATTAAAATAATGTATAATATGACCATCAGGTCTTTACGTGTCACCGCTTCATAGAAATTGTCAGTTTGCCTCTAATCTATAAACTTTTCCACCTCTGTAATGTCCAACAATTTCTGAAATGTCTGATGTGCGAAATACTGATTATGTGTTAATTTATAATCATTATGATGAAACCCTCTCCTAATAATGACTGAAAGAGTACTCGTGTATGTAGATACCTAAATTTGAAGTAGATCTCCGCTGTTTTTAATTGGCTTGCCTTCATTACTTAGTTTAAACAACACTAGGCTAATTTCTGTACAAATAAGTTAAAAAACCTTATTTTTATAATTTTATTTTATTATTTTATTTTCACATGAAGTGTTCTGTATTCTTTATAGTTCTTAAATCAGTTAGCAATTCTATCTATCTATCTATCTATCTCTCCATCTCTATCCATCTATCTATATAACTATCTATCTATCTAATCTATCCATTCTATCCAATCTATCCCGTCTATCCCATATATCCCATATATCTATCTATCTATCAATCTATCTATTTATCTATTTATCTATCTATCTATCGATCTATCTCTCTCTCTATTTATCTATCTGTCTCTCTCCCTCTCTCACTCTATCTCTCTCCTTCAATCTATCTATCTATTTATCTATTTATCTATCTATCTATCTATCTATCTATCTATCTATCTATCTATCTATCTCTCTATCTCTCTCTATGTCTATCCTTCTATCTATCTATCTATCTATCTATCTATCTATATATCTATCCTCAAGGCACAAATTAAATGGTATCTCACTGTGCGACAAACAAACTTTAAGTTAATAGTTCAAGAGTGTTTTTATCACCTAATAAAGTTGGGTTTGACCTATTTCTACTATGATCTCTGTCCATTTAATGCAACTCCATCTAGTGTATGGCAAAATTAGATTGAAAAAAAGGAAACATAACAAAAACAATGAACAGCTCAATGAGCATTTACTTTGATTACTACAACAACATATTCCCAGAAGTATTTCCAATGATACATGTGTAATTATTAGCATTTCTCATGTGATGTTGTGTCATGTTTATGGATTATAGGTCATAAATATCAGTCATGACAAGTAAAGTCATCAATACCTATCAATAAGATATAATTGTTAAAATGCAAGTCATTAGTGAGGTACAGGAAATGTATATAAGGAGGATGATATGGTAGTACTTCATAATCTGTTCAGACTACAGAAGAAATACATCACAATGGCTCGCTATCTCTGCACTCTGGTTCTTTTCGCTCTTGTGGCTGTGGCTTTCGGTCAGTACTATCCCACTCACCATGGAGGACATCATGGAGCTAACTATGGTGCTCACCATGGAGCTGCCAACCAAGGACAGTATGGAGCTGGACAAGCAAACTATGCTCAGTACTACCGTACCAAGGGAAGCAGCTATGCCCACACCGGACAGCAGCATGACCACTCTGGTGCCAACCAAGGAAACGATGCTAACCATTACGGACACGCCGCCGGTCACCATGCCGGAAACCAGTATGCTGCTAACCAAGCCGCTTACTATTAGGTATGTTGCAACTGTAACTGGAATGTCATGGTTTAAAAAATCATGGAAGTCAGATATTTTTTAGATCTAATAGCAGCTGTGTAATTGTTGGTGTCACAGTGTGAATCATACATAGTTCACTACTTAACTGTGTGTAGCATTACTAGTCCTTGCATTCAAGGCATGGAAATTGTTTCAGTTAATCTAAGATTTGAACAAAATGTTTTTGTAGAAAAATACTTTTCACAAGTTTCTGTACACATTTTTAAGACACTTCTATAGTGAGACACAGTGTCTTGACAAACCTTATCATTTCACCATTACGTCTGCCTCTGGCAGCTGGTCATATAAGCTTTATACACAGTGCCATTTAAACATTAGACTAAACTTATATACATGGGATATTTAGTAAATGCATTCTGTCCACTTACCTATGTTTTCACCTTCATTCCTTTTTCTTTTCAGATGTTGCTACATCAAGTCATCAAAGCTACACAACTCAGGATACTCTCCTATTGCAATTTTGTTTTAATTCTAAGTCAAATAAATTTCTACAAATCGATAATGTGGTGTTTGTTGATTTGTCAGTAACTGTCTCACAATATAAGCCTTTTTGGAAGTTCAACCAAATTAAACTTCACTGCACCAACTAACTGGTCAATGCAATTCAATGAGGTCACCATAGGAATTATCGGTATAATAGATATATGTAGTTTTAGCCAACCTTTCATTTCAGTTTATTGGCAAATGAAGTGAGAAAAGAGAATGAATTCACAGACCAATTTTGGATTGGATTTTACAAGCAAAGTGAATGTAAGATTATTTCTAATATTAAACTATAACCTACATCATTTTGCCCATGATAATGGTTAGATGTCTTAATGTTGATAGTTTAGGCACAGCCATGCAGTGACTGCACGGTACACCAATATGGCTGGTCAGTTCACGTGTGACCTTGTACCTGGAAGTACTAATTCAATACATGACGTCACCCATGTACAATTTTTTAAATAAGCACTTATTGAATGTCTCCTGACCAAAGGTACAGAGTATATATGAATTTTTATTTTAGTTTATTTTATTTATTTACTGCTTATATTATGTGTAATAACGTACATTTCTTTAGTTGTTCCTTGTAATTTGCTGCTTTTGTTTTTTCTTTATTTGGTCCGATAAAAAAATTCTCTTTCTCTCACAATACTAGATGACTTTATCCAAATATATGGGCTGTGGTGACGTCATGTATTGTATTGATACTTCTGAGTCAAAGGTCACACGAGAACTGACCAACCCTATGGAAGGTTGATCACTCCCCTGAGGCAGTGGATCACTCAGCTGCAGCATGATATTGAATGTCTCCTTAAATAACACCTTGAGGGACACAACTGAGTGTCGCCATGCAGTCAGATCTCAGTGTGACACCATGTTACTATTATCCTGCATAACTCAATAATAAAATACTGATGGATAGATGACTGTGGTTTGTCCCTGTTATCTGTCTCAACTCAGGACACTTCTCAGATAGCATTCCAATCGTTGCAATGTCGGTGCGATGTTGGCGATGTTAATACAATGTTTTAACGACAGTTGACTATATGGAAACGATGCTGGGCCGATTTGGAATGTGGTCCCTAGAAACTCAAGCGACCTGATCACTCACTACGCACATGGAACGTATTGCTGGCCGAACAAATTAGTTCAATGTTGCTGTTCTAGATTGCATGGCAAAGAGTGAATTATATCCTAATATTGGCGTTTTTGTATTCTTTGATTGGTAATGAACAATATTGAATCGAGGACTACATGGCCAAATGTGCCACAATCGTTTTCCATGAGAAGTTAAACGCATGGAAAACGCACGTGGCACAATTGGCCATGTATAGGTCGAAAGTCATGTGAGTTGCTCCCCAAGTATGATGTCTTGTAAATTGTTGTTTCTGCGATGTTCATGAATGATTAGCTGATGAGTTCATGTGGCAAGACAGACCTGATGATTTGATTGATTTTGTCAACTGGATTGAAGGCAGATGGGAACCATGGCATCATCATCGATGAATTTCGTATCTCATCGGTTTGAAAAATGGAAGACTGCACCAGATTGGGACTCAAAACCATTTGTTTGCAAGACTGAGAAAGGTATTTTCCTTCTAATTGTTTATTATGAGGTATTATGGTAATCCGTAAAGCTATTTTAACACTTCTTTTTTTTTTGGTATTGAAAAGGTTATCCACTGAAAGTCTCTTACATTTTCATTTAATTAATTATTGTTTGCTGGGTAGCAAACGTTTGTCTGTGGGTAGCAAACGTCTGTGACAGTCTTTGGGTAGCATATGTCTGGCTGTGGGTAGCAAATGTCTGTCTGTGGGTAGCAAACGTCTGTCTGTGGGTAGAAAACGTCTGTCTGTGGGTAGCAAACGTCTGGCTCTAAGTGCCTTGGCATGGTGCCTAAACATAGACCTTATTGAATAAGATTAATTTTGTGACTTCCATTAATGTTCCTATATATATTTCAAAGAATCTATTACTATTCATTTGTACTTGACATATGTACATGACAATTTATAGTGTCTTATTTTTTATGTCAATATATAAGCATATATTGGTAAATCTTATGATGTTGAACCTAAAGATTAATAATTTCTGAGGCAAGAGTTAAGCCTATATTTTACTTTTGGTGACGGAACACCCAAATAAAAATACTTTCCAAAGGTACTATTTCTTTCTTATTCTTTTTTTACAGTGCCAGCTTATTGTCCCAATAATGACTGGATGTCGTATGGCTATGAATGCCTGTATTTTGCAAGAGGTATGATATGCTACCCATAGGATTAAAAATAATTAAATAATGACCTTGGAACATCATTTGTTTTACACCTATGACATTGTGACATTATATAAGCAATATTAAGCATATTATGAGTATTGAGTAGACGAATCCTCAAGAAATACTGAAGCTGGCTGTCATTAGCCTTGTGTTTTCGCTAACGCTGGCTTGGGTATATGTCGCCCCAAAGATGGCAAACTCAGCCGACATTGGTGGACTGTGCCACATCGATGAAAATAATCATCCTTTTTTCACTTTATCCCATGTTATGCAATACATTTTCTTTTCCATTTTCTATTCATTGTGCTTTTTTGTAAGTGATGCTTTGCAAATACAATATAACCTATAACATAAGGTAGGAGTAGACAGAAGCAGCTGACTTTAGCCAGTTAAAGCTACAGCCAGGAATACGTTGCTGCAGCTGTCTAGAGTCGACCATATTTTATGAAACTACACATTTAATTAGTTCAGTTGGCTGCTGATGTTGCCCATACATGTATGTATAATTACACCGTTTCCAACATCCCCCGAAGCCAATCAACCACCACAAGGTATCGTCAACAATTTCGGAGCTCACACATCTGATTATGGTCACTTATTAAATAAAGATTTTCTTTGCCACAAAAAAATCTCAATTGTATCTTTTATTCATTCCAGGTCTTTCAGGAGCTGAAATAGGCATTGCAATCGGAACTATTTTTGGAGTGACAGTTCTTGCAATAGTTAGACTTCTTCTCTAAAAGTCAATTGGATGATCAGACTTGCCATTCCAAATAATGCCCTCAGAATCCACCAGAGGGCTTACTCCTGCAACAGCTTCACAAGTGCCACCTAGTGGTTACAACACAAATACAGAACCCATGCTAAAGGCAATTGAATTTAAGATGCAACTTTGTATTGCCTTTCACTTTTGATTGTAACTATCCGCAATATAATCACAAAAAACTAATTTCCATACAAATCCACTCTTAAACTTTATCATTTATTGAAATTAGATGAGATCTTGCATTTACAGGAGTGGACATTTTACCACAGATTAATCAACCAAAATCTACCACACTACTTTCAGCAGTTTAATTTTCTCAGGTCGTTAGATATTCATCCTTATCCAACAAGAGATAATACATATATTAGTAATCCCCTGGCTCAGGTACCAACTGTCAAAAAGCTCAATCAAAAATAGATTACCACAACTAATTAATCAAGCACCATAAATGATCATAGATAAAATGAGCACACACAGTTTTCATGGTTTATCATTTTATCTAAAAAGGGTATATAAATGCCTATCAAACAGACTGCACTAATCCAAACTGTTATGTATGCTATACAAGGAAGCCCACCAGCAAACATGCCGGTGTTCAAAACAATTGGTGTAAAAATAGGTAAACATTTGGTACTGTCCTGCTTGTAGCAAATTGCAATCCTTACAATGATGTTCCTTCGTAATACTAAATGGCTCATTGGTGGCATGTATATGTCTAATAAATGCTATGATTTCATCCAGATCATTTCTTGCATAATAAATTATGACTTCACCTATCAGCATCCAAACAGCATTAACCTACTAGAGCACACAATAAAGGGTGACATCACACTTCAGTCTGGGTGGCTTTGCTGGGAGGCGGGACTGTGGGCATGATGTCACACCCACCAGTGACTAAGATCCTCATGATAATAAGCTAAATCACACACATATACGTATGTATATATATTAAAAACCTCTTTCAGTACCAATTAACTTTAGGTTTCTTATATTTCCATTGATAATTTGTTTGCCCTACTTTCACCATTATGGCCAATTGTTAATGAAGTTGAACTATAGGTTGATTGTTTAAGACAGATGTTGTTTTTATCAGTTAGAAGGTTGAAGTTTAACATTTCTGTCAATTCTGTTATGCTCAGTGCCATTTATGGACATTTATTTGAATCCTCAATACAAGCACATAAAATAATTTAAATATTAATTGTACTTTTCATCACACTGTGAGTGATATTTATATTCCAAATCAATAACAATTTCACGTGAAATGTAACATTATTATTCTGTCATACAATCACACCAAAAAGTAATTGGACACTTACAAAATTTCACTCAACTTTGAACTGTACTAGATGTGATTTAGCTTGATGTAATGTCAACTTGCACGCAAAAGTGCCAACACAAAGACCTAACCTAAAGAACACAATAGTGCTGACACCCAGATGTAGTCTTCATTTGCACGCAAAAGTGTCTTGCAACACCCAGATGGCATGTCAACTTGCACGCAAAAGTGCCAACACAAAGACCTAACCTAAAGAACACAATAGTGCTGACACCCAGATGTAGTCTTCATTTGCACGCAAAAGTGTCTTGCAACACCCAGATGTAATGTCAACTTGCACGCAAAAGTGCCAACACAAAGACCTAACCTAAAGAACACAATAGTGCTGACACCCAGATGTAGTCTTCATTTGCACGCAAAAGTGTCTTGCAACACCCAGATGTAATGTCAACTTGCACGCAAAAGTGCCAACACAAAGACCTAACCTAAAGAACACAATAGTGCTGACACCAAGATGTATTCTTCATTTGCACGCAAAAGTGTCTTGCAACACCCAGATGTAATGTCAACTTGCACGCAAAAGTGCCAACACAAAGACCTAACCTTAAGAACACAATAGTGCTGACACCCAGATGTAGTCTTCATTTGCACGCAAAAGTGTCTTGCAACACCCAGATGTAATGTCAACTTGCACGCAAAAGTGCCAACACAAAGACCTAACCTAAAGAACACAACAGTGCTGACACCCAGATGTATTCTTCATTTGCACGCAAAAGTGTCTTGCAACACCCAGATGTAATGTCAACTTGCACGCAAAAGTGCCAACACAAAGACCTAACCTAAAGAACACAATAGTGCTGACACCCAGATGTAGTCTTCATTTGCACGCAAAAGTGTCTTGCAACACCCAGATGTAATGTCAACTTGCACGCAAAAGTGCCAACACAAAGACCTAACCTAAAGAACACAATAGTGCTGACACCCAGATGTAGTCTTCATTTGCACGCAAAAGTGTCTTGCAACACCCAGATGTAATGTCAACTTGCACGCAAAAGTGCCAACACAATGACCAAACCTAAAGAACACAATAGTGTTGCCCACACAGTGAGAAAACCGAAAGAACAGTAGTTTTAACATCCAGATCTACCGAAATGTCTGGTCATCTTGTAAGTATCAACAGAAAAAAGCATGCTGCCTTTGTGAACACCCAAACTATGACCATACTTGGTTTTGTCGAAATGTTGACTACACTTCAAAGACAAGAAGCACAATATAATCTTACTTCCCATCACTTGATAGAGTTAATGAACTTGTATCTAATTTAATAGATATTATTAAATATTTCCGTAGTTCAGGAAGGTACAACAATACTGATTATGGTATAAAACTGTCGGACAGTGTAGTAGATACATATTGAACTGTTACATCTGGAACATGAACATTGCTGTATAATTTCGAACAGCTTCACACATTCGACTCCTTTGGACCAAGAAAGGGGCCTGGAAACATTTACCTTAGTGTCCAACCCAATTCCTCAAAGTACACATCAGGAGTGTTATTATTTCATCAACATTTAAATAGTTTCATCTGCTTTGAGAGTAAATCGTACTGATTACTATAGGCCAACCAAAATTGTGCGAAGGCGAGTTTAAACCAGTTAAAAAAACATAATGTAACGCAAACAATTGAATGACATTATCAGTAGGCAAATAACTAAATCTTTCTGCTCATAATGAGCTGGAAGATTTAGTTATCTTGCCTACTGATAATATTAAAACATGAGGCCACACTTATTTGATCCTTAGCTCCTTGGGGAATTCTCAAGGCAATTTTTAGTGCTTAGTCAGTCAAAAACTCAAAATGAAAATTAATGTTATATTCAATAACATTGGAAGGCTATTATATTTTGATGTCGGCACATTTCTCACTGTATTGACGAATCTGAGAGGCTAAAACTTAATTAAGTATCGCCTAAAAGTTCTATCTGATTGTGCACTGATGGACCTTGCAACAAGCTGCCTTTCCCTGCTCTTCTGACTGCCTCCATTATGCTATTGTGACGTTCATTCCTCCCCTCTCAGCTCTAATGCGACTTGGCTGACCCAGTTGCTGCATGTCGTCAACGAAACATCCCTACATTTTGGGCATATGCTTATAGAATGCTTTGCAGGAGGTTATTAGATTAGAGTATCCATCGATGCCAGCACGGACCACTATGCCACACCTGCAACAAATAAATCAAAAAAGTAAAAAATAAGATAAGAAAATTTAATAAAATCTGAAATATCTCAAAATCTGAGAAATTAATATCGGCCTTAGGTTGTAAATTTTGATTATAAAACTGTACACTGATTTATTGGGGCCCATAGTTAGAAATATATTGCAATACCATTTAGCAATGTAGTAGTCAAAACGCCAAATAATAATATAACTTCCACTTATTTTTTTAAATATTGTGTCCTACATGCAAAGAGTATGTCGTTGTTCACTTTTTTGCTTATAACAATTTCCAAAATTTCATAACATACACACATAATATATACATTTCTCCAAGAGTTCATAAGTAGTTTAGGGAATGTAGTAAACAACACAGTTTTGAGAAATGCTTCCATATTTTGCATTATGATCCAAATGTGATAACAATTTTAAATTAAAGGTCTGCAACTAATTTTATGTATGTTGGTATAATACTTATTGAGATGTTTAAATTCAAAAAAAAATTTTCTACATTTTCCCCTCATACAAATATGTTTTATATATGTTTTCAGCCATTTAATAATGTTCAATATTTCAAATCTGCCAGAGGAGATGATAAAGAATATCGCAATTATGAGATAGATATATCATGCTTGGTGTCAGTTTCAATGCATTTGTCATACAGTGAATACAATGACAGTATGGTACATTTTCATCTACATTATTTAGGCATGTTTTTGTCTGTAATGCCTCATATAGAAAGAATATTGCAATAAAAAGATTGAATTATGATTATATACATTTAGATTCTACATTATTTTATGGGTGTCATGGGAACATGCGGGAAACAACACAATTTTTAGCAATTCATTTCCAGATTTCAATTACCAGAAACAAGAAGAAGAATGAAATCAATGTCAAAACATAGTTTAACTAGACCTGATGGCTCTCATGACGGAGTAATAGATAAGTTGAAGGTGTCTCTTCAATTGAAGAAGAGTGAATAGCTGAGAATTTTTGATAGTCTCACTAGCAAATATTTCTGACTATGACTAACAAATCGGGTGCTAAAACAGATCGATTTCTGTAATTTTCTCCAGAAGGGACCCAGTCAGCAAAATCTGTCTAATTACTTCTATATTGCACTATACAAGATCACTTTATACAGATCTAGTACCTCTATATTGAATTTCTTAACCAATTGGTCCACTGCAACTGCACTGCTCAACCCATTATCACTCAGATAATATATGTCGAGTACATTTCATAACTGTATTGACATACTCTTTGTATAAGATATAATAATTTATTCTTACCCTTTTCCCTACTAAATAGGCACGTATTTTACAAATAATATCTATGGAAAGGTGCATTTTATTGCAATACATACATTTTCTTTTGGACATATTAAATAAGTTCACAGTTCTGTAGTCAAAAAGTTACACTAAGGCCAATACTCATTGTTTTTCTCAGTTTAAGGCATCATGTAGAAGGAGTGGGGTGTTTGTTCTTATCAGTCAGGACAATCTGTGTATGACTTGAAACGGCCATAATGGAACATTAATTTCACATGACTGCATGATGGAACATTAATTTCACATGACTGCAAGAAATATGGCAGCGCCAGCACCAGCAGTAGGAATTGATCTTGGAACAACATACTCCTGTGTCGGAGTTTTCCAGCATGGCAAAGTAGAAATCATTGCCAACGACCAGGGTAACAGGACCACCCCCAGTTATGTGGCCTTCACAGATTCCGAGCGCCTCATTGGGGATGGCGCAAAGAACCAGGTCGCCATGAATCCTGAGAACACAGTATTCGACGCTAAGCGTTTGATCGGACGCAAGTTCGAAGACTCAGCAGTCCAGTCAGATATTGAAACATTGGCCATTCGATGTTATCAGTGATGGCGGAAAACCAAAGATCCAGATCGAATACAAAGGAGACAAGAAAACGTTTTTTGATTGAAAATTGGGCTGCAGCAGTACTTTTAAAACCTGACATTAAAATCACCCACTGTGCGAATGGATCCTTAATTTTTTAGAACAGGGCCATGTCGATTAAAACAGAATCAATCTGAAATTGTCACCTCGCATAAATTTGTTTTATAAATGAAAACTACCGGATCTAGCTTAATTATGGACATGATAAAGTCTATAAGCCTATAATATTAAAATAAGACTAGCCATACGTTTTTTGAGTGTGGAATAAAGGATACTAATTAAAGAATAATAATCTAGAAGTATAAGAACAGACTAGTTAAAAAAATTAACCCATGTTTGTTTGTTACAATTATTTAACGTGGGTTTCACTTGTAAAATGCCCCTGTTGGTGGTTCGAGATAACATAAATCTGTGACCATCTATGTACATATTTTATGAAACAGACTCACAGTGAAAATCAAGATGCTGAGTGCATGTTTGTTAACAAGTTTACATAAGCTGAAAACAGAAGCCTCTCTCAAACTTATATGCATCAGGCCTTACACAGAGTTCATGTTCTGAGCTATTTCACAAGTAATCAGCGACCCCAAGTAAACTCATGCTGACCTCTGTAGGCCTCTTGCTCCGTTCCGTTCCGCAAAATACAGTTATCACAAGGGATAACTGTAGATTGCGAAACAGATTGATCTAGTATTATCTCAGATTAAGCCTATCAATTGTAGCTGGTATATATAGGTTTTGTCATATGCGTTTCCAAAGTTTTGGACTGATGCTGGAACTGCCTACACGGCAGTGTATATTTGAATTAAATCAATATAAAAAAATAAACTGACATTAATGAGTCCTATTACTGTAATTTCACAAACCATGGAGACAATACTCTTGTCTACATGCACAAACTTGGTACGTCACGTACACCTATCAATTAAAAATCCCATAGGACATATACCTTAGTATGAAAAATGACACAATAGCCTATACTGTATTTTAATATATAGGTCAATTAATCAATCAATCAATCATCTAATCAATCAGTTTATCAAAGGGGTAAATTTCATAAAAAGTGATCAGTCATCACATAATGATTATCTGTTTCATTAAGGAATAAAGATATGGGATCATTATGGACAATTGATTGCTCAAATGTAAATGAAATAAAAATTACTGTAACTATGTTAGAATAACCGTTAGTCACCTTTGGATTAAATAAGAAGATATGCATAAAAATGTGGACTATATATTGCCTTATCTTATCTTACTTATCACATTAATAATAATAATAATAAATACATTAATGATCAATATGTTAGACATGAAACTCGTGCATACAACACACACACAAATGCACATACACACACATACCACATAGAAGAGACATAGGCCTACACACATGGAAAGAGACAGAGACATACATTGACAAACAAGCAAATATGTTCCATATTCAGTTCAACAACAGTTTTACCAGTTTCCTTGACATCAGTTATAGGTCTAATTTAGCGCCCGCCCACGCCATACATGACCCCTGCAGTGGACACGTAAATAATTGCCCCGAAACTGCATGTTCCGTTTCTCGAAGTACAGTTATCTCAGGGGATAACTGAACTTTGGTGAACGAAACAAAACTGGATGCTATCTATCTATCTATCTATCTACCTTATCTTATCTTATCTTATTGTCTTTTTTTAGATCCCCATAGAGAGTTAATGAGGTAGTACCTATCAGCATTTTGTGAGGTTCTGTGAGCCCTCCTAGATAAGCGAATGACAGATATCATCAGTGACAGTTGCTTTAATTGGCTGTCAAACTAAAAATCACACTTCAGTATTCAATATGAATGCACAATATTAAATGCGCGCCAAAAAAAAATAGTAAAAAAACATATGAAACATTTAAATTTCATTGAAATTTGAAAATTTCGACAGATTAAAGTTGGAGGGCCCATGAAGAGAGAAGAGACTGATACCTTCAGATAGATAGATTCTAATGTTTTATCTTTTAGGCCTGCTGGTTTCGACGGTTTCATTTTTCTATGCATATCGGTTATTAATTATATATAATTATTAATATATTTGTAAATAAATAATGAATAGATATCATCTAACATATTTGCTCTTTTCTGTATTTTCGGATTGTTATTATTTATATTAACAGTGTTTAGAGACCCACCCCAGCGCACCTAGCTGGTCCCCTGCCCATCTCTGCATCACTTCGTTCGCAGCAGCAGCAGCAGCAGCAGCAACACGTTTATTTACGTCAGCAAAACTTTTCCCCCCTCCAACCCCTCCAGCCCCTTAATCAACAACCTTGCTTGGTGAACTGCGGTGACTTAAACTTTATAATGTAGCTTTAAAACTTATAATGTATCACTTTGTATATCAAACTGTTTGCCTATGTTTGGCGCGCGCATTTAATATTGTATTATTAGTAATAAATTCTGCCCAAACTGCATTTCATTGTCTTTAATACGAATTTACAGTGTATGGGGAAAAAGTCACAGAAATAATCTCTTGTAGTTGCCTTTGAAGTAGTGAGAACAAGGTGGCCTTGTAGCAGACATGAGTGGACATTTAGATAACATCTATCACCACCTTGTTTTAATGGGCAGTTTTCCACAAGCTGAAGATCGTAAAATCTCATAAATGGGCACAGCTAATCGTGAGAGTAATTTCTAGTCAAGGGCAATTATGCCAATAAATCTTAGGTCATTCGTGGTCACTATGAAAGATGCTTTACACTGTTCTATCCAATTCTTGCAGGAACTAATTAAAACTATACTACCATATATATAGAAAGATAGATAGATACGATAGGTAGATAGGTAGATAGGATAAATAGTTAGATAGGGTAGATAAATAGATACGATAGGTAGATAGATACGATAGATACGATAGGTAGATAGATAGATAGGTAGATAGGTAGATAAGATAGATAAGATAAATAGATAGATAGATAGATAGATAGATATGGAGATAGCTAGATATGGAGATAGATAGATGGATAGATGATAGATAGATGGACAGAAAGATAGTTAGATAGATAGATTTCAATTTATTTCATCTGGCTGACACTCTTTCATATCAGTGTATATGTCATAAAGATTCAAATAAGAAATAAATATAAATTTAATACATCAGGTGATAAATTCATACATATAGGAAAGATGCATAGATTACAACAATAAATAAATAAGTGAACAAATAGAAGGACAATATCCAGACACACAAAATAATTGAGAATAAAATAGTGCGAAAATAAAAATACGATTCATTTCGTATATGTATATGTGCAACTAACATATGTATAATAAATATAACGAAGAAAGTGTAGAGTACTCAACATGGACATAATAATATGTCTAAAGAGGGTGATAGAGGCTTGGTAAGAAGGGCATGGAAATATACTATAAATTAAAATGTAACAAAGGACATAAGGCACGTGGTAGAGGGGGGGGGGCAATTATCCCTCCTTTATATGTGCCCATAATGCAGTAGTTGTATCAAAATGAAATAAATATGTTTTTTTCATTGTTTCAAATATGGTAAATTCACTTGAGTAATGTCTTATCATATTCATATATGTATTGCTTACATCATGATATAGCATAGCATAGCTCTCTTGAGTAATTTACAAATTTTATAGAACGCTCAATCTCGGACTTTTTTTTTTTAGTCCAGGACTAAGGTGATGTCACTATATTCCTTGTCATTAGTAACAAGGTCCAGAAAATGCAGGATCCTCACCATACTTTGACTTGTCAGGGTGGATCCGCACTTTTGCAATGAATGCCAGTATGAGTCATCAAGGCAGCATAATTTCAACACAAAACATAGATTATTGGTCACCAATGACTCATCAAGTGAAATTTTCACTTTACAAGTGAAGAAAAGTTTACATATCAATTCAACCAACTGTAACCACGTACACAGCTTTCTTTGCACTTTAGGCCTAAGTGCAAAAATAATGACCTTTAATGTAAATTTAGTGGCACATTAAAATATAGCGATACTACTAATTCTACAGTTGTTATTTATATTTATCGTATGTTTAATCGATTTTGTGAGAATTCTCTTAAAAGAACGTCATTTTTAACCATTTTTTGTGTGACATTTTGTAGCTGAAAAATATCATTGATTAATTTCTTTAATTCGTGCTAATGATTTAATATTTAAAACTAACATTTTCTAATGCATATTTAGTCTAGTTTTTTTAACTAAAATAAAATTTTTTTTACTCTCTGCTTTGCCCCTGTTCATCTTATATATGAGGCTCGTCATACTAAACATGAAGAAAAATTCCGCATTTAATGTTTTATCGCAGAAATTATGCAACTAACCTAGCATATAGCTGAAATTTGCCTACCTAATTCAATATTTTAGTTGTGAGAGCTCAGCCTGAAACTCGCTATTTTACAATAAATTGATTTAGGAAGGTCATGATTCAAATAGGGTTATATTCTAATGTCTTTCTTGAATGTTTTATAAGTTCTTAGTTTGGGGTTACGTACGATTTCATTGATACAGGGACACAATTGTTTTGAAAGAATTTGTGAGAAATGCAATCTTAATCAAGTTGAAGATGAATTTCATTGCCTAATGATCTGTGAACAATTTAATGCTATTCAGAATAACCTATTTTCTTAAGTTGATAACTTCTTTGTTCTTAACTCATCTGAACTATTCTTTCAAATATTAACAAGTAAAGATGCTGACCTAAACTTTTCCCTTGGTAAATTCTTAAAAACTGCATAAAAATTGGACCGTAAACCATAAATACCAGGTTGTCAATTGTCATTGTACTAGAGACTGGCTAGTTATGTAAATTGACCATGAAGGTTATCTCTGTTAAATTGAAAACATTATAGCTCAGTGAACCGAAAATATAATATTTTTTTGCAGATTTTTAACTCTAATTTTGCCCTGATTCATAAAAATATTGCACTAACAACCGAACGGGACAAACATTTGCATGGATGAACTAAGTTTAAAGACTTTATATATAATTAGGCTGATAAGTGTATGAAAAGCCTTTGAAAGGTCAAGGTTTATATTAATATGGAGTAAATATATATCCATTGCATAAGTAATTCTATTAATTAATTAAAGAGTTGCCAATTCGGTGGAATGAAACTGCCTAAAGCCATATTGACTTTTGTAAAATACTTTTGAGTTGGGTAAATATTCATACATTTGGTTATACTTGAACTGTTTAAAGACTTTGGATACACTTGACAATTTTGAAACAGGTCAATAGCTACAAATTAAGTAATCTTCCTTTTTTTGCGGGATTACCAGAAGTGGTCTTGAAGAGTAGATTTTTCTTTCTTTGACTTGTTATAGTGATCAGATATCTTTCATAGTTCAACTAGCATCACTCAAAGAAAAAAAAAAAAAAGATGAAAAAGCCAATTTCATAACGTCTTCATTCAGGTTTCATCACATGTGAATACCAAACACTTGCTATTTCGCACTACCTGCATTTTAAAATAATTGTGAAAAAATCAAAAACAAAAAACAACATAATAATGTTGTAAACTACATCAAAATAATTAAAATAGGACCTGCAGGTGTTCTTGTAGTGGTGGGACTGAATGCAAGTAGTAATGCCTGTACATTGCATTAAGATCATTAAATATTTTTACATATACAGTGGAGGCCAAAAATACCCAATCACATGCGAAAATTCAGATTTTTGCTCTATCATGGTTTTTATTATAATTTATTTAGTTTTTATTGTTATTGTTTAACCTACAATTTTTTTTTTTTGCACATATATGCAGTCGATCAATAGCTCTTTGAACTAATTTTATTGTTGTTTTATGTCCACTTTAAATAAAGATTATTCGATTATATTCTGTTCTATTCTATTCTAAACTTTGTTATGTCAGAGGCGTTCTGTCTTTCTTTCATTTTTTCTGTCTTTCAATCTATCAATCTCTGTGAATCAATATTTATCTATTTCTTCCCTATCAATCAATCAACCAATCAATCAATCTTTCTTGTTCTTTCTTTAATCTCGGTCAATCAATATTTATCTATTTCTTCCCGATCAATCAATCAACCAATCAATCAATCTTTCTTGTTCTTTCTTTAATCTCGGTCAATCAATATTTATTTATTTCTTCCCGATCAATCAATCAATCAATATTTCTTTCTTGTTCTTTCTTTCTATCAATCTATCAGTCTATCTTTGTTTCTTTATTTCTTCCCAATCAATCAATCAATCTCTTTCTTTCTAATCTATCAGTCTATCCATCCATCTATCTATCTATCTAAAATTTAACAAGCACATTTTTATTATTTGGCATTTGTACTAGTACGTGTCAGTGTCAGATTTACATATAAAATTTAGATTATGGTGCAACTTCTTGGGGCCTTATCTATCCCATGACTACAGTAATGAATTTATGAAAACGGTTTTTGCAAACTTGAGAGAGTTGGTTCTTATCTATTTAAGTATGTTGTTTGCATTAGGCCTGTCTTGGATTTACTGGACTGAGACCATCTCTTAAGAGTGGGATTTAGTTAACCCAGACTTGGCTAATAATAGCAAGACCAGGCTTGTAAACTTCCGTTGAAATGGACTAACTAAACCATGCTGGCCTTTCGCTGCATGGTAGTGGAGACATCTTGTGTCCTCTGCCAAAAACTTGTTCCGTTCCGCTAAGTACAGTTATCCCATTGGATAACTGTAATTTGCGAAACGGAACAAGTTTTCACAGAGAACTAGCAGGGAGCTAACTCCACCGTTTCAGCATGCATCCTGTCGGCCTGTATTTCATATGACTTTATGGATGCTGGGCTATACATATACGTTGGGGGCCTATTAAAAAAAACTGACTCAATTAGTTAAATACAAGATTGAGTCGTTAGAGTGCAATGCTCATGTACATGGTTACTTTACCAAGTCAAAAAGTATTTGATTGTTAAAGGAATGTTGCACATGTTGCAAACAACACAATTTTTAGCAAATTTTTCATAGTTTCCATTATTATGAAAAAGAAATGTGAAAATAAAGTGAACTCTTGATTCAGATATAATAGTAGTTAATTTTATATTATTTATGGCCATAAAACCCCCAAAAAGCACAACTACGCTATTTTAAGCATTATCATATATGATTATTATGTGCAGTAGTGTCAGGAGCAATGCTTCAGAAATGGAAAGAAAAAAATTGTTTCCAAATTCTTATAGTCTGCCCTGGGCAGTGCACATTCAACTTTTCACCAAAGTAACTTTAGAGATAACTTCAAATATCTGTCCTGACTATTCAAAGTTTGAAATTCATGGAATAATACTTTGAATTGGCAGATGATACGTATGAATGCTTATTTTATTGTGTCAACCTAATTTGCGCTCTCAATAATTTATGTGGCATGGAATCAAGTTCATGCACTGAGTGCATGATGTACACCTTCAAACTAGTGAGTAAGTGAAGCTTTGGAAATGCTATGCATTTTCAATATTCAAACTAAGGCTAAAGTCTTACCTCGTACTTTGGTCAGAGATGTCAAGGAAAATCCCGGTTGTATCTGGTCATCCATGAACTGTAATGGGCCTTTGTGTAGTGACGTAGCATCCACCAATGACCTCAAACTCCGTCATCCACAATCATGACAATGGCTCTCAGTCTGTCTCTTGGTTACTCCAGCACTATCTTCAAGTTCCCAGTGGAGATCCTTGTATTCCACAACTCCCATGTTTCTAACAATATGTCAGCAATAACCCGCTGGTTATGTGAAGGAAGCTTGTCCAACCTGTGTCACCAGCTGATTATAATCTGTTTACCATGGATGAATCATTAATTCTGGATGATCTGCCAGTTTGGTTTCTAAAAATGTCTCATGAACTCTGCCTAATCAGGCGAATCTGGAAAAAAAAGCAATTTTTCACTGATGTGTTTCATTATCACAAATGACATCCAAACAATAATAGAAGTTCACTTGGGCCACTAATCATGGCTAATGTTGTATTAGAAACCATTGTATTCTGTCGCAATAAAACTTGACATCATATGCAACCTTGATTGATTGAATCTTGAAATATCATTAAAATATTAACAGAATTTGGCTAAATAGGCGTGGAAACATACCAAAGATCTTTTATTGCAGAAAAACATTTTATTGGACCATTAACCATTTTGGTTAGACTACATGGTTAATGTATGTACTTTTATGACCCACCAGTTTAAAAACTTCATGAAATAAAATGTTACATAATGTCTTGTGAAAGTGGTTATGCCTCAAGTTTGCATTTCATTAAGATAATTTACATGATGTCCTTCATATTAAAAGCATAGTTAATTGGAAATTTATCACAAAACTGATGTCACATAAAATGTTTGTATATACTCAGCTGTATGTAAACATATGGCACCAACTGTAGATAAATAGATAGTATATTGTGCAAACTTGCCACAGGGTTTTTCACATGTAGTATTGTGGCAAAGAGAGAGGTTTCAACTTATTGATTGACTGACTGACTGACTGACTGACTGACTGAATGACTGATTTGACTGATTTGACTGACTGACTTAGATCTCTGAAAGAGAGTACACAGATATTAGTGAAGTAAGTTTAGTTTAAAAAAATGAAGATGAGGTGATCAATTTCAACATACACACATTTTTATCAATAATTTAGGTTATCATTGTAAACACAGGTTTAGGAAATGTTGCAAGCAGCACAATTTTCTGCAATTCATATTTTTTATTATGAAAAAGTATGAATTAAAAGTCAAAATAAGGTATTTGAAAGTGAAAGCACTATACGCTCAAAACCAAAGCATCTGACATTTTATAGCAGCCGTAGCCTGAGGAAACTTCTGGAGGGGGGGGGCCAGTGTTCAGTCAAAAGTAACGCTTCTGACATTCTGATATTCACTTCAGTAACGATAAATGTATTATATTTGGTAAAATACTAGGTCCCCCCTCCCCCCCCCCCCCCCACCAGCTACGGCCCTGAATAACTCATTTATGACAACACAATCAGCCACTTTTCGTTTTTGACTTTGGAGAAATTATTGCAATTAGTCACCAAGTATCATGAGTATCCATCCATGGATTCTTCCAAAGGTGTGAAGTGTGAACTGTGAAGTGCAATTAGCCATCACAGAACCCAAATAAGAACAAAAGGCACTTATTTGCAATGGTGGTTTTTTCTTTAATTCATAACTTGTCAGTACTGTTTTTTTTTTTTACCAAATTCAAAGGAAAATACCCTAAAAATACAACCTGATAAATTTTAAATGGACCTTTATTATTGCTGTTGCATCCAAAAACCACTGATATGTGAGACTGTTGACCTCAGAGTAACTCGTCTCTTTTCTGGGTCTTCTTGCGGATATGTTGCCATTGCATTCATACTCATCCATAATTTCTCTTTTTCTCTTTAAAATACTCTGTACTAGAGTTTTGCCAACACTGAGCTCAGTGGCAACAATACGATGCATTTCACTCGCTCATCTATTGTTAAAGGTCTAGGGGTAGCGATTACCCCTGGGTCGGCAATTAGCTTCACATACCATATAAGGTAATTGGGGTGCTAGAAACTGCTGGGGGTAATCAGCAATGGTCATTACATCAGACTGACCAATGACCATCGGGGTAAAGCAATCTTTGTGGCTCTTGCTGAGCCATGTAAACAAAGATGCTGTCACACCTCTTAATGTACAGAGCTTAGCTGGTAATTTATTATGACTTCGAAAAATTAGGTCTAATTTCTCCAAGATTATGACATGGTTAATATGGTTATTACCAGTTTGTTGAAACCCATACATAATTTTGAAATATTAACTAAGTAAAATGCACACTTTCAACAAACAATTATTGAATTTATAAAAAAAAACTATAGAAAACCTTTGGCACAATAAATGTGCATGAAGTATCTATCTATCTATCTATCTATCTATCTATCTATCTATCTAGCCAGCTATCTAGCCAGCTATTCAGCTATCTAGAATTTGAGAAGTCTGTAATTAGCAGCAATATGATATGAAAATTTGACTCTTGTGAATATTCAAAATACCATAGTTATTTTATATCAGTCATTAATTAACCCTGTGACAATGTCAAATTATTGGTGTACACTTCATGTTATTGTTTCACTGCTAACTCCCTATTGTACCCCTTCCCCCCCCCTCCTCCAACTGTCTTGCTTTTTTGTAATTTCTAAAATTCAGTTCTGTGATTGAAACGTCATACCAGACGGTCAAACATTGCTGGGATTTATAGGTCCTTTATTATAATCATTTTACATCTATAGCGGAAACGGATTATATTGCTTAGATTGGAATAATATTGGTGCTTTTATGATGTGACACTCAAAAAGGATACATTCCAGCTGAATAATAAGTTTGTTGAGGATACATATCTAACAGTCGAGGTGAGCTTTAACATCAGGCAATCACATACTTGTATGATTGACACTGGTAGGTCTATATAACAATAACGTTTATGTTTATTCAGCCTCTTTATACAAAGATAAAAAAGTCAGATAGTTAAGATTTACCAGGTTGATGCATGCATTAGAGATGTGTTCTTGAACATTCTATAGCTAAGGTACACATGGAAACCATGTGATTGCATAGTGTTTGTAAACAACCCTGGGGTTTGGTTTTAATAAAAAAGTATAATAATTTCCTGATACAACACCGGCCACAGAAAGTAGGGTTAGGCAATTTGCAATTAGTGTATCAATGTTTATATAAACAACTGTATTAACATGTTAGTTCAATATTGTTAACTGAATATGATATATAATAAACCCGTTCATTGTTTATATAATGAAATGAAGACTTCAGGGTTCTTAGTCATTGCCACGTGCGATTATGCAATGAACATTACGTAATGCCAGACTGTACATAGCGCCAATTATTAGGCTGCAAAGATGCGGGTAGCTGACAGCCGCTGACCGCTCAAATGAGGGCTAAACTGGGGGGGGGGAGGAATCAAACTGACCACTTAGGCCATGCAGGTGGCTGATACAGGTGACCGTTACGGCAGGTTGCACTGTATATAGATTGTTGTTTACAAAATGTAGTACACAGTAGACCTCCTTTATGAGATGATCATTTAATATACTATTCTTTAAACTTTTCTTTGGGGGGGGGGCCCAAAGAAAAGTCATTAAAAAACAGCACAATTGGCTCCAGACCAACTTCAAGTGGCTCCTGAAGCAAAATCATCCGGAGCCACATTTGGCTCCAGGAGACAGTCACAACATTTCGACCACTAAAGCAAGGGTTTGTATTAGTCATTGTTCATAAATTTTCAATAAGTGAATTTGACAGTTTGAATCCATAATTTCACAGAAACCTGAATCTATACATATATAATACAGCAGGTATAAAAAGGAATGAATAATAACCAAAAATCTCAAAATCATTGTGTTATAACAATTATTGTAAAGTAAATTATGATTAGTCTCTCCATAGCCAACACTAATAATAACAAAGCTATAATATTTACTTGATATGTTTAATTTATTGTCTGTTACATGCTGGCATTAACAGCAACAATTTGATTGGTTTGTCCGCAGTGAAATTCACTCATATGGAGTGTGAAAACAGTGTACATACTTTATATCCCTTTAATAGCTTTTTTGTTGTATACACACCATTTCTAGAGTAAACAAACTCTCGTGGTTCATGGTGGTTGTATCCTAATCTATGCAAGGGAATTTCCTCTTTTTAAATTGAAGGCCTGACCTCATTGGCCAGGGGTAGTGGTCAGGCCATGTCAAGGAAGCTTGTCCAACTAATTTAAATATTACTGAAGCCCTTTGCTGGAGTGGGGTTAGCAGAAAATAAAAAGGTGACATAATATGATGATTTAATTATCACCATTTATGAAGAGGGGCATTATTAATTAGCTTTGTCTCTTAGAAATAGGATTCCATTGTGTATTATCAGCAACTCAATTTAAACTTTGTTAAAATAGAAAATTTACAAATGTGAAACTGTGCTACTACAGTACTATGATTTAGATATATTTACAGCTAAATAACATATGTAGTTGAGGTATGGAGGTATGAGAAAATACGATTTACAATTTTCCCTTATTACTACAATTTAATTTTTGTATTATTTATGGCCATTAACCCCCAAAAAATGCAACTACACCTTTTTTTGTGTGGATATAATGACAAGTTTATACAATAGATTACAAGGTTCCATATAGCATAAAATGAAGAATATATTTAACATATTTGGGTATCATATGGTTGCTGACTTTTTGTGGACCATGTGTGACACAACATAAATTGACAATTATATTCACCAGAGTACAACATGAAAAACACTTACCTTAGAAATGAGAAGACTGGACACACACAAACATCCTTCACGTATAACTTCTGACTGCAGACTGAATCTCCTTGACGAAATTCCCTCCAAAAGTTTTATTGGGTCAGATCCTTATCAAAGGTTTAAAATAGGGCATGGGGTGCATTAGGTGCATGGGGTGACAGCATCCCTGTGAAGTTCACCAAAAGGTCACATCCTCAGGGGTGCAGTTTCATCACTGATATTATACAAATGTATTGTATATACCCGGTTGCATTTGTATTATACAAATGTAACCATAATTGTGTGAAATATGTAAGTCCATTGTACATTAATCAATGATAAGAAACCCTGCAGGTATCCCTGTCTGCATAATTGTTATTCTTGGTGGCTTAATACTGAGGTGGTCTTAAAGTGAGGTTTCCTATCTGTCTATTCTAAGGTCTTAATGGTGAGGTGGTCTTAATACTGAGGTGGTCTTAAAATGAGGTTTTCCTATCTGTCTATTCTAAGGTCTTAATGGTGAGGTGGTCTTAATACTGAGGTGGTCTTAAAGTGAGGTTTCCTATCTGTCTATTCTAAGGTCTTAATGGTGAGGTGGTCTTAATACTGAGGTGGTCTTAAAATGAGGTTTTCCTATCTGTCTATTCTAAGGTCTTAATGGTGAGATGGCTTAATACTGAGGTGGTCTTAAAGTGAGGTTTCCTGTCTGTCTATTCTAAGGTCTAAATGGTGAGATGTCTTAATACTGAGGTGGTCTTAAAATGAGGCTTTCCTGTGTGTCTATTCTAAGATCTTAATGGTGAGGTGGCCTTAAAGTGAGGTTTTCCTGTATGTCTATTCTAAGGTCTTAATGGTGAGGTGGTCTTAATACTGAGGTGGTCTTAAAGTGAGGATTTCCTGTACGTCTATTCTAAGGTCTTAATGGTGAGGTGGTCTTAATACTGAGGTGGTCTTAAAGTGAGGTTTTCCTGTCTGTCTATTCTAAGGTCTTAATGGTGAGGTGGTCTTAATACTGAGGTGGTCTTAAAGTGAGGTTTTCCTGTCTGTCTATTCTAAGGTCTTAATGGTGAGGTGGCTTAATACTGAGGTGGTCTTAAAGTGAGGTTTCCTATCTGTCTATTCTAAGGTCTTAATGGTGAGGTGGTCTTAATACTGAGGTGGTCTTAAAATGAGGTTTTCCTATCTGTCTATTCTAAGGTCTTAATGGTGAGGTGGTCTTAATACTGAGGTGGTCTTAAAGTGAGGTTTTCCTGTCTGTCTATTCTAAGGTCTAAATGATGAGATGGCTTAATACTGAGGTGGTCTTAAAGTGAGGTTTCCTCTCAGTCTATTCTAAGGTCTAAATGGTGAGATGTCTTAATACTGAGGTGGTCTTAAAATGAGGCTTTCCTGTATGTCTATTCTAAGATCTTAATGGTGAGGTGGTCTTAAAGTGAGGTTTTCCTGTATGTCTATTCTAAGGTCTTAATGGTGAGGTGGTCTTAATACTGAGGTGGTCTTATAGTGAGGATTTCCTGTACGTCTATTCTAAGGTCTTAATGGTGAGGTGGTCTTATACTGAGGTGGTCTTAAAGTGAGGTTTTCCTGTCTGTCTATTCTAAGGTCTTAATGGTGAGGTGGTCTTAATACTGAGGTGGTCTTAAGGTGAGGTTTTCCTGTCTGTCTATTCTAAGGTCTTAATGGTGAGGTGGTCTTAATACTGAGGTGGTCTTAAAGTGAGGTTTTCCTGTCTGTCTATTCTAAGGTCTTAATGGTGAGGTGGCTTAATACTGAGGTGGTCTTAAAGTGAGGTTTTCCTGTATGTCTATTCTAAGGTCTTAATGGTGAGGTGGCTTAATACTGAGGTGGTCTTAAAGTGAGGTTTTCCTGTATGTCTATTCTAAGGTCTTAATGGTGAGGTGGTCTTAATAATGAGGTGGTCTTAAAGTGAGGTTTTCCTGTATGTCTATTCTAAGGTCTTAATGGTGAGGTGGTCTTAATACTGAGGTGGTCTTAAAGTGAGGTTTTCCTGTCTGTCTATTCTAAGGTCTTAATGGTGAGGTGGCTTAATACTGAGGTGGTCTTAAAGTGAGGTTTTCCTGTCTGTCTATTCTAAGGTCTTAATGGTGAGGTGGTCTTAATACTGAGGTGGTCTTAAAGTGAGGTTTTCCTGTATGTCCATTCTAAGGTCTTAATGGTGAGGTCGTCTTAATACTGAGGTGGTCTTAAAGTGAGGTTTTCCTGTCTGTCTATTCTAAGGTCTTAATGGTGAGGTGGTCTTAATACTGAGGTGGTCTTAAAGTGAGGTTTTCCTGTCTGTCAATTCTAAGGTCTTAATGGTGAGATGGTCTTAATACTGAGGTGGTCTTAAAGTGAGGTTTTCCTGTCTGTCTATTCTAAGGTCTTAATGGTAAGGTGGTCTTAATACTGAGGTGGTCTTAAAGTGAGGTTTTCCTGTATGTCTATTCTAAGGTCTTAATGGTGAGGTGGTCTTAATACTGAGGTGGTCTTAAAGTGAGGTTTTCCTGTCTGTCTATTCTAAGGTCTTAATGGTGAGGTGGTCTTAATACTGAGGTGGTCTTGAGGTGAGGTTTTCCTGTCTGTCTATTCTAAGGTCTTAATGGTGAGGTGGTCTTAATACTGAGGTGGTCTTAAAGTGAGGTTTTCCTGTCTGTCTATTCTAAGGTCTTAATGGTGAGGTGGTCTTAATACTGAGGTGGTCTTAAAGTGAGGTTTTCCTGTCTGTCTATTCTAAGGTCTTAATGGTGAGGTGGTCTTAATACTGAGGTGGTCTTAAAGTGAGGTTTTCCTGTATGTCTATTCTAAGGTCTTAATGGTGAGGTGGTCTTAATACTGAGGTGGTCTTAAAGTGAGGTTTTCCTGTCTGTCTATTCTAAGGTCTTAATGGTGAGGTGGTCTTAATACTGAGGTGGTCTTAAAGTGAGGTTTTCCTGTCTGTCTATTCTAAGGTCTTAATGGTGAGGTGGTCTTAATACTGAGGTGGTCTTAAAGTGAGGTTTTCCTGTATGTCTATTCTAAGGTCTTAATGATGAGGTGGTCTTAATACTGAGGTGGTCTTAAAGTGAGGTTTTCCTGTCTGTCTATTCTAAGGTCTTAATGGTGAGGTGGTCTTAATACTGAGGTGGTCTTAAAGTGAGGTTTTCCTGTCTGTCTATTCTAAGGTCTTAATGGTGAGGTGGTCTTAATACTGAGGTGGTCTTAAAGTGAGGTTTTCCTGTCTGTCTATTCTAAGGTCTTAATGGTGAGGTGGTCTTAATACTGAGGCGGTCTTAAAGTGAGGTTTTCCTGTCTGTCTATTCTAAGGTCTTAATGGTGAGGTGGTCTTAATACTGAGGTGGTCTTAAAGTGAGGTTTTCCTGTCTGTCTATTCTAAGGTCTTAATGGTGAGGTGGTCTTAATACTGAGGTGGTCTTAAAGTGAGGTTTTCCTGTCTGTCTATTCTAAGGTCTTAATGGTGAGGTGGTCTTAATACTGAGGTGGTCTTAAAGTGAGGTTTTCCTGTCTGTCTATTCTAAGGTCTTAATGGTGAGGTGGTCTTAATACTGAGGTGGTCTTAAAGTGAGGTTTTCCTGTATGTCTATTCTAAGGTCTTAATGGTGAGGTGGTCTTAATACTGAGGTGGTCTTAAAGTGAGGTTTTCCTGTATGTCTATTCTAAGGTCTTAATGGTGAGGTGGTCTTAATACTGAGGTGGTCTTAAAGTGAGGTTTTCCTGTCAGTCTATTCTAAGGTCTTAATGGTGAGGTGGTCTTAATACTGAGGTGGTCTTAAAGTGAGGTTTTCCTGTCTGTCTATTCTAAGGTCTTAATGGTGAGGTGGTCTTAATAGTGAGGTGGTCTTAAAGTGAGGTTTTCCTGTCTGTCTATTCTAAGGTCTTAATGGTGAGGTGGCTTAATACTGAGGTGGTCTTAAAGTGAGGTTTTCCTGTATGTCTATTCTAAGGTCTTAATGGTGAGGTGGTCTTAATACTGAGGTGGTCTTAAAGTGAGGTTTTCCTGTATGTCTATTCTAAGGTCTTAATGGTGAGGTGGTCTTAATACTGAGGTGGTCTTAAAGTGAGGTTTTCCTGTATGTCTATTCTAAGGTCTTAATGGTGAGGTGGTCTTAATACTGAGGTGGTCTTAAAGTGAGGTTTTCATGTATGTCTATTCTAAGGTCTTAATGGTGAGGTGGTCTTAATACTGAGGTGGTCTTAAAATGAGGCTTTCCTGTATGTCTATTCTAAGGTCTTAATGGTGAGGTGGTCTTAAAGTGAGGTTTTCCTGTCTGTCTATTCTAAGGTCTTAATTGTGAAGTGGTCCTAATACTGGTAGCAGGTCGTTTCGGCCTTGAGCCTGTTCGGCCTTGCCAAAAACAAGTCGATTCGGCTTTTTAGCGAAGTCGGTTCGGTCTTTTAGCGAAATCGATTCGGCCTCCTATATTTTTGTATGGGAGCCGAATCGACTTCAAAAAAGGAGACGGTTCGGCCGTTTAATTGAGTCGGTTCGGCCTTCTGCTTTTTTAAGTGCAATGTAGAATGAAAGGAATCGGTTTCTATTGATAAAGGAATAGAGAAAGAATTGAATGCAATTGGAAATGCTTTGTGATATTACTTGAAAAAATAAAGATATAATATGATATAATATAAGATATAATAACATGGCCTCCTAAAACATTCAGCAATATTTAAGATAATATTCCCCAAAGATATTACCAAATTATTTGCACAATATTTAAATTGTCATGTAAATTGATATTATGTCAATATATGGAGAAAAGATTGTCACATTATAAAAGTGTGGACCCTAGAAAAGCCAGCAAATATTATAAATGATGTTTACTAATGTGTAAACGGGGTTAACGCCCTCTTGGTCAAGGCAACATTCATTCCAGGCAATACCTTGATGGCCACCAGGGTCAAGTTATGTTCGCAGCCTCCACCAGGGACTGCCAGCTGGGCTAATCCAGTTGTCCCAGGTATATAAGGATCTCCCCCATGCTACTGGTCATTCGCTTCTTTCTACTAGACCAGCCTCATCTGCACTCAGCACCTGCCACATTACACTCCACTCATGCGAGCCTGAGCCGATGTTTCCTGTTTGCAGTGGTCAAGCAACACATCTCTAAGCCTGCTACAAGCCTGTTTCTGTTCAGCTGAGCCCCTATAGCTTCAACTTTAAGCTGTCTGAGCTATACTACACTACCAAATCTTCTGACCTTCATTCAGAAAAACGTGAGTGCACTTGTTTTAGTGTATACTTCTAATATGACAAGGTCTAAGAAGGCAAAAGCCCGCAGCTGTAGTGTGTGTGGAGGAGCAGTCCGGGGCCATGACGGACCTATAGGACCAGGAAAGTGCAGAGCTATACCTCCAATGGGGATGTTTGACATGCTGTCTGAGCAGGAATCTGATATTGATAATGTGAGCATTTGTGATTCACTTCAGAGACTCAATGTGGGAGCTGAGAGTGCAGCATCAAGGAGCGAATTTAGTGCTGGGGCTAGCAAGTTAGGTGGGCCTGTGATAGCCGAATCTTTACTGTGTAGCAGTACCAGACCACTTGACTCTGTTAGCTTGCCCTCAGCACAAGGCAACGGATCAGCTGAGGCTGTTTCCATGAGGTTGCCAAGTTCGGCAATAGGCGAGAGTGGCAAATTTGTCTCGTTCGCCAACAATCAAATGTGTGAGAGGGAGTACAGAGATTCTTGTATCTCTGAGGGCGCCCGCCCGAAGCAGTCATCAAATGTATATGACCACCCGGTCGATTTGCTTGTAGGCGAAGTACCCAGCCGGCCGGTTTGTTCACCCTTTAGGTCCGAACGTGATCCAGAGTACCTTTACATGAGACCAGACACAGTTGAGACCATAAGGCATCGAATATGTCACGATAGGCAAAGTAGCCATGATACGAGTAGACCAAATGCATACCATGAGTCAAGCTATAGGTCAGTCAGTCCGCCACCTCGTGGCGCTGGGCATGATCGAAGAGAACACCCATGTCGCAGTGAGAGAGTGTTAAATTCCCCCCCTCGGGGGTGTGAGCAAGATGCTAGGTTGCATAGCTTACGGTCGGTTGGTTCCCCCACCAGGGGGCGTGAGTGGCAAGCCAGGCCCATGCTGTGGCAGAAACGTAATTTCGATAAGTTAGGCAATACTTATGATGGTGACCGAGACGAACTGAGACAGCCCGAACCAAACCAGAACCCATGGTGGCTGAGGGAGATCCGTGATGGCAGCAGTGGCATGACCAGAGGACTTCCCAGAGAGAGGGAGCCAGGGCCCTACAGGCTAAGTGAGCGTTTCATCGCGGACCGGAGCAAAGCCGAGCATCCCCATCATCACCCTAGGTACCTGGAGAGCCCCCAGCTAGTATACAGACCCTCAGACTACCCAGAGCCAGGAACCAGCAGACATCCCACCCAGCTAGAAGCCCATTCCTGGACGGGTCACCACGACACCAGGGCGCCTAACAGCCCCATCCAGGGGGTAGAACACATCAGCAACCGTATCTGTGATGCGGCCTTATTGGGTGAGTTCATCGAGTTAAATGAACTACTGAACAATAACATTAATGACAATGATGAATTTAAAAGTTATGTTGATAACCACGGCAATGTCAATATTAAGTGTCAGCGTTCCCGCAGAACCATATCAAACTCCTTTAAGTGGTTGGAGGCCTGGAGTCTGTATGAGATAATATTGTGTGGAGAGTACGGTTACACGGTCTTTAAAGAGATGGTCTCTTACCGCTTATTTATGATTACAATGTTTAATCGTTTTAAATTATCCTATGTATTGGGTTATGATGTACGTCATAGGCAAATCTTAAGCTGTAGACATTCATTCGCATTTGCCAGATTGAATCAAGAGTTATATGTCACTACCTTTGATGCTTCGGCATTACGAAATGTAACACGTTGCTCAAGGTGTTCATCCATTGAGCACAGTTTTTCTGAATGTCCCTTTCGTGGCCCTGGGCAGGGGGGAGACCTGCCAAAAGCCAAGAGAACTGACCAAGGCCCTGATGACAAGTGTCTCATGTTCCAGGAGAACAAGTGTAAAGCCGGAAAGGGTTGCCGTAGGAAACACATATGTCTCGTGTGCGGAGGGCCAGAGGGATTCAGCACTTGTGCGAAGTGTGCCAAATTGCGCCCTTTGCCCAGTGCAGTTTCTCAACATTAATTACTGGAGCCAGACGTTGCCAAAAATTGTAAACACAGATGAGGCAGAGCTTATTATGTGTCTTATAACCGAGGGAGTCCGAATTGGTCGCCCTCCAGCCAGCAACGTTGTGGTCAATCCTAACTGGCCGTCCGCACGCGAGTTTGCTCAGCAGGTTGGTGACATCATCGATACCGACTTGCATATGGGTAGGTTGTATGGCCCGTTCACAGACTCTCCGTTCGTGAACTATGTCATATCTCCCCTTGGAGCTTTCCTAAAAAGGGACAGCTCCAAGGTGCGTCTAATACATGACCTCTCGTATCCGGCAGTTGGCTCCGTTAATGCCAGTATTGATCCGGATGATTACTCTCTTCAATATACGTCCGTCGATGATGCAGTAGCCCTTTGCATTAAATATAAGCCAAAAATTCCTTTCTTAGCAAAAATTGACCTGAAGGATGCTTATAAGCATATTGCAGTCCACCCTGCAGACTGGCATCTGCTGGGGTTTCAATGGTCCGACAAAATTTTCTTTTCTAAGGTTCTTAATTTCGGCTTACGATCGGCTCCGGCACTGTTCGATGTATTTGCGCATATTTTAGAGCTTTTTATGGTATGTGAGGGGGTCACCATGGATATCGTCAGATACGTTGATGATTTCCTGGTGGTCTCTCCCACCCACCATGCGTGTGCTGATAACATCAGCAAAATGATTGAGGTTTGCGGATTGGCTGGTTTTAGAGTTCAGCCAAGCAAGGTCACCTCACCCAGTTCTGTCGTCGAGTTCCTTGGCATCATTATAGACTGTGAGACCAAAGTATTGCGTATCTCTGACGCCAGAGTGTGTGAGATTAAAGATATATTCGCTTCATGGCAGGGCGCTAGAGTGGGCACAAAGCGGAGTCTCTTAAGTCTAATTGGCAAGCTCGCTTTTGCAGCCCGTGTAGTGCGTTCTGGCCGTGCCTTTATCGGACGGCTTATCGCCCTAACTAAGAAGGTCAAGTTCCTTCACTATAAAATTCGCCTTTCTGCTGAGGCCCGCAAAGACATTGTCTGGTGGGCAAAGTGTCTAGACACCCATAATGGGGTGTTTATGTATGACACTGATTGGTCCTCAGATGATGTCTTGCATGTCTATACAGATCCCAGTGACTATGGCTACGGAGGTCTTCTGGGGGACCAGTGGTTTGCTATGGTGTATGCTAGCGAATCTGCCTCCCTTCGGGAGCGCTCCATTAACTGGCGTGAGCTCCATGCAGCAGTCAAAGCTTTGGCCTCCTGGGGCGAGGCACTCAGTAGCAGGAAAGTTATTTTTCATATTGATAACTCCTCCGTCTGTTACATACTCACCAAACTTTACACTCCGGTTCAGGAGTTGCTTGAGATGGTACGCCAGTGGACCCTCGTGCTTGAGGCCAACAGCATTCTTAGTCGCATTGTCTACATTTCCACAGGTGATAATGTAGCTGCGGACAGGCTCAGCCGAGGTCAACTACATGAATTTCTAGCTGATGGTTTTTCAATGTCAGGTCGTGTATGGCCCGCAAAAGTTTCGTATTTTGGCACTACCATTTAACTGTATTTTACTGTTTCAGAATTGGATCGGCGAGCACAATCACTAGTTGCAACAGGGTTGGCGTTCAATTCACGTAAAGTCTACTGCACCGGTGTCAGGCATTACCTTAGATTCTGTCGTCAGTATCAGTTTGAACCACTTCATCTCACAGAGGTAACGGTATTACGTTTTATTGCCTATCTATCTACACTGTCTATTCTCGTTCGCTCCATTAAGGTATACTTAGCAGGAATAAAGTCATGGGTCATTGCATTAGGGGCCATGCCCCAGAATATCTATACAGTTTGGGTAAATTGGGCTCTCAAGTCTCTAGACAGGCGACATCCAGCACCAAGGTCAGCCGCACCTGTGTCTTATGCTATGTTAAAGCACTTATATGATACACTGCCTGATAATTACGAAAATATGATGATATTCACAGCCATGACCCTGGCTTTCTTTGCCTGCCTCAGAGCGTCCGAGTATACGTTTAATCCGCATGTATCTCCTCCCCTCCTAGCTTCACACATAAAGTTTTTTGAGCGGGCTGTCCCGCATTGCACACTGGAAGTAAGTTCATCCAAAACAAGCGTCAAGGGCTTTGGGGTAGTAGTCGGCTGTTCACAGACACATGTCTGTGCGCACTGTAATCTTAAAGCCTACCTGCCCCTCAGGCCGCTGGGTCTAGCTACCCCCTTGTTTTTGCACTCTGACAAGTCTCCACTGACGCATGAATCCCTTTCACGAGCTATGAAAGAGAGGTTCACTGCGATCGGTTATGACGCGTCTAATATTACGCCTCATTCTCTCAGGGCCGGCTCTGCTACAGAAGCAGCGCATAATAAATTACCTGACTCCTTTATTAAAAAGCTTGGCAGGTGGCGCTCTGGTGCTTATTCTAACTATATCAGGCCTTCAACTGCAGAGCTGGCCACTGCTGCAGCTAAACTCGCCGCAGGCTCGCATAGCACCCCACACTAACCGTTAATCCTCATTTCATATCTATCTCTCATAATTCACCTCTGTCTTATCTAACATTTAATTACTTGTGTTTGGGATTGCCTGCCATAGCATGCATCTGGGTGTCCACAAACACAAGCATGTAACATTCCTTTATGCCAATTAATAAATGTGGCAAATGTATCCATTTACCAAATCATGTGTTCTTGTTGTTCTTATGTGTTAAATGATGTTTACTAATGTGTAAACGGGGTTGACGCCCTCTTGGTCAAGGCAACATTCATTCCAGGCAATACCTTGATGGCCACCAGGGTCAAGTTATGTTCGCAGCCTCCACCAGGGACTGCCAGCTGGGCTAATCCAGTTGTCCCAGGTATATAAGGATCTCCCCCATGCTACTGGTCATTCGCTTCTTTCTACTCCCTCCCACCGTCCCCTTAAAATTCAAATTTTCCTTTCTTAAAAATTCCCAAATTGTCACATATAACCTTGTTTAATCTTGCTATATGTATTACCAATTATTATTAATGTGTCCCCATTAAGGGTGTCCACAAACATTATTATTATTAATGTGTCCCCATTAAGGGTGTCCACAAACATTACTTGTATTAATGTGTCCCCACTAAGGGTGTCCACAAACACAAGCATGTAACATTCCTTTATGCCAATTAATAAATGTGGCAAATGTATCCATTTACCAAATCATGTGTTCTTGTTGTTCTTATGTGTTAAATCATATTACTAAATAAACTTGTCAAAATAATTCCACCAAGTGAATATATTTAATAAAAAGGACATGGCAGCCATGGAATTGCTGAAAGAAATATCTAAATTCCATGGTCCGGTCATAGATTAGACACACAACAATATTTATTTACTATTGTGAAAGTCTTTATTTTTTTTTTGAATTGTGATTATGATTTATATTTTGTCATTAATTAATAAAATTGCAGAAACCCCTCTGTTGTTCAAATGTCAAGGCTGGTATTTTGCTTTTAAAGGGCTCGTTACCACCAACAAATAGGTGTAAATATCATCATTCTATCATAATTAGTTATCAAGATAATCTATTTCTTAGCGGCGCCAGGGGGGGGGGGGGGGTGATAAGGGCAGATTAAGTATTTTTTGGCGGCTGGCCGAACCTGCGGCCGAATAGACTTATTTCATAGACCGAACAGGGTCTGTTCGGCTTCAATGCTAAAGTTCAGGGAGCCGAACCGACTTGTTTCGTAGGCCGAATCGACTCATTTAAACGAGTCGTTTCGGCTGGGCCGAACAGGTCGAAGGCCGAAACGACTAGCATTCCTAATACTGAGGTGGTCTTAAAGTGAGGTTTTCCTGTCTGTCTATTCTAAGGTCTTAATGGTGAGGTGGTCTTAATACTGAGGTGGTCTTAAAATGAGGTTTTCCTGTCTTTCTATTCTAAGGTCTTAATGGTGAGGTGGTCTTAAAATGAGGTTTTCCTGTCTGTCCATTCTATGGCCTTAATGGTGATGTGGTCTATATAGGTATAATATAGGTCAACTGCATCATTCAGCAAATGCACCCAGGAAAGGTTGTAAAAAAACAATTATTTTATTGAGATAAAATAAAATGCGTATATCTATCTATCTATCTATCTAATATATATATATATATATATATATATATATATATATATATATATATATATATATATATATATATATATATATATATATATATATATATATATATATATATATATATATATATATATATATATATATATATATATATATATATATGTATGTATGTATGTATGTATGTATGTATATGTTTTTTATGTGTGTGTGTGTGTGTGTGTGTGTGTGTGTGTGTGTGTGTGTGTATTTGATTCATGCTTATTTAATATGGTATTGTGATAATTGATAAAAAAGAAGAAAAAACTTCCTTAGAATTGCGCATTTTACATTTACAGTTAAGCCCTGTGGATTGACTAGTTGACAGGTGTGATAGTTCACGTAACCCAATAGTCATTGGTCAGTCTGATGCAATGCCCACTGCTAATTGCCAAAATTGAAATGATACTAATGTATTAGTGAAACCCTACTTTAATGGGTAGCAATTGCCCCTGGGTCAGCAATTAGCAGTATATACGATTCATTGGGTTTATCAAAATTTCATACAGTATACCTCTGCTATGTTTTACAAAAAAAGGAAACAAAAATATTACTTTGTCATGGCCATAAATGATATAGAATATGTATAATTACGTAAAAGTGAAAAATTCTTGTTTTTCCAAACCTCCATTTTGAAGACACTACCAATGAAATTACTTTCTCTTTCCAAGCTTGCATTTTAACATTTACTGCATGCTTTTTTCCTAATGATGGGAAAAGCTAAAAATAATACTCAAAATTGTTTTATTTACTACATTCGCTAACCTACTATGCCATATTTTACAATGAAAGCCAAAAAAAGTACATGTATTAATTTATATGTTAATATTTTATCATATGTGCATGTGTTAAATGTATATTAACCACACCAACATACTTATTATGCAAAATACATGTAAATTTATACATAACATGACATAAATGTTATGACTTTATTTGCCTCAAAGAAAGAAATTGAAATATTCCACTGGGATAAGCATTCAAAAGACCTAAGGTTAATTATAAAAAGGGGATAAGCATTTACTACCATGTCACTAACCACGTACACGGAGCTTCTTCACTCATATTGACATTTTGCCTGTTGAGAGCCACTAAAATTAAATGAAAACATGACGTAGCAAGTCAGACTGAAATGAAATTAAGCTGTGTGTAAGTGAAATGGCAGTAAAAGACTTAAGGTTTATGTTCAAATACAGAGATTTCGTTACCAATGTTGATAGTGTTCATGTACTATGAGCCTTTCGTTGAGGGTTTGCTGCTGTGCAGCCTATGTTTTGCTTTTAAGCAATTCAAAGATATTTAAAAGAAAAGAGGTGAAGCATCATGTGAACAAACACCTATAAAAAAAATTTGAAATTGATGAAAAAAACAAAGTTCACAATCAGCATTTGAGGGCAAAGGAAATTTGCTGTTTTTTGTTTTTGCCTCCATATATCCCAAAATACATATATCCCGAATCCTGGGTTCATTAGTTTAGGTTGACCCATAGAAAATATTTTAAAGGTTGAGAATTTCATTCAGGAACTGCAGCTACTGATTCAATAGCTTAATTATTACATATGCATAAGCCTTGACCAGGGGTCAAAAGCCTGGGAATCACTGAAGTGTGACCATGATGCAAGGACCAATTGACGATGCTGTAATATGAATCAAGTTTTACAACTCCCCCTCACTGGGAAATGATAGAAAGGGGTGCAAAATATGTATTCATATAGGCTGTCATGCATATCTTTCTTTTATACTCAGTACATAAGCTTGACATTTTTCCTTAATTGTTTTTCAGACTTTTGAAATGTTATATTTGTAGGCATCTCTATATTCGGATAAGTAACAAATCATAAAAATATACTTGGAAGCCAAATTCACTTTTATATGTCAAAAATGTAACCAAAAAGCAAAATTCACAGACACAACGATATCATAACTGACTCTGTGACATGTACAGGGAGTAGGACATTGTTGCAGTCTATATTGATAATTTAGAACAGAAAAAAAGCATGTTTTCATCAGAGCTACGAATTCATACAATTTTAATATAAAACACAGCAAAATTTGGCAATCAGGCATGGAACCCACAACCCTGTAAGCTGCAGAACTGCCGAAACTCAGCAGGCAAGGAACCAGTGTTCAAAGCTGTTACTATGGAAACCGGGTTCAAGTCCACTTGCGTTACTTTTTTTTATTCTTAGGTGAAAAACAAAAGTTCCACGAAAAGTCAACAACCCTATGATACCCAATACAATTGTATACTATTTACATAATGACTGCCATCATTTAATGATTGACATAGCACACAGCATGACACCCAGGAAGTCCATCACACTGATCCACAAATATACATAAATTACATGGTAATGTTGTATGATTTGATAAAGCTTCAGAGACAAGGCAATATTGTTTCCATGTGACTGGCTGGTGTAGGGTGTAGGATGTGTAGGTTAGGTAGGTATTTAGGACAAAGGTTCAAACCGAACATCCAACCATCATTAATTAGTAAATCAGTTTAGTTGCTCAGTGCTACAATGACTACTATCAATTGAGTTCAAGACTTCATATTTCACAATTTAAGTCAGCTCAACTCAATTAATTGAGTCAGTATTGTCATCATAACACAAAAAAATTAAGTTTATCCCCCACTAGGCCTCAATTAGAATAAGTTAACTTGACTCAGTGATCCTGCTGCAGCACCACTATATATAATTTCACAAAACGGATTTCTGAAAAATATTGCATAACTAATATATATAAAAGTCAAAATGAAGTTATGAAGTTAAGGTACTATGGCATTTTCACAGGTAAATAGCATGCATGTGTATGTATAATAGTAGTTGAGATATGGAGGTTTGAGGAAATATGAATTTTTCACATCTTTCCCTCATTACTTTACTGCACTATTTTAGACATATCATGACAACGTTTTGAACATGTAGGTGAATTAGTGTCAAACTTCTGTGCTAGAAATCTTTCAACAACATTTTGCATGTTTTCCTAATTAAAGACTTAATAATACGTACAGTAAAGACCACCTCACTATCAAGATCACCTCACTATAAAGACCATCTCACTATTAAGACCATCTATATTAAAGACCACCTCACTAGTAAGATAAAATCATTTATTAAGCTCAACTCCTCAAGACCACTTTACTATATATGACCATCATAAACCCAGGGCTTCTGCTTCTTACAAGTACCCAGTAATATATACATGTGCACCGTGCTGTCATCTGGTGTAGAAGATTGATATTGTGATCTAGATGTAAATATAGACTTGTATGTGACCTAATAAGACTAATTGTCAGGGGTATACTAATTATACAGGATATTAGCATTCTAATTATTACTCTTAATTATACATGATGATCATTTTGAATATATATTTTTTTCTGACGCCCGACTACGCCCGTCTTTTTTTATGCCTGTCATTATATTCAGACGCCCAGTTTTTTAATGGACGGCTGACTACAATTTTCAGCAACAGCCGATAATTTTGGCACAGATATAATGCCATAACCAGGGGGTACTCGATCGTGATAATGGTGCTAATACGTTTCTCCTGGCCTTTCACACTGAAAATAATAGTCTTTTGTATCTTTTCATGTGCTGTGCTTTAATTGTATGAGGGCAAATATGTGTGTCTTGAATCTTGACTGTCAGAAGACAAATATAGTAACACCCAGATAACACTCCAAATTGGCATTATTTCCACATCGTTTTGACGTCGCCGCCATCGCACTGATGTCGATGCGTTTTCGGAATGCTATCTAGGTAAAACCCAGGTAGACCGATCCATCAGTCCCTACATGTAGATGTAGGGACTGATTCCAAACCATCTATAGGTTTTTTTCAGCCAAAAAGGCATTTTCAAAAAGTCCCTTTGTCAAAAATGCCGATTTTAAGAATAAAACAAATTTTCGGACACAATCTGATCAGTCAAAGCTGTAGGCATTATATTTTACTATGTCGGTGTGAATTATTGGCCACTAAGCTGGCTTACCAACCACATAATTCTACAAAGATCGCAATGAAATCACACTAAAAAAGTGGTGATGGTCACGTCGTCCTCAAAAATATAAACAGAATAATGAATCGGCGCCTATGACGTCACAAGCCATTCGTCATGATTAGACAAGATTTTGCATCATAAAGCTACAGTAAACACATCCCAAACCTTCTAATGCAATAATTATCCATTTAGGTTGCTAATCGGTACCATTCAATTTTATCTACTTGCCCATGACGCAACGTCGTGGTAGCATGTGCAGAATTTTAGAGATTTAAAAATGTTAAAAATGACAAATCATGGATAGAGATTATTTATATGTACTTAACAAACTTTTCTCAAGTTTATTAAGACTAGGGTATACATTATATATACATTATATACCATGACGCACGGAAAATAATAATATTTTGCTAAAACGTTGGAGATTATATTTTCACAGATGGCGCTGCAGTAAAGTGACAGGTGCCACTACGCATACAATAAATATCCTGTAATATACGATTTTTAGCTCTTAACTGTCTAAAGTAGCACTAATATAGTGGATTTATTATATGGTAACAATTCTAGATCAAAATAAACGAAAACAAAGTCCGTTTCTTAAAAAAACAACCGTCAATTTTGTTTTTATCTTAGATGATTTGTGTGTGGACAATTTGTACGACGTCAAAAAATCACGGAGTTTGCTAGGCCTGAATTTGTACTATAATCACACCTTTCTCGGCTTCTACTGGTCAGATCTTCACCAAATTTGGTTTGTAAGTTGCGCTTTTGTATTGCGGTTCTAATGGTGTACCATGTATAGCTGTACTTCCAAAACTGTACAAAAGCGCAAATTAAAACAGTTTTGGCAGTTAGTACTTAGCACTTGAATATTTCTTTTTTTAAGGTAATCCAAGAATAATATTTATTTATGACATTTATAAATAAATACATAACTGACAGATAAGCTGTCTTGAGTCTGCTTTAATATCCGATTGCTTTCGGTGGTTTCTTTCATATTTCTCAATTCATATTTGGTAATTGCTTTGGTCAAATATAATAATCATTGTTAGTGTAGAGTCTTCTTTCTTGATAGCAAGAATGCGCAATAGCTGGCTGATGTCTTCTTCATTTAGTATTTTTTTTATCAATATTGTATTGAAACTGAGGGATGGCCGTAATTCAATAGATTTCAATAAGTAAATTATTTCAACCTTACAAATTCCAAAGATAAAAAATATAATAAAAAGTGGTAATCAAGTGGTCAACCTGAATTCAATAAGCTATCTATGAATATCTTCTTCACCCTTATTGAATTTCTCACAATGCAGATTAATTTTTAGATTGACGCTGGATATGGGTTACCTGCATATCAGTTACTATGCAAAAAAATAGCTGTGTATAGATTCATAACAGAATGAACAGTAAATATGCTAAATACCACCAGAGGTCCCACAATGCAGTTCACCATATGACTGGAGGGGCATCATGGCTGTTATTCGGCAAATGTTATGGCTGACTTTATTCTTTGCGATTCTTCTGGTTATTCACTCCCAAAAGAACAGTAAGTATCTTTTTCCCATTAGTTGTGTTTTGTGTCACAAATACCCATGTCTAGATATGTAGAGCAATCGAGTGAGTGACAATAAAGGGTTGACTCTTCAGGTTATTTCTGACTAAGGTTAAATTCAATTGGTGATTTCAACCAGTTGACAAAATACAACTCCCAACTTGTTGACTAAATTCCAGCTACGTGCACAAAATGGAATGTGGAAAATTACCTTTTTACCAATAATCGGCATTTATAAACAACTCGCTACACAAAAAAATAATGTACATAGTTGCAACTGGCTAGGCCTACATGTGGGTATATATGCCTGCTGTTGGCGCCATTTTGTCAGTTTTTATGTTTTTCTTTTCTGTTTTATGTAATCTAAATTTTAAAATTTTATCACATCTTATCTTACTTTTGTCATCTCACTTTGGCTATCATGCTTTGTGGCATTAACATATTATATTGCTGATGGTGAGGTGTAGTAATTGATGGTTGAGGTCTTGAAGTTGAAGAAATGGGAAACTGCATTGTGGGACCTCTGGTGGTATTTAGCAAAACCAGCATCTATTTCTATTTTAGCAACAGTTTACAATTATATGTGAAAAAAAAGTCTGGTGAGATGTTTTTTGCACTATTGAATCAAACAATAGCGTGTGTATAAGAGACTATAGTGGCAAATTCTGAATATCAACACTCAGGAGTAAAGGCCTGACAAAAGGGAATTATTTTCAATTATAGGAAATAATTTATACACCAAAATACGATGCATGGTCACAAAATACGACGGTGAATGGTCAGTTATATTAGTCACTAGTTGTAAATGTTATGACGACGACTTTAGGAAGGAATTTCGACTGACAAATTTGACTATTTGTTAGGAAATTAGGCACACAGATACCTCTCAGGATAGGATGTAATTATAAGATTGGAGGTATTTGCCATGGCAATCAATTATGTATAACTGCACGCACAAAGCAAGCTGAAGCAAAGAGGTCATTAACATCTGACAATGGTATGAATATATCTATCAAATTTCAATGCTTGCCATTCTCGCTGATACAGGTCAATTTCCACTGATAGTCAGACAACATGCTTTAGCAATCAAATGTCTAGGCAGGCTACGGTCAAATACATGCCCCTAGCTCTTACGTAACTGTTATAAGTAACATCAAAGAGGTGTTACTCGCTGGCTTACAAGGCTTATTTTAAAGTCACAGAAACTCTAGACACAGATTGTGACAATTCCAGCTTAGACAATCACATTTTATCCTTGTTGAAAAAGCTCAAACTAAGATGCTTACTGAGATAAATGATAGTATGCTAAGCGCAAAACTCAGAACATGCAAAACCTTCAAGTATGATATTCAAATACAGCCCTATCTGATTATACCCTACCCAAATCTGTCTATTGTAATATAGCATGTCTTAGGCTGAGCTCACACAACCTTAATACTGAAATAGGCAGACACACACCTCCTTATGTTCCTGCAGATGAAGGAATTTCTAAAAAATGCAATCTGAACCAAGTAGAAGATGAATTTCATTGCTTAATGAGGTGTAAAAAATGGAATGATATCCGCTTTAACTTATTCCAAATTGCTTGCAAATGCATTGAGGGCTTTACTGACTATGGTATGAATATATATTCTGTATCCAACTGAACAGTTCTTACAAATATTAAGAACTAAGAACATTGACCTTAACTTTGCTCTTGGTAAATTCCTACAGGTAGCATTAAAATTAGACAGTAGAACATAATTGCTATGTATGTGGTAACTTTAATGTCTCCTGGATCTGAACGGCTGGCGGCACATTGACGAAACAGCTTCCCATGTGTGTGTATGATTTTGTACATTTGTGTATTTGTAAATATCTACTATTGCATGTCATTTCAATAGTATGTCATATCATATTGTCATCTCATATTGCATATAACTTAATATTGTTTACCATGTTAATCACAATCATAGTACATCATGTACATATATATATATATATATATATATATATATATATGTATTTATATATATATATATATATATATCTTATGCTCAGATTTTAATATTGTTATTGAACCTGAATTGTCATGCTAAAATTATTTGTTGGTGCTTTTTAAAAAGTATTATTACTGATTTGTTTAGTTTAATTATTGTAACTGTTGGTCCAAGTATCTCTATTATCTTATTTTTTTCTTTTTCTTTTTTTGCCATTTATTATATGTGTCATGCTGACCCATGTATACAAATGATATTTTGAGATCAATAAAAATCTATATATATATAAGTACATCTAGCAAGCGTACAGGAGAGTATTAGGTGTAGAGAAATATAACATAGAAATAGAACATCATAAGTCTGCCTCTTTGAATGAGGTAGTATTCTCCAGGTCTTAGCAAGCTTTGCAGCATCAAAAATCATGTCATGCATGACAAGTGTTAAAGGGGCAAGACACTCCAGACTAAACATGTAAGGCTATTTTACTCTTCCAGATGACAGGAGACTTAAAGCGCTTGGTGGCTGGATGGATAAATGGCTAAAAAGGTGTCCATATCAATCGTGCATTGGTCGTTGCACACATAATACTTCAGTAATCACAAAATGCTCTGATAACATGGATTCTTGCTGTAAGTGTGACGATACTTGTTTAAAATTTAATGACTGTTGTTTCGATTATGGGTTTTACTGTACTGGTAATTTTAAAAAAACTGAAGACAAATTTAATCAAAAATTAAATTTCTGGGAATACTTAAAACTTTTGTCGGGAGAGAGTGACATGAGATCAGCAGAAAAAGAATATACAATTTGTCAACCTCTAACTATTCCTATATCAAATTATGATACATTTAATTTCAATCTCATTTCATTTTGTCCTAAACATATGAATAATAGTAACACCCTAGTAAAAGATTGTGAAATAAATTCCCTTCGCACTTCACTATTACATCACACTGCTATACTTGTACCAGGTCACGGGTTGTATAAAAACTACTATTGCGCATTGTGCCACAATGTTAGTGGACAGAATATTATATTAGCGCATGTTGATATGTTTTGCAATTATGAGACAAAACATATGGACTCAATTTTTAAGAGGCTCCAAAAAAATATCAATGAAGTTACAGTTTTTGATCTGAGAAACAAATGCAGAATAACATCGAGTTTTGGAAATATTTCCTTAGAAAGATATATATGCGGAGAAAAGTTTTCCTGCAAACCAGCTACAGATGATATGTTCGAAGATACTTGCCGTAAATTTTTATTGCCAGTTAAACTGGTCAATGGCGTTACTAAAAGTGAACATTTTCATAATCCGGTATGTGCTCTCTGCAAGGGAATGCCACCCTCTCAATTGCAGTGCAGTGCAATTAAGCACAATCCAGTAGGTGTCAAAGGCATCCCTACTAGTTTTTCTTTATTATTTGAGGTTACATCTAAGTTTCATGTTGACGTGCATTACAATAAGGCATCAAATTCACCAGAAAATTGCCAAGAAGGTGCATTAAGGGAGGCATTGTTGAATAGATGCATACCTCTCAACAGAAGCTGTACTGTATTAAATCAAACTCGTTTACACGTAACACATATTGAAAACCAGTTAAATTACAAATACAATATCACAGCGATCACCATTTTGAATAGCACATACAATGGCGGCAACATCACCAGTGGAAATGAGAAACATATATATCTAATGAAGTTCCTACAGAGTCACATGCCATTCTTTAATTTCTCTACAGACGTACAAAAATATCAGTGTCCTTTTGTTGTAAATTCAACATCCGAATATATTGGTGATTATTTTTATGGTGAAACATGTTTTGCAACTTATGCGGTATGTCATACGCAATCATGTGGAACAAGCTTCATCCTTAGTGTTGCTCAAAACCTATTAGTCCTGTTTGTAGATGTAACAATCATATTTACTCTAAGTGGAGTTAATACAGAGACTTGCGGAGAGGAAGAAACTGTTATATTGGAAGTATTATTCCAGATGATAAAGTCTGATGAAGCTTCGGGATATACCAGCATTTGGTATTGTCCAGCCATTAATCGAAGATTTAAAAAAGACAGCTTACAATTGATACTATCATATAGTTACCACAATTTAAAAACTGATATTCGATTGTTTGCGCCATTTTGTATGTGGGATATTAACCAGACGGATCCACACAAAGAAGTGTTCACAACATGTGAAACAGGAACGACACCAAGTGATTCACTCCATGTTGGCTTAAAAGTGTTTTCATATTTATCAAATGTTGTATCACTAATATCTATGTTTTGGACATTACTTATATACATAATATTTAAGGACCTCCAGAAAGACGGCATAAATAACATACTCTACCTCGTAGCAGCTTTGTTTTGCGGACAGCTTTTGTTTCAAATCAGTGGTATAAGCATCATCACATCAAGTTATATTGTTTGCAAAATGGTTGGCACATTGTTGCATTTATTTTGGTTGATGTCATTTTTATGCATGTCGTGCATATCACTTGACCTTGCTTACAAAACCAACAGCAATTGGCACCGAACCAGTAGAAAATTCAAAGCCCTGTACTGTGTACTTTTTGCAATGATCTTTGTCATGATTTGTCTCATGTTAGACCTTTTCACCCCACTCGAGCTTGAGTATGGAATTGAAAGAGGTATCTGCTTCTTACAAACACCTTTCTACCAGATGATTTTGTTCGTTATCCCAGTGGCATCAATGTTATTTCTGAATACTATATTGTTTTTCTTCGTTGTCATAAAAATCTACAAAACCAATCTGCAAAGTCACAGAATGACAGGAACTGAAAGATACTATGTTTGCGTTTATGCTCGAATTTTATCTCTGTTTGGAATATCATGGATTACTGCTCTGCTTCCTTCATTGACAAACATAAATGAACTGCATTACGTATTTACGTTCATCAATTTATTACAAAGTCTGTTCTTCTTTGTCAGTTTTGGCTTCAATGAAACAGTACGACAAAGAATCTGGAAATGCTGGCTCAGTTTACAGAACTGAATATTAATTTAAGCAGAATGAACAAACTGCATACAACTTTGTGCAATTTTTAAATTCAGAGGACAAGAAAGCAAACTATGTTTCAAATAGCCTAAACACCCAAATGATTTCCTATGTATATGGGTCATTCTTTCCCTACTAAATCATGATCAGTGTCCACGAAACTGTTAAAAATTTTTCCTTTGCTTTAAAATATCGCTAGGTGGCGTGCATGGCTTGAACGATCACTCCACCTAGCGAGAATAAGCCATTGTAATATTTAGGATGCTGGTCAGGCACCAAAGTGAAAAGTTGGAAAACCAATGTGTTTGCGAAGCCAATGTGAGCCCACCTAGTTATAGATTTTACAGTGCTAAGATAACAAACCATATTTATATATTATAAACATATTGTTGTTATAGAATGACCAATTGACTAATTATTACCGCCAAATTCATGGACTTGGAAACTGATTTCGGGGACTTGGAATCTAAACTCCAGATGACAGCATGTGAATCCAGGACTCTTACTGGCTGAAGAATTGCTTTGGCCAAATAGGAGTCCTGCATTCATATAACCATCATCTGGAGCTTAGCTTGCAAGTCACTGTGACTGGTTTCCAAATTAATGAATTTGGCTGTGATGGAGCCAGTTAAAATTCACAATTTGTCAAATTTCTTCCCTTTCAAGGGCTAGACTGGGGAAACAACCCTGCAGATTTTAGTTTTGTGAGGTTTTGTGACCTCAAACATATTTCTTACTACTTACATGATATTTACTGTTGACCTAATTATATCTATTTATGATAATTGTAAGTTAATATCCTTGAGCAATAAAATGGTTCACTGACTGATGGTGTTCAGCTTCATTTCCACATCACATTCACTGATTTTAAATATTGAGACTCTGTTGTGATTCTGAAAACAAAGATCACTGCATGTTACAGCCATTTTGCTTTGATCAAGCAGACTATTCGTAAACATAATTTTTAAAGTTCACCAAATCTGTCTTCGTAATGGAACTATGAGATACAGTGGGCCACAAGAATATCCAATCACATATTGAATACAATACATAAAATCACGATGCCTTGTCCCTTGTGAAATTGATATTGCAGTGTTAAATGGGCATAGTATTCACCAGATGGCACCACCTATAGAAATACATGTTTGCTGCCTCTAGCAGGTTATTCAGGAGACACTTTCAGCCAGCTTGGGAGGTTTTTAGTTTTTAAAGGTATTTATTATATTTTTAGGTTGATAACTACCATTAGTATTTTATCTATACTATTTTATTGTGCAATCTATTTTATTTTAAATTTTTTCGATTTTATTATATAATATAATTATACATCTTTACATATTATTGTTGTGAACACCGCAGAATATTTTGTACAGATTTATCGGGGTGTTAAATCAATAAATATTATTATTATTATATTATTAGTATTCATTATGACATGTACATCAGATAACATGAATAATACATTTTCCTGTAGAGTTTCTTGATAATTAGACAACACTGATAACTAACAGGCAATAATTCTTCATACAATAGACAACATTAATATGCTATTTAGGAGAATGGGGTGAGTGAGGGGGGGGGGGTAGTCAATACCATCTTACCAACTTAACCAAGGATGGAGTTTGCTCACATTATACTAAAACCTGTTGGTTCTATCTTACAAGATCAGCCTTGGAAATTCCTTGACACTTTCTTTGAGGCTATTGGCTACTGCCCTGCGCCCCTTTTTTTGCAGCAGTTCTTGCTATTTGACCATTATTCAGCAATGTTTCTTTGACTAAGCTAATATAGCACTTGCATGCTAAGCATATGCATAGCATCTTTCTTTGAAAGATGTTGTGATCCTGAGAAGCAAAAAGACACAGAAACATATGCTCACCCAAGTATGACAGAGCCTTGTGTGTCTCACTGTCTCAGACCTTTATCATGACATTCTAAGAATTATACACTTAACAAACCACTTTGTTAGACTCATCCTTGTTTAAGACAGATGTTGTTTTTATCAGTTAGAAGGTTGAAGTTTAACATTTCTGTCAATTCTGTTATGCTCGGTGCCATTTACAATTGGTTATTTTGTTTTAACCATCTGTAACTGTTATTGTTGTTGCATAAACCATATATATATATATATATATATATATATATATATATATATATTAGGGTGCATCAGTTGCCCTTAAGTTGATAGAATCTGATGCAGTTTTGGTGAAGTGTTCCTTTTGATACAGAAAGGGCCCCTGTAAAATATTTTGGCAATATATTAATATTTAAGGATGGCAACATTAGGCAGAAGTTTCATTATTATTAAATAATAATAATGCTTGATATGATCGGTGTGATGATATGCACTTTGAAAGAAACTGATGAGAGATTTAGCTTGTGTTTGAGTTTTTACCTCAGAGAGAGAGAGAGAGAGAGAGAGAGAGAGAGAGAGAGAGAGAGAGAGAGAGAGAGAGAGAGAGAGAGAGAGAGAGAGAGAGAGAGAGAGAGAGAGAGAGAGAGAGAGAGAGAGAGAGAGAGAGAGAGAGAGAGAGAGAGAGAGTCTGAACTAGTTAGCAAGACCACCCACAGGATTGTCATGGAGCAGCTCTGAAGACATCAAAACCTTTATGCTATGCAAGACTCGACAAAAGGACATATCAGGAGCTCTGCAATGCAATTCACATAAGCTTCATACTGGCCACATGTAAGACAAGACCCTTATCAACACTGTATGGTCTAGGACCAGCAGTATGTGAAGGTGACTTGCATTTGCCAAAATCCAAACTACCAACAGTGAGAATGGTCTTGCGTGCATTGAAATTTCATATCTGAGAAGGCAAATACTGGGAATCTGTCATACTATGGAAGTGCAAAGATGCTGTTTCCACAGATTGAAGAAATATATGGAAGAGCAGGTGTCCCTCTCCTGTCCACAAAGTCTAATCCCAGTGATAAAGAAAAGATAGTGTGCAACAAACTGGTCAAAATATTAGAACAAGACAAAGCTTTTCGTAAAATGCCAAAAGCAAATAGAACGCGAGATCAACTAGATGATTATTCCAAAGCTTTGGATAAAACCTGTGTTCTTTGGCCTATAGATGCTTTTGATTAAATGCTTTCTACAATCCATGATAGAAGGCAGAAAAGCCACAATTAAGGGATTGGATGTTGTACAAAAGGATATAGAAAAGAGGTACAGAGAAGAGGAGAAAAAAAAGAGAAGAGAACATGGTAGGAAAGTACTAGCTACTCAATTTTGCACAGCAGCCGTGAGGAATTTGATAAACTGGAAATATGCCAGGGAGAATCATGTGAAGAAGAAGCAGATGGGGAGTTAGATCAGCAAAGTCAAAAAAGAAAGCACAGAAGAATTGCCAAGCCAGGAACTAGTGCATTTGTACCTCACAACATACTGCAAGATCCAGATCTGCAGCAACATTGTGAAAGACTGGGTATGACACCAACGCAAACTGCTTCTCCTACTCGCAAGTTTGTGGAGAAAACAGGAGGGGATCCCAACAAGATTGCATGCTCATATAGCACTGCAGACAGGTAATACATTTGCAAAATAACATTCTATAATATTTAAGATATTTCCATATCATTATTAACCATGTCTCAATTAGCTATATCATATAGATTATGCCATCTAAATTTCAGAGCAAGGACAAAAGCTCACCATAAAACTGTACAACATATTAAAAAGGACTGGATTGCACCGGAATGTGCTGTTGTTCATTGGGATGGAAAAATAATGTCCTCACTGCAATCAAAGTACAAGCTTGATGATCGCATGCCAGTGATTGTGTCTGGAGGTGGCAATTTTAAATTTTGGGTATTCCAATTATCTCCAAGACAACGAGTGATGCAAAGACAGGGAGTCTGACAGGAGAAGCTGTTACAACCTGCTCATGGAATGGAATTGTCTAGCCAATGTTGCTGCTATGACTTGTCAAACCCCGGTATGGAAACAGAATATGATTATTAATTAGAATTATTTATTGATCATTAACTGTAGCTACCTGCATCAGATTAATAATACTTTCAGGTCATGTTTCCGCTGTGTATGCAAAATGGTGGTTCACCTGCATCTCTGCCACCTCAGCTCCTCTGCGCGATCTTCAACTCTTAAAAGATCTCCAAAATTACAAAGATATTGGTGACGAAGTAGCAATTGTTGCAATAAAAGCCTTTTCAAGCCATTTGTGGTATTTGAGCAATGAACTGGTCCCTGTAGCCCTCTTCAGTGATGAAGTTGAGCCAATCATCAAGCAAGAAATGGTAAATAAACTGCTTCATCTTCCAAAATGTGTCATTCCAAAGAACCGTTACGGTACCGATTATGGAAAACCACTAATGCCGGTGTTGCCAAATAACCTGACAAATGTCCAGCAGTCCGACTTGATAGGGCAAGATTATTGGTTCTTTTTTGCCTCATTTAACATTCAATATGAAATATTGTCTGTCCCTGTATCTGAATGGGGCCCAATGGCTTATTACAAGAGAATTAAGGCATCTTTGGCCAGTCTAGCTGTCACAAATGATTCAGCTGAACGTGCAGTCAAACTCATTGATGACAAGCTTGGCTCTGCTTTACTGGAAGAAAGGTTTCAGAACATTACTCAAGTAGTAGAGAAAGACAGAGCAGCATTTCCTCAACTTAGAAAGCCAAATAAAAATTAACTAGAAGTTCCAAGCATTCGCACTTATAATATATATCGATTTAAGTATCTTTTTCCTTCAAAGATTTCCTTGAAATTTCTTATTATTTGCTCAATATCTTAATATGTATAGCTTTGTATAATTTTAATAAATAAGTAATGGATATAATAATTGAGTTTCAAGTTTTATATTGATTTTGGATAGTTCATCTATCAATTGATCACTCGATTTTCTCATTTTTTACCCCGAAAACGGCATTGAAAAATATACAAAGTTGTTGCCACCCTAAGGCACTGCACAATCTGTCTGAAATTTTACAGGGTGTCATTATACCTAAAAATAAACATTATTGCAAAACTGCATGAAGATCGCAGAATAAATTCTGATTTAGGGGGCAACCGATGCACCCTAATATATATATATATATATATTACAGTCTCAATTTACATCACTTGGTTTAACTGTAAATATCGAAGTACGGTAAAGATATTAGATACAACACTTTCATTTAAAGCATGTACTGGGCTGAACTGAATTTCAAGTTTTTTTTAGATTCTTTTTTTTTAAGCCTAATTATTGTTGCCCAAAGCCACTCAGACAGCATAATGCACGAATGAAGTTTTTTTTATATTCTTTTTTTTTAAGCTTAATTATTGTTGCCCAAGGCCACTCAGACAGCATAGTGCACGAATGACAATAGTGTTAATATTATTATTATTATCACTTTCTGAGCTTTGTGACGTAGTGAGCCACCTGGTGATGTCATCAGCTAGGCCAGCGTGTGGGCAGTTATTCAATAGTGGTCTGCTGCCAACTTTGATACGCTCTACAGCCGCCCTCAAAATTTAGCTATTCACCAGGTAACAGCCTTGCAAAGTGATAATGATATATTATATCATGTACATTAAAAATAAGACCACTAATATTGCAATATACATCAATATTTTTAATTTCATCGTCTGAATATTACAATGTGGATTACATTTGCATCAAAATAAGACATTGTAAGACTTAGTGGACAACATAAGACTTAATACGAGCCTTACTTTATACAAAATAAAGTAAGACTTTATCAGACTTTGTAATAACCCACGGAAACACTGTATTATTTCACACTTAACAAAATATAATGTACAAATGAAGAAATTCAAGAGTTAAAAAAATAAGACATATTGGACTCTAATTAACATTGTGCAACAGGCTATGTAGGCAAAGTGGCAATCGTTTCGATTCATCGCTCACACTATATAAACAAGAAACCGAAGTGTGTGTTTGAGTTCTGCTCTGGAAATGAAAGTGCAACGCTGGCTCTCCTGCCTGTCGGACGAACACTTAACAGTTTTAATGATGCCTGTGTGCTTTGTGGGATTCGCTGAGTTTTTAGCTGCAGGGCAGCCAATGTTTTTTTACGTTTTTTTTCACAGAAATTTCCCATTGATCATTATTTATATTTTTTAACACAAAATAAGTCTATGTTGGGGTTTCATTTGTGTTACATCCATTAGGTGGCACTGCATCATGATTTTTCCCCCTTGTGGATTCTGAGCACATTATTTGGAATGGCATGTCTGGTGATTTGATGGTTTTCTTGTAAAGAATGAGTCCAACCACAGCGAGAATTGTCACCCCAAATATAACTCCGATTACAATACCAGCTGTTTCTGCTCCAGAGTACCCTGCAAGAATTTGCCAAAAAAAAAGAAGCTATTACGGAAATACTGATTGAGTTAAAAGGCAGAGAATTGAATTATTGTTGAAATACTTTTTGTCAGAATAGAATAAACAGTGCGAATGGCCATACATAACCATTCCACACTACAACATTGAATGTCAAGTCTCAGGATGGACAAATTGAAACTGAAGATAAATGCTACTGTGTGCGTGTGTTATTAAGGTTAGGCTCGACCAGGAAACGAACCCGGGACCCAGCGGTTGGAAGCCCAGCGCACTACCTCTGAGCTAGGCCCCCGCCCTACCATAATGCTACCGACAACATTTTTAGTACATTCCTAAAATTGGACATGGGCATTATTCTAAAATGTAGAGTGTAACATTTGACGTCCAGAGAATTAATTGGAGCATACTTTTTACTGTTTAGAATTAATTATTTTCGTGAACAAGGAAAAAAAATCACTTGTACTAAAAAGTAGCCCAAACAGACTGCAATCAGTATATGAAAACTTGATAACTTTATCAATCTCGGGTATGCACAACGAAGTCATACTGTATATGGAGTGTAATGTAATGTCTATGTATTTGCATAGCGCCTGTTTCAGAATTGAATTCTGCTCACCGACGCTTGGCATTGAGTATGGAATCAGGGGTCATTCTGAGTTGGTATCTTGAGCTATCTTGGTATCAGAGTTTGGTATCGGTTTTGGTATCTGAGTTTGGTATGGCAGCAGAGTTTGAGAGCCGGAGTGGGATTCAAACTCCCATCCTGAGTGCCAGTGGTTTAGCAGGCCAGTGCTCTAACCATTAGGCTACAGTGCTCCCTGTATGCCTCTACCTAGTGTAGCTCGCGTTTGTTACACGTGTGTACTATATCAGCGGACTTCTATATTAGTTGTTATGAAGCTAACAAGCGGAGCAAAAAAAAAAAAATACAAATAAAACACAAAAGTTTGGGCCTATTCCAGCATTCTTTGTGGAAGCATTCCGTCAATTATTTAAGTAATTTGGCTGCAGAGATTCATATTATAGGAAACTGACATAGTGAACACAATTTATGATGAAATTAATTAATTAAGAGAGTAACCAGTATCCGGAGAATTCTCCCATCCTGATGAAGTAAGAGACCAAGCTAAAAAGAAAGAAAATTATCAATAATATGACAATCAATGGAAATAGTTTTCTTCCTACATTTGTGCGGCAATGTATGCTGAAACTCCGCACATTACTTACTAGTACTACTTTCATATCGTAATACTAATTGATAACAGTACTAATCCTATTACAACTGACTGAGGAATTTCAGGCCCAGTAGTTGACGATATTCCAACTGGAGATGTCTGGCTTGAAGATGAAGAAATGTCCTGGGTAAAATCAGTCATTACTGAAGATGCTGGAGTAGTAGTTGTGGTAGAAACAGCAGCAGTGGTTGTAGAAGATGACATTGGGTTGGTAGTAGGAGCAGGAAAGTCACCGGTTGTGTCTGAATTAAAGAAATGAGAGATGGGTCAAATTGACACATTTTCATAACAGCGGGTAAAAATCTAGAGGTGCTGCACCATGAAAAAAAGTATGTTCCATTTCATAGAAAATTCAAGATGTCTAATAGGCGGAGAGATTGTTGCAACACTTATAAATGTACCATTTTTGGCCATGGATAATAGACATGATTTCATATTACTTCAACTAATTCAAAATAAGATTATAATTCTTGGGAAAGTCCATTTTATGTAAATATTGTTTAGGTTAACTTTTCATAGAACATAATGAGGAAATTTCCCTGACAACACATGTTGACATAAGGAGATTTCCCTGTTAGCACATGTTGACATCAGGAGATTTCCCTTTTAACACATGTTTACATGAGGAGATTTCCCTCTTAACACATGTTGACATAAGGAGATTTCCCTCTTAACACATATTGACATAAGGAGATTTCCCTTTTAACGCATGTTGACATAAGGAGATTTCCCTTTTAACGCATGTTGACATAAGGAGATTTCCCTTTTAACACATGTTGACATGAGGAGATTTCCCTCTTAACACATGTTGACATGAGGAGATTTCCCTTTTAACACATGTGGGTGATTAGGGCTTTATGTCCTGTATTTCTGCACCTGATGGGCTAATTAGGACAGGCAGAGACCATGGCAATGAGACGAAGGATGAAACAGCCATCCCACTTAGGCTCGACCGGTAATTGAACCCGGGACCCAGCGGTTGGAAGCCCAGAGCGCTACCTCTGAGCTAGGCCCCCGCCCTCCTGTTGACATAAGGAGATTTCCCTGTTAACACATGTTGATATAAGGAAATTTCCCTTTTAACACATGTTGACATAAGGAGATATCCCTGTTAACACATGTTACTTAAAGTGATATGAAGTCTCATATCTAGGTCAAACTGAAAGTTTAATTAATTTACCACTGAATGATAGTGAAGGATGTTTATTGTCAGAAACCACTTTCCTTTGTGCCTATCCATTTGTTAGTAATGAGTATTTCAGTCTTAAAATCGGCTGTAGTGATTTTGGTGTACACCGAAATAAAATTGAAACTCTCTCTGGGGTCACGAGACCACAGCCAGGCAGAGCCAAATTCCAACCACCATCAACCACTAGGGTTTTTTTTACTCTGGAAATTGTGTTTATACATTAATTGAAGCTATGAAAAGTGATTCTGAACAAGGTAAACTGTTTTCACAATTCATATGAGTGAATATCATACATTGTGAATGGAGGACAAGCCCATCTAATTGTTTTTGTTAGTTTGACAGCTCTGACCACATGGACCACATGAATAAATTATGATAATACCCCATAGCCTGCCGCAGCAGCAGCCAATCACACAGTAACTCCACCATGATGCCAAAATCTTGCCTAACGGATTTTACCAGTGCTTCGATGCTGTTTACTGTCAATAATGTGAGCTAAATGTTTCAAACAAGTACAAAACAAGTAAGTTTAGTGGTAGATGTAGCTATTCCTTCAGTTTAGGGCTGGATTTGCCTGGGAAGGTTTAAGACATCGTATCACTTTAAACAGAAATAAGCTTACCCAATTTTAACATAACATCAGAAAACAAAAAGGTCTTACTTTTAGCAACTTGACAGACGTAAGAGAGATACTGATTTGTTTTTCGGCTTTCCCATCTTCCAGTGTCTGTATACATGGCCCCTGCATATTCGCTTATCAGGTAATTAGGTTCGTCTATAGCCCAGTTTTCATATTATATTGGAAGATCTGTCTCTTCCCATCGGAAGAAATGCTCTGCAAAATAAATTGAAAATGGTGTTGGTTTTATCTATTTATATATAATTTAAAACCATTTGATAATATTTAAATCTGTCATTAATGTCTGAATTTAGGTACGGCATATTGTTTCACACTGTGTAAGTAAGTAAAATTATATCTAATGACGGATAACAGGTGCGATGAAAAACAATGAGTATGATTGCGTACAATGAAGGATAGATATTTACATAGTGAAACTTCATGATTGGAAATTCTATTACAAAAAGATAAATGAAAACCTTCCTATTTACTTCCAAAATATGACATCACCCACCCATGTGGGCCACCATATATGATTATCTTAATGTGTTTGCAGTTAAGGCTTTTTTAGCATTTTTCGTAACTATTTTATGTACATACTTAGCAATTTTGAATTTTGATATGACAATAAAACATAAAATATAAGCTCAAAATACCTCAACCCCTTGTCTTCGAGATCTTCACAGTAGATAAGGTAAGTATAACACTAAATAGTTTTTACCCCCAGAAGATAGATATCTATGTTTTACCCATATTTTCATTTATCGTTAATTCAAGGTATATTTTCTGATTAATTAAAATTGACTCGTATTTTGCCTATCTATAAAACTGATGGTCCAATGATTGTGAACTACTACAGACCTATATCTATATTTTTCAAAAATATTAGAAAAAAGTATGTATTATCGTTTAATTGATATTTTTAATAAACTTTTGTATGAACTTCAATTCGGTTTTAGATCTAAATATAGATTTCACTTAGCTGTAACTTATAAGTAGATAAAAAAACGAATGCTATTGATAATAGTAAATATTTACTTGGATATTTTATTGATTTAAGCAAAGCTTTTGATACTGTTAATCATAAAATTTTATTAACTAAATTATACAAATACGACATAATATAAGGGGAGTAGCTCATCACTGATTCAAAAGTTATTTATGTTGTAGAAAACAATATGTTAAACTAAATGATACTAAATCAGTAGTCTCTTCCTTTTTTTTGTGGGGTTCCACAAGGATCGATATACCTAGATATTTATTACATACACTTCTAAGAAAGGTATAAATGTGTACAATTGGAAATAAAGAAGACATTATGAGTTAATTAGCATTATATATTACATTTACAGTGATTCCAAATTAAATTGGGGACACCATGTGGACATTGTTTGCAAAGAAATAAGTAAAACTGCTGGCATTATATATAAATTAAAAAATACAATCTCGATAAATGCACTTATTAATATTTACAATTCACTAGTTTTATCATATAACAATTATAGCTTTGTTATATGGGGGGGGGAGGGCAAAAAGTATTTAAACTTCAAAAGAAAGTGGTTAGAAATATGACAAGGAGCAAACACAATGGCCACACCAGTGGGCTTTTTAAGTCCTTAAACCTACTAAAATATAGTGATCTATGTGCGCTGCATGACTTCAAGTTCTGCTACAGAGCTGAAAATAGTAGCCTTCCACCAAATTTGATGCTTACCATCTGTTCTTCTATATAAACCGATCCAGAAAGCTATTTAATCCGACGGGTCGAGACCCATTCGCTCAAACACAAATTGGTTCTTGTGACTGTCTTCGATGGTAACTAAAGTGACATGGTCTCCTCCTTTGAGTTTGCATTGCTGATTTGCATTATCGGAATAGCTGGGTTTATCTGACGAAAAAGAACAGAAAAATCAGACTTAACGTGCTTTACTCACTACTATTTACATGTCATGTCTAACCAGCACAAGATAAATGCCAATACCAGCTTACTTAAAAACCTGTTATGTTATCATATGAAGCGATTTAGGGATTTGTTTCTTTTTATTACTACCATATTTAGAAATTTTACATGTTGTGTCCAATCAGCACAAAAGGAATTTCCTAACCAGCTTGCTTAAAAACCTGTTAAGTTATCATATGAAGTGACTTAGGGATTTTTTTTTTTATCAGTACCATATATGGAAATTTAGAATCTCTCTGTGTGATAACCAACCTTATTAAGCACAATTGATATTTTGACTGAAATAGAGTGGCAGGTAATGATCATTGCTGGGACATAATAAATAAACAGACTCTCTTCATATGACAAACAACTTTACTACAGCAAAAAAATCAAACTTAAAACTTAAACTTAAACAGCTTTTAAATTTAGCCAATTGGAGTCCTGGATTCACATGACGTCTTTTGGAATTTAGCTTCAAATGCAATTGGCTATGATAGGTTTCTCCTTTAGAATTAACCTTTTTCGGCTTTGCACATGATATAGCGACGTTGTGTAGAATAGACGTCCTCCCACAGTGAAAATGTGTACGATCCAAATTCATTGTTCATCACAGCATGGTGTTCTACAGGCTTTTTTCCCAATTGATGTAGTCCACAGGATCTGATGATCTTCCATACCAAGCATATGGGCTGTCTGAAAGTACAGTCACATACATGTAGACACTGGTTTATTTTACATTTTCTTTTTTCATGCAGGTACCATAGCCTGAAATAATTTTTTTTTCAGAGGTCTAATGAGGATACTATATGCTGTTTTCTTAGTACAGTCGACCCTCGGTTATCCAGGCCTCAGTAATCCGGTGTTTTTTCTTCTTCTTCTTCTTCTTTTTTAGGGTGGCTTTTATCATGTTTGTATTACTCTGTGCTCTGTTATTTCATCCTATATATTTATATTTATCTGGTTCAACCTTAACTTTCTTTTTCTGTTTAAATGAACATACTGTTGTTTTGGAAAGGTTTTTGTTGGAGTCTCTTTGAAGTCTGGGGGGCACCTCAGCAGCAACACTCCATGTCTTGGAGGTGTCCCCTCATATTATAAATACAATGAATATAATTATTTCTTGTATATATGTTATTACAAAATGTAGTTGATATATGTAATATAAAATCAATGATTCTGATTCTGATTCTATCCGCACAAAATTCGCTAGGAACGAATCCTCCTAGGTCATTTATCCCTCAATTAACCGGTTCCCTCGTTTTGCGTTCACGCGCAATCATTCTGGTTGCAAAACTGGGGATTCCCTTCATAAAACCAGGTCATCCTTGGCTAGTTGATCTATTTCCATTGCGTTCTTTCAAGCAGAGCGATCGAGTAGGCGTACGTAGCATGTTACAAAATACCAATAAGGGTACACCAATAATTATAACAACAATAAAGCTATATATATAATCATAATAGCACAAACTATAAAACAGAGATAGGTTAACATAACTTGGAGCTTTTGGTGAATAATTTAGGTCACAGTTTCAACATGGTTTATAAAACCCTGGCCTAGTACATTTTAATTAAAATATATAAATAATTCTGCGGTCCCTGGAATACATTTATTTTAGTTTGTCACCCCCCAAACAAAAAATAATTCAAGGCTCAGATGAATTTCATCATTAAGAACTGTAAGTCAACTCACTTTCATCTTCTCTGTACAACCCTAACCAAAATGCTGCCGTAGCTACCAGTCTGAAAAAAGTGTAGTGAGCAATATATAAAACAGAATTAAGGTGGTCAGATATTAATTATAATGGCATTGCATATAGACTACCCAACATATACATCAAAATTATTCAAAAGTTCAAAGATAAAATAAAAATCCATAGTTTAGTTGGTTTCAAAACATACATTAGAAGACATTTTATCAATTCTTACGATGAAGTTTCCATTATTAAAAATTGCTACATCTGTGAACAAAATTGCTCCACTGAAAAGTCCTTGCCAAATGTCACTAATGTATCATGATATCTATGTATTTCAAAATTGTATGTGCATATCATTTCATCAATCCAATTCCCAATATAATATGTCGAAATTATAAGGTGGCCCCTCAGAAGCGACATATAATGGTCTCAGAGGGGTCTCCTAATAAATTCTTTGTCATTGTCATCAAACACTAGATTGGGGTTAAATAGCGACAAAGCATCATACAGTTAGTTTCACCTTTTCATAAAATATGGTTGATTCTAGACAGCTGTAGCAATTATTCCTGGGTTTTATAACTGGTTAAAGCCAACTGCCTCTCTCTACTCCAAGCTTTTTTATCTGATATATCATAAATATGAATTTGCGACGTATTTGCATATTTTCAACTGGCTTTGAGTAGCCAGCTACAGCCAGACAGGTCCGTTAAATGGCAGGTAGCATCGCATTGTAGAAGTTGTCTGTTCAATTTAACAGGCTGTTTTAAGAGAAACTAACTCTAACTGTAAATGGCCAGTCACCGTGTGCTGTTGTCGGAAAACTGTCGAGGAATGAAACCTATTACTTCTATATCATATTATTTTCTTTTTGTCGGAGAATAGCATGATGCTAGTTGGCTTCAATCCTGAAACTTTTGAATTGGACACCAATGAAACAATTATTTGTCCGCAAACAGACAATCATTTTTAGATGTGAGCTGGATTTGTCGGTAACGCTGATATATTTACCATTTACTTTTATATAACTTTCACTTACCTATTTTCAACTGCATTATGAATGTAAGCTATATTTGCGTTTTTGTCCAGCCTTTGGCAATATGAAACTGCAGCTGCAAAACTTGATACTCTAGGGCTGAAGTAAAAACAGGAGCCATAGATTTCCTGTCATGTTGGATCCGGGCAGACTCCATCTGGTTTTTCTGGGGTTATAATACGTTATTCTACAACACAAAAGTTTTTATTCAGAATAAGAGAATCACAGGAACATACTGATTTAAAACTATGAAGATCTTATGGAAAACAACACTCTACAAAATAATTGTCTGTATGTTGTCGCTGCATGGTGGTGGTGGTGGTGGTGGTTGATTGGGGCTTTACATCCTGTATTTCTGCACCTGATGGGCTAATTAGGACAGGTAGGGACCATGGCAATGAAACGCAGGATAAAACAGCCAAGATGGGCTCGACCGGGAATTGAATTAAGGACCCAGTGGTTGGAAGCCCAGCGCTACCAATGAGCTAGGCTCCCACCCCTGTTGCTGCAGGGTGTCAACTCAGTATTTTGTTCAAAATCAGCCAAAGATTTGTCCTCAGACAATGACTGTTGTCATAAAAAGATGATGTTGGTTGGCTTAGACAATTATGGTATAATGACAAACAGTAGAATGGCTGATTTTAACTATTAAGTGTACACCAGCAACACAATTTTTGAGTCGACTCAAAATGTTTTTTTTTTTTTTATAGTTACGAATTTGTATATCTACCTTAACTCATTGTAGGACATCGTAGGAGGTCTTAGGATGTCGTAGGGGGTCATAGAACATCGTAGATGGTTATCAATCGTTATCAGTTTTGATCTTACGTTGCCAAGCTTACATGCAATTACGGGGGGCTACGAACAGTGAGCTCGCTGTAGTCGTTCTTCAATGCTCCGTAGACTGATCTTAGCAGTTCCTAACTAGTCGTAGCCAATTAAAGTTTATTAAGCAATAATTATTAATTTAAGGCCAAGAATGACGACAATATTGAGATAAATCGGCACCATATTGACGATGATATTGATATCAATCGGCACCGTAATCGTGTATGTGTGATTTTGGCTTTAGGAACCCACCTACGACGTCTTACGACCTTCTACGAAATCCTACAGCCTTCTACAAACTATTTCATTTCGTAGAATGGTGTGATGATTTTTGAACACTTGTCATAGGCTTCCAGGAACTGTGAAGCACTGTGACGGACTGTGACAAACTGTCATGGACTTTTACGATCTCTGAGAATTATTTTGCCAAACTAATAGTTCGTGGGAGTTCGGCAAGTAGTTTGGCATGGTGGAAATGGGGGTTTAACACGTTTATCACTTACCATCACTAATCTTGCAGACATATGGAGATATTTGTCTGCAATCAGCAGTAACCCATCTTCCTATTTCATTCATCGCCACACAAGCCCCAGACTGTAGGCCTACGGGTTCGTCAACATACCATTTCGAACATACAATAGGCCATTGGTCAGACCATGAATACTGTCCTTCATTCTGCAAAATGTAACGTCAAATAAATATGACTGTGCCTATGATAGGCTATGAATTTAATTGTGCCCATAACAAATGATTATTCAACAAAAATGCGAGGTGCTGATATGAATGGTATTTTCACGTGAGGATTTACACACTGAGACCATCAGACTACATCAGATAAAAGAGTAAGATGTAAAAACTTTATTAGGCAAAAAATGTCACAATGTTTGCAAGAATTCTTCTATTTTGTGTGAGGCAAAGGCTATATACGAACTTAAAGAACTGATTAACTTTTTATGCTGTAATTGAAACAGACATTTTTGCAATTATGTATATTAAACACCAATTCATATTTAAATGTGTACTAATAAGTACGAAAAAAGATGGTAATAATAATAATATACCCGTGGAAAGGTATAATCAGAAGAAACATAGGTTGCTGCAACAGCATACCCTCAGCAAATATCAGAATATAAAACAATGAATATGGGCCTATATAGTTACGAGCGTAATTTGTTAACTATAAACCTCTGTGACCAGACTGCCTCTGAATAAATCCTTACCTTTCCCTACTTTTGAAAATCTTTTGACAGTACAGCTACTGCCATCTAGGGTTAATTTGTGATACTAGTGGTATGTGTGAATTGTAATTAACATGGGGTTGATCTCACACACACAGCAGAGGTGGGCCACTACACCCTTGTGTAAACATAGAATGCCACATATAGCATACTGATATTAGAGATGTTGCATTTACATAATATCTAAGAATCTATTAGACTTTGTGTCCATAGCAACCAAAATATTCTCAATAAAATATTATGTGGATAAAAAAGCTAAGACAAGATGAAATCACACACAATATATTCTATTTATAAATATTATATATATTAAAAACTGGACAATGGCTGCTTTAGTGGAATTATAAGGCAATGTGTCATCACATGCATTAATCTAATTGGATTTTTGATATCATATAAGGGTCCATTTTTTTGGTAGACATCCATCAGTATAATGGAGATAGAATTGTCTTTCTTTGTTATCTTGTTTTTTTGCTAGTTTGGTTTTCTAATAAAAAGGTATTAAAAACAGAATGCTTGACAATAACATAATGTACCCTTTCTTTATTATTGTCTTTCTTTTTGACAGTTAATATTGAATATGACAAGCACAGCCTCTTCTTCAGTCTGGAACATTTGTTGGTAACGATAAGTTCACCTGAATCATGTTTCTCCTTCGTCATGGGACATTCGTCAGAATTTTGTATCTGCTTCATGTGTTCCAGTTGAATACTTGGGGTAAGCACTTGTTGACTTAATTACCTTACCAAAATTGCCTTATTGTTCTTATTTTCAGACAATCTTTTGAACAAGGCATTACAGTGGATTGCAATGAAGTGTAGTCAGCCACTTGACAAAGCCTAGTGATGTCAGAATTTACCATGCTTGAGTGGGTCCCAGTCAAGCCCATAAATAGCAAAGCTCATTTGGAGCTAGTCAGTTGTATTATGGCTAGTGACAATAATTAGCAAAGCTCATTTGAGGTTAGTCAGTTGTATTATGGCTAGTGACCATAAATAGCAAAGCTAATTTGGAGCTAGTCAGTTGTATTATGGCTAGTGACCATAAATAGCAAAGCTAATTTGGAGCTAGTCAGTTGTATTATGGCTAGTGACCATAATTAGCAAAGCTCATTGAGGCTAGTCAGTTGTATTATGGCTAGTGACCATAAATAGCAAAGCTAATTTGGAGCTAGTCAGTTGTATTATGGCTAGTGACTATAGTTAGCAAAGCTCATTGAGGCTAGTCAGTTGTATTATGGCTAGTGACCATAAATAGCAAAGCTAATTTGGAGCTAGTCAGCTGTATTATGGCTAGTGACTATAATTAGCAAAGCTCATTTGAAGCTAGTCAGTTGTATTATGGCTAGTGACCATAAATAGCAAAGCTAATTTGGAGCTAGTCAGTTGTATTAGAAGTCAAAACATTGCAAATAAATTTAGCTCATTGTGTCTTATATCTAATCATCTGCACCATTGCATCAAAGCAGCAGATTTAGATAGTTATACTGGGAGCCAGATATAGGCACTCATGCATGGAAAACTGTGGCTGCCATGGCATTAAGACTGATGGCCTGTCGACTACGCTTCTATGAAATCAGCGGTAACATTCAGCAAAACAAGACACAGTAGGTGTTTATTCCTACATTGTTTACATTTGATAGAGTATTTTGCAAAAGAAACAAAAATTAAGCAAGTTTAATATTGAAACTCCAGGTACTGAATGACAACAAAGGATCACGAGTCAATAGATATTTGAAATAATTATTGAAGGGGCGAATAAACATCTCACACAGCTGTCTGTAATATCGTTTTGCTGAATTTGGAAGTTATTGAGCATTGTTGTGACTTTCTTGTAGGGAACAGGACCATCATAATGAGCACTCCCCACCTTATTGATTTAAAGGTCTATAGAGTAAAACTATTCAATGTTTAAAATGACTATAGGTTGGATGACCATACTTTATGAAGACAAATTGTCTAATGCATTTTACTTACAAAGGTAATTTCTGTCAATTCAAAGTTAGTCATTTTGAGTGATAAGTTTTATTTATTTGTTATGGGCAGTCCTTGAAGCCTAACTTTATAATGATATATAATCTAAATAAATTCAGCATTGTTTTCCCTTTTTTTCAATTCTCTATTTTAAATGGTTCATGGGAACGATGATTTTAGGGAACACCCACATTTTCTGTGGTCTTGGCAAACATACATGTAGGCACATCAAGTCATGGTTATCATATATCACTATTAATATAATTATAATTACCAATTTCCTAAATAATTTGAAATTTATAACACTATTAAATTTCACTGTTAAAGTTCTCCATGTTGAGTTATTTGTATGTCATCCCCTCTTGATCCCTGGTTACTCGTTAGATTTATCGGAAGGTACTTCATTTGATTCTGAAGATAGAGGTCTAAAAAATCAGGCCGTCTGTATTGCAGGACCTGATGTAAGATTTTGATTGTAAGTCAATGTTTTCTAAATCATTTGTCATGTTGACTTAATTCTTGTGTAAAACATATCACTACATGACATTGACTAAGGCTGACTACTTGCATTGATCAAGGCTAACTATCTATGCATGTAGTTTGCAAGATAAACCAATGCAAATGGCTCAGGTTAGTAAAAATATCTTTGGTGTTTGATGATTGATGCAAATGTACTAGCTAATGCTTTTGTGATGATATTATTAGAATGACTAAATGCAATAGTTCATCTTATTGAGTTCAGATGGCATTATGTTGGGCATAATTCAATGCAGCAAAGTATGAAATTGAAAATTACACCATTACCACTGAAGTATCTTTTAATTACAGGTTCATGTCAATGTCCAAACCACAGCCATTGGATAAAAAAAAAAGACTCTAGATTTCGAACAATGGTGTCAAAATACCACAACATTGAGTGGTCATATTGCAAACAGAATTCTTGCAGAGGACGCTGTGGATTAACTGATATTACAAACTCACTTTCTCAATGCTCATGTGATGAACTTTGTGGAAAAATGGGAGACTGTTGTTTTGATTTTGTATTGTATTGTCCTCAGCATGCTAGGAGAAGCTTAATTAATGTGCAATACAGTGCAATTCCTTCTACTGATCAGTCAAAATCTGCAGCTGAATTTGTCATCGATTATGCATTACGACTGAAAGCATTTCACAGATATGAGACCCAACATGAAAAATGCCTGTTATTGGATCATTGCAGTAGTGTGCGTGTGATAACAGAATGTCCAGTTACTCCAGTACGCTCAAACAGAGACAATGTAGTTAAAAACAGCTGTCATTCTGATACAAATGCCATACCACAGAAGAAGCAGGACAGATTCATAATTTTTCTGAATGCTCACTGTGCAATATGCAATGGTGTGAATTCATCTCAACTATGGCCTTTTAATTTTATATACACTTGTAAATTGGCTGATGTGGCTCCTTTGAAGGACATTTTATACCACAAAGGGCAAAATGATTTCTTCATAGCACTGAACCAGTATTGTATTCAAAGTTATACCTTGGGTATATCAGATAAGGAAACCATGAGAATGGAGAGACAGCTGAAATGCTCAGTTCGAATTGGTATACACTGTTTTGTTGCTAAAAATATATATAATATCAGGTCAAGCGAATTTAAGTGTCACCATTGTATATTAACGTTTTCATTTAACATCAGATACAATTCAACAAATGCTGGTGATATAACAAAGTATATCATCAGTAAGTATATATCATTTCTTAAATTTGCGAGATGTGAGAATTTTCCCATACAACAGTCAAATAGGCCTAAACATTGATTGCTTGTGTGTTCTACACAGTATGATTATCACTGGCTTAAACTTTTAAATATTGCAACAATAAAGAATTCTCTCATATATTCAGTAAACATACAACATGCATTAAACAACACTGAAACTGTTGATGATATGTGCTCAAAGGAAAATCTCAGCACGTTTCATGTTAATGATGCTGCACTGGAAATCAGACGACAACAGTTTGTTACCCTTATAGATAAAAAGCATGGCTATTATGTCAAGGCTGAACATGTTCAGTGGAACATGGATATATCTTCTGTTAATGGATGGAAGCTGAATTTCACTACTTGCTATGCTAAAGTTCAACTCTGTCCTAATAAGGCGATGCTGACACAAAATGAATATTTACTGTTAGAAAACACATCGGAATCCTCAGTTGTGCTTAAGAAGAACGGGAAGCTCCTATCTCAAAATGAATTCATCATTCTTGCAGATGGAGAGCTAATTGCCTGCGTGACTGAAAAATCAGAAACTGCCTTGTATGTCATCACACTAACTGGTACATGTTTGTCTGTCACTTCACTCGTTGCAACATTTTCTATTTATTTGTGGAAAAGCAATCTCAGAACAATCCCTGGTAAAATGACAATGAATTACATTGTGGCTCTTGTGCTTGCGCAAATCCTTCTACAGAGTAATGATGATTTTGTTTCTTATCCGGGAGTCTGCAAAGCCATTGGGGCTCTTCAACATTACTTCTGGCTTACAACTTTTACTTGGTTGAATGGCATGGCTTTTAGAATGTACAAGACTTTTACAGATGATCAGTTTACACAGCATCGACTGCAGAGAGGAGGCCATGATCTTATAAAATTTGGGATTCATGGATGGCTGAGTCCTTTGTGTATTGTTTTGCCTTGCTTGTGTCTAGATTTGGTGGACACAGGTTGGTTTAAGTATGGTGACATTGATATTTGCTGGATATCCAATACACAATCTAATAGTGTTTTATATGCCTTTGCTTTCCCAGTGCTATTCTTTGTTTCTATCAACACAATCCTGCTAATTTGCTCTGCATTGTCACTTCATAGGACTTTCCAGGCTGTCAACCCAGTCCACAAAATCAGTCGGCGTCAAATATTCCGAATCTACCTGGGGCTGTTCACACTCATGGGCACCACCTGGTTGATAGGATTTCTTCCAGATTTAACTGGCATTGACATCTTCTGGTACCCTTTTGTAATCTTAAATGCATTTCAGGGGGTCTTTGTTTTCTGCGTTTTTGGTTTGCCTAACATCATGTGTCGATTCAAGTCTAATTCAGAAGACATCAGACGCACAGATTCATGTTCGATGCATTCAGGTAGATACTAACATGTGCAATAAGCAGAGCAATAAAAACATTGTTAATATTAAATAACATATTTTATGTAAAACCAAGAGGGTTGAAAGGAAGGAAATGATGAATATTTTTGTGCCTTTTTATAATGATGTTGATGTTGATTTATTCAGGAACAATTTACAAACTGAAATTTAAATATATATAAAAAGGATCTGTGTCTTTGTGAGACTCATTTTTGAGGAGCTACCCAGTGGATATTCCAGTCATATACAAATTTACGTAGTTATTGGAAATGTTGTTTTATTTATTCATTTTATAATAATAAATAACTATAATAAGCTTCAGGATACAACACAGGTCCTGGCAACAAGAAATCCTGTGAATGTGGGCAAGCCACTTAAGCCCCGGTCTCATATAGCCGGTTTTCCCGTAGTGAACCCGTAGTATTATATAACTGTTACGCAATGCGCTTCCCGGCTCCAACCCGACGGCTACCCGTGGATACCTGGCGATACCCATCGAGTAACACCTGGGACTCGTGGCCCAGGAGTGTAGGTTCTGTGAGTCGTACTCACAGAGAGAACCCCTATCCCCCTTCAGAAGAGGGGTTTCACTCTATTTCGTAAGACGTAACGGAACCCACACGGGGTAAAACAGTGCGATTTACATAGCCAGAATCCCAACATGGAGGTGGGGAGGACCCTAGAATCGGTGACAGCCGGAAAAGACCATTCGGCTGTGGGTGGAGGTGAGCCAAGTAAAACCTGGTAAAGATGCCGGCATTGGCACACCACCCGGCCATCAGTATCTCCTCGAGGGTGTGATAGCCAGCCTTGTATGCCCAAGACGCAGCCATGCGGCGGACCTCATAAGCATGCGCTCGAGAGTATGTCGGTGTCGTGGGCTATCCAGATGCATTGGACAATCAACCGCGACACCGACTGAGCAGAAGGAGGACCGTCATCTCGGATCTTCCGGAAGAGACAGTGACCTTCCTGAATATCACCGGAAGCCCTGTAAGTACCGGCGCACGCTGTCAACCGGGCAGAGCCTCTCATCTCGTTCCGAGGTCTCAGCAGAAGGGACGAGAGAAGGCACAAAGAAAGGGGCATGATCATGACCCGGAACAGAATCTTTAGGCTAAAACCCCGCCATGGTGCGCAGCCAGACACCCTGGGGAGTAAAGCACAAGTCCTGAAGATCCCGAGAAAGGGCCTGCATATCGGATCTTCTCTTGGCTGTGGCGAGAGCCAGCGAAAAGGCCAGCTTGGTCTTGAGAAATGACCCATCAGCCTGGGAGAGAGGCGGATCCAGCCGAGAGGCCAGGGAAAGGAGGTCCCGTGACAAGTCCCAGGCGGGTTTCCTGAGGGGACCAGCGACCGAAAAGGAGCTGATGCCCGTGACAAGTCCCAGGCGGGTTTCATGAGGGGACCAGCGACCGAAAAGTAGCTGATGCCCGAAGTGATCCCAACCGACCAGACTGTGTCCGTAGCCAAGGTCAAGGAAGGGTTGAAGCACGCAGGGGCACCCGAGCACTCAGCCATAGCTTGTCCAGGGGAACAAGGCTAGCCGGAGGCACAGACGTATGGGCAGCAAGGATTTTAGGTCCCGCCATAGGTCAAGCCAAAGTGCCGAGAAAGAACTGAATGGACAGGACAAACAGGCACCCTATGGTAACGAAGTCCGCGACATGGTTGAGTACACCAATCAATTGCAAGGGGTGCCGGAGGCAAATGCCAGATTGGGGCAGGATGCTGTGGACCAGTTGAAGCACTCCCTGGACTTTGACTGGGGGTGGAGCCACTGTGCCAAAAGAGAGTCAAAATGGACCCTGTGGAAAATAAATGCTTCCCAGGGAACCAGATCGGATTTTTCCATGCGAACCAACAACCCAAAGCTGTTGAACAGCTGAAGAACGTGGTTTTTGTTGCTTAGGGCCTCCTGGGAGGATGAGGCTCAGATGAGCCAATCGTCCAAATAGTGGTGGACCCTTATGCCCCACACCCGAAGGGAGACGGCTACAGGAGCCAGAAGCTGAGTGAAGGACCAAGGGTAAATGTTGAGGCCGAACTGCATGGCTCGAAATTGTCAAACTCGGTGTTGAACGGCTATACACAGGAACCGCTGGAAAGCGGGATCCACTGGGAAATGCAGATAAGCGTCGACCAAGTCGATGGAGGTTGTTAACTCTCCCACTTGCAATTGCGGGCGAATGGAGTGGGGAGTCTCTATGCAGAATGTAGGACACCTGATAAACCGGTTGTGGGCTTTCGGTTTTAACAGGTCGAAAGCCTCCGTTTTCTTTGGCACGATGAAGAGATAGGAGTAAAAGCCAGTGACAGCCAGGTCGGCGGGGATCAAGGCGGCTTTGTCAACAAGGGTTGGATCTCTGTCAAGAGAACTTGACACCTTACAGGGTCCTGAGGCATAGAGATAAAGCGGGGTTGGCATCAATCCGGAATAAGTAACACTACCCATGCCTAGAGGAAGTGAAGCAGCCTATGAAAGCCCCGCCGAAAGAGGTAGCCTGCTGTAATTCTCGCACAGCAAAAAGAGGTAGCCTGCTGTAATTCTCGACAGCAAAGCCTGTGAGGGCTTCCGGCTGAGCGGGAGAGGCTCTAGATAACGATGCGAAAAGGACCCCAGGGAGCCACTCTAAGGTGGACAATCAGGAAAGCTGGCCTCTGGCCATCATCTCCACATCCACCATCCAAGAATGGTCAATAAAAGGCTGTTGGGTATGGACCCATTCTCTCTCACGAGCATAGAGACGGGTCAAAACCTGGGCCGGCATGGAAACGCGGTTTGAGCCTGGGTACCCACGTAGACGAGAACAGGTGCATAGCTGCATTGGGCGGCGAGGACTTGTGCGGCTAGGCTGAAAACCACGGACCACCCCAACAAGCCCGCACGACTGAGTCCAAGCTATCCAGTGGAGAGGGAGGCTGAGCCACCCACCGTTTGAGCGGCGTGACTAGCGATCCACATCTGACCGCACTATCAAGCCCCCGGGCCTGCGTCCAACGTGGTCTCCAATTAAGAAGAACTGCAAGCCTTCTCCCGTGGGGGGGGGGGGGCGAGGTCAACGGCTTCCAGTCTACAGGGCCTTCTACTGACCCCCCCCCCCCCCCCACTCTCTCCCCGCATTGAGCACACGGCACTGGGCCACTCGGTCTCCACAGTGGTCTCCCCGGCTGTCTAGCCTATAAGCCAGCCGTCTATTTCTGCCAACCCCTCCAGGGCTTCTTGGCAGACGGAGGTTCGTGTCAGATACCTCTACTCTGACTACGACCGCCCCTCTGCGGCTTCCCTTATTGCCCTTGGTGCTGCCGTCAGGGCAGTTGGGGGCGTCTCCACCTGTTCCCCAACATTCTTGGAGCCTTGGTCCTCCGGACCCTTTCTGGCTTCCCCTGACTCAAAGTCGGGCGTCCCCAGTGCCAGCTCCGCCACACGCACCTCTGGACGTCATGGCTATGCCTATTAGACCAACTTGGTCCTCTCTTCCTTTGTCTATGGACGGCCAATCATGGGATCAGTTTTCCCATCAGACCCCTACTGGCACTGTCTGATCTTATGCCTCCGGTTCTGATCCGGCTGATTCCCTACCTTGGACTGTGGTGTATCAGTCCAGCCTTGTGAACAAGGCGTTGCTTCTGCAGTCACCGGCCCCAGTTCAGTCCAGTTTTAAGTAACATCCCATTGTTATGTTCTTCACCCCCATGCATATTTTCGTTGTGAAGGTTGAAAATTATAACAGCAAATGCTATGGATATTTTTTATCTTTTTATTTCAAAATATTGCACAATAAACATACAATTTTGTCAGATATTACAATGTTCACCCTGCCCTCGTATAACATGCTATATACTACCAAGAGGAATATATTTCTGCAATCAATAACTACTTTGTTACATCTATAATTATATATCATGGTATCACAGATACATTTATGTGTACAATATCCCAACATTCTTGGTATTAACTATAAGAATATATATTTGTGTTAAAAGTCATGGTTTTTGACATGCTGCAGGATATTAGGACCATAAAATAACAATAGGGAACATACTTATACAAATTGTTATCACACTTATGTTTGCCGTTATTTTTAAAGCACAACATAGTTTTTTTTTTTTGCAATTCAATAGTTTCGAAATTACATTATTAATAGTGCATGATTATTAAAATACATTACATGTGCAATGTTTATATGTAATTTGGCACAATGTGATTGAATTTTATGTATTTGGTGGCAAGACATACAACAGGATAAAATAATGTAGAAATTATATCAAATGCTTAAGTTTGAGTTCCAGACTCTTGTAAAATCACATAAAATATACACAAAAAATATTATTTGCATACAAAAAACATCTTAATTGTTTGCATTTGAATTATCAGTCATCGTAGAATCAATCCATGATTTGTAGTGGGATACCTGAAAATATAACACAAAAAGTACATTTATCAACTTACTCATGTGACATAAACTATGCACTTTAGAAAATAATATTCTACCCAGAAAACCTCAAGTGTTTTTGGGCTTGTCCCCCTATGAACAACTCACCAAAGATGCTCAACTAACCCACCTGCTATTGGCCATGGTCCTCAATTCAATATTGCTTATTATCTATCAAGCACACTGGCGAATCCAGCCCGGCCTCTACAAAGGGGGAGGGGGGGGGGGATGGCCAAAACTTGCCCAAAAGCATGACTATTAAGGTGTATCTGGGTCACTCTGTAATGGGCCACTATAGACCCTCTGGACCGCCAGTGCTCAAGGAATAATATAATAATAATTAGGGCGTTATATATATTTGTATGAAGCAGTCAAGAGGTGGGGAAGTGGTCAGCAATATATGTGTAGCGTTTTACAAGTGGCTCATCTGACAATAGCAAGCTTTCTCTTACAGGGAAAAACCTGCCCATACCTTTGTAAAGACAGTAGGTTGAGTTATTGCGCAATCTGCCAGCCCCCAGCTGACGGTTCCCACTACTTTCCAAAGTCCTGATTTTTTGCACATCAGAGCTCCTCCAGAGTCACCCTGTGAAACAAAGTAAAGGCAAATTAAGTCACATCAACCATGATTATAGACTCTCAGCTTTAATGCAAAATTATACTGATTATATGGCTCTTGTATATTTGTATATATATATATATATATATATATATATATATATATATATATATATATATATGGACTATATTGGTGCACTTGATAGGGTGAATGAATTGTTTGAGAATGTCATATTACAGCCAAATGCATAGAGTTGGAAACAAATCTCTTGGACTTGGAAGTTAAACTCCAGAGGACGTCATGTGAATCCAGGACTTTCTTTGGTTAAAGCAATCCCTCAGCCAATATGAGTCCTAATATTCGCATGAACTCATATGGATTTTAGCTCCGAAATCCAAGAAATTGGTTTCAAACTGTATAAATTAGGCTGCAATATATTCAAAACAAAGGATAACTATGTTCTTGATTGGTAGAGGTGAAAGATGGATTACCCAATAAGGTCCTCAACATGTATCACTACTGTTCATTTGACAAATACATCATAAGATAAGATAAGATAAGACAAAAAAAAGAAAATAAATGAAACCAAAAGAAAAGAAAAGAAAAGAAAGAAAAAGAAAATATAAGATAAAATACAGAAGATAAGATAAGATAAGAAAAGTTAAGATAAGATACATGAATAAAATAAGATAAGACAAGCTAAGACATTTTATTGGTCGCAAGCAAAGGTTGTTGGTTCCTCACACGTTCAGTGCAGTGAAAGTATTGTGAAAACAAATACACACCATTATGATCACATTAGTTTGTTTACCTTACAGCATTAGGTATAATTGTGCTTTTGTACCGACAGGTTCTAGTAGACGGTAACTGTAGCCTGTAATCTCCAATGTCACCTTGACCTGCCAACCAAGCAACCAAACAGCAGCACCAGCCAAGCCCATCACAACACAGCCACCATTGCAAGGCCACAGCAGTCCCGCAGCATCCCACCAAAACAAATCACAGATTGACTGCCAGCCTCTCGCCGCCGGGCAACCCCGCCACAAATTTTCTACCATTTTGTTACAACCACCCACCCTGCTGCCAGCCCCCCAAAAACCCCTCCCCACTATTTTCCACTTGGATTAATATCATTTTCCTTGGAAAACCGTAGCCGCCGGCCACTCGGTAGTAGTTTGCATACAGAGGGCGGCATGGGTCACTTCTAATCTTGTTGGCAAGTTTAGGCACCCTTCCTTCATACATTGCATCATTTGCAAGCAGATTACGACTTCCTGAAGAACTTAAAATTGATTAATAAAAGTATCCTGGTGTATGAGTCTGAATGTGACTGGTGCACCTTATTTTCAGAACAGAATGAGCGTCTTCCTCTATATTGGTTCTTCGCTGTCACTCTTAGAATCATGTGCATGTAAACAAAACACTAATGAAAATGATGTTGGTATGTACAAGGGGATCACCTATTTATCTTTTCACTTACTAGGCAAGGAGAAGGATTGGTGCCTGAGACAGACTCTGTATATCCGGCACAGAGCTGCTTCTCGTGATCATGGATTGCAGTATTCGTGGGTGACTTACAGTCCGCGTCTGCCACAATTGTCATTCTTAGTTGCCTGAGGTCCTCAACCGCCTCTGCTGCAAGTTAAAATATGCTTTGAAAAATATGGTCCTCTTTATGTTTATATTGTTAAGTATGAAATTTTTTAAATTTCAATCAATGTATGTTGTTGATTAAACTGAAATTATGAATCAGAAATTACTTAAGAATTAGAAATGTCATCTTCGGTATTTTGATTTAAATTCATATTTTTGGCAAACACGTTCTTTATTCTACTCTCAAAATTTAAGTAAAAACAATATGGACCAATGTATTTCACGATCAATTCGATATCAAATATGCGTGTTATCGCCAGTGTATCTTCTGCTTCTCATTTAAGCACAATGAAAGATTTGACATAGTGTGAAAATATTATATTTCAAATTTAATGACTGCACAGTGCACATATTTAATAAAATGATGTGTCTCAAAATTACTAAATAAAACAAAATGGATTACGCCTTGCGGGATTACTGTATCCCCAGCCAGCCAAAAAGCAGTGATCCAAAGTTCCAAAAGTTTCTGAAGTGTCCGGAAAGCAAATTCTGTTGGCGCTCAAGGAAAATGTAATTTTGTTCTTCAGCTTGACCAGAGCGATGTCATTTTGGGTTAAAATAGGATTGTTAGCATCTGTGGCATAGTCCGGATGCTTCACAACTTTCTCCACCTCAGCGTTTATTACTGATGAAGTTGATGCCTCTAGCTTTGTGGTACCTGAAAATAGCGGACCAAAGTTGGATATCGTAATTCAATTCATGCCTACATGGCCAATTGTGCCATGGTTTTTGCCTCATTATAATTAGCTAAAAACCATGCGTTTTCCATGCATTTATCTTTCTCATGGAAAACACACGTGACACATTTGGCCATGTATATGAACCACCTCATTTAATGGCAATTGAACAAAGTTTCAATTTATCGCTTAAACTCACCTAAAACCACACCATGCAAAGAAGGTGAAACACCCAGAATGCAATGCGCGGCTGTGAGAAACCATTGGTCAGAGACGAGAGAACCAGAACATTGGTATTCACCAGAGTGGGTCAAGTACCCGACCCATGGCCAGGACCCTTCGGACACTATTGTCCCGCCGACGATAAATGCAACCGGTGACAGGGCTTCTGGGTTCCTGAATCCACATGGTGGCCCTTGACAAGGTGAAAAAAAAAGGTATATAGATCAATTTGTTAATGAGAGTTTGTTTTGTATATAATGTAATCATAAGCTGAAAAAGACTTCAAACATTTGTGTAACAGATAAATTGTAATAATAAGTCATTACTTGTCTGTAAATCATATTCCTCCTGTCATAAATTTGAAAATTATGAAACAATTAAGGGAAGACGTCATAGTCTTTGATGAGCATTAGAATATGTGCAAAGAATGATTTTTTAGATAAAGGGCAATTTTATTTGGGTTTAAAATATAGCTGCATAATGAAATAGTGCCTACCATTATTGATAACACACCTATTATGCATCAATTTGTTCATGCAATTATATCCAGTAAATTTGCATTTAAATCCTTTAGCACAAACTTCCAAATTAAAAAAGTGGAAATATTGTTTTTAAAATGAAGTTTAACTAGGAAGAATATCACAGTATGGTTAAATGTGCATATCTACTGCAAATATTTGTGGACATTCTAATAACCATGAACAAAAGTGTAAGTTCTAATACCTGATTCCGAACAAATCAATGCCACTGCTTGGTTTGTTGAACAGGAGGTCCTGAAAAAAAAGGTTAGTTTCATCAAAATCTAATGCAACTTCATGCTTAATTTGAAATTACATTAATTATCTTATATTATCAAACAAGGATTCATAATATTCATAGAAGTTTGCCAGATATGGGAAGTAAGATACTTATCAAAAATGTACAAGAGTTTCCGCAAAAAACTTTTCTGCGACGTTGTAATATTGCCATGGTAAAACTCTAATAAATACTAAATAAAATGTGCATATATAATATTGGTAACAAATCGGTGACTTAGCATGGTTACTTACGCAGCGTTAAACAGATGGGGTTTGAAGGTTGTCTCCGTTCCCGAGTAGGAATAATAGGATTGGCCAGCGGCTAATGTTACGGTTGAGGAACTGGAGGTGGTGGATCTAAAATAATATCAATTTAAATAAATAAATAAAATTCATAAGCAATTTACATCAATCAGTTCCAGGCAAACGGGAAGCACCATTATTGAAATAAATTTAGCACTGCCATTTACAACCAAAATATTACTTCAACTAACAAAAAAATAATATTTTTCTTGTGAAAACACTTATCCTAGATAAAACTTTTCATTTAATTGAATAATTGTTAGTCTTCAGCGCAGAAGTTTAAGTATTTTTTAAAGTATATTACATGGTGACATAATCACTTGGTTGCAGTGTTCACGGTAAGCACAAAATAGCTGCCAGTCCCATGGACCAGCTGTTTGGGAAAGCTAGCAGTCCTTGATCAAACTTGCCGGTCCCTACCAGGCCATAAAATTAGTCTTTCCTTCAGACCTGCCGGTCCCCAGGACACTGCTTGGTTTACATCATTTTTGTAATGCATTGTATATTGAAAGTGACGGTGTTGAGGTGAGCAAAAGTGTTGAGTTTGTTTGACTAAAAAAAACTCTCATTGGTGAATTCATTGCAGTTTGTCATTGCTTGTTATTTAACATGAGTTTATTTATGCAGGAAGTGTCAACACTTCTCACAGTTGTATAGTGTCACATTCCATTCATGAAATTCATGACCTATTCTTTAAATTGGGCAGTTACTTTGGACATTGTACATGACACACATCTTAAAAGTCAGCTGTTTCAACAGTCAACCTGTCATTTATATGAATCAACTCTGTATTTAAAAGGTATGTAATTTCATGTTTCATGTTATTGTGACCAGTCAGTTATGCTTGTTCAAGGTGAGCCTAAAATTCTATTTAATATTATATGTTGATTGAGACTATAGATATAGCTCCAAATATGTTTCATTACTAGTTAGACATAGTCAATGTAAATTACTCTGAAATTGATAGTAGATAGGGCTGAATAAGTTTTTTTATTTTTTGTGAATTAGGAAAGATTTGACTTTAAATGATCGTATTGATATGACATGTAAACATATTGGAAAAAAAAAGAAAAAAACCTTTCCCTGGGTTGGATTTGTACCTAGTGCCTTCAGCCCCAATTCTAATCACACAAGCGCCTCTGACAATTCGGCCACTGCTGCAGGCTATTTATAGCACAACTTTCCTTGGAGTAGCTCATAGTCAAATGTAGGCCATGTGGTAAGACCCATGTTGTGTAGCTTGTTTTATGGCTAAAATACCATGGTTATCGATTCAATTATGTCTAAAATGGAATTTATGCATTTTTGCATACAAGTGGTCACCAAAATTTTTGCCAAAATCGGCTGAAATTGGTCATAGAGCAACAGAGCTACAGAACTACCTTATATGGGCATGCAGAGAAAGTGATGATTAAATTTACCAATCTTCCAATGTATTTGTAAATCTTATCACAGAAGTACCTCTTAAGAAGATATGTTAGTTTAAGGTGTTCTATAGATTTAGATCTGGTACAAAAATTATGAAGTATTTGAAATCATTTTTTTAATGCTAATACATAATAGACAATAACGAAAAAAATAAAATAAATAATTTATAAAGTTTAGTAAAAAATTGAAGAAAAAAATCTTACCCCAGGCCTAGCACTGTACAGACAGAGGGATTGAGAGCTGAGTTCCAACCCGCCGCACAGACCGGATGCCACTGGTCCCCTTCTCGTATTTGCAAAATGTTTTGTTGGTCACCAATTTTACCCAATCGAGCTATGAAAAATAAATAAACACACAATACCCTATATTAATAACAGTCATATGTGGAAAAATGTATTGGCATAGTAACAATAACAGTTCCATGATTCAAAGTTAATCTGGCAGCCTCTTGCTATCTAGGAGAAATTCAATATTTTAAAAAAAATTACAAATAAAATAAGTTTAATTTAAGTTGCACTCTCTGTCAAATTCTAAGACACTATCAAACAGTTGAAAATCACCTTTATTAATCAAGGCACACTAAATTTGTATGAATTAATGATTTTATAAGACATTAATTACTTAAAAATAAAATATACATTGAGAGAAAATCCAGACCAAAACATTGGAAACACAATGGAAGTGACATCATTACCATTATTCAGTATTTGACGTCATCGCTAGGTTTGTTTACATATTGAGTTTTAGATGGCATGAAAAACTAATATTTATATTATTTATTGTAAATTAAAACTAAATTGTTGTGCTAAAGTGGGTATGTAATGGTAAAAAATATCATGAGACGAGAAGGCAGTATTGATTTATATCATTATTTTAATGTGCAAATTTGACGGACAGTGCACCATTATAAACCTTTTACTGAAAGTATTGCACATAATTTTATAAATTAGGTTGGAACCATAAAACAAAATGTCTCCTGTGACAGTTGTTATGCTTGGTTACTCTAGCATGTTTTGTCAATCAATCTATCTTACCACATCTTAGCTCATCACTTTTATCTGAGCAGTCAAAGTTTCCATCACAAAGTTTGCTCATCGCGATGCAAGTAGCGGGGTTTGTTGAGCACTCGAATTCGGTGGGTTGGCAACCTGAAAATTTGATCAGAACTTAAAGAGAGAAAAAACACCCTTCAAGTTGACTTACAAATTTAATGTTTACAGCATCCCTGCATGTTGGTTCCACCTTGCCCAAAAATCTAACTATTGATGAGTTGGCTACAGGCGTTCAGTGCATGGATTCGACATACAAAGGTCACCAAATTAAACTGAAACATGGTCAGCCTCTCAGTCAAAATACATAGCCAGCCTTGAGGTCAATGTGTTTGGCATGTCATCAGATTTTCCAGAATACTTACACCCTTCTTCATCATTAGAACAATCTTTAACACCGTCACACTTGAACGAACTTTTCAGACAGTATCCATCGCTGCACAGGAAGTTTCCATTATCGCCCTCGTTGCATCTTGCTACAAAAGTTATTTTGAAATTTAACTTGATTTTATTAAGGATTCAATTTTTAATTCTTAACAATGAAATATACACCCTTTTCGCGCTACAGCCATGTTGGCATTTTTGCCTCATTGAGCTCATTTCGGTTATGTCATAGATTATGACATCATTACTTCTCCATTGTTATTGCACTCTGTGACCTCACCATGGCCATTGTATACTGATGACGTCGCAGAATCTGAGTGCAAAGAGAGGTCAATAAGGTAATGCCAATATGACTGCCGTGTGAAAAGGGTGTATTGTTTTATAAGCGGTGTTGAACTCAGTGGCACTAGCTAAAAAGATTATCTGAATACCATTAAAATAATTAGCAAAAACATATCGGGAACTTTTAAATGTTTCTTCTTTGTACTCCTTTATTATTATGTCATGATGTTTCTTAACTTTATCTTCCGCTTTCATTCAAAATATTTTAAATTCAATATCAAGGAACCATAATTTTTAAATATCCGTTCAATTGATCAAACCTATCTTAGTTGCTCAGATATGGGTTCTTATTAAATGATGTTGGCTATTATCACATTTCTTTTCTTCTGTTTTCAGCATTTTCGCTTGGGGAGATTTAAGACAAAAAAAGCAAAATATATTTACTGCAGTTGCGTTCATCACTCTCATCACCACAGTCATCATTAGTGTTACATCTTCGGTTGATCGGAATGCACTTTCCGTTGGCACATTCGAACTGGTTCATGCTAGCATCACAGGCTGAAAAGAGTGGCAAAACTATAATTATGAGTATCATGACAATAAATACTTACAATTCTACTAATAAACTTTGCCAGCTTGTTTCAACGAATCATTTGTTCTAAAGTCTCCTAAAGAAAGAACAATTTACAGAATTAAGAACATTGGCGTTAGTATGTGTTATTATGAATATAAACCCAGAAAGCATGCCATCGGTTTGTCCAACTTCGAAAACACAGACCAAGGTTAAACCGATAAGCATCCAAAAACTGTGCTTGTCAGTGTCAACTTCAAGCATCTGCAGCTTTTTTTATTAATTTTGATGATGTTGCATGGATTTCATAACAAGTGCAGCCCAGTAATGCCGGCCCTCAGATCAAACTGATTTCATACAATTTCTGATATTTGGAATATTCATAAATATTCATAAATATTTGAAGATATTAATAAATATTCATAAAGATACAAACTCCTTACTGATACTTACTACAATTGAAAGGATTGTCAGAACCATCAGGACATTCATTCTGCCCCATGCAAAGATTTCCTTTCTCGAAACAATGGATTCCATCGTCGCAAAACATTTCATCATCAGCGCATCCTGAAATTCATGTGCCGACATCAGAGCAAGTGCTAACAAGGATAATTATTTATGGAACTATCAAGCAACCCGGGTAAATTAATTTTCTTTTGTAAATTTACTTTGCAACACTCCTGATAAGAATGAGTTTGTAAAGTTGGTACATGGCCAAGTGTGCTACGTGCATTTTCAATGCATGGAAAACGCACCTCATTTTAATTAGGCAAAAACCATGCATTTCCATGCGTTTATCCTTCTCATGGAAAACACATGTGGCACATTTGCCCATGTACAATAATCGATTCGACCGTTTTCATCCAGCCACAAATCTTCACAAACTATACGATGCGCGATATCATTAACAAAAAATATTTTACACTTATTTTATCAAATTAGCCTTTAATATAAAAAAACAGGGAAAATTTCCTTTGGTTAATTTCAAGTCATACACAGACATATATTAGGAATATATTAATTCAAAGTTAACTGTAGAGCTTTCTTGTGCTCACAAAAGTTAAGCGAAGCCATTAGCATTAAGGAAACAAAACAAATATATAGTTTACCACACGGTCCATGAGTTATGGAAATATCATCTATAGCGATGAAATTATGGTTGCCAGAAATTTGCCCAGAAGTGGTGTAGGCCTGGAACTGAAGTTGCTTAACATCATACGATAGATGTATACGTTGAGTATTCCATTGCTGATTGATGCTGTTGAAGATTTTTGTGACTTTTTTGGCACCATTTGTGTCCACTGAAACAACCTGGAACAAAACGAAAAAAGAGAATACATATTTCTGGTTAAATTTCATGTGAATGGTTTTAGATTTCTTCATATTAATAGAATCTGTTCAGCCAGAAATTTTAACCGGGTTATCCAATAAGCTGTTGTTGGAAATAGTTATCCTGGGGTGATTTAGGCTGCCCATTATTTTGCTGAATAAATCTGTTGAGAAAATGAGGTTCAAGTAGCTGTATAATGTATTGTCATAAGGCTATAATACATGCTCCCCTACAAAATGCTCACTCATTCATTTATGCTCACTGAATCATTTATAAAAATGATTAAACAAAAGTATAACAATCCTACGAAATATCGATAAGCATCTTTGAGCATGCCCATCGGCAGCTGCTCCTGCCACAGGCCAGCCTGGTAACTTTAGGCCAAGTATTTAATCTCCACTGGACCCTCCTCTGCAGAGAGGGAGGCACAGAGAGAGACAGAACATCTGCAGGACAGCAGCAGAGATTACTGGCTATTTAGTCATGTATTCTTCAGTGAAGGCTGATCTCACATAGAACATTTCAATATGTAACTCTTCAGACTTTGTGGGGAACACAGTTTAATATTATACAATAAAACATTCAACTTTACTTTTGACTCTATATTTATTTAACTTTAACTGGATTGTACTAAGGCTTCAGATCCTGGACCCTCACTGCTAAGCAAAATAACCACTTCATTAAACACTAGAAGCTTTAGTGCAACAGTATGTATATCTTGCTACATTTATAAGGTCCATGTAGGTGGCATGAAATGCTTTACTTCATTTATGTACGCTTTGGTGGTACTAATAATGTTTGCTAGAGCGGCCAAAAATACCTGGCTTATTCATTAGAGTTTAGGTCCAAAATCATGCACAAACTTACTTGAAGAAATCCGGAAGTTGTCGCCCAGTAGAGAAACTCAGCACAAAGTTTAGTGTTGGACTGAACCGCTCTCAGTTCCAGATCAATCGAAAATGTGGCCGACATGGTGTCCGTGTTGGTGGACGCAGATAAGTCAGTGTACAAGTAATGGCCTATAACATAGACGATAAGTAATTTAACACCAAGTGACAAAATCATTTCAATTGTAAATTAAATTCTAAGGTGACAGTGAAAACAAATTGCATCAAATGTTTCAAATTTTACATGTGAAGTGCAAGGAAGCACAGCCAAACCATGTTTAAATATGGTCTGTGTGACATCATATTAATTTAAAAGTGAATTTAGAAATAAGAACTCAAACTATATAATTGGTTTCAAACAAAAGACAATCTGTGCAAGAATGACCAGGAATTCCAAAAAAGAATCTGACATTGCTTTCACTCTTGCAAAGTTTACTGGACTACGCTTTCTCGAGTTTGGATAAAAAGTGATGTGACAAAATTGTTTCGATTGTATAATTCAAGTTAATGAACAGTATTTATCAGAGGTAATAAATTTGTGAACACTGAAAACAATTGAGTAATTTCAATGTAACCATAGTATTTTATAAATAATACCTGGAGGTCCAGTTCCCGAGATTCCAGTTGTCTCAACCGACGTGGTGGTCGAACCTAGTTTCCAGTCGGATGCTTCGTCAGTCTGTTGTTTAATGCCACATAAATTGATGTCTTCAAATGTGCATCTGTACTTCTGATCTATCTCTGAAATCATGAAAAAGATTACTAATATTTAATAAAAAAAATTAATAGAATCATACAGTGTACAATTGGTTTGTTAGATTCAAATTGGTGTGGATAATATTAAATTCCAGAGCTTAATCCAGACTAAACAAATGTGGTGAAGATGCTGCAAGTTCATACCTCATGTGAAACTACTGCAGAACAACCAACAACTAGCAAAATCAAATTACAATATTTTACATACTTTTTTCACTTATTTTTGGATTAAAAAATTGATCATCTTATACAAACCGTGCAATACAATGGGTCATTCATCTAATTCAAGTAATTCTGAGTAATACTAGATGGCATATTTATCCTCTGCAGAGTAATACATGATATAAGGAAATCACCTTTGTTTGCAGGACAGTTTGCCACAGCCTCATCAGAATTGTCTGCACACTGTTTCACGAAATTGCACTTGGATTCTTCAGATACACAATCGCTTTTATCAGTACACTGGAATTCTGTATCTTTACAAGCTGTGAAAAAAAAACCAAAATAAACAACGATACCTCAGTACGGTTTAAGAAGGTACACACCTAGCCAGAACCATACGTTCACAGACATAAATGAAACGTTCAAAAAGCATTTTTCTGAGGTACACACTTGAGATCAGGGCGGGTGGATTAGGGCTCTCTGCACCAGTTGGGCTAAGTAGGACAGGCAGGGACCATGGCAATGAGATGAAGAATGAAACAGCCATCCAATTTAGGCTCAACCAGGAATTGAACCCGGAACACAGGTTGGAAGCTCAGCATGCTACCACTGAGCTAGGCCCCCACCATTTATAGAGTAACCGTCAGCAAGAAACATATTACTGATGTTCAGGGGTGTTTTCAAAACATTCTGACTGAAAGAGGTAGTAGATAAGTGGCATATCTACTTTCTAGGGATTTACTCTGGTTTTCGATGTACCGTTTGTACCGGTACAAGGTTAACGACATGGGTAATGATAATCATTATGTAATAATAACAATACGCCTAAACAGTATGCAGAGCAAATAAGACACCTGCTACCCAGATAATCCAGTGTTTGTGAAGAAAGATATCAGTGACTCTTAATTACAAAGATATAACACAATAATTTGCAGCTTGACAATGAAGATTTGTTCATTAAATCTGATAGTATATGGTTTATTTTAGGTTCATAATAAACTTTTGTAAATATGTACTAAATTACTAATAATTATTGACAAAGTTTGTCATACATCATGTGTATCGTATCGGCCTTATTGTATCATGATACGTATCGTATCATTTTAAAGATAAAGGTGTACAACCCTACTTCTTTCCTATCATTCAGAATGTTCTGGGTATGCCCTTGGACATCATAGACACATTCATAAATATGATGAATAAACTAACCAAGTGCAGAACAGGTGCTACTATGCAGTTTTACTTCATCAATTGCAATGTTTGGAGCGGTCCCAGTAAACTCAAATCCAAGAACTTCGCTATTAACTCCCGACGCTGTTGCAACTAAATCCACCTTCGCAAATTGCCAGGTTCCTGTTGCAGAAGTGGAGGCTATGGTTTGTACTACAGTCTGAAACAAAACAATAACATGCAAAATTCAAGATAAGTAATAGCTATGTCCCGAATAGGAGCGAGTTAACTAACATTTTTGTTGGTTATATCCAAATGCTGAAGGCAGAGGAATATCAGCAACAAAAATGTTGTTAACTCCCGACTATGAGGGATATAACTAATACTCCATAATGCATATTTGCTAATTTGTTTCATTGTTTCTTTTGATTTTACTGCCTTTCGTTCGCAAGACGAGTTCCATTTGCACTCAGGAGGGAGTTAATTAACGTCTTTGTTGGTTTTTGACTGCTTAGAACATTAGGAAAACAGTCTAAGGGCAGTATAAATTTGATTAACCAATGCACATTTAATTGAAGAAAATAGGCTTCTCATTCGAGTATCTGGTAGACATTCCCTTAAGATAATATTTGCTACTACTAATCATATTTTTTATAACACGCTAATATTGAGCTGCTCGGTGCCACCCAACAACTCCTTTACAAGATAATATTGTTAAACTGTAAAGATAAAATTACAATTAAAAATGTTGCATGAACTGTTTTACAGAAACTAAAATTTGCATTTGTATAATATTGGCTGCACTACTGACCAATGAATACCTTCATCATCATATTTACTTGGCCCAAACATGATAAAAGTATGGACATTCTGATAGACGTGACTCATAAAAACTCATAAACTAAAAACTATTGGGTGATATTACGTGCTGAGGTGTTGGGTAGAATCTATTCATTTGCAAATGTAATTGCATTTGCATTTAAATGTTTTTCTAAAATTAAACATTTGCATTTGCATTTGAAGCATTTGCATTTGTTTTAAAATGCATTTCTGAAATTTTCTATTTGCACTTGCATTTGATAGAATACAGAACATTGGCATTTAAATGCGTTTGGTTGCACCCTGAGGTAGATTACGGCTTTATCGGACCGGCAGGAACCATGGCAATGAGATGAAGGATGAAACAGCCATCCAACTTAGGCTCGACCGGGAATTGAACCCGGGACCCAGTGGTTGGAAGCCCAGCACACTACCACTGAGACCCCCACCCCTTGCATGCTGAGGTGAGGTAATATAGTACTGTAATAGATCTAGATAAGATCCAAAATATCATTCCATGTAATGTACCTTCTGGTTATTTATCGTTACATCGGTGACAGTCGTTCCCTGGGCTAGTGGGTGTCTGATGACCTGGAGAGTTGAACTTGTTCCTCGCATCAAGTAGTAGAAGGTTAAACACTGGGCCGTTTGACTGCTGTATGCCGGTCCCATGAAAAGCGCTGGTCCGCTGGCAGCATAGATGTAGTGGCCTGGAATTACATATTTAAGACGAAGAATAAATTCAAAGTCACAATATATATGATTATATGAAAACATAGTAATTTCTTTTTTTGTAGCATTTTGCCATTTTCTGCCAGCTTGTCTATCACACATTAAAAAAAATATATTTATACTTTACTTTTACTTTTTTATACTTAATGAAGCATAAGAGCTGAATAAGCTTCATGCCATTTTAAACTGCAACTTAGTTACAACACAATTTCGATAATATGGTAAAAATGAGTTTAGATCCGTGAAATGAATTTATTTGACCCAAGAAATAAAATACAATGATGTTTTAGATTACATTAAAAAAAAGAGAAATATAAAGGGTCAAGGGACACCCATTTTGTCTCAATTAGGACGCTGGCATGGGTGCCCCTTGTATGTAAAAAAGCACAGTGTGAAATATAGCGTGTTACACAGTACCATTTAGTTGACATGTATAGCGATCTTCAACTGTACAATCAATTTTGTATTTTTCCCAAAGCCAATTTTTTATGTACAATTAATAGCCAATGTTACTATGCGTCTCGAAGATCTTAGTAATCATATGATCGTATTTCCTAGCCATTTAGTGAGCATCCTATTGATTATATTCTGTGGTAAGTGATATCTGCATGACACTGAACTTGTAATGTAAAAAGATGTGCACCAGATGGGACACCAGAATTTAGTAGTGGGTTAAATTGGCTGATATTACCTGCAGTAGTTCCTAAAGTTTTGTCAGCAGTAGGACCCTTGTTGCTGGCAATGGCACCCTGTTTTCTTTGTACACTTTTGAAGTTGCTCTTTCCATAGCTCTTGTAGCCACAGTTGTAGCTGTTTTCAAACGTGCAACTTGTGTCTACAATCATCAATGATACAAAGTTATAAATATCTGAAATTTCATGCTTTATTTATTAGATAACTAAAGGATTGACATCAAATAACATTAGCAACAATGATTTATTTTTTATATCTATATACATTGTACAAGAGAATTTTTTTTTTGGAATAGTACAAAGAAAACTAAATATTAGTTGAATTTGGTGCAAATATATAACAGCGAAACAATTTTGCAACTATTATTTTATATAATAAAGACAAATTTGAGCAATCTATGGCAGTTTTACTATTTAAAACAATAAACTGGTATATGAACCAACAAGCTGAGATCTATGAAGCGGTTAAAATTTAACAATCTATGATAGTAACTAACTGCACTAATCTAGGTAAACTATTTTTACAATTTCACAGTGAATAACAATGAAATTTGGAACAAAAATTAAATTTACAAAAAAAATCATTGTTAACATTTAAATATCTTAAATAAGGACACCAGGTCCTCACATAGTGTAAAATTAATGTTACATAAGGCCTACTAATGCTGAAATATGAATATATAATTTTACCATGGTGAGCAGGATTATCTGCAAAAAGAAGATTTGTTTAATAAATAAAAACATTTTGAACAATTGAAAAATATTTCAAAAATAAATGCATACAAAAAGATAAGCAATTGTTGTTGTATAGGCTTGCAGGTTACATGTATTAGTCTTGACTAGAATTTCTAACTGTAGAACATATCACTCGGGGCGTCGATTTCTCTTGATGGGGGATGCAGGCCTACTTTGTCGCACAGTGACTTTCCCTTGCTCGTACACGTGACGGCAGTTAATGGTCAGACACTCTGTCAAATGGGTTACTAATTTATAGTGGATCATTGATGCCAAACTATTTTTGCTGAAACTTGCGCTGATATGTGATATGTAAAACAAAGCATAAATGTTCCAAAACAAAAGTGAGTAGAAAAAAACAGGTAATTTTCCTTTGAGAATTTCCTGATTGCATTGATCATCCCCTCTTCCCAAAAAGTGAGGGGCACATGGCCAAATGTGCCACGTCCGTTTTCCATGAGAAGGATAAACGCATGGAAAACGCATGGTTTTTAGCTAATTATAGTGAGGCAAAAACCATGCGTTTTCCATGCATTTATCTAAACATATGGAAGACGCGTGTGGCACAATTGGCCGTGTATATATTCCCCCCTGTATTGACGCCCCATATATCACTGGAGAAATTGAGGGCACATACAGAGGAATGATATATAATATGAAAAGATAATGATTTTATAATAAATATCAATTACCACAAACGGTTCCTTCATCAGAATTGTCTCCACAATCATCAGTCCCATCGCAAAGATCCCGAGTGAATATACATCGATTGTTCGTGCATTTGTATTCACATTCTGAAATGAGAAAAAAAAGTATCACTTTGGTAATTAAAAGCCTTTATGTAGAGTGCATACCTATACCATTGCTTCTTTTTTCAGTTGGTTTAATTAAATAATTGCACTACAATTTAAGTTTTTGATTTGCTGAAACTTGCACTGAAAAGTGTGTAGAAAAAACGGGTAACCCTGACCCGCGTTGAGCAAGACAGGCCTCTATTTTAGACGAGTATATATAATTCAGCTTTTAATCAGGAAAATACAGTATCTGAGTCGCGATAAAAATGTCCGGGTCTACTTACCAATCTTGCTTTTAAGCCAAGTAAGATAATGGACGACATCAGTGAAAACGGGAGGTCTTTCCGGTATATTGCAGCCTGTGGCGAAAATCACATATATCCCAGCCAATTTCCATCTTCGGTCGCTGCCGAGACACATCAATGGCCCTCCGGAATCTCCCTGTATAATCAATTATTAAGCATTAATCCACATATTGATATGACAAGAAACTTGCCAGTAAACAAGCCTTTTTACCTAAGTAATGATGTTTATTTTAAAAAGTTTCATTCATATTTTGTTCACTGGGTGAACAACTTGTATTAACTTGCAGACTGTAAGGTATTCTTGCCTTAGCTTTAGCAATACACCAACTTTTAAACCAACAATGACAATTTTGTAATGTTTCTAATTTGTTGCCATATTTTCTGCGATTGTTTCTGTTAGATATCTGTAACTAACGAATTGGTGACAATAATGATGAGACGACAAAAGGTTATCAGGGGAAATATTCACACACAAAACAAAAGAACTTAATTGGCCTAAAGAATCAATCCTAGAATTGTTTTTTGGAACATTTGGTGTCTGCAGGTCAGTTACTATACCCCAACATCATGGCCAATATTGCTCAGGGCTGTTCCATTTAAAAAAAGAGAGGGGGGAAGAGCTGAAGATTTGGGGGGGGGGGGGTCTCGGGAAAACTGATGTAGGGGGGGGGGTTGTTGAACAGTATTTTCTTAATATCTTAATGTAGAAAAAAGTGGGGGGGGGGGGGGGTCTGTCAAAAACCAGATTTTGGGGATGGAGGGGGGTGTCTAAACATTTTCAGGCCCACCCCCCCCCCTCTTTTTTAAATGGAACAGAACTCATTAATAAGTCTTTCTCCAAAGCAGTCCTTACTTGTACTTACTCTATATATTGGAATGAAAAGTGGCCGAATTTATAAGTACATCTTGTATGACAAACCTACCCTGCAGTTTGCAATATATCCCGAGTCATAACCAGCGCAAAATGTCCCATCCCCCAGGTTTGGAAATCCTGCGAGACATTTTTCCTTGGTGACAATTTTCAACTTGGCTTCTTTCAAGTCATTTGTAAGGGTCTGAGCTGTAGAAGAAAAATATGAACTATGTAGCATATTATGTGAATAAAGAAATATTTACTAAATACTCCTCCGACGACATTTGGGTCAGGATAAGGAAAATTACTTACAAGTTGCACCATAAATGATACATTCCTTTCAAAAAGTTGATACGCTAAAGAGCCCCTAATCGGACACTAAATAATTTCATTTCAACATTGGCCTATTTGTAATTACTTGAAATAAATTACACAGTGTACAGTTTCAAAGCAATCAGCTATCATAAACATGAAGAGCAATTGACCAATCCAATTTGTGTAATTACACTGTTTCACATAAGAAAGAGTGAGAACAGTGAGTGTGTGTGGCCAGTTTCATTCATTTAATAGGTCAGAGTGTGAGTGTGTCACTCAACTGGCCAACCATGGTCCGAAGCCTGACATAACAGCACAAATTCATGATAGATTTTTGTTAACAGCCTAAACACCATAGTTACCATTCAAATCACATTAGTTTTCATAGGAATGAAATAATGCAAGTAGGTATTAAGCTTTTGTTGAGTTCCTAGGCATTTTACATGATGGGCCTACAGATATTTGTTGAAAAACTTCATAGGCTTTCACCCTTAGAACCTAAATGAACCATGCCAATTTCCGGGAAATCAAACTAACATGGTGTAAAAGTCCATGTCATTAATGACTCCAATATAATGACACTTCCAAGTCCAAGCTGCTCATCTCCAAGTAAACAGCATAAAGTCAGAGTGACTTGAATATGCAGACTTTCAACTGAGTCTCATCTCAGCTTGAAGCAATCCAAGTTCTCCCAGTTCCAAAGTGGGCAGAGTCCAAAGTGCAGTAAGCACAATATGTTCAGAGTCCAAAGTGTACAAGTAAATAACACAAGAGTGGATTTGCTTCCTCAGCTGGCAAAATGAAAACTGATCTTTTTAATGTGCACAGGGTATATGTATTAAAGTACAATTCATGAAGTTTTCCCCCCAGCAGGGCTGAGAGGGAATTATCAACCAATCACAACACAGTAAACTCTACATTCCATGGGGTGATACCTCCCCCAAACAGGGCTGCTACCAGCATCTTTCTGCCAATTCTGGCAGGGATTAGTGAAACCAAGACAATGGAGCAAAAGTGGACCCCCAGCAGTGCTCTGCATTGTGCTGAGGCTATTTATAGCTCAAGTCACAATGGGCTATTGTACTGAGTGTCAACTTTGGCTTGGTTGGCAGTTTTGGAGGGAAAGTTTTGGAGGGAAAATTAGTAAGCTCCTCCCACAATTCAGGACTTAACAGTGAGGCATCTTAACAGGGCAATGCACTCACATAACACTGACAATAAATCAATATGAAAGCAAAAGGAATAATACAATCTATCAATTGACAATTGGATATAAGCAATCAATCAATTAATGACTTAATCAATCAATTAATGATACAGTCAATCAATTGATAATGTGATCAATATTATCAACTAGTGACTCAATCAATTAATTAATAATACAGTCAATCAATTGATAATGTAATCAATACTAATAATATAATCAAATATTAATAATATGATAAATACCGACAATATAATCAATGTTCCTTGCAGCAGGCTAAACTAGCTAAGACTAAGCATAATTAACAAGCAACTACTGGCACATGTGAGTAGAGCAGTGACTAGCTAAAAATGTAGTGATGAGCACACACTACTACTGCATAGAGTCACACATGAGCAGAGGGCAAGTGTAATGATGTGTACATATAATAACTTGTACCTAATACATCCATTCAATCTGACAGATATTTGCTTAAGGCAAGTGTAATGCAGAGTGCACACAATCAATGCACCTGTCATAAAACTCTGACATATATCCTTTACAAGTGTAATGAGGAGCATACAATCAATGCACCTGTCATATAACTCTAACTGACATATAATAAGTGTTTGCCATGGGCTGCACTTTACATCACTCCCCCCTTTATTCTAGCTCATTGATGGCAATCAGCAAGGAGCGTGCTTGGGGATGATCAAGAAGTTATCAGCCTGGCAATATAAACAATTCTGACATGCTAAACAGTCCTGACATGCTAGACAATTTCGACATGCTAAGTAACTCGACATGCTAGATAATTCTGACATGCTTAACAATTCTGAAATGTTAGATAATTCTAACATGCTAAGCAATTCTCAGTGACATCAATATATGAAGCACAGTGAGTAAAAGGAAAAATGGCTACAACAATGCTGCAAGGTTAAGACAAATGGTGACAAGCCTGAGGAAACAAAGGGTATTTCTCATTTTACCTAAGCTAAGAACAGTTCTATGTTTGTGGGGATCTCATGACTACTTGTCATCCTGACCATGTCTCCCCCTTGAGGTAAGATCCAAGGAATCCAGTACATTGAAGATGCATGCTTGCATGACATGCCAGTGTCAATTAACTTGGTTGTAGTCTGGGCTCAGCCCAGCATGCTGTCGCCCTCGTGCCTTGAGACTAGTTCCCAAATCCTTGCTAGGCTGCCCAAGCGGCAATGCCCAAGGCTAGTCAGTTCCAGGAGGCAGTGAATTCCCTTAGACAGTGAATTCCAGGAGACAGTAAATTCCAGGAGACTGTAAATTCCAGGAGACAGTCAATTTCAGGAGACAGTCAATTTCAGGAGACAGTCAGTTCCAGGAGACTGTAATTCCAGTAGACAGCGAATTCTAGTAGACAGCTAATTCCAGTAGACAGTAAATTTCAGTAGCCAGTGAATTCTAGTAGACAGTGAATTCCAGTGGTCAGTGAATTCCATATAGTGAATTCCATCAGCCAGTGAATTCTAGTAGACAGTGAATTCCAGTGGACAGTGAATTCCGTGTAGTGAATTCCATCAGCCAGTGAATTCTAGTAGACAGTGAATTCCAGTGGTCAGTGAATTCCGTATAGTGAATTCCATCAGCCAGTGAATTCTAGTAGACAGTGAATTCCAGTGGACAGTGAATTCCGTGTAGTAAATTCCATCAGCCAGTGAATTCCAGTGGACAGTGAATTCAGTGTAGTGAATTCCATCAGCCAGTGAATTCTAGTAGACAGTGAATTCCAGTGGACAGTGAATTCCGTATAGTGAATTCCATCAGCCAGTGAATTCTATTAGACAGTGAATTCCAGTGGACAGTGAATTCCGCATAGTGAATTCCATCAGCCAGTGAATTCTAGTAAATAGTGAATTTCAGTCGACAGTCAATTCCAGGAGACAGTCAATTCCAGTCGACAGTCAATTCCAGGAGACAGTCAATTCCAGTCGACAGTCAATTCCAGGAGACAGTCAATTCCTTGATTTTCTTGCCAGAGGCCGGCTGATCCTGGTCGTGTGTGCGGTGAGTGGCTGTCCTGTGCAGACGCTTGAAGTCCTTGTTCCTGGGAGGTGCAGCTCTGGTCACTGCAGAGGTCCTGGGGTCAGGAGGGTCACCAGGAGACTGGTGGTCCATCCTGGAGGCTGCACACCTTTTAGGGTGATTTAGAGCATAAATGCCTCACTAGCTCATCTGAGCCTCAAGCACATTGTCAATATGTGCTTGGCTGTACTTGCAGTTGCAAGTGTTGACATCACTTAGCAGTGAAGGGCTTGTCTGTCTCTCTCTCCTTCCTGTGGCATAAGTGTGTTGTCTGTCCTGGTCCATCATCACGTCGGGGTCACCAATGTAAAAGTCCATGTCATTAATGACTCCAATATAATGACACTTCCAAGTCCAAGCTGCTCATCTCCAAGTAAACAGCATAAAGTCAGAGTGACTTGAATATGCAGACTTTCAACTGAGTCTCATCTCAGCTTGAAGCAATCCAAGTTCTCCCAGTTCCAAAGTGGGCAGAGTCCAAAGTGCAGTAAGCACAATATGTTCAGAGTCCAAAGTGTACAAGTAAATAACACAAGAGTGGATTTGCTTCCTCAGCTGGCAAAATGAAAACTGATCTTTTTAATGTGCACAGGGTATATGTATTAAAGTACAATTCATGAAGTTTTCCCCCCAGCAGGGCTGAGAGGGAATTATCAACCAATCACAACACAGTAAACTCTACATTCCATGGGGTGATACCTCCCCCAAACAGGGCTGCTACCAGCATCTTTCTGCCAATTCTGGCAGGGATTAGTGAAACCAAGACAATGGAGCAAAAGTGGACCCCCAGCAGTGCTCTGCATTGTGCTGAGGCTATTTATAGCTCAAGTCACAATGGGCTATTGTACTGAGTGTCAACTTTGGCTTGGTTGGCAGTTTTGGAGGGAAAGTTTTGGAGGGAAAATTAGTAAGCTCCTCCCACAATTCAGGACTTAACAGTGAGGCATCTTAACAGGGCAATGCACTCACATAACACTGACAATAAATCAATATGAAAGCAAAAGGAATAATACAATCTATCAATTGACAATTGGATATAAGCAATCAATCAATTAATGACTTAATCAATCAATTAATGATACAGTCAATCAATTGATAATGTGATCAATATTATCAACTAGTGACTCAATCAATTAATTAATAATACAGTCAATCAATTGATAATGTAATCAATACTAATAATATAATCAAATATTAATAATATGATAAATACCGACAATATAATCAATGTTCCTTGCAGCAGGCTAAACTAGCTAAGACTAAGCATAATTAACAAGCAACTACTGGCACATGTGAGTAGAGCAGTGACTAGCTAAAAATGTAGTGATGAGCACACACTACTACTGCATAGAGTCACACATGAGCAGAGGGCAAGTGTAATGATGTGTACATATAATAACTTGTACCTAATACATCCATTCAATCTGACAGATATTTGCTTAAGGCAAGTGTAATGCAGAGTGCACACAATCAATGCACCTGTCATAAAACTCTGACATATATCCTTTACAAGTGTAATGAGGAGCATACAATCAATGCACCTGTCATATAACTCTAACTGACATATAATAAGTGTTTGCCATGGGCTGCACTTTACAATGGGTGCGTGATGTTGAAGGGGGGACTGTTAATATTTTGTACAATAAAACCAGGCACTTTGGACCTGTGGTTATCGATTCAAAGTTGCTCAATATTATTCAAGGAGACAAACATGCCAAAGTTAGTTCATTTAGCCTTTTTCAAGCTTGTGAAGATCAGTAATCTGACCACAGCAGAAAAGAAATAAATTCTTCGATGAAATGGACTATGAGAGATATCATTTAAGATGAATGTGATTTGACAAAACATCTTCACTAAAAACACGCGAATGCATATTTGCATACCTTCATAATCAGTGAAGCCCCATCCTGCTGAATAACAAGTTGAGGAAGTATGGAACACATCAGAGCTCTCCGGCAAACAAATAGGCTGGATGAAGTTGTTGAATGGAAGGAATCCTGTAATGAACAAGAACAATTTCCTCAAATCGACACAGTCACTCAGCTTTGGATAAAGCGATTACTTTGATTAGATATTGGATGCATATATATTTAAGAAGTCAATAGCCAGACCAACTGTTAGACTAAATCATTCAACTCATGAAATTATATAATAAAATGTAAAATTGTTAAAATCATAAAATTATATAATAAAATGGTAGAATTCCATGATAAATTTATTATGGATTAAAAATAGAGTCTAAAATAATGGGCCTTCAGTGCTCTCTTATCTCTTAATCTGTTATATTAACGTCCTTGGCAGATTTGACGGTCTCCAGCAGGGTATTCCAGTTTTGGGGCACAAACCTTGAGTAAGCAGGGGGGGATCCAGAAAACGTTTTAACGTTAATTGTAATGTTTTGCGTGGATCGCTGATTTTTTTAATATTTTTTTATTCAAATGTACTTGGTCAAGAGGGGTGGGGTGTACACCCCCTAAATCCGCTACTGGTAAGACTTGTAAGGCATGAGGAGTTCAGAGACCCACTAGGACAATACTGAATTAAAAAAGGTGCCCTAAATGTAATTTTCTTCTTCATCAAAATGCTGGATTATACTACAATTGCATGATTTTAAAACCTTAAAAATGCAAAATAAGAGTTATTCTCCTGCTTAAGCTTTTGGTCATACCACAGTGCCCTCTAGTGAGCCAATGACGTCACTTCAGGATATCCCATGATTCCTGTGAGCAGCAGCCAGACAATAAACAACAGGTAAGCAGTGATGCTGGGCTGCAGCATCCTTGCATCTTGGTCACAACTCAGTGATTTTTAGGGCTTAACCCTAACCAAGTTACACAGGATTCAGGAAATTTGTATTTTAGGGTAAATCCCTCACAAAACTACAAAAGTGCAAATTTCATTTTAGGGCACCTTTAATTAGTTTTGCAGGTATTTTGGAGCAGTGTGAATTCTTAATCAATACCAAAGCAATCTTACCTTCTAATGTTAAAATGGCAATGTCACCGCCCTTGTAAAAAAATTGATAGTTGAAAGAATCGTGAAGAAAAGCTGCCTTCACTTGGCGGTAAACCCTGTTCGGATCAGCTCCTTGTAATTTGGGACTTCCCGCCATGACCTGGTATGCCTTTGTACTCAAAGATCTGCAGATATAAAAAGAAATCAAACCTCACTAATGTATTCAGAGTAGCTGGGTGGTCTAATGGTAAGGCGCTCGCCTGCTCCACCGAAGGACCAGGGTTCAATCCCAGGCCCTGACACCCTTCATGAGCAACATCCAGCTGGATGTCGTTTGGATGAGACATTAAATTGGCGGTCCCTTGTACTCAGTGTCTATGTTGAGGCAAGTTAAGATCCCACCCATGGGGTAAAAGTGTAACATGGGTGAAATCCTCCTCCTCTCTCACCTCATCAATTAACCCTTGATAGTGGCACAACTTGCCTTATAGGGCTGCACTTCCACATATATCTATCTATCTATCTATTTATCTATCTGTTCATGATAAATTTATTAGCCATTTCGAAATAACAACATTTCATATCATATACCTTTGAAAATAGCATTCATGGCAGGCTGACTCCCATTGGGATCTTATATGCCTTTACCGACAAATTATGATAAATTTAAAAGAATCATATAAATGAGAAGAAATAATTTACATATTCACATCAGGACAAGTTAACTAATAAAAAAAAAGAGAATGGGATAAAACTATTGGTGACATGAATTGTTTTATTGGTCCAAAAAGTACAAATTCTAAACCAAGCTTCAACGCTGCACTGGAGGACCTCTGCTCAGCCATTTTTTTGCCAGTCATGAAGTCACAAGCTACCACTGTGCTATGACATCACCAAACAATAGATGATGAGCTACCATATCTCATTTTGAGTACATTTAAAAGTGCTTGGCATAAAAAAAATTATTTAGGGGGTCATTAGTGCATTTTATAGATTTCTTTAATTTTTATGCATTTCCTATCCACAGATCTAAAAGGTAAAATTATTTCAAATTGTACAATAGAATGTATAAAAGTCAAATTTTCATGTCACCTGATGTTTCATGCAATTAGCAATAGAAGCAACTGCTCTGTGTTTGTGAAATGGCTGAAATAACATCGAGAACTTACGTAATGCAATGAGCTGCTGTAGCTATTTGGCGACTGTTAATGATGACTCCACCGCAAGTGAACTGGTCATTTTGAAATAAGGCTACTTGCCAAGGCCACCGTCCGCCTGCCGCATCTTGTCCGTTTATGATGTAAGTGACCGCAGCTTCATTAGCGAATGACTTCCCACATTCTAGAACAGAATGCAAAAAGTACAGTCACACCAGAAACAGACAAAGATTTGACAAATTTACAGAACAACTGAAAAAACTAATGAGAGATAAATAGTAAATATTCCATGAAAAAATAGAATAAATCAAGTGTTTGTAGAAAGGGTTGACTGTTAATCACTGCAAATTTCAAAACTATGAATAAATATTGTGTTGACTGTGAAAATTAAATTAAATTATACTCCACCATGATAGTTTAACTGTTCTTTGAGGGATATAACCAATGAAAATGTTAGTGAATTCCCTCCTGAGTACATCTTCCTGAAGCAAGGCCGCCTTCTCCTCGAAGCTCCGCTGAGCCTCGCGGAGAAGGAGCCTTGCTTTGGGAATATGTCCTGAGTGCAAACAGTGCTCCTCCCATAATACGAGCCATTAAACAAATTAAACAATCAAACAAATTATAGTTATATTTTATGCAAGCATACCTTTATTTTCACAACTTAGTTTTAAAACTTTATCATCAGCGCACGACGTATTGACGAGCGATCGAGAGATGATACTGCCTGATCCTGATTCGATGTGGACATACTGTTGTACGCTTTTGGACAAAACATCACTGCTGATCCATTCACTGTGCAAATAAGAAAGTTATACAAATACTATAAGCCAGCACTTTTATTAGGCCATTCACTGTGAATAATACTGAATATGAGAAAGTAATGCAAATACTATCATGTATTACTAAGCAAAAGATTCACTTTTATTAGGCCTATAATCTCAGACTTAGCGCAATTTGCCACAACCAAAACCTGCTTGAAAATTCACTTTTTTTTGCTGCATTTTCAAATTGTAAAATGTAACTAATACTGTTCAAATTTAGTTACACACCAGATGTTCTGGTGCAATTACAAAATGTTACATGTACTTTATGGCTTAAATTTTAGTATTGAATTTGGCTGATGGCAAACTTTGCTGATTGCAGTTGTGAAGGTTTTTCATCCAAGACAAAGAGGAACATGACTAATCTATTCAATACATCCCAGTCAAATCGTAATAAAATCAGAACAATTTATTATTTTATTTTATCTTGATCATCATTATCCGCATACAATCTATGACTTTAAAATTTTCTATTTTGTTGTCAAATATTTAAAATTCATTCCATTTCCCTCAAGGAATATCACCATTGGACTCCTTATTCAGAATGAAATATTGTTTCTTTGCAAAAGTGGTCATGAAGAATGAAAAAAACCAAACTTGAAAAAAATAACAAAACAATAAACTAACCCCAATCCAAGTTCTTGACAAAATGCTTGTTCCTCGACATTTGGAAGCGAAGTGTTGCATACTGGATACGACTCCGCTTGTCTAGTCACCATCACTACTTGTTCAGAATCCAGTTGCACTGTAAGTATATATATAATAATAACAATATAATATAAACAAATTTTGAAAAATAAATAAATAAATTTGTATAGCGCCTGCTTCAGAAAATATTTCTGCTCGCCGGCGCTTGCATAATATCTTCAGGTAATCTATTCCAGAGGTGAGGAGTTACGACTGAGAAAGCACGAGCCCAAAATATATTACTAAACAAAATAACGTAATTGCCTCTGAGGTTTACCCACAAAAAACTCTACACTCACAATAAAAGCCCGAATGTTACTTGACAGTTCAAAAAAAAGAATTACCATCAATTTATCTTTCATTACAAAAAACTGAAAGATATAACAAATTGCTAGTATATCAAAGAATTTTCAACTTTAGGCAATACACAATAATATTCTAGAGTTGGCACATGTGATTGTAACCCACAGGCCTAATCAATAAAGAGTGAATAATGCAAAACTTTATTTGCTAGCTTATTGAGCTCAATTGAAGAGAGCCCAGGTCTGGGTGAAAAATTAAATTATAAATTTTTACAATGTCAAAGTGTCGCTCACTCCAGAGACACTTTAACCCCTTGATCTAGATTTGTGGAGTATTGCAACAGTCGCCATCTATAATAACAGCTGGCAATAGTCATTGCTGCTCTAATGGAAGGCCTTGCAGGTGCAGTCCTCTTGTGGAAAAAACATGGGTATTGGCCACTCAGAGACCCGTTTTCTTCCGTAAGGCGGTGCTACGATCCGGTGCAAAGCACCGGCCTTTCTCATAACCGATTTGCCGCTCCCCCAGAAAGGGGGGGGGGGAAATGCTTCCGTGCGTCGTCTGCATACAAAGTAGTGCGATTACTACGCCTTGTTTCTTTCTTCCAAGAAGCCACTCACTGTGAAATTAGTTCAGACGATTTCTTTTGACTTTAACTCTACTAACGTCATGAAATTGAACAACTTTACCGTGGAATTCCACCCACTGCAGAAGGTACTATTTTCGTAAAAAGCACTGAATAAGCGTTCTAACGAAGTAAATGGCACTGAACAAGCGTTTTAACGGTGTTGCGATGCTTATTCAACAATCAATTTTTTACGTTATCCCTTGACGCTTTGCGTCAGTTATCAGCAAGACCGGTGCTACGCACCGGACAAGCGCCGTCTTTTGGCAGAAATTGCTCAGAGACCTGCTTAGATCATGACACTATGACATCATATTCCAAATATGGCAAGGCCTTGTCCGCTTGTGCAATACGTTTCTGTTGCATCCAATGAGAAAGGGAGATAAATAACTTCACAAATTACGGCTATTCAGGGCAAAAGTCGCTGTGCCAGCTCCATGCAGGGCGATCTTTGCCGACGGGAAAATAATTTATATAGAGATATTGTAAATTTTCATCAAAATGTGACTACAATAAAGATTTCTTGTCCTTATCCTTGTGTTAAAGTTTCATTTTCATAAGTATAGTCACTAATTACATAGTATAACAATTACATGAATTTTAAGGTTGTGAATATTACAATACTTTTCAGACTTTAACTCATCTCTTCAATAGTCAAGATACTTTGTTTAAAGTCTTAAATTTTACTTAAAACATACTCACCACAATTTTCTTCATCAGATTTATCTAAGCACTGAGCAGTGCCATCGCAACGGTTATTTCGGCTGATGCAACTGTAGTCTCGACACTGCCATTGTGCAATTGTACATGTGCGACAGGATTGCTCATCATCTCCACCGGGACAATCCACCTGGTGGTCGCATTGCCATTCCTTCATGATGCATGTTGAGTTGTCAGCGCACAGTATTTGGCCTTTTGGACATCCTGTGTAGTGAAGAGAAGGGCCAAATGTATTATTTTTTCTTCAGTAAATAAATTATAATTAAAGACGACAAAAACAAATTATAATAGAAGAAGAGCAAAGAATAGAGGATTAACAGAAGTAATTACATGTAGCCAAATAATAAATCAAATAAGATTAAGGGTTGCATATTAATAGATAGTACAGTGTATATACAGTGTAAAACAAACAAACAAAGATAAAAAACTGGATTAAAATTAATATAAATTAATATTTATTGAGTAAAAAATGTCTCAGTTATATCTGCTTTCCACCTTCAGCTCGGTAGCTTGGAACAGCAATCCCTCGTTAGACAATACGTCAACGCGAATGCCAAGATGACCGATATCATGTAAATTTATTAGAGAAATACGTAGAACAATTTACTTACTGCAGCCCATTTCATCGGCTCTGTCCGGACAGTCGATTATTCCATCACATCTTCTTCTACTTGCTATGCACATCCCAATGCCACATTTGAACTGATCCCTACTGCACACTGGAATCATACACTTTTCATCAATATTGACATTAAGAGCAAAAATGCCTGAAGTGCACACTGTAAAAGTTTTTTTTTTAATGTAAATGATTATGCAGGGTAACATAATTTGCTTTGGTGATACATGGGAGAAGTGAAATAACACATTATAATTGCGGAGAAGAATTGCTGTTGAAATGACCACCTTGGGTGAGTGCATGTATTAGGCATTGAATTCAAATGGCTGTTACAACCGACATAATGTGGTTACCACTGCAAATCTACAAGTTTCTTGTTTTAAAACTGCAAAAATAGTCCTTGTATTAGCTAACAGGGCAAACCGAACAAAATCATTATTCACACTTAAGCCACTTACATTGAGTAATCATCTATGCATGAAATTGTGGGTTTGTAGGCCTGCATGACCCTTATACGGTACATATATATATTATTCATAAAGATTTTAATTCTGACTGACAGGTTTTTCTTACCACAGCTTCGCTCTTCGTTGTAATTTCCACAATCGTCTACTCCGTTGCATTTGTAAGAGTTGAGAACGCAATTCGAATTTCCGCAAGAAAAGAGGCCCACTCGCTTCTCGTTCGTTTCGCAATCTGAAAAATGAAATAAATTCACATATTATAATTATGATAGTGCTTGCTCAATTAGCAACACTTTTATTATGTTGGTTTGGTTTATTTAAAATAAAAAAGTTTCTGCTTTCCGATTAGCCCCAACCTAACTCGATCTTTTTTGGTTCTTTTTACTATTCCGTTTCCGCAGAACTTTTTCGGGTGAGTCTAAGCATCAGACTGGACAGGGCATTGGGGTAATTAAACAAGCCAAACTAACCAATACATAACGCAGTTAGTTAAATTAAAAAACGGCTTGTCAAATTGAACCTAGGCAAAGCTAGACAACATCTGCTATACGATGCTACCTGCCACTAAATGAAACTGTCTTGCCATTGTACATATCTATGATTTATTAGAAATATTTCTAACATTTTCCAAGGTTTACATTTTTCTAGTGGTGGTAAGTTTAAGCAGAATATAAGCTAGGAGTAGACAGAAACAGCTGGCTTTAGCCAGTTATAGCTACAGCCAGGAATAGGTTGCTACAGCTGTCTAAAGTCGACCGTATTTTATGAAACTAACTGTAGTCAGACCAAAAGTAAATATTTCTGACTTACTCCAATTTTTACAAGCCTCTTTCTTGATGGTGATGTCATCTATTGCAATGTCGCCTTGGTAACCACCAGACATGGTTGCCTGGAAACCAATCTTCACCTGCCCCGGAGTCAGCTGCACACGCCCTAGCAACCAGTAGTCGTCATGGTTACCAGTTTGGAACCATGGCGTTGTTATTTCACTGTTCCTTTCCAGAAGAACCTGGTCATATTGATAAATAAATTAATCAATTTAAAGATGTATAATAAATCTGGTTAGTTAATTGCAACTTGTGGCAAGAAAAAGTTCAAGTATGGCAAGGCAAAAATAATTAATGGAAATTGCATAGTCTTGAAATAAAAGATGATGTAAATTTCCTTCGCTTTGAAATTCAGTAAAGATCTTTTCTCTATTCATTGTGGTAAATTAATTTAAAAAGAAAAATCCATAAAGGTGTAGAATCCACCCTTCAGCAATATATATTGAGCACCGTATATTTTCTATTTCATTCATGAACTTTTCAAATACGTGTAGGTAACACTTTTTCTCTGTAATTTTTAGTCAGTTATTTGGCTAAAATTTAGTCTAATCAGGCTTTTTTCAAATATGATATCTCAACCATTGAACTGGATCTGCTGGGATCCGTTCATTGATCTCAAAAATGTCTTCACTGACTGACAGTTACTATTTACCATTTATGAACTATTTCTTTGTGTTATGCATCTCACCTCTAACTTATACACATCTTGACCTCTCATGTGGTAATAGAACTGGAGACAAGACTCAGTTTGGATGTTTTGACTGGGAGTCCACACCACTGAGTTATCCTTAAAGTATCTCCCAGAAGCCTCTGCATACATGTATCTTCCTAGAAAAAAATTATTTCTATTTGTAGTGAACCCGAATAAAATGGGTAATCCGATGCGCCAACACCAAATTGACAAGCTAGATATATTAGGATTTTTTTTCATCTTATCTTTCATTTGATTTTATTTGATTTTATTTTACACGATTTTTGTGTGAGATGGTGAATGCCATGGTTTTGTACTCATTTGGTTTGAATGGTGTGCTTGTTAATGTCAGCTTTGTGCTTGTCTTGTGCACCTCTGAAAGATATCTTTGTTTTCTGATTTTTAGATGTTTTTTTTGTATTTGTACAAGATAAGATAAAATAAGATAAGATAAAATTTCATTTGTAGTCGGTGGTGATACAAACAACAATAAAACACAAGCTGAAAAAGCATTTCGCTGACAGAAAATTGTGTCAAAAAACAAGGTAAAATATTTACAAATGAATAGATAAAAAAATAGATGAGTTGGTAACATTGTGTAAAAATAAATTAAATTGTACAGGCTGTTTCTTTTACATAAAATGTAGTTGCGACTTTGACATGTACTAAGAACATTGCTACTTCTTAACGAATTTTTGAATTGCATAAAGTCAGTTGTGTTCTTTACATTGATAGGTAACGCATTCCATACCAGATATGCTGTATGTACACCAGGGTATAAAATAAAAAAAAGTGATCACTGCACATTTCATGAAATATCTGCGCGTAAAGGAAAACACCTCAGCGCCATCGGTTACACAGAATCGTGCGAGTTACGAAATAGAAAGTTATTAACAATGTTGTGAAAAGTGTGATGTCAAAAATATCAATATGCCAGTTCACATATATGTTAAGTATGAGGGAAATATAACTACAGACGAGAATCAAAGTATCAAATGCATGCATGTCTATTATGCTAAATTTTATGAATCAAATTTTCAACATATATGGTTAAAATCAGGATGATCACTGCACATTTCACATTGATCACTGCACATTTTGGGATCGTTACACACTTATTTTATACCCTGATGTACACCGTCGAAAATAAATTACTTACTTACTTTACTTATATCATTATGAAGCCGATGTGCCATGCTGCTGGCATCGTTACTTTTTCAAATATACCTCAGATCACAGAAGACCCGAGTACTATACCTGCATTTGTCCTTTTAGTGTGGTCAATGAAAGGTCCAGTATAAGGAGACGGTGAAGGACCAGCTTGCCTTTTCCATTCAAAATGGTTTTTCGCATCGGTCAAAACGAATGAGCAGAAATCGGTCTCGAAGTCACAGCGGAATGTAACTGAAAACAAAATAAAACATGGTAGATATTGAATGACATGAAGAAAATATGATACAAGAAAATGGTAGTTCATAAGTGACTTAAGTCTAGCCAGCAAAACTGCTAAAAAATCACTTGAATATTATGTTATTGAAAATAATAGACGCATATTTTGAAATGACTCCATAGTTTGGTGACATAGTGATTAAGAAGATACTCAATTTGGTTGGATACCGTAGTTAAACATTCCTTTTATGGTACCAAAAATTAAAAGTTGCATATTGTTCCAATACCAAAATTTTACTTTTTCACCTTAAATAATTGAAAAGTGACTTAGCCACTTTTTGAGGGTTGGTCCCTGGACTATGTAGATTACATTAAAAAACCACCAGTGAAACGAATAAATCCTTACCAAGTGAATCGCAGTTCAATTCGTCAAATCCATCGGGACAATCTTCGGTGCCATCACACTTTTTCTGATTAAGAAAGACAAAGGAATAACTGAACAACCACATTTAGATAATGTTGGCTCAATCAACATCAGCCTGCGCAACGGGCCAATTTTATGCTATCTAAATTGGAAAATGTACAAAATGCTGTAATGCAGCATTAAGAAAAGACTACATTTTCTAGATTAGAAGCTAGGGCCTCTTTTATTTTCGAGGCAGCATTAGGGCTGGCGTCTATTCGAGACCGACATTCAGGGTTGGAGGATTAGGGCTTTACGCTCCGTATTTCTGCACCCGATGGACTAATTAGGACAGGCAGGGACCATGGCAATGAGATAATGGATGAAACAGCCATCCAACTTAGGCTGGACCAGGAATCGAACCCGGGACCCAGCAGTTGGAGGCCCAGAGCGCTACCACTGAGTTATGCCCCCGCCCTAGAGAAAAATATGGTACTTCAGAACACTGTCAACTACATTTTTATGGTGGAGATGTGAGGAAAAAAAGGTAAAGTAAGAAAAAGTGGAAAAATGTCAGCTGCAAATGTACTTAATTACAGAAAATAAATTAATATTATTCCAACAGAGCACAAAATATCATCTTTCAAACTTCTAAGAGCATTTGTTATGCTTACATTTGAGGCAAAACAGTTGGGTTCTACTCCACAAATTTCCTGCCCGGTTGGACATGTAACTGAAATAACAAAACCGTAATCATTGTATATTATGTTTATATACTGACATTGTCGCATTACGGTTCTCCAAGACAGCAAATAGAATATTTATTCATGCAAAATCCTTATCAAAATGTAACAGCAAGAGATTACAGCCAAAATCATAGAGTTGAAAAGAAACCTCATGGACTTGGAAGCTGAACTCCAGATGACCGTCATGTGAATCCAGGACTCTAATTGGCCGAGTGACTCCCTTAACCAATGGAGTCCTGGATTCACATGATGCCATCTGGAGTTTAGCTTCCAAGTCTATGAGGTTTCCAGCACTATGAATTTGGCTGTAAACTAAATTTTACAATGTACTCAATTTTATTATTGCACATTATTATTAACGATTATCATAATTCACCGTTTGTCAAAAAATAAATAAAATTATGTGGGGTCTGTCACAATAAAATAGAAATACAATGTATCTGTGTGACACGTATATTTCAAAACTTATAAAAACTCTTTGATTAATTTCAATTGACTTACAGTCATATGGTGGTGTACTTTCTTGTACAGCCGCTGAAAAATAAATATTGAAAATAAATTGACATGTTAACTGAAAACAATATAATAAGGCTTATATTTGAATTATACTTAATCACTAAAAAAAATATCAATATATATGTTAATTGTTAATATAGTGAATTCATTGCGATAAGAAAAGGTAAGTCAAATTAGATTCTTTTTTTTTTTTTAAGGTTGTTTTCTTACACTGAGCTGCAGAGGCAACGCAGAAATTGGGATCATCACTGTCTGGTAGACCACTACAAAGTAATGGGTAACTACATTTTGCTGCAAAATCTGAAAATAAAGAAAAACAGGAATTCGTTAATAAACAAACATTTCACAGGTTTGTCTTGGTATTTAATTGTGTCTAATGTTTTATCACCCACACAAAAATTATTCGGGGTAATAGCACTTATGTTATTAATGTTTAAAGCAACACTAGGGAACACTCTCTTATCTATGCAAATTAGTCACAGGGGTAAGCCAAGGAAGCTTGGGGGCCTGGTCAGTTCGCATTAAGGGACCAGCGAATTAAGGTCACGCACCTCCTCCCCTTTTACCACCTCTGTTTACCAAGATAACCCATATTACATGGACCTTTCATCTTGGGACTCTTCTTCTACTCTTTTATTTAGTGTATTCTCTTATATGCATACTTTGTGTCATAAGGCTATAATACATGCTCCCCTACAAGATGCTTACTTATTCATTAATGCTCCCTGAATCATTTATAAAAATTATTACACAAAAGTATAACAATTCTAGGAAATTTCCATAATCATCTTTGAGCATGCCCATCTGCAGCTGCCCCTGCAACAGGCCAGCCTGGCCACTTTAGGCCAAGTATTTAATCTCCACTGGGCCCTCATCTGGCTATTTAGTCATGTATTCTTGAGTGGAACATTTCAATATGTAATTCTTTGGACACAGTTTCATATGACTATGAAATAAACCATTCAACTTTACTTTGGACTCCATCTTCATTCAACTTTAACTGGATTGTACTAAGGCTTCAGATCCTGTTAAGCCAAATAACCACATCATTAAACAATTGAAGCTTTAGTGCAACATTTGCTTATTGTGCTATATATTGTTTATGTCTTTTTATTCGCCACATTCATTGTACCTATATACTTTACAGCGCGCATGCATTTATTTTAGTTAGAAAACTTGTGTTTCTTTAAAGGTACATAGCACTTGAAATAACGGTTGAAGTAATGCTTCCTTTTTTTTTCAATTTAAATTAATATAATGATGTCATAAACTTTTCTAGTGTTATTACGAATGAGTCTCTGCTGGTGGGTTCACATGTAATTCACAAGCTATAGAAGTAAATTTCAGAGACAAGAATCAATCACTTATGTCAATGTCATGTTACCCAAGAAATCCTGTGAATATGAAACCAATACTTTACCTAGGTTTGTTTTACAGCAGTTTCATAGAATTGGAAACTAAACTCATGAGAACGTCATGTGAATCCAGGTATCCCATTGGCTAAGGCAGTCCCTCAGTCAATGAAAGTCCTAGATTCGGACATGTAGCTTCCAAGTATATGAAAACTGCTGTGATGACAACCACAACAAACCCTTTGATCTGTCAGATATATGGACTTATCGACCTAATAAATCATATAAGGCAACCATTTTTGTATGAAAAACTTGGATTTCAAGTTTGAAAGTAAATAATACAGTACCTGTGCAAAACTTTTTACAAGGCACTTTCAACTTTGAACTGGAACATGGGTTGAAGAGCAGAGTACAAATAAATTTCTCTGCCTCAGGCATGCAGTTAGTGTCAGCCACTGCTTTCAATATCCTAAAAAAAAAGGTAAAATGCATGAAATAGCATTTAATTATTATTTTTAAAAATAACTGTGAAAAGGTTCTTCAACTCAAAAAGGAGTTCGCTTTCGAAAATGTTTGACGAAGGATACACCCAGATAGCATTACAAATCGTTTCAACGTCAGCCCGATGTCAGCGATGTTAATACAATGTTGTAACGACAGTGGCGTATATGGAAACAATGCTGGGCCGATTTGGAATGCTAGCTGGGACATTTCAAATCACTTTTTTTAATCCATCAATTTTTCCAAGAATTATCCATAATCATCATCAAAATAGGCATTTTATATTTCTATAAATTATCGACAATCATCATTAAGATCATCAAGAATTGAATTGATTTATAATGTGTACTTACTCATAAGCATCTGCTGTCTCAGCGGCGGTCTTGTGGCCCCAAGCATTGGGGAACCCCACATTCCCTGTATGAGGTATGCAAGCTGGTTGGACCCCTGCGGTGGCTGCTGGGGTGCAGGTAACTTAAAAAAGTAACATTTTATCTATGAGGACCGATTAATTAATAAAGCCAATCAATCAATCAAACAAACAATCAAGGGGTCAATCAGTCAATCAACCCTGGTTGGTTAATCAGTTGGTCAGTTGTAGACTCTGAGTGCTGTCACTTAACAGCCCAGCGACCTAATTATGTACATTCTTTACTGGTTTAACTAGTTAAACAAAATGATTGGTTAAACTATGTATCCAATAGGCTGAGTATAGACGGAAAAAATAGTCTCTTAAAAATACAAGAGAAATGGATTCTTTTTTTTTTTTTTAGTTTAGGCAATTTTTCTGAATTGCCTGCTTGTCAGAACAAGAATTGCGTGAACCCAGCACATGAACATCTTATTATTCTGTAATTTCATTGTTAGACCTTTAATACCATAAGCCAGCCTAAAGACTATAAGATAATTAGCCTAGATGAGTAAAAGAGCAAAACGTGTACATAATTAGGTCGCTGGGCTGTGAGGTGACGAAACGCTGAGCCTGTCAGTCAGTCAGTGACATTGCTCTGGTCAGTTCACCACACAGCAAGTTCTAAGTGGACACTCTGATACACAAAACATTTTTATTAGCCTCTAGTAGTGGTGCTGTTTGTGGATAGTTTACTGATAAATAAATTACCTGGGGCTGGAGTAGCTCTTATGGGAATTGATCTTGAAACTAATGTTGTGGCTTGCGTTGTTGCTGAAAAATTAAATTGTAGAATTTCGAGTAAGTATTAAAAAAAGTGAGTTTTTGTGTCTCATGGGGTTTTGAATATATCATGCACTATGTACCAAAATACTGAATTACTGGTCTGAGTCAGTACAAAAAATATATTTTTGTTAATTTCGTGAAATTATGTATTGCCTTGAAAGAAAAACACTTACTTGTGGCTGTTCCTGAAAAATAAAATATAATAATAATCAGTATACGAGCAAAATATATTGACATATTACTTGAAAATAACAAGTAAAAAAAAAATATATATATATATGTGTATATCTTTATGTATGGTAATTTATCACATAGAAATTTCCTCATATCTTATTCTAAACATATGAATAAAAAATCTGCCAAAGACAAAAATAGTGAAGCGGGGGGGAGGGGGGGGTAAAATTTAAATAGATTCAACTAGCCACATTACTTTGAAACTAATTTTAAGCATAACTATATTTTTCACTAAAGTGCACTAAAACACCAACTGACCATACTGAGATAAATAAATTATTGTGATCAGTGTGCAGATATAATTTTTAATATAGTTTAAAGCAAGTGGTGATGATCCTTGCTGAAATACATATTTTGGTAATATTTCAATATCATGATTAAAACCAGAAAAATGCTTAACCTGCATTTTTTCCCCACTTATAGTAGGTCTAAAAACACCATGTATATTATATAGTTACAATATCAAGTGGGCCAATGTTCATGTTACATATTCAAAACCTGTCAAATGTGTTCTAACGGCGTCCTTGTGCATGTATAGCCAGTGAAGCAATTCAACATAAAAAAGCTAAAGTGTAGCATGCACCAAATTCATAAAAAAATATAATACTATTAAAGAAAAAACACACATTTTGAATTTTCTGTGGCGTAGTTTACGTACAATTTCATTTATGTACAAATTTATTATAAACACTACATGTAAATATGTAGATGGTCAATTCGGATAAAGTTTCAAATTAATTTTTAATAAGATGATTGTGACTCAATTTGATTCAGATACATTTTCAAATTAAATTTTATTTAAAACATTATTCCACATTTTGGTTAACTTTTCCTTCTACTATTAATAATTAATTAGCAATTAGGTTTTAATAATAATACTGAAAGAAGGTATTAGATCATATAGTGAACCATTACAGTATACTGCATAAGTGAGTACACACCTCTTGCAAGGTTGGTTTTTCAGCCTCAGCTCAGAAAATATAAGAGATACAAGGAATTTGCTGCAACAAAACCTTTATCTAACAACAAAAAACCATTTCGCAAATTATAATCACAATTGGTTAGATCAGTTCATATTATATAAATGGTTTAAAATAAAGACAAAGCAAAAATGAGTACACTGTAACATAAAGTAAAGGTAAGTATAGTGTCTTAGTATTTAGTGTGTCCACCCTTGTTTCTCAGCACTGCATCAATCCTCTTAGGCATTGAATGGACAAGTTCAAGGCATACTGAAGCATCAATTTTCCTCCATTCCTCAAGGATGACCTCTTTCAAGGCATTGATACTTTTGGGCCTGTGTTGCTCCACTTTCCTTTTCAAAACACCCCACAGGTGCTCTATTGGGTTCAGATCTGGAGACATGCTAGGCCAATCAAGTTTCTTCACCTTGTGTTTTGTCAGGAACTCAGTGGTGAACTTTGAAGTATGTTTTGGGTCATTGTCTTGTTGAAATATGGCCCCACGACCAAGGGCATGGAGGGAAGGTAGCATCTTTTCCTTGTGAATATGGCAATACATATTAGAATCCATAATGCCATCAATGAAATGGAGTTCTCCAACACCTGCAGAGCTCATACAACCCCATAAGAGGACACTGCCACCACCGTGTTTCACTGTGGGTACCATGCACTTTTCATTATACTCATCACCTGGACGTCTCCAAACCCACTGGATGCCATCAGACCCAAACCGGTTGATTTTGGTCTCATCAGACCACAGGACTTTATTCCAAAAGTTTACATCCTTGCTCTTGTTTGTTGTAGCAGAAGCCATGCGATCCTGCTTGTGTCTTGGCTGGAGCAAGGGCTTCCTTCGAGGTCGGTAGCCATACAGTCCCATTCTATGCACTGTGCGCCTTATCGTATCAGTGGACAGTCACCCCAACTTGACTTTCAAGAGCTTTTGCAAGCTCCACAGTACTTGCTTTTCTGTTTTTTTTTCCAAGGATCTCCCCAGATGTCGCTCATCCCTTGGAGTCAACTTCCTGGGACGACCTGACCGCTTCATGTTTAGCACCTCTCCATTTTTCTTGAATCTCTGAATCACTTTAGCCACTGTGTTTCGGCTTATTTCCAAAGCATTGCTTATTTTCTGGTAACTGTGCCTCTTCTTATGCAGTGTGACTATTCTTTTCCTTATTTGACAAGAAATCTCAGTCCCATGTGGTGCCATTGTTGTCATATCACTTTGAAGATGACTGTTTAAGGTAATTTGACCTATTATACAACTTAAGGGTATCTTAATTCAGATTAATTGGGTGGAACGCTTCATCAAACATCTCTTATTACGTATTTGATAAACTGTAAACTTTAATCTGGTTAAATAGCAACATGATAAATTGTTATTTTTGGTGTGTACTCAGTTTTGCACTGACTGTATTATAAACTATTACATAATATGAACTGTTGATATAAGCAATTGTGATCATTCTTTGCGAAACAGTTATATGTTGCCAGACAAAGATTTTGTTGCAGCAAATTCCCTGTATTTCTAATATTTTGTGAGCTGAGGCTGAATAACCCACCTTGCAAGGGGTGTGTACTCACTTATGCAGTATACTGTATCTCCATCGGCTGTCAATGTCTATTGTGTACACCATATATTTTACAATAATTTAAACAAATATGATATATAGTTTTTAATTTACCAAAATGTTAGATATAAGTTATATAATAACAGTTAAAACTTTATTAGTGTTTTATTCTTGACTTCCTTATAACTTGTTAAAATTTTAGAAACTAGTCTCATCTGCAACAACCTCTTTTTCTTACAAGTTTGGTTATGCTTGTCAAAGGAGATACTTTTGAAAACTTGAGGTGTCACGTGCAATGAGGACGTTTTGTAAAGAAATTGATAAAGCCAACAAAATATATAAAACGGTAGAATAACTTTCTTATAGGGCATTTGGTATATGATAGTATGTATATTTTACTGTTGGTTTGATAATATTTGACTGTTCTATAGTGGATATCATTCATCACATTCCTCTGGAATTTGCGTAGACTATAATATAGGCGGGACGATGACAAATACTACTAACTACCCAGATAGCATTCCAAATTGTTTCAATGTTGGCGCGATGTGGTGGTGGTGGTGGATTTACGTCCTGTATTTCTGCACCTGGTGGGCTAATTAGGACAGGTAGGGACCATGGCAATGAGACAAAGGATGAAACAGCCATCCAACAAAGGCTCGACCGGGAATTGAACCCGGGACCCAGTGGTTGGAAGCCAAGCGCACTACCACTGAGCTAGGCCCCCACTCCTGTTGGCGCGATGTAAAATCAATGTTGTACCGATGGTGGCCGATATAGAAATGATGCTGGTCCGATTTGGAATGCGATCTGGGTATTACTAAGATGACATGAAATGAGAGGTGTGGATGGGATTGGATAATCTTTGCTATGATCGGGAAATTGGACTATGAAAAAGAAGTTATACTGAAGCAGAAAAAAATTTAAAAATTAAATGAACAATGCGAAATTTGAGTTAATACCAATATCACTGAATATCTATACAAGAAAATAGTTAAAATGTACGTCCCAGGTAGCATACTAAATCAGCCCAACATCGTTTCCATGTAGGCCACTGTCGTTACAACATCTAATTTACATCGCGCCAATTTGGAATGCTATCTAGGGTATGAATATTGAAAGATTAACTTACCAGTAGATGAACTTGTATCTTAAAAGAAAACAAAACAATGAAAATCATTAATTGTGATGGCTTTTAATTCAAATTGTAGCTATTGTTGACTATGTAAGGAATAACTAACTCCCCAAAGCCCTTTTTCACCAAGTTAGTTACAATGGTTAAATTTAATGTAAATGTTTAATAACCGTATATTGAAGGTTTAATATTGCTATATTTGGTTGAACACTTTTTTTGCATATTTGAATTTTACAAGATTTGATACAAACTCCAATCTCCAAAGTCTACCAACAAAAATCAATAGATATTTCTAAAATTTCAACAAAATCTTTAAATCCTTTGATAAATCAAGCGATTTAAATTGAAAATTTTGAAACATCTATTAATTTTTGTTGGTAGATTTTGTAGATTGGAGTTCGTATTATATTTTGTGATATATATATATATCAAGAAAATCGTTTAGTTTATCAAATAATTATAAAAATATACAGGAAAGAAGTCAATAAAGTACTCACCAGAAACTTCTAAAACAGAGAGATCAAGATCAATTTTGTTGCTATGTTTCAATAATGAAAAGGCACTGTTGACGTCATCCCTGAAATTGCTGATGCTAGGTGTCTCTGATGAGCTGAATGATGTTCTCACTATGCACAAGGTGGCAGCAGCAGCTCTGTAATAATTAGCACATCAATAAAACACACTAAACGTGTAACAATGCAAATTGTTATTATAGGAAATCTTATATATTTTTTTATTACCTTTTCTTTCTTGTGGAACCTGATGTTGAATCCCTGTGAATTGATAAAAAAAATAAATAGGGAAACATAAATGACAAAACTCAGTTTGAACCTGGAATCATTGTCAGTAAAGTATTTTTTATACCTGGGCCTAGGCCTTTATCAAGTATAGAACAATCATACTATGTTCTATGACAGCCCAGGTATCTTTAAACGAACGAACGCTCTGAATTTAGACAATATATAGGTTAACGCAGCAGCAGCGTAGGCAGCGTAGGTAGGGAGGGGGATGCATTCATATACTTTAAAAGGCTGCTGCTCTAATATTGGTCCGATTTTCGTCAAATAAAGACTGAATTGTTCAGGAAAATGTGTTGAATTTATATTGATACAATAGATAAATAAATTTGTAAAATTCTGAGTAAAGAATGAAGTATACAAGGCACAAACACCGGTCTCAATGAGGCAGTAGCCATCATACTGTATTAAAGTGTTCACATTGTAGGCCTAGTGCTGCTGGCATTCTACACACAACACGTTTAAGAAACATAATCGTGTTTGTATTAAATTCAAATATGTTCACTAACTTTAAAAGTTCTCATCCAACCCAGATAGCACGCAAGATTGGATCGACATCGTTTCAACGTTTGCCACCCTCAGCCGATATCATGCCGATATCAAGCTGATGTCTAGCGCTGGTCTAGCATGCCATCTGGGTATCATGATTTATGAAAAATGTTCATCTAGTTTTTGTCTAAATGTTAACATAATAAATCGTACCTAAACCCTTGTATTTCTTGCTTTGGTTTGGAGTATTTATTAAGCTGAGAAAGTTCAAATGCCTTGTTGAGAGCATCCCTCATTTTCTCATTCATATTTTTGTAAGCTTCAGATCCTTTGTTACCTAATTCAGCATCCCATGGTTCATTAGTGTTTATTGTGCTGGTGAACTTGTGTTCTAAAGAAAGTGAAATTAATATAAAATAAATCATTAATTTCAATATATGATACAACGTGTTACAATTTGAGGTTACAATTTGAAATTTGGGATGAGCAAGATAAGAATCCAAGACATAATAATACGAATTTTTTTACTTAATGGAAGCTAGACCGAATATACACAAAATAAACTATATGAGTTTAATTTTTAGTAATTTCCTTAATTCATACTTTTCCTCCGTGTAAACATAAATAACATCTTACCTTTAGATTTCAAAACTAAAAAATAAAATCAGAAAAAAAATGTTAGTATATTTATTACAAATATATAAAAGAAATAAAGCAATATCACCACTAGATGGCAAATAAATAAGGTTTACTTGTATCATTTTTTTCAAGGCATACTGTACACCACATCATTTTAAACATTACTCCCAGGGAAAAAGTTGTTGTTCATACATTGTTTTCAGGAAATTGTACACGTCATAAAATATTCTAGGTATGCCTAAGGTGTTGTTCTTAAAAATATAATTTTCCAAAAATATATTCGGAAAATTGTCAAATTGATGAGAAGAAATGGTTGCTTACCTATTCCAAAGACAACTCCTAACACCACCCCTATAATGGCTAGTACAAGAAAAACTATCACAGCTATTAGAGCCCACGTGAGACCACTTGATCCTCCATTTTGTTGCTTTAACGTTCCGGGTGAGGATTCGCTCATCCGCTTCGGATACGGTTGTTGCGGAAACTGTGGATTATCATATTGATGTTGCGGATAAGGTGGTTGAGAGTTCGGATTAGGATTACCAAATCGTTGTTGATGAAGTATGGGCGCTTGTCCGCCATTGTCATCCTCATAGTATTTGTAAGCGTCGAAGTTGTCATGGCCGAGAAAAGAAAAAGCGTTGCTGATGAAAGCGTTGGCTCGCTGGTAATGCGTTCTGTCTCTCGCTTCTCCGTAAAGATTGAACTGGTCCGAAGAATGGGATGAGTTACTGCTTCTCCCTCTCTGAAACGAAATTGAATACGTTTTTTTCTTCATCGTGGTAGATGGTATGTGGAAATCAGAAATGATTGAAAGTGCAGTATGCTAATTTTTGTTTTAACTTGGAGAAATAGAGCAAGAGAGAACACTGAGATAGATGAAAGGTAGATTAACTGTCTCTCCTAAAGCTTAATGACCACAAGGACCCACTCCTAATGGCGTTCTGTCCTGTCGAGAGATGGAGCTACGACCACACCGGTCTTGCTATTGTTTAATGACGTCATCCAATTGTAACGTCATCAAATGCACTGATTGACCTTTTGTTGATGACGTCATTAAACAATAGCAAGACCGGTGTGGTCGTAGCTCCATCTCTCGTCAGGACAGAACGCCATTGGAAGGTAATAGTGCAACAGTAAACGTGCGGAATTTATATTTTTAACTTTCAAGGACATTTATATATAATGCATGATATTTAGTTTCATAAAAAATGGATGACTCTAGACGGCTGTAGTAACCTATACCTGACTGTGATCTAAACATGCTAAAGCCAGCCGCTTGTGTCCACTTCTACAGCTAATAGTTGGCTTACATTTATCACCAGAAAATTGTAAACATAGGCAAATGTAAGAAATTCATGTAATATATATTGTAAATATGTATTTTAGATCCGGTCTTGAGTAGCCAGCAATGACAGCTTTGGTTAAACTCAATTTGACGGGTTGTCTTTAATGAAACTTACTGTAAATAATTTGGTTATTATGAATACTATAAGAACACATACGTATGTAAACGGACGATGATATTTGGTGGACAAAAACCTTAGCGATACTACACTGAAACTTGAATTCACTTGACTTATAAAATCCGAAGAAATACTGACTTTCATTAGGCATGCCTAGATTGCAGAATCTTGGTATTCTCCCCTATTTTATTTTTCACCAATTAAGGTTATAAGCAACAGATGAGGTTCATAACTTCATTTTAGATAATGAGGTATTTTAACTGTAAGGTATACTTTTTAGTCGTTTGGAGGTGATGTTTTTAGTCTCCTTTTATGTTTTGTGTGCATCACACATATATGTTATCCCTCTATATTACGATGTAAACATGTACTTATCTGCATATATACTTTTGCAAATAAAGGCTCTGTATGGTTGTGCCATCAATCAGTGTATACGCTGAAGCGAGTCAAATTTGTAGGTCCACTCTGAGAAATCATTCATTCCCAGATTGCATTCCAAATCGGACCGGCATCGTTTCTATATCGGCCACTGTCAGAACAACATCGTTTTGACATCACCGACATTGCGCCAATGTTGATACGATTTGGAATGCTATCTGGGTTCAAAGTAATATTCTCAAAAATGTGAGACTATTTTTCCCATGATATTAAACATGACATTCAAATTGTTCATTACTGGATCCAAATGTTCCTTCACTGTGAAGTAACAAGGCATGTATGATATGAAATTTAGCTAAGGTCGTGCCTTCAATTAATGCCTGTGCTAAGGCAAGTGAAAGCACCACCTCTCAAGTCTACAGTTGAGCCCCACAGTTAAGACTGCCCAAAATCAAGACAATTTCAGTAAGTTTCAAATAAGGGTACAATGTTTACCAAACATGATATTAATCCATAATATGCTCATGTGGGTTTTTGCTGTTTATAATAAAAATATGCCAACATGTAGGTATATATATGAAATTGGACTGACTAGTGAAGTAAAAATATAATAATAGCAAATATATGATATACTATAGTGGTGGGATGCTCGTCTGCTCCTCTGAAGGACCCGGGTTCAATTCCAGGCTTGGGCACCCTTCATGAGCAACATCCCTGCATGTTGTTTGGATGAGACGTTAAATTGGCAGTCTCTTGTACTCAGTGTCTATGCTGAGATCCCGCTCATGGGGTAAATGTGTAACATGGGTAGACTCTACCTCTCTCTCATCTCATCAATCAACCCTCGATAATGACAAGAACGTGCCTTAGAGGGCTGCACTTTCAATATCTATCTATCTTTCTACTCTCATGAGAATATTTTTTTTCTATTTTATGATGTTCCTGTTAGTTAACTTACATGTATATGTCACTTTCATAACCAAACAAGGCTCTGTGGTGTTTAGACGAACAAATTGTGTTATGTCATGCATAATTTTGTTCGAAACAAAACTATAGACCCCTTGTTGGTTTGGTTACGTCAATTGACAATCAGGAAGAAAATGTCGAGGTCATATGTAAGGTCGGATAAAGTAAAAATAGGGCCTGCATGTATTTTGGCTAAACCAGGAAGTTATAAATATTTGTCTTTGTATTTGAAATTATACAACAAAGATAAATAACCAGAAGCAAAAACACATGCAAGGTTACTTGTGCGAGACCAATCACTTTGGAAAATATCATATCCCAGATAGCATTCCAAATCGACCCAGCATCGTTTTCATATAGGCCACTGTCGTTTCAACAACGCATTAACATCGCCGATATCGAGCTGATGTTGAAACGACTTGGAATGCTATCTGGGATATTATAACTATATCCCAGATAGCATTCCAAGTCGTTATCTGGGATATAGTTATAATATCCCAGATAGCATTCTAAATCGGGCCAGCGTCGTTTCTATATCAGCCACTGTTGTTACAACATCGTTTTGACATCACCAACATCGTTCCGACATTGAAACGATTTGGAATGCTATCTTGGATCCTGGGCAGAATCATAATGAGAATATCTTTAATGTCCTTTCATATACATTGTACAAGTAGTAAGCTAAAATAAATTAGTTTATAGATATTTAGCAGAACTGGGGACCACTTTAGGTCATTATTAAGTGCCCCCCCCCCCCTTAGGAGTGAGTTAATTTTTTCTTCTGATGTGTTAGTAACAGAAATTAAAACTCCTGACTTTTATGAAAATAACTATAACTGATACTTCATTAGACATATCTACTAGTATGTATTAGATATATATACTAATATGTATTAAATGTCTCCTGGAACTGAGTGGCTGGCGGCACGACGAAACTGCTTCCATATGTGTGTATGACTTTGTACATTTGTATATTTGTATCTACTATTGTATGTCACTTCATATTGTATGTCACTTCATATTGTATGTCAATACTCCCATCTCATATTGTATATCACTTCATATTTTTTACCATGTTGAAATATATATATATATACAATGTATATATATATTTATATATTATGCTTAGTGTTTAGTATTGTTATTTAACCTGAATTGTTGTGCTAGAACTATTTGTTGGTGCTTTTTTAAACAGTATTATTGCTTGTTTAGTTCCGGGTGCTTTAGAATTTCTTAGACAGACTGTAGTGTTGATAAGTATTAGTCATAATATTACTCTACTTATTTAATTATTTTAACTGTTGATCCATGTATTTTTATTATATTCTTATTTTTGCCATTTATTATTTTGACATGTTGACACATGTATCAATTTGATATTTTGGCTGTCAATAAAAATCTATATATGTATTAATGATTGATTGTTTGATTTGTTCAACTGCTCTAAATATGCAAGAAAATGGTTTGCACTTACGAGGAAGATAACTAATAACCTTGGATCCTTTTATTATGCCTATTAATTTTTATGATTTTATTTGTAAATATTTAAATGGCACTGCTGGAAAACAGTTATATACTAACTTAGCATTTTATCCATGCAACATATTTGTAAATAGATAAATAAATAAATTGTTAGAATAATAGTAAAACTTTCTTAGTGGAGCATATTTGCACTTATTAGTACTCACGTTATCTTGAATTGTATTGTGTATTAAATTGTATCATTTATTGTATTTTATGTATTAAGGCAGACGTAATGATGAGATGAAACGGCTTGTTACACATTTACCCCTTACTAGCCCAAGCATAGACGCTGCTAATGGCCTAGCATGGACGCAAAATGGTGGGGGACGGGGGAGACATGTCCCCCCTACTTTTTCAGCCAGGGGGGGGGGATATAATATTCTTTGCCCCCCCCCCCCCCCCCCCGCCCACATTCTGGCAATGTAAAAGGGAAGTTGTTGTTCTTTTGTTGGTGAAAGATACAATAGGCGCACAGTCAATTCAGAAATCAGCTGATGGCGCCTTTCAAATTGCTCGCCGAATATCATGTTGCAATTAAGATAGTTTTCAATTTAATTTTGTATTATTGTATAATCCTATATTATTTGAAAACTAAGCCCCAAATGCATAAAATGCTACTCCCAAAAAAAACACTATCTACAACTTCACCATATCTTCTCTCAAAAATGCTAACTGTTCCCCCTCCCCCCCCCCCCCCCCCACTATGCATGAGGAATTTGTGCCCATGTCATGTGGCTAGTGCAAAAATAATGAAGCCCAAGTGCGACATGTCCCAAGCATTAGATTTTGCGGTTTTTGTAAGTTGGTGCTTTATAAAAACTCACAACCTTCTTAAAAACTGTAATTTTCATATTAATATTATTGTAGATTTCATTTTTTCATGATTACTTTTTTATGCTATAGGTCAATGCTCATGAATCTGTTGTATTTTATAAAATTTAACACAATTCAACAATCGTTTAATATCCCTTTGTAGAAGCTGCAAATTCATTATATCATTGCTCTTATTGACCTATAGCACAAGTAAACTAGCAGTTCTGTCATTTAATTTGATTATTTTGTCAAAGGAATGTTTAGTTAATTGGCTGGGGCATTTTCTATTTTGGTTGGGCCCTTAATACCCTGTAGACACATGGAGACAAGAGTAGACTCCGTGGTAACCATAAGAACTTTCACAATGGCCTCGAATGATATGAAGGACATATAATACCATGATTTTGTACTATAATAATTTTTCTAATAGATCAATAAATGTGTATAAATCTGAGTTATGAATGGAGCATAACGCTCGGGACTTCACACTGATTGGTGAATACCAGTGACACAGGGAAAAAGCTAAATTAAAATGTGAGCTGCTGATATTTTCACAAATATTATTGCTATTTTTCAGCAAAATTTCAGCAATCCATGTACTAGATAACTTGCATAATTTCTTCGATATAGCATTAAATGTAGAATTTTTTCGTTTATTTAGTGTGGAGAGTCTCTTTTGTGAGATGAACAGTGAAAAGGAAGAGCAAAAAAGAACCCAACAAAATTATTTTAGTTTATAAAACTAGACCAAATGGAAAATGTTAGTTTGAAATATTGAAATTATTAGCACGAATTATTCAAAAACTTAATCAATGATATTCAACCAACTTCAAAATGTCACACTAAAAATGGTTAAAAAATGGTCAAATTTTCAGAGAATGTCAAAATCTAACAAATATAACATTGAAGAAAATAACAACTCAAGAATTAGTATAATAGCTGTATTTTATGTGACACTAAATATGATATCAAAGGCTTCATTATTTTTGCACTAGGTGTTAGCCTACAATCAATAGCACGTATAAATACGGCCAAATTAGCTGACCTGGCAAGTTAAATTTAGTTTATTTGGCAAAAAACATTTACGCTGATATTGTTGTCAATTTGAGAGCGTCGCCGATTAGCAATTTCAAAATCATTTAATGACAAATTTAGGCCAGAATTGTTTCAGCTCACGTCATAAGCGATCCAACTACACATTTTTGTACATTATAAACTTTGGATTTTGAAAATCGGACGAAAATTGAAGGAGCTGTTTAATAAAATGTACTGCGAAGCGACGACGCTAATGACGTTCATGACGTTCGTCTGTGCCTCGTTTTCGTTCGCTGTATCATTTACTGACAACATATTAACTGACCGTGATATTTGTCAGTGATATTTGATATATATTCCAAAATAAAATGGTGATATTAGTTAAGCCGTAAGCACTATTAGATGCAGCACTAGGACTAATGCAACAATTTAGACTTATCAAAGAATCATCTTCTCTTCATTACGTCTGCTCCTCACCAGCTGATCAGAGAATATATTAAGCTGATAATCAAGCTCTAAATCAAACATAATGCACTTTGCTGTGATTTTTTTTCATATATAAAAACTAGTTCTTTCATCAATGTGTCATCAGTGTGTAAAAGACAGTAAAATTTTTATTATTGTTGTATAATAATACACAAATTTTGCTATGTTATATACCACTAAATATTTATTGAAAATGACACCACTTCAAGTTTCCTCAATTGTAGACTAAATGTCAATTGTGACCATGCACCATGACTTCATTGAAATAATATACAAACTATATTACAGAAAAGTTTAATATTATATATTATATATACTTTTATTGAGAACGGAATGTCATTATTGAAATGTGTGTCCAGGTACAAGCAAAATACAGGTAATAAAATAATAATAATAGCACATTTACAAAATGACAGTTGATTATATAACTTTATTAGTTTTAGGTTAAAAATAAAGGTTCCAGCCACCATCAAATATTTTAGTCCAAAACTGCTACTAATATTTGCATAGAATTCATAATTCTTAATGTGATACATATTAAGTTAACCAATTTGCATTGATCGGACAATTTATAGATTACTGATATAATATACCCATTAAAGGCACTTGCATATGTTTATTAAGGACCAATGTTTATTTAATAAGACCAATTTTCTGTAACATATGGCGTAAGTACAAGCATTCATGCTTACAGAATTTTTGGGTGTGCATCAACAAGCCACACCCAAAGGCTTTGAAATTGCAAGATAGCATCACGATTTTTATGCATATACTACCAAATATTATATTATATAATATAGATAGATAGATAGATAGGTAGGGTAGATAGATAGTAAGATAGATAGATATATACAGATAGATAGATAGGTAGGGTAGATAGATAGATAGATACATACATACATACAAACAGATAGATAGATAGATAGATAGATAGACAGATAGATAGTTAGAGATAGATAGATAGATAGATATATAGATAGTTAGATAGTGAGATAGTTAGATATATAGATAGTTAGATAGTGAGATAGATATATAGATCGATAGTGAGATAGATAGATAGATAGATAGATAGATAGGATAGATAGTTAGACAGTGAGATAGATATATCGGTAGTTAGACAGATAGATATATAGATAGTTAGATAGTTAGATAGTTAGATAGATGGATGGATAGACTTCGTGAACTTAGACGTAATGATGAGATGTTATATGGCTTTGCTTGCAATGACATGTTCGTGCCATTGTCGGCTAAAGGGAATTCCAACATAAATTAGTATAATAACAAGTTTATTAACAACGGTGTTTTTATTTTACATGTTACGGAGCAGCATAAAATGGGCAGAAATGTCAGCAACAGGTTTAAAACCCCAACTGTTTCATCCTAAAACAATTGATTTGTTATGTTCTCAATTGCCATATTATGAATAATTGATGTTTTACTATGATCATAACAATTATTGGCCATAATGGTGGCACCTAATTGAATTTATTTTGAATCCTATTTCAAAGCTTTTTTTATCTGTTTTATCTAATTCTTTTAACAAAATTTCAAGATTGATATTAAAAACATTAAAATACTAAGAAGTCCACATTAAGATAACCTTTTTTTTGTGTGTAAATTCCCTCACCTTATTGGCGAGGTGGACTTAATATAGATAAATTCGTTGAAGATAATACAATTGTCTCAAATGAAAAATATGAATGTAATTGCGATCTCATTCTAACAGCTATGGTCACTGCGCAATACGAGCTAAAGATATTAATGGTAGGCTTATTATTTGACATAGTTGTGTTATGTTAATATTAGCCTAGTACACTCGTTCAGAAACATACAATTATTTGAGTAATTTTTCTTCCTACATTGGCACATGTATACAAAGGAAGTAGTTTCATTTATCTCTAAGTTATATAAGATTTATTAATTTATTATTATTATACATTTTTCAAGAAGGGGTGACCCCACTTCAAGCTTGCTGTATATACGACAAATAATCCTATCTGGCCAAGCGTAAAATGTCAAATGATTTTATGTCAAAATAGTTTAAATAAAAGGTTAATAATTCACAGAGTAATTCACTTCTTTACATTTATTTTTTTCATGAATTGATTATTCAGAACTTGATTTTAAACTTAACTCATTTCAGATACTTTTTTGAACCTTAATATCCATTTTTCAGATATTTGTTTTAATTTACCTTTGTAACATTTCATATCATTATCAACCAACCAAGTGCACCTAATAACCAATAATTAACCATTACTGAAAACATAACATTATCATACAAGGTATCTAAGATATAAATGTGGAAGTCATAATTATATAACTACATTAAATGTTGGCGATTGACATATATTTCCATAAAATGACATCCTATATTTGTTATATATTTATTTTGTAATACAAAATATATATATGAAAATACGTACTATGGTCTATTTAAGTGAACCTATATGTGACAATAATATATATATACTCACGGAATCCATATTTGAACTGCGGGGTGTGGTTTATTGACCTAAAACTTTATCTCCCAATGTAGAAATATCCTTCAAAACGCAACATGGTTATAATAAGTTCATAATTATCACCAATAAAGTCCAATATAGTTAAAAAACGTAGTATTTAAGGGTCACATTTTCAGTAAGTGCTACACATGTGTTTACAGACCCTTAACTGTGTTAAATTCATGGTTCAGTGGTTTGCAAAGGCACGATCTGAGAAGTTGATTTGCTTCAGTGGTTTCTTGCACAACACACCAGGGGTCACTGCATGTTGCTACCCACTAGGAGATGGTGTAGATAGATAGGTAGATAGATAGGTAGATAGATAAATAGATAGATAGAAAGACAGATAGGCAGCTAGATATATATATATAGATAGGTAGCTAGGTAGATAGATAGGTAGCTAGGTAGATAGATAGATAGATAGATAGATAGATAGATAGATAGATGGACATATAGATAGACAGACAGACAGACAGACAAGAAAAGAAATATCAGAAATGAACATTAGGGATGGAACTATTGCGTTTCATCTTGCCCTCGTCTCCCCTAACTGTGCTGACTGATGACTTTTATTTCTTCTTCTTTTTTTTTCTCAATAGTTTCACCTGTATGCCTTTTTTTATACAATGTTTATCTTGTTTTTAATCATTTGTTAATCCCTCCTGTATATCTTAAGGTGATTGATTTAGAGGTTTCCTTATTTCGGAGTATTATTGTAATGTTGGAATATTGTATTTGTATAGATTATTTTCAAATTCAATTGCATCAATGTACATAGGTATTGCTGCTGACACCTGTAGATATATTTAAGCAATCACGTTCTTATGACATCATAAGCCGTATTAACCAGAAAGCTGGGGGTTTGTTGACAGTTGAGAGTGTCTGGGCAATTATTGCTAAAAAGTAGGTTGGTGCTACTGCCGAAAGACTGCATGCCAATATCCAAATAGTCAAAATATCCCCAAAATAGCGAAAAACGAATATCCAAAATTCTATCCGAAATCGCCAGATATTTTTGTTCTTTTCTATCCCATGCGAGGTCGTTGCATTACGGTCCTTAAAGAGCATTTTACCAGTTGCGGAACGGCGGATTTCAACCAAGAATAGTGATTTGTATAATTTCAATGGTTAAAAGAATAAATAATTAAGGATTAAGAAGACAAAGTGTATCTCAGTTGGTTTCATTTACTTGGGAGACTTTGAAGTTAGCTTGGAAATTTAAAACAAAACATTCAAAGTAAATTAAATTTTGCTTCATTATTGCACTAAACCCTATCTACTTGAGAAAAATCGTCCGAAAGTTGGTTTTAAGCCGACAGCCAACCAACCTGCCAACCTACCAAAACAATAATCAAGCAGTCTCATTGCTTAATTTTGCATACAAAACTATTTACTTGAAAAAGATCCGCCGAAAGTTGGTTTTCGCCCGACAGCCAACCGACCAATCAATCCTAGTTATAATGGTTGATTATTGTTTTGGTAGGTTAATTGGTTGGTGGGTTAGCTGTCTGCTAAAAACCTATTGTGTTTATTAGATGGCTTTCGGAGAGACAGAGTACTGTCAATGATATAAACAATTCGTTTTGCAACAAGTCATGAACTTGCAAGATGCATAATCATGTAGTACGGGGGTGGCGAATCTCAATGTCGTGGCGAATTCCAATTAGGCCCAGGCACCCTTCAGGAGCATCATCCCAGCTGGATGTCGTTCGGATGAGATGTTAAAATGGCGGTCCCTTGCCCTTAGTGTCTATGCTGAGGCAAGTAAAAGATTCCACCCATAGGGTAAATGTGTAACATGGATGGACTACTCCTCTCTCTCTCTCGCCTCATCAATCAACCCTCGACTAAGTCAGGGTAACTTTGGTCGCTCCAGGCTTTTGCAATAATGCAGTCAGATTTGTTGGCTATGAAATGGAAAATTCAATGGCACAACAACAGCTGGGACAGCAGCAATTTATTGTATTACAGGTTTTTTCAATAGTATACATATATTTACCCTTGTATATTGATGGTTTATCACAATACCAAGAGTACAGCATTATAAAGACTCCAGGAGAGCATTATGTTCAATCAGGCATTTCAAAGATTCGCAATGATAGGATCTTCTTACTTCAATAAACCTTTTGTGGCTCATACCTAGCCCAGTCTTAAAAAGATTTCGTTGCTGGTTACATGACACTTCAACAAACCCCATCCGGTAGGTTGGAATATTTTTATCTCAGATGAATATTTTACCAATATAAATTAAAAAAAAAAAGATTTAAAAAAAGCAAGGGAAAATTTTTTGATATTTTCTATACGATCGCATAATCCGCAACAGGAATATTTTTAGGCCTAAGTATGGACCTACTTCATGCTGACAGCATCAGTAAAGGCCTATACATTTTCATTGGCTCTGCAAGTTTAAATTAGCTACATGGCCAAGAGTGCCACGTGCGTTTTCCATGCGAAGGATAAACGCATGGAAATCGCATGGTTTTCGCCTAAATATAATCAGGCAAAAACCATGCATTTTCCATGGGTTTATCAAAACGCATGGAAAAAAGCACGTGACACATTTGGCCATGTATACATCAGTTTGATCTGCTGTGAGACATTCTCTACAAAGTACATGCATTTCAAGTGTGTAGGCATATACAGCAACTGCTATGCCTTAACATAACTGAATTTGAATTTATTCTCTTTGTGGGCAAACACATAAAATTGCAATTACAAAAATATAGTACAATGGTGTAACATAGATTAAAAAAATTGCTAAGAGAAAGAAAAAAAACACCATATAAGAATAAAAAAAGGCCCACAGGACACACACAGACTATGATAGTCTGCTAGGTGTGTATGCCCTGGTTGATATGATAGTTAATGAGATGATTGATGATTTAATGAGGGTGATTTTATATGGTGTACATAGGAAATTATATTACAACTGTTACAGTGGATAGATGGTAATGAGTTAAGGTTACAAATACAGAAGTTATGAGTATTGCAGGTTACTGTCTCTAGAATTAGCATAAATTGCATCACGAGTAATGATTTTTTTTATTTATGGGATGTCAATGAGTTAGAGATTTATTTTAAAACAAAAATAAGTTGCCTATATTAAAAATTAAGCCATTTAACAGTAACAATTGCCAAACCGTATTTTTCATAGGCGGCCAAAGTTACCCCAAGGCCGCCAAATATGGGTGGTCTAGTGGTCAGACGCTCGCCTGCTCCTCTGAAGGTCCCGGGTTCAATCCCAAGCCAGGGTAACCTTTCATGAGCATCATCCCAGCTGGAAGTTGTTCGGAAGAGACGTTAAATTTGCGGTCTCTTGTACTCAGTGTCTATGCTGAGGCAAGTGAAAGATCTCACCCTGGGGTAAATGTTTAACATGGGTGGACTGCTCCTCTCTCTTTCACGTCATCAATCAACCCTTGTTAGGGGCAATAACTGGCCTTATTAGAGGGCTGCACTTCCCATATAATATATATAATTATCTATATATATCGATAACAACGTTATATGGTATGCAGTTTAATAATGGCTTTCAGTCAATCAGCTATACATGTGTCCAAATTAATTATTTTGTATGTTTCTCATAAATATTGGCTGGCTGTTGAGACTGCGTGGTTGGCTATAGCATCACCAGACACTGCTACACGTGGCGCAGAGAGGTTGACAGTCTCAAACAAATTGGAGTTGTATCATAATCATATCATAACGGGATAACCATGTTTGATGATAACTGCTGGATGCATGTCCTTAGATATGTGATTGAGGTTCTGCAAATCATCACTACAATAGTCTTTGTTTTGGTGATCTCTTTAGGAACGAACTTCACTGATTCACTAGACGGGTTATGGGTGCTTCTAGTAATAATCATCATTTTTCATGTGATTATGATGTTATCGTTCAAGAAGTATTGTATGCATTATCTGCTAAGTTCTGATAAAGGGCAACAGAGACCGTGAGTTCGATTTTTCTTTCATTCTTATTATATACAAAAAAAAACATGCAAATATAAATACATAGCCTACCAATATCTTAAAGTAAATATTCGATGGACTTGGCTATATGGTCAAACTATATTTATTTTGTTGCAGGAGCAATTCAATGATAATCTGGAGGCTGGTAATTGCAATGGTCTGTAATGCATTCATAGCTTATACCCAATTTGCAAAGGTAACCTTTTTTCTATATAATACTGCATATTACTACAGTTTAGAGAGGTCTCATGTGATAATAAAATTGTCCTGTAATTCATCTTGTAATAACAATAGTTCTATATAAATCGAGTTACACAATTAAGAATAATTTCTGTCATCACATTCTTTCAAATTCATATATAAACATAGTGTTTTTATTGTGAAACTGAATATACACATTAACTCTGTTTGGCCTTAATTAATTTCAAATATGATGTGTTAATAAACAGTGTGCTGAAAATACCTGAATTAAAATCTCCACACATTCGTCTGACAACATTGAGATATTCAGAAGCTGGTATCGATGTTTGTATAGCTTTTGTTTTCTGTGTACAAGTATATTCAATTCACGTACAATACATTGTTGTCAGGGCATAACTTGCCCCATCCTAGATGTAAGTATTATAGTTGTGCGTATCTTCAAGCAGTTTCGAGTTCCTACCTTGTGTAAGATGACAGTTATTCAACACAATGTCAATGCTAGTCAATTGTCTGATCACCGTTCCCCACTGGTGGGGTAATGTGAGACAAGCTGAGGGGTAGAGCAAGAAATAGCCTGAATAACCTTATTTTAGGCAGCAATTGCCTCGTATAGTTCAGCGCTACTGGTCTGAAGCCTAACGGGTTATTTTATCAGCAGCCTGATGCATTTGTGATGATGAGATGGGGTAAGGCTTAAAGTCCACATGATATTTTGCTTACATCCCATGGTTGGAGTCATTCACTTGACCTGGCATAGACACTGGGTACAAGGTACCACCAATTCAACACGTCATAGAACCAACATCCAGCTGTAATTTTGCTTATGAACAGCTACTATGAATTAGCATGAATTGTCTCACCCTGCCCCACTCACGTTTTGTCTCACTCTTTCCCTCGGTGTTTTCAATATGAACTTGTGACCTTTTGAGGTCCACGTACATGGCTACTGCACTGTTTATTAATATATGGAATTGATGACCAATGACCATGGTTTTGTATAATAATGGATGATCTCCGTTGCCTCCAAATACTGGAGTATAAGATTGAAAACTCAAGCCAAAAAGCAAAATTTCAAAAACCTCATGCTATTAATTCCTGCAGGTAATGCAACATTCTGGTGTACAGGTAGTTTTGGCCCAAATCCCTAAAGAGCAGTGTTATAACCTTCACTGTGTTGAAACTAGGGGTTTTGTCTCACTGTTCCCCGGTTCTCACTGTTCCCCATGTCTCACTGTTCCCTGTGTCTCACTGTTCCCCATGTCTCACTGTTCCCCGTGTCTCACCACTCACTGTTCCCCATGTCTCACTGTTCCCCGTGTCTCATTGTTCCCCGTGTCTCACTGTTCCCCGTGTCTCACTGTTCCCCGTGTCTCACTGTTCCCCGTGTCTCACTGTTCCCCAGTTTCCCTTACACCACTACACCATCTGGTGTCAGATATGAACAAAAAAATATACGTTGGACAAAAGGGTAAAATGTTGATAACAGATGATTTAATTTCAGTTAATTGTTTGCAGGAGAGAGGTGACCGGGATGATGTTTCGCATCTGTGTGCATTTTTAAGCACCCTTGTCTTCAATATGGGCTACAAAATCTTCGCCGATGGTGATAACGTGCAATACCAAATATTCAAGTTGCTTGAAGATCTGATGAGTGATTCTTGTTTTGCATATGACATCGTTGATATTGTTGCTTTACACTATTATGGGAAAACAAAACCGTCATCTCAAACTTCAGATGACAGAATAGAACTATCGTTGGATTACTGGGTTAGTATTGCGCTGATATTCGCAATAATTTCAATATTGAAGGTTTTTGCGAGTTGGCCATTAGAAAAAAATATTAGCGATTACACAGTATTTTTCATTGTTTTGGAAATTGTATGCAATTACACTCCATTTGTAATAATAAGGGTTGCGAGCTTGATCACACATGGCCTTTTTTTAAAAGATTGTTTCCAGACTGCCAAAAGTGTTATTTTGATATTTGTTGGATTTCTGATATACCATAAATGTATATAGTAGGATGCAGTGATTCCTTAATGTGGGGGAGACCATATATTCTGCAATATTTTATGTAGAAATATTGGCAAAAATATTGGTGGGGGTTTTTTATGGTCCACACTTTCATACTGTGATATATTTAGTTGCATTTTAGGCTTACATGATATTTACATGATATCAAGTTGCATTGTTACTAGCCCAGCGGGTATACATTATTACATGATTGTCACATTCTGCTTATAAATACAAGTACATGTTTGCAGGGATAGATATGGTTTTTAAGCGCATTTCACTTGACACATTTCCATCTTTTGCCATATTAAAAGAAAATTGTCCAATAAAATCTCCTCATTCATACCGTGTGACTATCCAATAATTTTGGATAGAAATAATTTGTATTTCATAGAAAAACTATGAACTGAAAAAAATTGGTTTACTTTTGATGGAACTGTTCCAATCAGAGGACCTCATTGATAGAAACTGGACTTTTCTGACATTCCATTGGAGAATATACCAAACGATGAAAAGCCAATACAGCATTTCATTGGATTCATAAAATGTGTAGTGGACTCCTTGCATCCTCTATTTGTATAACCTCAAAATATCTGTGATAATGTGTCTGTATATTGCCATGTGTAATAAAACAATAAAAGTTATATTATCATTTTATATAAATTCTAAATTTAGCTTATATTTATTTGATTATTTTTAATGATGCTATCGATTTATTTGATCAATATGCTGGGTGGTACCAGTCAATAAATATTTTTTCAAGAATGGAATAGAATTGGTTATCATAACTGGGGAAGTAACCAAAAAGACATTACGATTTGAAAAGCAAACTAAATGAGTCCCTTCACTCATTCAGGATCCACAATGTTTGAGCTGCTTGTGCTACAAAGAGTAACTGCTTTCTATCTTTCTGTCTTTCTTTCTTTCTTTCTTTCTTTCTTTCTTGCTTTCTTTCTTTCTTTCTTTCTAGCTCTCTTTCTAGCTTTCTTTCTAGCTTTCTTTCCTAGCTTTATTTTTTTCTTGCTTTCTCTCTAGCTATCTTTCTAGCTCTCTGTCTGTCTAGCTTTCTTTCTTCCCTTCTTGCTTTCTTTCTTTTGTTTTTCTTTCTTTCTAGCTTTCTTTCTTGTGGACGTTTCAGGTCTGATTTGCACCATTATAAATTATGTTTAGTAATTTTGGTCTGTGGTGTTTGACATTTAAATCCCCCTTCACTATTTATGTGTCTAACATATGATATATATCTTGGTATGTTGTGTATATGAGCCAAAACATGCTGGGCTAGCCATAAATTATTCTGTCATTTCTGGGAAACGTGATTGCTTTTTCACGTATTTCCAGGGTCTTTGCCAGGAATATGGTTACCATTGAGTGTAGGCCCCCCCCCCCCCCCTGTGGAGCTCTAAACCCCGACCTCCCCCGCCCCCTAAACAGTTTTTATCATCAAATGTATGACTATATGCAAAGACTCATTTTTGTATGTCTATCTATGCATAGGCACTGTATATATTCTTAGTTATTTCTCGAAAATGGGTTGCCTATTATTCTACATTCATAGGTGCATACCCAAATATATACACTCTTATGGTTTGCTTTTGTAGGAGAAATTGCATAAATATTATTTATCACTAAAACATTATGAACACTTTTATTATGTACAGTGATGGTTTTAATATATCAGTTGTGGAATTTTCCCCATCCTGTGTGATTCATTACAACCATATGAGCGCAGGCGTGGGGGAATTCCCTTTTGCAACCATGCTGCTGAAACAGTTGTGCTGATCAGATGCTGATGCACATGCTTGAGAGATAGATTCCTGCATCTTTGCCGTTTTATCGTATCCATTAACCTTGAAAACGATAATGTCATCCAGAGAGGACAGATACCTAATTGAGTTCTTGCAGATTATCACTGTGATAATTGTGTTTGTGGGAACCTTTTCGCAAAAATCACTGGAAATGCACGATGTTTCGACATTATTACCATCATGGATTCTCTTTGTTATCATTCAATTATGTTTGTCATGTTGCTTTGTTCTATGTTGCGTGGATTGCCTTCAAATGTCTAACAAAGGGACAGTCAGAAAGTAAGTTTCATTTTCTTTATTTTTGTTTTGTTTGTGTTTTCTGTTTTCCAAATTAACTCTTGCAATGCAAAAAGATTATTTTGTTCACACAAAAATTAATGAATCTTTACTTGTTTATTTGCAGTAGCACATCATCAACAATGTTGGTATTGAAAGTGGTGATTTCTCTAGTTTGCAACACTTTCATTATCTACACCCAGTTTGCTAAGGTAACCTTTTTTTTCTTTTTTTTTATTGAAGTAAATAGAATAAATAGAAGAATAGTTGAAAAAGCTAGTGCGTTAAATTCTAATAGCCAAATGCCAGGTATATTGCCATTGTCATATATGACACTTCTGAATGAATTGTGAGCAAGGCTAAGTAATTAATCAAATAAAGCAATTGAAATTTAACCAATTTTTTAAAATGGTTCTATGATAGTGAATGTCATTTTTTTATGTCAAAATGTAGGAAGATGATTTGTTATGCTCTCAATCTATTGTTATAAAATTGATCAATCAATCAATCAATTAACCAAGCTCAGTGTCGTCTGAGGCTTATTTCAATCAATCAATCAATCAATGTCAAAATGTTAAAGGTGCCCTAAAATGCAATTTTTTTTATTATATATTGTAAACAAACTTTCACCAGTGTGTCACACTGCAATTGGGGGAATTTAAAACCCTACAAAATTCCAAATTAGGGTTAGTCTCCTGCTTTAACTCTTGGTTATACCACAGTGCCCTCTAGTGAGCCAGTGACGTCACATCACAATATCCCATGATTCCTGTGAGTAGCAGCGAGCCAATAAACCACAGGTGAGCAGTGATGCTGGGCTGCAGCATCCTTGCATCTTGAACACACCTCAGTGATTCCCAGGCACTTGACCCCTGGTCAGGGCAATTAGTTCCTGATGTGATGGCATGCATATGTAATGAGCAACTTCTTCAAATGCAGTAATTCTGACTGGAGAATGTAAACTTTAAAGTCTGTTTTTTAGGGCTCAACCTTAAACAATTAACCCTAGGATTTTGAAAATTTGTATTTTAGGGAACATTCTTTCATTAGACTCACAAAACTAAGAAAGTGCAAATTTCATTTTAGGGCACCTTTGAAGTAAAAGTCGCATTTTCGTACTGTTGCTTCGACAACTCCCAAGTAAATGTTACCAAATGTAAAATGTATGAAAAATGTAATACTTCTAGTAATTTAACATGTGGTGGGGGCCTAGCTCAGTGGTAGCGCGCTTGGCTTCCAACCACTGGGTCTCAGGTTCAATTCCCGGTCGAGCCTATGTTGGATAGCTGTTTCATCCTTCGTCTCATTGCCATGGTCCCTACCGGTCCTAATTAGCCCATAAATACAGGACGCAAAGCCCTAATCCACCACCACACCGGTAATTTAACATGTTCCCAATTCTTTTCCAGAACAAACATGACCGAGATGACTTGTCACATCTGGTAACTGTTCTAAGCACCCTTATTTATCGTGTGACCAACATGACAGACCACGTTGTGCAGTACCAAAAATTCAAGTTGGTAGAAGACCTGTTAAGCGATTTCCTCTTTGCTTATGATATTGTTGACATCATCGTTGCGCATGGTTATGAAGAGAGGACATTTTCTTCAAATCATACTTCATTGATGTTGACAATTTTTGTGATAGTTTCTGTCCTGAAATATTGCATGAGTGAACCATTAGAGAGCAATCTCAGTAATTACACAATATTGGTTATCGCATTGGAAATTTTTTTTAATTATTTACCTTTTGTTATCATAAGGTGCGTGAGCTTAAGTTATTATGGTGATGGTGAGTCTATCCAGATGGCCAAAAATATTATTTTGATAATTTTGGGTACTGGCATGATAACAGAAGCTGCCTGTGAAACTACTCATCCCATCTGATGCTAAGATACATGTGTACAGATTATTTTTTAATAAATGCTAATGTACCTTACTTTCTGCAATAAACACACAATTAAAACCAAAACCTTAAATAATGAGAAACGGTTGACATATAAAGTTTTTTTTTCTCCTGTGTTGTTTCGGTTTTGAAGTGTTGAAGCTGCACCCCTCATTGCCTTCTTTTTACAGAAATAATTTTTATTTCAGATGTTAAAAGTCTTCAAAATGACTAGCCTACTTGAATGCCATGTCACGTTAGTTGTTTTTGTTAGTAGGTTCAAGCAGTGACGGAAACAATTGAATATCACCAGCCAACCCATACCCTAACCGTTTGGCCACTATGACAGGAGTGGCCTCTCTGGCATGGACCTATTTACGCTATACCAACTTGTTATACCCGGGTAATACTACACCAGACTGGCCCATTACTAGGCCAAGATTAATACGCCCAATAAAATCTGATTAATTGGCCCTATTTCAGTAAACTGACCCATGACCCGTCCTACATTTTAAAATAGTCCAATCCCATAATCCCAATGTAGCAGTGATGACATTCCTAGTGGAATGGCTAGCTGAGCAGTGTGCAGCCAATCTTCAACCTTGACTGTTTATAAAACACAGTAATCAACATTCTAGGATAAACCCTCTGTAGGATAAACTCTTGACTGGTTTATCAGATTGAATAGCTTTAGGACAAATGTTTTACAAAACAAAGCAATGATCGATGTCACATGAGCACTTTATTTATGCATCTGAATTAATTGTTCTTCCCTGGGTGTCATTTGGTCTGTTAAGGTAATCAAGATCACATCAATCACAGACAGTCAGTCTCATTCTATTAATTGACCTGGAAATGAGTAACAGTGCTTATTTAACAGCAAAGAAGACACCAATGACACCATACACAAATTTACACATTAATGAAATTTATTATAATGTCCACCGATAGAGATTATTGAGTACAGCCCTTATCTCTATGTATTTTGTCATAACGCCACACACATTTTCTGTCTCTAGGATAGACTTCCAAGCTTGAAAACAATCACCGAATTCGACCCTAGTGCTTTGATTAGTGGCACTAGCTGCGCAGTATAAGGCTGAACTGTTTGCCATATCAGCACAACATTGCAGGAGAAGGAGAAAAGATGGCTCAAGCATTTGGTCACCATGTGGAAGACTTTTGACATGTTCCACCATTGACGTTAAGTCAAAACTTCGATCACAGTTGGCCCTGTTGAGTACCCTCTCCTCGGACAACTGAATCATATCACAAAATGGTGAATAGAAATCATTGATTTGGCAGCGAAATCTACTCGAGAAAGGACAGTTGATATATTTATTGTCAAAGACTGCAATCTTCTTGAAAATCTGTGCTGTTTCACTGTCTGTCAGGAGCCCGTCAATTGTGGCAACAGAATTAGCAAAGTCCTGCATTGTCATTGTTGGGAATCTGATTTTAAAGATTGCATCTCCAATGACATTGCGCATGTTAGCACCAGTTATGGCGAGACCTTGATTTTGGCACTGTTGCTCCATCCATCGTTTTAAAAAGTAAAAAAGCATGATTTCCAAAATGTTGCTTTGGTCCACATCCAGCAATGCTGATAGAGCTGGTTGAGACAACTTTGTAAAGGATAAAGATTGCAAAACCATGTGTGTTTCCTTTTTGAACATCTCAAAACACTTCTCTTGCAGTAGCGTAGACCCAAACTTAATTGCCTCGTTAATGAAAACGCAAATATTTTCCTCATCCATAACCTTGGTGATATGGTCCACACATATTTTCTCAAGGTGATGTATCTTATACAGAGCAGCAGCAGATAAAAAATTCAATCTATTCTCGCCCGAAATATAAATTTCACCACAGTATAAATATCTGAAACATAACAGGGTCAAGAGTTAAACTTGATGCGATACTTTTCAAGAAAAAAAAGGTTGTAGGCTAAGTAACATTAAAATGTGAATGATGAACATGGGAAATAATTGTAGATTTAAAGTTTTAACAGCTTTTGCAAGGATGGATATTCATTAAATAATGTTCTACATTGGCCTATTTATATGTAATAAAGTACTGTACACACATGGCTATAAATGCAATCAGCTGTCAGAAACATAAATGAAGAGCAGTAAACAGATAAAATGTGTGCTGTTTCATTTGAAGAACAGTGAGAGTTTGGCCAGTTTGATAGTTTTCATTTCCAAGAACTTTTGTTAAGCCCATATCTTGCCTTTTTTGGAGAGTCTCCTGTTGTGGGCGTGGCACTCACGGCTAATCATAGCCAGGGGCTCTAATAGGTATTTTGGAAAAACCTCCTTTAAAGAGGTGCTTCTCTCAGAGGTCCCAAACGGGTTTCCTCTTCTATGCTTACTATCTTTTGAATAGTCACAGCTAATGCCCCTAACAGCAAAGGGCATCACTGGGTGAATTTTGACAATTTTTGAAACAGGCTCTTCAATATAGTATAGACATTGTGAAGGAAAGCCTCTCTTTCTATTAGCTGGGCCTTACCTACAAAAATGTAATGTATTGTTGATACTGAGTTGGTATGAAATTCTGAAATTGTCATTTTATTGCATAATTTGAATCTATTCTCTATAACAGAGAAACTGCATTGAGATAAAAGGAACATCTACAAAATACTTAGCCCTGAATGACCCTTTAACATATTTTATTATAATTTCCATCAAACTCGCTGAAACATGCACAAGTGCAATCTGGTATCTCGTGATAAACAATATGGCTAAGTTTATGGTTCAGTTAGTTTTAAAAAAATTGGTTGACTCTAGACAGCTGTAGCATCCTATTTCTGGCTGTAGCTTAGTGTAGTTGAAGCCAGCTGCTTCCAGCTTATAATTAGCTTACACTGAAACAGTATAAACCCTGGTAGATGTAAGAAGCTTATCTAATATATGATAATATGTACTTTTAGATCCGGCTTTGAGTAGCCATCCATGGTCAGACATTTAGTGGTGAGTAAAGTCCATGCAAATTGCATGAATGCCAGGCAGGCCTGAAGCAACATTCATATATGTATACCTTTCATGTTTTACGTGCAGCTGGGTGACCTACAGTTAGTTTCATTAAAAACAGCCTATCAAAGTGAACCCAGACAAAGCTAGACAACTTCTGCTATGCAATGCTACTTGCCAGTTATAGCTACGGCCAGGAACAGGCTGCTACAGCTGTATAGATTCAACTGTTTTTAATGAAACTAACTGTAATGGTCAAGGCATCTGCCAATTCCATCTTGGCAAGCTCTGCTGAAGGTTGTTGGTTGGATCCTCGCCCGGTCACTCTTCATGAGCTTCATCCAAGCTGGATGTCGTTAAATTGGTGATCTCTTGTTCACGGTGTCTAAACCGAGGCAAGTAAAAGGTATCTATTATTTCCCACCTAATGTATTTTTGTCAACTTACACTGCTCCCTTACTAAATGCTTATACGACTCAAGTGGTTATGAATGCAAGAACTACAACAGACAACCTGCTTTGCCTTACTAATGTAATAGTTAAAGGGCTGTTGCTTGGATCAAATGCATATTTCATTGAAACTGAAAAAAATATTGATAAAAAACAGATAACTGGAAGGATTCATCCACCATATTGATACAGTTTCTCCAACGTAAACTTGGTATCCCTATATTTATCATCAAATTTCCCTAATTTCTTTGGTATTAGCTAGGCTAGGTTGGTAAAAGTAATTGAAATCTAAGAAAAGTCTCCTCATGGCAAGAGTTTTGGTAACATTATCGGCAAAGACCTGATACAACAGCATCCAGAGTTATGACTGGCTATTCCATACTTGGCACAGACGTGAATGACATTTTGTTTAATGTAATTATCACTCTTTCACTTCCTCACATGGCACTTTCAAAAAAGCTATAGCTACCTTAGCATTTCCTCAAATGCTTTGTATGTCATCTTTTCTATAGGAATGGGCTCTGATCCTTGGTGCCATCCAGAAGCCATTTCATAAAGCTCTAGACTTTGTATGGCAAGAACAACTTTGTGAGCCCCGATTCTTTTCCCTTCAACAATGAATACAACATCACAACCTGTCTGGTTGTCAAATATCTCAGTCAAACCTTCAATCAGGGATGTTGCCATTTCCTCAGCCATAGCCATGATCTGCAAAATAATAAATAATTAAATTAATAAAATTTCCTTTTGAAAATTACATAGTTTAAACTGCAACTTAAATCACTACATCCATGTCTGGTCGATGCAAGGTGCATAGAAATATACGTGTTAATTTTATATTAAGTTTTTTAATAAACATATGCATCATAAATTTGTTCATGTTTAATATGTTATATATGAATAAAACGTATTCATGTTCTTCATGATAGTCAATGTATGATATGATTGGGATGAATAAAGATGATTCTGATACTTTGCAAATTTTTTGGCGCTTCTGTTACTTCGCAGATTTCCCAACAATATTTTATGCTGGGTTTATCCAGTCATTTTCACTGGGGTCTGAGGAGCTGACACAGACAATTTCAGGTCCATCCCCTGCCCCTCCCACTCCCCATTGTGGGCATTTTGGGGAGACTGGGAAATACACACATGCTTGCAGCAGTCTGTTTTGGTGATTCACCTTTCTCCCCCCCATCCCTTTTTTATTTTTTATTACTTAAATTTTCTGAAAATTGGCACCATCTTGTCTATATATTTACCCAGAATGAAAAGATCTGCACAAAAACATATAAATTAGCGAACAACTCAACAACATTTATGGGCAAGTAAAAGACCCCACCTATGAGGTAAGTAACATGGTGAGCAAGTAGCCTATTGGGTGATTATTTTTTTACTGACTCATAGTGTCTTTCGGCTTCAGAAACTTAAGAGGCAGCATATATAGTTTTGTACGGTAAACTCCCCTTAACTGTATAGACAGGCAGATTTACTTGGCCTATATATCATATTTGCAAGCTATTGTCACATAATATAGAAGTACACATACAGCACAAGAGAATATCACATTCATTTTGTCTCTGACTTATCTGTTGAGTGCATGTGGGCAAAGAGATCAACCTCATATCTTTCAAGATATGTAGTCAAATTCTGGGAAACCATGCTATACATACTATTGATTGGCACTAATTACTCATTAGGTTAATTAGTCCAAAGCCGGGATTTTGTAGAAGGTGACAAAAGTCTTTTCGAAAGTATGGCAATTCTAGGTCTCAGCCGAAAGTCTATTTTGTCAATAATCTTTTCAAAGCACTGGTATTGTTTTCATTAATTGTTCTAATTAAATGGCATATTTCCGTATTTTCAAAATATTCATAAGTAAATGATTCAGTTTTCTCTGGTCTTTCCGTTATAGGTCACTAGATACTGAGCTCAACGAAGGACTAGGACATCAATAATATATTTCAAATATTTAATGAATAGCAAGAATTCACACTGAGTGCAACATAGACAGAATTGTTTGGTAGTGTAGTCAAAACAAATGAAAATCGAAGACCAGTTAAATGTGAGTTGCCATTCCTCGACCATACACAATATCTATGGTTAATTAGTTATAATTAACCTCAAAATTCTTATCTATATTTTTACTCACTGCCTTCCCAGTCTAGTTCTCTCAAGTCCTGTGTTCAGATCTTCCCAACTGTCTACACAGATTTTCTCTCTCTTTCTCTCTTCTCTGCTCTTCTCTTCTTGTTCTGCTCTCGAGATCTGACTATCTATTCCTTTATCCCCTGGTCATATACTTCTTTCTTACCCCCCCCCCCCCTTCCTTGGCTTAGGCCGGTTGCTAGAAAAATGCCTGCACCCTGCAGCAGGTTTTTGGGTGAGGCAAGAAGCTAATTTTTTTTTACCCCTTTGTGAACTAATGGTAAAGGAATGTGCAACTTAGCTTGTATATGTTGAACAAGCAAATTTTTAGACAACATTTTATCATGTTTAGTTCATTTATATCATTGTACATCTCATATTAATTACACACTATCAACTTATAATATATTTCTTCATTAAACACATATTTATGAATTATACATCCCTACAGTGGGAAACATACATTTTATTGTTAAGCATGTATCAATACATTAAATAGTTCTACAATAGGCTCGTTAAGGTTATTTCCTGCATAACATATTACAATCATGATACAGCCCTACAGTGGGCACTGGGCACTTAGCATTAATTAATTAATTGAACACCAATACATTATATAGCCCTATAGTGGGTACTCAGAATACATTTATTAGTCAAACATCAATTCATTATATAGCCCTACAGTGGGCACATTATAGTGGCATCATGCATAAATTACTGATTAAATACATGTTAGGCTTATAATATTATTAGACATACTTCAGTAATCCCATATATTATATGGCCTTATTGAAGCCATTTATTGATTACCTTAAAACATATATTTTTGCACACACAGATATACCGTACTAGATAACACATGAATTTCACAATTACCTCTAAAAGTCATTGCCTACAGTAACATACTTTATCCATTGATAATATCTTTATCGCTTATTATTCTGCCTGCAATAACCTGAGACATATCATAAAAACATCACTACTATTCATTATATAAAACATGTTCCTGATTTATGTTTGTTGGGTCGGAGGATGCTCCTCCTGGCATCATACGACAATACTGTCATTACATAAATATTATGTAGAATTCTGGGAAACCACACTACTGCATACTGCTATATAGTACAGTGTAATTTCTCAGAATTGTATATATAGCGTAAACATACAATTCTGAGAAACTACACTGTACATACTGATGTATATAATAAATGTAAAACCACTAATGTATTAAATAGGTTCCTGAATCTTGCTAAACCATAATATATTCATTTCATGTTCACAAGTTTTTTTTTGTGAAAAAAAATCTTGTGAAAATTAAATCAATACATGACTGAACTATCATTTGAAATTAATACATTATAAACTATAATTTTCTCAGGGGTCCATATTAAACTGTTTATACATAGCATAAGGTATGGTAAGGAGATCAAATAATCTTACCTCAGCAACCTATGGTGTAAATGTGTAACATTGGCGGACCCTCCTCTCTCTCATCTCATCAATCAACCCTCAATAGTGGCAGGAACTTGCCTTTGAGGGGTGCACTTTCACATCTATTTATATCGATGTGTTTGGCATATCTATAAATAATTCCATAGATGGAAATTTTGTGTTTGCTATATGCAATATATTTTTATTTTCCTTTTTTGCATAATCAAACTTTTTAGCTAGAGTTGTTTTCCGGCAAAATATTAATAGTAAAACCAAAACGTACTACATTATGATATTACAAAATATTAAATTTGGTTTTGTTGTTGATATTAAATAGTTTTTTTAATTTTCTTTGAGGTAATGACGTAATGTGTGGTTTCAGCTGAGCACTTTACCTTCCCTTTTTTGTTGCTCTATCCAAACAAAGTCAACTTAAAAATATTTTTACTAGACCCATTGAAATTAAAACACGTACAGTATTTGCAAAATAAGTTATTTTTTTATTTTTTTACATACAAAGAAGAATTGAAAAATATAAATAAATCTGGGGATACTTCTTTTGAGTGAGATATCTTCTAGTGGTAATTACAAAAACTCACGGTGAGAGATAACAAATAGCACTGGGCTATTGATTACAGATTTCCTATAGTCCCACATAAAAATAATCTATTTGATAAATTTAAACAATGCGCATTCACAACCTTAACACAATCTATGACATAATTGTACCCATTACAATTATTACTTTCTATTAGCCAAACATTTGTGTAAAAGATGTATTTGTAATAGTATAGCATTCAGAGAAGTGCAAAGCTGGTCAAATGAAATAATTATACTAATAGTACCTTGCAAAAATATTCAACAAATTAATCCAAAAAAAAAATTGACGCAAACATTCAGGGGATTTTATTGATAATATGCAAACCAACATAAGGTCTTAATCATAACGACCAATTATGGAGTTTGTCAAGCAATGCTCTCATCTCCATGTATTGTGTCATGATGTTATGCACATTTTCTGTGTTTGCAGTACACTTCCAGTTGCGAATATGTTCACTCAGTTCATTCCTGGTGCTCCGATTTCCGGCTGTGGTTTGACAGATTAAATCAGAACTGTTTGCCATATCAGCACAACATTGAAGGAGAAGACGAAAAGATGAATAAAACATCCTATGACCATTGGGAAGTGTCGTGACATGTTCTGCCATTGACATAAAGTCAAACATTTCATCGCGGTCTATCCTGTGGAGCACTTTTGATTCAAACAAGTCTTTAAATGACATATATACACGAGGCACTTGGCATCGGAACTTATCAGAGAAGGGGCAGTTAACATTATTTTTGTTAAAGACTGTAATTTTCTTAAAAATCTGTGTTGTTTCACTATCAGTCAGAAAATTATCAATAGTGGTCACAGAATTTGCAAAATCTTGCACTGTCATAGTTGGGAATCTTATTTTGTAGAATGCATCACCGAGGACCTTTCGCATGTTCTCACCAGTGGGAGCCAGACCTCGATCTACGCATTGATGATACATCCATTTTTTTATCAAATGAAAAATTATGATTTCTATAACATTGCTTTCTTCCACATCAAGTAATGCTGACAGAGCTGGCTGAGACAATTTCACAAATGATGAAAAAGACTGCAAAATATTGAGTGTTTCTTTTTGAAACATTTCACAACACTTTTCCTGGAGCAATGTAGACCCAAAATTTACTGCTTCATTCATGAAAAAGCACATGTTCTCTTTGTTCATCAGTTTGGCAATATGATCCACACAAATTTTCTCCAAGTGAAGTATCTTGTAAAGAACAGCTGCCGATAGAAAAATGAATATATTCTTGTTCCCGACAGGTATTTCCCCACTGTACAGAAACCTAAAAATATACAGAAAATGGACCTTATTTGTAAATTCTTTATATGATTCTCAAAACCTATTATTGTGTAGACTATGTATTTGTCATTATTGAGCTAAATTTAAATTGGGCTGAACATATATCTATGGTTAAAAGTAAAGTATCTAAGGGTTTTTGGATCATTTGTAAGGCAAAATAATTATTGAAAAAAGAAACTTTAATCAACCTTATTTATTGCTTTATTTATCCATACTTAATTTATTGCATTGAAAATTGGGGCTCTGCTTCAAAAATACATGGATTCACTTTTAAAGTTATAGAAGCGCATAATTTATTCATTTAGTACGTCAAATTTAAGAGCTGATACAGCTCCAATTTTCTCACAATTAAAGGTGTTACCATTACATAAAGCGTTTATCTCTCAGGGACTTATTGTTATGTATAAAGCATTCTATAAACTGCTACCAGTAAGCTTTGATGATATGTATATTTTAAATACAGAATTGCACAATTCTCATACTCAGTCCAGCAGACTTTATCAATTACCATTAATGAGATTGTCAAAATCACAAAGAAGTATTCGTTTTATTGGACCTAAATTTTTAGAATTTGATTAAGCCTCTTGATGATTTTTTCACATACAATAGTTTATTTTCATTTAAAAAGAACATTAAAAACAATGTATAACATCATAATGTGCCAACCTTGTAAGATTATATGTACTTATGCTAATAATAATTCATCTGTGAGTAGCTTTTTATTTTCAATGATAGATAATTATCCTTTTGCACTTAGAATAATGTGCACTCTAGACTTAATTTCACTTAATGTAATTTTTATTGTGTTGTGACCCATACATAATTGATCTTATTGTAATTATTTCATTAATATGTAATATGTCTTTTTTTGTTTAATTACATATAATGATTTGACGCTTATTTGCAGAATTGAATATGTTCAAGTAATGCAAAACAATATGCTCATTAAAGTGATTCTTGTTATTTTTAAAGTAGGAAATGATATGGAATTAACTCGACAGCTTGTCGCAGATCATATCAATGTATTTTATACATAATGTATTACGCATTACACTTTCAGCATTGCATTTAAAAGTCATAATTACCTCAGCATTGCCTCAAATGACTGGTATGTCATTGTTTCTATAGGAATGGGATCCTTGCCACGATGCCATTCTGAAGCCAAGTCTCTTAGTACAGAACTTCTGACTGCAAGAACAACTTTGTGAGCCCCAATTATTTTCCCTTCAACAGCAAACTCAACATCGCAGTCTTCCTGGTTGTCAAACCTGTCAAGCAGACCTTCAATCAAAGATGTCGCCATTTCTCCACTTGCCATTGCCATGTTCTACAGAGAAGAAATTGTAAATAATGTCACTTTAGTCACTAAAATGTGTTCTTTATCTTGTGCAAGATATTTATGCCTAACTTTAGATCAGGCGTGTACATTTTGTTTTCCTGGTACAATATACACTAACATAGTTTTCCGGGAAAACCGTACTGTGTCATTTAATATTGGCAAAATATGTTTCTGCGTGTATCTTATATCTAAATGGTATTTATAGGCTGTAGAATAGCTGTTGTTGTATGTAACTAGGTAATATATGCTATATCGAAAGAAAATGTAATCAAACAAAATTTACATTCCATGCATTAAATTAATCATTCCATACAGATTTAGTCTAAAAGCAGGTAATGGAAGAATCCAACAAATAATATGTAACAATATTAACATTGATGTTCAGTATTTATGAGAGTGTACTGTATATATTGTAACTCTTAAATATTGCAAGCAAAATCTTACCACAAACTGATTTTAACAGCTGCACACCAACAAACGTTCAGGCCACTGATCTCGTTTCATCAGATTCTGAGTGCTGAGTTATATAGGTCAGTGATTCTGACCTACATTACAACCACCCTCAGCGCCACCTATAATGGTACCAAGAAATAGGACAAAATCAGTGTCATGTGCATGATGTGGCATATCAATTTTTGCTCACAAGGATTACAGTGTAATTACATGTAATCACGGGGATTGCATATGATACAATAATTTCACCAGGTATTGCTAGGGTGAAGCTGAGTTGATGCTTTTAATAGCTGTTGCTAACTGTTAACCATATGTCTGCAGTCAATGAAAAAATTAATACATAAATTTACTTTTTCAATTTTTTTTCATTTTATTTTTTTCATGCATTAGTCAATGTATGCCAAATGTGTTGCCCACCAATAACAGAATCAAACATTGTGTTATTTATTTATTAAAATATATTGAAATAGGTACACAATTCCTGCCAAAGCTGTTTGCAAATAGGTCCTATGCATTTATTGATTATAGTCAATAATATAATAGTTATTATTTTCAGCTCTTTAGGGTGATATGCACAATGCTTACCTTTGGCGTTCTTTGCCAGGGGTGTCTGAAAGTATCAAAGTATGTCTTTAAGATATATTTCTTCAAGATATTCTTTGTACAGCAAATGGCTAAACTTTTGTATCGTTTATAAAAGAATATTTTTGGATAGTAAAATAAATTACAATTTTAATTACAGAGGAGCATCCTAGCTGGCTGCTTTCCACTGCTCCCATGATGGTATTCCACCAAAGGTTTGCCTTAGGTACTGGGTCCACCTTCAAGCTGCTGTACTGGGCCTCCAATATCGCATAAGCTGGAATTTCTTCTGTATAAGATTTCCAGTCCAAATGTTGACCATGAATTGTCCTCAGTGAAGGTTTCCTATAATTAATCAAATTTGCATACAATACGTCTCAAATAAATATAAAATAATTTTTAAAACTGGACTTATCAGATGATTAGAATTCTTAGATTATATTCCAGTGGAGCTGTATCATCTCATCATTACGCCTATTGCAACCGGGCATGCAGTGTATCAAGTGACTGAAGACCCGTTCTCACCTGTGAGTACTGCTACGAATTATGTGCCGAACTAACAGGAATTTTGGACAAAGTTTGTGGTAGTTCACTGGTCTATCTAATAAAAGGTATAAGTATTTATTAACATAATTTTCAAAATTCCACAATCTTTTTTTTAGGAGCGGTGAACAGTGGCAGCTGCAGGACTCTGGATTGGGGGGCGGGGGGGTACCTTGGAAGTATGGGTCGAGTGTAAATTACCTGAGCAAGCAACGTATGCCTGTGCCGTAGGCATGAAATTAAAAGTCATAATTACCCTAGGGAAAATTTTCAAAATGTTTTAACATTAAAAATCCACATTTCAATCAATTCATGAGACCTTTTTTACATATTATTGAGGTATTTATTCCATACATAATTATTTTATCCACCTTAGTGTTTCTTTAATAATGCCTTAACATTCTGGTGACACCTCAAATACTACTTCTGGAATTATTTTAAATAGTGTATCTGATTCCTGATACTGAAATGTTTATCTTGTCATGACAAAGGAAATAAATATATCACAATTAGTTATGAATGTGCCCTGCCGAATTTAAAGGAAGATTTAGGAGTCTTATGTAATAGAGATAATTTTGATAGGATGTGTAATGCTAACCCAAATGATAATTATAATAAGCTCAATACAATCATAATGGATTCACTATCAAAACACCTTCCAAAGAAAGTTACTAAATTCCAAAAGCAGAAACATAGGAAGTCCAAATGGATAACACAAGGAATTGTAAAATCAATAGCTAACCGAGACAAAATGCATATCAAGTTAAGATCAATAGATGAAAATAACCCTAACTACAACACTTTGAAGGTTAATTTAAAGACATATAATACAATACTAAGAAAAAGTATTAGTTTAGCAAAGAAATCATATTAAATTATGAAATTTTTTTTACTAGATATAGAAATGATATAAAAAAGACTTGGGGCATGATAAATTCCATATTGAATAAAAGTGATAAGAAACAAGGAATATACTTCTGATAGGCACAATATTGCTATGACTTTTAATGAATATTATGTGAATATAGGATCAAAACTTGCTAGTTCAATAAGAATTCCAGATGGTGTCAATTTCGAAAATTACTTAAATATGCCTTCAGAGCAATGCTTTGAATTTCAACAAGTAGACAGAGATAAAGTACTTAAGGTTATTCAGTCATTAAAGACAAAAGATAGTTGTGGCTTTGATAACTTGTCCAGTAGATTACTTCAACAGATTAAACTGGAGATTTGTGATGTCGTGACCTTACTAATTAACCAGTCTATAAAAGTAGGAATATTCCCAGATAAATTGAAGATCGCAAAGGTTGTCCCATTATATAAGAAAGATGAAAAATACAAAATTGAGAACTATAGGCCTATATCAGTACTTCCCAGTGTATTAAAGGTCTTCGAGCGCATTATACATGACCAGCTCATGATTACTTTAAGTCTGTCAAACTATTCCATAGAAGTCAATATAGTTTCAGACATATGCAAACGACAGAGCTGGCAGTGTTAGAAATGTTGGAATTAGTAATTGAAGAGATGGATAAAATGAAATTCCTATTAATATATATCTTGATTTATCAAAGGCCTTTGATACACTGGACCGTGAAGTACTTTTATACAACTACAATATTATTGTTTAAAACAGACTGCTTTGAAGCTATTAAACAATTAACTAACAAACAGGACACAGTGTGTAGTTGTTGATGATGTAATTTCTGCAAAGTTACCTCTGAATGTTGGTGTCCCTCTGGGATCCATACTAGGCCCCCTGCTTTTCATTATCTATAAAAATGATTTGGTAATTGCAACCTCAGCCTTTCATTCAATTGTTTATGCTGACGATACAACTCTAGTTGCATCACTAAATACTTTTCACAGTCCTGATCGACTGGTCAGGGTAAACAACTGGTTGAGGGCTAACAAGCTTTCCATTGATAAAACAAAAACCAAGGCAATGATCTTTCACACCCAACAACGAAGAGTTTATTATCCCCATTTACAGATAGAAAATAGCACCATAGAATTTGTTGAGGAATTTAACTTTCTAGGTATCATTGTAGATGAAAACTTAAATTGGAAACCCCATTGTGATATGATAACTAATAAGTTGTCAAAAACTATAGGTGTTATGAATCGTTTGAAAAAACGTTGCCTCTTTATACTCTACTTCACATATATAATTCTTTGATTCTGTCACGTTTCACCTATGGTGTTTAACTGTGGGGTTGGAAGAGTCAACATGTATTTGGCTTACAAAAGAAAGCTGTGAGGATTTTACAAATAGTAATTACAATAGTCACACAAATGGAGTTTTTAAGTCTCTGAGATTACTTAAATTCCATGAAATTTGTGCACTGCATGACCTTAAATTCTGTTATAAACATATAAATCACATTTTCCCGAAATATTTTATTGATCTTCTGCCATTATCACCAACTGAGCATTATAATTATGAAACAAGACAAGTACATAGATTTAGATTGCCATTAGTTAATCATGAATTTGCCAAGCAAAGTATTAAGTATAGGTACATAAATAATTTAAATAACATGTCTGTCAATTATAAGGAAAAACTACATACACAGTCAAGATGGTTTTAAGAGGTATATTAAATTTAGTATGACTGAAAAATATAATGAACGCTGTGATATTCCTAATTGTTATAGTTGTTCAAGGTGAAACCCTCATTAGTGTCAAAATATTCATAACATACCTTTTGTATATGTCATCATTGATGAAGAGCACTGTTTATATTTTTGTTTTGTTATTTGAAATAGTATAAAAAATATTTTCTGAATCTTTAATCCCTGTAGGTGGCCCCACGATAGCAAAGGGACACCTTTTTAGTGGGGTCTCCTCACATTATGTACAAAATGTTTCGAAAATTAAATTGTTTTATGAATGTGAAATAAAATGAATGAATCTGAATCTAATAAATGGTAAAAACAAGGACTAGAAACAAGATTCCTAACTAGTCCTATCAACTCTTTATAAAATAGATTTATACTGTTTAGGATCCATTACATATATCCACTTGTTTTTTGGGCAATTTGTGCCACAAATGGCTTTTGCAACAGTTCAAATCTCAACTTTCTAACTTGTAAAAAGAATTCTTGGAAATAAATAACTTGAAGTTTACTATATTTTCCATTGTTATTTCTGCTTCATAATTGCGAAGTTAGGGAATTAATTGAAGCTCATTACAGAGAAGGATTGTCATGATTTAGAAAGTTGGATTTTGACTTTTTGGTAACATTTATATCTATTTCTTTGCTTCTCAAGGACATAATTGTAAAAATAAGGCCAGAAAATCAACTGGACATTTGTTTTGCATTATACTCAATAGATATATTTTGAGTGGTCAGTTTACTAATGAAGAATGGGTAAACGTTACTGAATTGATCAGTTTACTTAAAATAGGTTAAAAGTATGAAAAGGACAAACTTTTTGAAGTGGATGATCAAATTCTTTAACAAATTAGTTCAGATCTTGTACTATGTTCTATGTATGCATAATAAGAAGGCTGCATTCAGCCAACTTTTAAATGAAAGCTTGTTAGACCTGCCACAAGCACTTTCCCAACTAACAACTGGTATGAAGAGGCATGTAAAATTGCAAGAAAAGCAGCTGGTACATGCTAAATCAAATAACCTTACTGATCCAATACATTATGAACAGTATAAAACCTTGTGCAAAAAGTACAAGAGCATTATTGAACGTAAAAATGAGAGCATTTAAAGCAAAATAGAGATAAGCTAAATCAACTTCTTCAGACAAACCAAACCGATTGCTGAAAATAATGGAACAAACTTACAAATAAAAACAATAAACCTAGTGATCAGCCTGACATCCAGATGTTCCATGACTATTTCAAAAATCAGGCTGAACCGCCTCCCGTAACTATTGTGATAAAGAACATGTAGAAATTAACAACTTTGTCCCACTAATGAATAGTAGCCAATACAACAACCCTGCACACGAATCAGTTTCAGATAGTATATGTGACAGGATTATAACAGAGGATGAAGAAATCTTGCATATGAAAAAATTTAAAAAAATAACAAAGTATCTGGAATAGATGGCATTCCCAGGGAATTTTTCAAATATGTCACCGACGAACTTGTTACCCTATTCAGTGCAAAGTCTGTGATACGACATCAGCAGTTCAACAAAACACCAACCTTTTTATGCTTTGTTGATTTTACCAAAGCTTTTGACTTATAAATAAATGCCTTATGCCTTAAGTTAAAAAACCAGCAAATTGGTACGAAAGTGTTATCATCATGAGCATGTTTGATAAGGCACGAGCTAAAGTGTATCATGAGGGTAACTTTGGGGAACATATTGATAGCATTTTTGGGGTTTTACAGGGTGATATACTTAGCCCTAATCTGTTTAATGAATTCATGTCTGACCTTCCAACATATCACAATGTAAGGGATGGTATAAAGATAAATGATACACATTTCACACATCTCCTATATGCGGATGACATAGTCCTTATATCTGGATCTGCTGAAGGTCTACTAAACAGTGTTAATTCTCTGCACAGGTTCTGTGCCAAATGGCATTTACTGGTTAAAACAACCAAAACCAAAGTCATGCAATTTGGGTTTTAACATCCAGCTAATTTTATATAAAAATGGACAATGTCTTGAAAAAGAAGAATCATACAAATACCCCAGTCATATCATTAACACTCACAAATCTATACACAACAAAATGCCAGAACACCTAATAACACAAGCATAAAAAGCATTTTTTGCACCTCACAACAGAACAAAACCTACCCCTCTTGCAGTTATGATGTTTGACAAATACATTTTACCAATATTGGAATGCAATAACATATCATGATCAAAATCGAACCCAATTCACAACATGGAACAGATGAAAATAGGATACTTGAAAGGTATTTTAGATGTTAGAAATTAGCAATTTAAAACCATATTATCACAAACATAACCTCATCTCACTGAGTTGCCTAACATCGCCACGTACCAGACTGCTATACAAGCGGCACTACGCCAGGATCAGCGCAAACTGCCTGGAATATTATACCTGAACATAAATGGACCTACTCCAGGGTCAGCTGTCACCCCAAGACCCAAACCCACTTTTTCACTTTCCTCATTTTACCTCAGGTTCAGGACCTTCTGTCTGACAATCTACCTCAGATTTCACTGTGACTAAAACAAACAATACCAAGATCTGAATAGCTCTTACTCTGACATTTTTTGTATTCATTGTGTGTATATATTTGTTAGCTTTATCTTCACTATTCATAAATTTTCTGATTTTGTATATATTTTATGTTATGCTCTTATTTTAAAACTGACCTTCTCCTGTTTATAACCAGTATTAAAATGTACTACTTATTACTATTATTACCTGGATTACCTGGGGCCAAAAACTGTTACTAAATCACATAGTTACTTTTCAATTAATGATTAATTGCGCTGTGCTTGTTCTCATACTTGAAATTGAATGTATTGTTGAAATGTTAGTTGTTCAATTTGTAGTATTTGCTTATTGTATATGACTGTTGTATCTCACCATGATTCGAAAACGTCGTTAAAATTATATATTTTATAGTTCTTTATACAATTTTTTTTACTCATTTACAGAAAGATTATAAAGAATTGACAATTTGTTCAAAGTCTGAAAATGCAGCATTTTCACCCAAATCTTTGGCCAAATTTGCCTTAACAGATACCCTATTTCAAGCGCCCCTACAGGGAAATTATGATAGATAGGAGACTTCTGATTGCTTTAAAATTCAATTAAAAGATAAATCTTTTTGTATGGAAAATTTCAAAAAGAATCTGAGATGGTCATGTGGAAAGGTTTGCATGATTTTCTCTGAGACAGACAGTTAATGATTTCTGGTATATAGATATATAGGCTTCAGATAAAATCAGTTGAAATGATAAGGTGGCATTAAGTGCAAATCAAAATACAATTGTCATAGTCATCCACTTTTTTTTTCTTTTTCTTTTTTTATAATTTTTTTTTTCTTCAGCATCAGTACTTGCACTTAGATCGGATTGTACTCATTTCTTTATTTCTGTTTAGTAATAACATAAAATAATGGTACATAAAAACAATCTTATTTAGAAGTAGTTTATGTTACATACAGGTTATGGAAATTTATCCTATCGAGTACATTTCATTGATTAAAATAGACCAATCTTACAGCAGATATCATAGACCTGGAAACTAGACTCCAGCCTCCAGATGGCATCATATGTATCCCTCAACCAATGAGAGCCCAGCAATTAGGGATATAGAGGCCTGAGAGTTTAGGCAGGGAAGCATGCATTATAATTGTGGATGCAGCAGTTTGTGTCTAAGAAGCTATATATACAGCCAAATTCATTCACTTGGAAACCAATCTCAGACTTGGAACTCCAGATAACGTCATGTGAATCCTGCAGGTAACCCATTGCTTAATAAGGCTGTCCCTCAGCCAATGAAAGCCCTGGTTTCACATGACGTCATCTTGAGTTTAGCTTCAAAAGTGTATGCCTAAGAGATTGTTTCCAAGTCTATGAAATTGGCTGTAACTCGTGATATGCTAATTTTCCTAAATGTATATCTGAATGCACATCATTCCATGCTTGAATGAAACAATGTGGAGTAAAGTTTTTTCCAGTATATAACCTTTGACCTGCAACTTTGCATGTTCAATCAGAAACGTTCACACCTCCAAAGCAATTTTATATTCACGACCAGTCCAATATTTGGAAGGGTGACCAACGAGCAACCAGAGGGGGAAATGGATGAATTAAAGAGGAAAAATTAAGAGAGCAATACAATTTCACACATCTTCTCCCATTACATCAGATTTAAACAATACTAATTCATACAAGTACTTGAAGTTGCATGTCAAGATGTAGTAAATTATATTTCTCTACAACATTCCCTGCCCAATGTTTCCATTTGAACTTGGACTTGGCCAGCTACTCAAAAATAACAAAAAATGTCCTCCCTTTTTTTGAGCTTTCAGTTTGTTTCACTTGGCCATCTTATTGAGTTTTTCACTGTATATCTAAAAAATCTATTCCCTTTCTTCTGTGCAAGGAAAAAAACCCAGGCCAAAACTAGAATCCATCGTCTGACTGTATGTTTTATTTTGATAACAAAGACGACTGTCACAGACAGGCATATCACCTGTTTTTTCATATTTTCACAAACCAATGCACAAATCATATAATAACATATTGACCAATTTCAGGTTACAAAAACAAATAAACTCCAAGTATTTGATATTCATTGTTCTACCAGACAGGTCGTGCTCATGCTGGAGAGGCAAGGCAGGTTTTAGAAACAAATTCAACAATTCTTATTCCAGGTAGGGATACTGTTTAAATGGATTTTATAGTTGATATACATATACAAATGCATCAAATAATTATTCTATCTATGATGTACGTAAGGAACTATATATATGTTCTTAAAAATAGTGAAAAATAATAGAATCGCTATTGGTTGATCTACATTAAAATCCTTTACAAAATCTTTTACAAACATGATTTAGTGAATAAAGTAACTGTGTTGAAAATATAATGGTGTCTAGAATGACTATGGCTGCCTTTAAAATTTGTTAATAATCTGAACAAGTTAGTCGGAAGAAATGTACTTCAACGGTTGAGCGTGACAAGTGACAAACATACTTTGAAGTTGCAGTTTACAGTTACAGAATTGTGTGTAATGTTTGAAAAAATCTTTTCGTTTCCATGGCAACCATATTCGTCAAGAAGAAACATTTTGCATGAAGAGCTATGAAGGTCTATTTTCCAATAAGGATGTATTAATCTCCTTTTATCATTGCACAACATTGGATACCTTGACTACAAAAGTAAACTATCTGACTAATTTAGAACCCTCCCCATTAGTTTCTGTGGTTTTGGTGTTTGTCAGCTCCTGTGGAGGTATTATGTTCGAACCTCTGCCAGTGGAGAACGTCGACAAAAATTTTCATACGGAGTAACTATGTGTTTGGTAGAGGCACATAATCCCCATAGGAGCCTGCTATTTGACTCAGTTAAATTTTTTCCACTTTTTTATGTTATTATTAATGATGTAAATTATGTAAAATGGTCAATAAATGAATGGATGAATGAACATATTAGCATCATTATTATGTGTTTTTGATTGACAGCTTTCCCTACTCTTTTTACAGGATTGACTCTAAAAAACTAACAAGATGAGATCTAGGCTTTTCTTGAACAGGTGAGTAAGCACAAATTCTGCTCTAGCTATTCACATGTGCACAGCCCAGTATTTTCTGCTGTCTTATTCAGCTGTTCATTTTAATTTCTTCAGCTGACTACCGTGAACCGGCGTATCTTTGTCCGCTTTAAAATTTATGAAGATTATTTTATAAGAACTAATGCATTTCATGCCATTTCAATTGACCCTAAATATGTAGATAATTATACTGGCACCATACACCTTAAAGGTCACAATCGTTGGCAAAAGATCGATTTATTTAACAAAATAATGGGCAATGTGTGGTAACTTTGCTCCCACTGCTTTGGCAAATAATGGGCGATGCGGGGTAACTTTGCTCCTCCCACTGCTTTGGCAAATAATGGGCGATGCGGGGTAACTTAGCTCTTACAGCTTTTGCAAATAATGGCGATGTGGGGTAACTTTGCTCCCACTTCTTTTGCAAATAATGGGCGATGCGGGTAACTTTGCTCCCACTGCTTTGGCAAATAATGGGCGATGCGGGGTAACTTAGCTCTTACAGCTTTTGCAAATAATGGCGATTGTGGGGTAACTTTGCTCCTCCCACTGCTTTGGCAAATAATGGGCGATGCGGGGTAACTTAGCTCTTACAGCTTTTGCAAATAATGGAGATGTGGGGTAACTTTGCTCCCACTTCTTTTGCAAATAATGGGCGATGCGGGTAACTTTGCTCCCACTGCTTTGGCAAATAATGGGCGATGCGGGGTAACTTAGCTCTTACAGCTTTTGCAAATAATGGCGATGTGGGGTAACTTTGCTCCCACTTCTTTTGCAAATAATGGGCGATGCGGGTAACTTTGCTCCCACTGCTTTGGCAAATAATGGGCGATGCGGGGTAACTTAGCTCTTACAGCTTTTTCAAATAATGGCGATGTGGGGTAACTTTGCTCCCACTGCTTTTGCAAATAATGGGCGATGCGGGTAACTTTGCTCCCACTGCTTTCAATGATGTGGTCATATTTTTGGCTATATATATGATATGCCAAATTCAATGGCACAGACAGCTAGAATGCTGTGTAACCCGTTCATCCAGAATATATAATTTACCTTTACATATTGACAATGTATTGCAAATTACAGCATTCGAAGGTTTGTAAGAACACATGATGATTGTGCAACAGCAACTCCATAAACTTTCATCTGAAGCATTCTTTTTAGCCTCATAAAACGTGGGAAAATGTCAAATGAGCACATGCATTTACAAAATAGGAGCATAATCATACATCAAAAAACAACTTAAAGCCAAGTCCTAAAATTGTGCATGTGATCGTCATACGTACAGATGCCTAGAAAAAATATTCATTAAAATCTGAGATGGTCACCAATTAAGGGTCAGGTGATTTGGCATGGAATGACCCTTTGTTATCTTGCATTATTGTACGACTTGAATTATATGCAGAGGCACATGGCATAAATTTCCTTATAATAAATATGAAATGAATTATATATTAAGGTCATGCCCATCTAGTGTTCATGCATTATAAAGCCAACTAGAGAAATATCATTTAGATTCATGGTTTTAGACAATGTACTTAATAGGTGACAAATAAACTTCATGAAGCAAATGCAAGCATATCTACAAAGCCTGTTCAAGCAATAGAAAAGCACATTCCTATTCTGATTCTGATTCAGTTTTTTACACTTTCTTTTTGTTAATCGATACTTTGGCATCTGTGTGTTTTGCTGCTTCGTTTTTAATGATCATCTTTGCTTTTGTTGTGACAGGTGTTGTTTCAGAGTTGTATTTCTGGTAGGTATATTGGTCATCAATAACTTTCAGTGCAATGAACGTGGTCATGCTGGAACAAACAAAATAAATCAGTTTAAAAAAACGGCTATAGAAGTTTCATGTCGATATGTCTGACTGATTAAGCCCCAGTCTCACATAGCCGATTTTGCCGTAGTGAACCTGTAGTATTACATAACGGTTATGCAGCAGCTTTTTTTGCCGAGTTGGCGACTGATTCTGGCGTCAAAAAGGGTTCTACGGGTGACTTGGCGGGTTCTACAGGTGACTCAGCGGGTTCTACGGATGACTCGGCGGGTTCTACGGGTCACTCGGCAGGTTCTACGGGTCACTAGGAGTAAGCCGACGGGTAGTAGGAGTAACTCGACGACTTCCAGGAGTAATCCGCTGAGTTGTAGGAGTAACTCAGCATAGGCAGGGAGGGGGGTTGTATATACTTTAAAAGGCTGCTGCTCCCTTAATATTAGTCCGATTCAAATAATACTGGATTGTAGTATAGTTCATACTGATTCCCATACGTCTTTTCAGATCGAAAATAGACCAAATATTATTCTATATTATATAATAAGCATATCAATCTATCTGTCTCTCTAAACTATCTATCTACATATCTACATATCTACATATCTACATATCTACATATCTACATATTCACATATCTACATATCTACATATCTATTTATCTATCTATCTACATGTCTTACTATTTAACTATCTACATTAAAGAACAGCGATTAATGTTGGGGGCGTTTTTTACAAGAATATTCTTGTTTTTGCCTAGTATACTACATTAATTTTCCTCACCTTATCTATTATATGTGTGATGTTCAAAGTGGCTTCTTTTTAATTGTGAATTGAATAGGACATGACATTAAACCTGTAATCCAGGTTAATTACAATTGACTAATGACAATTAACCTTTGGACTTCTTTACATTTGGCTAATCGAATTGAATTACTTATGTTATTATTATTATAAGCTTTATTCGTATAAAATATACAGTATAAATTCAGGATTAATAACAAAAAGACAATATTTAAAAACAATGATTTGCACCAAAAAAAAGAGGCTAGCAAAAACCCCAGATAATCAATCTGTGGCTAAATGTTCTATTATATCACAGATATCTTTTTTACTCAGACTAAAGTCTTCACACAACTCATCCCTGATATGAATTAATTCCATGATAGCTCATGTCTCACAATGTTATCATTGTTTTATTTAAATTTTTTATTGATTTTTTATATACTTTAAAAGGCGGCTGCTCCCCTAATATTAGTCTGATTTTCGTCAAATAAAGACTGAATTGTTCAGTGAAATGTGTGGAATTTATATAATAGTTAAGGTGGGAAAAATTAATGGCGTATATTAGGCACAAACATGAATATTCTTGTTAATAAAGTTAGTAATACCTCATACAGTATAGATATGTAGATATGTAGATAGACAGATAGTTATAAGATCTTCACCTAATAATACATTACTATCAATAATTCATTGAATCGTAATCAATAAAAAATGAAAATATAACAATGATAGAAACTATCTATAGATAGATATACTCTAGTTAGAGTAATCATTTTAGATATTTATTTCATTTCATATAAATTATTAATATTTCGTTCTTGTTGTTGTTTCTGAAAATAATCCAACTGGAATTAAAATTGATATTGCATGTTCCATCCATGATCAAAACAAATTATAGACAATCTCAGAATTTCCATTAATGCTTGTGATCAATGATGAAAAAGCATGATTTACCCCATTCTTGTATCATTCAAAATGCTAATAGCAATTGACATAACGGGCACAGCAGATTGCAATTACATATATAGGTTAATTGACTTTTACAAAACCCAAGGAAAAGTCCTTCCCATTGGCCAGTTGGCAGAATGAGTAGAAATGAATTGCAATAAAGCTTACTCCTAGTAAACCGCCGACTTTACTACGGGTAAAGTTAGGCTTCCACGGGTCACCCGCCGGCTTCCACGGGTCACACGCCGGCTTCCACGGGTACAAAGTAATACATCAACAAAGTTGTATTGTGGCATTCTAGGGGCAGACCAATTTTCGTAATGTCGCTCGAGCGACACTTTGACCCCTTTTGCTGGGTTTATGGGGATTACAACTGTCGCCATCTATAATATGAAATGGCAAAGTCATTGCTGGACCAATGGATAGACTTGCTGATAATATCAGTGTTTAAGCCAATCAGACACCAGTTTACACAAAGACGCAGTGATGCCATTTTCCAAATATGGTATTGCTTTCTAAGGCCTTCTCTGATTGGGCAATAAGTTTCTGTTGCATCCAGTTAAATAACAACACAAATTACGGCCATTCAGGGCAGAGGTGGCTGTGCCAGCTCCCATGCACGGCGATCTGTGACAATGTCATCTGTTAATTGTCTTAGTATTTTAGATCTGCCCTTTAATAATTTATATTTCAGATTAACCCTCATTTTCATCAATTTTTGCCTTGGAACCACTTTGGCTATATACACCATTCCAAAATGGATCCCAAACTTACCAGACCTCAGTGTGGTTCCTTCCGGAGAAACACAACTTCAGGTAGTTATTTTGACAATAATACCAAACATGGTGCGGAGCATGTGTGTGTACGAAGCTCAAAAGTCTCACTTTATTTCTCATTAAAAGACAATAATTATTCAATTGATCAAGCATGTGTAGATAGATATATAGATAGATATATAGATTGATATATAGATTGATATATAGATATATAGATAGATAGATAGATATGGAAACTACATCCCTCTAAGGTAAGTTATTTACACTACTGAATGAGGGTTGATTGACAAGGCGATGAGTATAACAAAATCGAAAATATCCAAATATGAAAAGTTTAAGTGTCTTTTAGTTCACTGCTCTTTTGATCAAATGAAGAAATCTTTTGATGAGTGGGGAGGGGTGTACATCTGGGGAGGGGGGAAGTACTTGCGGGGGGGGGGGCATGCGTGATAGGCTGCCTTCGTTCATCTTGTCCATTTTGTCCATCTGAAATAGACATTCAAAGTTGTAGTCTTTGTCAAAAAAAGATTTCTAATCTGCTGCTGAGCAGCCAGTTGTGTACAGCCAATTTGAAGGTGTTGAGCGAGGGTTTATTCTTTATTTCTACTGGTATACTATTAGTTAGTAATACTTATATCATAAGAAGGAAAGAGTAAACTAAACTTTTAAATTTGGTGGTTATACCCCGACTCGACACGTTTACGAATTTGTTTGGGGAGTCAACTAAAATTTTTGTTATTTGTTACCTGCTTAGAACAACAAGAAAAATATCCAGGTGGAGTAAAAACTTGGTTAGTAACCATCCGGTTTGTATCAGTAACAACTGTTTGGTTCTCTCTTTGCAGGTTGAACTGACATTCATATCATCACTTGAAAATGATTCCTTCACCCAAGTACCCCAAATCACAACACTGAAAATCCTAAACAATTTCCTAACTGAAATCTCAGACCATGCTTTAAGAGGATTGCACAATTTAGAACAACTTGACTTGATAAATAATTCCCTGACCGAGATACCCAAGCTAGATGACATATGCAGTACATTAAAAATTCTTAATTTACGGAAAAACAAGTTAATAACAGTAGACTCAAATATATTTATTTCGTGCCTAAATTTGACAACTTTGAAACTGGGGTATAACAATCTGAACGTGGTCCCGGATTTCAGCAATGGCATCTTAAACAATACCCTTAAAACCCTAGATATATCATTCAACAATATAACCCAATTAACTGCTACAAGTTTGGCTGGTTTAAGCTCTCTCACTACTCTCAAGATGATACATAACAGGATAAAGACCGTGGAGAAATTCTCAATGATCAGTCTTTTGATTTTGGATCTTTCGCAAAATAATATAACTTCATTCCCAAATGATATGTTCCAGGACTCCATTCTTCAAAATCTCAGTGTAGATCACAACATGTTGCAATCATTTCCGCAGCTCTCACCTCTTGCAAACACCTTACTTAATCTGTCATTGATAGGTAATGGTTTAAACGTTATTAAACCATCGAACTTCATGAACATGACTGCTGTGAAAAGAGTCATCCTCAGCCACAATAAGCTCAGTCCAGAAAGTTTGCATACTTTAGCAAAGGCAAAGTTCATCACGGTTCTTTTCATGGACAGTAATCAGTTAAGTAATGTAACAGGAGATGATTTTATAGGATTTTCCAATTTGGAATATTTGCAACTGACCAATAACGGTATACCCGCAATACCGATGTTCCCAAACATGTCAAATCTGGAAATGCTGTACTTGGCAGAGAACAACATTGCCAACTTTACTGTAGAATCCTTTAACAACACTCCGCAGTTAATGTTGCTAAACATTGATCAAAATCAAATTAATTTCCTACCCGATGTTTCTTCCATGAAGAGCTTAGCAATGATTCATATGGCAAGTAACATTTTCGTCCGCATCAACTTAGCGAGCCTGGCTCATCTTCAGAACTTCCACGTGGTCCACCTACAAAGCAATAAAATTGACTATTTACCTGATTTCGAGCCCATCAAGAGCACTATATATTACTTACACATTGACAACAATCCTTTGGTCAGCCTAGATCCAGAAAAATTTGTAGGACAGGATTTCGACTATGATTCATTACGATCTGGTGGCATACAATCAAACGTTACCCTGCAAGTTTTAACTGCATCCTTTTTACCAATTACCAATATTTCTGATGAGTTTCTTCTCATACTAGAGAAGATCAAAGGAATTTACTTGGACAACTGTCAGATATCTGTCTTCCCTAATTTATCAATTATCGGACAGACTTTGGAGAAAATCACCTTACAAAATAATAAAATTTCCCATATTCCTGAAAATTCGGTCAAGGGGTTGAATAAATTAAAGTCTATTAATCTTAAAGGTAACAATTTGGATGTATTTCCACTGAAGATGATATCAGAAAGTCCTGTGTTGAGCAGTTTAGTGCTGACAAACAATAACTTGACGAGTGTACCAAATTTAAGTCCTTATACCCCAAGAGAACAAACATTGACAGTTGACATGTCTGGCAATCCCTTGGTTTGTGACTCAAGACTCTGCTGGATAAAGGACTCTCCACCTCCAGGGATCTATGTAGTCATTTCAACATGTCATTCACCACCAACGTTAGCCAACAAGTTCTGGTATTTTGTCACTCTTCAGGACCTTGGATGCTTGGATGGTAAATGATTATATTGACGTAGCTATGACTACAGTTGGATGGAAATGTATATTAAATATCATATTGTTTATTATTATTTTTAACATGTAATGTGGAGAAGCACAAAATAGCCAGAAGTCAATCGCTCCTACAACTGTGTAGAGATCTGTATTTTAAAAAGTATTTGAAACAGTCATCTGACAATGTAAACCACCTGTTAGGGAGTAAATTTTACCTGCAGATGGTACATTTGACTTTTGATATTGTGTCAGATACCTCTATATGACAATCGACTTGTTAATCTGCGACCATGACAAAATGGCCATAATGATGACAAGAAGACCAAGAGTTACCATTGGTGAGATCAGAAACTATGTAACAGTTGTCGGGTTTAGTGCGGTATAGCGGTCCCAAATTTACGACCTTATTTGGTATAAAATATATCATTATTTTGAGCAACTATCACTAGTTTTTGAAGTTCTTGTCCAACAAGAATACATTTGTGTAGCATAGCGGGGGTTTGGGGGCAATAGCCCCCAAGAGACAAATAAAAATAAACATTGTTCTTGCCGTGAAATTGAAAACCGCCATAATTTCTTGTGACGTCATACACTGAATTCAAGCTTTTGACGTCATAAGCTCGGCAACGAGGCTAGCTAAATATGGTCAAAAATCTGGGGAGTTTTTATATGTGGTGGTTGAGTTTATAGTAAACTCCTGCACTGCTATATACATGTAGTTCCCTTCTTCAGTTATTAACTTTCAAGTTACACTTTGATTATATTACTTACAGGAGATGCTGTGTCTTTCATTAATCTCCGGCATTATTACATTACATCGATATATATGTTATTCTTTTTTTTCTTGTTTCAGACCCAGCCATTGCTAACAAGGTGTACTTGAAAAACATCACCAGTTCATACAATATGGTTGACTCCAACACAGTGTCAAATGCCTTACTACAGTTAACAGCAAGGAGCAGAGTGCATTGTGCAATTGCTTGTAGCAACAGATTAAAAACTTGGAAACTTGTGGGGTGCTCCGGATTTAATTTTTACCAAAGCTTCATTTACAACAACTGTCACTTGTTTATAAAACTGAGTGAGTTTATCTCATAGTTATATCCCAATGCGATTCAGTGACTTTTATCGGGCTCTAAATCGGGCTCCTGACTGCTGTCATTTATGACAACTGTCACTTGTTTATAACATTGAGTGAGTTTATCTCCTAGTTATATCCCAAAGTGATTTAGTGACCATTACCGGGCTCTAAATTGAGCTCTTGACTGCTGTTATCGCTGTCTCTACAGTCAAGCCATGATTATAGTAAGACTTAGAAATATATACAAATGTAGAATCAATATAGAATATTTGTGACATTGACTGTAAGCATTGTGACTCAATAATTAAACAATAAGCATGTAGGTTTGTGTGGGTGTGTGTGCTTTGCTATTTTTGTTGGTTTATTATTAGCATATATATTTTATTTTTCGTACTTATGTACAGAACAGAACATAATAAAATGAAAGTAAAAACAATAAAACCATATAAAAATGTTAAAACTATTTTTATAATTGTGAGTAAATAAACAGATTTCTTGGAATTGTTTTCTTAAAGAGGTTTTTGGTAATTTTGTAATCTTCATGCCTGCAGTCCATAATTTTATGAATAAACAACTCATAACCATGATCAAGTTGATTTTTTTTAATATATTTCCATGCAAATTAATTTTTTTCTGTCAATGTTCTTGCCACCATTTAAGTAAGTAAGGTTGGATTTTAACAAGTGTTAGTTTTTACTATTTTTCAAGAGCTGCTATACCCATTCTGATGTACCAGTGGTATACAGCCAGGTACCCACTCTCTGCTGGTTGGACGGTAGCAATGAAGACCAAATGGCTTGCTAAAGGCCCCCCTCACCTTGGGATTGGGAGTCGGGCGCTCTGCCACAAGACTGCATGCTACTCTAATTACTAGTGAGTGAGTGAGTGACTCAAGAATGACCTGCCAAAGAAGTAATTATCAAATCAGTTGAGATAATACACTATTGACTATGATGAACATTTGAATTTACATGAAACTGTTACAACCAATAGCACTTACAGCCAAATTAGCTGACCTGGCAGGTTGTATTTGTTTATTTGGCAAAAACCATTTATGCTTACCATATATACCCAGAACTCTTACAGGTGTTTGTCAACAAGCCTTACGTGATATTGTTGCTTAAGGGGCCTTCACACTTAGCCGGATCAGAAGCCGGATTGTCCAGGAGTATAGCTCCGGCAAACTCCGGTAATAGTGTGTAGACCTCGTGTTTCTTTCCGGCATTGTCCAGCATTGTCCGTCATTGTCTGGGGCGATCTGGGAACACCTTGGGACTCCAAGGAAAATTAAACATGTTAAATTTTTCATGCCGGAGGTCCCGGAGTATTTAATCCGTGTTGATCCATGTTGATCCGTGTAGACGCCCAGTAGACTCCGGCGATCTCTGGGAATCTCCGTGTTGACTCCGGCATATCTCCGGCTACGTCCGGCATCAACCGGGCATGAATATTTTGCCGCCATTAACGCCGGAGAGTACAAGGAACAACACGGTTCCACACGAATGAACACGGTGTAAAGACCGGTTATATCCGCGAAGGCACCGTGAAAATCCGGTTCACTCCACACTCTCACGGGACAGTTGTGTTAACTCCATGTTGAAACATTTATTTTTTGTTGATATTTTCAGCTCTTTGATCCTGGAACCCCCCGGAGTGAAAGTAATTTTACTCCGGGACACTCCGTTGTCTAATCTGGCTAAGTGTGAAGGGGCCTTTAGTAAGCAAATTTGTCTGCCTGGCAAAATACCTTACTGACATTATAACATTATGATCAGCGTCCCCAATTCACGATTTCAGAGTTGTTTGATGAAAAATTAAGGTAAGTATGGTTTAAATTCATGCTACAAACAAAACACCTACACAATTTTGTACATAATAAACTTTGAATTGAAAATCGGACGACAATTGAAGGAGCTGTGTAATATAATGCATCACCAAGCGACGATGCTAATGACGTTCATGACGTCCTTCTGTGTCTCGTTTGCGAATTCTGTAATATTTGCCAGGAAATATAACTGACCATAATTTAGGCCCCTGTTACCACCAAAAAACTGCATGCCAATACCCAAATAGTAAAATAAAAACCAAAATAGGTGTCTGAGCGAAAAAATAAGAAATAGATCCTATCCAAAATAGGCTCGCCGGATAGTTTTAGTTCTTATCTGTCCCATGAGAGGTCACTGCAATACTGGCCCGAAACAGCATGTTACCAGTTGCGGAACAACGGATTTCAACCCAGAATAGTGATTTGTATGATTTCAATGGTGTATGAAATGCCTAAATTCAGTCAATAGAATCATTGCAATATTTTTAATTAATTACAAAATTAATTGAAGACATTGCAATGAATTTATTATTTAATTATAAAATATATAGAAGAAAAATATTGCTGTTTATTATAATTTAAAAATAATAGCAATATTTGGAATTTATTGCACAATATGTGCATTTTTATTGTGTACCTGTTTTTCTATTATTAGATATATAAATGTAGGCATACATGGGTACAAACAATCCATGAAGTAATATGAGTTTTAGTGAATACCCAGCAAGCATATTAACATCAGAGTGTGAAATAAAGATGGGAGTATTTGCAAAAAATGATAATAATAATAATAATAATAAATTTGTATTGCGCCAGATCAGATTTGCATATCTGGGTTTAATCTCTAAGGTTTATATCACAGGACATTTATCAAGTTCATTCAGCTGGCTTATACAGCAAATCTCATTTCAGAACATGGGTAAATTCACGTACCGCCTGCAATTCTTATTGACAAAATTTCTATAATGTAAATAATGTGCTTCCTTCAATACGTACATACTCATATTTAAATTTGAAATACTTATATGGAAACAGTAGATTGCCTTGATTAAACATTTTATGGGTTGTCAAAAACAGTTGACTGTCATTGTTGTTGCCCACCATATGTATAATTTCTATTGTGTATTTGTAAGCTACATTGTGTTCCAATCAGCACTAGTAAAAAATATAATTTTCAATCAGTAATTTAATAAATTTAACAATTAATACCAATACAGCCATATATATCTCAAAGAAACTAAATAAATATAAATATTACTGCAATTTGTATCTTCTATTGTAGTAGCTTTGGCTTTAGTTGTTCTGGAAGTAGGTGGTCTTCCTCTGTTCCAGATCCATTTTCTTCTGCCTCCCTCCATATATAATGTACAAAGCTTGCTGAGCTTTTGATGCCTTGCAAGTATGGGTTCTCTTATTTACATTTGACAGTTTATACTTCTAATTGCTAGAATTCACTTCTATAAGGTGTTGTGGGGGTGAAGAACACTCTACAAGCAAAATGCTTCCTGAATGAAAGTAGTGAAACTTCACCAAATTTGGGTCACTAATAAAGAAAAATTAAGATAAAAGCGCCAATTGGCTGTAGTTTTCAAGATACAGTATTGGGTCAAAATTTGAAAATCTATGCAAATTAATGAGAGAACGGTATCAAGCGAAAGGAAATGTTCTACCTCAAAACACTGTCTGCACATCAGAATAATCTTGGCCACAGTTTTGACAATACACGCTCTGTTTGACATATTTGCAAAAATATGTGTCTTGGAAGTGGACAAAATACATTCATGTAAAGACATTTTATGAGCAGTGGCACACATTGATCTATGCATCTCAAGTCACATGTAGCAGCTTGTAAAAATTGTCAGTGCCTGATATTTCTAAGGAACTGTCCCATGTTTTTGACCTCAGGAAGCAGAGATGCCTGGAAACTGTGTAAACAATGCAGATAACTTCTGTTATATTTGTGGTGAGGTAGCCTTTGCATCACAAAAGCCCAGTATAACTGCAATGGTAAAAAAGGCGTACCACCTTTATTTTGGCTGCAAAATAGGGGATCAAGACAAGAGTTGGGCCCCCACATTATTGTTGTAACACATGTGCAACTAATTTACGTCAGTGGCTCAACAAGAAAATCTATGCCTTTCGCAATTCCAATGATTAGAACCAACAGATCACAGTAGCAATTGTTATTTTTGTATGGTTCCCAGTTGCAAAAGGAATATCAAGAAAGAAAAAATGTACTGTGTCCAAATATCCCATCAGCTCTGTGCCCAGTACCTCATGGAGAAGAACTACCAATTCCTGATCCACTAGAATCCTTCTCTCTAGACTCAGATGATGAGCAAGATGATTATCAAGATGATGATCAGGATATAGCTTGTCCTGAGGCATCAACGTCAGCTGACCCAGACTTTAGGCCACCATATCCCTCTCCTGGACCACACTTATATCACAGAATGAACTAAATGACCTGGTCAGGGATTTGGAACTGTCTAAGAGTAAAGCAGAGCTGTTGGGCTCCAGACTACAACAGTGGAAGCAGTAATGTCAGGATCTCTATTTTCCGTGATCGCCAAAAGAATCTGGTTCAGTTTTTCTTAATGGATGGTGATTTGGTTTACTGCAATGATATCAATGGCTTGACGGCAGCCCTTAACTTCACTTATGATCCAAATGAATGGAGATTGTTCATGGATTCATCCAAAACCAGTCTAAAAGCTGTTCTACTGCACAATGGCAATGTTTTTATTGATATTTTATAGATTTTATTGTTATTTATAATTTTATAATTTAAAAAAAAACTTCACAATCTGTAAAGCGATTCAGAGTTGTATTTTATGTATGAACGCTTTATAAAATAAATTATTATTATTATATTATTATTTTGCCATCTGTTCCAGTTGGTGATGCAGTCCATATGAAAGAGATATATGAAGACATAAAACAGCTGTTGAGCTGTTTAAAGCATGAACAACATCAATGGCAGCTCTGTTGTTGAAAGTTGTTGCTCTCTTTCTTGGCCTGCAAGGTGGATATACAAAGTACTGCTGCTTTCTGTGTGAATGGGACAGCCGAGCCAGAGATTCCCATTATGTTAAGAAAGACAGGCCACTACAACAGTCATGGGAGCCAGGAAAGAAAAATATCCAACATCCACCCCTTGTTGACTCCCAGAAAATGTAGGGACAAAACGAAATCAGGTTTCAAATATCTCAATGAAAAATTTTCACTAAGTGCGTGGGAAAGAAAAGAAAGCTTTTCAGTCAGTGGCAAAGAGAGTTTCTGGGAAACAACAAGGCAGATAATTATGAGCAGCTGGTGGCAAACCTCCTGAAGTCCTACAAAATGCTTGGCTGTACAATGTCACTGAAGATACACTTTTTGCATTCCCATCTTGATTTGTTTTCCATTTAACTGTGGAGCAGTGAGTGATGAGCATGGCGAACGATTCCACCAGGACATTGCAGAGAAAAGATATCAGGGAAAATTGAATCCATCCATGCTTGCTGACTACTGTTGGAATGTGTCAAGGGATGATCCTACTGCCGTGTATAAGAGACAAGCCAAAAAGCGCCGCATAGATACTGAATAAAGACGGAACTTAGTTATTTTATGCGATGATTTAGCTTGTATTCTGTAATACTTTTAATCACCAGAAGTCATAAGACATTGCTTGTTTATTCCTAGACAGGTAAGGACCTGGAAATGTAACACTTTTCAGCATATTAGTATTCTTTCTAATGTTAGATTTTATATGAATAAAACTTTATCATTAAATATTTTGACAACATTAGCCAACCAGCACTCTTATCCTTTGTTTTCCAGTTCATCTTATCAATGTATGTAAGATTAGGCAAATTTTATCTCTGAAGTAGATCATTTCCAAAAATTTGTAGATCAGTGATTTATTACCCAAAATATTGAAAGAAGAATTATGGCTTAATATGTAATAAAATGCTATAAATCCAGAAATTCCATCAAAGACTGTTTTTAATTGCATATATTCATCATTCTCATTGTGGTGTAATCTTAATAGTATTCACAACACATACATTTATTTAAAAAACATTTTTTCTTAAAATTATATAATTAAATGAAATTATTTTTATACTGTGTCCAGCAGTTAGAATATAATAAAGAATTGTATCACTCGCTGATTCAGGGGGGGGGGCATTATGGCAGCCTCAATGCCTATAAAATGATATGACTGACAGTCATTTGCCCCCCCCCCCCCCCCCATAGAGACTTCCCCTCCCTTCCCTGTAGAATCAGGGCTGGATCCGCCAGTGATATAAGTATATAAGAATATATTAAAATTTATTCTGTGTCATGTTTGATCTGTGCAGGGTCTAACCAAGTTTATATTTGCATGCAGTAGCGTAGGTCCGAACAGTCTGCATGGTCCACAATTTACGGAACATACGAAGCAAAGCTTTCTGGGAAAAGCCAGTGAGCGATATTAGAAGTTTTGCCAATAAGTCCAAAGACTATATATTCTTTTGAATAAGTCATAGGGATTTTGACGAACCAGCCCAAAGGCTAGCTCGACACCCAAAGACTGGCTTATCGGCCCAAAGGACACAATATCCTGCCCAATATGCAATTTCGGCAGATATTGGATATTGGCGACAACAGCCCCCTATAATTTTTCAATAATGGTAATATACGTTTAGTTGCCATAAGCACTATTGGATGCATAATATAATAAAATAAGGATAATAATCGTCAAATATAGACAAACAAAGGATAAATAAAAGTTATAAAAAAATTACATTCTGCAAAATAAAAAAATTTTGTTTACTGGTAGCAATTCCATAATGCTGTACCAATATTGATATTATGCACTTGGCTTCACTGTTGGCTATAAATTGCAAATGCAATAAAGCCTGCCATTACTTAGCATATTTGCACAAATTCCATAGATAATTAACTTGCACTGAACCCTATGCACCAAGTTCAGTTAAGTCATTCAGGTGACAGAAATTATAAGCAAATACGCAAAACAAATATTAAACATAGGCTGCCAAGTGACAAACCCTCAGCAATGTGCTCCATATGGGTTATTTTATGTTTAATTAGTCAGTCCTATCTATATAAGTCAGTAGTGAATAGTGTAATATCTCTTAATTTGTGGGTTTTTTTATATAAATACAATAAAATCACCAAAAAACATAATCTATAGATTTAAATAAATGCCCAAGCCATTTCATAAACCATCAGGGTAAATTAATCTCCCAGAGATGCCTTAATAACTACCGAAATAACACACCAACAGATCAGGGGAATGACTGACGTCAGTGAGCCAATGCTTGGCCAACATTAACCTGACAAAGCCCCTATGTGAATGCTAAAAAGAATCCACATCATCTAATTAATGATAAACAGGTACTGTCTTGGAGTGAGGAAAACAAATTGAATGTCTCTAATTGATGATTGCATATTCAAATAATACAAAGGAATTGATAATTCCCAACAAATAATAGCCAAAGGCCCAGAGGTTTTAGGTCGTATGCTCAATTTGGCAAAAATACATAATTACGAATTGAACAGATTCTGCTGTGCTCCCTCTGATGTCCGCGTTATATAATCAGGCCGTGTTAAGAAATTGTCTTCATTTACACTGCACTGCAGTCATAATTTCAATTATCGCCTTAATCTGGATACTTCTGGCATTTTCATATTACATTCAATATTATATAGTCATTGATTCCGTTAATAAATATTGACAGTGTACAACTATTCCAGCCTGTGATGATCAATGAACTCCAAGCAAATACGCAAAAAGCATTTGGTGACAAGCCGTACACCAAGAAGCTCATATTCATATTTGTTTTAAGTGGCGTTTTACACATTTACAATGGCAGCCATATACTGCAGGTAAGGTTATTTTGAAGTTATTAATTATCAGCTATTCTGATGTTCAACGCCCTTGAAAGTCATGGGCCTCCTCATGGCAAGGGTGGAGACACTGTGGGTGAAGACCTCAAACCCCAGTGGCCAACACAGGGGTCTGTGCATTCTGTACTGTGTAACTGTGCCTGCCTAACATAGCACAGAAGCTAATGACCTTGCCAGTGAACACATACTTAAACATGACTAATTGTTATACTCCACCACGTGACCATTTCTATTGTTCTTTTGTGAGATATAACCAACAAAAATGTTAGTTAATCCTCCTGAGTGTAAACTGAACTGTTATGTGTAATAAAGGCACTAGGGAGTTAACTAACATTTTGTTGCTTATATCCCTCTGCCTTCGGCGTTGGGATATATTCGGGATATAACTAATATATAGTGTCTAAAATTTCATTTTGCTACATCTTAGCAACAAAAATATTGTTGTTAGCACGTCGTAAACTTTCCTGAAAAATGCTTGTTTGAAAAATAACATTCCCTTCGCCAATTATGCTTTCTTGAAATCATCAAACTGAAATATCTTACGCAGAATGAAAACAGTTAATTTCTTAGACATTTTAACAGTGTCTTGGAATGACCAACATACAGTCATTTTAACTAGCAAGTCAGTCAGCTTTAATAAACAAGTTGGTCAGTCATATAATTAATAACTCATGAGTAGTTATAATCACAAACTCCTTAGCAGAAAACAATACCATTTTATTTTATGCAAAGAGAATGGTGATTAATAGTTAGAGAATACTAGTCAACGAACTTGTTAATTGTAAATCAGCTCGGAGGGCACTAGACACTTATCAAAAAGATTTCCAAAAAAAGTGCAAGACAAAAAGTTTCTTCTGGTTGCTATCAAGCATCATGTATCATGTATTATAATTTTGAAGGAAAATGGTCCATTTTAATTTAATATCCTTGACTGTATTCGGACAAATTTATGAGTGAAACTGTTTGTCTAAGAACATGTGAATTTCATCTTACTTTGCAAAAATAGTGTCATGTATTATTACTATTTTGTGCATGTTCATTTTAATTGCAATTTTAAACTCAAGGGAATCCAGCCAATTCCTCAGGCTTTGGGGGGCCATGGCAGCATTTTGCCTTGGAGGGGTCCCCCTACAAAAGAGATGTATTGTGTCTAAGTTTTTGGTTTTTTTTACTTCATGTTGTTTTATGTGTTTTATGTGTGTATGTCTGAGTAGTCCAGCGTAATCTTCGTACTGAATTACCTTGTATTTATTCCAGGAACTCAATTAGTATCACACTCTTGATATGCACAATTCTGGCTACTGGAAACTGTGATTACAAAGTCGCTAAATGGATCGCGGTGTTACCAGACTTCAGCGTTGTGCCTACCTCAGAAAACACTTTGACGGTATGTCAACAATGGATATTCCTTTCATTACATATTCATTACCTGAACATTTTGTTCCCTCAACTAATGTAATGTTACACAATATGATTGGAATAGAGTTGGAAATTGGTACCAAAGGGACACTGATGTTATGTTAGTTAATTTAGCTGCTGGGTGGTGTAATGATTAAAGTACTCCTCATCTGAGGGTTCTCGGATCAAACTCCAATACAGACCCTTTTATGAGCAATATTCCAGATGGATAAAGCTTGAATAGATGTCTAATTGATGGTTCACTGTATTAAGCGTCTATGCTGGGGCGAGTAAAGACCACAATCATGGAGTGATAGACTAAGTGTGGAATCCCTCCCCCCCCCCCCTCAGGCCACTCTTCATTAGAAGCTTCACTCAGGGTTGCACATTTCATAAATACTTAACTGGGTATATCCCAGATAGCATTCCAATTTGGGCCAGCGTCGTTTCTATAATGGCTGCTCTTGGTACAACATCGTTTCAATATAGCCGACATCGCGCCAACATTGAAATGATTTGGAATGCTATCTAGGATCTAAGTTGGATACCATAGCAAACTGTGAATGCAAGACTGTCATACCCTCAAAGCAGATTTTATTGACTAGGAAATCAAAAAATTCCAAAATATGTCATATATGAAAATCCAGAACCTTAATGGGCTAAGCCGCCCCTTGGCCAATTGGAGTTCAGAATACATGTGATGTCCTCTGGTGATTGATTTCCAAGTTTATGTTGATAAATATTGTAATGAGTGAGAGATTTGCAATGAGAGTTAAGTTCTTATTTGTTTACATATCTTCTAGGGCTGTTCACCAGTTAACACCAGTTCATAATATTCTTTACAAAGATAATGATGCTGGTGTATTGGTACTGTTTATACTTTATACCCCGATGCTGAGGCGAGTAAAAGACCCCACTTATGGGTTAAATGTCAAACATGGTGTACACTCCAAGGTGTATCATCTTGTCATTATGTCTGCCTCGGACAGCTAGTTATATAAGCTGACTAAGCTTCAGACCCAGTAGACTTTGAAGATCCTCTGATGTTTTTGAGAATATAATTGGAGTTATGTTATCATTCAAAGATTGGCTTATTAAATAACATAGCCTCATTGATTTACATCATGTATCATATTTATATACCACATTGTGATACATATCGTATCGTTAAGGTATACAGCCCTAATAACTTCACTAACCAAGAGTCACTAGAAGGCTGGCAATATCAATGCATTGTCTGGCATGGCTGGTAAAGTCTAGTCAATCAATATGAGAATTCTATAGATCTATATTCCGTTGTAAGTGAAATCAGCCAATATCAAATATGACTTATTTCACAATTTACAGCAAGTATTAGTCACCAAGAAAAATCCACCAAAGAATGATGATTAACAGCATGGACTCGTGTTTTTATGACATTTTGTTTAACTTGTAGGTCGAGTTAACCTTTGTGAATGACATCCTGAATGAAACCTTTGCCGGAGCACCGCATATCACCATCTTGCAGCTTCGGAACAATTTCTTAAGCTCTATAGGAGAACGCGCCTTTTTGGGCTTGACTTCATTGACAAGACTTGACCTGACAAACAATTCTTTGACAGCTGTCCCTTACTTGGGAGATGTTGGTAGCACCCTGACATATCTCAAACTAAGCAGAAATAAGATTACGAGCATACCAGCAGATGTATTTCAAGTCTGCACAGCACTCAAAATAATGTATCTGTCAAATAATGATCTTGTAAGCTTTCCAGATTTTAGTGCTGGAACTCTATCAACCACATTGAATTTCATTGATGTGTCATACAATCTGATAAACATCTTGCCAAGTACCATCCTAAATGGAGCAAATGCTGTGACAGATTTGATTATCTCGTCCAATAATATCCTGACTGTACACATTTTTAGCGCAGCTTCGCTTAAACAATTAGATTTATCAAAAAACAAGATAACTTCCTTACCCAATGATTTATTTGTGGGCTTCTCCCTCCACACTCTTATTATGACCTCGAACAGAATGACAATATTTCCCAATCTTACTTCCACCGGGCATAGTTTAGTGTATCTAAATCTGAAAGAAAATAATTTAACCAATATCCCACCAAACAAATTTACAGGCATGATATCCCTGGCTACTGCAGAGTTCAATATGAACCAATTAGAATCAGACTGTCTGAGTGTCCTGGTGACAGCACCAAATCTAAAAAGTTAAATTTCCAAGACAATAAAATGGAAAACGTTACCGGGCAAGATTTTGTTGGATTCAATAACTTGACATACATCAGTTTACAAAAAAATTCAATCCCAGCTATTCCAGACTTCCCATCTTTAAAAAAACTTCTGGATGTCAATTTGGCTGAGAACAAAATAGAAAATATAACGGTTGACTCATTTGCTCTCACTCCTATGGTATAACTCATATGGTTGCACACGAACAAGATCAGATTCATTCCTGATTTATCTGCAATTACTCATTTAAAAATGATTCAATTGGCTCACAATAGGTTTAGTTATATAGATCCCACATCACTTGCCCTCCTGCAGAAAATTAATGAACTATTCTTGTCAAACAACAATTTTGATGCACTACCAGATCTGTCAGCTTTGAAAGAAAAGATTACCAATCTAACCATCGGAGATAATCCCTTGATAGCACTACAACCGGATAAGTTAGTTGGGCTGGGATTTGATTACAATGCATGTAGAGAGGGTATCATCACATCAAACTTGTCACTGATATATCTGAATGTTAACAAAACAAATATCACAGAAATAGACGATGACTTCTTAACCGTTCTAGAAAAAATTAAACAGCTGCATGCGAAGTACTGCAGGATCTCAGTAATGCCAAATATTAAACTTGTAGGCAAAACTGCAGAACAGATTTCATTGACTGGTAATAACATAAGTAGCATTACTTTATCAAAAGTGGAAAATATGACTGAACTCAAAACTCTTGAAGTTGATGAGAACAATCTGAAATCATTTCCTTTCGACATGCTTAAAACAAGTCCCCTCCTTGGGACGCTAGATCTGGCTAAAAACAAATTTGAAACGATTCCCCAACTGACGTCACTTGACAATCGAACAACGACTGTTACTGTGGATCTGACGAACAACCCAATAGTGTGTGACAGACGGCTGTGCTGGATGAAAGATTCCAAGACAAAAACAACAAAAGTTAGCATCAAATTATCCATCAAACCTTGTGCCTCTCCTACTCATCTGATCTCCAAAGACTGGTCACAAGTGACACAGGATAACCTGAGGTGTTTTGAAGGTAATCATAACAAGATACTTCAGTATATATCTGATTAACATGTACAAAGTTTAATTCGAACGAAACAAGTTGCATCTGAATTACACATTATATATCATAAAATGTTTTTGATATTTGATATTTGGGCATAATTCTGCAAATATGAAAGTACAAATAATGGTGATCTTGAAAACAGTGCATTTTAGCAACAACAACAGCTTTTACTGATAAAGCAGACTTTGAAACCTGAATAGAATAGACTGGTGAATAGTATAAGATTTCATTTCCAAGTTGTGAATGATGCTTGGAGACACTGACATATTAAATGTGTGCCCACCATTACATAATGTATGTTAAAATTAGAATCATTGATGCAATTTTTTAAAACGTTGTTACTAAAAATTACTAGCTTCAAGATATAGTCTAACTACTGGTTTTACCCTTTTCAGTTTTCAGGGATTTTGCTCATAAATCAAATATCTGAAAGTTTGTGTGAGCAAAATATCCCAAATTGTTTGTAGTAGTGTTTCTTAACAGACTTAATGTAGGCTACTATTTGATTTAAAACAGTCTCAAGCATTGATTTTGTGTAATTATAACGGAAAAAATATCTTCAGCATTGATTTGGTGTAATTATTACTGAAAAAAGTTGTTAAAGTTGAAGTTGCATATTGTAACCTGTAAGTTATGCAAGTGGTCCAGTTGTCATAACAAATTGATTAAAGTGCAGTTTTTTTCCATCACATACTGATCAGTTCACCACATATGTTTAATGTCTGGAGAAATGCACTGTCATTATTTGCTAAATAAGATGATTCTTAAGATAAGTTAAGATAAAATAAGATAAGATCAGATAAGATAAGAAATGTTTTATTTAAAGTCGTATGTAAGAATAAATAATATAAGCAGAAGCTTTTTATCGACTAATCATGGGGTAAGGAAGTTATTTTGTTTTTGATAAATCTAATTGAGATAAATCTAAAGAGAAAAAAAAACAAAAACATAAACATTTCTGTTTCCAGAGCAGGACTCGCACGCTACTGCACCTACATGCATACAAAACTTAATAAAACTATGTCTTAAATAGTATAGAGATACATTTTTGGGGTTTCATGACCATTAATGACCGACAATTTAATATATTAAAAAATACGCAAATTTGGTACACTTTCAAACCCTCTCTGATCATTACTTAAGTAAAATTTTGCCTATGATATATCTAGATTATAGTACTTTCACTTTTAAGCTTCATTTTGACATTTGTTTCATCATTCTTTTCTTTTTCTTTCATAATAATGGAAAATCTGGAAAAAAATGCCAAAAATTGTGATGCTTCCTTCATATTCCTTAGCATCCCATACTTAGCAATGTTGTACAATTCATGTGCATACAATTATTAAATATTAGATCATAGTATTGACATGCTCAACCCATTCAACAGTTTCTGTTTATTATAAGCAATTTCATAAGTTGCATAATGATCTATATCATTTCACTTGACTCCAATAATCATTATTGTTTTCTTCATATACACCTGTAAAGTTATAAATACTAATTTAAATGCCACAGATTTAATGTAAATCAGCAACCCAATAATTCAGTAACAGTTGAAGGGAATATGGCAATTGATAATATATAGTTTCATCAGTTGCCGGCTAAATGTAAACAGCAAGCAGAACATATTTTGACTGATAAAGGCATTAAAATGAGTGTGTTGAGTATCATTCAATACAAAATAAGCCTTTAAGATTTGGATTTATTTTTATTTAGACTTTATTTATTTAAGTAAAAGTAAATACAAACCTCAAAGGTTCATGTTGTATGAAATTATTACAGTATGCCATTCCACATTAGATTCCCTGATAATGCAAAATTAAATAGTTCTTGAATCCAGAAAAGGCCATATTTTTTACTTTTTTCAGTTCCTACCTCAACAAGACAGATCTACAAGAAAGCAAATGGAATCAGATACAATCTCTTGAGTGCTTCAACAGTGTCAACCGCAATCCTTCAAACGACCACCAGAAGCAAAGTTCATTGTGCCCAGCTATGCAGCAGTCAGCAGACAACTTGGCGACCTGGATGCACAGGGTTCGACTTCAACGCTAATATTGATTTTAACAATTGTGATCTTTTAATCTAAATTTGATAATACTTCCCCAGAAAATACATCAGCTATCAGTTAGATAGTCATTGGCTCGAGATTGGTTAACTAGCAAAGGTTAGCTAGACATTGGTTAGACATTAGTTAGCTAGATATTGGTCAGCTAGATATTAGCTAGACATTGGCTATAGATTGGTTAGCTAGACATCGGCTAGACATTTGTTGGTTGGACATCGGCTGGATATCGGCTGGACATTGGCTGGACATTGGCTAGACATTGTTCCAATGTTGGCCCAATTTGGCATGCTATTAGGGAGATCGAAATGTAACGTCCTGTTTTTCTGAGTAGCGTGACTTTTAGTTGAAAACACACTATGTTTGAAACTCTGTATCTCCTATACTATCCCGAATTAAAATCTAATTCACACAAAAAAGAACGACACCATTGGATTCCTGCGGATCAATTTCGCGACCCAGTTTTTAGTGTTAAAAATCTGTTGATATCCTTGATGAATCTATATGAAATTACGGAATTAAGTAAAAAAATTTTCACATTTTCGATCTTACAAATTTAAGGTCAAAAACCAAATTTGCAACTTTAGCAACATCACACCAGTACTTATTTTGACGGCCTAAATACGTAACACGCATTGAATGAAACCTTACATTCCTGAGAAAAATGTTCTGAGTTGAAATACTCAATAAAACAAACAATAGCTTCCTAAAATTAACTTTTTTGAAGCATGTTCGGCCGTTTTGACAACTTCGTGTTTCGCACGCTTTGCAAAGAGGGCGCCTTAGGCGCTTGCAATTCAAGGTTAGTGAAATGTTTTAATTAAAGAAGATACCTCTGTCGCTGCTGAAGTACTGGTATAGACTATATGCAAAAACTACGACTATAGTCTTCTGGCAAAGTCAACTCGTCCACGGTTGAAGCCTACTCGCCCGCCACTTCGGACCAAGTGGTCCGCCGGCCTGCTGCTGGCCAGCAAATGTTTTCCGACTCGTCTGCTGGAAGAAAGTAAGTATGTCCGCCGCTTAAGAGGGTCAGAGTTGTACAATAACAAAACTGGAATATCTTGAGAACTAAAACTAGTAGGAGGATGGTTTTTTACCTACTTGATTGCCACAGAAAGTTCTGATCTGTGGATCTTATTGCAAGTCCGTAATTTGTAGCAAATGCACTTTATTTTTATCATTGATGATTGCACCTAACACTCTACACCTTATTCGACATACAAAGTTCAATTACCCTAGTTGTGTACAATTAATGCTCCATTGTTAGCCAATTGCAATTCTCATCTCACTATAACGAGGACATGGGGGGGGGGGACGCAATCCCCGCGGCAGCCCTCTCCCCCCCCCCCCTCCCGTGGGCAGCCTGGCCACAGCCACCCTAATACCGGCGGACCAGTTGACTTTTTCTGCAGTGGACCAGTTGGTTTTTCTGGCAGACCAGTTGACTCTTAGTGGCGGACCAGTTGACCAGACTGGCTGACCAGTTGACCAGACCCCAGGACGTACTTCTTTCTCACCAGATATTTCATAGTTCTATTATTTTATAGTAACTTATCATTATTACTAAAATACAGTTTAAATTAGTTTTCTTTTTTGATGGTACGAATTAAAAATTTAAGTCAAGTACTTTTTTTGTTTACAATTCCAATATTGTATATTTCTACACCTGTAAAACAGACAGCAATAGACCTATATATCTATATGTATATACATGACAGTAGTTTTAATTTTGGAATATGCCGTTGTTAACATGGCTGCTCCTTCGAAGATTGAGGACATGAGGTCAATTGTCCAAATCGAGTTTTGTTATGGTGTCTGAATTGATGGTAAATTTTTTGCAAGCTAGAAAAAAACTATATTGACAGGATTAATCACCTGAACTGTTCAATTTGACTATTAGTTATATTAATGTGCATATATTGTCTTTAATGACTAATTTATTACATTTAAGTCAAATTTCTATTAAATTTAATCTAGACTGGTTAACATTTTAAGATAATATATTGGTATGAGAACGGTAATTTGAATTATTGTGTTCTAATAATTAAGAGCTATGCTGCACATATTAATGATAAATACACTGCAGACTAATGAAATCATTATGTCAATCAGTTTATTGCTCTGAGACAAATATAAACAATAAAAGTTTAGTGAAATATGTGCATTCTAATATATTTGGTGCAAAATTGCATATTCATCAGTTCGTATCAGTTTTAAGCATCAATTTTTTTATAACTCTCAATTTTCATTGACATTTGTATCTTGGCAGATTTGGTTATTAATTAATCATAAATATTTCTAGATTAAACCATTATATTACTACAATATTGCTAAATTTCTATAAATATATAATGGCTTTATGACCCTGTGTATAAAATATTATACATCTCTTTCATTAAATTTGACTGATACTTTTTGCTCTTAACGAAACGCTTGATCAATCATCTTATTACCTACATTGAATGCCCATTTTCTTGGTAATAAGGTTTGCTGGCTATATCATTGTGTTACGCATAAAATAAGCTTTCTAATGATGTATTATATGCCAAGAATGGTTCATTCATTAGGACAAAATGATAATTTTTCCCAGGTGACGCATGAGCTTGATTAAGCAGCTTGTCATGTACTTACCTGCATTGAATACCTATAATGAATTTAATTGAAAGGAAATAATTATAGTATGTGATCTTATTGTATCGCACTTGAAATGAGCTTTCAAATGATGTCTTATATGTATATATTGCTCCTAAATTAGTTAATGCCATTTTTCCTTTCGGTAACTGGAAAATGCGTCAATTTTGGTGAAATTTACCAAATTGGGCTCTGCAACAATGTTAAACACCAGATATTTTTGGAAAAATTAATGTATTTCCAACATTATATAACCTTTTCTTGTAGTAATCATTGGGTATATGAAAAATAATGACAATGAATGTTACCACAATTATACTTTTCAAACTTCATGTACACCTGCGTGACATGCGTAAAAAAAAAGCCCAGCATTTTGAGGCTTTGTAAAATATAAATAAGATCAGTTTAAAATGGTATAACTACCTTGTCATAAAGAACTATTTTACTTTTGAATGAATCTTAAATATAATAAAAAATATACTGCATATTTCCCTTTAAACATGAACATCTGACCTAAATATGGCCATATTTGTAGACAGGTCTTTAAATGCTTTTAAATGCCCATAACTTTGCCAATAATTAAAATATTTTCATAAACAAAACAGATTTAGAAAGCTCTAAGACTTCTTCAGCTCTATCAGATGAGCTACTTCCTGTATTAAAATTCCAAAACTGAAAATTTGGTTTGACCACCCTAACATTGCTATGTGGGTTCATGATATATTGCACAATTTCATCAGGTTTGAATATATATATATTTTCAATATCGTGTGCAGTTTTACATTTGTAAATACCTTATGTAATATTGTTAAACATTTGTGCTGTATTTCACGTGGGTTCATGGTATATTACACAATTTCATCAGGTTTGAATATATATAGCCTACATTTTCAATATCGTGCCGTTTGACATTCGATACCAGATGAATATTTTTCATTATTCCATGACTGAGCATATTTTTTCCCTGATACTGTTGTTTTTTCCCTGGGTGATATTTATTTAAGGGGAATGATATCAAAGGCTGGGAGGGATGTACGAAATTTTCACAGGGATGTACGAAATTCAGCCAATCAGAGACAAGAACTACCGGGATGTACATGACAAGCAGCTGGGATGTATTGCTTTTGTCCAATGAGCAACAAATAAACAGGGATGATATTCATTTTCACCAATTAGCAACAATTTCAGGGACACACCTCCAAGTTAAAATGACCATTGACCAATGATATCAATGTATTCTGCATTGTTTTGGTCCCGAATCTGGATCTTCAGCATGTCAAAAACGTCATTAGTTCAATCTAAATTTTTGTATTGAACAAATTTACCACTTGAGGTTTTCAGTCTCATAAAACTAGCCAATTTCATGCATCCCTAATGAGTAAAAAATCATCCCAGTTCTTCAAATATCACCAGAAATTAACAAACAGGGGTTCTAGAACTCCACAGAAGCCAAATTCAGCCATTTCAGCTCCGACACTCAAAGTAAACTGGCAGAAATGACGTTTATGTGACGTCATTGATGACGAAACAAGCTTGCTGGGCTAAAAATAGATCTTCAGTGGTCTACATGCTGATATTTATAGGTTATTACATTGCAAGAGGCTGTATCTCCCTGGTATCATCACCCGATACCTGGGTGATACAGCCATTGTGATAACCTATTTATCCCAAGACTGCTTTTTTATGGCTTTAAAATTAAAAATGACATAATTGTCTTGATGATACACTCATCATAACAGCACTTAGCTTAATGGACTCCTCCACTTCAATCAACTGTTGCATGACACTTCACAAAGCTACTTCAGGATTTATCCCCTGAACACTGCTTATATAACTATTGGATGACCAGGACTGAAATTATAGCTCCAAAAAAATGAAAATTATCTCTTAATTCAGCTGTTCTGTAACTTAGTCTATATTTACCTATGAGGTCATCGATGACGTCACAAAAACGTCACAATTCAGTCAGCTAAATGCCACAGTCGTAGCTATAATGACAGTGTTTGGATGTTTTTAAGTTAGTGGATTCCCTGTGAATTGGTTTAAGGGAATATTTCAAGAAATATGACAACTTCTGACCGCCTAAATGGCGTCAGTGTCACACTTGAGTGGTGACATGTTATTGATCAACAAGTGGCAGTTTTGAGATCTTCTGCACAACATTTGAAGTTATTAGTACCCTCAGAAGTGTACTGTAATTAAAGAATAACGAAAGAAAAATCGTTTTTATCCATTTGATGAGTCTGAAAACTTTGTTACATTAATTTATGTAGAAAATGCCATTTGAACTGATGACGCTCATGACACACTGAAATCCCAAATTTGTCATTGTGTGGTTTTGAACAAAACAAACTGACAGCAACAGCATTTCATTGGCTAGTTCAGTTGTGGAGGTGTGTCCTTGAAATTGCTCCTGATTGGTGGAAATCAATATATAATCCCTGTTTATTGGTTGCTCATTGGTTAAAAATTTAAAAAGCTGTATCGTCCCTGCAGTTCTTGTCTCTGATTGGCTGAATCTCGTATCTTCCGTCGAAAAGCCGTATCATCCCTCCAAGCCTTCGATATCATCCCCCTTAGATCAATATCACCCAGGGAAAAACACCAGTATCAGGGAAAAAACATGCTCAGTCATAGGATAAATACCTGGTATAGTCACCCTCATCCCGTATTGTCCCTCAGCCCTTCTATTCGGTTCTCGGTTCTCGGGACAATACGGGGTCTCAGGTGACTATACCAGGGATGTACTGCCTCCACCCATGATATAACTTATTAATATTTGTGTTGTATTTAATGTGGGTTCATGATATATTACAGTTTTATCATATTTGTATGTATAAATTTCAATATTCTGCAGTTTGACATTAGATACCAGATGTAATATTGTTCAATATATGTGTTGTATTTAATAAATGATAAATACATAACAACATCTCACTTCTATTCCTCCATTTAGTGATTTTGTGTTCTAATAATCTAATTATACAGACAAATCAAATATGAAACATATTCTAAAGAGTTCTTTTAAAAGACAAAACTATTTAGTTCTACACAGATTTATATTCTAGCAAAAAAATAAAGCTGCAATGACTGCTGTTGAGTATTTCATTTCATATAAATGTAACAAATAAACATTTATTAATGGTTTAGAATACGGGGAAAGCACTGTATGCATGCCAAATGCCAAATGCAAGTATCCTGATCAGAAATGGATTACAAATATGTCAATATGACTAAGCATTTATTATGTCAAGCTTTCAAATGACATGACCATCCCAGATTTGCAGTGATGCAACCTCGAGGTGAGATTAAATATTCATGGGCTTTGAGTTATGTGTCATTTATGAAAAAAGATACATAGCAGCAGTAGCCTTGCAGTAGACCTGTCATTTTTGCTACATTTTGCAACAGGCTGACAAATATTTAGTTTGGACATTATATGCACCTAAGTGCCTACTATCAACATTTCACATAATTGAAAATAAGTAATTAGGTTTTTTTCGGCAATGACTAATTCACTTAAACTGTCCAAAAAGCAGAAATTGAAATTGCTGATTCACTGCATGAAAATGATGGTTGTTGAAAAATAACAGCAAGTCAAGATTAGTAACAGCGTGTGTACTCATTATTTTTTAGCATACAATTGATTCGGATAGGTTAAAATGCTGTATAACCGTGTGCACATAGAATCCCACAAAAATATATAAAGACTGCGGCATGGCCCTCATTCACTGTAAAGTTGAAAAACTTTACTGTAGTTCTATTCTGTGAAAGGTGTGAATTAAGATAAACCACTATGGTATAGTCAGAAATACGTATTCATATATATAAAACAAAACATTACAAAGTCATTGGGATGGTCAGAAATCAGAAAGTGACATTATAACCGGGTTTCGGTCTAGTGTAAAAGACTGATAAAACAGCCGTTTCTGAAAAATGACTATTATAACTGATATCGTTATATATATGACCTCGTTATTAACAAGTAAAGATATATTTAAAACAGATAACAATATCAGAACAGGTTGAAATAGTCAAGGTATGAAAAAAATGAATTGAAGTATTATTTAGTGACGAGATTGTGACGCCTGCTACTAAGCCGCCTGATAGTCACCTTCCAGCACCGAGTGCGCACCTGACTCTTCCCATCTCAAATAATGATACAGGTTGGGTCTGTTAATCAGAAAGTGACGTCTTAGTGTGTCGATTGTAGATATCAACCAATCAGATCACAGAAATTGCCAGATCCAACCAACCTAAGTGTCATTCATTCAGGAGCCCAGGTGCTCACAGCCACCACCAATTTCTGCTGAGCGAATGATGCCATTTTCTGGAACACAAAAGGGTTTTAGGCAGATTGCTTTTCAGCATCGATTACAGGTTTGTTGGCATTAATATCTGGTGGACTAAGGCAATATTTCATCATATGATGGTATACAGCATTTCTTGATTTATGTTGATGACAGTTTCATTGCTCAGGTGCTGGAACACATCTTTGTTCAACTGATTTGTCATGGTTACAGTGAGAAGTTCTCCCAAAATTAAACAATCAATGTGACATAACTAGTTTTAATTAACTCCTACTTAAGGTTTGAAATAATTTTGTATTTATTAAGTACTTATCTAAAATGTTTGATGTATTGATCATCAATCAGATATGGCTTGTTAAAATTATGAATATTTTATTTAATGTTTATCAGTAGTATTAATTATTCTATCAAATCAACAATTTAAGTATAAGTGCATACATTTGTAATATATAAACCTTAAGACAATTAATAAATGCTTAGGTCTTAGCTCTGCAAAGGTGTGGAGTAATTCTAATTTGACCCACATGAAATAAATGAGGTGTGAATGGTTTATGCAATTAAACAATACACAACTACATGGGCACCTCGGCCTATGAATTTGTGGTGTCCGTTATATGGCACCTTTGAGCTATTAAGCTGCATTGACAGACCCACATTGTGAATATTTATTGAAGAAATACCTCAATGCAAGCAATACAATTAAAGCAGTCGAATTAGTAGACTAAGGCATAACACTAAACAATGGAACTGTGCATTTGACCACATGGTTTGATCATTTAAATTTATGAAAATGATGTTCAGGATACTATAGGTTGACATTCTTCCTTATCATGACATGATAGATTATTTAACCCATATTTATATCCAGGTACATAACACTAGTATCTAGTTTCATACTAATTTCTTATATACCTGATTCATACACTTGACATAATCAAAGCCTATTTGTCCATTAAGTGATAGGGAAACACTTTTACTCTGATGGGAATCTCAACCAATTTAGGTCTTAGCTCTGCAATAAAGCTCAGACACATAAAATAGCCTATTCATTTGGCAGGTTTTGACAATTAATGCCCTTAATTTATTCTCATTGATATGAGCTGGCATTAGGGCTAATTTTGCTAGGTGTCCTTCTGTGAGTTTTATAAATTAAAAATTACACAGTGTGAGGACACTCCACCTATAGTCACTATGTTTAAATTATAAACGAATGCTACATTTATAGCGCCCTGGCACCTTTGGTGCTAAAGTGTCAAGATGTGTAAATATTCACTAAAACAGCAATTTAGGCTGATTAATAAAATTAATGTAATTTGTCAGTATTTAGTTAAGGTGAGGAATGAGAACAACATTATATACTTTTCTGTATTTACATTGTATAGAGAGATTTGTGGATTAATGCCTAATGATGCAGTTGAGTTATTAAAAAATGTGAAGTTGAGAAAATATGTATTAATTGTTAATTCAATTTACCATATTTTTTCTTCTTTTTTTTTCCTTCTTTTTTTTTACCTAAATCATTAAATTGTAACTTTAACCTACACTTTATTCTAAACCTGACATTAAAGACAAGTTGTTAACTAACTAAAAAAAAAGATGATTTAAGCTAATTTTTGAAGTCACATTTTCATGAAAATTGATATGGGAAAAAGCAAGAGCTCACTGTACCTGTTGTTGGTGATATAGCTGGACTCCTCTGGCCTGGTGAGGATGGTGACATCTTGATGGCTGCAATTTTGGACTCCTTGAAGTTCTCCAATGGATCTACTCTCCTAAGCCAAGCCTAGTCAAAGGAGAGACCCAGATTCTGCCACCATGTAATGTATGAGAACAGAATAGAGTCAAGTCCGGGGGTATAGGTTGAGAGGTGTTTATTGTGGTGGTACCACCCAAACTGACTTGAGGTCCAGTCTGACCTTGCTATATATACAGTCAATTCAAACAAAAGATTGTGGGGGCCAGTTGCACCCTCATTAATTATGCAATTATTATTGGCTAGACAATGGAATATATACCAAACAAAGAAGGACTAAATTAACACAAAAGTAACTATGAAACATGATTCATAAAATTGAAATATAAATATTTGGCAATATAATCAATAAATTTGTAGAAATGCTGTAGCATACACAACTACTGTATATAGTGGCGTAGGACACTCACTTTCAGTGCCCAAAAAGGGGCGTGGCCAAAGGGGGCGTGGCTAATTAGTATTCATAATTAGTATTCATGAGCTAATTAGTATTCATGAGCTAATTAGTATTCATGAGCTAATTAATATTCATAATTACATAACATCATTATAATTAACTTGTTACATAACTCGTTAATGATTGAAAACATTTTCTTTTGTGATAATTAAAATTGTTGCATAACATCGTTAGTGATCATAATTATTTTCTCTAGTGCTAACTAAAATTGTTACATAACATCATTAGTGACATAATTATTCTCACTATGAATTTGTTAGTGACAAAGGGGTGTGGCTAATTAATATTCATGATATATTAATATTCATCACTAATTAGTATTCATGAGCTAATTAGTATTCATGAGCTAATTAGTATTCATGAGCTAATTAATATTCATAATTACATAACATAGTTAGTGATCATAATTATTTTCTTTAGTGATAATTTAAATTGTTGCATAACATAGTTAGTGATCATAATATTTTCTTTGGTGATAATTTAAATTGTTGCATAACATAATTATTTTCTTTAATGCTAACATCATTAGTGACCATAATTATTTTCACTATAAATTTGTTAGTGACAAATGAGGGGGTGGCTAATTAATATTCAGGAGATATTAATATTCATGAGCTAATTATATTCATTACATATCATTGTTAACTATTTATTTTTTTGGCAATACCAGTGCAAACCAGATTCACTGGATGACTCATAATTACACAAAGGATGTAGTTTCGCATCAGTGCACGCCCTCAAGTCACAAACACCATTGTCATAAAAAGAACAAAAATTTAATTTTATAGTCTGCATTTTTGGATGACTCATAATTACACAAAGGATGTAGTTCCGCATCAGCGCATGCCCTCAAGTCACAAACACATTGTCATAAAAAGAACAAAAAATTTAATTTTACAAAAGTATAAAAATGCCAGAGGGGGTATATATTGAGTTATTTATTTCTATTGAAGTAGAGAGGGTTACGCTTCAATACACACACACATGAAAGACCATGACAGGTTTATGATCACATCATATGTCACTGTCTCCAGGCCAGGAGGAAATATCTTTTATATAGATCTAAAAATACTGTTATTACATAATAACTAGTATATAAGGAAGTCACAATCTTCAGCTATCATACAGTCATCATGGCTAAGAGGAGCTTGTCACCCCCTCCACCCCTAGCAAAGATTCCAAGACTTTTACCCTACCAGATCACCCAAACTCAACACAGAGTTGCTAGGAGATTCGGGTATGAAGAAAGAAACTTCAGAGCTACATTTAACCAAGCTTATGTTGGTCACAGATTACTTGACATACATCAAGAACTTGAGGATATGTTTCAAGAGGTTATTGACAGAGCAGCTCAACACAACGACCCTGAAGACAGAGCCAGGGTAATTATTCAGCATAATGATCTCAAGCAAGACATTGTCATTCACATGAGACCTCAAAACCTCATCACAGCAAAGACTATCATGGACAGATTGGAAAAAGTCCTGCAATCAGACCAGAACATGAGCGTAGACAGCTCATTTCAGGTAGAAGTAGGGACTCTTCATCATGACAGAGGGGGTGGTAGATCTTACATAACAATACCCCTTCTACCCAACGACACTACACAGTTTGCCAGAGCCATAGTTGTTGCAGCAGCCAGAGTTAAAAACGACCCTCAAGCAAGAGAGATCAGTAGAACTAGCAGGTCTCACAGAGGAGGCCCTAAATCACCGAGAGGTAGGGCATTATCAATGTTAAGGAAGCTTCATCTACCACCAGATCACAAAGTCACGATTGAAGATCTTCCAAGATTTGAGGAGCATCTCGATTTACAGATCATCCTCATAGACCAAGGCAACAATATTTTATATGGAGGAGTACCCAAGGAGACCACAATTTACCTCTATCAGAATGATCAAGGTACCCACTCAGTCACCAACATCCAAGGTTTATTAAAATCATATAAAATATGCAAAAAATGTTTCTCTTTATACAAAGATACCCACATATGCTCAACTACTACTCAGCTGTCTATCCAGACCAAGAAAGCAAATCGGCCGTTGACCATCACTAACACCGACATCAAAGACAAGAACAATTCCATCATCAGGAAAAAATGTATGGTATACATCCCTGAAATACCCGACGACTACACTTGCGCTACACGAGCAATAACTGTCTGCATAGCCAGACTGAGACAGGACGCCACCTACATACATCTCCGTCGAGCCTCAACAGCACACAGAAAAGGTCCAAATTCCCAGTTGGGGAGAGCACTTCGACTTCTTAAAGAAGTAAACCTCCCCTCAGATAGGCAACTTGAAATAAGAGAATTCTGCAAGATCGAAGACCATCTCAACATACAGATCATCGTCATAGACAAAGATACATGTCACGAGATAATCTATGCAGGTTCCAAGTCTAGAGAGGACAAGATATTTCTTTACAAAGACGGAGAACATTTCCACAGCATAACTTCACTATCAGGCCTCTTCTCAAATAAAGAGATCTGTACAGAATGTCTCAAATATCACAACAAAAATACAATACACTTCTGTAAAAATAAATGTATGGTCTGTCTGAGAAAAGATTGTGCATGGGAGCAAGCCGTCAAATGTCCAGACTGCAATAGAACATGTCGCAGTTCAGACTGTTTTTCAAACCATCGACAGACAGAGATTTATAAGTCTGGATCTCTCAGAGGAGAAGAAAAACCGTCCAAATGTCAACGATACTACTTTTGCACAGGATGTAATAAACTGCTTGATACACTGAAAAGATCCAAAGAGGACCATGTCTGCGGAGATTGGCAATGTCGGCTCTGTCAAGGCTACTTTACAGGAGAACATCTTTGTTACATGAGAGCAGCTTCGCCAAAAGTCGGTACAGGAAAATTTATTTACTTCGATTTCGAATCTACACAGGACGAAATATTCCAATGTCAGAAAGGTTACCATCAACGGTCAAAGAAGAACGACTGTACTACATGTACAGACGGCTACATCTGTTCACCATGTAGAAGATGCAGAAACTGCGACAAATGGTACTGCGGTCTTCAACAACACATACCCAACTTCGTCGTAGCTCAATCTATCTGCGATGAATGCGACGACGATCAGACACACTGCCCTCAATGCGGTATCAGATGTCTCTCCCATGACAATAAACAAGCATGTCAAGATTGTTACCGGAAGGAAGTAATTTTTAAAGGAGACAACACTGTTCAAGATTTCGGCAAATGGTTAATCAATGACAAACACAAGGGCTACACATGCATTGCTCACAACGGGAAAGGATACGACTTCCTCTTCCTGCAAGGTTACCTACTTCAGAATGGGATTCAGCCTTCTCTCACTAAAGTCAGGACAAAAATAATGTACATGCATGTACCCCAAACCAACATCAGATTCATAGATTCGCTCAACTTCCTACCAATGGCTCTCAAAAAACTACCCAAGACACTAGGACTCTCATCATCATTAAAGAAGGGCGATTTTCCTCACATGTTCAATACAAGACAACACTTTCATCAGAGATATTTCCCGCATTACCCTCCTGTAGAGCTCTATGGTAAAGACATTGATCTACAATGGTACAAAAGTATACAAGGACCTTATGACATGCACAAAGACATGGAAGAGTACTGTAGGACTGATGTCAAGATTCTTAGGGAAGCATGCATGAAATTCCGTCAACTCATCAAGGACATAACTAGCATAGAAACTGAGACAGGAGCCATGGAGGTCGATCCATTCTCTCAGGTCACCATAGCCTCCACATGCATGCAGATATTCAGACAAAACTTTCTCAAGGAACGTTACCAGGTAACCCTTGAAAACAATACCACCGTCGAAGTCACAAGGGTAGGAGGACAATATTACAGCAAGGATCAGCCATATCCAGACGACAAGATTAAAGAGAAAACCTTCCTAAACTCAGACATTGCTCACATTCCACCTCAAGGTTACGTAGCCCGGTACGGTCATAGTTACAAGGCTATTCAATGGCTTGAATATCTAAGTTATAGCAACAAGATATTCATACAGCATGCTCGCAATATAGGCGAGCTTTCAGTAGGTCAATACAGAGTAGACGGAGCGGACGGTAACGGGGTACTCTACGAGTTTTATGGCTGTAGATGGCATGGATGCCCATCCTGCTTCCCCGATAGATCTATCAAAGACAATTACAATAATCAGACAATGGAAGAGATCTACCAGAAGACCTTGCAACGAGAGACCTTTCTAAAGACCAAAAACTCGACAGTCATCACTGTATGGGAATGTCAGTTTGACATGCAAGTCAAAGACACTCGGGAGATGAAGGATTTCATCTCATCGCTCGATATCCCCCAAGACTCAACATCCGAGACTCGTTCTTCGGAGGACGGACATCATCAGTACGTCTCCATTACCAGGCAGAAAAGGGGGAGAAGATCCATTACTACGATTACACAAGTCTCTATCCCTCGGTAAACAAATATAACGCTCTCCCAGTAGGCCACCCTCGCATTTTAACCAAGGATTTTGACTACACAATGGAGTCCTACTTTGGCATAGCCAAAATTAAAATATTACCTCCAAGAGGCCTCTATCACCCCGTTCTACCATACCGATCAGGAGGACGACTCAAATTCCCCCTATGCAGAACATGCGCTGACGGACACAGCCAGTTACCATGTCAATGCAGCATTGAACAGAGATCCCTTATTGGAACCTACTGCACTCCTGAAATCCTGAAGGCAGTAGAGAAAGGCTACACCGTCATCAAGATTTATGAGGTTTATCACTGGGAAAAATCTTCAGACACCTTGTTCAGGGAGTATGTTGATACATTCCTCAGAATTAAGCAAGAGTCTTCAGGATACCCTGGATGGGTCAAAGATCTAGAAGATCGCAAGACCTACATCCAAAACTACCAAGAAGCAGAGGGGATTATGCTGAGGCAGGAAAACATCTGCCATAACCAAGGTCTAAGAACTGTAGCCAAGCTGGCACTCAACAGTTTTTGGGGGAAATTTGGAGAGAAGCCGAACCAGTCCAAAAGTCGGTACATCTTTGACCCCTCCAAATTCAAACAACTAGCCAATGACACATCGACCGAAATCTTGATGATCTACATGGTCAACGAAGACTGCCTGCTGGTAGAAACAAGAAGTAGAGAAACTTTTGAACCTGACAATATCAAGACTAATGATGTCGTCGCGTCATTTACAACATGTTGGGCAAGGCTAAAACTCTACAGTCTCATAGAACAGCTGGAACGAAGGGTTCTCTACATGGACACAGACTCTGTCATCTTCACATCCCTTGAAGGTCAAGATATGCCCCCCTTAGGAGATTTTCTGGGTCAGCTGACCGACGAGTTACCGTCAGGGGCATACATAACAGCATTCATTTCTTCAGGACCGAAGTCCTACAGTTACAGACTTAACGACAACACTGAAATAGTCAAATTCAAGGGTATTGTCATGAACCCTGTCAACCGTCAGCTCGTCACTTTTGACAACATCCAACAGGTCGTAACCAGGGGGCAGGTCATCAGACTACCTACCTACAATATGTTTGTTAGAGATAAAGTACATGGTAGAGTCTTTAACAAGGCAGCTTACAAGACTGTAAGATTAGTATATACCAAAAGGGTATTACTAGACAGTTACGACACTCTACCATATGGTTATTAGCTGGTTAATATGTACATATGTAAATATACTGAAAGGTGTATATATATCATGTAAATATATATATATATATATAAAGCTAGTCGTTTGTGCATATGTATATACTAGGCAAAGCTTAATTGTGGAATTTTTACCACCTATGTGATGATTTAACTATTTCTACATGATAATTATGTCTGTGAAATTTTCCACATACGCTATAAATAAAGATGTGAAACAAAATCGTGATCAGTTTGTCATGGAGACTCAGTCGTTAAACAACGAGAATTGGCAGGTCTTGGGGATTAAAATCCCTAAGAGCGAGGTCGTATTTTTTAGCCAAATTATCATACTCTATGTAGTAATAATAGCATGTATCGTCAATCTATCAATCAGTCACCCCCTGAGCGAGCTCTGGGTAGGACTTTTAAGCAGTAGTATAGGATTTCTTCTCCCCAACCCTACTATAAAAGACAGAAGAGTACTACTCAATAATGGATAATTATTTAAAATCGATTTACTACAACCCTAGTAAACCCGGTAGTTACTCAGGAATAATCAAACTCTGGCAGAGTATAAAAACCGACGGTAACCCCCTCAAGCTCAAGTTCAAAGATGTAAAGAACTGGTTATCAGGACAGTACACCTATCTGGTACACAAACATCCTACACTAAAGTTTAAACGCGAATCTATCATAGTAGGAGAAATGAATGAGATTATGGATACTGACTTAATGGATGTTCAGAAATTTAGCAAGAGTAATGATAGAGTAAAATACCTGGCAATATTCATCGATTTATTTTCAAGATATCTAAGAATTGAGCCCATGAAAAGTAAAACAGGGGAAGAGATGGTTAAAGTCATGAAAAAAATTTTCAAGGACAGCTTCAAAGTAAAAGAGTTAAGAAGCGACCAGGGGAAAGAATACACAGCTAAAATTGTCCAGGATTACTTGAAGACTAAAAACATAAACCATGTACTAGCTTATAACGTTTACCATGCAAACTATGCCGAGCGAGTAATCAAAACCATCAAATCACGCATATATAAGTTTTTTACAAAACATCAAGATCATAGATATATCGATCATCTTCACGAGATTGTCTCTAGTTATAACAACACTAAACACTCTTCAATAGGAATGGCGCCTTCACAAGTTACAATAGAGAATCAACAAGAGCTTTACGAAAAGTTATATCTACCCCTTGAGCTTAAAAGAGAAAAAACACCTATTGTATATAAATTTAACATAAAGGATAAAGTAAGATTATCTTTAGCCCGGTTACAGTTCGAAAGGGGGTTTCACAGGAAATGGACAGAGGAAATTTTCATAATTGACAAAAGAACAGCATCTCACCCTCCTCGTTATAGAGTAACCGATTTAAACAAGGAAGGGGTCGATGGTAGCTTCTATGAGCCTGAGATGCAGGGGGTATTGGTAACTGATGACGACCTATATAAGATCGAGAAAGTTCTCAGATACCGCATTAGGCAAGGAAAGAGAGAGTCACTAGTTCGTTGGTTAGGTTACAGCAAGAAATTTGACTCTTGGATTAAGACGTCCGAAATAAGAAAATATGAATGACTTCTACGTTATACTTAACAGTTATCATAGATCAGAAAATCTTGAAAATACTTCTGTTAATTTCAAAGTAAGGTTAAACAGAGCCTTAAGACTGGGAGAAGGATGGAAAGTTGCTCTCTGTCAATACAGGTCCACAGTTCCCCCCCATGTATACATATGTAGTAACATTTGCGACTCTACAATTGTCGGTCAAAAGCAGTTAAATGTACTGAGATACATAGCCAATCAAGAAATGAATCTGACACCTTACTATGTACCAGTCACACAAAACTTTATAGATAGTATTCACATATACATGTTAAACGCTACTACAGAACAAAAGCTTGAGCTAGGCGATGGTACTACACATATCACTCTACACTTTGTATATAAACCCTCACAACGGCCTTGCTAGTCATTCCCTCAAAGACCGCCGTAATGGAAGCATATTTTTCTACTCAGGAAAACAGACCTACTCCCTTTGTAACTGATGGCCTCAGACGTTATTCAGGAGCAGACAATCCTCAATATATTATAGAAACCCCTAAGACGCATAAAGGGACCCCCCCGGTCAAGGTCGAGTTAATATCAGATATTAAAAAAACTTTAGATCAGACCAAAGAGGAAATGGCAACCGTTAAACGTAAGAGGAAGGCGGCGCCAAAACCTCCTGCTAAGAGAAGAAAGACTAACTCAAATAAAGCTAAACCAAAACCCCGAAAGCAATCATACGGAAAGAAGAAGCCAAAGAGTCAACACCGTAAGAAGAAATAATGGATGTTAAAACAACTAGTCTCCCTCAACTGGACCTTTTCTCTCCTCCAGCACTTCAGCAAAATGTTGAAAGACAGTATTATATGGATTACAGACCGGTCAACCAACTGACTGATGACGGTCCTATACTATTCGACATCAACGAGCAAAAACACTTTTTGGATCTCTACAATAGCCAGCTATATGTTAAACTGAAAATTGTTAAACAGGACAATACATCTATGGCGGCGAATAAGAAAGTAGTAGCTATAAACAACTGCTTACACTCTCTATTTGAGAAAATCTCCGTTTCGCTGGAGGGGAAAGAAATTAGCTCGTCTAGCAACTATCCTTATAAAGCCATGTTTAGCACTTTGCTGACCTATGGCAGAGATGCTAAAAATTCTCAACTAAGAGCCCAGGGATATGTAAAGGATGATTCCGAGCAGATTGATTTGATTGATCTAAATAAGGGGGCTCAGATAAGGAAGGATTTCTTTCAAAAATCCAACATTGTAGAATTTCAAGGGCCTCTGTATGAGGATATTTTTATGCAAAAAAGATATCTACTAAACAATACACGCTTAACAATAAAGTTGGATAGAACCTCTAATGAATTTGCTCTCATTAACCACGAACCTACAGGTTCATATAAAATTCGTTTGGAAGAAGTAATGTTCAAAGCTCATATGATTCAGCTTGATCCTCGTACACAGTTTGCTATTGGTAGGTCATTAGAAACTAGACCAGCGCTTTACTGTTACACTCAGCGAGAAATTAGAGTAGAAAATATAAACACAGGCTTTACTTCAGGAACCCTGGATAATATTTTCCCCAACAGGCTACCCTCCAGAATTCTTGTCACCCTCATTCCTGCTAAGGCCTACAATGGGGATTTAAAACTAAATCCCTTCAATTTCAAACCCTTTGACCTGCAAAGAATAACACTTTCTGTAAATAATGATACTATCAACACTTTCACACCTACTTTTGATCATGCTCAAGGAAACGGGGTCTCTAACAGTTATCTCAGTCTCTATGAGACATTTAGAGAGCTGGGGAATGATTTCGGTAATGACATTACATTGTACGACTTTGCACACAGCTACTGCATGTACGCCTTTAATATAAAACCTGCTTACGGCACATCTTATGCACCTGACCACGGTCATGTACGACTGTCTCTGAGTTTCAAGAAAGCACTGGCTGAGCCTGTAGTATTAATGATTCATGCAGAAACACCAGCCATTATGGAGATAACAAACACCCGCAATGTTACAGTTAAATAGCCACTATTTAATCATACCGATATCATTTACCATGGAGAGGCCAGACACTGTAGACCAGGCTTTTGTAGCATCCAATAATACCCCAGATTCTTGGAAGATCATGTCTGAAGACAAGATTCTTATGCTTTTAAATACACCATGCAATATAATAATATCATCGCCGAGTCAAGGAGGGAAATCAACATTTGTTTATCGTTTATTGAAACATGACATGTTTCGAGAACCCCCTGAAAAAATTCTATACTGCTACAACAGCGTCTGGCAGTCAATGTTTAGTACCCTAGAGTCAGAAATGGATAATATATCATTTCACTATGGCATACCAACCAAAGATGATCTGGAAGCCTTCCAGACTATGAGCACTGGACACTCTGTCATTGTATTTGACGATCTAATGATTGATGCCATGAATACAGATACTATTTTAAAACTGTTCACAATAGGCACACACCATAATAACTGCTCAGTCATCCTACTGACCCATAATCTGTTTTTAAAGTCCAAACATTCAAGAACTTTAAATCTAAATACCCATGTATTTGTAATAATGGCTAACAATCGAGACAAGGGGCAGATTACAGCTCTGGGTCGCCAGCTGGGTTATCGACAGCTGCTTCAGGCTTACCTAACAGCTACAACGAGCCCCTACTCATACTTTGTTATCGATCTGCATATGAAAACTGACAAGAATTTAAGATTACGGTCAGATATTTTCCCTGACGAAGGCCCTACAGCTGTTTATAAGGCAGAGTAACATTGGAAAAGCTCATTTGTCATTATGACAGCTCTAAAAAAGAACATGGCCTTTATCAAGCTATTATCTATAGCTGAGAATAAGCAGAAGGATGCCTTACTGAATACAATGAGTAAGAGCCAGATCGAATTACTTAGACAGTTAGCAAGAAATATTGTTGAAGGCGATTTAATTGTCAGCAAGCAGTTCGATAAAGAGCTAGGTAGATATAAAAACAAGCTCATTAAGTTGGCAGATAGCAAAGAGAAAGGACGAAAATTACTCTGTCTAAAACTGAGAACCGCCTGGTCTAGGATTATTAAAGCTGTTTTACCTCAACTAGAGCTCTTGGAATAATGAAACACTTTATAATACCTGAGTCAGCATATCACCGACTTAAGAATAAGCAGAAAAAAGACCAGCAGTCTGGACAGGCTGAACAGACCGATGAAATATTTGAACAGACTGAGGAACCAGATGATACCTTCATCATTGATGCATTCCCCAGAACTTCAAAAGAAAGGGCATTGAGACTTGTCACTTATATCAGAAGACATGATCCTGAAATAACATGGTCATCAAATGGTCTAGTCACTATTGATGGTAAATTGATTACAGGCTCAAACATTATTGATCTGCTTAGATCAGCCATTCATGGAACAATAAGAAAGCCTGAGGGCTGGTCAGATTTCTTAGAAGCACTGAAGCGTATCAACACCCCCTTGTCACTCATAACCTTGACACCCCCCGGGGTACCAATTAAGCGCCCCCGGTGGTTAACCCATTAACTGTATTCATAACTGAATCTAGCACCTGTTATGTAACATCTCTATAAATAACTACCAATCAGTAGTCGCTTTAACCTACCAGTCATGTATATAAGAAGATCAGAAACATGCTATGACTATCCTGAACTGAAGATCATGGCTAAGACAACTACCACACTCTTCAAACATAATTTCGGTCATGCTAACCAGGCATCTTTGACTGAATATCAGGGGGAAAGAAGGCTAAACCTCAGAGTACTGGATGGTTCATATCCAGCTCGAAAATACCTGAGTCTGTCAGCTAGAGATGTCAAGCACTTACAGCAACTGATACCCCAAGTTACACAAATCTTGACAGACGGTCAAGAGAATTTTTTTGAAATCAATGAACATATAAGACTATCAGTTACCAGAGGATGCGTTGACATTCGTCTAAGATGGACTCCTCCTAACCAAAGCGAAAAAGTTTTCACCAGGAGGGGTATCTTCATGAAACAGTATGAATTTGATCAACTTGCTGATCTGCTGAATGAATACAGTATATATTTTCTTTAATGTATGTCTACAAATAAACATTTCAACCTGAAAATTTGCCTTTGTTATGTCTCAAAATGTGTCTTTCTTAATTCATGCGGAAAATGAGTAATACTATCAGCCAATCATCAGGCTTTAGACTGTTCAGTACCTATATATATATAGTAAATGATAGAATCAGACAAGTATTCAGCATTATGAGGAGTACAACCATCTTCAAACATAATTTTGGGGTAGCTCAGAGAGTATCTTTCACTGAGTATCAAGGTCAAAGAAAATTAACTCTCAGAAGAAAATACCCCACTCGAAAATACATATGCCTGTCGGTTGAAGAAGTCAATCGTCTACTACAACTGGCGCATCAAGTTTCACTAGCTCTGCTGGATTTTGAGCAGAAAATTTTTTACCTCACCGAAGGTATAAGCCTAGCTGTAAATAGAGGGAAGGTTGATATTCGCCTGAGAAGATTATCTTGTAAGCAGAATGACGGAGTTTTCGTCAAGAGAGGAATTCATATGAAGCATTATCAATTTGAATGGCTTATCTTTCTACTGTCTAAACATGTCATATATTTCATTTAATTTATGTACACGGTTACAAATAAACATTTCATTTCAAGAATTACCCCATGCGTGTCTTCTACGTATTCATCACAGTCAGAGTTCTAGTGTGTAATATCTTTTGAGGAACCTGTAAAGATAGTTATGAAAAACATGCCCTAAAATCGACGCCATATCTAATTACCTTCAAATATGTCATATTCAAAATTCTTCCACGTGTGTATGTGTATGCGTAATCACGCTTGTAGAGCCTGTAAAGATAGTTATAAATACAGAGACTCATAATATAGTGACATCTATGTTCCTCATTTTCATTTAAAAATCATGTAAATAAAGACAGTTTAAAATCTCGCGTCTATAGCGGAAAACTGCAAAATGTCTCTATCATCATGGTCAAATTTGTCATCGCGTGTTGAACCGGAAGTGGGTGGTCGGCGAATTGATAAACAAAGTATAGTTTCGTAAGACAAGGGGTTTTCATAATTTGAAGGTCCGCTTAATTCATCTTAATATAAATTATAATTTATAACTTGATCAAACCACCCGTTCGTTGAAAATATATACAATACATCGAATTCTATAAGAGATCACAAGCGCTCCTAACGGAAACGCTCTGAATTATGAGTAGGTTGGCCTTTCATCGACATCTGGTATGTGCTGACATCTACCGGTCGGGCAGATACTCTTTAAAGTAAGACGGTTGGTTGTCACTAGTTTATGATTTAACGAGCTTTTGCTATTTATCGAAATATAAGCCACGACGATTGTACATAGTTATAGATAACTTATGATACTATTTAAAAATAACCGTTAAAATTATATTAACCTCTTAATTACGCATAGTTCGTTTGGTCACTGTAGAGAAGTGTCTGAATGAAGACAAACAAACGTTTTTTTTAGTTTTAAACATTTATGCAAGTCTAAATTGATCTAATATTACAAAAAACATTCATATATGTATATATACAGTGAAATGTCTGCATAGATCCCTCTTGATGAGTCTGCAAGTAAAAAAAAAAAAGGATTGTAGGAGCATACTAGATCTCATATATAGAAATATATAGATCTTACATAGATCTAAAATTTACTTACCTAGGCTACACCTCGTGCTTCAAGTATTTGTAATTTTCTTAAAGACGGTACAATGGGATAGATGCTTATGACCGACCGTCCTCTGGTAGCGAATCTAAGGAAGTCTGTCTCTCTCTGTACAGGGGCCCATCCCGCAACGCGCTCTGTCCTCAGAAAGTAGCAGCGGACAGGCCCTCCATCATGAAGGGGATCGAGATGCTTGTCTGTTAATTTTAGACAATGTTCTAAAAGCTGAGCTCTTGTTGGATTAGGATTAAACTGCGATTTTTCCGTGGAGCGACTGTATCCTAGCATGTGATTTTGCTTAATATGTTTAAAAGCCGTAAACGTAATTTCGGTGATAGGTATAAATTCCATGTTTGTTCAGAGTGATTTAAAAAAAAAATATCGATATGACTGATTTGTTGATTTGACAATGTCAACGATCCTAATGGCTGTTGAAAGTAGCTAAAAAAAGTGCAACTTAAATTTAAGGGGGTTTCTCCCGCAACCCCCGTTTGATTGGTGGCATAATGCAGAAAAGTGTGAATTTAGCCAGAGGCATGAGACAATGGTCAGTATTACGGTTTACTGGTCAGTTTTAGTTAAACTACAGACGAAAACAGAATCTACTGAAAATGGCTACTACGTTACTGAATGCTGATGAGCTACCCTGCCACATCTGTTATCTGTCACCCTCTACACACGCTTTCAAATGCTGCTTCAGGGACGAGCAAATGAAGATATGCAGGGATTGCATCGAATCAATAGCCATGCATAAACTCATGAAGGAAGTTGTTGATGATCTACCTATTGATTTGAATGGTAACTTCAATCTACCCTGTCCATTCTGTCGTCAAAATTACGTTATGATATATGACAAAACAAGCTGGGGCGAGTACCTGATTGAAGATTTTATCAACCTACAGCAGTCGGTCGCACTTATCAAGTTCACGAAAAATCACTTTATGGAGGAAATGGAACGTATGAGGGCAAATCTAAGAAGTCATCACGAGGCTCAACTATCTCAGCAACGGCGACGTATGACTGAGGAAGTTCTCCTCCCCCTGTCCCGTCTTTTGAACATTGAGCATAGGCGAGTAACAAGGAATACCACTCCAAGACGCTGATCTTGGCCAAGTTGTAAAATATATCTTCATGTACTTACGGATCTTTTATTTCAGCCGCTCAGCATATATTTGGCTGTTTATTACTTAAATTTAAATTACTCTGTATATATTAATCTAAATGGTATTTGCATGGTCCATAATTTAATTATACACTGTATGACTGACTTTCATTACGTTTGCTACCTGTATCACTGAACTTTAAAACTGCCCATAATATTTATGATTACAATAAAGAAAGTTTCTGTATAGACCTTTTTGTTGGCTTTAGTGTTAAACGCCTGTAGTAATAACTTTTGATGCCGAAGTTGCGGTTATGCTAAATTGAGTAACTTGGCACTGAGGGTGAAAATGATCCTATTTTTAAAATAACCGAGACCCTGCCTATTCAAATTGACACAGCTTTACAGTTTGATTTAGCCTCAGGTCGTAAGTTTAGGGGGTGTACGCAGGTGGTTTAAGAAACATCTGAACCTCTACAGGGTTTCATATTAACACCTCTAGCATGTTACGTGTTATAATTGAATAGACTGAGATGCACAAGGGGGGGTCTAATAATTGTCATCGTTCAATTAATGTAATGTGTGCAATAGATACTACATTTGGATGACACTGGTATAACACGCAATCTCTGTATATATATATATGAAAATGTCTGAGAGAGTCATATCACTTTTTACTATTACCAAGAACAGAATTATACTTAAGCTATTACCGGCTTTTTACCACGATGATCGTTTTGATGATTAGGATGCTTGTTTTGTCATGCGTGATGGGGTGTCGACAGGAGGCCCCAGGACTTCTGATATGCGGCGAGGATGACGTGGAAGATATCAGATATCTGGATCTCGACACAATTGAAGAGATTAGGTAAGAATTATTAATTGTTTTGTAGGGTCATAACTTGATGATTTTGAAACTGATTGTTTCATGTCACAGAGATATTCATATTTGACCCTAGAGGTTCACCTTTGCATTCTGCTATGTGTTAATATATTTAATCTCTATTATATTATTATATATATTTATATACATTACATTATAATCATTGCTTGCGCTATATTATATTTATAGACATTAAGCTCGTTTTTATGAGATTCTTAGACATTAATATATGGTAAAATCTACCTTTGTCTTTGCTCGGTAGATTGAAATTATAAATATTAAAATCCTTACCCTATGCTGTACATGCGTTAGCTGACATGAATGTCTTAACTTAAATATATATATATATATATATTATTAGATACACCCCTATGCATTATGACCATTTACGTCATATTTATTGTAAGGTAATTGGATGCGAAGTAGTTAGGGTGATTGGATGCACGCCAGGTTATGACATGAATTAAGCAAATAATTAAATACCTAATGTAAATTTATTGTAATTAGGGGTGGGGGTGTTGACATAATGAGTGGCTGACTTTCAAAACAATTAAGAGCTCTATGTAAATTATGGTTGTTCAGCTTATAAGTTTTTATTCCAGATTTTTCACTCTTCATGAGATGGAGGTTGTTGACCATCTGTCAGCAATGAATGTAGCTCTGAAGGTGGTTTTCCGCTCAGGGCGAGTTGTGACCTTCCCCCGGGTCTCTTCAGCTTCGACCTCGGAGGATGATCTGCCATCTGTCACTTCGGCGACAATCAAGATGTCAGACGCCCCTGATACATCAACGGATAAGCTAGCAGTCACCACCGATACGACACTGGACAAAATGTCAGTCACCTCCGCTACGACGATGGATAAGATGTCACCACCCGTCGACACAACCACCGAAATACCGTCAGTCAAGACAACAGTTAAGATGTCCAGAAGAGGCCCTTCTTTCTGGAAGCTGATTATACCGGCGACCATCGGCTCAACCGTAACTGTCTTAGTTGCAGTTATTATATGCATTAAGGGTACGCTATAGCAATATTTTTTTTTTTTTTATCTGTGGTAGTTGCATATATTATTATATGCATTTAGGATACGTTATATCAATATAATATTTACATATACGTATTTTTTTTATCTGTACTTATTTACGTAGTATCAACATTATATTTTTTTATTTGTAGTGATCTTGAAGAGAGTTCGTCACGGCGAAATAATTGAGCGGGGTATCCGTGACAGGGAGGGTATAGAGCTGGATCAGAGGCTGTTTGAACCCGCTATCATCCCTCATGACGAGGACGATGAAGAAGGTAAAATAGTTTATTATTGCCCCGTTAACATTTTTTTATTACAGGTATGCTCATTGATCTGTTAATATATATATATATATATATATATTTTTTATTACAGTCGTGTTCAACATGCGCCAAGAGAACTGGGATACTTCAAGCCAGGGCAGTGATAGTAGCGGTAAGTAACTTGTTGGTATGAGTCGAATTTGAAAAATATATATATATGTCAACAAACTCTTGTCTACTTGACATGACATTTTCAGATGCTTCTATTCCAGATGTGCGTCAGAGACGCAGGGCTTTCCTGGATGCCAAGGAAAAAATAAAGAAGTGTTTCTAGGTAAGCATTTTTATTTTAATATATATATATATATAATATACAAAATATATAAATGTGCGTAAAATCTGTCTGTAAAAATATTAAGTACTGATATTTATTTTGCAGATCCCACCCCACCTCTACCCCTGATGTTTGAACTTTTTGTAGATTTTTTCATTTATATATATATATATAGACAATGCTAAAACTTTTTGTAGATTTTTTGTGTAAATGTATTTTTTTTTTTTTGTATGTTTTTTATGCTTTATAAATTTTCTGGTAAGATATGAAGGACTTGTTTTGATTTTATAGAAATCTAATAGTAAAAAACAGAGACATATATATCGGAGGTGAAATATTTTATTTCCGTAGTACATCAAGGATGACGTAGAAATGAGAGCAGTCTATCTTCTGTAACATGCAGAATTTCCATTAATGGTTTCAAAACTCTGTAAATAAGGTCTTGTTGGTTAGCGATTATGTCTACATTAACTCTACTCGTGACGTCCTCGAGGTATAGTCCTGCAAATTCTGCTGACTTAATTATTTGATCGATTTGTAAAAGACTGTAGACGCTCAGGGTTTGTCCTTGAGAATTGATGATGCGTATATCCCTTGTTTTGCATGAAAAACATGATACCTGCTTAACAGGGTTGTCGTCAAGATCAAGTACTGCGTAAGTGATGTCTTGAATGGCGTTCCCCTGAAAACAGTGGTAGCAGACCTTCATTCGTTTATTATTCTTTGCAAAGCAGCAGGAGTATGCATATTTCGCTGTTAGTACGGTGCAGATCTGGCATTTTCTTGGTCTTCTCATTTCGGCGAGGAGTTGATCAGACAGAGTCAGTAGGAAGAACATAATTCTACTGATAGAGTCTGGGGGGATCTGCTTATATACATAGGTGTTATGTAATAACAGAGTATTTTTAGATTTTAATCAGTGAGCATATCCTAGAGGTATATAGCTGGCCATTGTTGAATTATGATATGTGCTGAAGTGGAACTCTCTCTATTTGTGGCATTGTGATAGAGTTTCAATAGAAATAAATAACTCAATATATACCCCTGTGGCATTTTTTATAACTTTGTAGTTTTGCAGACTGTAAAATTAAATTTTTGTTCTTTTTATGACAATGGTGTTTGTGACTTGAGGGCGTGCACTGATGCGAAACTACATCCTTTGTGTAATTATGAGTCATCCAGTGAATCTGGTTTGCACTGGTATTGCCAAAAAAATAAATAGTTAACAATGATATGTAATGAATATAATTAGCTCATGAATATTAATATCTCCTGAATATTAATTAGCCACCCCCTCATTTGTCAAACATAGTTAGCACTAGAGAAAATAATTATGATCACTAACGATGTTATGCAACAATTTTAATTATCACAAAAGAAAATGTTTTCAATCATTAACGAGTTATGTAACAAGTTAATTATAATGATGTTATGTAATTATGAATATTAATTAGCTCATGAATACTAATTAGCTCATGAATACTAATTAGCTCATGAATACTAATTATGAATACTAATTAGCCACGCCCCCTTTGGCCACGCCCCTTTTTGGGCACTGAAAGTGAGTGTCCTACGCCACTATATACAGTAGTTACACATTAGGCTTGTGCGTAGGCATTTTAAAAATGAGGTCATGAGCACGTGGGTTTTCAAGTCAACAACTCTTACGGGTCAATCAGTACATGTATCGGACATTATTAAGAATTTCAATTGAATTATTTTCAAAGATTTTTTGCATCCCAGTATGTACTATGTAGTTGTCTCTCACAAGCTTCTTGAGTGTGAAGTGCACAAATGCAAGGGGCCTCAATAAAAGCTGCAGCTGAACTACAATCACTTTAAGTGAAAACATCTCAGTGACTACAAATTATTTGAAATAATAAAAAAAATAATTAATGGTTCACTTGACACATGAAAATCATGCCCATTATGTGTGCTTCTCAATATGTACCAACTAAATCCTGGCAGAAAATTCGAGTGAGCCGGCCTACTGCCACTCAAACTGACCAAAGTTGGTACATTTGAGATGCACACATTATGGGCCTTATGTTTGTGTGTCACACTTGACTGTAAGGACCTTACAATTGGGTGAAATTGGGTGAAATTGGCTGTCTTAATGGGGCGAAAGTGGCTTTGCAACTACCTCCAATATGTTTAAGTGGCAGGAGCCTGGCTCCCTCGACTGTACCATAGTGGTTTATCTTAATTCACATTTCACAGAATATAACTACATAAAAGTTTTTTCAACTTTACAGTGGACGACCTGTTCTTTATATCAGCATTTCAGCACCATGTATATTGATACAATGGGCATGTGTCATTACTTGATGAGGTATATACAGACCATGCAAAAACCATTTGAAAACATTCCTAAGAAAAAAAAGAAGAAGAAAAAAAGACAACAAAAAACAAACAACTGAGAACTACAAAGAGAGCTTTGTGTCAATGTGTGATCCTGTCAGCCTGACAGTTACAGATTTACACAACAAAAGCTGAAACTGTGCATCATCTCATGACACAAATGGTTTGACATCAATTGTTAGTATGCATCACTGTCTCTGTGCAGGACGATATCAATACGCACATACGCATATAGCTGACATAACAAATTAGTTCAAGGGTCGCCGCTCTAGATTTGTTTGCAAAAAGCTTGAACATACCCTAATTGTTTGGGTTTGTCTTCTTTGAATGATATTGAGCAACTTTGAATCGAGGACCATGGGTTAATAATGCCTGGACATTTGGGGGGTTTGCTCAAGATGAGATTCCGTTGACGCTAATGGTGCTCGCCTAATAATCACTTCAATACATCTGATTTGCAGAATGAGGGCCATGCAGCAGTCTTTATATACTTTTGTGGGATTCTATGTGCTCACGGTTATACAGTATTTTTGACCTATCTGAATCAATTGTATGCTCAAAAACAATAAGTGCACATGCTATTACTAATCTTGACTTGCTGTTAGTTTTCAACAATCATCATTTTCATGCAGTGAATCAGCAATTTCAATGTCTGCTTTTTGGACAGTTTAAGTGTTATCACTGAATGAATTAGTCATTACCGATAAAAACCTAATTATTTATTTTCAATTATGTGAAATGGTGATAATAGGCACTTAGGTGCATATAATGTCCAAACTAAATATTTGTCAGCCTGTTGCAAAATACAGCAACAAATGACAGGTCCGCTGCCAGGCTACTGCTATGTATCTTTTTTCATAAATGACACATAACTGAATGCCTATGAATATTTAATCTCACCTCGAGGTTGCATCCTTGCAAATCTGGGATGGTCATGTCATTTGAAAGCTTGACAGAATAAATGCTTAGTCATATTAAATACATGCAACACATCACTTTTTGACATATTTGTAATCCATTTCAGGATACTTGCTTTCATTAGGTTTTTTTGGCATGTGACCTGCATTTGGTATTGACAGAGGATAAATCACGAACCCACATTAAATGCAACACAAATATTGAACAATATTACATCAGGTATTTAAAAATGTCAAACTGCACACAATATTGAAAAAATATATATATTCAAACCTGATCAAATTGTGTATTATATCACGAAACCCACATGAAATACAACACAAATATTGAACAATATTCAAACTGCACGATATTAAAATATATATATATATACAAACATGATAAAATTTTGTAATATATCATGAACCCACATTTAAACAAAACAAATATTGAACAATATTACATCAGGTATATACAAATGTCAAACTGCAAGATATTGAAATTTATATATACAAATATGATAAAATTGTGCAATAAATCATGAACCCACATAGCATACTAAATTGGGTCGACATTGTTCCAATGTTGGCCGTCACTTAAACTGCCAATCACTTCAGGCTAAATTTGAATATATTAAGTGCTATACTAAATGCTTAAATGAAAATAACTGTGTAATTTCAGCTATATGTTTACAAGAAACTTGGTTGTCAAATGAAAGCGATCTCTCTTTACTAAATCTGGATGGTTATAATTTCATATCAAGAGGTAAGTCATGCAGCACACATGGTGGAGTAGCCATTTAGCTCCATGAAAATTATCAGTATAAGGTCTTCCTATGAGTATTGAATCTCTACTATGGGGTGGACTGTTTGTTGAAATCAGGATATGAATTAGTTTCTCCTTGAACATACAGTTCAAATTATGAATACCTTTAGAAACGAGTTTATTGAATTTTTTGACAATATGCAAAGATTCAAACACATAGTAATCACTGGAGAATTTGATATTGATCTCATCAAATACAAAGAAAATTCCCATCACATAGTTATATATACCTAGAATCACTTTGTCAGCAAGATTGACTCACCGCAAATGTACATTAATTGACAATTTCTTCATAAAATTGAACAAATTTTCAAAAACTACTATACTAATTAGTAATATATCAGACCACTTGCCATACTTTCTGTCACGGTGAAAAAAGAAGAGTTAACGTGATCCATGCAAGTGCCAGTTCAATTAATGAATTTAAAAATGACCTCAAGAAACCAGAAACAGTTAATAAATTTAGACAACATATTAGATACAGATTCAAACCACAGGTATGATTGACTTAACAAAATTCTTCAGCCTCGCATGGATAAGTATTTCCTTGTTAAATAAACAAAATTCAATAAGTACAAACATAACAGCATGATTGGATAACCAATGGTATTTTTACTCTCAATTTCATTTCGGGAAAAATTATATACAAAATTACAGTCTACATCAGCGCAAAGCCCACCGTATGCAACACCCCCCCCCCCCCCCCTAAAAACTTACAATAAAATTCTCAAACAAAGTAATCCTATCACTAAAAAATATTTCTATGTAAACTGCTTTGACAACTATAAAAATGAGATGTAATAAATGAAAAGAAAAAAAGTACTGATTTCCCACATAATTCCTAGTAAATGATACCTTAGAAACTGACCAAAATAACGTAGCCCATGAATTTTATAAAAACATTTTTACAAATAGGACCAAAGCTTGCTGATGAAACCAGATCCCCAAATATAAAATCATTCCAAGACTACTTAAAGAACTCTGTTCCTGTCATTTTAGTCCAATAAATGAAAATTATATCATTAAAACTATAGATGGCTTAAAAGCTGTGGCATTGACAGATTATCGAGTAAATTATGGAAACATTTCAATCATGAACTAGCATACCCACTTATGTTAATATTTAACCAATGTGTTAATACCAATGTATTTCCAGATGGACTAAAGGTCGCAAAAATAATTTCAGTATAAAATAATGAAAATATATAAATTGCCAAGTGTCACAAAGGTCTTTGAAAATTGTATGCATAATTAGATTTATGAAGACACAGTTTTGCAAGCCAATATGGTTTCCGATCATTTCATTCAACTGAATTGGTGGTACTTGAATTAGTAGAAAGAAACATCACCGACATGGGCAAAAATCTAATTCCCATTAAAGTTTACTTAGACTTGTCAAAGGCCTTTGACACACTTGACCATGATTATATTATTACACAAATTAGAAGATTACGGTTTCCAAAATAAATCTTTAAATGTACTAAAAAAGTTATCTTTCAAACAGACTACAATATGTTGAACTATATGAACTATCTTCTGATCTATAAACATTAAAAGTAGGCATCCACAGGGGTCAATATCAGGTCACCTTCTCTTTATCTTATTTGGAAATGATGATGACAAAGCCATGTTATTCCACACTGCACAGAGAGTGATCCAGTATCCTGATATTCCCATAGATGACAATAAAATTGAATTTTTTGAGTGTTTTGATCTTCTTGGCATAGTGTTAGATTTCAAATTAAATTAGGGACACCATGTTAACATTGTTTGTAAAAAAAAAAGTAAAACTGCTGGCGTTATAAACAAAACAAAAATACAATCCCGATAAATGGAGTGGAACAAAGAGTTACAGAGGATCTAATCTGTTCCTCCATGCCGTGGAGGGGGTTTAAACCAAAGACCTTGCGGTATGAAGGCGAGTGTATTTTTTATTTTAATACATATAATAGGCCTTGGGTTTAAGCAAACATCTGAAGACTGAAAAAAGCTGGTGTAAAATATAAATTAATTGTTGTTTTTATTGAATAATTCAATTTTGTTTTTCACCAAGCTTCAGTAAAAATAACAAAAATCTTGTGGTTACGTTTGTGGAGGTATGAAAAAACAATTATTGACTGGTCACTTTGGACCCTAGGAAATTGTATTTGACCCTCAGGAGTGACAGTTGCCACTATGTCTAGCCTATGTCTAGCTAACCAATGTCTAGCTTACCAATGTCTAGCTAACTCATGTCTAGCCAATGTCTAGCTAACCAATGTTTAGCTAACCCATGTCTAGCTAACCAATGTCTAGGTAACCAACGTCTAGCTAACTGATAGCTGATGTAGCATGTTTTCTGGGAAAGTATTTTCAAATTTAGATTAAAAGGTCACAATTGTTAAAATCAATATTAGCGTTGAAGTCGAACCCTGTGCATCCAGGTCGCCAAGTTGTCTGCTGACTGCTGCATAGCTGGGCACAATGAACTTTGCTTCTGGTGGTCGTTTGAAGGATTGCGGTTGACACTGTTGAAGCACTCAAGAGATTGTATCTGATTCCATTTGCTTTCTTGTAGATCTGTCTTGTTGAGGTAGGAACTGAAAAGAGTAAAAATATCAGATAATATGTACATCATTTTACATAAATCGGGATCATTGGCCTTTTCTGGAATCAAAAACTATTTGATTTTGTATTATCAGGGAATCTAATGTGGAATAGCATACTGTAATATCCAACTAGTCTTTCCCAGATAGCATTCAAAATATATCAACGGTGGCGCGCGGTCGGCAATGTCAAAACTATGTAGAAATTGACGCTGGCCTGATTTGGAATGCTGTCTGGGTTCAAAAACAGTGGGAAAAGTTAGATGGTTTTAGATTAGTTAGTATGTCAAATTGATGTTAACCCACATAGTATATGTCATTAAACCTGGTGGTCCACTGTCTGTGTTTCATTTAAATTCGTTTAAATTACGACATACTTGTATAGTTTCAAGTCAACTGTTTGAATAGCAAACTTATTTTTGAATGGCATCCAATATACAAGGCAATGATAAACTTTATCTACAATGTGAGCAAAAACTGGTACTGCAAGTGTAAAAATGCTTAACACAATACAACTAATATCGCTAATAAAATAATGTAAATACTTTCCATATTATGTAAGAACCAAGTATGTATACATTCATGTTTTATTTCAACTGTTATGTACACATGCTCATGCATGATCTCAAATACTGAGGCAAATTTTGATTGATTGATGAGTGGGTATGCTAAGCCATCCAACAGGAAACCTGAAGACGGGGATAAATAGCTCTGAATAGTCATCCTACTTTTAGCTGCAGCTAGGAATCTTCTAAGTGGTTTTAAAACCAAAGTGGGCAAAATTTCGATGCTCCATGACTAATTTTTACAGCTTCTTTAATCCAAGCGCTATTGAGTAGAAATCGCTTCTGAAACATATGCTACACAAATCTACTTATTTATTCATAAGAATCAACTTTTTTTGCAAATAACTGACGGTGCATTTCTCCAGACATTGTTCTAGAACATATGTCGTGAACTGATCAATATGTGATGGCATAAACTGCACTTCAATCTTCAACTTAAAAACATTTTTCTGTAATAGTTACACCAAATCAACGTTTAAGACAATTTTTCAGTTATAATTACATGAAATAAACGCTTGAGACTGCTTTTAATACAAAAAGTAGCCTATATTAAGTCTTTAAGTAACACCACTAACAAAAGTTTGGGATATTTTGCTTACAAAAACTTAAGGATACTTGATTTATGAGCAAAATCTCTGTGAAAGTTGAATAGAGTAAAACCAGTAGTTATACTATATATTGAAGCTTGTGTTTTTTTTTATTAACAACAACATTTTAAAAAATTGCATTAATAATACAAATTTAACATGGTGTGTACATATCTAATATATCAGTGTCATTCACAACTTGGACTGAAATCTCATACTGTTCACCAGTCTATTTATTTAACCACTTTGAAATTAAAAAATTTTCAAAGATGGGGTACTAAAATTGTGTGCTTAATTTATATTAATAATATTTTAATAAAAATTGTTGCTGTAGCATAATATTACTAAAATGCAGTGCTTTCAAGATCACCACTGTTTGTACTTTCATATTTGCAGAATTATGCCCAAATATCAAATAGCAACATTTTGTGATTTATGTGTAATTCAGATGCAACTTGTTTCATTTGAATTAAACGTTATACATGTTAATCAGATATATACTTTATAAGGTATCTTGTTATGATTACCTTCAAAACACTTTAGGTCATCCTGTGTCACAGACCAGTCTTAGGAGATCAGATGAGTAGGAGAGGCACAAGGTTTGGTAGACAGCATGATGCTGACTTTTGTTGTTTTGGTCTTGGAATCTTTCATCCAGCACAGATGTCTGTCGCACACTATCGGGTTGTTCGTCAAATCCACAGTAACAGTCATCGTTCAATTGTCAAGTGATGTCAGTTGGGGAATCGTTTCAAATTTGTTTTTAGCCAGATCTAACGTCCCAAGGAGCGGACTAGTTTTAAGCATGTCGAAAGGAAAGGATTTCAGATTGTTCTCATCAACTTCAAGAGTTTTGAGTTCAATCATATGTTCCACTTTTTATAAAGTAATGCTACTTATGTTATTACCAGTCAATGAAATCGGTTCTGCAGTTTTGCCTACAAGTTTAATATTTGGCATTACTGAGATCCTGCAGTCTCTTGCATACAGCTGTTTAATTTTTTCTAGAACTGTTAAGAAGTCATCGTCTATTTCTGCGATATGTGTTTTATTAACATTTAGATATATCAGTGATAAGTTTGATGTGATGATACCCTCTCTACATGCATTGTAATTGAATCCAAGTCCAACAAACTTCTCAGTTTGTTGTGCCACCAAGGGATTATCTCCGATGGTAAGCTTGGTAATCTTTTCTTTCAAAGCTGACAGATCTGGTAGTGCATCAAAATTGTTATTTGACAAGAATAGTTCATTAATGGTCTGCAGAAGGACCAGTGATGCAGGATCTATAGAAGTAAACCTATTGTTAGCCAAATGAATAATTTTTAGGTGAGTAATTGGAGATAAATCCAGAATGACATTGATCTTGTTCCCGTAAAACCATATGTGTTCTACCATAGGAGTGAGAGCAAATGAGTCAACCGTAAAATTTTCTATTTTGTTCTCACCCAAATTGACATCCAGAAGCTTACTTAAGGATGGGAAGTCTGGAATGGCTGGGATTGAATTTTTGTGTAAACTGATGTATGCCAAGTTATGGAATCCAACAAAATCTTGCCCGGTGACGTTGCTCATTTTATTTTCTCCTAAATTTAAGCTATTTATATTTGGTGCTGTCACCAGGACACTCAAACAGTCTGGTTCTAATTGGTTTACACTGAGCTCTGCCTTAGCCAGGGATATCATGCCTGTAAATGTGTTAGGTGGGATATTGGTCAAATTATTTTCTTTCAGATTTAGATCCACTAAACTATGCCCAGTTGGAGTAAGATTGGGAAATATTGTCATTCTGTTCAAGGTCATAATAAGAGTGTGGAGGGAGAAGCCCACAAATAAATCATTGGGTAAGGAAGTTATCTTGTTTTTTGATAGATCTAATTGTTTAAGCGAAACCGCACTAAACATTTGTACAGTCAGGATCTTATTGGATGATATAATCAAATCTGTCACAGCATTTGCTCCATTTAGGATGGTACTTGGCAAGATGTTTATCAGATTGTATGACACATCAATGAAATTCAATGTGGTTGATAGAGTTCCAGCACTAAAATCTGGAAAGCTTACAAGATCATTATTTGACATATACATTATTTTGAGTGCTGTGCAGACTTGAAAAACATCTGCTGGTATGCTCGTAATCTTATTTCTGCTTAGTTTGAGATATGTCAGGGTGCTACCAACATCTCCCAAGTAAGGGACAACTGTCAAAGAATTATTTGTCAGGTCAAGTCTTGTCAAAGAAGTCAAGCCCAAAAAGGCGCGTTCTCCTATAGAGCTTAAGAAATTGTTCCGAAGCTGCAAGATGGTGATATGTGGTGCTCCAGCAAAGGTTTCATTCAGGATGTCATTCACAAAGGTTAACTCGACCTACAAGTTAAACAAAATGTGTAATAAAAAAACAAGAGTCCATGCTGTTAATTATCAGTCTTTAGTGGATTATTCTTGATGATTTATAATTGCTGAACATCTCGCGATATATCATATTTGATATTGGCTGATTTCACTTACCAAGGAATATATTTAGGATATTCATATTGATATTCTAAACTGTACCAGCGCTGTCAGATAATGCATTGATACTGCCAGTCTTGTAGTGTTTCTTGGTTAGTGAAGTTATTAGGGCTGTACACCTTTATGTGTTTAACGATACAATATGTATCATGATGTGGTATATAAATATGATACATGATAAATAAATTAAACCAGTAATGAAGAGAGTATAATATTTGATAAGCCATTCGCTGAATAATGACATAACTCTATATTTTCTTCAAAAACATCAGAACATCTTCAAAGTCTTAATGCTACTGGGTCTGAAGCTTAGTCAGTTTATATAACTAGCTATCAGAGGCAGACATAATGACAAGATGATAAGACTTGGAGTTTTCATGTTACATATTCACCCCATGGCTGGGGGGTTTACTCCCCTTAGCATCAGGGTATTACAAATAAAGAATACCAATACACCAGCATCGTTATCTTTGTACAGAGTGATATAGAATGTTATAGCATGTTATAGAATGTTACAGAATGTTATAAAATGTTATAGAATGTTATAGAATGTTACAGAATGTTATGAACTGGTGTGAACTGGTGTGAACTGTTGTGAACTGGTGTGAACTGGTGTACAGCCATAGAAACTATATAAAACAAATGAGAACTTAACTCTCATTGCAAATCTCTCACTAATTACAATATTTATCAACATAAACTTGGCAATCAATCACCAGAGGACATCACATGGATTCTGAACTCTAATTGGCCAAGGGGCTGGCTTCGCCAATTTGAGTTCTGGATTCTCATGACATCTTCTGGAGTTTTTGTTTTCAAGCCAATGGAATCTACTGTAAGGGTTTGGCAGTAGGGCTCCATATCGATACATACTTCCGATATGATACATCAGTGATACGGTTGTTCGATATACAATGCATATCAGTTTACACTTAATATATCATATACCGTAAATGTTAGCACAGCTGATCCGTGTAGAGCAGTAAACGTCCTCTAATGGAAATCAAACGCAAAATTTTGGCAGTTTTCTGGTGTCGATGTATATCATATGATACGCTGATTAGAATACTGGTTTTCCGTACACTTATACAAAACCAGTTTTATGATATTATAGTTTAAGTGAAGCCCTATATGGCAGTCTTGCAATCACTGTTTGTTGTAGTATCCAACTTAGATATACCTAGTTCGATATATAGTTAGATATATATGGAATGTACACCATAAGGTAAACCCTCTGATGGAAGAATGGTATGAGAGCGGGATGGGGGGATTCCAAACCATTACTCCAGAGTGTGGTCTTTACTTGCGCAGATGCTTTATACAGGGAACCATCAATATTACATCTATTCAAGCTTTATCCATCTGGAATATTGCTCATAAAAGGGTCTGTATTGGAGTTTGATCCGAGAACCATCAGATGAGGAGTACTTTAACCATTACACCACCCAGCAGCTAAATTAACTAACATAACATCAGTATCCCTTTGGTACCACTTTCCAACTCTATTTCACAACCAAATATATTATATAACATTACATTAGTTGAGGGAACAACATGTTCACGAAATGAATACATATATAAAAGTCTATTTTGACATACCGTCAAAGAGTTTTCTGAGGTAGGCACAATGCTGAAGTCTGGTAACACTGTGATCCAGTTAGCAACTTTGTAATCACAGTTTCCAGTAGCAAGAATTGTGCATACTATAAGTGTGATCCTTATTGAGTTTCTGGGATAAATAATAGATAATTTAGTACGACAAAAATGGAGTAATGTATACTCTGAAAAACCAAAGGTTGGTTTTATTTATTTTTTTTTTTTTTAGAGTAATAATGAATGATAAGGGATTACACTTGACAACACTAAAAGCTCAAAGCTTCTTGTTTTGCACTTCTTCTTTTTTTTTAATGTTTTTTAATGAGTGTCTAGCTAACTATTAATCACCATTCTCTTTGCAGCTAATGAAATGGTATGGTTTTGACCGAGGGAGTTAGTGATTATTATTCATGACAAATAAATCATATGACTGACCAACTTGTTTATTAAAGCTGGCTAACTTTCTAGTTAAAATGACTATATAGTGGTCATTCCTAGACACTGTCAAAATGTCCTTAAAATATACTGCTTTAATTCTGTGCAAAGATATTTCAGAATTATTGAGGAAGAGAATATTCTTTTACTAACAACCATTTTTCAGGAAAGTTTATGACGTGCTAACACCAATATTTTTTGTTGCTAAGATCTAGGGCGGGGGCCTAGCTCAGAGGTAGCGCTTTGGGCTTCCAACCGCTTGGTCCCGGGTTCGATTCCCGGTCAAGCCTAAGTTGGATGGCTGTTTCATCCTTCCTCTCATTGCCATGGTCTCTGCCTGTCCTAATTAGCCCATCAGGTGCAGAAATACAGGACATAAAGCCCTAATCACACACACACAGTTGCTAAGATCTAGCAAAATGAAATTTTAGACACTATCAGTCAGTTATGTTTAAGTATGTGTTAACTGGTAGGACAGCTAGACAGGCACAGCCACACAGTGTAGAATGTGCCTGTGTTGGCCACCGGGATTTGAGGTCTTCACCCACAATGACATCACCCTAGCCATGAGGAGGCCCATGACTGGCGTTGGTCATCAGAATATCTGAAAATCGATAATTATTTCAAAATAACCTTACCTGCAGTATATTTTATCTATTGCTGCCATTTTAGTAAATGTGTAAAAATGCCACTTTTTAAAAAAAATATCAATATATGAGCTTCTTGGTGTAAGGCTTGTCACCAAATGCTGTTTTGCATATTTGCTTGTAGTTTATTGAGCATCACAGTTTAGAATAGTTGTAAATTGTTAATATTTATTGATGGAATCCATGACTAAAATTAATAATATTCAATGTTTGTTTTATTCCTTGGGAATTATCACTTCTGTTGTATTGTTTGAATATGTAATCATCAATGAGATTCATTCGATTTGTTTTCCTCACTCCAAGACACTGCCTGGTTATCTCCGATTAAACTATATAGATTTTTTTAGCATTCACATTGGGGCTTTGTTAGTGGTTAATGTTGGCCCAGCATTGACTCACTGATGTAAGTAATTCCCCTGATTGGTTGGTGTGTTATTTCGGTAGTTATGAAGGCATCTCTGAGAATTTACCCTGATTTACCCAGGCATTCTAAAGATTATTTGTTTTGGTAATTTTATTGTATTTATATAAAGAAGAGAAATCAATATTAAACCATTGACTTATATAGAAAGGACTGACTAATTAAACCTACAATAGCCCATATGGAGCACATTCTGGAGGGTTTGCGTGCAGCCTATGTTTAAAATTTGTTTTGTGTATTTTCCACAACAGGCTTCCACAACAGACCATCCAAAACCTGGTGCAGAGCTTGCGCAGAAGGTGTGTTGCATGTGTAAGGGCCCGTTGAGGACACACACGGTATTGAGGACCATGCCTGTAGTGACTGTGGCTTTTTTGGCCATCCTTGTTGACTTTTTTCGTTTTCTTGTTGACATGTGTTGATGTGTGAACTTCGTTTCACTACCTCTTGTTGAACTTTATGTTGTTGTGACATGGCTAGCACAGTTTTTTGTTGTTTGTTGCCTCAGAATCATTGATTAAACACTCCTGAAAGAGGTCATGCCATTGTTTTGTGTTTTCTACTTAGGGGTGTCTTACACTACCCCTCAAAAGATCTGATAAGTTTCTTTTGAATTTGAGTTTAAAATATGAAGACTGATACAACATATGCTGTGATGATTGATGCACAGTTAACACTTGCTAAAGATCACTGCATGTAAATATCATTGATGAATTGCATTTTTGCTAAATTGGCATTTGAAATAATTCTGGGCTAATAACACTGTCACGGACAGCTTCAAGCACATATTCTACAGCAAATTCAATCAAAACATAAAAAAATAAGTCTAAAATGTAGAATTGCTAGCGGCTTACAAAACCGATTACTTTAGTACTGAGAGCTAGAACCTGCTCTGGCTTTGATAGCTGGCTAAGAAAGCAAAGAAGCATTGGTTAGTGAGATAAACAATAAATACTAGAAGACTATCTTTTGGTATTTCTCCAGTGTGGTGTGTGGTACGTGGCAAATATGGATGAAAATTAACAGTACACAAGTCTATGAGCCATGTCGCAGTGAACATGGTGTGAGCCTTGGATCAGTTTTAAGTCGCAGTAACCATAAAAATGGTCCCAAATTAGTCGAACTAATTTCAAACGTTACCAACATAGGATTAATATTTGCATGTTAGAAAAACCTGGAGATTACTGACTGGCAGAGCGTACCATGATAATGTAAAAGTGTTTACAGATTATGCTTGTTTTATGCAAATCAACCTGTCTTGTGATTTGTGATCACCAGGAAATGTTACAAATGTGGTATGTACGGAACTATTACTGGCAGTGTACAAAATTTGAAACACACGCATGCCTACACAGACAAATAAACAATAAACAAGTTGGCCAAATATTTAGAGATTAAACTTTTAATAACCCAATAATATGTAACCTTTCTAACAGTCAAGATCATCCATCATGTTGGACCAGTCTTTAGAAGTTAGATGTGCAGGCTTCATGCAGGCCAGTCAAGTTCATTGAATATTGGATATTGGACATTCAACGAACAGTAAAGTTCATTTGATATTTGAGATTCGTTGAATATTCAATGAACAGTAAAGTTCATTGAATATTCAATGATTGAATATTCGCCAGAGAGGCAAGGGAGAAGGGATAATGTCTGGAGGAGAGGGTCACCGCGGCCCCCCAATGACCTACCAATCATCCCCCTGCCCCCTTGACCGAATATCAAATGAATATCGAACGGTTGAAGATTCACCAGGAAGGCAAGGAAGAAGGGTCGGTGCCTGGGGGAGAGGGTCATTGCGGCCCCCAATCATCCCCCTGCCCCCCTTGACCGAATATCAAATGAATAGCAAGTTCATTTGATATTGGAGATAAGTTGAATATTCAACAAACAGTAAAGTTCATTGAATATTCAATGATTGAATATTCCCCAGAGAGGCAAGGGAGAAGGGATTGATGCCTGGGGGAGAGGGTCACCATGCCCCCCCCCACCCCCAATGGCCTAACAATCATCCCCCTGCCCCCCTTGACCGAATATCAAATGAATATCTAATGGCTGAGAATTCGCCAGGGGGGCAAGGGAGAAAGGTCCTGGGGAAAGTCTCTGGTGACAGCCAAAGACAAATACAGCCAATAAATACTGACAAATGTTTCATTACTGATATGTCACAAGGACAACTGCAGAAGATCGACTCCCTTGTGCACTGGGTTAATGGTAGGTTAGCGTAATTTTAGGTAATTGAACCAAATATCGAAAAAGACTAAAAGAAAGTTTTTATCTTACTTTCGTGTGACATTTCTATGCATTGATTAGGTTCAGGGTGTTCAAGCTCTTCACAGATAACAAGTAATGAAGTACTTTTACTTTGAAGTATATTACTTAAAGTGCTCAATTGCTTTTGAATATGTTTTATTTAACACCTTTATAATTGACAACTAACGCCTTGAATTACTGACACACAATTCAAAGACACCAAAATTTCAGTTAGATTTAAAAATATTTATTTTCAATACTTCAATGCATTAAAATCTTACATAACATAACTATTACAAATTTACATTGTCATGTATACCAATTCTGAAAAAAAGTTTTTTGGGACCATTTTGTAAGTAAAAAAGATGAAATGCAATAATTTACAAATATTCTGACATCATGATAAATGAGGCACTTTCGTTACAAAAGTAATGTACAGATTTACACAATATCAGATACCAGCATATAGTCATATCTATCGTAATATAAAAGCCATTTTTATCTTTTATCTTTAAATATTTTAAAGAAAATCTCCCTTCAACAACTAGTGAGTACATTAAAAATACATTATACAGTATCAATCAGGCACCAAAATATTGTATCTCGGGTCAGATAAACACAAATCCCATTAATACTTTACAAAGAATCGACAGAACTTAATACTAAATGCACTGAAATATTTTCGATGTTCACACTACACCAGAGAAAAAGTGTACAAAAAAAATTTAAAATTATAGTACAGTATCTGACATCTTAATTATTTGTTAATGCTGGATATCAGAAGAGATGTTGGCAAATTTTTGCAAATAAATTTATATCGATAAACATTTTAAATCTTAGACATATTTTGTTTCACTTTTAAATGTTCTCAAAGTCCTATAAACAGAATTTTTCTTCATAAGACTGCATTATAGTACACGAAGTACAGTATCATTGTTACGGTACACAAACAACTGAATTACAGTATATCATCACATCATAATATAATAGGCATTTCATATTTACAAAGTTTACAAAATTGCAGTCATTGTAGATCTCATAGCTTATGTGTAGAGCTTCATACAGATGAAAATGTGCATAATAATTTAACCCCCCCCCCCCCCCAGTTTCATTGAACTATGTTAGTGAAATCATAGCGAATTAAATACTAGGTAAGTCCAATAAATATATCTAATTTTAGGAATTTATGAACATTTCAATTAATATTTGATAGTGATACGAACCGGACCGCTTTGGACCGGCAGGAAAATACCAGTCCATTTTATGCTAGACTAGTATTGATAATACACTTAGTACACACACTACACAGTCTAATTTTAATTAAACTTAATGGCATTAAGCCAATAAAGCAGTAGATGAATTTATCAATATCAGTTTTCATGAAAAAAAGGAGTGTATTTTTTGTTTATTTATTTTTTAATGGATCAATGCCAGAACTTTACATTAGGGAATTTACAGTCATGGTCATAAATAAATATTTTTTGTGCTCTTACAATTTCCCATTAAGCAATAATGAATTAATGATGCACTGATATACACATCAGTTATTTATTATATATCTTCTTTTGTTGTGCGTTAGATTTAAGTGTCATATATAGGTGTGTGTATTTCACATGAGTCTCTTTTACCAATTTTACTAATCTGGTAATTTAAGCATAGTGCTGACATGATATTGCCTCTTGTAAGGTTTTTTTTTTTTTTGTCATTTGCAGTGCACATTTTATATAAGAAAAATAAATAGACTGAAATGTGTCATTTTATGTAGTTTTGAAAATGTTTTCTGAGAAGACACTGATGTGTTATACATTATGATACATGTATTTGCAAATTCATATGAGAAAAGACCAATGTTTTATATAACATGATATTTGGAAATTGCGAGTGTAAAGTAAAACAAATGTTGGGATTTCAGTTGAGCCTTATCTCAGTTTTCTTATCTCAGTTTTTGAGTTCCATGAACCGCTCCATTGACCGCTCCAGCGAGAAAACCAGACCGCTTATGAACCGAACCAGTACCAACCCCTTTTTGGTGGTCCAGTACCACCAGTACCCGGTCCAGTGTCGTCGCATCACTAATATTTAATTCCATCAGTTTGACAACATATCCTCTTGCTGACATTGCAGATGGAGGGTCTGACTGATTTCAAAGTGGCAAGAAAATTACTATTAATATGCACGTTGAAAGCAATGATTGGCTGAATAAAATAGTCTTTTAAACATGCTGCATAGCACAGCAACATCTGATGAGCAAAATGAGTAATGGAGTAGTAGTAAGATAAGTTAATTGAGACTCTTGGCTTGCTCCAATATCCTGTCGGTTGCTGGCCTGTTACTCAACTTGAAATCCCCCAGAGTCCTCAAGGCTTTGCCGTTTGCTTATGTCTTTCTGATGCAACTGGACATCAGGCTTGTAAATTTGAAGAGGTTATGACCAACTAGGAAAGCCTAGCGGTCAGTCCAGAGAACCAGTTAAAAATTTGACTAGCAATTACACCTCTGATGATATTCGGTCAAGGGGGGAAAGGAGAATGTTTGTTAGGCCATTGGGGGGGCTGTGGTGACCCTTTCCCCTAGGCACCGACCCTTCTCCCTTGCCCCCCTGGTGAATCTTCAACCGTTTGATATTCATTTGATATTCGGTCAAGGGGGGCAGGAGGATGATTGGTAGGTCATTGGGGGGCTGCGGTGACCCTCTTCTCCAGGCATTATATTATTATTATTCAATAAACTTTACTGTTCGTTGAATATTCAACAAATCTCCAATATCAAAAGGCCTTATTCGGTAAGGTAGAGTTCACTTATTAATCACAGCAATCCAGAAGATAATACCCAGAAGAAGTGGACGATAATATGATAATGATGATCAATGCTGATGAACGCAGTGAGACGGAATGATGCCTCTCCCAACATCGCGGTTCTATTTATATGGCGAATCTTCAACTGTTTGATATTCATTTGATATTCGGTCAAGGGGGGCAGGGGATGATTGGGGGTCACGGTGACCCTCTCCCCCAGGCACCGACCCTTTACAAATGTCCCCCCTGGCAAATCTACAACCGTTTGATATTCATTTGATATTCGGTCAAGGGGGCAGGGGGATGATTTGGGGCCAGGGTGACCCTCTCCCTCACGACCCTTCTCACTTACCCCACTGGCGAATCTTCAACCGTTTGATATTCATTTGATATTCGGTCAAGGGGGGCAGGGGGATGATAGTTAGGCCATTTGGGGGCCGCGGTAACCCTCTCCTCCAGGCATCAATCCCTTCTCCCCTGTCTCTCTGGTGAATATTCAATCATTGAATATTCAATGAACATTACTGTTCGTTGAATATTCAACGAATCTCCAATATCAAATGAACTTGATATTCATTTGATATTCGGTCAAGGGGGGCAGGGGGATGATTGGCAGGTTATTAGGGGGCCGTGGTGACCCTCTCCTCCAGGCATTATCCCTTCTCCCTTGCCTCTCTGGCAAATATTCAATCATTGAATATTCAATGAACTTCACTGTTCATTGAATATTCAACAAATCTCCAATATCGAATGAACTTGATATTCATTTGATATTCGGTCAAGGGGGGCAGGGGGATGATTGGCAGGTTATAAGGGGGCCACGGTGACCCTCTCCTCCAGGCATTATATCTTCTCCCTTGCCTCTCTGGCGAATATTCAATCATTGAATATGAACTTCACTGTTCATTGAATATTCAACAAATCTCCAATATCAAATGAACTTGATATTCATTTGAAATTTGGTCAAGGGGGGCAGAGGGATGATTGGTAGGCCATTGGGAGGCCGCAGTGACCCTCTCCCCCAGGCACCGACCCTTGTCCCTTGTCCCCCTGGTGAATGTTCAACCGTTTGATATTCATTTGATATTCGGTCAAGGGGGGCAGGGGGATGATTGGGGGGGGGGTCACAGTGACCCTCTCCCCCAGTCACCGACCCTTCTTCCTTGCCCCCTTGGCAAATCTTCAACCATTTGATATTCATTTGATATTCGGTCAAGGGGGGCAGGGGGATGATAGTGACGCCATTTGGGGGCCGCGGTAACCCTCTCCTCCAGGCATCAATCCCTTCTCCCCTGTCTCTCTGGTGAATATTCAATCATTGAATATTCAATGAACATTACTGTTCGTTGAATATTCAACGAATCTCCAATATCAAATGAACTTGATATTCATTTGATATTCGGTCAAGGGGGGCAGGGGGATGATTGGCAGGTTATTAGGGGGCCGTGGTGACCCTCTCCTCCAGGCATTATCCCTTCTCCCTTGCCTCTCTGGCAAATATTCAATCATTGAATATTCAATGAACTTCACTGTTCATTGAATATTCAACAAATCTCCAATATCGAATGAACTTGATATTCATTTGATATTCGGTCAAGGGGGGCAGGGGGATGATTGGCAGGTTATAAGGGGGCCACGGTGACCCTCTCCTCCAGGCATTATATCTTCTCCCTTGCCTCTCTGGCGAATATTCAATCATTGAATATGAACTTCACTGTTCATTGAATATTCAACAAATCTCCAATATCAAATGAACTTGATATTCATTTGAAATTTGGTCAAGGGGGGCAGAGGGATGATTGGTAGGCCATTGGGAGGCCGCAGTGACCCTCTCCCCCAGGCACCGACCCTTGTCCCTTGTCCCCCTGGTGAATGTTCAACCGTTTGATATTCATTTGATATTTGGTCAAGGGGGGCAGGGGGATGATTGGGGGGGGGGGGTCACAGTGACCCTCTCCCCCAGGCACCGACCCTTCTTCCTTGCCCCCTTGGCAAATCTTCAACCATTTGATATTCATTTGATATTCGGTCAAGGGGGGCAGGGGGATGATAGTGACGCCATTGGGGGGCTGCGGTGACCCTTTCCCCTAGGCATTAACCCCTTCTCCCATGCCTCTCTGGCGAATATTCAATCATTGAATATTCAATGAACTTCACCGTTCGTTGAATATTCAACAAATCTCCAATATCCAATATCTAGCCCGAACAGACTGCCTCGCAGGGCAGGGCAGGGCCGGCGAGGCAGTCTGAAACCATCCTATTTAAAAACCTTGGGGAAGGACTTTTTGATGACGTCACAATGATGCTCTCCAATGAATACATAGGCGAACATTCGCCTGATAGATTTGATGTCCAACTTTTTTTGGGAAAAGCTGATACTGACAGCCAGTAATATAGCGACCAGCATTTTTTTGTTAGCGCCCTCGTAGCTAAGAGTTTGGCGATTACTTTGAGGGGTTTTATATGGCCCGCCTCCTTCTAGTTTGTTTACAATCAAAAGATGAAGTGCGACCCCGGAGGTTTTTCAATACATGGGTTTGGGACTGGCTTACGCATAAAGCATAAGCCAGTCCCTTGGGGCTACCAATATCCAATGAACTTGACTGGTCTGCTTCATGCATGGTTTCTGATCATCTGGACAACTACATTTGTGTCATACTTTCTGAGTCTTTCATCTAACAGAGTTTGCTGTCACACACAAGGGCATTGCCAGTCATATCAATGGTTACTGTCACGGAACGGTTGTCATATTTTGTCAGTTGAGGAATTGTTTTGATTATGTTGCCAGCCAGATTGATAGTATTAATGTTTGGGCTTGTAAGGAGCATGTCAAAAGGAAATGACTCCAACTGATTTGCAGTGATTCAAGTTTGAGCATTCCCTTTGTTTCTGTTAAAGTAATTTCTGCAATGATGTTTCCAGATAAATCTAACTTTATTAATGTTTTTCCTACAAGTCCAATGCTTGGCATAACAGATATCAGCCAATTTGACACAAGGAAAGTTTCAATATTTCCCAAGATGGTCAAGAAATTGTTGCTAACTTCTCTCACAAGTGTGTTGGTTATGACAATGTGCCATAATGATACATTTGATTTGATTTTGTTAAAGTTCTTTGATGGAGTTCCCAGCATATACAAAGCCTCTAGTTTGGCCTTTTGTAGAAACAAATCAGGTGGCTCAGTAAAATTGTTATCTAATATGAAGAAATATTTCAATTTTTGAACAGATGAGAGATTAACAGGATTTAAATAAGTGAATGAATTTGCAACGAGATGAAGTCTATACAGATTTGGTAATATTGAGCATGTCACTAACCTTGTTAGAATTCATCCAAAGCGATGCCCCTGCGAGTCCACTATGAGACATTTTCCATTATTCACAGGGACATATCCAGCAAAAATGTTAGGCATCTCACTCTATTGCCTTTGATGAAGGCCGCATGATATTTAGCATCCTTTGTATCCATTGCTATTGACCTAACATTGTACGTGATCATGTTGGCAAGCAATTTTATCGATTCAATAAATTTAGTTTCAATTTTTCACTGTTCAAGCTTGCTATTTAAGCTTTCTAAAAATCCCAGACTCAAAACAGATGTACTAGTATCACCTACGCGAAAGCCTGTGTCATCACATCTGTTCAGCAGGGTGGCTGATATGGTTTTTTTATCATGGAGAAGTTCCTTTAATTGCTCTAGTTCAGAAGTAATTGTCTCCTTTTCCTCACTGAGTTCACTATGATGTCTTGACAGACTTGATTTTTGTTTTTTTTAAGATCGTCACTGGTTTTTTGTGTTGCATCCGGTAATTTGCCAAGATTTTCTAATTTTTCTCTTAAACTTTGTCTCTCTTTCTCACTCTGCCCTCTTTTATCTCTTAAATTTCATCTTTCCTCTTCAACCTGCTTAGTTTCTTCTCTTAATTCTTGTCTTTGCTCCTAAATATAGCTTTCCTCTTTCTTCTGTTAATTTACGCCATTCCTCATAAACTGCTGTTGGGCTATTCTTTCCTCATCACTGTCAATGCTTATAGCGAACTTGTTATAAATGTATCCATTGGAATTGACCTCACTATAACTGGACTTTTGCCATATGCGTGCTAGTTACATCGGGGTACACTGTATTGACCTTGTTATAATGAATTTTTTGTTATAGCGAACTTGTTATAAATGTATCCATTGCTATGACCTAACTATAACTGGACTTTTGACATATATAGCTTTTTATAACAGAGCACACTTATTGACCTGGTTATAATGAAATTTTTTTCATAGCAAACTTGTTATAAATGCATCCATTCGAACTGACCTCACTATAACTAGACTTTTGACATACGTGTGCTAGTTATAACTGGGCACACTGTATTGACCTTGTTATAATGAATTTTTTGTTATAGCGAACTTGTTTTATATGTATCTATTGGTATTGACCTAACTATAACTGGACTTTTGCAATGTATGTGCTAGTTATAACAGGGCACACTGTATTGACCTTGTTGTTGCCAGACTTTTGTTTTGTTATTTAGAGATGACAAGTTCTGAAGTGGTGAATGAGTTGGCCCTTTCCAACTAGTTTACATTAAAATGTTAAAGATTCGTTCTGGTTCTCTTACAGTGAGAGAAATTAAACATGAAGAAAATACTCAAGTCTAGAGGAGTGAGACAGCAACCAAATGAGTGAGACTCACTCTGAATGGGTGAGACTTGGCAGGTCTGTGTTATTAACTGGACTGATACTTCTGGCTGCTCCAAGCAAAAAATGTTTTCCATTTGCTTTGACAGTTATTTCATTCATAGATAAACAACATGTATCATGACAGTATGGCAGTGTGCTTAAAATAGCCATTGTCTTGTAGCTTCATATAATTTATTCTACTGTTGTCAGTACACGTGTATCGATGACAAATGATTAATGAATAAATAAAACATCACTGTCTGCCATTTCCTTTGTTGCATATAAACAACAAAACTTGGTGCAAAACCGAAAGAGCTGTCTGAAGACCAACCAAAGCCTCTTAGCTAGACGATACCAGGAGTTGAAGTTTATTCGAGATATTTTTCAGCATAATTTATTTGTAAGTAATGTACATAAACTTTCTGGAATATATACAAAGCAAATCTGTTCATTATATAAAAAAGATTTGTATTTCATTGACAGGAGGATACCAGTCAAGCCAGCACCAGATCTTCAGAATGGTGAAGTATGTATTTGTGCAAAAAAAAAAACAAGTAGATATGACATCTTTGATTAAAGATACTAGAAATGAATGAGTTATTATATAATTTATTAGCAATTAAAAAATAATAATGTGATTGAAAATTTCGTAATTGTGTGGCCCAGCCCATCAATAACAGAATGTCACATATTTTCAATATCAATTTATTACAAATTAATAATTATTACACTTTTTTCAAATATAAACATGGACATTAAAAATATAGAAACATGTAAATTTGCAATAAACATGTACACAATATAGATGAAGAATACTAATCATGAAATAGATACATATGCTGTCATCGTGTACCACATACATAGTAAATGGCATTGATTTTACTAAATTCCTCTCATGATTGGACCTGGACTAAGATATGGTCATACGCCTCAGTATTTTGAAGAATTTAGTGTCCAAATCATCAATTTGCCTTTGCTTTTCAGAATTCTTCCTGCGGTGATACTTGTTACTTTTCTTCTTATTAATTCTGGAAACTGTGAATATAAAACTGCAAGATGGATCACTTCCTTACCAGACTTCAGCGTTGTTCCACTGGGAGAAACTATTCTGACGGTATGCATATTTCAATATTTTTGTGATTTAGCTATTTCTTTTAAGTCTAATGTGCCCTTGTGGAAGTTTTGCACAACTAGATGTAATATTTGTACACCAAGTAGAAGCAAGTTAACTTACATTTTTTTTTGTGGTTGAATCCTAAGGCCAAAGGCATTAGTTAACATTCACTAAAATAAAGGAATAAACTAATTTGAACTCAATTTATAGACCTATTTACTAATTTGTTTAACTGTTTTGTTTTACTGATCTTTGTTCAAGTAAAATAAACTCTTGTCTTTACTGTGAATATGAAAACCGCCATTATAACTACATTAGTTTGTGACGTCATCAATTGATTTCAAGCACTTTTACCTATTTTTATTTTAGGTCAGGCAAAGAGGCTCGTTAAATATGGTCATAAATCTGGGTCGGCTATACTGCACTTTTTCCAACTATTTTTGCAGATAAACCTTTTAACATGTGACATGAAGTATGAAACAAAGCACAACATAATGCTCCAAAACAAAAGGGTGAAGAAAAAAGCATTTTTCATTTGTTAATTTCAGGGGGACAGGAGGATGAAAATTAGGGGGTATATATCCCCCCCCCCCATTCTTCCCATATCCTTCCGTGTACCAACGCCCCTGTGGTGGAGTATAACAAAAGTTTGGTTTTGTCGTATTGCTAATATTTCTGTTTGTATGATGCTTCTCTAAGCTTTGTATATAAGCAATTTATAACTCCGTGGATATTCATTTTGGATCCTGTTATAATCTAAGAATCAATAACAGATCTTGAAATGTATATCTACTTTTTTAATTTTTTTGCAGGTAGAGCTGACTTTTCTGACTGATATTCCAAACAATTCCTTTACATCTGCTGCACACATCACAACACTAAACATAAAATCCAATGTTTTACTTACAATACAAGATGGTGCCTTTAAAGGTTTACCAGCTTTAGAAATGCTTGACCTGTCCAATAATTCACTTACTATCATTCCATATCTTGGCGATCTTGGTGGTTCACTTGTAAGACTCATACTAGCCAAAAATAAAATAGTGACCGTTTCCACATTCCCATCACTTCCAAAACTTGCGGAGTTAACTTTAAGTAGTAACTTAATCAAAAATGTCTCTTCAAATGCATTCCAATTTACACCAATGTTAGACAATATTTGGTTGAATTCTAACAAGTTAAGTGACATTCCCGATTTCTCAATATTACCAAATCTGTATAGACTTCAACTAGCTGCAAATTTATTCACTTATCTAAATCCTGTTAAACTCTCATCTGTTCAAAAACTGAAATCTCTTTTCTTATCAAAAAACAATTTCACTGAGCTACCTGATTTTTTTCTACAAAAGGCAAAACTAGAGGCTTTGTATATGTTGGGTACTCCATTAAAGAACCTTAACCCTGAAAGTCTAGTAGGGCCTGGGTTCAATTACAATGATGCAAGGCAGGGTAAAATCAAATCAAATGTATCATTAAGGTACATTGTCATTACCAACACACTTGTGACAGAAGTTAGCAATGATTTCTTGACCATCTTGGAAAATATTGAGACTTTCCTTGTGTCAAATTGCTTGATATCTGTCATGCCAAACATTGGACTTGTAGGAAAAACATTAATAAAGTTAGATTTATCTGGAAACAACATTGCAGAAATTACTTTTAACAGAAACAAAGGGAATGGTCAAACTTGCATCACTGAATCTGAATGCAAATCAGTTGGAGTCATTTCCTTTTGAAATGCTCCTTACAAGCCCAAACATTAATACTATCAATCTGGCTGGCAACATAATCAAAACGATTCCTCAACTGACAAAATATGACAACCGTTTCGTGACAGTAACCATTGATATAACTGGCAATGCCCTTGTGTGTGACAGCAAACTCTGTTGGATGAAAGACTCAGAAAGTATGACAACAAATGTAGTTGTCCAGATGTCTCAGAAACCATGCATGAAACCTGCACATCTGACTTCTAAAGACTGGTCTAACATCACGATGGATGATCTTGACTGTTGGAAAGGTAACATATTATTGGGTTATTAAAATTTTAATCTCTAAATATTTATTCTTATTTGGCATACCTGTTTGTTTGCATATTTGCGCTTGTTCATTTATTATCGTGTGTATGCATGCATGTGTATTCAAATTTTGTGACACTGCCAGCAACAACAGAGTACCACATTCGTTACAGGACATGTTGATTTGCATGAAACAAGCATAAGCTGTAAACAATTTTACATTTATCATGGTAAGCTCTGCCAGTCAGTAATCTCCAGGTTTTTCTAACATGCAAAATATTAGTCCTATGCTGGTAATGTTTGAAATTAGTTCAAACTAATTTAGGAAGTGAATTTTCATGATCACTGCGACTTAAAACTAATTCAAGGCTCACACCATGTTCACGGCAACATGGCTCATAGATTTGTGTATAGTTGGTTTTCATCCATATTTGGCACATACCACACTGAAGAACTCAAAAATGTTCTGCTATTATTCACGTGTAAGACCTATGTCTGATGACGGATGAATTTATATTTTCACTCTTGCCCATCCTTTTCCATACGTGATTCACTCGCCGAGCGTTTTACGTATACTCCCGCTAATTTGTAGATCACTCCTGGTTGCGCTTGACCACTCACAGACATACGTGAAGAGAAGAATATTTTTTAAACATGTTTTAAACTTTGGTGGACGTTTTACGAGTGAATTACTTATAATAGTTACGTAACTTGCTTGTGGGGGTCAGTCAGCGAGCGTCCTACGTACATACGTACATGGCCATACGTAGCCATATGTAGCCACTGTCCATCCATATATACTCGGATCGCACGGGCGATCTACGAGCAATCTACAAGTGATCTATGAGCGATCTACGTGCTATCTATGAGTGCCTCACGGATGCCTCATGGATGTCTCATGGATGCCTCGCGGATGCCTCGCAGATGCTTGGCGACGGACGTTTGGTTAGCATTTGAAGGACATCTGGCGAGCAGTTTATGTCTGCCCCACATACGATCGTGGAAAGAATTATACGTGATTAACAGAGCCATGAGTGAGCACATACAGCCAATTTTTTACGTACGTGGTCATACGTAGGTCTTGTATGTGACAGTGTGAACATCCCTTTAGCCAGCTATCAAAGCCAGTGCAGGTTCTTGCTCTCATTACCTATCATGCAGTGATCTTTAGCAAGTACTGCTGTATAATCTCAGCATATGTCTGTATCAGTTGTTTAGTTCAGGGTGAATTATGGATCAAGAACAACAGTACTTCAGCAGCACAGCCAATGTCAACATTTCCTATCTTTATATTTTCATACAGTACCAGATTCTACCAACCACATCTATAAGCTGGCCCAAGGATTGAGATACAACTTATTGGACATCACAATAGTACCCAACTCTGAGCTTCAAATGAGAGCCAGAAGCAAAATTGACTGTGCTCGAAAATGTTGTCATCAACAGAATTCTTGGAAGCCTGCGTGCTCTGGATTTGATTTCAATCCAAATGTCGATGCAAACAATTGTAAATTATTCCGAGAGATTTAATGTACTTTGATCTAAACCCATGAAGATTTGGTAACTTTGCATAGTTTTAAAAAATAAATATAATGTACGTGAAATGTGATCAATAAAACATACTTCAAAATTATTTTACATACGTTCTTTCAAAAAACACTATATTCTGCAAATGTTTGTGAAACATTGTAGGATATTCACAAGTTGCAGAAGTATTTTCTGCTAATACAAGAGTTTCTGTCTCAATGTCTCAAATGCTACTGGTTTGAATCTAAGCCAGCTTGCTGTCAGAGGCAGACGTAATAATGAGATGATAAGGCTTGGACTCCACACCATGTTATACATTTACCTCATAGGTGCCTCGATCGGCAAAAACAAGGCACCTCCAAATAAACATTCCATGCGATAGACATTCGGTCAGGATGCAGCTCAGGAAAGGCGCTAGGACTTTGTATTGAAACCAGGTCCTTCAGCAGAATTTGGCATGCCTTAGTGAAGATAAAGTTTATCAACAAAGTCAAAGTAAAGACACATTTAACAATTGGTGTCTTGACCAGTCGACTTTCTACTAAAAAAGATGCTGGGAATCCTCAGTTCGTTGCTCATATATTGGACAGTAATGTCATATCAGCATTGCTTTAGCCATAACTAATCAGAATCTATGTATTGATAACATTACTTTTGGCTATTCAGTCATCACCAATCACATGTAAGACATTTGCTAGACAAGCAAGCATGGCCCTCATTTGCATCCTAGTTCATAGAATGAGGGCCATGCAGCATTATTTTAATTTTTTCGTTGGATTATATGTGCACGAGGTTTTACAGCCTTCCTACCTATCTGAATCTATTTTATACTGAAAAAAAATTGAATGCACACACTATTACTTATCTTGAAATACTATTATTTTTCTGCAATTTATCATTTTCATGCAGTGAATCAGCAATTTCAAGCTCTGCTCCTGAAACATATTCATTTTATCACTGAAAGACTTATAATGAAGTAAGTCATCACTGATGAAACCTAATTACTAATTTTCAATGATGTGAAATGGAGATAGTAGGTACTGTTGCGTGTATAATGTCCAGACAATATTTATTCAACCTGTGGCAAAATACCATCAAAATTTGCAGGACTGCTGTCAGGCTAGACATTTGCCGACCCTGCCCAGCAGCTCTGTCCTGTAGATTTTTCTTCTGTACAAAACGAAAGAACAGCTTGGGTGCATTTCAGAGGTTATAAGGAATGCACCTTATTTACTCTTTGATAGTACTGCTCATCCGTTCTTTTTGCATCAGAGCATCCCATCTTACCCAATTGCATTCACCCCACTAATTGTCCCACCCGATTGTTCCATTGTATATGCCGTATGCGTGGTACACAAAGCTCTGCGGGTAACTGCCCCCATTTACAGTTACCCAATCCAATATCAATCTCAGCTGAATTTATGCTACTTTCTCAGAGGTTATGTTAATGGTTTCTTTGGAAATTGCTAGAATTTGAGCTGAAGAGTGGCTGTCTAGCAAAATGCAGAATCCACAAAAACTGAGTGAGAGTGGTTTCTCAAACATGATGAACTAGGAGCTAATCCGCTTGAAATGCGGCCATTTTATGATTGGGCAATTGTGCCTGAATGACCACAGCATTGCTTACATATCATAACAATTATATAATTTTTGAATTTTATATTAATTAACCACTGGCTGATCCAGCTCTGACTCCATTGGGCAGGAAAAAAACCAACGCTGCAGGCCTACTTATCAAAATATTATAGATATCATTGTAAACAATCACTAAACATTGAGTACAAGAGTTGGGGAAATGCAGCAAACAAGACATTTTCATTATTTTGAAATAACTGTTAGATATACATTTTACAGCTAAATTTCATGTAACATGCAAGTATAATATTTAGCAGTTGAGAAATGAATGTTTTGGAAAAATATAAATTCTTCAAATATTCCCTCATTATTTTAATTCCATATTATATATTCAAGGCCATGAAACCCACAAAAGGCACAAAAGTATAATTTTGTTAAAGTCACTTTATTACAGAGTGCAAAATACACTTTGTTAGATGCTGCATGCACTTTATGATTCGTATTTATTATAGCAGGTATTTTTGGTCTATTACCTATTGTGCATTTGTATCTCTTTTACAATTATAGCTAATTTTCACACTACAGGAAATGCATTACTCTGCCAGCTTTCCAACCTGTTATCAATAATTAATTTGTATTATTATAAGCTCATTGCACATCTCCTTTAAAAGTCTTAAAGACTCAGGAATTCTGTCTTAAATCCATTTAAGCATAAGGTTGCATTCAGGGTCTCTGCCTGGTCATGCTCCAGTGAGTATGATCCTTATTGGTTTGATCACCTTGGATCCTTTTTAGGATGGTTAAATTAATATGCGTGACTGATGGTAGAGATGCCTGAGTGATTAGGCCTATTGATCCCCTTGTAAGGGACTGCAACAGTAAAGATCATCAGTTCTTGCCTGACTTATGAGCTAAGAAAGCAAGCTATCTTTTTGTCTTACTTTTAGTATTTTGCATGCTACTTAGAAGTTGGCTCACCATTTTTAGAGTTATAACGGTCAGACTTTTTACAACTTGTCACCAAAAAATAATATGCATAATTTTACAAAAACCGCTCTTCAATTAGGCCCCTATACCTATCTTCTAAAGTCATTGGATTGACACAATATCTTCAAGGAAATATTGTTATAATTTCGATTCTTCAATACCAAAACAATCATTTTTGCAACCCTGCTTCATAAAATTTGGTAAAATGCTCAACATCCGAATGACACGTACACTGGACAGTGACCTTCATGTAAAAATTAAATATAGGCCTAGGGCTAGGCTTATATATAATTTCAATTAGGCCTAGAGGCCTTTAGAAGCAAACTCCAAGATTTATATATATATATATATATAATTATCATGAAGTGTCATGGCCTATAAAAGTGATTTCATTACAAAACACTGAAAAACGCTCTCCAGGCGGCGTTGTGAAAAAAAAATGTTGCAAGAGACCTCTGGCGGAGAGTAATTCAGCAAAGCAGGCACTCCATTATCGCCTGCTTTGCGTCGTGAATTTGTGATTTCAGGTATACTTTTAGTAATTTGAAACCAAAGGAGAGTTGTCACTGACTAAAATTGGTTGATACATGAACTGATTGGTATATGGCAGGATTGTACATGCATTGTATTTGGCACTGACCATTTGAAATCTGAAAAAATTGGAAACTAATAATTAAGGCTGCTCAGTCAAGGTTATATTAAAATACACCCCCCCCCCCCCCTAGTGGCCTTATGGTTTTGTATTCACTTCATATTCAGATATTTTAATGTAATTTTTGATTGTGGCTCCGACAGGTTTCATCCCCTTTAGAAAAATTGCATTAGTGATCAATTCTTGTACTAAGATGATGAAGAAATTGTCAAAATTGTATTATATGATGAAGAAAATTGTCAAGTGTTTGCAGTTCCAGTAACATTATCTATTTGTTTAATTTTGTTCACAGAATCAATGTCCCTCCTGTTACCATGGCTTTTTTATTGATCACAGAAAATTCCTTCAAAAAGTACTCCTTTATTACATAATGGAATGGAAATTTCAATAATATTACCTGCACTTGCCTTTCTGCTATTGCATAAAGTTTCGCTAATTGTCAATCCTGTCACTGCCCTTCCTGTTACCGTAATGGCTGACATAATAGGTCACATGGCCAACCAAATTAAATATAAAAGATGAAAAATGTTTGTTTTGTTACAACACTGAAATGTATGAAAATTTATATAATTTTGATGGATTTTGAAAGATTGAAAATTTCATTTTTTTATACTTGAATACCAAAACTGCAACGTTTATGTGGAATGACCCATAGATGCATTCTTTGTATCGGCATAGAAAAAAAGACTGGTACCTGTGTTTCTTTAAAATCAATTGTATTTTCTTTTTGGCTTCTGAATGAAACCAGCCCATATTTTAAACCTAAATTCTAGTTTATCATTAAGCATTTCTTGAAACATTTAGGCCGAACAGCTCATAAACTGGCTAAGTTTCTTGTTAGGTAATAATGTTTGAACTAAGATATTGAATAATGCATTAATTACACTTTTATATCAGCCTTTTGTTGTTGTAAGGCAGGCCAGTAAGTCATATATTCTCATTTTAGATATTTACCCTAATAGGGGTTTCATGTTAATCTTTTATTTAAACAAAATGAAAGACCTAAATAAGCTTGTTTTTGACTTTAGATATTATGGTCATGTGAATTATTGTATAGACTGGCATCTAAGAAGTTATGAACATCATGCCATGCTGTATTCTAAAATCTAAACCCATTGTTTATTAGTAACCAGTGGAGCATGCTCAGTTCATGTGATGCAGTCATGTGCATCGCTGCACTGTATCAGCCTTTAGCTAAATACTTATCATAGGTATATAAGAGAATTTCGGACATATTAGAGTGTCCATTAACTGAAACTTTCGAGGGCAGCAGCACCGTATAGAAGCATTCACTCGCAGTTTTTTCATTTTCCACCAGGCAAATCTTGAAAACAACAGCCAGAGACTTTCAGACTTAATTTTTGTTGTTACTATAGCATTTCCAAGGTTGGTTACTTTTACAATTTTTTTTACAAATTACATTGTATGACATTGACTTTTTTTTTGTACGAATTATGATACTGGGGTATCTAATTTGTCATATAGTATAGTAATTGGACTGTACATGTGTAATTTCACATTTCTTATAAATGGACTATACAGCGACTACTTGTACAGAATTACCTTCACAAATATTAAACTGTTAATACCTATCAAAATAGGAATGACATTTGAAATGAGATTGACATGATTAACATGACATTATGAGATTACACATACCAATAGAATTGATGACAAATTTTTGTGCTAGATGTCTGTTGGTCTGTCCATGGAAATATTGGAGCTGATAATGTTGTAACTGGTTTTCAATAATTTACACTGTAATTGATCGGGTATTGTGCTGCAGAAGCATGCTTTTAGGAGTCCACTAATTTTGATGCTTATTAGGCAAAATGATGTGCTGATATTTGTTGTGCAGTCATTGATCAAGACTCTAGTTTTATGAGCTTTTATGATGACGGAATCTTTTACTTAATGTAGTGGTCGAAGTTTTTGAATTTTACAAAATATCATTAAGACTTATTGTCTTACAACATAAATTAAGTACAATTAACTGTTGGTGCAATTATGGTTTATGTGATTGTGGCTTACATTTTATTGTTTTGTTGATAAATTATTGATTCAGGTTCCCTGCAATATGCCATCCAGATACGAGTTGTACGTCAAGACAGCAGGTGATGGAGGATGTTGTGGTTCGTGTCCATTCTCACAGAGGGCGTTCATGTTCTATTTAATCACAAACTCTGAGGCTGACCTCTCGACAGTCACGATTGATTTGTCAAACAAGCCCGAGAGTTTCTTGAAGCTCAATCCAGGTAGGTGTATTTGTATATAAGTCACAACTTGTTTTAATTTTGTTTCAAATCTTATATAGGCCTAAAGGTCGGTTGCGGGGTACTTCCATATTTTCGGCATTGAATGTTTCAATTCACAAGTTCACAAGACGTTAAATTGTCTATGCTAAAGCAAGTGAAAGCTCCTACCCATGGGGTAACTGTGTAACATCATCAAATGCCAAACCTTATCTCCACATTATGTTTGCCTGTGACAGCTGACTGTTCATAAGCTACGAAGTGTTCAGACCAGTAGCACGAGACATTGACACGATTGTTTCATAGTCCATCAAGCGGGTAGCTATGGGAGACCGTAGGTGAAATACACTTAAAAGTTTCCAGAAATTACTTATATCTCAGTTGTTTTAGTGTCTAAATGGACCAACACATTTATCTTTGTTATCAGTCTTTATCCTCTATCAAAGCCAAAGGCAGATCGCTGATTGGTCAAGAGCTGATAGATATTTTTCTGTATACACAAAGCGTTCAGTTTAGATACGCCCTTTCAATGGATATTTTCTGTATAACTTATTGCTAGTAATATTTCTAAAATGACGTAATCTGCAGGTGCACTGGACCTCAGCGCTGCTTGCTGAAAGGTCTCTCAGTGATTGGACATTGCTTTGCGTCTTCACTCTGATCTCTGCAATGAATGGGAGTAATACAAAACTTAGTATTAAATGGTTGCCAAGGAAACAGCGATTCTTAAAATTGAAGAGATTGTATCTCTATTACACTCATATGCTGAGAAAAGTAAGTTTGTGCACATCGTTTGTTTTTCGGCATTTTTAGTTCTGTGGATTCAGGGACTTGACTGTCAAATGAATTTATTTCATTTTATATTGCACAAACGGAGGGGCAGAGGATGAAATCGTTATCACATGTTGATATTTTGAGAATACAGGAATTTATTCCTGTATTCTCAAAATAAACATGTGATAACTTATATTATTCTAGCAAGCCAGCCTTAACTAGGAGATTTTCTACACCTATGTAAAGAATGGAAGTCACAAGATATTAGACATTTGTGTCTTTGTGAGAGTCATAGTAGAATGTGTTCACAACGCTTCATTTTAACCCACAACAGTGTAATCAATTGAATAATGTTGAATATGTTTCTTTTGCAGCTGGTACCTGTCCTGTGCTAATTGATCATGGATCTGGTGAGAAGGTTATAGCAGACTCGGCAGATATTTGCAAGTACCTAGATGTTACGGAGAAAGATCTCAAAGTGAGTATCAATTGTATTGGATGTTTGTATATATTTCTGCCAAGTTAATTCTGTTCTGAGATTTTGTATATGATTTGATATTTTCCCACTCAAAAGCTAATGCATGGGCACTTAAAGGCCACAGTTTTTTGATCTTATGTTTCTCGAAACTTTCTCGGACCGTTTTTCATGAGACGGTCGGTCGGAAAAAAAAAAAAAAAAAAAATTAATTTTTAAATTTACTTCCGAGAAAGTTTTTTTTTTTTTTCATAAATAAATGTGCAATTGTTGATTTGTTAATTGAGTGGCACTGCAAAAGTTTGGCCGGCGGTGACGAGAAACGAAAGATCAAAAAACTGTGGCCTGAGAGTTAAAAAAAATTCTTATAGATTCTCTCTTTAAATAAGTTACAAAAGTCTCAAAATTTTGAAAATATATTTCAATCCCAGGTAAACTATGAGGGACCAGCAGTCGAAGCTACCAGTGAATTTTTCGGAAAGTTTGTCCAGTTTATGAGGAACCAAGATCCATCACAATCTGCTAAACTAAAAGAAGACCTCATTGCAGGTCTGCAGAAAGTTGAAAATTATCTGAACAGTGATGGCGCTAAGGCATTCAAGTTCCTCATCGCTGATCACCTTTGCGAAATTGATTGTGCCATGCTGCCCAGGCTACATCAAGTAAGTTCAATTCCGTTCGGCAGTAAACTGTGTCACTCAGGTTCACTCGGCATCTGCAAAGTTTGCTAATCAGCGAAATTCGCCACTGCCTAAAACTGCTTCAAAATTAATTATTCTGTTGGATTTTTATTTTTTTTAACCTCGCTAATACAAATATTCTGGTTACCAACTGTCAAATACATAATTTCAGGGGGTTTTAAGGGTGGCGAATTTCGCTGATCAGACTTGAGCATATGGGAAGACTTGGAAGTCTCAATAGTGCTGGTCAGTTCTCGCATGACAAAGTACTCGGAAATACCAGTACATGACGTTACCACAGCTTAATCATTCAAGACGTCATTTAGTATTGTGTATTGTGGAAGTCATCATGACTCAAGTATTGTATTAATATTTCCGGGTACAAAGTCACACGAGAACTGACCAGCCAAATTACCAATCAGTACGTGACGCTTGCAGTGGTTAGCTGCTGCTGCCGCACTTTCACCAAATCATTTGGTTAATGGAAGTTTTAGGATTAGGGCTGTTCCATTTTAAAAAGAGGTGGACCAAAGATTTCGGGAAAACTGATATCAGGGGAGGTATGAAATTGCAAGCTATTGACAGTATTGGTATTTGTACATTATTTACATTTCTATAGCATTACATCAAAAAGCTAGAAAAGTTGCGTTTGACACAGGGTATTTCTTTGGCAAAAATAACCTCCGATTCACATTTTTTTGTTCAGGTGACGATTTCTGGAAAGCATTTCAAAGGCATTGATGTGGAGACGGCATTTCCAGCTATTTACAAGTATTTACAAAATGGCTACAGTACACTGGAATGGCAGAAAACGGCTCCGACCGATGATGATGTGAATGCTGGATGGAAAAGACATAATCCCGTGATGGAGAAATAAATGATCAATAGCCTAAAAGATACTTATACATTTTTAATATATATAGCATGTGATCTTTTGTTATATTATACATTATTAAATATTATATCCAATATATATTTCTTATACACTTCAGAAGAGCATTTAACTTGTACAATATATATATAATTAGGTCAGTTTTAATTGGTGCATTATGTGAATCAAAATGCCTGAAGTTACAATTTATGATAGCCTTAATTGAGTGTTATCAACATTTTTTTTTGAGAAAATCATACTCAACAATATATTGACAAAATATATATTTATATAGGATTTGCACAGAATCAAGTTAATTTGTATGCAATTTAATACAGGACTCAACGAACACCAATCTTATTATTAAGTTATTATTAACGGATTATAAATTAACTTAAATGGAATTGTGCATAATAATGAATTTGCAATGGTACATTCATAATTAAATTATGGTGTTTCCAAGTCAGAGACCTTGTGATAATGATGTATTTTACAGCTGCATGTTAACAATGATTCTGAATGCACTACAGTCTAACTGAATATAGTTACAGTATTTCAGAGTACAATAAAGTGTTTTCTAATTCAACTAAATCTTATGTGGTCTCTGTGTATGTCTGGTGCAAACCAGGATGTCACATTAAGTACATCCGAAAGTCGTCATCTAAGTTTGACTTAAAGACGTCGTCAGATGACGTCTGAAACTGGTCATCTTGAATCGTCTAAAAGTCTTATGACATATCTTAGACGTCAGAATTTGGTTATTTAAATAAGACGTCATTGAAGTTAGTTTGCGGAGGCAAGTAGACGTCTATGAGCTGGCCATGAGACATCTTGCAGACGTCAAAATGACGTCAATGAGACCACTTGCTCACTGCACTAGATTAGAATTTTATACGGTCATTTAATTTTCTCACATTTCCTGAAATTGCATTATATTACAATAAATATTGTAAACAGCACAAATTTAGTATTTCACATCTTGATAGAGTATAGTCAGTTTTGTTCAATAGGCTACTTCATGTCAAAACTACTTATTTGAATAAAAAATGAAAATAATAAAGTGATTGTATTACAAATAGGTTTATTTCACAATGCTCCTAAATATATAAGCATACATGCATACTTCAAATGCAACAAAATGACAGTCACATTGGAGATCACATATACATATATAATAAGTAATAACCACATGATGATCTGGGAACCTTGGACCTGACAGTGTATACTGTATAGCACTGGTATGATAATGTTCCGATGAATGGCAAGTTAATTTATTATTTCGATACAAGGAATAAAGCTTGACGAAGCATTTGACATACAATTCCGTTTCTGTTCTACCCTGCTCTGCATAAAAAGCTATAGATCAATCAAACTGCTGAGACTAGATAACATGATACAACTTAAAATATGTTAAGGCTGTTCCGTTTAAAAGTGGGTGGAGGCATACAGAAAGGTTTTTTGAAAAAGGGATGGAGGGTTCTCCAAAAGAGAAAAAAAGGGATGGGGTCGGTTGACCAGTATATTCTTAATATTTTAATTAAGTGAAAAGGGGGGGGGTTGGGGGAGGGGTCTTCAAAAACAAAAATTGTTGGTGCGGGAGGAGGGGGGGGGGGGGGGTGTCTGAAAGTCTTTAGGTCCACCCCACCACACTTTTAAACGGAACAGCTCTTACCAGTCGATTGTGTGATACCACTTACTTACTTAAAATCTGTTAGATGTCACACAAAAAATTATAGCTTTTCTATATTCCTCAATGCATTCAACATATATATTGCGAAAAAAAACATAACACTTAATACTGTGAACTCAGTTTCCACATTTCAAATAATATTATGAACTAGTTATTTCAACAAGAAATCTTCAAAGGTGACAATAATAAATATCTATGATAAGAAAGTGGTTTTTTTTTCCAGCTCTGTGCTTTAGTTAACTCAGAATGATGGCGGAACAAATAGTTGGAATAACACAATGAATATAGCACCAAGTAAAGTTAACGGAAACATTTGACCTCTCTACACATTCTTATCAACAAACTTAAAAATTTCAGTCAACTGAACAACACACAATGCAAGAGAATGTAGCACAGCTAACTCCGCACATTTTACAATGTTTTGTTATAAAGTTGACAAGGACAGTTCAGAATACAAAATAAAATAATAATTTAATAACAGCTATAAGAATAAATGTCTAGTACAAGTAAAACAGCTACAACTCTACTAATATATCCCTTCAAGTAATAATAATTTATGCAATCTCTTGTGGTGTATTTGTCCCTATAAACATGCATTTTGCGTAGACGGAGAAAGACCAGTTATAAAAAAATACCATAATTCATTCGATCAACCTTGCTACCATGATTAAAATAATTACCTCAATCATGCACAGTATATCTAAATCATACCAACAACATTGCTTAATACTGAAAAATAGTGAGACTTTTGGAAGTGTCATATAAAGTTGATCATATGCTGATGCTAACCTAACAATATATACATGGAACAAATATTACAAAATCAGAATGTTCTACAAAACCTAAAATGCTGGAATATCATGGCAAACAATGGCTTGTGACACTGCGACAGTTAATCAATTAATGATCACAGACTATATGGCTTTTGCATGCTCTCTAGATAAACACATAAGAAACAAATATTTAAAAACAAAATTACATGATAATATAAACTAATTCTAATGGTGGAGAAATTTATATCCGTAATTTTCTGACAACAAAGTAGGGACAGTTTAATTCGTTGAATTATCAAAAGTTCTGAACTATGACTTTGACAAGAATATATTCCATAATGAGTATTAATATGAACTAATTAAGGCGATAAACAATGATAGATATAATGGCACTCATTCAGTTCTCATGGTTTACACGCCAAACAGAACACCGTTTCAATACCAAAACAAGCAAGTAAATGATCGCTACAGTTCAATTCAAGGTTTCTGGGACCACAGCTTCCATATCGAGAAATATAACATCATCATCATCATTGTCATTATGAAGAACTGCAACAGCTGCCTCAGCATCAGCTTGCTTCAGACAAACAGCATTGCTAGTGTTCAATTTCAAGACATCCCCTAGTTTAATGTCGACACTCTCTTTGTTGGTTGGTGGACTTGATTTCTTCTTTGAAACTTTCGGTTTAGAACATTTTCGCTGATGCATGTTCAAGTGGTGATTGTACGTGAATCGCTTGTTACATGTTTTGCATTTGTGCGGTTTTTCACCACTGTGAATAACAGCATGCCTACTCAAGTATGAAGGTGATGCAAATCTCCTATCACAAATCGTACAAGCATGATCTTGCCGCACAGGAGGCACAATAACGTTTTGCTCGGACGTCTTGTGAAATTCTGATATATGTTTCTTCAACTTCCACTGTGATGTATAAGAAACATCGCATGAATGGCATTTGTAGGTTGAGAGACTGACGATATTGTGCACTTTCCGGCGATGCCAAGCTAGCAGGGACGGCAGAGCAAAAGGGGCACTGCACTCCGGACAGCAATATGCACCGTCTTTGATTTTAGACCTCTTGGTTTTTGGCAGCAACGTACTCGGGAATGAAAGCTTGCTGGTGTTTTGTGGCTTCTCTTTGTAATGACGAGTCATATGGGAGAACATTTGTTGTTTTTCCTTGACTTTGTACTGACACAGAGTACAAGTGTATTGTCCACAACTGTCTTTTATGTTATGCGTGAACCAGTGACGCACCAGATGTTCTATGTTAAAGAAAGCTTTGCCGCACCATTGGCAAATGTTTTGCCCAGTTTTGTGGAGATTCTGATGCATCTTGAACCTTGCATACAAGTCCGTCTGATAGTCACAACAATCGCAGCAGTATGACGCACTCCCAGGCGCAGAAACATTAGATTTTTCTTTCTCTAGAGCCTGTTTGTGCACAGATTCAACATGTCTTACCAAATCAGCCATTTTGAAAAACGTCTTGTAGCAAAATTCGCACATCTGTAAGTTCATCTCGTGCGCCTTTTGATGCGCTTTCATCTTCAGCTTTGTATCTGTGCTGAAATTGCACGTCGTGCATTTGTACTTCCCTGGACTCGTTACATCACCAGCAGGTCCAGCACTGTCGCAAACACCAGCTTTCTCAGGCGTTGCTTGTTGTCCATTTTTCTGGCTTTTCTTCGGTGATAAAAGTGAGCTTTCGTTGTCAGTCAGTGTATCATAGTGCACAGGATCAGCAACATAAGCGCCTGGTAATTCAGCACTGGACGCACCATCACCCGTTTCAATGGATAAGCCGTCTGTAGGTGTCGATGAACCTTGAACAGAGTCACTCTGGCCATCCAGATAAAGTCCCTTGCCTTTGGATTTCTTTTTCTTCTTCTTTTCAAGTTTCAAATACCCCAGCAATTTCTTCTTTTTCTTCTTTTTAGATCCTACGTCTGATGAGTCTTTCTTGCGTTTCTTAGATTTCAAGGTCTCGGGCATTATAATCTCAATGACTTTCACATCGACAGGGTCCTCAGCTTTCTTGACGCCCTCCATGATTTCTGAAATGTCCATCATCGAAGCCACTGGTGGACATTCTTTGATCAGATCTGCACTTGTATCTTTGAACATGAAAGGTGTTAACGAAATAAATATTTCATTGTTTTCGTTGACTCTGCACTGGTATAGGTTTGTTTCTGTTAATACTGAGTTGGTGAAGTTATCTATCCTGAACGGCAAATTAGTCATTTTAGGTTTACTGCTGTTTGAGGACGGCGGCTGAGAGTCTGAAGTAGAATTTTGACTTTCTGATTGCTTTTCTGTAGTTGGTTGAGTCTCAGAAGTTGCTGTCAGACTCGGTGACTGACACACAGATGCACCAGGTTGATTGTCAGGCACAGAACTGCAAGGCAGACTGCTAGATGTACTGGGCAGAGTACAGGGAACCGACGAGCTATCAGCTGCAGTAGACGGACTGCCAGCAGCATCTGACTGTGACGTATGTATCTGTGACATTTCACACCAGAGTCCAGCTTGAGTGGTAGCAGATACATTACTCATTGAGGAGGGGAGAACGTCACCTGCATAGAAGTGCTGATTTTCATGAGATCGTAGCTTCCCTTTCTTCTCAAAAGCCTTGTTACAAAACCTGCAGACCTGATTTTTGGAATGGGCATTGTAATGTCTTTCAAGAGCATTGGCACTTTGCGCTACATATTGGCACAGCTGGCAAGCTAAAAACATCCTTTCGTGGGGTATAGTTGTACGAGGGCGAGGTGCCAAAGAAGCCGAATCTGAATTTGTTACTGTTGTTGTAGCGGCTGGTTGCGAGACTGACATTTGACTAGCCGATATAGTGACTGTGTTGGTTGAGCTTGAGGTGGCTGTGGTCAAGTAAATTCCAGCAGCCAAATTTGGAAGATCTGTATCAGCAGTAACTGGAGCTGTCACATTTGTAGTCGAAGGGGCGCTTGTGGTGGTGGACTGCACAATGGTTAATGTGTTAGATGTTGTTGTTGTTGGCAATACACCAGGACTGCTGGCCCCAGGCAGCGGCAATACGCTTGTTACTCCAATTGTCGCGTTTGCAGAATACGAAACTTCAGTGCCACCAGTCGTAGATTGCGTATTAGTTGTGTCTATTGGCTGCGACTCACTATCAGTTGTAGTGGTGCTTGATAAAATCTGGGAGATAAGAGGAGCACTGCCCACCACAGTATTCTCAGCAGATGAATTCCGTACAACTGGTGCTGGAGTACTATTTTGAGATAACTGTGATGCTGCACTTTGCCCTGTAGAGGCAGAAGTGGCACATTGCTCCTGTTCCCCACTTTGAGTCCTTGCCGATACACGGCTCTGTGTTATTGTCACCTTTGGTACGGGTAACAAATTCGGGACACAGATCGCGACAGGAATGACCTGTGAAGCCGTCGATGTCATGATAACATTCTGAAATGGATTGCTCTGCAGTCCTGGTGCTGTTTGAACTGATGTCAAAGGAGGAGGTGGGGGGATATTCATAGGTGGCCTGGGTGATACCCGAGGATGGACAATAGTGTTTTGGGCCCATGTCATTAAAGACGGCAGTGGTGGCACATTATTTCTAGTCCATGTTGAGACCACTGGCGGGTTAAAAGCGGCTATCCCCGGTTGGTTATAGCTGGCATTCGTATGGCCATTTGTAGTCCAATAGCTATCAATCGGCTCTGTCTTGATGGTCGGAGAAGAACACGGGGAAATCACAATAACAGGTGCACTGTCGTGAATTTCTGTACGAGGACTACTATTCCTGTAGCTACCTGTAATAGGGGTTATAACCAGAGGATTGTCGGATTGAGACACATCTGCAAAGGCCCCACAGGATTGGTTGAAGTTGGTTATATTCCGCAATGGGGCTTGTTTATCAGAAGTATTGTAATGAGTCGTCAGCGATCCATGGGATTCGATTGGCGTTATCTCCAGCACTCCAGCTGTATCACCAGGAGATACTGAAATGAGAGAATATAACCGTTAAGTATAGAAACTAGAAATGCAGGAAATTCTTTTTTTTATAAAGTAGAAACAGGCATTAGAGAACATATTAAAACTAAACACATAAAAGCTTATAAATCTTTTTGATCGATGTTCAGTTAATTCACTGCACTTATAAATATTCCAAAAAATATAAATATAAATATATTATTGTTTTATGAACCTGGATACAATAGTCTTTCCATGTTATATCATTCACACAATCTCAATGAAACCCTAGAGCTCAGCAATTTTGACTCAAGACGCAATCATTCAAATGTTAGTAAACAACAATTCACACAAGTATAACAAGAAAATATTTCACGCTCACACAGCAGCCACGCACAACCCGTAAAACAGCATCGGTGAGTAGAGTTACTTGTAAAAGACTCAGGATACATGCTTATTAGTTTATGTACACTTAAATATCATGCAATCTAAAGAGAAGCGGTGGTGCGAGTTCATACAGCAAAGCAAGGGTTTGTAGGATGTTTATTGTAAAGAGTGTCCACACAGCAACGCAAGAAATTGAAAGGGAAGAAAATAACCACAGGTCCCACAGCAATACCATCATTAAAATTTACCAGCAAATCAATACAATCTCAATTTCCGAATAGATTTCATGATCAAATCATAAGAACTGACAAAAGCCAAAATAGCCATGGAGTGTTGGATGATTTTTATTCAAGATTTTTTTTATGCCATGTTGCTAATTAATAAACAATGATGCATACAATTTTGTGCCCAAATAAATTTCGGAAAATTTTAAAACTTAGTACAAACAGTAGCAACTGCGAAACAAACTGAAGATTTGCCAATAATGAAAAGTCAACTACAGGATTATACATGCTTTTGGCATGCTGACATGATCTCACATCTGCCTTAAAAACTTTGATATATTATATAAATCAGGTTGTATTAATCAGCTAGCAGAACTGAGATCAAGTCACAAACAACTACTTAATTACAGCTACAAAATTCCCTGATTACAAGTGAGGGTTACTATTTTTCTAAAAGAGAATGTGGTGCTAGGTTTTTAATTACTATTAATCAAAATTTGTTAAATTGTTAGAGACTCAATTTTAAGTGTTAGCTGGGCAGAAGATATAATTTACGCCCTGAGTATAATATTAATCAAGAGTTCTTCAAAATTAATAGTACACAAAGGGTTAGTTTTCGTAGGATCGAAAAAAATATATAAACATGATCATGTTAGTGATTATCCACTGTTCTGAAGCCAGGCAATCAAAATTTGTTTATTTCCTATCCTCTTACCGAAATTAACCGTAACCGTAAACCCACAATCAGAAGACGGCACTTTCCACAGCAAATTTATCAATACTTATAATACTAGAGAATTACTTTGAAACTCATGCCGAAAGCAGTTGTATGAGGTATGTAATACTGGTAGTTAAGACTGCCATATATACATCATCCAATATTGCCTGATAAACTTTTCACAGCACTTGCTCGATGACAGCTACTGGCCAATGACAATAGTCTAGTGAGAAAATTTTTTAAGTTTGCAAAACTGGACTAAAACTTCGAAATGGTCAGAATACTGAAAGCGGCCACAGGATTTGCACCAACAATGCCAATTAAAGCTATGAACAGTGGCTAAAATGAATTTGTTATTATGAAATACAAATATAAACTTGTAAGGCGACACTTATCTAATTCTTAGCTTCTTCAATTCCCATATGATGAGAGATGTGCCGACCGAAACAAGATGACAGGTCACATTATTAATTAACATGAATTTTTGTTTTTTTCACTTTTGATTGACCGACCCTTAAAAATTGCTCGAAGATCTGAGAAGCTAAAGATTAATTAAATAAGTGTGGCCAAAGGACCAATATATTATGTACAGAGAGCAAAGTGTATGTGATGACAGCTCAATAGTAGAGATCTACGTGAAGTGATACAAGAACTCAACCCTGTACCTTTGGGGTCCACAGAATATTGTTGTCGAGCCAGGTGTTTAAGTAAGCGTGCAGCATGATAGGTGTTACCCAATCCAGCGTTTATCTGAGCAGTCATAGGACAGATAGATAGCATAGGTTGTGTTAGGTCACAGGCAGAAGACACACAAGTCACAGACAGCACTTCACTTGATAAACGACCGACACCAGAAGCAGCAAAACCACAGCTGTTCATAAACTCACTTTCATTAGACACTCGATGTTCACAGTCTACAGATTCGGTGCGAGCATTCAACTCTTCATTTGTAACTGTCACGCCGCTCTGTACTCCAGGATGTCCACTTTCACCCCTATTATCAACACTTGCAATCTCAGAGTTATCCGGACAACTTTCAAGCAATCTGCGAGTCACTTGATAACTGGAGGGAGAAGTGACGGGAGGGGACTGGATATTTAGTGAATTTTGGGCATCAGCATTATTGTCATTGATTGAGGTTAATGCTGTTTGTTTCCCACGAACAGGGACGGTCGAGAGAGGTGCATTCTCATTTTCATTGTTGAATACAGAAACATGATTTTCTTTTGCATTTTCTTCACAAAGTCTTTGTAATTCTGGTTCTATTTTTGAAATTCTCTGGTCTAGGGGCAAAAGGTGATGGATAAACTCATCATCCTCACCCTTTAAACATTCTGGTAAAAATCGAGGAGTTTTGCATGTGATACGTCCAAATTTGTGTGCGTCCATGTGTCGATCTTCATCACATTTCTGGAACACAAGCAAAAATATTATGCATAAATTGATAATACAGTTTATATCATACGATTCAGTGTTTTAAAAATTACAATCGCCTCTACATTCGGTCTACACTATAAAACTAAATTTTTAAAATGGTAATTTCAGGCCACATTAAGTTAAGATTAAAAAGATTGGTCAAAATATAACAGAACTGCTGAGGTGAGTCGGTGTTGTATACATGTATTAAAACATTTTTACATTATATATTATGTACTTTGCAAAATTAACTATTATATAAATCCAATACAGGATAATTCAGCAAGCCTTGCCTATATTAAATTCAAATGAATCACCCAATTTAATTCGAATTAAACAAAGTTTTGACTTAGGCCGATGCAAAGATTTCGATATATATAAAAACAAATAATTCAAATTTAAGCTTTCCGTTTAAATTTGGTGAAAGTCATTTGAAATTGTACACTTTCAGCAAGTCAAGAACAAGTTTTTGAACAACAAGGCAATGAACTCACCTTAATGAAAGCCTTATTGCAAATTTTGCAGATCATGGGTCCATAGTGAGCAAGTACATGTTCAAGAGCTTTCTCAATCCTTGGAGACACAAAGTAACATTTGATGCAAGAATATCTGCTTTCATCCTCTAAATAGATGAAATCCTTTGACAGCTCTAAGAAAACATCAGGTAGTTGTTTCAACAAACGACGATAAACCCGACGTCCATACCCTTGGATTTTGGACAAGAACCAAGGAATATCAACATTTGATATTGCAGTTAATATCATATCACTCTGGTGCTGATATCTGTAGGATGTTGTATTCTTGAAGTTAATGACAAAGTCGTCGGGATCCAGACCATCTGAAATTGAGGGTGAAAATTGGGATTTCCTCACTTTGCGAGGAGATCCGTTTTTGCGGTGTCGAGATGAAACACTGGCTTTAATAACAGAAGGTGACTTTAAAATTGCCTTTCCAGAAGGCGACTTCACAACTGCCTTTCCAGACTTCGATAAAATCTTAGACTTAGCAGTTTTTGACTTGTTAGCTGTTGTGTCGCAAGGAGTTTCAGGAACATCTAAGGATGCAGTTTGCATTTCTTCAGTACTGGACACAGGTGTGTCATCCGCAGGTACGGAAGTTGCAGATGATATTGACGGCATAACAGATGATACACCTTGCACAGTAGATGATGCAGACTGAGTCACTTTGCATGCAGTGTTAGTTGACACTGGCAATGGCGAACTGACGGACACAGATAATGATGTACCACTTACAGCCACAGATGATGCTGCTGGATGACCCACGAACGATTCAGGGCTTTTGGTAACAACCAAAGATACATTGCTATTCATAGCAGCTACATGCGATAAAGGGTTTTTACTGCAGTTAGAAGCTGGCTTCCTTATAACAACAGATTTCACTGGGATTTTCTGCACGGAGCCATTCCCTGGGTTACATATTACTTTTATAATCTGGTAAGTAGTCGGAGGGTTATTACCTATTCGGGGAATGAAGTTAATTTGAGTATTGTTGTTAATCGGCATATGTGTTGGGGACTTTAAGATAAATGATGTAGCTTTGGTGGAAGATGGTTGTATGGTAGGAAGAGTTTTGAGTGTAGCATTATTATTAACATCTTCATTCACCGTAGTGTTTGGTGGGCTATCCCCAGAATCCTTTTCCGAAACTGATCTTACATTCATTACTTTCAATGGCATTTGACTGAGCGAAGTGATGTTAGAAATGATAGGATTGAAAGCAGATAATGTGGTATTGCTGCTTGAAGATGGCAATATGTTAAAATCCGCACTACTAACATGCGTTGTTACTGGCCAAACAGGACTACGAACCACACTGACACCCGGGTTAGACTGTGGAAGACTAAACTTGATTTGGAATTTCTTTTTGTCTGCCTCAATCATGGACAATGCTTGCTGTAAGGGCACATAACACGGGTCAGAAGGTAATGATGAATTACATGAAGATGCTGCAGCTGGTCCTACGGTGTTCAGTCTTCCTTGATTTCGGTCGTTCGAAGAATTAGTTTGATTAGACGGACGTCTAGCTGAAGAAGGTTTCGATTGGATGTTCATTCTAGGCTCCTCAGATTGGCATACAATCGTGGGTAGTTTCATAGAACTGCCCGTTGTTGTGGTAGCAGGCGCCACAGGTCGGATGGCATGACTTGCAGAATGATTCGTCGAGTTGTACATTGGCATTTGGGCCTAGAAGGGAAATCAGAAACAATTCTATTGAATTTCTATCAAATGTTTTTATCTATTCTTATACCATGCACTTTTGAACACGTCTTGTGCCATCAGGCTTCTTTTTTTTTCGAGATTTCCTTTTTTTTTTTGCAGATTTGTGATCACTCAACCTTCAAACTGTTAACATTCTGTGGACTACCACAATTAAGATAGTCTTAACTTTGAGTTTTATGTTTACAATGCCATACAGAACATCTGGTTAATTTACAACAGCTGAAAACAAGTCACAATATGCATACATCAAATTTTTCAACAGCTGGTATAAAGTAAATAAAACAACACTCTGTAATTGAGCGCACCATACTGCCCCATATCAAAAATATTGACAATATGGTTGATCTCAATTCAAATTTGTGTCCCCTTGAACAACTTCCAATTACGTTTTGGACAAATGCTACCATTCTGTTCCGTGCGATGCTAATTACCTCTCCACTTAATTTCCAAATGTAAATCATGACTTGAACTCATGTAGCAGAGTGTAGTTAGCTATTACTTACTATGCAAAGTTACCTTTCCAATATGGCTACGAACATTGAACTAATCACCAGGTGTCTCATTGCAATACAAGTGCCACCTGTCATAACATTCGCATTTTATTTTCCATTTTGCATTATTTTCGTGGCTCATGCTATGAATTTTTTTATTTCTAAACCTTTTATGTACATGTATATGAAAGAGTCTGAATAAATATTATATCTATATATATAACCAATAAATCTACTTTTTTTGTGTATAAATTTAATTGCCCGTGTGATAAATGTTTAATCAAATCCTTTCTTAGTTAAAGGACGTCCAGGCCTAGAGCTTCACAGTGAAATTGACAAAAAGCAACCGGACAGGTTATATTGTCTATAATGCTATTTTACCATTATTGAGCATGCTTTATCAATTTTTGTCCATATTTACATTAAGTTGTTAAAAAATTTTTTATTTTTACAATTTATTTGCACATATTACTAATGATTTTTGGGACTTTTTTTCTGCTTTGCAATTAACTCACTACAAGATCAGGGTCCGCCACAGGTCATATGGTCAGAGACAGCCTTAGTGGTGAAGTAGTCGTGAGGTGTGGTCAATTTTAAAATTTAACTGTCGAAATTACTAAGAGTGTGAGTTACAAATATAATATATACAAGTGTAGACTGCCCGACACAACCACTGCCGAGCCCAACGTGACGACACGACCCCCTCTTTACTTGAGATTCGACTCAGAACCTGACAATTAAAAGCCAATTCATGGGACAATTGGCCGATCTTGGAGAGTGGTGGTCTGAGTCCACAATCACTATGATTTTAACTTACAAGTCTATAGACTCATGCGGCCTACCTGGTTGTTATACATCTGCTGCATCATTTGTGTGCCATACTGAGGCATCATCATCGGCCACTTGTAATTGGTTCCCATCGGCATCATCAAGCCCATTCCGCCATGTTGGTACTGCATTGGATTAGGTGCAGGATTGTGACTGAAGACATTAATGCCTGAAATGACAAACAAAAGAGGCTTTCCAATTTCATCTCAGCCATGTTCTGAAATCTTTTCAGTTGTTAGAGCCAACCAAAATAAGAACAGAACAACTGAATTGGTTAGAAATCATTCTGCACTGCAAGTATTATAACTCTTTCTGCATCATATTGGAGGGGTGGGGGAGGCCTTGCTCAGTGGTAGCGCGCTAGGCTTTCAACCACTGGGTCCTGGGTTAAATTTGCGGTCGAGGCTGTTCTATTTAAAAGTGTGGGTGGACAGGAAAATTTTCAGACAATGCACTTTTTGACCCCCCTAGTCCTCCTTTTCAAATTAAGATATTAGGAAAATACTGGTCCCCCGACTTTTCCAAAAAACTTCCTGTCCGTTGGATGGCTGTTTCATCATGTTCATCCATCATCTCATTGCCATGGTCCCTGCCTGTCCTGAGCGGCCCATCAGGTGCAGAAATACAGGATGTACAGCCCTAAACCATCCACCTATCTGCATCATATTGACATGTTGGATTGTTCATTTCAATCACCACTATAAACTAAAATAAAACTTCATCTTATCTCATACCTGGTACCATCTGATGGGCCATAGGTAGCCGATGACCAACACCGGACCCATTCATACCGGACCCGTTCATACTGGACCCGTTCATCGAGGCCACTCCCCTTGGGTTGTGACCTGGATACATGATGGCAGGCTAAATCACTTGGAAATCTTCATGTCATTTTGGAAATCTGAAACAATAAAATAATATTACAATTCATATAACTGCACAAAATAATATGATCAGATTCATTCTTTATTGACATAAGCCTTCCAATGACACGGTTGATTTTTTTTTTTTTGGATAAGTGCAAATAGTATCATCATTCAGAGTCCATATTTAACTATTGGGTCACCGAGGGCACCTTATCTTTTTTTTTTCATCTACCTGAATAACAACTGTTTACATAACCTAGATCGGTTAAGGAAACTATTTTTTACAGTGTTTTAGTAGGATACAGCCCGCCTATGCTATGAAATTATCATGTGATGCAGGCCCGTAACCAGTCGCTGGCATTGGGTGGGTCTTTTTCATGTAATTGTGGACCTTCGATACAAATTTTTAAAATAGCATTTCCTGATGCGGACCTATGTGTGGACATGAACCAAGTTGGGTTGGTCGAACGACCCCCCCCCCCCCCATCCCCCCTTGGCTACGGGCCTTTGATGGGCAAACAGCGATACAAAATGAAAACCTGCTGTCACACACACACTTTAATTTCAGGTATGCAGTCCCGCCCTTGTTGCAACATAAAGCTTCCGACCAGTAACATCGCTTCAAAGTGACTATTATATTGAATTCAATGAAAATGGCAAATAAGACATTGATTCAGAAAAATTGCTTTTGCTGCAATCCAGATATTGTTGCAATGGCATTCTTTGGCCAAGTACTGTTATTGTCAATTTAACTTTACACATTTATGTGTAGTATTGTGTCCTATCTGCTCTTACTTTATTGAAAGTTGGCAATGCCTGGAACGCCGTCAATGTATTGGACTCTCATCTCATTAATCGAAACCGATGAGTCCTTACAGGGCTGCGCTATCCTAACACTAATCCACCTTAAACTTCATCTTTTAATAAGGGTAAATAATGAGATGATGGCTGGTAGTCCACACTAAACTATAATCATATCAAGCCCAAGGTTGGTGTTTGATAATTGGTCCAACATGGAAACTTCACACAATGGTCCTTTTTTCTTTCCCAAGCACTTCATAATGTCTCCACTTACAATGCCACAGGTCTGAAGCTCAGCCAGCTTGTATTATCAGCTGTCAGTGGCAGACATAATGATGAGATAAGGCTTGGAACCCACATCATTTTACACATTTAACCCATCTGTGGGGTTTTTTACTTGCCCTATCGTGGACACTGAGTACAAGGCCCGACGAAATAACTACTCGTGCGCCCGACATCCAGCAGAGATTTAAAGTTCATGAAGAATTCCCAGGCAGTAATTGAACGAAGCAAAGCCACTGCCATAAAAGTTGGTCTAACAACCACATGTCAACAGCCACACCTCACAAACTTAATTCCATGATTGAACAATTGATGTTATTCACGACAGACGTTCCTAGCACATGGACCAGCCATTCAGTAGTTACAGAGGAATAGAGTCTTTTCACTGAAGAGCCCCCGAGTTCAACAAGACATAAGTCCTTCCTTTCCTCTTATTACTAGTTTTGCTTTTCAGACATAGAATATAATCACTGATTTATTCAATAAATATAACATTCTCAGAAAAATAACAAAAATAAACTGAATGATAAGGTGTCAAATATACATTAAAATGCACTAAAAATACTGCTGCTAGGATGCACTTTGCTACAGCCAATCACAGCCAAGGGCGGGAACTTTCTCAGCCAATAGAATTGCAGTATTCTGTCATAGCCACCTGGTGGAAATATAGAGAACCTTCCGTGAAAATCCACTATTGCTCAGTTCCTTTTTGCCTGGTAAGGAAAGCAACCTTGGGACCTTTCGATCCCAAGGGGGCAAGGGCCAAGGCCAAACCACACCTTACTTGACCATGGCACCCACTTTAAATCAATCCTTGTTTGCGGCAATTATATGCTTCAGAGAACTGCACTGTTCAAATGATCGAATCCCATTTCTAGTGTATTAATAGATATGTTGGAGGGATCTTCCATGATCACGAAAAATATCTTTTCGAGCAAGTGGCATTTAGATGATGTATTAGCTTCATTCTGTGCAGTAAGCACAGCAGCATTCCATCCAGGTGTAAATGGGAACTTGGCTATAGGTACTGTAGTAGGCCGTGATGGCGACTGTAGAGTGCTTGGTCTGATCAATGCACTTTACTGCAGCTGCGTAGCTTAATACTACTTGGGCAAGAAATTAGGAAAGACTTATCCTTGAACAGGCCTGCCAAGGACGTAATAGTATACAGTCAGTTCAGCTCGTCTATGAGGCTAGCAGACTCGAATCTTTATACATAAACGTAAGAGGAGACCAGGTGGGGTGCAGTGCATGCATGCAGATTATCCCTATGTGTAGAATGCGTCACATGCCTCCGCAGAGGCATCGAATACTAGGCACTGTCAGTTTCATGTCCCACACGAGCAAAATCCAGCTCAAATATATCTCATGCGGAGTCTACGGAATGGGGGATGTGGACTCAGGACCTCCAGCAATGTCCAGACCAATTAACCGAGTGTTCACTGCCTGTAATACATAATCCATACCGTAAAGTGCCATGACACAATTAGTCATAGTGACTTGGAAATTCGAAGTACTAGAATTAGTACATCCATGGAATAACATCTAAAATTAAGAGATCTTTCCCAGTCAGCAGTATGAGCTGTAAAGACCAGTGCTCACATACCTTTATACGCCTAACTGTAAACCCAAAAAGAAAATACAAATCCAAAAATATCATTTAATCCAGTATGTTGCGCTTTTGTAATAAGATAAAGAACAGATCAAATGACTGATTGTTGTACATTTGAACTGTTGGTAACGACAAACAAGATTACATTTATCCGGTCTAAGTGCAAATGACGAATAATAAGCATTGCAACGTGTATGTATGTATACAGGACAGGTTAGAGACTTTTCCAGATGACTAACTGCACAAATAGGAATAAAAATGGATTATATATAAATAATCCACTTAGATTGTTTTCCTATTGTTCTGAGCTGGCAATAACCAATGAAAATGTTAGTTAACTCCCTCCTGAGTGCAAACAGTACTTTAATTGCTTAATAATAGCAGTTTGAAAACAAATCAAACAATCAATCAAATTAGTAAATGTGTTTAGTGGAGTATAACTTAGTTATATCCCTCTTAGTCGAGAGTTAACAAACATTTTCGTTGATTATATCCCTCTGCCTTCGGCGTTGGGATATAACCAACAAAAAGCTAGATAACTCCCTCCTATTCGGGATATGACTAATACTTCCGTACATACTTAAGCTATAAATGCCAAATAGTGATGGAAATGAATACTTTAAGTTGTAATTAATGTGGACCAAATAACCAACAGCCTAATTAAAACCTTCTCGAGAACATATGCCCGATCAGTGAGCTCTACAGCCAGTCTAGCCAGTATAATCTACCACCTACTTGGCATCCACCCGCAGCAGAGAAGGTGACTCGCTCTGCGTTGCACCAGCACTAGGACTAAATATATAGTTGGCAGTATCGCCACAAGCTAGCTCTATAGTAATGAGGTCAATCCGAAAGGTCATTTCAGTTCGCTGTCTAATGTGCAATGTAGAACAACTTAGCCTGCGCAGTCTACTACTAATACTAGATGTAGATCATAGTGACTGAACATAACATATATGCAAACCAATGATCATAATTTAGTATGTTCTATGCAGTGAATATAAAATGTATGGCTTACTTCCCTCCAACAGAGCTAGGTTAGACATTGACATTGCATAGAATCATGCGGTGAGGACATGCGTAGACTGGTACTCGATGTAAAAACGCCATGATTACAATAAAAATATCATACAAGCCAAATCGACCAAAACTAACAATGAATAAAGGTTAATACCATACCCTACAGTTAATTCAGCAATAACTACAAGCCTAAAGCGCGTTCCAGAGCCTCGTGTTCGATGTTCGACTCGTGCTTATGCAGAAACAAAATCAATACCTTCGAGAATGAAGTCTAACCTCAGGTACTAAAGGCGTGATGCCTGCAAAGCGTGATGATCTGTGTTAATTCCTATTAAAAAGATGGTGCATCTTGCGACACTAGTGCTAGGTCTCAGTCTGTACACTTATGTACTAATGACGCGGGCTTGTAGTTGAGTGAACAGGCAGCCCCAAGCCAACAGCTCGAATAATCAGACCCAACCACACTGGGAGAGCCCTGCAGTGCACTGGCTACTAATGGTGCAAGACAGGAGAACACTGCAAGCTACAACCCTACACACACTGTTCATGTGCGAACTTGTTGTACTGGGGGCTTGTGACCTAAATATCCGTCCAGCTCGGGTCTATAGACTCCCTCTTATGCTGTGGTTCACAGCTATTCAGCGAACAGCATTATTCATTACAGAAATACCCAAGTAATGAATCAGCGCTGTGGACGCCAGTTTTGTCATAGTATGATACATCCCGATTAACTCAACATTCAAGGATGTTTTAAATAAAGACGTAACTGCAAACATTGGCGACAGCCGTTAAGATGACCAAAAAACAAAGACATGTTTAAACAGACGACAAGCTATTCCACTACGCCATATGGTACACAGCGATGAAGCGCAATCAACAACTACATAATAAAAAAAACAGAGCTACTTTCAACATATATCAACACTAGAGTAACACCAGAATGAGTTTTAAGTGAAGTACTTACAGAGACAATTCAAACAATCCCATGATTTAAATGTTTAAAGTTAGCAAAGACACAGTAGATTATTTTGCTCGCTCTCCATCGAAATGTCATTAAGTTCAAAGACACTCTCGAATCTCATTTATAACTTGAAAATTACACCTAAGTCTCAATGTTAGTTACAGTCATTCATTGATTAATACTTTGCTAATTAAATCTAGATATAAAAAGCGCACATGTATAAACAACCTCAATCAATAAAAGTCACTTGAAAATCACATTAAGTAATAATAATGCAAAATAACTAAGTGCCTCTATCTATTGTTAAACTGGTTTGCCAGCAGATGTTTGAACTCGCCATCAACACGGACTGGCACAAACTTTAGAACCCTATAAACCTTGGCTCAACTGAAGCGTTTAACCTTAAATAAGATGATCCAAGTTCTGCGCTCTTCTAACTAGCCTCAAAGAACACGTGTAGGGCACTGAATAAATTAATTATATAAGTCAACAAATTCTCCTCATTGACCGTTGTTAGAAAGTTTAATTTACTCTAGTCTTTCCGATTATAATATCTATAAATCCTCGCAAATGTTTTTGATGCAAATTTCATGGCCCTCTAATTAATTGAATGTTCAAAGTACAAAATGTAAATTATCACAGCCACTACACAACATTTCGAACACATACACGAGTAATGTTTACTCTTCGATGGGACCTTAGTCTAAAGTTAAACGCGAGCGCATTCCACTACTTGTACATTTCTATACTATATATCGCCATATGTGAGATTGTCAAAGTAGATAAATCGAGTAACTCCAAAATTATACTCACACTTCAGTCGCGTCAATTAATGATATTCAACTTACATATCTATGATTCAGAAAAATTCCTGACTGAATTATGACTATTATGTATACACTGCATTAACATGCCCATGCCATGCCTTGCAGATCATTAATGATCAAAGGATCCAGAAGGTGTCATGTAATTTGTTATTATTTGGAGAAACTAGGCAGTTACACACATATATATATATATATAATGACAAGTGGAGAGTCAGCTGCTGTCAGTCATTGACATACCAATGATAGCTAGGCCTACAATGGGCCTATTCAATCATTGACTAAATCTAGAATCTAGATTCTGATGTACATGTACTCACTGTCTCTAATATTTAGAACTAAACTAGCATACATGTACTAAGTTGTTGACATTATAATTTTTCGTGTCAAATTTCAAGTCATGAATTCATTGACTGGGTTTCAACCAGGGTCGCTAAACCATGTAAACCTAAACACGCTTCGACAAACATTCCATAACATTAAATTAGCGCGTGAAAACAAGGTGCTTTCCACGCGCTAAACAACAATGAACAACAACAAAAGTGGGTCAAAACAACAACATTAATCTATTTGATGTTTTCATCACTTACGCAGCACTTACTGTTAAGAGTTAAGTTTGTTTTTGATCGATAACTTCGGCGTATCGTGTCTCTGCTCTGCCATCTTCTGCGATGAATATGCAAATGCCCGGATGTGAACTCGCGCCATGCGTCTGTCTTGCTTTGTGGAGAACCCTGCAAGTGCGCAGTCCAGGCAGCAGCTGCCCTTTGTTGCTCTAGTTGAGCCCGCGGGGTGGGGGTGTTAGTTTTAGATATATCTATTCAGTAATTTAAAACTAATATGGTAGAGTTCCCGGATTGGAACTTCTAGGGGTTCTTAATTCCTGGTTTGTGATAAATTCAAATAGACTCTATGCTTTTTAAATAACATGTTTGAACTTAAGTATTTTCCAAAGTGGTCCTCGATTGTACCACCCTGTTTTCTCAATAATTAAACCACCACCATTTCACCCTGAAACGTTCACATTAATTAGGTTCTAAAAAATCACTTACCGTGGTTACAGCCTGCATGTCCACGCTCAAAAAAGAACGTTTAATATTGATTGGCCCTACAACTATATACTCATTAGAACCCTGTTAATGCTAATTGGATGTTTCACGCATCACTTAGTTGCATCACGCTTTTGCAGGGTCACGCACCAGTGATTCTGGGATATGAACAGATAGGCTGTAAAATCACTTTTTACTTGGGCCCCAGGTAAGTAACGTATTATGCAGAATTTCTTATATATTTTTTTTTGTTCACCATTACTTCATGCCAGCAGAATAAGTGTAACTTAAATTATCCACATTGTGGGTTAGAATACTTAGATAATGCATTTTTAAAATGTCCTGATTTTTTTTTCAATTAAACAGAGTTGTACCCTACGTGGTTTTACAACTCCGTTTACTTACAACACTGCATAGTAAACGGAGTTGTAAAATACGGAGTGGTAATTTTACATTCTTTTCTAATGCCAATCAATGAAGTAGTTGAGAAATGATAAATATAATAAAACTACCAAATCCAACCAGCTTTATAATTCAGCTACCAACTTAATGTAAACTCAAAGTAAAAAAAAAATTATCAAGTTGGTTTTTTGGATATTGTCTACTTGGGAGGGTGCCAGTTCAAATGCATGTATTTTCACAACAGTTGTGCTTGACCACCTTTGTCACGCTTCAATGATTTCAGCCAAACAGTTTGCTCTAATGACCTTTTTGATTAAGTCCTTAAGTTCTAATGACCTAAATTCAATCAAATCCTGTTTGGTGATTCTCTAAAGACTCCTGGTTGAGAATACGCACAGAAAACTCAGATGCCGCGGTTGACGCCCGAGCAGCGGGCCAGGGCAATAGGAATGCTTCAAGCTGGCATGCGTTAGCGTGCTGTTGCCAGGCATCTTGGATGCTCACAGCCTGCAATCTCCAATTAAGCCAGACGTTATGCTGACACAGCAACTGTTAATGACCGTCCAAGGTCAGGAAGACCTAGGGTAACCACCCCAAACCAGGACAGATGGATAGTGCTGCAGCACCTGCGGGACCGGTTTCGCCGTGCCACTGAGACTGCAGCCAGGACACATGGTCATCATAACCGGAGAATTAGTGCATCAACTGTGCGAAGAAGACTCAGAGGCCGGGGAATGCATGCAAGGCGCCCCTGCAGAGGTCCAGTGCTGACCAGGATCCACAGACGCAACCGACTGAGATGGTGCCGGGAACATCAGCGGTGGACACGGCAGCAGTGGGCCAGTGTGGTTTTTAGTGACGAGTCTCGCTTTTGCCTCACCACTGCTGATGGCCGAGAAAGAGTATGGCGCAGAAGAGGTGAGCGATTTGCCCGATGCTGCATTGGTGAGTTCAACCGTTGGGGAGGACCAGGTGTGATGGTCTGGGCGGGGATCACCGCTTGCAATAGGACACCCTTGGTTGTGGTTGAGGGTAACCTGAATGCACAATGGTATGTCAATGAGGTCCTGGAACCCCACCTGGTACCGTTTATGGAGGCCCATCCAGAAATTGACATCTTCCAGCAGGATAATGCCAGGCCCCATGCAGCAAGGTTGAGCACCAACTTCCTCCAGACACAAGGCATTCAGGTGATGCAGTGGATGCCCTACTCCCCGGACCTCAACCCCATTGAGCAGCTGTGGGATGAGCTTGGCAGATGTGTTTCTGCAAGGAGGAGGCAGCCAGCGACCAGACAGATGCTGATCCAAGCACTGCAGGAGGAATGGAATAGGCTTCCACAACAGACTATCCGAAACCTGGTGCAGAGCATGCACAGAAGGTGTGTTGCATGTGTAAGGGCCCGCGGAGGACACACACGGTATTGAGGACCATGCCTGTAGTGACTGTGGCTTTTTTGGCCATCCTTGTTGACTTTTTTCGTTTTCTTGTTGACATGTGTTGATGTGTGAACTTCGTTTCACTACCTCTTGTTGAACTTTCTGTTGTTGTGACATGGCTAGCACAGTTTTTTGTTGTTTGTTGCCTCAGAATCATTGATTAAACACTCCTGAAAGAGACCATGCCATTGTTTTGTGTTTTCTACTTAGGGGTGTCTTACACTACCCCTCAAAAGATCTGATAAGTTTCTTTTGAACTTGAGTTTATAAACTTGAAATTTGTAGACAGTAAAGCATTCATGAACGGAGTGGTAATTATTTTTTATTCCCCCTGCTCAGTTAAGTATGTGTAACTTCTATATTTAAAGGAGCGTTCACACTGTCACGTATAAGAACTACGTATGACCACATGTATTTGAAAATATTTTTTCACTTGGCCATACGTGATTCACTCGCCGAGCGTTTTTATGTCTACTCGCGCTAATTCGTAGATCAATCCTGGTTGCGCTTGAACACTCATGGACATACGTGAAGAGAAAAAATGTAAACATGTTTAAAACTTTGGCGGACGTTCTACGAGTAATAAAGCCACTATCTCACATAGCCGAGTGACGATGCAGAGTAATGACGATTGTTGGCAAGCAATGAATCGGCTTCACTCTTGGTCATTTGCCAGTTAGAAAAAGCAAGTCAGCAACAACTCACCGATTGCTCACAGATTGCTCCCAGATTGCTCGCCTCCATTGTCCCGAGTGTCAAGCCAATAACTCTTCTTTACACGCTGACCACTCGGCGAGGAAATCACGTCCACACAGCATTCCATATGACCAAGAGTACTCCCAGAGTGACTAAGAGTATTCCCAGAGTGCATGGCGAGTGCACGGCGAGTGCACGGCGAGTGCACGGCGAGTTAACCCCGTGTAAATCCCGAGAAATTCCAGAGCAAAGTTGCTCGGTGACACTCCTGGAAAGTTTTAAACATGTTAAAATTTCACGATCGGTCTACGAGTGTTGCTGAGTATTTCCGAGCTTTTCCAGAGTGGTCGGCGTGCAAAGCCGAGTATTCCCGACTGCCTGATTTATGAGGCACTCGGCATCACTCGGCATTGTCACTCGGCTATGTGAGATAGGCCCTTAAATTGTTTATATTAGTTGTGTAACTTGCTCAGGGGTCAGTCGGCGAGCGTCCTACTTACGTTCTACGTACATTCTACTTACATATGTGGCCCTACGTGGCCATATGTAGTCATACATGGCCACTGTCCATAGCCATACATGGCCACTGTCCATCCGTATATACTCGCCATTCACTCACACGGGCGATCTACGAGGGATCTACAAGCGACCTACGAGCGATCAACGAATGCCTCACGGATGCCTCAAGGATGCCTGATGATGGACATTTGGCGAGCGTTTTACGAACGTCCAGCAAGCATTTTACACGTCTAGTGAGCGAGCGATCTACAATTGCCCCACATACGCTTCTAGAAAGAAGTTATACGTGATTAACGGAGCCATGTGTGAGCACGTATAGCCAATTGTTGATGTTACGTGGGTATACGTAGGTCTTATACATGATAGTGTGAACGCCCCTTAACAGATAAATAAATCCAGAAACACTTCTGTGTGATGAAACATGCCACTAATATAAGCACTTTCTGGCATTAATAATATAAATATTTTCGTGTAAATCTTACCAGGATCGAGGTTTAAAATCAGCCGTAAACGGTGTTTTTTAAAACATTTATTTATGTTACAGATCCCAATCTCCTATCAGTCTCGCATTTGACCTAATCTCTCTCAGAGATTGGAGAGACTGCTCGTAAGAAATATCTGGCATTGACGAAGCTAATATTAGTCACAGTTATTGTGTGATAGATCTAGATGCCATAGTAAGGATAACTAAAGAAGGTTTTTAACTCAGCAAACTAAATTCGAGGGATATTGTTACCAGTTTCTGTGTGGTGGGCGGGCAGGCAGGTGGGCATATCACTTTTCATTTTCGGAACTTGAACACTTGAAATTTCATGCAGTGTTAGCTTCCCAGTGGCAAAAGTGGTCTCATTGACGTCATTTTGACGTCTCTGCAAGAAGTCGCACGACCAGTCGCATGACTGGTCTCATATGCGAACTTCAATGACGTCTTATTCAAACGCGTAAAGACGTCACCTGTCGACATCTTTTGGACGTATTTAAATGACCAAATTCTGACGTCTTAAAGATGTCATCAGACAATGTCTTTTAAACATATTTAGATGACCGGTTTCAGACGTCCAAAGTCATCTGAAGACGTCTTGTAAGACAAACTTTGATGACGGCTTTTGGATGTATTTAATGTGATATCCTAGTTTGCATTAGATATACACACAGACCACATACAATATATTTGAATAAGAAAAAACTTCATTGTGAAATATTTTACTGTAATAAATGTTTGAGTAAATTCTGCTGGATTCAAATTTGCTGCTGTTGCTGAGTCAGCTGCTATCTGGGTCAAGCTGGAAAAAATTGTTTTCTACTAGGAATTTGTTATAAACAAGTGTTTGTGTGCTTTTGGGAATGTCTCATCAAAATAGAGAAGCCAAAGAAAGTGTTTACAGACACATAGAAAAGAATAAAGGTTGACAGATATTAAAACAAGGAAAACTTTGCTACTGGAATTTGAGGTCAGTGCTATAAATAGCTTGGGGTGAAATAGCAGCATAGCAGAATAACTGTCAATGGCGATTGTCAAATTATGTGGATACCATTGGGTTTATTCATCTTATTGAGGCAGAATGATGATATGTGGTAGGTAATCTAGCTATAGAAGACAAATATGAGAATGGCCAGCTAACTCATTTTAAGGGATACAGCCCCTTTAATATTCACATATGTATAGGAGTGCAGCACTTAATTCAGTTCTAAAGAATTATAATATTATTAATTTATATATTTATATATAATATTTCAGACTTTTCCACCTGAGATGCCTCCTTATTGTCGGAAATTAATGCATATATATTCGAAACTATAGACTAAATTTATGATATGATCAGCATAGCTTTGACAACATATGTGCAACATATTTTCAAAGAGTGAAAAAATAATTTGCTTGCCATGAGTGATGGGATGACTAAATTGTTTGGTATATAAAGATAAATACTATACGTTTAAAAATCCAATTTCAATGGTATCCTTCAAAAATCTGAATGAAGTTCAAATGCTTAACTGACTAGATCTGACCTGTTCATGCAGTTGCTCCAGATTTCCAGGGATGTGATTGGTCAGGCAATTAAGATGATGCTTAACATATGGCTATAATATAGGGTGCACTGGGGTCAGGGTGATATTATACTTCAGCTAGGTCAGATCTGCACATTGAAAAATATAATTGTTTGTTTGTATATTTCCTAAATAAATTACATACTAAATGTGAACTTAGTCTTCATTCAATTTTTACATTGCAACCGCAACCAATATAAATTTAAAAATAGTATTGAGAATGTGATATGTAAATGACCACAAGATTACGCCTATAAGACATTAAAAATTATGTGTTCTAGAAGTAATTAATTGACGTTATAAAGATGTGTAAATTAGGTTAAATAATTAAGTCTGCTTGAACACCAGAATAAGACCTCGCTATGACGACATATTTCCTGGTCATTTTGAGGTTTTGAAAATTACGTCTCATTTACATCTCAAATTGGTTACAGACGTCATGACCAGTTTGAGACCAGAAAAAAGACATCATTTTTACAACTTGTGCCCACTGGGTTTTTAGTCCTACTCCATATGGCATACTCTTTTTTTTTTCATTGTTTGGGGAGCAGAACTCATACACTACAGAACCAACATGCACAATCTTTGCCATAATATGTCTAAAATATTGTTGTGCCTTTTTGTGGGTCTCATGGACATAAATAATTTTTTTATTTGTAATTAGGGGGATACATTAAAGTTTGCAAATTTATGACACATATAAATTATTGTATTTCTTTTTTTAATCTACAATTTGACATTCATTTCATCTTTGTCATAAGTAATGGAAATCTGCAAAAATGCTAAAAATTGTTTTTTTTTTCCTCCATTGACTTTACAATGACAGCCATACATGTAAAATTCAACTAAGTGTATGTATATACATTTATAGTTGTCCGTATTCTATATAAATTAGGTATTAAAGCCGAATGATATACCAAAAACAACAAGGAAATATTAGTTCATTGCTCTGCTCAGCACTCAGTGCAACTAACCCCAAGCTCCTGTGTTGTCGAATATTAATTACAACAGCCAACCGTGGGCTAACAAGGAGCCAACCAGACATAAGGGCAACTTGATTATGGTCCAACATAAAATTTGCAACAGTGTGTCCACCTGACTGGTTGTTGCTCAAGCAAGTAAGACCCTTTTGGCCAGGCGTTGGCCTTGGTGCATGACATTCTGCGCCAACAGCAGCTCCAGCAGTCTAGCTGCTCCTCAGCTAACTCCAAGGAACTGGCTTGCGAAGCGTAAGCCATCGCTAATGCGACCCGAAGCAGTCTGTTTGGGCTACTCCTCAGCCTGCTGAACGGGCGACACATGCCACTCCTGGTCGTGAAGGGATGCTACGATGATTGGCAAGCCCATGTAGCATTCGCGGTTGGCGCCTGCCTTCTGAGATTTGCCTCCCAGTGGGATATTTTGACTCTCTGGCATTCCAGGATCCTGTGCACTGTTTTAACCTGGCACTGGTCGCTCCCGTACCCCTTGTCGGACCGGCCCCGGTTTATCCAGGTTCCTCGTCAGGTCGTTCATCGAGAAGCTGTGGACCCTAGGTTCCGCCTGAACGTGTCTCTGGGTGGACACTACGTGTCTTGCTCAACAATATGGTGGCCGCCACCTATATCTGTCATCATGGTGCCGAACGTCCGTTAACCATCGCCAAGCATCCATGAGGCATCCGTGAGGCATTGGTGAGGCATCCGTGATGCATTTTTGAGGCATTTGTGAGGCATTTGTAAGGCTCTTGTTCAAGAGTGAATGAGAAGAGGGCTACGGATGGGCTAAGGATGGGCACAGATTACGATAGGTGGGCCACGGAGGTCCACCAAGCATTTCACAAGTGTTCTACGAGTGGACACTAGTTGTTGGCGAGTATACACGGATGGACAGCTTTCCCTGCGTACCCACGGATGGCCATGAATGGCCACAGTTGGCCATGGACGTACATAGACTACTCGTCGAGTGAATCCTGAGCGAGTTACGTAACTGATGTAAACAATTTACTCGTAGAACGTCTGCCAAATTTTTAATGCTTAAACAATTTTTCCCTCTCCACGGATGGTCATTGATGATCTAGCGCTACCAGGAGCGTACTACGGATAAGCGCTAGTATACGTAAAACGCTCAGCGACTATGACCAAGAGCAAACCTTTTTTTTTATCCGTGGTCATATGTAGGTCTTATCTGTGACAGTGTGATTGGTGGTAAATAACATCAGATTGTGCTGCATAGCCAAAGTATCCCGGTCCTGTTGAGTATCTGACAACAATTCAAAGGGTAGTTTGAGAATTTCCACAAAAGTTGACCACTTCAATTTAATCTCAACAAGTCATTCAGTCTCAAAGGCCAAACCCCCATGCACACCATAAACATTTGTAGGTCCCATTTAATTTTCTGCAACTCCTCTCAGATGTTTTGATATGTTTGAAGAATTAAGATGTGTATTATTGGCTGTGAGATTTAAAATTAATTAATTTTTTATTTTTTGCGAAAAGACCCTTAAGGTTCCACTCTCAGATCAGGAGAGCACTCTAAGAAACCATAGGGTAACGCTAGCGAGTGCCCACCTAGGTTCCAGAGAGACCTCAGCAAATGATTATGTGGTCATGGGAATGATAAAGTTATTTATGTATGATAAACCTCTTTCTAATGATTATTGAGATGATGTGTGACTGATATCTAGTGTTATCTGAGCATATAGTGTCAAAATAGTGTCCAATAATAGTAACTCGATTCTGTAATGCACACACTAAATAATGGAAAATATAATGGTTTACAATTCATGAATAATGTATGGGAATGTGGGCAGCTGAGTAATTAAAAGATAGAACTGTAAATAAAAATATCATTTCCTATGAGGAAACTAATAAATGTATATCCATGGGCACATTTCATTGATATTCACGTGTACCTTGGTACTTCAAACAGTTAGTTCAAAGTTACAATTAAATACCTCAAATATATTTGCAAATCATTTTGCTCTGTAAATTTCTTTGATAAAACAATGAATTATCTTTCTAGCAGCTTGCATGATTCACATTAAAATCCTTAGTATAAAAATCTTTGTGACGCAAAACTTCAATCAGAGACTGTCACGAGATCAAACAGGAAATGCGCGTGATTTTTATCTGTTTGGCTTGCGCACTGTTTTGCGCAAGCATTTCCATTGCAAAACAATATGACGGGTAAGTGAGATTTCATTACGGTTACATAATATTCTTTAATGCTCGTAGAATTTTAGACAATATAATCATGTACATTAGCATGAATTGTCGAATCAAAAGATCCATCTGAAATTAATGTTCGATGTTGATTTGACGTGTAACTGATGCACCATGATATCTGGGTACTTTCATGTCACATGATATTCTAAACCTAAGCAGGCCCGTAGCCAGCCACTACTAGGGTTGGGTGGGTCTTTTTCACAAAATTATGGACCTTCCATACAAACTTTTAAAATAGTTCCTGATGTGGACCAATGTGTGGACATTGACCAAGTTGGGTGGGTCGAACAACCCCCTCGACCCCCCTGGGCTATGGGCCTGCTAAGGCCACACTTATATTATCTTTAGCTCCTCTGATCCTCTCATGGCTAATGAGTTGGTCACTGGTCAGTAGAAAATAAAAGATATAATAAAAAAAAGTTCATATTGAATAACTTTGAGACAGACTCGTTATTTTATTTTTCTGTCAGCACATCATACAGGGGTATCCCAGAAGCTAAAATTTGAAAAAAGTGTTGCCTAAATATAAAAGAAAATCAATTTCTGTTAAAGTGTTGGCTGTCATCAGCTAACGCCAAACATAACTTTTTGATCTTACACTCCGCCAATGTGAAGCATATTCAACAATGGGCAACAACATCACTACAGGCATATTAAGTAATAACAAAACCATATTAATAAAAGCTTCCTGTACGAACCCATTCATTATACGTTAAATACAGTCTCCTATGCAGACCCTCTCCTCTCATTGCAACGTTAACGCCATTAGGCGGTGCTTTGGGAAGAGCGATAGCCCAGAGGGTCTGCCAGATTTCGGACGGAACAACAATCCTGGTGGGGAGCAGGGAATTTGACAGCGTAGATTAGTTTATTTTAACCATAAGGATACAAAACCATATTTCACTTTAATTAATAACACAGCGCAACGTAATGTTTAACGGTTTCTGAAGAACTAGAGCTGAGCGAAATCACATACAGGGTGCGGCAAAAAAACTTGCACCAGCAGCTACTGCTACCTCTTTTGTTATTGCCTCAATTCACAGTGATCGCATGCTGCTGCAATCATAAACATGCAAGTAATAATAGTTCTAAATTATCTTTTTAAATACATTTTCTTGTTTCCTCAAGAATTATAGATAATATGGATCTAAATATAGCACATGCACATTTATCACACCTTCGGCTGATTTTCACCTCAGCTTTTGCAATACAAGCACTAGATAATGTCACTGATCATACAGAGGTGTTACAGACACCTTTTTTTACCTTTGCCGCCAAAAATAGGGCAAATAGATAAGTTTTTAATAAGAAGGTAGAGCATTTACACCTTTGAGGTGGAAAGTGCGATTTTGGATTTTGATAAATTTTCTGTCTTTTCTGTTGAATTAACTGGCCAATCCTTCTGAAAATCATGGGATTTTTTTCAGATTAGTTTTAGATTCAAAACCGCCCTCTGGAATGCCATTATATTTCTCCATTTTGATTTCATGACCTTGCTGAATCAAAGCTGGAACCAACCTTCTTATCATATAGAAAACATTGAAGGAGGATTCTGTGCAAAAATTATATTTTCTGTGGCTTCAGAGGTGTAGTTACTATGAAATCTCTAATTTTTAAACTTTCTGCAACTAGAGACACCATGCAAGCAGACAGAAATTTGACTTCTGTGATGTGTGTCACTCAGAACAAGCCCTGCAGCATGAACCATCTCTATAATTCAGATCCTGATATTGTCTGACATTGTAAGATCAAAAATATCACAATGACCAATTGCTTATACCCCCAACTAAATGTGGCAAAACTTTAAAAGACTTCATAAGCATTTGAGTAACCTAGAGCTATCCCGAAAGAGGAGATGCCAGGTGCAACTTTTTAGGCCGCACCCTGTAGTCTGCTTGAATTGTCATTGATCTGAATTATTGTGGTTATTTTTTTTATTGCGCACAGGTTCCAGGTATTCACACTGACTCCCAGCACCAATGCCCATATTGAGCTGCTCAGAGGGCTTCAAACTCTCCCGGATGTAAGTTGTGTTACAAACAATAACTACAGTCATATAGAATGATAAGTACTGCATGAATGGATGTATGGTTTTCTGATCTGTCACATCAGTTTGATATATAATCAATAAATGAGTTGGTAAATATATTTCTTTATTCAGCTGTACTTGCACAATTGTGACAATAGCATTATTTCATGACTGTAGCCAGAGGCTGGAATCAGATGAGGCGAACTCCATAAAAATAGTAGAAATAATATGGTACACCTGATCATAAATGTGTATATAAAATGTGATCTTAACTTGTATCTTTACGATGCTGTAAGAAATTTACTAACTTCAACAAAACAATTTGAAAAAAGGCATCATCAGACCATTACATAATCCACATATTAAGGTATTATAGGGATTGTTGTTTCTTAAAACTTTGCAGAATAATCAAATGCAATCTTATGTGCAAGTAAAAGGTAAGGCTTTTATATAATTGTCCGATGATAATTGGTTGGTTTTGGCTCTTACTGTAGAGTTGGCGTTTTGAAAGATAATGCCTTTGTCAGAGTAGGGAAGCAAGCATGGCCCTCATTTTTTGCTTCCGAGTTCACAGAAATAGGATCTTTTCCAGATAGCATTCCAAATCAGGACAACATTGTTTCAATATCAGCTGTTGTCAGACAACATTGTCAACATTACCGACATCGTGGTGTCAATCCGAATAGCATGTTATTTGGAATGAACCTACATCAGGACTAGCCATCCCTATTCATGAGGACTAGTATTGATAATCAAAGCTTTTCTATCTCGCTCTGCATCTACATTTAGCATATTTATCACACGCATACATACATTGTAAGCAGGGGCGTCGATTCAGCGGAAATAGGGGGATATGTATCACCCCCCCCCCCCCCCACTTTTTGGGAAGGGGAGGATGATCAATGATCCCCCCCCCCCCTGAAATTCACAAATGAAAATTACCCTTTTTTACACACTTTCATTTTGGAACAGATTTTAAACCGTTTTACAATTGATATCTAGTTTATAGTTTTGTATCAATGGTCCACCATAAATTAACCTCTTGGCCAGTGTCCGCGCATAAGCTGTGGCATCTTGAACCAGGGAAGAAAAGTAAAAACAAAAACAGTGGGACAGACAAAGTAGGCCTGCATCCCCTCCCAACCCGTCTAGAGAAATTGATGCCCCTGAAGTAAATGAAACTGAAGATAAATCATATATATAATACAATCATATTTCACAGGTTGAATTCTGGGATGACGATTTCAGGCTTGGACAGGAAGTGGAGGTTTTGGCCCCCGGAAGTGTTGTGCAATGGCTGAGCATGACCCCAAATGCCAAATCAGCTGGATTGAAGGTCATCAACTCTGACATTCAATCGTAAGAAACAAAATAATCCCTACCCTTTTTTTATTAATAGTGTTAACCAAATGGTATGGTACCTCATCATTTGAGTACCATGGCATGGGTGTTGCATTTTGTGCCCATGACTTACAGCTTTAGGTGTGATATCTGTCTCTGCTGGGGACCCTTGATTCTTCAGGTTCCCTGGAAACTCAAGCGACCTACATGTCTATATCACTACGCCTATGCAACATATTACTGACCAAACAAATTAGTTCCATGTTTGCCGCTCTAGTTGTGCGGGCACAACAGTGCGTTGTTCACAATCAGATTCTGCAGACACTCCCTGAGCCAACTAGCACATTTAAGGATTTAAGGAAACTGTGTCTAAATTTAGTATTAAATTGTTTGTACCGTCTTTAACGAACTGACGAAAGTCAAATATATTAGCACACATTGTAAACAGGTTTATACCATCCAGTTCATAGATATGTACATATATCAATTAATTATCATTATTCAAAATGGACAGAATAAGTTATAACCTACATGCATAAATTCAATCTGTATGTTTTGTACAATTCTTACTAAGCAATGCAAAAAGCTCTCCTGACGTGATAGGTGTTATGATAACCTAGAATGATAATAGAATTTTTTGTGCCGGAATGTATAGGTATGTCTTAAATGTAAAAAAATGAAAAATCACAAAAACTAGAAGAAATATTACAAGAACTGTTCTTGTTTTGTTTTTGTGACGTGAAACTGCCAGGTTTTTATTTTCAAACAAGATGTGTTCTAGCTTCCGCCTGTATTATTTATATATAATATTATAGAATTTCGTTGTATGACTAAATGATAGCATCTTATCGATGGTAATACTTCCAAAATAAGTAAGTTCTGAGTCAACTTTTTTTGTTACATGTCAGAAAATTGAGAATTATTTATTTCTGCAGTTGACAGTCACTACAAATGATTACAGAATAAGTTGAATTAGTGGTTTAAGACATTGCTGGTATTTTAAGACGCATCGACGATGAACGCAGAAGAATGGAAATGCGACACGAGGACCCCAGTGTGGACGACTATGACCCCAGTGATTACAATACCTACGAGGATGTACGTATTACTTATAAATTCTTAACATCTATAGTATTACGATCCAGGGGTACACAACTACCTCGCCTACTAGCACTTGGCTAGTGGGCAGCTGCTCTTTAGCTTACTGTTAGAGTGCAGGAAAAATGCACACAAGACGGTGGAGAATCCAGTCCCCTCTGACCCCATGTGTAGGGTAGTTGGTTCCAATCCCGTTAGTGGGGTGAGGTTGTTGACTAGGAGTGGTCAAAACCTCAGGTGGTCATTGGGGATATAGTATTATGATCCAGGGGTACACAACTACCTCGCCTACTAGCACTTGGCTAGTGGCCAGCTGCTCTTTAGCTTACTGTTAGAGTGCAGGAAAGTGGCACACAAGACGGTGGAGAATCCGGTCCCTTCTGACCCCATGTGTAGGGTAGTTGGTTCCAATCCCGTTAGTGGGGTGAGGTTGTTGACTAGGAGTGGTCAAAACCTCAGGTGGTCATTGGGGATATAGTATTACGATCCAGGGGTACACAACTACCTCGCCTACTAGCACTTGGCTAGTGGGCAGCTGCTCTTTAGCTTACTGTTAGAGTGCAGGAAAGTTGCACACAAGACATCCATGGCAAAAAATACCAAGCTTTACAATTGCTAATTTCAAAGTGCAGACAAAAAAAGTAAGCCTTTTGGTGAAATACTCCACAGAAACTGTTTTCCTATTGTTCTAAGCAGGCAATAACCAACAAAGATGTTGGTTAACTCCCTTCTGAATGCAAACTAAGCTTGTCTTGCGTAATAATGGCAGTAAAAACAAACAAACAATCATATACCTCAGCCTTCGGCGTTGGGATCTAACCAACAAAAATCTTAGTTAACTCCCTCCCATTTGGGATATAACTCTTACTTAAAATCGGCATCTACAATCTGTTTCTGTCCGGATGTTTGAACCCATCCCTGGACGTAGCTATTATATATATTACTTGAAAATTGGCTGTTGGCCACATCTGCGTTGTTGAGTAGAAAATAGTGCCCACACTATTTTTCATCTTCAATAAGTAAATAAAGCAGACCAGCCTAACCTGTTATCTATTTTTCTTTATTTTTTCCTTGATCTTTTACTGATTTATTTCACTAAAATTTTAAACGTTTCTTTTTCTTTGTTTTATGGTTTTTAATGTTTTGAATGTATATGCATTTTTATATTAAGCATTTACACTCTTTATTATCCAGATCCTTGACAGATTGGTCTACCTCGTCAGCCAGTGCCCACAAGGCTTCAACTGCGAATACAGAACAATCGGACAGACTGTGGAAGGAAGAGACATTGTGGTGTTCAGAGTATGTGGAGGAAAACCATAAATTTAAAAATATTTTCCCTAACATTCTGCAGATATACCTTCATTTTCGAATAATCTTTAGTATTAATTGTCAGCTGTACATTCACACGCAGGGTAGATTGAATATTTAAATCATCTCTGCCCAAGAAATAATATTTCCCAGATAGCATTCCAAATTGTATCAACATCAGCCTGATGTCGGCGATGTTGAAATGTTGTACTGACGGCAGCCAACATAGAAACGACGCTGGCCCGATTTGGAATGCTATTTTGGTTATACAATTGACTATCTTACTCTGCAGTTTCGTTTATGTCAGCGTATAATCCAGATCATCTCAGACCATATTTCCTGGTTTTTGCAATTGACCACAGTCTTCTTTATTTTTTCTCAATGTCAGCTTACAAAAGAAGGTGAGGGAAGGAGAACAGTGTGGATTGACTCCCTTATTCATGCTCGAGAATGGTTAGCTGGATCCACCACAATGAGAGTTTTGGAAAAGGTAAGACACCAGTGCCTGTTCAGACTCCCAGGTGCGCAATAGAGTCTTTTAACTGAGCAGCCCTGAATTAAGCAAGACATAAGTCTTTTGTGTCTTTGCTTTTCAGACATAGTAGATCATAACTAACTGACTACATAAATATAATCTTCTCAGGCAAATAACAGAAATCAATTGAACGATAAGATGTCAAATATATTAAAATGCACTACAAATACTCCTGCTAGGATACACTTTGCTTCAGCCAATCACAGTCAAGAGCGGGAACTTTTTCAGCCAATAGAATTGCAGTATTCTGTAATAACCACCTGGTGGAAATCTAGAACCTTCTGTGAAAATGCATTATTGGTATAACTGGCAGACTGTGAAATTAATATTGGCAATGTTACCGTGTTGTACAGCATGAAAATATGTTGTAACATCCTTGATTTGACAGATCCGAATCAAACGGACTAACCACATTTTAAATTTATCACCCGCTGGAGTTGCAGTGACTCGCTCTGTGTTGCACCAGCCATAAGCTTAATACAAATATAGCCACATGCTAGCTCTATAGTAATTAGGTCAATCTGAAAGGTCACGTCAGTTCACTGTCTAATCAGCTAATGTGTAATGTAGTGAACAACTTCGACTGCGCAGTCTACTTCGTATGTGGATCATAATGACTACATATACCAGAACTTACCAAATTGGACATGTTCTATATTTGGAGATGAGAGCAGGGGCTTAGCTCAGTGGAAGCGCACTGGGCTGCCAACCACTCCTGGGTTCAAATCCCGCCCATGTTGGAAGGTTACTTCATCACTCCCCTCCTTGCCTTAGCACCTGCCTGTCCTGATCAGCCCTATCTGGTAAAATATGGGACGTAAAGCCCGTCTCTCCCCCACCACTATATCTTTAAGGGCTCTGTACTACGAGTCTGTATCCCAGGGGCCAACATAGTGTTTACTATCCCATATTTAGCACAGACGTGAACGGCGTTACTGGTTACATCATCAAATATAATATAACTGCTTCACGATGTGATTTTCATATATTCTTCTTATTAGCTTGTGACAGAATATGGTACTGACGCAGATGTCACAAGACTCTTGGATGCCTTCGACTTCCACGTGTTGCCTGTTCATAATGCTGATGGTTATGTTTACTCTTGGAACCAGGTGGGTAATGCTTTTACAAATCCAGTGTTATCACCTTTATTGTTACTTCTGAATTGACCCAATCTGATGTATGGAAATACAGGCCCATATTTTTCTTTTAAAACTGTACTGCCGCTTTAGCCGATTAAAGTTTAGAGTAAATTTAAAGCAGTTTCACTCATTTGCCTTAATTAATCTGTTTGATATGGCAGAAGGTATTGCCAAAGAGTTGTACCAACCGGTACAAAAATGCATTCCTTGCACGATCTATTGCTTTGTTAAACCATTGATTAAGCAGATGCTTGTCACATGCTCTAGAATTTCACCTTACTTTTGGTGAGAAATGCATCAAATATTTTTTTTGTAGCATTCACGTATGACACATAAATCATTCTGTGGATAGATACCTGATATATTGTCTTTATGATTGTATATTTGTTATTTATCAAAAATAGTCATTCTGATGATTTTAAGATTAATTTAGATGTAATATCATAAATTATAAAATTGGAATTAAAATATTTTATTTTAATTTTTGTTTTGTTCAGGACAGGTTTTGGAGAAAATCCAGAAATGCCAATGAAAACTCAGCATGTACGGGAACAGATTTGAACAGAAACTTTGACATCGCTTGGAGTGGTAAGGTTCTTCAAGTTATTATATAGAGGTGCTGCGGCCTAGTGGTTAAGGTGCTCGCCTGCGAACCGAAAGGTTGTAGGTACAAGCCCCCACCATGGTGGAACTGATCAGATCCGCGTAAAAGGTACTATAGCTGTGAATTTAGCCCCTACAGGTAATTCTGTGTATAGGCTGTATACTCCCCAGGGACTTGAGAAAGGCTCAAGCTTGAACAGGCCTGCTAAGGTTGTCTTTGTAAAGTCGGTTGAGACTGCTTGGACGGTGATATGCGGACTATAAACCACATTTGCATTACGATTACATTTACATATATAGCACGTTTGGATTTCACATGTCAGTGAGAAACATAGTACGAAGGGCATGGTCAGAGGTGTCGATTTCTCGAAATAGGTGGGGGGGGGGAGAGACAGGCCTACTTTGTCTGTCCCACTGTATTTTGTTTACTTTTCCTTGCTGGTACAAGTGGCCGTAGCTAATGTGTGGACACTGGCCAAGAGGTAAATTAATGGTGGACCATTGATACCAAACTATAAACTTGATACCAAGTGTAAAACAGTTTAAATCTTTTTCCAAAATGAAAGTGTAAAAGGATAATTTTTGTGCAATTTCAGGGAAGGGGGGGGGGGGGGATTGATTGCATTGATCATCCTCACCTTCCCAAAAAGTGGGTGGTATGTATTTCCCACATCCCTCCTCCCCCCCCCCCCCCCCGAATTGACATCCCTGGGCATGGTATACATGCATGTTGTGGTGATAAAAAGGTGATAACAGGAAAAGTGTTAACCGATATCTCAATACCATCTGTTCAGCTCACAGGCTGATTTCGATTATGTTATAATTTGTAGCATGGGGTTGCTACCTATAACAATATATATCACTGATTCAGAAGTGAAAATTGAACACGACGTGACAATTCTTCGAAAGTTATTTTAAGCTCTATTATACCTTGCTGTAATAATAAATCATATTGCAGCTCACTCAGTCATGGCTGGGAAATTTATTTAAAAAAATAAGAAAATAATAAAAAGTTCATATGGGAGTCGTTCCAACCCGCCTCTCTCCAAGAAAATATCCACCTCTAGCTGAAACCCCAACATTTCTAACGTAACAATTGAACAATCCTGTTACTGCAGGTAGATGTCCATATATTGTTTAGTAATTGATCATGCATATTGGTGGTGTGATTTCTCTAACAATTAATTGTCACAATATTAAAATTTTAATAATAATTTATGTTTTACAAGTTGTACTATAGACAATCGACGATTGATATCATCAAGTAAACTTGCAAGTAAGAACTGCCTTCCTCATAACACCATATCATCAATGTCTATGATGTATATTTCAGGTGTTGGAACCAGCCCTAACCCTTGCTCTGACACTTACCATGGATCAGCAGCAGCTTCTGAACCTGAAACTCAAGCAGTTCAGAATGAGTTGTTAAACATTGCGGATGACACCATTCTTTGGTTGACCATTCACACCGCTGCCATGGCTTGGCTCGCCCCATATGGCAATCGGGATGACAATGGCTGCATGTACCCCCCAGACTGGGACGACATTGTGAGTATATTACTTCCTATCCATATAAGGCTGGTCAGTTATCGTGTGATGTTGTACCCGGAAATACCGATGCAATAAATGACGTCACCACCGCCAGATTATTGACGGTATCATCTGGTATGATGTATTAGTAACGTCATGTAATGTATAAGTATTGCTGGGTACTGTGTCAAATGAGATATTGGTGTGCAGCATCCCAAAGTAACATGCAACATTTCACAAGACCGTCTCTTTCCGCTGAGATGTACCTCATGAAGAGTTTAGCCAGGGATCAAACCCAGGACCTTCAGCAGAGCTCGTCAACACGTTAACTGACCAATCCCTTAAACTAGGCCTCTTAGATGTATATAAACTATAATTGCAGTTTTAAAATGTATATAGATTTAAGGTTGTCATTGATATACATTTTTCATTCGATATCGATATCAGTATTCAAGTTGCGATATTGCAATATCGCAAACTCGCACACATTTTGAATATCAGCATTCCTTGTTAGAAATGGAACCACTAGTCACGGGAATATAACTCCCAAGTCATTGTGAATCCATTTACCTTTAATGTGATAACTACTAAGCCAATTTGTTAGACAATCGTTTTGCAAATTGGGGTGGGAGTTGTGTAGTCAAAGACCATCATATAGGATAAACAAGGAATCGAAACATGCATTTTTTCGATATCGATATCAATATTTTCTCGTTTTATCAACATACAGCATATCGATCACAATCCTAGATTTGGTGCTTGTAATTGTATGCAAATGACCCTGCCAATTAAGAGTCTAAAGTGCTGGACAAAACTTTTGAATGTTATGGAATGTTAATGACATAATATGTATATATATATTTTCATGAACCATTGTGTTTCTAGTATGCATTATGTGCTTGTATTAATTTTTTATGTGTAATATATATATCATGAGTTCCTACGTGATGTTTTCAGGAAAGAGCTGTAACTGCTGCCTGTAGAGCAATTGAAGATACTCACAACACTATATGGAGGTGTGGAAACAGTTGCGCTATTCTTTGTAAGTAAACTTTTCGTATTATTATTTATAATGATACATGGCCAATTGTGCCACATGCGTTTTCCATGCGTTTGGATAAACGCAGGGAAAACGCATGGTTTTTGCCTCATTATAATTCGCTAAAAACCATGCATTTATCCTTCTTATGGAAAACGCACGTGTCACATTTGGCCATGTTACATCATGCAATTTATACTACTATGTAATTTGGCTAAGTGTGATGCTGTTTTACACTACTCCCACGAAACCACAGCCTGCAGTCTCACAAAAACTTTCTTGTGGCCTTCTCAGGCGATGCGGAGCGTCCTTAGCTCATTCTTTACTTTCAAATTTGGCTGGAACACATACAATCTTAAGTCATGCAAAATACGAGGGCACTGCGGTTTTAGTTAACACTGTGCCCCTGGCAGCTCATCTTATACGGGGACAGGACCCATGTTGGCCCAATTTCGCCCAACGTTAATAAAATCAGGTCAACGTTGGCCCAACTTATGATGTTTCCTGGAAATGTTAAACTATATGTGATTTGCATTATAACTTATACATTAATTTTGTTGTACGCATGCCCTGTAATCAGAAACCAGTCATATGAGTTATAATGTACATTGTATACCCTTAGAATTTACATTTACAGAAGTTAAGCGCATTGGTCAGTGTGGAATATTTTAGTTATGTTCATAAGAGAACTACAGCAGGTCATTTGGTTAAGGACAGGTGGCTTGGTGTTTGAGTTATGTTGTGGTCTATATACAAATTCATAGCTCAATCTTGCTTGGAAGAAACTGAATATAAACTGAATATAAACAAAATAGGATTTTAGTTTAGCTCCAAAATGAGTTGATAGGGTGCATCCCAAAAACTATTTCATCTCCTGACCCTAACACTTTGATCTAGCCCTTTACCATCCCTGAAAACCATCTTTTTTATCCTGCTTCAGATGCTACAACAGGATCCACCCAGGACTATGCTAAGGCCCAGGGAGTCAAGTATGCTTACACCCCTGAACTGAGAGGACCTGGATTTTCACCAGGACAATCTGCAATTCAGCCATCTTATGAAGAAACCTGGAATGGAATTGTTGCAATGCTCTATGAAATCTCAGAAATTGAGGGATTCAGTTTGAAATAAAGTATCAGATAAGTTGATATTGATTGTTAACAATCTGAAAATCTGAAAAATATAGTTTCTAAAAAAGACAGAAGGCATTTTACTTTATACTTTCAGTAGGAAGTGAGACATTGCTGGAATGCTGTCTGGTAACATCTGCCATAGCTAGATCAAAACATTGCTGTCATATACATGCATGCCGACAGGCGTGCTTGAGACATATCGAACACATTGCATTGGGCTATTCTGTCAGGGTGCGAAACAAAACTACTTGTCCACGACATGTTTTACGCTGGATTTTCCAGAAACATGATGTTCTGGGTCATTTGACTTCATTTCACAACTCAGATAACCCAGTGAATAATAATATAGCACAAATCAAGAGAGAATACGGCACTTAACGTTGCTTTTACTGAGTTGTACAGTTTTAACACTGAAGATATAGGACTAGATAGGATGTTACACAATTGCTGTTGCTAAGAATATAAACCTATGTTTCTTTGGACAGTACAATAGGTAAATTACGAGTTTGTTACATATATATGTAATAAACAAACTGCAATATATATATATATAAACTTTTACAAATCCATATCAAAAAGATACATGCGTCAAAAAGATACATACATAATGCCACATTAATGTGCTATGACAGAGCAGGCTCCCCCTTAGATCAGATTGATGAGAAAAAGTCTCAGCACAGGATAGCGCTCACCTCGTTCGTCATACAGAAATCCTTTAGGTATTGATGGATAGCCAACTGAAATATCTACATTTTAAGCAAATATTTATTCCACAAACGTCGGCATTTTCGAAGCGAGAGGATTTAAAATGGCTGCTGATCACGTGATCAGGGAGCATACATTTAATGAAACCAAAGTTTCGTTATTTGCAGGTAAATAAAATGGTCAGTAAAAAGCATATACGAAAATGAAGAGGCTTCCAACCAAGATTTTCACATATTCTGACAACTGTTTTAATAATGACTACTCCCTAGACCTCAATCTTCAATGTAAAACATGGTCATGTCATGGCCGTTGCAACGCGTAGATGATCATTCATGAATGCAAAATACGACATGGCTGGGTTGTCTGCTGTTGATATCATATAAAATACATCTTAAGAATGCAAAAACACTAAACCTTCGACACTGCTGTGAAATATTGGCGACTAAAGACTTTATTTTTCAGGTTTTCACTCAGGTAGGCTCTGACCAGACCTCTGTTCCAGACCTAACTCCTCTTTGCGCAACGTTATCTGACTCACGATTTTCATCTAGAGGCAGTTTGTCAGACTAAGACATAGTATTGCAGTAAGTTTAAAGGAATACTTACACTGTGCAGGTATTACTTTTGACCAAAAAATACTGTTGTAGGAATTGGACAAAAAAATTGTTATCATAATTAAAAGTCTTGATTCCTTATTTATTTTGAGCAAACAAAAACCGAACCAATGTATCTGAATCTTTCATGTATAAGGTATTTAAGCAGCTGGAAACTACGCATAATCGCAGTGAGCACTATGATTAGTTTACCTGAATTTTAGGTCGCGATGGGTCACGGTTTACACTATTTCCGAAAATTATCTTTTTTATTTGACCTATTTAGACAGGATTGATCGTCGACCCTCATCGCCAGTAAATAATAATTAATTTTATGGCCTCTCAGGCAATCAGACATCTAGAATCTTCTAAATAAGGACATGAAAAACATCGGACAAGAGTTGCAACGCCAGAAACGGAACCAACCAAAGTTCATAGTGGTGAGTCATAAAGACAAATGCAACATCAAGGTTTCTGACATTTTAATGCTTCAAATTCGACATCAGTTGATATATGGGTTCTTTTTGGACAAATATTGTCTTCAATGAAGTCATTATAATCTATTTGCAGTTTGTCATCCATCAATAATTTCATGAGTATATAACTACCATCTTTCGGTGAAGATGTGCCGATTACTCTGCCATCAGTAGTTAAAGCGTTATTCACTAGGTGACTCTCACTATACATAAGGTGCCACTGGCGCACTCTAGTGGATAACCTTTTGAAAATCCATTTGTTTTCCATTTCTCCAGGGTGTTTCATTTGTGTAATCCAATCTTTGACGTCATACAATAGATCTTTTGTACTTAACATGGTCCCATCAACATTGAGAACATATCCAAAATCATAACGTAATCTCAATGGATAGTAAAGAAGAATATCATTGAAATTTTTTAACTTGTGAAATCTTTTATCCTGGTCTTGTATGGGGTTGAAATGCAAGCTTTTCCCGAGACGAAATTGAAATGTTGCAATATTATCGCTACTATTCAACAAACATGCCGCGACCTTCAAATCAAATGGTCGTAGCCAAATCATTTCATCGACCCCAAGAATAACATAATCTGCATCTGATGAAGACACAACATTCAGTAATGTTTTACCAAATCCAAGCAGCTTGTCGCTCACTAATTCAATGTCGAGCGGTGGTCCCACACACTCTTTGACAAACTGGTACGCTTGTTCGAAATTCTCATCGTCAGCTCTATAGATTATCCTTATTTTGTTCAACCCCTTTTGCATTTCTGAGAAACTTTGCAAAAATGCCAGGGTTTGCATCGGTCTGTTTCGTGTCATTAAGATGAGATCAATTTTCAAATCAATCTCCTTATTGTAACATTTTCCCTCTTCTATGATGGGAGGGTTTGGAATAGACAGAGGAGTCCGGATGAACGTTAGAGACCTGAATATCAAGCCATTTTTCACAGCATACATATTCAGTGCTTTATCACTACATACATTGTGTTTGCTGAAAATGGTTTTCAATGTATCGTACTCACTCAGAATAAACAGGATATCTGTGTCCTCAATAAATTTCACAGAATTTTTTAGTAATGTCAAGAGTTCATCCTGGTGGTAATCGTAATCCATGAGTATAACCAGAAATGGCCCCTTGTGCATATTTCTTGTTTCTTCAAGTAAGAGAGTTAGATTATTAGTTCCATGTAAATATTGCCCGTAATCAAAATATTCTCTTTGATAATCACCCTTTGTTGGATTCAACCATGTGATGGAATCTGGATGGGCATATTGAAGATACACGTTTATTTTATGGTGACGACTTTTTAATACCATCACAATATGTCCAACATTGTACTCCCTCACTAGATGCTCAATGATCATATCATCTCTGTGGAAATCAGTGATACCCTCTAATTTTGGGATTTCTTGCAAAGGCGGTATGATAATATGAAATTTGCAACTTTTTCTGCGATGCTCTTTGCCATATTTTGTCTTGCTAGAGGATGAAACAGTAAAATGTTCTAGTATATCATCGTCATGTTTTGCAATTTTAAATGCTCTTGTCCAGTAATCAGGCTTATCTTCTGTGCAATCTTCATTGGGTTTGGGAAAATCACATTGGCTGTGATCATCCAAATACTTTTCAGCACAACTGTCTGTGGAACTTCCACATTCATCAATGTTCGAGGAACTATCAAAGTTATTGCATTTTTTTTGATCTGCAATTCCAATTGGAATTGGATTTTCCACTCCATGGGCTTTTGTTTCACTATTCTTATTTACAAAATCTCCAAGACGTTTAAGTTCCTCATTTGTCTTGAAAAGGTTGCAATATCCATTCTGGATATTGAAGAAATTCACTGAGATTACAATCAACATCAACAGCATTGTCCGAGATGGTATCCTTGAGACAATATAAGTTTCCAAATTATAGGCCTTGAAGTTGGGTCCGCCTACCTTCATTTATATTATAATTTTAATAATAAATTCCACTTCATCATGAATCCTTCGGTAAGCTCTTTTTTACTTTATGTCAAACTAAATTGTGAGAACAATTATGAAGCCAATGATCAAATATTAAAAGAATGGTGTTCCATTTCAAGTGGTTCATTCAATGTTATACCATTAAATTGTCGAAAAAATAGATAATATATGACCTAGAAAAGATATAATGTTATCTTATTTACCATATTTGATAAACTCTGATACACTTTGATACCAAAAGTAGTCAACATTGAGGACATGCTAATCGCTTAGTTCTTAATATTTCTATAAAACCTTGTATTCTCACTTAAGACCATTTCAGAATGATGACGTAAATCATACTCACTTAACTTCATAAAGTCTCGAGATAATTGAAATCAATGTGGATATTTTTTATCTGTTTAATTAGTAGCTGTTATCTTAACTACGTGTAAGGTTGAATATAGTAATGCTAATGTCTGCTTGTACATATGCGCGCGTCTTACTCCAACATCGAAGGTGATCTCATATAATCTATAACCTATTGCACATCTGTGTGAAGTATCTATTAATGTTGTCCATAAAAATACAATGCACTGGACAGTAGTAAACACATGTTGATCAATGATTTATTTCAATAGTGATTGTTGTCATTTGTAAATAATCCACCGTATGAATAATCTCTTAATCACAACAACAATCCTTCTTAGGTGAACCAGTCATAAGAAATGTTATGATATTGCATTATCTAACATGTCACTTAAGATTTTCAATGTTTTTGTTTTTGTGAATGGCTTCTGACACAGATACAACTTTCAGAGGTCTCATGTCATATTTCCAACTTATAGGAATTTTATGGAACTAGCCTGGGCATGACCTCTTAACGTCTGGTCTCCTCAATGGCAACTTGCTCACAAGGGGGAGTGCAAGGCAGGGTGCACTTCACCCTTGCTGTCACTCGATCGGCCATGAGTGAATTCACCACCTATAGTTCCTGGGTTGTTCTGATAGAAAACAGCCGGCAAGTGTCCTCAAACCACGGCCTAACCCATTCTATTATTTTGATGAAATAACATGAAAAGATGCATTACCTTGACTTTATAAGTGTTACGGACCACAAATTGCAGTAAGCATATATGAGTAAAGGGGTTAATCTACATGGTGAAGTGCCTGTCCAAATCACTGCGCCTGGCCAATGAGGTCAGGCCTTCAGCTAAAAATAAGGTAAAATACTGTTACCAGGCGTTACAATGGTCATAAACATGTGGCATTTGTTTACAAAATCCTCTGTTTGCAGAGATCAGTTGAGGCTATTAAAAGTTGTTCTGAACATTGACAAGCCCATCCAATTGCTGTTACTAGTTTGACAGCTCTGACTACGTGGGCCTCATGCAAATTAGATGAAAAGATTTTGGCATGCCTGCAGCGATGAAATGATCGTAGGAGTGGAGGCGCTGCGAGCAGCTTGCCTCAATGGCCCAACTTTCATAAGAAAAACAAACAAATAAAATACATTATTTAATCTTTATTACACACCACCACACATACTCAGGATCAATAACTTACATAAATTTTGCCTTTAAGGCACATGCATCCCATTTAACCAGCATGTTTAGAAAATTAACAGTCTTGTGAAATTGAATAAACCTAAATATATCCATGTCAGCATGGTCCAGAAACCAGAGAGAGTTTGTCTAGTCCAATATCTGATAAATAACCTTCCCCTCGTACTCCTCTAAAACCAATCTGAAAGATATAAAAGTGACTTGTGAGTGAAGAGTGTATGTCTGCAAATTCCATATTTGTTAAGAACACCATCAATTAGACATGAAATGGAATGGGATTATTCATGTTGAATGTTGAATCCAATGAAGGATGTGCATTGAAGTGCAACTACTTCACCTATAAAACAAGGAGAAAACTATGTTTAATAGTCAATATATATATATATATATATATATATACATATATATATATTCTTTTATTGACAACGTAATATCAGTACAGATACATGTGTCAAAGAAAAAGGCAAAAGATGAAAAAATTAGAGCAAAGGAATGAATCCATGAAGCCTTAGCCACTCATATATATATATATATATAAACGCCATATAAAATTGGATACACATGTGAATTGTCTAATTTCAAATGTATTTCTCATTGCATCCACAGCACTACAAATATTTCACTACTAACCTGATCATGTCGTCCTAAAACGACATCAAGTTTTTTGTTTATCCAAACTTCTCCTTGGGCACCTGTCACTGTGAACGGGTAATCCCTTTGTTGCCCGGGTCTTTCAATGAATACTTGTAGTGTTCCAACATAATATCCATCCATGTGATAATAAAAACTGAGGCAATACTCTCCTTTGCGATTTGCTTTTGGAATCATAAATCTGAAAAGAGGGATAGAATAGAATAATCAAGTGTTATAACATGCACAAGTTATCAAATGATACATCCATCCCAGCTAAAAAATCATAAACAATGCTCTGCTGGGAAAAAGGACAAGATATCACAATTAGAAAAGCCTTAGATTAATTCTAAATAGCAACTTATCATTTTGACAAATCTAGTGAATGGGGAATTCTGATGGGGGTTATTGAGTAAGAACGTGTAGCAACATATCAAAACAAATTGGGTTAGCTCTGTTAATAGCATCACTATAACATTACATTGCTTGATCATATGCCATGTGATCAGTGGCCTCAATGTAAATGTAGAATGACCCATGATAGGCCTCGTCTGGTCCAGTTCCAGCTGATGGTGTTGGTCTTCCCCAAAGTGTCCACTCAAATTCGTCAAAATCTACTTGTTGAATTCCACACCATGGTCCGTTGACATCGTTCCTTTCAAACGAGCACTCCCACGAGTAGTTTGGGTCTGTCCGTCCACCACCTAAATATTGCATTTATACATTACAACACGATGAGCTAACAACGATAACATGCAGATGTCAGTGATCTCTTGAAACTTATATAGAGCTTTCAGTCAAACTGACTACATTTTACACTTGAGATTTATGGTAGTGCTGATGTGATGTCATACTGTTATAAGAAGCTCTGGCCAATCCCTAAGTTTCTTGCTTTCTCCTTAAAAATCAAATGTGGGCCAGAAGGAATTTGGCAAGTTTTAATTATTTAATTCAATTGCCCCCTCCCTACCCACTAGTTCACTGCTTGCTTTAGCTCTCACTGTCAGATGGTCAGTTGTAGTGGGTTGCTGAGACTCATATACATGATTTGATAAATTCTTCTGTTGAAATAGAAACACCTATAGCAGTATGTTTCAAATTGTTATTGTAAACAGCAGTAAAGATGCAATTTAAAACACCAAAAGAAATTATACATACTACAAATCATGTCCATTACTTGTGACACAAGTAGTGGAGATAGCAGGTCATCATACTTGGGCACTTGTAAGACTTTCAAAGGATCACCAGTGATGCCATCAAGTTCACTTCTATCCACTTTGTCTGATACTCCAACAATATATATGTCAATGCCAGCCTTACGAGTTAGCTCAGCTTGTGATAAGGTCATTTCTGCCCACAAATTTGAAGGTCCTCCAACAATCATGATAGCAATATTGGGTCGTTCCACTCTGTCTCCATACTTTTGAGTAAACAGTTCTTTCCTTAACACCATTAGTGCTCCTGATGTATTCGTCCACTCCCTTCTAGCACTCGAAACATTGACGGCATATTGAAGGTCTATCTTACGCAAATACTTTAGTAGATGGGCTTCAATGATTGCCCGGTTTGCAAATGTCATTACACCCATTCGGACGGTTTCAGTACCAATATTTAACTCTTGGATGAGATCACTGCAAAAAGTTTTAACCTTCCTGTAGTCTTTCAGACCCATGGATCCTGAGGCATCTAATACTAGGGCTATGTCTGCCATACTGCAACCTGCAACAAGTAAAGCAATTATTTGACTTGCTATCTTGAAATGTTTCATCCCACTGTCTGAATACAATTTTTTCATATCTACATATTCATGAGCTAAATGTTTTACTAAAACTTTTAACAGTATATCAGCTAAAGCTGGGTTTCATTCAGTAAGATATTGCGGTGTGCTTGAGGGCACTTGACAAATCAAAATAATTCCCTTCCAGTTGATATCATTTATTTTTTTTATCACAAGAAAGATTTTTTTACCGTAATAAGAGGACATGTTACCTGGCTATTTATACATACTTGGCAAAACACTGGTGACTGGAGGTATCGTGTTTTCTCTTGTTCTTGTGGGAAATCTTGACAAGGAAGACTGTGCTGAACTTTCTGTGTTAAAGGTTGGTGTTGGGGGTACATAAGGAGCACGGGTAGGTGAAGGGGGATTATATGGGGCAGGGGTGGGGTCTGGTAAAGAAGGCCTGTAAGATGATAGTGGTCGATCAGGAGGCACATAAGGGGCAGGAGTATTCTGGTCATAAGTTGAGGGGGTATTTGGTCTGTCGTTAGAATCTGGTCTGAAAGGTGAGGGTGTTGCTGGTCGGTAGGTTTCAGGTCCTTGGGGTGTGGGGCTTGGTTGATAAGGAGAAGCTGGTCTTGGGGGTAGGGGTGTATCTCTGAATGGAGGAGGGTCAGGTCTGTTTGCATCTGGTTGGTAGTCTGTTGCTGGATCAGGTCTATTTGGTGATAAGGTGTCAGACCTGTTTGGTGCTGGGGTCCCTGGTTGTCTTCTTTCAGGGTCTACTGTTTCTGGTCTATATGTTGGATAATTCGTTGCTGGTCGGTATGGAGATGGTGTTCGAGATTGGTAAGCTACAGGGGGTGGGGGTGGTCTTGCTGTTTCAGGCTGATATGGTGTGTCTGGCCTGTTAGTTTCTGACCAGTATGGTGCGGGAGTTTCTCGCCGATATAGGTCAGGTCTGTAAGTATCTGGCCTATAAGTTTGTGGCTGATATGTTGCAGGGGTTTCAGGTCTGTAAGTGTCTGGTCTGTTAGTTTCAGGCTGATAAGGTGCAAGAGTTTCAGGTCTGTAGGTTGCAGGAGTTTCTCGTCTGTATGTATCTGGTCTGGGAGTTCCGGGTTGATATGGTGACAGAGTAGGAGGTCTGTTTGTTTGTCTATCAGGGCTTTCGGGAGGGTAAAGAGGCGACTCTGGACTGTACTTATTTTCAGGCTCATATGGTGCTGGGGTTTCTGAGTTGAAAGGGCCTGTATTAAAATACGGAGTTGAATCCGGCGTGCCAAAGTTATTTTGATTTTCCGAACCCTCTCTCCCTTCTCTACCATCCTGTGGAAACACAGGATTTGGATCAGGATAAAGATTTGGGTAGTATGTAGAGGGAGCGGGGTCTGGGTCATTTGGCTTTGGAGTATCTACTGAATTTGTGTTTGGGTAATTAGGATTTGGGTGTCCATAATTGGATGGGTATTCAGGTCTACGTGGCACAGGAGGTGGAGGTGCAGGAGTTGGGTAAGTTGGGGGAGGTGGGTTGTAAGGAGACTCAACAGGATTTCTGACTGGCCTTCTGTCTGCAGGATTGTACACTCTTTCTGAAAAACATTGATAAATTATAAACTTTAGCTAGTATCATCTGAATTCTCCTCTACTTTGCTTAGTATATATCAAGCAGGGAGTGTTTGAATGAAACATTCTACACTTAAAACTGCTTATTACAATACCTTAACAAATAGGACATATATTTATTCAAGAAAACAGGTGTTAATGGAATATTTGATGTGCAAAACATGAAGTAAATCTTTCAGTTAGCAATCAAATATCCCTTTCAAAAAAATGAAAAAACCACAAATGTAACACAACGTAGCAATAATTACACTTACCAGTGGAGATAATCATTCTGAACCCTCTGCTTGCAGGCGTCCACCTTGAACTATAGTTGGAGCGAAACGTTATCAACATTTCATCAGTTTGTGCTTTAAAGAGTGTCGTTGGTGCTTCATAGCAGCAATATCGTCCACCATTCGCTCCTAAGTTCTCATCAGTTCTTACCTAAAAAGAATAATGCAAAAAAGCTTAGGCCTACAATCTTGTCAGTTTAACTATGTATACAAGGAATCTCAAAAAAACCTATAAACTATCCAAGTAGCATGCTTGATCAAATTGAAATTTAGCCACATATATCTTAATCATTGTATTTAATCCTGTATACTTTTGTATATGTTTTCTATGCTTACATGTATTATTTTTTTAATCTCTTATCTTTTTATTGCACATAGCCCTTATGGTAGGTATTTACCTTTTTACTAACAGTAGGGCCCTATGGAAAATAAGTGTTCCCCTAATAGGTTTTACCCTCAACAAATTATGTTCATCCATCTATCTTATCACATCGGCAAGTGATGAACCAATGTGCACAACCCGACTCATGGCTGCTGAGCTGCTGCTAGAAGGTTTCTTTCTTTTTTTTCTTTTTTTTTTTCGAAATAATCACACTATGAATACTTGGTATATGCAAAAATAATCAGTATATTCACTTGCCTCAACCCAGTGATAACACTGCTCATGAAGATGACAATAAACACCAAACTCTCCTTCAAATCTCATCACTGGCCTGTATCCTTGGGGTGCCTGAAAATTTAAACAATTAGCTTCATACAACTGTACTATAAACATGTGTCTGAATTCCTTTAATTTTTTATTGTTATTTTCTGTTATCTAAATAATGCATGACTCGATAACATTAACATTGACATATTACTCATATATTTACATGTAGTATAGTATCTCCTATAGTTCGTCCTAACATGCATTTGAACACCAATTCATTGTGCACTCTAGTAGTCAATGGCCACTGTCTTTTTTATGTAATGCTTAAGAAAACTTTTGTTCCAATACTCATATTATTCAGTTAGTTTGGAATATTACACAATTATTGCTCTGTGAATGCAACAATATAAATTTTTATGGAACTGAGGTAACCGATATTGCACGAAACAGTGCTGAGTGAAACATCAGTTGTTGAGGTTCTATAAAAACTGATATTGCACGATACACTGTTGTTATATTATATGGCCATATAATATTGTACGAGAATAGCAGGATTTTTGATGATCCAACAAATGTAATTCGTAGCCATGCAATATGGTGTGATTTTTCCACAGCTCTCACTTAATCAGAAGCCATGATTATTGCTACACGGCCAAACGTGCCATGTGCGTTTTCTATGAAAAGGATAAATGCGTTTTCTATGGTTTTTAGCTAATTATGATTAGGCAAAAACCATGCGTTTTCCATGCATTTATCCAAACGCATGGAAAACGCACGTGGCACAAGTGGCCATGTAGTAACTTGATTGACAATTTATACAGTGAATGACCTCATGGAATTTTAATTGCTCACTAATTAGAATAACTTCACGTGCTTGATTTGTCTTACCTTTAGGAGCCAATTGCAAGCCTGACCCTCATGGTAGTATCCTCTCTCGTATCCAGGGGAATTGATGATGAATTCTCGGTAGCTATTGAGATTGACTAAACCTCCACAAGCCTCTGCAATTACCAAATAGTGGGTTTTCACAGAAGATTCACTATATTTCCACCAGGTGGCTACGACAGAATATTGCAATACTAAAAAAAGGTTCCCACCCTTGATTGTGATTGGCTGGAGCAAAGTGCATCCTAGCAGCAGTATTTTTAGTGCATTTTAATGTATATTTGACATCTTATCATTCAATTGATTTCCGCTTTTTCTCTGAGAAGTTTATATTTATAGAATCAGTAAGTTATGACCTACTATGTCTGAAAAGCAAAATGAGTAATAAGAAGAGATGAAAGCCTTATGTCCTTCTGAATTCAGGGCTTCTCAGCGAAAAGACTCCAGTCTATATCAACCTGATAAGTCTGAACTATTCTTCAATAACAGGCTAATTTTCTCTACTACCCAGATAGCATGTAGCCAAGCAAGCGCGGCCCTCATTTGACTCTGAGTTCGCAGAATGAGGGCCATGCAGCATTCTTTATATTTTTTCGCGGATTATATGTGCACATGGTTTAGCAGCCTTACGGCCTACCTGAATCTATTTTAGTGAAAAATAATGAGTCCACGCTCTACTACTAATCTTGACATGCTGTTATTTTTCCACAATCACCATTTTCATGCAGTGAATCAACAATTTCAACTTCTGCTTCTTAAAACTGTTTTGATGTTCTTACTTTATGTTTTTTTCATTGCCGATAAAAACTAATTACTTATTTTCAATGATGTGAAATGGGTATAGTAGGCACTGAGGTGCGTATATTTTCCAAACTGAATATTTGTCAGCATGTTGCAAAATACTGCAAAAAATGACAGGTCTGCCGCCAGGCTTGATAGCATGCCAGGTAAACCCGTCGTTGGCCCAATGTCAATCTGACATTGAAGCCGCTATTTGCCATTGACCGATATGACATTTTACCTGGGTAATACAACACATATAATGTATAACTTCTGTATACAATGCTTTGACAATAATATAATGTACATGGCCAAATGTGCCATGTGCGTTTTCCATGAGAAGGATAAATGCATGGAAAACGCATGGCTTTTAGCTAATTATAATAAGGAAAAAACCATGCGTTTTCCGTGCGTTTTTCCAAACGCATGGAAAAAAGACACGTGGCACAATTGGCCATGTATAGTAAATGAACATATTATTAGCGATAGGAATATGATGAAATGCATTGATTTTCTAGATATATGCGAATCACAATTCAAATGTGGTATCAGCTTGTTTACAATATATTGCTGTTCATTTATTGTAGTTAATTAAGTAATTTCTGCAGGTCTCAAAAGCCTGAATTATCTTAGCCTTGTATACAGGACTAATTGTCAAGACAATGACAGCTCTAGGATCTCCATAGATATTTGCTCTGACAATAAACAGTCAATCGCATACTACTTATATGCATTGTATCAACTGAAGTGACACCAGCGCACTGTACATACTACTTCTTTTACAAACTGTAACTCACCTGGACCTCTATAGGAGTCTACGTATTGACAATAAGGTCCTGAAAATCCATCAGGACAAATACACAAATAGCAGTTGTTGGGATCTTGGTAGCCATCTCTTCTGCAAGGTGGTTCTGGACCATAACATCTGTCTAAAATAAATCAGATAATATGTAATGACAATGAAAATTAAATGAATTTATGTGACCCAAAAAAAATTACAATGTTTTGTATTACATAAAAAAAGAAACATAGAGGGTCAAGGGACACCCATTTTGTCTCAATATTGTGTAATCAAAATTATGATTTAACCATTATTAGGAAAATCCTTTGGATGTTCTCAACTCGTGACAACTACAGCATGAAATAAAACAGAAATATGATCCATAATCAAAACTCGCCAACTCAACTTTTATTTACAGAATTTTCATCAGAAATGAAAAGTAACAAAGCACAACCAAAAACACATGTACATTCGTTTTGCTGAAATTATAACCATACTGTCCCTGTAAATGGCCAAATGTGCCACTGGCGTTTTCCATGAGAACGATAAACGCATGGAAAACGCATGGTTTTTAGCTAATTATAATGAGGAAAAACCATGCGTTTATCCAAATGCATGGAAAAGGCACACTTGGCCATATAGTTTATAAGTTATGGAAAACTTCTTGTTTTACTTCAATGAGAAAAGACTATCATCCCACAGGTATTCATTCTTCTCCTTTTTTATATCACACCTTTTTTTGCCTCATTTACACTTTTTCCAGACTTTTCAATTTTTTCACACCTTTTTTTCACACCCAATATGAAGTTAAGTAGATTACCATCGCATAATGACCTGCATCAAACCCTTTATGCAAATCTATGAACACAGTCAAGCATAATTAGTCAATGAGATTAAATGTTCCCCCCTATTATATTTTCTCACATATCTTGGCTATTGTCTTCACTTGATTTCCTTCTCAAACGTGTTGCCAAAATGACAGTTATTAACCACACCAAGCTCTCAATAGTTACCTGGCACAGCTCAAGGTTAACATTAGCTGGTATTTAATGACTCAATTTGGCTCACATTTGTAATGCATTAGGGTTTCTTGTGGCTGAAATTGCTGCCAATTTTCTGTTGTAGATTTGAAATGTATCTTGTTAAAATATGACTCACCTTTGCAGTATTCTAAATTAATCATCTTCTTGTCAATAAAAGAGGCTGCGATTCTTTGTCCCATGTTGGATTGGAATCTCCTGTCAGTCGCTTCAATTGTCACTTTCCCATTTTTGGATCCTTCCTGGAATTTTAAATGAAAATGAAAAAATACTTTGAATTTGCAATGATACATACAAAATTTAAATTGATCTATTGTGTTGTCAAACCTAATAATTATAATTTATCTTGTATATCATCAAATCCAGGCATGTTTTTACTCGAATATGTAAACAATAAAACCAGAGATATCAAGAAGTGAGAAAATCAAAATACACTGATATAGGAAATATTTTTTTATGACAGCAAAACGGAATGATCTGCATAAGTACATAGAATTACCTATCCAGTTTATAACAGTGGGTAAAATATTTAATTCATAACAACATATATTATATTTCACCCAGATAGTTTTCCTATTGTTCTGAGCGGGCACTAACCAAGGAAAATGTTAGTTAACTCCCTCCTGAGTGCAAACTGTACTTTAATTGCTTAATAACAGCGGTTAAACAAATCAAACAAATTTGCAAATATGTCTTATGGAGTATAAGTTAGTTATATTCCTCATAGTTGGGAGTTACCTCACCTTTTTATTGGTTATATCCCTCCGCCATATGCGTCAGGATATAACCAACAAAAATGTTAGTTAACTCCCTCCTATTCGGGATACTATTACTCATTTTATTCTAACGATGCAGGAAATTGTTCTGATACAAAAATACTTACCTTTGATGAATAATGCATAACAGATGAATAGTCATAAGTCTGTCCCAGTCTTAACGTTGTGATTTTGTAAAACTGACTTTCGTAATATCCGAGATTATCCCAGTTGATCTTGATGTACATGTCTCTGTCTTCTCGCTGGTGCTCATGCCACAGTCCAAGAATATGGCCGATTTCATGGACTGGGATCCCAAACTGAAATTGAAAGAAAAAAAAACAAGACATCACAAATTTGGAACAGTAAGAATTGATTAAGGTACAGTCATGATAGACCAGCATATAATTTAAGGTACACAATAAATCAGTGTTATTTGATTAAAAAAATCACATCGCCGCCAGGTGGCACAATTGAAACCTTGCTTATCACTCTTCCCTCTACTGGTTATTGGACGAATTAACTCACCTCCCATAGACAGTTGTATTCTAAATTAAACTGTTGGGGGATAACTGATGTCTTGCCCACGAATGTGAAACATCTGAAATAAGAAAAGAGATAAAAAACACGAATAATGCAATGGTCGAAGTAATGATTGAATTTATTTTGTTGCATACCAACAGCAGATATGCCAAGTTCTGAAGTGGTGAATGAGTGAGTTTTGGCCCTTTCCAACCAGTTTACATTAAAATGTTATGGATTTATTCTGGTTCTCTTAACCTAACCCTAACCCTGAGTGAGACAAATCAAACTATGAAGAAAATACTCAAGTCCAGAGGAGTGAGACAGCAAATGAGTGAGCCTCACTCTGAATGAGTGAGACTTGGCATATCTGCCAACAGATTTGTGACCCAACATCAGGCTGCTCTCTAAAAAATAGTTTTATCTGGGTTCTATTCTTGGTCAAGCCTCCGATTCAGCAAATTCAAAACTATAAATTATAAGCAACTGCCTGGCCTAGTGGTTAAAGTATCACTCTAACAGTAAGCTAAAGAGCAGCTGCCCACCAGCCAAGTGCTAGTAGGCGAGGTAGTCATGTACCCCTGGATCGTAATACTATATCCCCAATGACCACCTGAGGTTTTGACCACTCCTAGTCAACAACCTCACCCCACTAACAGGATTCGAACCAACTACCCTACACATGGGGTCTGAGGGGACCGGATTCTACGCCATCTTGTGTGCAACTTCTGCACTCTAACAGTAAGCTAAAGAGCACTGCCCACCAGCCAAATGCTAGTAGGCGAGGTAGTTGTGTACCCTGGATTGTTATACTATACTGAGATGTAGCTCATGAACTGTGTCTGGACAGGGGGTTTAACTTGAAAACTTGAGTGTCATCACCTCACAGCCCGGCGACCTAATTATGTTCGTCTGACAATGAAATTACAGTAATTAGATGTTCATGTGCTGCGTTTATGCAATTTCCTATTCTAACAACAAATCATATTGTTTAACTAGGTACACTAGCAAAGAATGTCCATAATTAGGTCACTGGGCTGTTAGGTGACAGGCTGACGGCACACTGAGTGAACATGAGACCTTCAGCGGAACTAGCTATTATTTGAAAGGTGCGTTCACACCATCACATATAAGACCTACGTATGACCACCTATGTCAAAAATTGGCTATACTTGCTTACTCGTGGCTCTGTTAATTACATATAACTTCTTTCTAGCGTACGTGGGGCAATCATAGATCACTCGCGGGACATCCGTACAACCCTCGCTGGACATCCATAAAACGCTCCCCAAACGTCCGTCAAACGCCAAATGTCCGTCGTCAGTCATTCATGAGGCATCCTTGAGGCATCTGTTAGGCACTCGTAGGCACTCGAAGATCGCTTGCAGATCGCCCGTGCGAGTGGTGTAAGCACGGAAGACCACGGGCATGCGATGGAAGACTCCGGGCGTGCAACAGACGTCGACGGACATCCGCCAAGCGTTTTACGAGCATTCTACCTGTGGAAGTGATTAGCGAGCATAAACGGATATACAGTGGCTATAGCTACGTAGCCATATAGCTACGTATGGCTAGGTATGGCCACGAACGTACGTAGAACATAATTAGAACGTATGTAGGATGCTCGCTGACTGACCCGCGAGTTACGTAACTAATATGAACAGTTAACTCATAGAACATCCGCCAAAGTTTTAAAGTTTAAAAAATTTCATTTCTTCACGTATGTCCGGGAGTGGTCAAGCGCGACCAGGAGTGATCCACGAATAGGCGCGAGTATACATAAAACTTTCAGTGAGTGAATCACGTATGGACAAGGATGAGCAAGAGTAAAAAACAAATTCCATTCGTTGTCATACGTAGGTCTTATTCGTGATAGTGTGAACGCCCTTAACAGGCTACCCAGCTATAAATGTACTATTACATTAATATGTATTGCATTTAGTATCATTTTTTACTATAGAGTTGATTAATGATTGTGACATGCTGGCTGGTGGCTGTGGTTATATATACTACGGGGTTTCTCATCTATGCAAATTGCTACCCTGGTACCCTGATAACATAACCTGCATTTTCATGTCCTGTCCAGTTATTGCTTAGTTCCCATACTTTAACAACTCAACCACCCATCCATTTGTAAAGGCAGTTTTGGGTTACACCCAATTTACTTCAGTGAACCCTATCTAAAGACCACCACAAAATTAAGACCACCTCACTATTAGGCCCACCACATAATTATTTTCCAAACTATATTCTTGTCATTGTTGAAGTCACTATTAAGATCACCTCACTATTAAGTCCAAGTGCTACATTTTACACCAATGTTGTCTTAATGGTGAGGTTTCATTGCATTTGATCTTCCTGTGAATGAAGTCCTAAATTCAAAGAGTTTTGAAATACCAAATTATTTTTACTGCACAATTCACTATCATAAATAAAATCTGTCAGAATTTTTTTTTTTCGTTATGGAGCATGAAACGAACATTAAAAAAACTTGGGCCCAAATATTTGAATTTTAGATGATTATTATGATATATATATATTGAGCGTGATATAAGATAAATATTGTGAAAACTACATGACATGTATATGTATAATCTAGTGCAAAGTCATGGTGTCTATAACCAAACTAAGAAATGAATGATATCCCATTTTACTGTCTGTGTGTCTATGACTTGCAAACTGCAAGGATAAATATTGTGAAAACTATGCATTGGATAGCCACTGACATATTTTTCTCAATGATACCAGCTAATGGAAGTCAGGTTGAGTTACTTTATTAAGAAGTGCACTGATAGAATTACCATCAAACTTTGAAAGTATCTAGATGTACTACCGGTTTTGCAGGCATGAAGTTTATCCTTAAGTTATAATTTTTTTGTAAAATATTATTCAATGCCCACAACAGTGTTATCATTCATTTGAGATTAATTTAATTTGTATGAATTTTGCATTTACTTAACAGAGAATGAAATAGAGAAAAAAAAAAAAACTAAGAAACAAATCCACAAAAAACTTCTTTAGAAAGGGCAATTTATTTTAATATATTCGTTAATTCTTAGACTTTTTCACATACTGCCCTTCAAACAAATTTCTCATTTGAACCATGGTGTATTATTCTAGTCTTGTCAAACATGGCAGACTTCTTGACAACTCAAAATTTTTTTTTAAATTTTGCACCAAACAACAGGAAGCTAGGAGGATATATATTAGCGATTAACACCGGATTGAAAATATCTTTATGTGTGCGAAATTTTAAAAAGATTGAGTTAATATTTCAAGGAAATGTGAGACTTTTAAGCTACTGGCTAAGCCTGTACACTTTGAGTGTCTTTTTTTTCCTTCAAAACTATCAGACGCTTTTCAAAGCTTCAAAGTATCTTGAGTATTTGACACGAGGAAGTTGTGTTTTTCATGAAGTACGCGTTAAGTTATTGCAGAATAAAAAGTTGAATACTTTAGACTTGATATGATGTGATGGTATTTTTGAAAAAAGAAAAACTATGGATGACTAAATAGGAATTTAAACGCATCACTTTTAAGTGCAGAAAGGATACTACCACAATGGTAATAAATAATTATATTCCGAGTAGGACTCAACTAACATTTTTGTTGATTTAAGCCAGAGGCCAAAATAAATAGACTCACATATATACCAGTTCCTTTTACTGCTCTGACAATATTATTACACAAGAAAAGTACAGTTTGCACATAGGAGTGATATAACTAACATTTTACTTGGTAATATCCATCTAGCCCAGATGGCATTCCAAATCGGGCCAGCATTGTTTCTATATTGGCCGCCTTCGGTACAACATCGTTTCAACATCACCGTTGTCGATACGATTTGGAATGCTATCTGGGAGGAACATCGGAAATTAATTATGGTGGAGTGCTTGAAAACTTTGCAATAAGGGCTTTTGTCCAACCTCGATAAACTGTTTTCTGATGATCCCAGATAGCATTCCAAATTGTATCAATGTCGGTGCGATGTCGGCGTTGTTGAAAAGATTTTGTACGAACAGGGGCCAATATGAAAATGATACTGGCCCGATTTGGAATGCTATCTGGGATAACAATGAAACTTTAACATTTCACACAGCAGAAGAAATACGAAAAAATGGGTTTTGGCCACAGGCAACAATTTGATTCATTTTGGCATTTATCTCAACTTGAGTAATATGTCATGGGCACGCAACAAGAAAAGGTTAGCAAGGAGGACATTTTCAGGTAGGCAAGACATTTGGAAGGTGTTTTAAAGTCTGAATTTAAAACGAAATTTTGCAAAAATCTGCAAAAAGGAGGCTGCCAATGACTGCCATTTCAACATTACTTTTAACACTCAAACTTCAGGAGAAAAACCGTTCCGTTTTGAACTTTTCCAGTTGTCTTTGTGAAATATTAAAGTTTTAAGATTTTGGATGGTGTGTTTCTTGAAGACAATAAGGGACATTAGAATATATGAAAAACTGGTCTGGATCATTTTCTGTTTGTCCACCAACTGACCGGTGTAAGTTTACCAAACGTCTTCCAATTCAAATTGTCTTTTCCTCTACTAGCCTGTCTTTGCGATGTTCCCATATAACATTCTTACTAGTTAGATCCACCCTTAGTCCAAGCCAAAATAAACTGACATGTTGAGTGAGACTAAACCCCATTTGTCATATTTGCTATTCGGCTAATGACAGCATCTGCCTGAAATGTTAAGTGTTCGCTGATTTTGTAAAGGAGATAGCATTTCAAGACAGTATAAAAACCTGTTTTCATGCATTCTGTTGCCATAAGAGTTTCAGTTGCAAGAATAACAATAAAATACATTGGCTTGCCTCATTTAATTTTATTTTATTTTTTTTTTTTGCCCAGGAGTGTTCAATTTAGCCAGATGTCATTAATGAAATAGTGAATAAAATAATCTAAATACAAAAACTGCCATTGACAGAATTAAAGGAAATTTTTTGTAAGCACAGTGATTTGAAAATGGCAGTAAACTATATAGTCTGCTCTATTTAGTGTACGTCAGCTTTTTGCCAGATATTATTTTTCGTGGAAAGTAGCAATTAAAATTTTAAAATGCGCAAATATTGTAAAATTTCGTCTTTATGTGATATAATTACAGTGCTCTTTTGGCACACTATTATCAACATACTAAAGGCTAAATTTAAGGTCATAATAGCAAGGTGATCTTAATAGTGGGTGGTCTTAAGGCGAAGTTTCTTTGGCTTTTATGAAGAAATTTACTTTCGTGTCTTTTCAAGATAACAATTGTTGATATATTTTTTCGCATTGCATATGTAGGCACGCCCTGTTTCTACAGTCTTTCATACAGCAATTGAATAACTTGAATGTTTTGTTTTTCGTGCCATTTTTCTGATTAATAATAGCTAAAACTTTGCCAGGAAGTGTTATTCAGTCTGGTGTCTGCGGTATCACAATGCCTCTTAGTTTAAAATTAATTTTAAACAAAAAGTGTCAAATATTTTTATCTACTAAATCTACCAGTTGTTAATTTTTTCGAGTCAAGCAAAAATATAAATAAATACAGATGCTGTTTGTGTGAAAATATTTAAAAAGTCAAACTTCTTTCTGTATAATTTAAAAGGACCAAACTAACAACAATGGTGATTCATTTTAATATTAAAAAGCGTTTGTGGTGGAACTCTTAATGATCTACATCAGAAATATTTTTACTATGATTTCTAACCAAATGTTTTTACTTAAATCTTAGCAAATTTTGTCAGTATCATGAAAATGTTTTAACCAGGTTAGTTAGTCATCTTGACTAAATGACTAATAACATGCATTACATTGACTAAGGCTAACAACATATGACGTGTTGGATAAAAAGCAACCATGGGGGTAGTCCTTGTAGACACCATTAAATTATTGAAACTACACAGATATATGTTTATTTATATATTAGCTGTATAACATTTTAGCATGCCTTCCTATCGATAATTTATTAATATTTCAATGCTTTAAATAGTAGTATATATATGTATAGTCTTTTTTTTTTTCACAAGGTGGCTTCGACAGTGGCAAACTTATTGCCTTAGAGGGAGTCTCCTTGCTCAACTCTTAAGAAAAAAATAAATTTTTATAATATGTAATTACTGTTATGTGTTATTTAGGAGCCAATAAAAACTGTGTCATTGTCATTGTCATTGTCAGATAGCATTCCATATGGGCCACTGTCGTTACAACATCGTATTAACATCGCCAACATCCCGCCGATGTCGTAATGATTTGGAATGCTGTCTGGGTAGCAAGTAACCGAGGGCAGATTTGAGGTCAGACCCGTTACATTCAATATTTTAACTATATTTATAGGCAATATTGAGAAATACCCACCCATGGGATAAATGTGTAGCATGGTGTGGACTCCAATCCTTACCATCTCATCATTACTTCCGCCTCTAGGAACTGGTCAAGTAAACTAACTAAGCTTCAGATCCAGTAGCATTGATAAATTGAACATTGTAGCCAAAATATTTTCACTATATATTATACTTATTGTAGGCTACATGGTAATGACATATTTTGCTATTAAACTAAGTAAGCTTTTTATGTTCTTTGATAAAAAAAAAATATATATTTAAAAAGTTAAACTGTTAAGTCAATACGATTATTGGCCAACGTCGAAGTTGTGGCCGACACCGGAGTCGTGGACTTCAATATTGACGTCCTGGGGCCGATCCAAACATTTTGAATGAACAGGGTGATAGATATCGCTATTATTCTAAATCTTTCTCTGTCAAAATGTTCTGAATCTGCCCCTGGACGTCTCTATTGATGTCCACAAATCCGGTGTCGGCCACAACTTCGACGTCAGCCACTGTATTTTCTGGTAATTTTCATCTCTTGTTACACGAAAAGCTTTATTTTTCTTCATATAAACATTTTTCATGAGAAATACTCAGCCTGAGAAGCTGTAAACTATCTTTCTTTTTTACACGATTTTTCATGGGATATCTTTTCCTAAATTTCTGTCAATTCTTAGATTTTTGTTAAATCTTGTTATGAGCTTTTACTATGCTCTCAACATGCATATTTCCATGGAAATATGTATTGCGTTTGTTTTTATATACGTTTTCTGTATGGTATCAACTGGATACATTATTACTTCCAGGAATATACAAAAACATTTTCTAGCATAAAAACTCTGCTTATAACTTACATAGGGTGTTATCTGTAGCTTAGATTGCTATTATACATACAGTAGCACCCTGCTATTAAAAGCTGTAGTTGAAAAACTGCTTTAATAAGGAAGTGGTCTTAATAGTAAGATAAATAAAACTGCTGTGATATACTAGGGTTGAGTACATATATAAATTCACAATTTATTGATTCAATTCTGACTTAGTTTTAATAGCGAGGTAGTCTTAATTTTGGCTACCACTGTATAGAATGTGACTTGGGTATGTCTACCCATCCGAATTTTGTATTAGGATTTAATAAGGAAGGAAATATGTCTAAACCAACAACATACTAATGTCTTTTGACCAATGTGGAAAAGATGTTGTACTAAAAAACAATGGCATTTTTGTAAAACTGCAGAAAAGCCAGATTTTTCGATGACTCGTTAAAATGTCTTAAGGGAGATTACCAGTAGCTGTCTGACAGGAGTTATGTAATCTCATGTAATCGTGGGGTTAAAGGATTACTGTGGTCCAGGAATGGACATTATCAAAAAAAGGTACAGAAAGAAATTGCACCCGAAATAATATCACACTAGAAAAGTGTTTTGACATTTTTTAAATTATTTTTTGGGCTTTTATCAGGACTGGGTCTTAATAGTGAGGTTGTCTTAATGGGGGTTTTCACTACAATATCAAAATAATGCATTATTTTGTTTGTATACCTTTATACAATAATGTTATTATGGTGGTAAATAGCGATTAAATTGGAGATTTTTCAAGCAAAGTGCCAATTTGATAAATATTACTGAGCGAATTTATCTTCAAAATAAGTTGACTCACACAGTCCCCAACTCATGAACAGAGCTCTGAATAAGCCTATGGTATATCAAGTAATAATAAACCTTATTTAAACTGAAAGAGATAGAATGACCAATGTTGCATACTTCAGGAGCAATGTAGTGTCATGTTACAGCCGATTTCATAGACTTGGAAACTAAACATAGGATATAGTGTCAATCCCGGACCCCTCATTGGCTGAGGGACTACCTTAATTAAAGCTCCACTGTCTGGCAAAATTACTATTCTCTAAAACTTCATCAAATGATTGAAAATCGCCTTATTTGATCAAGGCACACTAAATATGTATAAGCTATTGGATCTATCAAGTATTAATTACAAAAAAATGTATGATACATTGAAAGAAATCAAGATCAAAACATTGGAAATACAATGGAAATGGCATCACCATCCTTTGTTGAGTATTGTGACGTCATCACTTGGTTTCTTTACATATTGGATTTTTGTTTTATAGAGAGATAGTGAACACCCTCCTTCCCCCACCCCCTGCAAGGCTCTGGATGGTAGGTAATCAGTATTAAGAAGACAATGAAATAAATGCAATATATTTTGGCCACTGTCATATTGAGTGACAATCCAGCCATGGCAGTCCTGGATCCCAAGTCTATAAATCTGTTGCAATGTGATTTTTATAAATCATTGCATGAATAAGCAAGACATATTTTAAGTCAATTTTTCATTGTATCTTGCTGAAAAATAATTGATTTATAAGTAGCACCTTTGTTATCATACTTCCTGATATAACATTTTACTTTATTGTATCTTTCTACTGCATGTCTATCCAAGTTTCTTACAGAATAACATAGTCTTGTACGACCGGTTTTCAAATTTATAAAGGATCACTGAACCAGGTACTGTTGCTATGCCAGAAAAGCACTCGGAATAGTTGAACATAATGGTCTAAAATGGAACTAACTTACTATGAAATTGCTTCAGCTTGAGTAAACATAGTACAATGCATACCGAATACGTATACCTCAGTACTAACATGGGGTAGTAATACAAGTACCCTGGTACTTCAATATCTTACAAAGGGTAATTCAAGATGGTGTATTATGTACATATTATATGTAAATTAAGCAAATAATATTATAATGGTATTGTTATGGACTTAATGGATTTGCTCAGTCTATTTACTGGTTCCAATAATAAAGGCCAAGCTCAGTAGTAGCGCGCTGGGCTTCCAACCACTGGGTCCCGTGTTCAATTCCCGGTCGAGCTCCTGTTGGATGGCTGTTTCATCCTTCATCTCATTGCCATGGTCCCTACCTGTCCTAATTAGCCCATCAGGTGCAGAAATGCAGGACGTGAAGCCCTAATCCACCACCACCACTGGTTCCAATAATGTATATTTGTAAAAGTTCTTGCCAAATTTCACTAATTTATCATGATATCTATGTATTTCAAATGTTATGTGCTTATCATTCCCTCAATCCAAATTTCTAAAATGAGATGTTGAAATTATAAGGTGGCCCCTCAGAAGCGACATATAATTGTCTTAGAAGGGTCTTCTTCTTGCCTCCTTTTGTAACTGACTTACCCCATGGGGCTAATAAATTCTTTGTCATTGTCATTGTCATAGACAGAGGATGTGTATGAGCTAATAATTAATAATTTATACATTTAATGTAGCTAGCTACACAGGACATATTAATAGAAACCCTTCAACCGTGAATCATGTAACATTCATAAAATTCTATATTAGATGCATATTTAGGTATAAAAGAGTTCTCCCAGTGAACAACACATATGTTTGAAGAAAATATTAAAACAGACTTGAACACTAACTATACCCCCCCCCCCCCCCCACATGACGTCATTTGAATCCGGGACTCCCATTGGCTAAGACTGACTGGAGTTCAGTTTCCAAGTATATATATGAAATATGCTGCAATTCATTGAAACTCCCCCAGAATTTTCCACTAGGAAAGGAAATGCTCCGAGCTAAGCCAATAAAAAGTTCCTTGTTGTTTCGCTAGACCATGCAATAGTTAGTAAGATTAAATCTCTGGCCATTAAAAAGTAACACAAAAGGTCTTGACAAAGCAAATGGAAAAAAGAAAACAAAAATGCTGAAGCAGAAGTCATCCAGGGTAACAATTAAACTGGCAAGCGTATCGAAAAAATAAAAATATATAAATAAATAAAAGAAGGATAAAGAAAAGAGTTACAGAGTGTTACCTATTATGTAGGCTTTTCTATTCTTCAATAATAAGTTACAATATTTTTTTAGTATTTCATGAAAATATGTTCAGTTTTCCTGCAAAATGTCTTGAAAATCTCCATAGTTCCCCAAGGAATTTAGAGCACCATGAAGCCTAATTTGCAAGAGCCCTGGCTTGTGAACCCACTGGTACTTCAGGATCAATGCGGGTTCGAATCTCACTCTGGCGCTTAATGCAGATTGGTGTTGGTAATGACTGTGCCCTGGGAGGGATGACCGCTATGCCTACGTTTCAGTGCTACTGGGTCTGAAGCTTAGTCAGCTTGTATGACCAGCTGGCAGAGGCAGATGTAATGATGTGATGATTAGGCTTGGAGTCCACACCAGATTACACATTCACCCCATGGGAGGGGTCTTATACTTGCCTCTGCATAGACACAGAGTACAAGGCACCTACAATTTACAGGCAAAGTACGGAGGTCATTTTCTCCCAGCTAGTGTGGGCAACATGAAATTAAAGCGTTGCAGCAATAACTCTGCTTGTAAACATGTTCAGCAGCATCTATAATAATTATTATATTCTTCGATCTTGAATTGTACTCATACTCCTTATGTTAAAATGTTTACTTATGCTGAAAGCTATTTATCCTATTTAACTAAAACTCCAATATTCCCTGAGAAAATGCCTCAATCAGTTTAGTGAAATGCTTTGGTTTAGAACTACAGCTGTGTCCACTCGCTGGAGTTACATGGCCAAATGTGCCATGCGCTTTTTTCCATGCGTTCGGATAAACTCATGGAAAACGCATGGTTTTCACCTGATTATAATGAGGTCAAAACCATGCGTTTTCCATGCGTTTATCCAACTCATGGAAAACGCACGTGGCACATTTGGCCATGTAGTCTTTCTCAACATATTGATTCATTAAATGGCATGCTTGTCAATCCAACAATTTATGTAATTTATTATGTTAACATACCCCTCAGGCTGTCTTGTGATCAGGACGTATTGTCCTTGAATTGGGGCGTTGGTTGGAACTTCTTGAAATCTGACACAAGTTTCTTCCTCCCAGTGCTTAAAGGCAGCTCGGATGATGTGCTTTTCGTAGTCACCTGAAATTAGACGAAAGAAGAATAGACTTGGTTGGTCGATTGGTAAGTTGGTTGTTTGGTTTGTCAGTTAGTCGGTGTGTTGGTGGGACGGTAGGTCTCTTAGTCCATTGATTGATTGAGAGATGGTTGATCCAGATAGCATTCCAAATCGTGCTGGCGTCGTTTCTATATCGGCCGCCAACATTGTTTTGACATCACCGACCTCTTGCCAACGTTGATACCATTTGGAATGTTATCTGGAATTGGTGATTGATCATTGATGATTGATTAATCTAAGCCAATCATTGCCATTTTCCAGATAATATGTCGCATTAGATGAACATCCAGTTAGCTTCCATTCCATTGGATTGATGTTGGGCTAACATTGGGCCAACATTGGGCCAACATTGGGCCAACAGCGGGCCAACCTGGCTATCTGCATGGGTTATAGATTATACACAGCTCCATACAATATTGGGATTTCTGGAGGGAAGTTTTATTTAATTTTCTAAAATTTCTGCGTAAGCCCTCAGGCCACGTCGTAGACGAGGGTCTGATGGATATTGAAGCACAGAAATATAAGCGAAGGAAGTAGGTCAATCACTACGCCCGTTAATTTGAATTTGGAGGCGAAAAAAAAGTTCTTTGAAAGTGCTCGCATCTGGCGTTGCATCACTTTATTTCGTACAGAGAGTGGATGAATTGTATTCTTATGATTAATATAAATCTTTCTGCGCTGTCAAATTGCTTGCTCCCTCACTAGGATTCTTGCTCCCCCAATTCACTAAGACCCTCTCCTGCGTAGAGGTATCATAAAAACGTCTATGATTTTACTATTTTGCAAAAGCTGATACTCCATGTAAATAAAGTTCATATATGACGAAGTTGCATACCAATGCTATAGATTTTGTATTCCAAAACCTACTCGGTGCACATCAAAAACCGTTTACTTATTTAATGAAATTACTCTTACTTACTGTGTTGACCATCGAACATAATCCGGATGGGCATGGACCACTTCCTCGCAGGGTTAGACCGAAAATCGTACAATTTTCTTTTTCTTCTAGTTCTTTTGGTAGAATTGTGTTGCGTTTCATATTCGGCTTCTTTTAATATTAAGTCCGCTTGTTCTTCTGATAATTTGATGCATCCGTCCAATGCTTCATTTTTGTGCGTTGCATGAGTGAAGTTAGCTTCCTGAAATGGACGAAAGATAAATAATGAATAAATATTACTGCAGTAGAACAGTATGGTGGTGTAGTGGTCTAAGGTGCCAACTGGAAGATTGCAAGTTCAAGTCTCTGCCATGAACATGGAGGAACTGAGTGCTTGCCCATGCAAGTGGTGTGGTGGTGGATTAGGGCTTTACGTCCTGTATTTCTGCACCTGATGGCCTAATTAGGACAGGTAGGGACCATGGCAATGAGACGAAGGATTAAAGACCCAGTGGTTGGAAGCCCAGCGCGCTATCACTGAGCTAGGCCCCCACCCCTTTGCCCATGCAAGTAATCACTGCGTTTCGTCACCTCACATCCCAGCGACCTAATAATTGATATTCTTTGCTAGTTCACCTAGTTAAACAAAATGAGTATATAGACTTATAAAAAATATTCTCTCAAAAATGCAAGAGAAATGGATTCGTATATTTTGTAATTTAGGCAATTTTTCTGATTTGCCTGTTTGTCAGAACAAGAATTGCGTAAACTCAGAACATGAACATCTAATTATTCTGTAATTTTATTGCTAGACCTTTAATACCATAAGCCAGCCGATAGACTATACAAGAAATCTATTGATTTACTTTAGATGAGTAAGCGAGCAAAACATGTACATAACTAGGTGGCTCGGCTGTTAGGTGACGACAATAGACTCAGACATGAACAGGTCTGCTGGTGGGTTCACTTCATTGAGCAGTTAAGCTAAGTTATTGGGTACAATATTGTTGCTGCGAATGAGCGAACACCACCTATACATGACATTGATATTAAAACTGTTTGGTTTAAATTGTTATACTGTATAATAAAAATCAGTAATAAAATTCCCATGCATTGAAACAACTGCACTGACGTTGCCACAACAAACATGATTTTTTTCCAAAAAATACCACATTTTTCCAAACATCAACTCCTTCAGTTTGTTATCATTGACTTGTTTATAGAAACCATTGAATTAAAAACCTCATTATTGACATTCAAGGCCAGACAAACTGATCAATGTTGAAAAGGATTATTGCAAGGCCAGACTACTAGATCCCTTCAAGAATTTCTTGAACAAGGATGCTATTTTCAGGAAATGTATTGATCACTTGACTTTGGCTCCTGCTTTTTTTTTCATATCATGCGTTGGCGGTAGAAATCGATTTGGAATAATATCTGCCACTGATTTTGTTGACACTGTTGATTTGCAATAGACTAATTTTAAATCTGTCCAGCTCAATGAGACAGGAAAATTTCAGAACCATTACACACTATATGAAGTGCCACTCCTTTTCAAAACAGTCATATTTTGTTGTTGATTCTACAAAAAATTATTCATGGACACTGTTTTGATAATTCTGAAACGATATAATATGAATTACCCTACATATACATACGATAATGTCAAATACAAATCTAATATTTTGGCAGCTGAGTGGGCTAGTGGTTAAGGCATTAACTAGCTCTGCTGAAGTAAAGGTCGCGGATTTGAATCCCTGTCCCAGGCACTCTGCATGAGCTACATCCCAGCTGGATGTCAGCGGCATAAGATGTAAAATTACTGGTGCCTTTAATCGGTGTCTATGCTGGGGTAAGTGAAAATAAACCCCACACCAAGAGAAACATTGGTAACATCATATGGAATCCAAGCCTTATCGTCTCATCATTACGTCTGCTGCAGGTAACTGGTTATATATAGTGACTAAGGAAATCTGATTCATATTAGCATGTTATAATTAGGCTAGCATCCTGAGCATGCAGATTAAATGGTGAAATCAACTTTGAGTTTTCGATATTTTACCTTTGGCAGCATTCCAGCATCAGTCTGTTTTGTGGCTATCAGTTCAATCTTCTCTTTCAGCTGGGCGAATTGTTCTTCACCCAATCCATGAGTTCTCAACCATTCTTCCCGCGTCTTGACATTACTGCCCTCTGGCGGATGCCACAGGCTACTTTCGGACACTTCTTCCTCGTAAGCTGGCAGCACAAATGCACATGTCTGAAATTTGAAAATAATATTCTACAATTAGCCACAATTTTTATGAATTGTTGCCATAATGACTAAAGGTAGTCATATACGGCCATTATACCAAAAATCGAATATATTGTCATTTTGACGAGTCTTTTCACAGGAAGGACAAAGTGAAATCAGTATATTTGATAGAACATAGCAATGACAGCCATGTATGTTCTCTGTAGCTGTGTAGCAGCAGTCTGTATGTGTAGCTGTGAATACCTCGTTAGCGAAAGGTACATGGCCAAATGTGCTACGTGGGTTTTCCATGCAAAAGATAAATGCATGGAAAACGCATGGTTTTGCCTAATTATGATGAGGCGGAAACCATGCATTTTCCATGCGTTTATCCATGAAAAAGGCGAGTGGCACATTTGGCCATGTACGATGGAAATTTATTCTTAAATTTACTGATTCCTAATTTACAACCACAGATAGTATTTCCTTTCTGGCAGCGAATAATTCTTGGTTTTACCACAGGAAACCATGATATTGATAATGGTGAGGTATATCATTTTTCAGGGCCATGCATGGTACTATTTACTAAAGTAACTACTATTAACCCCAAAGATGGGATCTTCAACCTGCCCAAGTATAGGCACCAGATGTAGGGCACATCAATATTTTATTTTCCCATGTAATTGGCCAAAGACTGAGATGGGGCTCATAAACAGTGCAGCGAGTTTTGAACCCAAACACCCTGAATCCCTAACCATTAGGCTATCCATCTCCTGTATGTTGGCTTTCTACACTCTAAGTCATGTTATTGTGTTTAATACCACAAAGAAAGCTTATTTTGTACTTTTCCTGCAAATTTTAGAATGATTTCTTAAACAATAATTGTTAAATAGTTCGCAGTATTTGAGTGTAGATGCATTATTATCAGCATTTTAATATAAAAGTTTGAAATATGTGAGTCCATGAAAATGCTCCTTATAGTTAAATTTTTCACATAGTCAAAATGCTTTTTTTTTTCAGGGGATACTAGCAAGAACTGAGTATATAATCTACCAGTAATCTATTAGCATAATCTTTAAGCAGTCTTAGCATAGCTAATAATCTAACAGGAGTATTACAGAGACGTGTGCTAGCATTTCTTGGGACAAGATTAGCAAACTGATGTCTGAGAAAATATTAATGTATTCTGTAAATCTGCAAATTATGTCTGTCAAATATTAATATGATCTAAAATGCGCTCTATCTATCTATCTATCTATCTATCTCGTAACCAAGTTTCTATAAATAAACACACTTAATGTGCAATCAGTATCAGTTTAGTTGTTGAAAAACTAACTTAACACTGTGTTTATTATCTTATCTATAAATGTACGTTGGAATGTAACGCTTATCTTATCTTATCTTATCTTATCTTATCTTATCTTATCTTATCTTATCTCATCTCATCTCATCTTCTTATCTCTTCTTATCTCATCTCATATTATCTTATCTTATTTTATATCATCTTCTCTCATCTCATCTTATCTCATCTCATCTCATCTTATCTCATCTTATCTTATCTCATCTTCTCTCATCTCATCTTATCTTATCTTATCTTATCTTATCTTATCTGCAATGTTGTGTTAGATTTCATCTGATCTGCATTTTCGTTCAATGATATAGAAGGGGGGGGGGAGGTAAATATCCAACATATATAGATATTTTGTCATGTAAAAAGGAACCACACGCACCAACCTCGTCTGATCTGTTTTGACAGATCAGGAATTGTGTGGTTTTCCTATAATAACTTGTTACTTTCTTTTCTTTTTCCATATTCTTAACATCAAAAGCCTGCCAAAAATATGCATATTTTGCCTCACATCTAGAGCTATATATTTCCATTCATACAGCAGTTGTTTAATTGAGTGGAGAATGTATTTGTGAGCACATTGAAGCAGTGGTCTTTTGTTGTGACTTTTTCACAGTATTTTCCTTCAGCAAAAAAAAAGCAAAACAGTTTGACCAACAAAAACTATACGTTCCAAAATGCCACATATTAACCAGACTGTATAAAAGTCTAGTGAAAAAAACAACAACATGAAAATATTATTTTCCATCAAAAACATGTTTCAGAGCACAAGTGCTAAATGAAGGAATTATTTTTTATTGGCAAGATGATATTTATATATATTTACAGTGAATTTGTTATCTGCTCTTGTTATATAGGGGCAAAGCTGTTTGCCTTTGGGTCAAAAGTGTGGGTTCAAATCATCAAATTCAAAACTTGTGCTAAAACCCCGATAGCATTCCAAATCGTTTCAACGTCGGCGCGATGTTAATACGATGTTGTAACGATGTTGTAACGATGTTGTGGCCTATGTGGAAACAATGCTGGGCCGATTTGGAATGTTATCTGAGAATTTTTTAACAGATAAGAAATAGTTAAAGATTGTAAAATCGTACAGACAGTTTACTATTATTTAGTTAGTTATAGTAAGTTGTGCACTAATAGTGGAATCAATGACAAGGTTAATTTGTAAGTAATTTTACAGCCCTCTAGAACAAGGTATTCACTATTAAGGGTTAATTGACGATAATACTAATAAAAAGGGAGTTAACAAAATTTGTAAACATTAACTTAAAGGATGGTGTCATTTTACATGTCTCAGCATAGACGCTAATAACAGGTGAATACATAACCTTGATACACTGCTAGAAAAAATGTCCTTTATTTAAATTATTACACTGTGTCACATATATCGTTCAAGATCTGAGATTTATTTTACATCAGAAAACAAGACAAAGGTTTATGTCAAAATGTCAAGGTCACGCAAAAAAAGAAGAAGATAAAAATAGTTTAAAATATATTTACAAAATAATGAAATTCTGTAATTGAGGTGAACTTATTAGTTAGGTAGTCTTAAGGCTACTGTGATAATTCATTCCATTCATAAATCATTACACATTTAATTTCCACATAAAACGGAAGAAATATAGTCTCTATTATTCCCGGATATGAAACCCATTTATTTCCATTTCTTCAAGGTTGCAATTACTTTTGTGTTAAAGACTGGTGTCAATATGTCCAATGGGCATTTCTATTGTGAAAGTCGAAAGCCAGAAAATCTGAAACCCACAATTTCACTAGAATGGGTGACAACAGCTCTTATTACTTTGACAACAACAGGCATATCAACTTCCTTTTAGAAAGTTGGTCACTCAAATAGGACATACCAGCGACTGAATCTTTGCAATGTTTTGAACAGACTGATTTTCTTGACATACTTGTTTTAAAGCTCATCTGAGGGTCCCAGGTTCGATCCCTGGCTTAGAGATTCTTTCTGAGCTACATCTCAGCTGGATGTCAGTCACGTGAGAGGTTTAAAATTTTTTTATAATTATATGACAGTCAAGCCTATCATCTCATCATTACTACTGCCTCCGGCGTAAGCTATTACCAGTAAATTTGCATTAATGTCAATATTAGGCTTAACAAGGAGACTTCATTATATATTTAGTAAGGAAACTAATACAAACTGAATATATCTTATGAATTTAGTCATGATAATAAATGTTAATCAAATGTATATATGTGTCACAACTATATTAGGCCTAGCAAGGAGACTTTATTATTTATTTATTTTCTATAAGGAAACTTATACTATATATATAAAATTTAGTCATGATAATATGTAGATATCAATGTATATGTCACAACTTAAAAATATGTGAGAGGTTGACCTTCTATTGTTGTTAGCCTGCACCTAAAATATGACAACAGTTCAGCATATTTCTTCCTTTTAGAAGCAACATCCGTCACTTACAAGTTGCCCGGGGAACCAAACTATTTGAGAGACGTCTCCTACGACTAACAAGGTGATGACGTCACAATGGAGGTGTCACATGACGGCCCCCAAGGGCATGTTTCACTTATCGGTGATGTTTAAGGCTTAAGTTCTCCAACTTTGAAATTATATACATGGAAAGTATTCAATATAAACAAGGTATACTGAGGTTTCAAAACCAGTGGATATGAGATTTATGTAAGAATACCAATGGATTAAGTTACAGTAGTATGAAACCATTACACTGAACCTTCTATCGATACATAATTAGATTATAGATAAGGGCATATCTATTGTTCATTTTAGATTAGAATGTTTTGATCTACCCCTGGCTGGGTGTTATCATAGCCAGCAACAATGTCGGCAGAAACTTCTCTCTCCGGTGGTGGTGGGTGGAATAGGGCTCTACGTCCTGTAGTTCTGCACCTGATGGGCTAATTAAGACAGGCAGGGACCATGGCAATGAGATGAAGGATGAAACAGCCATCTGACTTAGGCTCGACCGGGAATCAAACCCAGGACCCAGTGGTTGGAAGCCCATCACTGAGCTACAGTAGATTCCCACCCCCTTATGATAGGAGAGTACTGAGATGGGGTAGTAGGCCTAACAAGTTGTGCCTCATACTCATAAGCAATTAAAATTTGTCTCAATGACTCATTATGTCATGGCTACAGATCTCAAGCTCAGCTTATATGACAACCTGCCAGACGCAGATGTAATAATGAGATGATAAGCCTGCTTGGAGTCCATGACATGCTACAGAGATGAGATGATGGATGAAACAGCCATCCAACTTAACCTCGACCGGGAATCGAACCAGGGACCCAGCGGTTTGAAGCCCAGCATGCTACCACTGAGCTAGGCCCCTACCCTCACTTGTCCATCGGGCAGTGTGCAGTCGACTCAGCTGAAATCATACACATTTACATATGGCAATTGTGCCTGCAAGAAGAAAACAGCTATGGTATGGAATAGATCAACATTTTCAATAGTTCAAAATAGGCCTGTCAATCATCATGGAATGCTTTAGTTATTTGGTCTAGATCAGTCTAGCATGTATAGCTAATAAACAAACCTAGGTATGACAATATATATGACTAGAGCTAAGTGGTTTGGCTTAGTGACAGCCCAGATATCATTCCAAATCGGCCCAGCATCGTTTCTATGCTGGCCATTGTAGTTGCGACATCGTATCAACATCGCCGACATCGTGCCGATGTTGAAACGATTTGGAATGATATCACGGTGGGAGGTAGCAAGGTGTTCCGAGTGGTCTCGCTATCTAGCTCAATCTTGCTTGCAAAAGACTGAATTTGATACAGGGGCTGTACTGTAATTTGGTAATCCATTGCATCTATCTTTTGTTACAGTCAACATAACCAATTGGGTTATTATCATTGTAATAATTACGTAGAATCACTTTTCAATTTCCATTTGATTCTGAGAACATGATGTCACAGCTGTGTTTGCATAAAGCGAATTCTTCATTTCCTTAAGAAACATAACCATACTCAAGCCTAACAAGATCCTATTGTAAATGCCTGTCTGACATAATGAAGCTTAATCAAAACAGTTTAGCAGTTAACAGTTTGATTGACCAAATCCAGTATAACGTTTGCCGATTCTGATTGCAACAGTGTTGCAGGTGACAGAATTGACTAATAAGTGACTGTAATACTCTCATTATGTCACGGATGAGGTGGTGGTGGTGGATTAGGGCTTTACTTCCTGTATTTCTGCACCTGATGGGCTAATTAGGACAGGTAGGGACCATGGCAATGAGACGATGGATGAAATAGCCATCCAACAGGGGCTCGACCGGGAATTGAACCCGGGACCCAGTGGTTGGCAGCCCAGTGCGCTACCAATGAGCTTGGCCCCCACCCCTGATGTCACGGATGAAGAAGAATAGTTTAAAAGACGATTCTACATAATTATTACAATGATATTATATCCAGATGGCACTGGCTGAAAGGTGGGGAGTGACTCAGAGTGAGTCATATAAAATATGCAGCTGATTCTTCCTCTTACTGGAATAGTGTTTTATACGTAAACCTGCTATACCAGTTTGGAATCAGATTATTTGTAATAAAATAATTCTGTTAGGGAAAAAGGAAATCGTGTTTGTATTGAGAAAAATCGGTCAGTAGGAAATTTATTTAAAGCGTGTTTACTTGAACTATATGCTATAAATAAATGCATAAAATATTTTATACCTAGATGAAAAATCATACTTTATGACACAGAGTTACCATTTCACTCTTACGACCATTTCACTCTTACGAACACCACACAATTATATTAAAGTGACCATGCACAGTTTGCTCCATCTGGTTTTGTTGTCATTAATTGCATTTTACCTCTCTATTAAAACCACTTCACCATTGAGGCAAGTGTGATTTGCAACACCCAGATAGCATTCCAAATCGCATCAACGTCGGCCGATGTCGGCGACGTCAAAACGATGCAGAAACGACGCTGGCCCTATTTGGAATGCTATCTGGGCATGACTACTAGTGTATTTATTTGTTAGAGTTTCTTATGATATAATGTATAAAACACTGTTTTAAACATTTTTATCCTAAATTTTATAAGTTAAATCTATCAGACTACTGTCTGGCTAGTTCCATAACATTGTTTTTATGCCACTTCTCCATTTTTTAATTCCTGATGTTTTCACCAGTTTTTGTGAGCAGTTTTGCATGGGTGACCATCAGACAAAACACTTTTTTTTCTGCAAGGCCAAGTTCACATTCATGGATGCATGCTTATACGGGGAGATCTGAATGTTATGACTGTTTACAGGGTTCAAATATATGCCTACAAAAAAGATATAGATATTTTTTGGGTTAAATTACACGTATAAATGCAAAATGGAAATGTAAACCTCATTTTCATAGATGCCACATGCAAGGTTTATTCAGCCTATGCAGTGAACACCCCTCAGTGAAGTCCAACAACAGTAGAAGTGTTCTGGAATTAAATACATTTCTTTACTAAGACCACTTCCAGTTATTCCCAAGGGTGGTCTTAATTGTGAGGGTTCCACTGTAGTAGAGCGATACGTGTAAAATGTTAAGGAAAATAATGCAATTATGCTCTATTTAACGTCACCTCACTATTAATACCACCTCATTATTTAGGGTTCAACTGTTGCAAAATAATTATAGGGTTTATTATACACCATTTTAAAATCACCTCACTGTTAATAAGAGCATCTCATTACTAAAAACAGTATATTTTTTACTTATTGTGGTCTACGTTTTTGTATTCATCTAGGCCATTAACAATAAAGACCACACTTTTGGTTCTTTGTACACTGTCCTAATTTTAAGACTTATTATCAATCAACACATTAATTAGATTAGATTAATTGATGTAATGAAATGGATGTTTGTAATCAGCAAGACTCAAACAAACCAGATAGCATTCCAATTCGTTTCAACATTGACGCAATGTGGGCGATGTCAACGATGTTGTACCGACAGTGGCCTATATGGAAACGACGCTGGGCCGATTTGGAATGCTATCTGGGTTGGTAAATATAATAAAAAAAAGGAAATGAAGAAACATGAACCGGATACCCTGATAGCATTCCAAGTCGGGCCAGCGTCGTTTCTATATAGGCCACCGTTGGTACAGCATCGTTCTGACGTCGCCAACGTCGCGCCAATGCTGAAACATTTGGGAATGCTATCTGGGTAGTGCTGACTCCTAATTGATAATGTTTCGTGATGTAAAATGTATGTCTTCACTTAGCTTTGTTGTAATAAATGATTCATAAAATTTTTGAGAAAAGTCAAATTAAACCTTAAAGCAGTGTTTTTACTTTTACAAGTAGGATAAATATTTATTGGGTGATGTAAATTTAAGTTGAAATTCACACCAAAATTAATTAACTAATCAGTGACTCATAATTTTGACTACTCATAAATGTCTAATTTCCTGTAGCTTATCAAATGCTTTATAAATTGTATGCATGGCTACAAACTGCCATTATATCAGTTGGGTTTCTAAATTGTATGAGGGTTAACTTCTTAATAGCTAATAAATTACACATAATGGATTAGTGACCTTTCTTAATTCACTTATTGAAAAAAAAAGTTATTCAAATTCTGTTGATCTCAAAATTCCAATGGTTATACTAAAAAAAAAGACATGTATTTTCTTTCCAATTGCAGTGAGTTTCTCTAGCTTTTTCTCAATTAAATAATCATAGAAAAAATTCATTAACTTATTTTCTGGAAATGACATGGCGAAAATCTTTCTCTTGAATTTTACTTTTACATCTGATGTTTGTTGCTTACAATCAAATGACTCATTTGTCAAAGAAGGAAATTAGGTGTTAAGGAATGTATATTAGGTGGAATTCTCCAAAGAGGAAATTAAGTTTCACTTTCAAAAGTATTCTGTTTGAAAACACGACAATATGGCATTCCTGCACTACAGAGTACTACACAATTCTAAGCAAAATTTCCTCAATTTTTCAAATTTTCCTCGATTTCAGAAATGCGCATTTCCTGAATTTTACACGACCATTAAACAAAGGTTGTCCTTTGACCCTTCCATTTGAAATCAGGAAAATGACTGCTACAAGTCTAGGTAAGTGCAAAGGTCTAGTCAAAAGGTCTAATATTTCCAAAGAAATTAATCTTTACAGGACTGGTAACTCATTTATGAAATCACTATCTGGATTTTATTTTTCTGCATGCCACATGCGGGGGTGGGGACCTAGCTCAGTGGTAGCGCTCTGGGCTTCGAACCACTGGGTCCCGGGTTCAATTCCCGGTCAAGCCTATGTTGGATGGCTGTTTCATCCTTCGTCTCATTGCCATGCTCCCTGCCTGTCCTTATTAGCCTAATAGGTGCAGAAATACAGGATGTAAAGCCCTAATCCTCCACCACCATCTGCATGCCACATACCAGGCTGTGGGACACAGAAGTTAGCTCAGTTGCTACTTTGGAAGTGACTATGGATGCATTGGTTCAAACTACACTCCCTGCACTGTTTGTCAGCAGTCACATCTCAGTCCCTGACACATTTTATTTTATACTCATCATGAGTTTCTCCTTTATCATAGTACAGATAGAGCATATTGTACTATAATGGTTTTCTGTGGTAGGCTGTGGAAATTGTGGGATGCTACCCAGATTGCATTCCAAATCGCATCGACGTCGGCGTGATGACGCGCGACGTCAAAACGATGTCGAAACAGCGCTGGCCCGATTTGGAATGCCATCTGGGTAAAAGAATACGCCTAATTCGCCATAAGAGCTTTGAGAACATTTATATTGAACACACAGCTGGTTCCATATTAAACCTGAGCATAGACTTTGATACTTGTAGAACTGTTTCGTAATACCAAGCTCATTGACAGATCTGGGACCAGAAATCGAACCTGAGACCTCACAAAAAACTAACCTTATGCTAGGCTTCCTCTAAATTAGTTCCAGCCTTAGCCAGTGTGGCTAAAGCAATCAAATTGTTTTTAGCCACAACAGAGACAGTTTAGCCGCTATTATTCGAAGCAGCTTTCATAACTTTCTAATTCCCAGTTTCTCTTGTGTACATTTGAGAGGCATTTTTGCCACTAAGTTTGACAGACTTTCACCACACAAGCATTTAATTTAGCCACAGTTACATACATTTCGCCAAGAGGACCGTGGCGAATGTTTAGCGGAAGCCTAGCTATGGATGTCTTAACCAGGAATGGGCACGAGTACATGTGTACTCATGTACTCGAGTACACAATTTCAAGTACTCTTATGTACTCAGTACTCATGCCATATCACGAGTACAGTACTTGTACTCAAGTACATTGCCAAAGTACTCATATGAGTACTTTCTGAGTACATTGGAGTTAATTCTTCAGCAATAATCAGCATTATACACAACAATTCATACATGACATGTTTTAATAAAATTAATGTCTATCGTAAATGAGTGTATTTTTTATTGTTGTTGTTGGCCTAAAGTTAGTAATGAATCTTACCTTTAATTAAACATCAGCCCACTGATGCCTGATTTATTCATTATTTCTATTATATACTTATCCGTTTCTACTTTCTTGCTTGAGAAAAATTATGTGAATGTGAAATCAAATAATTCAATTGCTAGAAAATCAAAAGCATAAAAGTTAACATAGATTGCAATTGTATTCTGTAACTGAATAATTATATACATTGCATGAACAATTAGTCATAGCTCTATTATCAAATTTTCTGAGATTGCTTCTATTGAAGCACTTTCAAGTAAACCACTTAACAAAATCACATTGATCCTTGGATAGGCCTATATGCTGTGTTTACTAAATATGAACACAATACATTTGGAAAAAAACGAATTCCCTGAATCTACCACCCTTCTCTTGCAAAACACAGGGAGCACAGCATGAAACCCTACTAATTGACCTATATATATATGTAGAATGTACATCTAATTGACCTAGATATACCCCTGCTATTTTGCTGAGCATGCGGGTCTTACAATTTGCTTGAGATAGCATTCCAAATCAGGCCAGCGTCGTTTCTGTCTAAAATCGAGAGAATTCAGGGAAATAAATTGCATACTGCAGAATAAATCACTTAAACATACATTTTCTAAATAATGCAGCAGACGTATGCAGTATCTGCTTTAATTATAGGGGGAGCCACAAGTACACCTCGATGACTTGAATTGAAAAATTAAATGCACATAAACAATCTATAAAATCTCAATACAAAATGAAGTTAAATATATTCTAGTCCTGAATTTATTGTTTACTCTTAGCCATTAGGCCACTCAAAACTGCACCTTCCTCCTACAGTTCATAAGATATGAGTGCAAACCAATCTCATCCCAATATATACACCTACCATCCATTACTAATTGACAAAAAATTATGGGTTCTCTGCCCCAGAACACAATTTAACAGCAAGAGGTCACTTGGAACTCTCATGAACTCCTTTCCATAGAGGTTTTTTTTTCGCTCCGTATCCTTTACTTTGTTGTTAGTTCAGACATCAGACAATCACAGGTGAACTCACTTGTATGACAAGTATGTACACCGAAACCCCACAATTGAGACCAACCACTAGTCGGACAACATTGTGTGATCTAAGTCTCCTTCTGTCATTTCAACATTATCCCCCTAGGGGGCACTTATCGAAGGGCGATAGCCCGAGGGTCCGCCCCAGATAGCATTCCAAATCGTTTCAACATCGGCGCATGTCGGCGATGTCAAAACACAATGTTGCCCGACGGCGACCACATATGAACGACGCTGGCCCGATTTGGAATGCTATCTGGGGCCAGATTTCAGATGGAGCAACGATCCTGGTTAACAACCCTTTATAACACCAGATTCGGTGATGTTTTACGAACTATTTTGTTCGCGCGCTACATCAAATTCAACAGGCACATTAATTGTCATGCCTGTCTGGCAATGTTGCAAAATCACATAGTCTGGTGTGGTCCCAAAACTGCAATTACAAACTAAAGTTCACAATTAAAGACCCCCTTGATATTAAGACCACTTCGGTGATAATAAAGGATCTCCTTATTGAGGGGTATCACCTGTATTTCCCTGGTCTGGTTGAGTATAATTGTAGACCTCAGGCAATTGTTGAATTATTGTCAGTGCAATGCTATCATGCAACATTCCATGTGACCTTTTACACTCAAGGAGGGCTAGGACTTTCACCCTGCACCCAGAGACTGGTTATGATCCTCAAGTATATCACAAGGAACAGGAAAGAACTACACAAAGAACTGGAAATTTAACTAGACGAATTCCAAAAACTTTTTATGTCACCAAACATGAATTTTGTTTCGAACCAAATTCAGTAATAGGCTGGGATTCTCAGATAGCATTTCCTCAAAGTCCTCTGACTGACATTGACCCGACATCGAAACAACATTGACATCGTGAGCCAACATTGAGCTGAAGTGACATGTTATCCAGATTCCCACAATGTCTGTATCATCTTGATCATGGTATTGTATTTTATATCATCATTATCATCATCATATCGAAGACCCATGTTCAATCTGCGCTGGGCTTCCAACCACTGGGTCCTAGGTTCCATTCCCGGTCGAACCTAAGTTGTATGGCTGTTTCATCCATTGCCATGGTCCCTGCCTGTCCTAATTAGCCCATCAGGTGCAGAAATATGGGACGTAAAGCCCTATTCCACCTCCAAACCCAAGTTCAATCCCCTGGCCCAGACATCCTTCATAAGCCACATTCCAGCTGGACGTCGCTCCGAGGAGATGTTCTGTATCTATGCTGAGGCAAGTAAAAGACTTCACCCACGGGGTAAATGAGTAACATAGGTGGACTTATCCTATCCTATCCTATCCTATCATTCAAACTCTTTTACAATGCACAAATCAGACACACCTCTGCAGTCTCAACAAGCAATAAGAGGGCCCCAAGTTTAGCAAATTTGTGCAAAATTTTTTTTACAAAGTGAAGATCGCATAATCATTCATTGTCAATAAACTTTCCAAAGGAACTCTTTATCCATATTTGAGTAACATGTTCTGAGCAGTTTCCTTGTCTCTTAAGATAAACAGTGAATTCAATGTTTTATTGTTTGTTTTAACAACATCATTGTCAACATTTTGAATAAATAGACTTCTCTAGTGCAAGAGGATGTTACAATATATGCACATTGGAAATGTTGAGTTCCAAGTACATAATTGTTAGACTGTGTTACCTGAAAGTGGTTTGCACCGTTGAGTAGACTGACCGTGTATTGCACTCTGTGCCTGTGCTGTGCAAGGAAAAAGCCCCATACATGGAGTGAGTGTGTTGTATTGTGTGGTGACCATGCACCAGCCTTGTGGCATGGAGACCATAGCATTTCTTTGAACAGATAAATCTTGGTGAAAGTGTTTTTTTATATAGTATTTTTTTTAGACACCACTGTAGCTTTTCTACCTTAGCTCATGTTAACTTTTTGTTAATTCCTTGAACTTGGGGTTTTTTTTAGACATATTTTTTAGTTCCCAGATAGCATTCCAAATCGTATCAACATTGGCGCGACGTTGGCGATGTCGAAACGATGTTGTACCAATGGCGGCCGACAAAGAAACGTTGTTGATCTAATTTGGAATGCTTTCTGGGTTTCGTTTAGATGAACTTTAAGTTAGATTTTTGAAAAAGGGTCTAAGAATCTCTACATATATATATATTGAAAATCCAGTGTATTCTGGCTTACCAAAACCATTCTATATTTTAGTGTAAAGAATTGTCCACCTTTAACAGTTTGGTAAATAGAAATGTTTACAAAAGAATCTAGTATTACCAAGTGTCAAGTTAACTGTCCATTGGCCAATAGAATATGATCAGACATGTTAAAATCATGATGTAGCCAGTGAAACATTATCATGCAATGCAAATATCATAGATATATTTGTGAAAAACTTCTTGGGTGCTCTTTATGAAAGATCTGAAGGACTTTTTTTTCCATTATAGAAGTTTGATTGACATGTCAATAATTTAATGACATTTTATTGATTATTGGACATACCATTATAATCACAGTATTTCCTAAAATGCAAACAAATAATACCGAAATTAACTGTCATATGGCATTTAAAACTTGGTATTCTGCCCTTTGTAGTAAAATATATCTGTAGCTCACCCTTGGTGCAAAATGTGCTGGTCTTAATGGCGAGGTGGTCTTGATAGAGAGGTAAACTAGTCTTATATGTGAGGTTATATTATGCAGTGAGATTAACAATGTAATTAGCACGATTGCTTATTATAACATGTACAATATAAATTTACTTGAAATTAGTACAATTAAATAAGACACTATAGGAAATGCTATAAATAGAGGTTCTTTTATCTATATTTATAGCAGGTTAAAATGTGAAACATGGAATGACTCAGAGATCTAAACTTCTGACTTTTTTTCACAGGCTTTGCCCTTTTTTTAATTTTGAGAAATGGAACAAGGGGCATAATGGGGGACCCCTTTTGAAATGTGGTCCTTTTTATGAGAAATGGAACAGGGGTGTGGCGGGGGTGGGGGGGGGGGGGGCTGAATAAAAACAAAAATCCAAATTCTGTCAGCTATTGACATTATTTGCATTGCTGGTTCTTTTATGTTATTTATTTACTTCATTGATTCATAAGCAGCAAATGTTTGAAAACAAAAAAGTACTATTTATAATTTGTTTCATTGATATCAAACGTTCCACCCAATAGTGGATTTTCACGGAAGGTTCTCTGTATTTCCACCAGGTGGCTATCACAGAATACTGCAATTCTATTGGCTGAAAAGGTTGGCTGTGATTAGCTGCAGCAAAGTTCATCCTAACAGCAGTATTTTTAGTGCATTTTAATGTATATTTGACACCTTATCATTCAGTTGATTTTTGTTATTTTTCTAAGAAAGTTATATTTATTGAATAAGTCAGTGATTATCTTCTATGTCTGAAATGCAAAATGAGTAATAAGAGGAGTGGAGGGACTTATGTCTTGCTGAACTCAGAGCTCTTCAGTGAAAAGACTCTATTCAAAATTTTTCAACTTCATAAAATATATAAAACATATTGCGCTTTTTTTTTATGAGATGTCTAGAATCGACAGTTCAGTGTCAAGCTAACAATTTTCACCCAGTTGAGCTACTTGATAATTATAAAGCAAGGGCCTTAGGGAAACTGGTCGGTCTTCACCTGGTAAATACTCTTTTTTTTTTACCCCAGAATGACACGTGAACGAGTGGGTGGGTGTGGGATTAGGGCTTTACGTCCTGTATTTCTGCACCTGGTGGGCTAATTAGGACAGGCAGGGACCATGGCAATCAGATGATGGGTGAAACAGCCATCCAGCTTAGGCTAAACCGGGAATTCAACCCGGAACCGTGGTTGGAAGCCCATCACGCTACCACTGAGCTAGGCCCCCGTCCCGTGCTAAGGCAATGAAGCGAATGATGAAGCAACTTTCCATCATGGCCTGGATTCCGACCCGGGCCCAGTGTTTGGAAGCCAGCATGCTACCACTGAGCTAGGCCCCCTACCCGATACAGGCACCAGAGAGAAATATCGATGATGATTACACTTACAAGAAAGGAATCTATTCATATGCATTCTTTTTCGCTTGTTGTGATTCGTTAGGACTATAGCAGCATAAAAAAATTAAAATGTTTAATGCTTTATGAAACACCAAATCAAATGAAGTTGCTATAGATAAAATATGTCAGTAATAACAAGCAAAAAAATTAACTAGGTTAGATACCTTTGACATTATAACATGCAGGGCGTACTGTTTTCCATCGGCGATTTGGTATATCATATCTCATTCTCATGTGAGCATTTATTTATCAATTTATTCCGAGATGTATTTACAACTCCTGGTGGTGGTGGATTAGGGCTTCATGTCCTGTATTTCTGCACCTGATGGGCTGATTAGGACAGGCAGAGACCATGGCAATGAGATGATGGATGAAACAGCCATCCAACATAGGCTCAGCCAAGAATTGAACCTGGGACCCAGTGGTTGGAAGCCCAGAGCGCTACCGAGCTAGGCCCCCACCTTTATGACTCCTGATAGTTTCTTGTTGTAGAATCAGCTGCTGTGACAATGAACAACGAGATCGCATGAAACATTGAATTGGTAAAAGACCCCACCCATGGGGTTAATGTGTAACATGTGTGGATTCCAAGCCTTATCATCTCATCATTATGTCTGCCTCTAGGCTGTTGGTCGTGTAAGCTTTCTAGGCTTCAGACCCAGTAGCATTTCAGACAATGCAAACAAAAACAAAAAAAAAGACAGTATTAGTACATGTATTAAAGTGGTATTAATAGTTTGTTGTTCTCTTGGGAGATATGTCGTCCACTTTCAGGTTATTCCGCAGACATAAATCACATGCAATGAGCAACATGGTCATGTTTTATATGTAATTTGTTTACACAAACATAAGCTTTTATTCTAGTACCAGAAAAAAGTAAATAGGTTTCGAAATAAGCTGAATGTTACTTGAGTAGGACCCAGGTGTTACCTTCATTATGCAGTTCTAAATTTATGACAAAAATGGAGCCATATGAAAAAAGTGATCTACATTGTATTTCGAAAGAATGCATGTCTGTTTAGTTCTGGCATGCTGAAAAATGTATTAAATTTGGCGTTTAGATAATGGTTAGGATCTTTGCATGATGAGGTCTATGCTGAGGCAAGTAAAATACCCCACCCTATATGGTGGGGTCTTTTAGTTGAATCATCATAACAATATGGTAGTAGTGAGTCCAAATCTCAAGCAGGGCAATTGGTTTAAGTCATAGATCAATATGAACAGAATTCGGAAATACAATAACTGAAGACCTTGAAATCTGACATAAAAAACATCCTTGCCTTAAGCTAAAAAAAATGCATTAATAAATTCATTGCATTTGATGAAACTTAAGATCACCTCATCATAAATCATTGATTTCAACCAAGATTCTATTATAAACCCAGATAGCATTCCAAATTGTATCGACATCGGCACGATGTTGGCGATATCAAAACGATGTTGTACCGAAGGCGGCCGATATAGAAAAGACGCTGGCCCGATTTGGAATGCTGTCTGTGCAGTATCCATGACCATTAATGTTTTCATTCATAACAACATAACTGTTTATACGATCAGCTGAGAGAAAATCATTTACATTGTACTGAGCACTGTCTTAATGAAAAACGACTTAAATTATATAATGACAGTGTAAAAATTACTAAAATTCTGCGATTCTGGTTCGTAATTGAAAATTTTTCAATTAGCTTTTTGTTCATGGCAGCTGCAAATTTCTTTCCTAGGGCCATTTTACGGTGTACATTTTAAGCTTGAAGAACATGTATCTTTTACCTCCTTCACACATGAAAAGCAAGACATATTTTATCTTTTCAAAAGACTTCATGCTGGGCTGAATTCAAAAGAAAGTTTCCTTGGACTTTTTATGCTTATGTATCTCTATTAAAGAATTCATTGTAGTGAAAACACTGTTTGGTGCAGCTCAGTGGCTTAGTGGTCAAGCCCTGTCTATAGCTCAGCCAAAGGTACTAGGTTCGGTTCCTGGTCCAGGCAATCTTATGAGCTACATCCCAGCTGGATGTTGCTTGCATTAGACATTGAATTTGAAGTGACTTGCACTCAGTGTCTATGATAGGCAAGTAGAATATCCTATCTATAGGGTAAACGTAGAACCGTAGTGTGGACTCCAAGTATATAATCTCATCATTACATCTGCCTTCAGCCTGTCATATAAGAGACAGCTTAATTTTTTTTTCCTAAATGTTTAGGTTTTTTTAGGTATTTATCTTCAGAATATATCAGCTGATCACATTCTTTGAACTTTAGCAACTAACTTCCTATTTGTTGAGACTAGTTTGTTGCCATGGAGGCAAGGTATGACCTAGATTTTTTGCTTTTTTTTTTTACGGCAGAGAGACTTTTTATGAGGTTTTCTAAACCACTGAAATTTAGAATGGATCCTCCATAAATGTATAGCTTTTTTAAGAGTGGAATTACAAGATAGGTGTCATAACAAACGCCATGTTTGTAGCACATGTATCTTTATTAGCATTGCGCATGCGCGGGGTTTACATACAGATAAGCAGGGGCACTTCGGCGACGTTCGTGAACGGCCGTAATATTTACAATGATATGACATCTCCCCTTTTAAGATAATTGAAATTTAAGAAAATTGAAATTCATTCTTTTGTAATAATTATAAAATTTCTTTTATATGTTACTTCCTTTTACATCTTACAAATCATACATCTCCCCTATTTTGGAAATTTTAAGATTTTATGAATTTACACATGGCTCAAAACTGAACTGACTACGAATGACAACAATGCATTCGGATTTTAAATTTAAATCTAATTAACAGAGCATTATTTTAAAATGTTCTGACTACAAAATATATTGTAGCTTTAATCTAAACAACAGAGCATTATTTTAAAATGTTCTGACTACAAAATATATTGTAGCTTTTATGTTGAGAACAGTGAAAATCACATCTCAAAGTGTGGAAATATAGAAATACACATCAATGATTGTTAATATGAAAATAAAAGTTCATGTGAGAGGAAATAAAATTGATTGTTCATATAAATGGAATGGTAGCATAAAATGTCATATACGAAATCAAAATGTTAGACAAATACAAAATAACTTTGGCACATCGCGAGAAACAAATATTGGCACATATAAATCACAAAATAAAATGTCAAAATGTTCATTTATGAAATAAAAGTCAATTCACAAGATTTTGATGTGTTTTCAAAGTGTCACTGTCACAGGTCCAATCGTTGCACGGGGCGAGAAATTCTGCCGGACTGGGTAACACTCTTTCGGGGGTCAGGGGGTCTTCCGAGGGGACTGGTTGTCACGGCAGTGGGCGAGGGGGAAGGGGAAGGGGAATTGGCAACGATTGGCCTTTCACACACAGGGTTAGACAAGGACGCGGGAGGGTCCACGGGCATAAGGTGACGTCGATTTCTACGGACACTGCGGCTCGTCTTGTCGTTGTTGATGATCAACGAACGTGGGGTGTCAGCATGGGTGCTGACCGTCGATTGCCCGGTCCAGGTCTTTTGACTATCCAATTTAGTCACTACTTGCTGACCTGAGGACAATGGAGACAACAATTTCACTCCATGTCGTCGGTCATAGTACTGCTTATGCAAGGTCTTTGCATAATCATCATTAACCTGAACAGCTTTCTGATCAGGCCAACCTGGTTGTAGATTTCTTGCGATTGTTGGTAGAGTTGTCCTAATCTGGCGACCCATTAGAAGTTGACTTGGGCTAAATCCAGTAGAGGTCACAGGGGTCGAACGATACACCATTAGGGCTATTTCGGGATCACTTTGACTTAGCAGAGACTTGGCAGTTTGAACGGCTCGTTCCACTTCTCCGTTAGATTGGGGGAAATGTGGACTGCTAGTGGAGTGGACGAAATCAAACTCTTTTGCGAATTTAGCGAATTCAGCCGATGCAAACTGCGGTCCATTGTCACTTTGAAATATTTCAGGTATGCCAAACCTTGCAAAAATGCATTTTAACTCCCGAACGATATCACTGGTGGTGATTCTGGCCAATTTACATAGTTCAATGTAACGAGAATAATAGTCAACAACTACCATATAAATGACACCGTTGTCATCACACAAATCAGCAGCAACACGCTGCCACGGCCTCTCCGGAATTGGAGTTGGCATCAACGGCTCCTTCCGTTGGGTCCTCTGATGTTCCTGGCAGAACGAACATGACTGTACGACATTTTGGATCTGGGCAGAGATTCCTAACCAGTAGACAGAACCTCTGGCCCTCTCCAGGCATTTCGAAATACCTTGATGCCCTTGATGGATACGACTCAATATATCGGCACGTAAAGCTGAAGGAACGTAGATCCGGCTATCGTAAAGCAAGAGTCGTTCCGAAATCGACAGATGGTGTCGAATCTCAAAGAACTTACGAAGCTGTTGCGGGACATCTCTTATGTATTGTGGCCATCCAGACAACACATAGTCCATTACAACTTGTAGTTCATCATCATTGTCCGTAGCAGAACGGACTTGTTCCAACTTTCCGGGGCTAAAGGTACCGCGTTCAACATTCTCGACATAGGCAACAACTTCCTGTGCCAATTCCAAATCCTCAACACTATGGGGTAAAGGTCTTCGAGACAAAGAATCTGCAATCACCAGGCTTTTTCCGGGTACGTGAATCACCTCCGGATTGAATCGTAACATTCTCAATAGCAAACGCTGACAACGGATAGGCACCTGGTCAATGTCGCGGGTCATCATTAGAGGAACTAAGGGTTTGTGATCAGTCTCTAAAGTGAAAGTTCGTAGTCCAGACAGATACTGAGCAAATCGTTCACAAGCCCATACTGATGCAAGGCACTCTTTCTCAATCTGAGCGTACTTCTTCTCAGCGTCCGTCAATGTACGTGAAGCGAAAGCAATTGGTTTCCGGTCCTCACCATGTAGTTGCAGAAGGCAGGCCCCTAATCCATAGCTGCTGGCATCCGCACTCACAATAGTGGGCTTTGTTGGATCGTAATAAGATAATGTGGGTGAACGTACAATGAAATCTTTCGCTTTCTTAAAAGCATCGTCTTGCGGTTTACCCCAGCTCCAAACACTGCTTGAGCGTAGCAAACTAGACATTGGACTTAACACACTTGACAGATTTGGTACATAACGACACAAATAATTGAACAATCCTAGCACCGACTTAAGTTCTGACACATTCTGGGGTGGTTTCATCTTTACCACAGCATCGACCTTACTAGGTGCAGGCTGGACTCCTGTCCCACTCACACGATGACCTAAGAAATCCAAACTGCTCTTGGAAAATTCACATTTGGCCTTGTTTAGCTTAAGTCCGGCCAGTCTGATTGTTTCTAGCACTCTCTTGAGGCGTTCATCGTGCTGTTCCTTGGAAACACCATAGACCAAGATGTCATCCATGTACAACACGGTTCCTTCCTGTTCGGTCAGAAGATCAGCCATCACACGCTGAAATATTTCCGGTGCGCTTGATATCCCGAACGGAAGTCGCTGAAAATGGTAACGTCCGAAGGGTGTGATAAACGTCGTCAACTTTGCTGCTTCCGGGTCTAGAGGAATCGCCCAGAACCCACTCGAGCAATCCAGAGACGTGAACACTTGGGCACCAGCGAGCTTTGGCAGAAGATCATCCAGAGACGGTAACACGTAACGCTCCCTGACAACTGCTTTATTTAGCTGCTTCAAATCCACACATATGCGGACACTTCCATTCTTCTTAATGACTGGCACCATTGCGGCACACCACTCAGTGGCCTCTGTAATTTTCTTGATTACACCCTCACGCTCCATTCTGTTGAGTTCAGCCTTAACCTTTTCCATTAAAGGTATTGGTATCCTTCGGGCAGTGTGTAAGGAATACGGCACTGCATCTGGTTTAAGGCGAATTTTCACCGGGGCACAATTCATCTTGCCCAAATCACCGAACACAGTATCATCTCGCACAGTCTCATCTAGATGGACTTGCAGCAACTTCATAGCTGAACAAGCAGCTCGACTCAGCAGGTTGTTAGTAGCACCAGCTACGACGTAGAATGTTAACAAATAACGAATGTTCTTGTACAGGACTTTGGTACTAAAAGTACCCAAGCACTCCAGCTTGCCACTGACACTCTTCAGGTTAATGTTGCATTTCTGAAGCTTGGGAATATTGCTCATGCAACGGTAAGCCACATCACTTAGCACACATACATCCGCTCCAGAGTCCAATTTGAACTTAACTGACCTGCCACCAACACACAGCTCAAGTTCCCATGGCCTGTCAGAACCACTGGAAACGCTACCAAGAAAATAATCACAGTTTTCGTCATACTCATAGTCACCATATTCATCGGGCACAACGACTTCCCGGACTTGACGATTTTGTGGGCAACATTTAGCATAATGGCCCCTCTGATTACACTTGTGGCACTTTGCATTCTTCGCCATACAAAAGTTCCTATCTGCAACATGCCTCCGATTGCAGTATCGACACAGAATCTCCTCTGTTGACGAACTGGACGACTGTGCTGCTGGTCTTTGTCTTTGACTGCTGCTGTGAGAGCTCTGCGACTGCGACTGATGAGAGCCTCTCCCACGCCCACGACTGGCGTGACCACGTCCTCGACCGCGTCCACGACTGGACCTCCTAACTTCAGCTACTGCTCTAGGATGCTGTTCGGCCAACTGTCTCTTGACAGACTCTGTGTTTCGGGCCAATGTGCAGGCTTGATCAAGTGTCAGATCATTTCCTTTCAACTGCAACTCTTGTGACACCTCCTTGTCTCTAAGTCCAACAACAAGTCTGTCACGAATTTGTTCTGCCTTTTTGGTGAACTCACAATGTGTGGCCATTTCGTGTAAAGTTCTAATGTAGGCCTCAACACTCTCACCGTCTTTTTGTGAACGTTCATAAAACATAGCCCGCTCATGAATCACATTTCTCTTTGGCTCAAAGTAGCTGTCAAATTTCTCAAGAACAGTCTTAATTACCTTGGCGTCATCTGCTGACAACCCAAACGACTGAAAAATTGTTTCAGATTCAGCTCCCATAGCATATAAAAGAGTGTTCACTTGAATTGTCCCTTCTTCGGCTGATAATTTTGAAGCTATACTGTAGCGTTCGAATCGTTGGCGCCATGGCTGCCAATTTTCAGGCTTGGTAAAATCCAACTCTTTCGGCGGCTTGAATTTCGCCATCTTGCCTTGTCCGTTCCCCTTTTTCGTCTCCGATCGTCCAGGAACCTCCGTACTACACTTCCGCAAACTGACACATTGCGGACATCCTTATATCCTTAGATATATGGTTTTTCGAATCCCGGCGCTGACCACCATGTCATAACAAACGCCATGTTTGTAGCACATGTATCTTTATTAGCATTGCGCATGCGCGGGGTTTACATACAGATAAGCAGGGGCACTTCGGCGACGTTCGTGAACGGCCGTAATATTTACAATGATATGACAATAGGAGTTTGTATAATGGCAATAAAAAATCATTCAGAAACTTTTGATAACTTGTACATGTATATCCCTATAATATATAAAATGCAAGGATGAAATAGACTGATGTAAAGAACCTTCTGGCATTGGCAGTTAACATTAAAATATTGATACTGGAGAATCTCATGCCATCTTGAACCAAATTATACCTATACTTTGTTTTGAAATTTGTCTCTATTATCTATCTATCTCTCAATCAATCTGTCAATCAATATATCAATCAATCTGTCAGTCAATCTGTCAATCAATTTATCAATCAATATGTCAATCAATACGTCAATCAATCTAGCAATCAATCTGTCAATCAATCTATCTATCTACCTAGTATCTATCTACCTATCTATTTATCTGTCTGTCTGTCTGTCTGTTTGTCTATCTATCTATCTATCTATCTGTCTATCTATCTATCTATCTGTCTATCTATCTATCTATCTATCTATCTATCATAATGAGAGAACTGTAATATACGTGTTATATCAGTGCATGTAAAGGACATTCAATTTTGTGCAAATATGGGCATTCAAGTGTGTCTCAGCATGGACATAACTTTATCATGCCATTGTAACCATTTTTTCCAGCGTAAAGTTGCAAATATATCTCTCTGACATCTCTTTTCGACGAGAATTTGTATGTAAATATCCTACACTCGTGAAACATGGGTAGTGTTTTCTAGCTTTTTCATTAAAAGTTGTGGTATCAGATTAAATTTTTAGAGCTACGCTGCAAAATTATTGTTCATATTGTGAATGCAGTCAAAGGCAAACGTAATGATGAGATGACTAGACTGATGGCAACTTAGGCTTCTTCAGTTACCTTTGAGGGAATGGGTTCAAGGGATACAACTGGTAGCCTAATTGTTAAATTGGAGGTGCCTTCTACTCGGTGTCTATGATAAGGCAAGTAAAAGACCCTACCCATGACGATAACAGTGTAGCATGTCGTGGACTCAATTTTGCCACGTGTGTTTTTCCATGCATTTGGATAATTGCATGGAAAATGCATGGTTTTTGTCTCATTATAATTACCTAAAAACCAACTTTAAAGTTGAAACAGTATTCTAAATGGCTAACTTACCTGTAGCAGCAGTGTGAGGAAGACCAAAAGTTGCAGCTCAGTTCTCTTGTAATCCATTTTTTTTTCAAACTGTGATGATAATACCGATGACAGCAAAATTGTTTTGTTTCATAAACTGTGTATTCATTTTGACATCATGCTGGTCAAATGACCAGGTCTTGTGACAAAGTTTCTATTTTGGCCAATTCAGTTGCTGTTTATGGCCTGTTCAGTTGCTGTTTGTGGCCCTCTTCAGTTGCTGTTTATGGCTGATGTTCGGTTGCTGTTTGTGGTTGCACAGTGGTAGTTCAACTCACTGACTGATGCCTAATTTAATTCACTTGAGTATTGGAGTCGTGTACCATTCCCTCCAGAAACAGGCTGTGGTTTAGTCTCATCCAATATCCATGTGCAAAACTCACACAAATCAGTATTACTTTTTCACTATGGTTTTTCCCCAAGTGAGTTTGATATTTAATGGAGTTTCCCAGTTTCCTTTACATGTAGGAAGATTTATTCAACCATATGTCAATAAATTCCCTTCAACTTTCTTCTTCTTTGATATCAAATTCCTTCTTATTTAGTATATATTCAGTTAATAATCCACTGAGATGTTAAATGAATTTTGTCAAACTTCTGAATCAATGTCACAATAATGAGTTCAAAATCACTGCTTCTCAAAATCCAATGTGCTTAGCAACAATATTCCAGTGCATAAAATATGGCAAATGTTCGACACAGGGTCTTCTAGTTTGTGTAGAGTTTAGGTATGCTAGTCAGTGGAGCTCAGAAGTGCCCGAGATGTTAATTTATTCTAAGCTTCTTAGCTTATGAAGATGCTCTTCAACAAACACATATGGTTGGATTTTGTACATTAATAGATGGTGCAAAGTGTGTGTGAAATTAGCAATGTCCAAGATGAATTTAAACAGTACAAGGAGGTTGCAATGTCAAAGTGAATATAAGCTTTTGAAATGTCCAAGTTATATTGTCCAAATTAATGTTATACAGTATTTATCCAATGTATTGTGGATTATGGATGGTTGATGAAGATTCGAGTTAAAATGAGTTACTTAGCAACAATATACATACATAAATTCCAGTGTTCTGATTCAAAATTGTTCTTGAAATAGGTGCACAGTTTCTAAATGATATAATTAATCCAAATAGATGTGAATTGAAAATAACAATTTTGCTCGCTGCTGCAAATTATATCAGTGACCTCCTGGATACAGTTTTCCACACGTATGAATATGTGTATATGATGCTGATATGAGATACCTGTGAAAAAGAATCTTATATCAATGAATGTATATTAGTACCTGGCTCCGGTATCAGACTCAGATGTATTGATGAAATACAATAAACTGCTCTGATACGCTACACCAGCCTACAAAAATATACACACAAAACATATGCACCGGGATCCCGAAGTATAACTGCCTCAGCTGCTAAGAACTGTGAGTGGTGCCACAGCCCATGTGCACTGCATAGTGTTGGTCCCTCGCAGCACCATAATACCAGGGCAGGGTGAAATCACTCGAGTGGAACGGCGCTGCAACAGTCACACATGGGTGAACCCCGTCGTGTGCACGGCTGTCTTGGGCACATGCGTTCATGAAGATATTTCATTGATCATGTCAACATGTGAAAATGGCTCCAAACATGCCCTCACATGTTAATCTGCATGATAATGTCAATAAATGTATTCCTTTGAATTGCTATCTGTAATCGTGATCCGGAAGCAATGATTGAATTGTACAAGAGATTACAATAAGGCCCCACAATTGAGACCACATATATCACACGGGTGGGGTCTTTTACTCGCCTCAGCATAGACACTGAATACAAAGCACCTTCAATTTAACGTCTCGTGCGATCGACATCCAGCTGCTGGGATGTAACTCATGAAGAGTACCCGGGCCGGGGATCGAACCCGGGACCTTCAGCAGAGCTGGCCAATCTGCTTTAACCTTTAGGCCACCCAGCCGCTAAAACACCACAATATCAAATATTGTAGCAATGTGAACTTGTTCCAGACCACCTCAATATAAAGACCACTTCAGTGATTCTCAAGGTTAGCCATAACTGTATAGATTATTCAACCCAGGACAGCACTTACAATAGCTGAGATAGTACTATGGGTTATGCATGGATTGCCACAACATTGCATAAGCTGGACAATTTTCATGAACCGATTCAGTGATCAAAAACTTCTGGTTAACATTTCTTACACAGATATGCTGGAGGTCCTGGGTTCAATTCCTTAAAGGGACACCCTTTATTAACATGGTTTAGTGGACAGGCCATTAGACGGAAACATAGTGTGGATCCCTCCTCTCTCTCACCACATCTACCTATCTATCTATCTATTTATCTACCCATCTATCTACCCATCTGTCTATCTATCCATCTATCTATTTATCTATCTATTTATTTATTTATCTATCTATCTATCTACCTATCTATTTATCTATCTACCTATCTATCTATCTATCTATCCATCTATCTACCCATCTGTCTATCTATCCATCTATCTATCCATCCATCTATTTATCTATCTATTTATCTATTTATCTATCTATTTATCTATCTACCTATCTATTATCTATCTACCTATCTATCTATCTATCTATCAATCCATCTATCTACCCATCTGTCTATCTATCCATCCATCTATTTATCTATCTATTTATTTATTCATCTATCTATCTATCTACCTATCTATTTATCTATCTACCTATCTATCTATCCATCTATCTACCCATCTGTATATCTATCCATCTATCAATCCATCTATCTCTCCATCTATCTACCCATCTATCTTCCCATCTGTCTATCTGTCTAGCTGTCTAGCTGTCTATCTGTCTATCTATCTATCTATCTATCTATCTATCTATGGCGATGTTCACAGTGCATCACTAGGAACATGTTAATGTTCTATGGCAGTTGATGCTGTTGTCATAGCAACAAAACAATATTTTTCATCCATGATGTGGAACTGACATCATGAGTTATTTATTGCGATTGGATTTCGATTTTGATGGTGAATATTTCCGACATTGACTGACTTAATTACTGGCTAATTGGCAGAATTAAGTCAATAGAAGAGTATGTAGTGCAACCTCGCTGTCAACATTAACTTCGGTGCAATATTATTGCCTTAAGAACGATGATGTGACTCTTAATTAATGTGATATAGTCTTGAGGTTGTCTTAAACAATCTATCTAATCATTTGTGCAATCTTTACTTCCTCTAAGGTGCTGAATTGTACGATGGAGTGCTTTATATGTGTGCTATTATTATTATTATATATATACTATATTGTAGAATAACTTGTTTTATAGATTAATTCTATACTTATACTTTCCAAACTGTATATTATTGTTCCTAATATGTCGTACAGAAGCTTCGGCTTGGGTCATGTATTTTGTATTGTACATTGAATGTGACACCGTGATTTAAAACGACTTTAAATAAAATTTTACTACTACTACTTAAAATGAGATTCCCTTGTAATAAACAGTGCTTCAGTGTAATAAATGCATTAATGACTAAACATTGTATTTTCGTTTATTGAGCATAATTATCAGAACATATTGCACATGCATATAACAGCTCGCTTCAACTTCAAGATGTCACTGTGAAAATAATGCTTTCTTGGTATTGGTACTATCAATAAATGAAAACCCTTTATATACTGCGACCGAAGGGTGGATTTTAACGATTAATCGTGGTCATTCACAAGTGGTGGTGGTGGTGGATTAGGGCTTTACGTCCTGTATTTCTGCACCTGATTGCCTAATTAGGACAGGCAGGGACAATGGCAATGAGACGAAGGATGAAACAGCCATCCAACATAGGCTCAACCAGGAATTAAACCCGGGACCCAGTGGTTAGAAGCCCAGCGCGCTACCTCTGAGATAGGCCCCCACCCCTTTGATCATTCATAAGCAATGCCACTGCAATGTATTATGATCTTTAAGACTACCAACACACAAAGTGCATGATATTGTTGTGTTCCTAGTTAGATCTTCAAGAACTATATCAACTGTCTACGCTGGGCAAGCCATGTCGTAAATGGGTAACAAGGTGTGGACTCCTAGATGTCAATTTCACGAGACGATGATTTGGGGGTGCCTGTACTCGGTGTCTATGCTGAGTCAAGTAAAAGTCCCCACCCATTGTGTAAATGTGTAACATGGTGTGGACTCCAAGTTTCCTTATCATCTCATTACTGACAGCTGATCATATAAGCTTCAAACCCAGTAGCATCGATCGAGACAATACAATGCAATGCAAAAAATTGCTATGTGTTTAAGTTCCAGAATAAAAACTACTTATATTTTACAGTGATGGTGAATTTTGTCAATATGACATGGATGGGATTTCTTACTTGCCTCAGTTTAGACACCGAGTATGTATTATGGGAAAAGAGCACATATTTCTTTAGAGCACATATTTCTGGCTAGACCTTATTTCTCAAAGCCACTTTATCGAAAAGAGAGCACAAAATTGCTAACTTGAAAAGGTCTTTAAAAAAAGAAAGAAGAAGAATTACAAGACCAAGCGTGGCTTAATGAAACATGAGCAGGACAAATACAATTACGGACAAAAATGAAAGAAAAATGGACAAAAATAAATCCATTTGAAGACATGTAGGGAGTATTTTTGTCCTCTGTAATAACACAGTAAGTCACATAATATGATTACTTTGTTACATATTGTCTCTTTTTCGTTCTTTTGATGGTGTTATTCAACCTCTTCATTAATTTCTTGATTTTCTTTTATCTGCCAAATTTACAGATTACACAACCATTTGCCAACAAAATTACATTGTTAGCATGACAAGTGTTAAAACTATATTAATATGGGCACTCACATCTTTCGGTTTAATATCATAAGCACCGGGTTAAGCTCTCCTTAAGATTTTGCCTTAATTTCCAGCCAGCTAATGTCACTCAGTGCATAGATGATGAGCGGACGGTTTAATCTATTGTCTAGCATCCAATATGCTTGATTAGCACTAAAATAATATGTAAATATATAAGTATTTTGTAAGATTTTTTCTTTACTGTTTAGCCCTGGATTTTTTTCCTTTGAAGTTGAAGAGGGGTATATTAATTTTTCACAGAGCTAAGAAGTACTCAAAGCTCTTGAAAAATCAACACAGACAAGCAAGTGACCTTGACTTTCTAAGATCTAGTTCTCCATAACTTTTATTTATCTCAAAACCATAGACTCATGGCCACCAACATGGACTCTCGTTGAAATCGATATAAATTTGGACCTTACTAAATGCGATCTAATCTTATCTTAGTCAATTACTTGGACAATGGTGCAGAACAAAGTATAATAATTTGCAGTGAGGACCATTCTGAGATCTTTATTTCGGAATTTGTTCTTTTTTTTTTGTACAATATAAGTATTCTAGAATCCCTACTAATCAATACCTAATAATTTTTTATTAAATTTTTTTCAACATTTCACATACTTTATAAAGTATGTAGACTAACCCTCTCTTGCGCCTCATAAAACGTTCATTTTTTAAATGAAGAATCTTTTAGCATTCCACCTTAATTAAACCCAAGAATTTCGATCAATTTAGTAACTGGTTTCTTCTGACAAACTTTAATCCATGGTTTTCTTCAAAATTCCAAATCTCTACATGGCCAATTGTGCCACGTGCGTTTTCCATGCGTTTGGATAAACGCATGGAAAACGCTTGGTTTTTTCCTTATTATAATTAGCTAAAAACCATGCGTTTTCCATACGTTTATCCTTCTCTTGGAAAACGCATGTGGCACATTTGGCCATGTACTATCTTAAATTCTTAATGGTAAAATTGTCTCGATTTGGGTTGATTAAAATGTTCAGAATGCTATGAAACAACTATCTTTCCACATCATATATAACACCAATCAAAACAACAGCTCAGTCATGTGACCAGTCACGTGACCCCTGAGAACCAACATTGGCAATTAGTCTAGCGCCTAGCATGGAATTGGCCGCATTAGGGAGGAATTTAAGTCCCTTTAATCTGATACATTTTAATAAGCCTATTACTGACATTCCCACAGTGGCTTAAATATGAATGTACTCTCATGGCTGCACCTCAGTAGAGCTGGTAGATGCGAAAATCTGTGAAAAAAAACTAGAAAAAAGAAGAAGTGAGAAAATCCAGTAAAAAAATTTAAAGACTAAAGAAAGTGGAGTTTTTTTCTTTGCCTGTTTGGGGTTAAATGCCTTTGTTTTATGCCACATTGGTGAAAATACACATGGCTATTACTGTTTTTAATGCAAAGAATGTGAAAATACATGGATGGTTTTTACGCAACATGTGAATGATAAATACACTGACTAAATTGTAGGTGGTGTTTTAGACAAATTAAAGCTGTGCCTAGAATGACAGCTGCTTCCCAAAGAGCCTTTCATATCTGGCATCTAGACCTATCACACAACATAGCTATGACTGATACAATCTTTAACAATGCCAGATATATATATATGTAGTGAAAAGATACTCAGATCTGTGACAAAATTAGGTCAGTGACTGAAGGGGGTGGGGGCCTAGCTCAGTGGTAGCGCACTGGGCTTCCAACCACTGGGTACCGGGTTCAATTCCCGGTCGAGACTATGTTGGATGGCTGTTTCATCCTTAGTCTCATTGCCATGGTCCCTACCTGTCCTAATGAGCCCATCAGGTGCAGAAATACAGGACGTAAAGCCCTACTCCAGCACCACCACAGGTCAGTGTCTGATAGGAGAGTGGGATCTGTAACGCACATAAATGTTATAGCAGTTTCGCTTGGTGAAAATTGAGGTAAATTTATGAAAATAGTTTTTTTGTTTCTTAATTTTCATTAAAAATATTTTCGATTGATTTTGTCGAAAAGAAAAACTAAAATAACTATTAAGGGTACTTAGAATAACAGCAAATTTACAGCCGGGGTATAGTAGGTATACGGTCCAATGGCCATAGAAGTTGCCTGCAAAATACTAGGTCGTGGGTTCTTTCCTCTGTAAGACTGCAACTCTTTGCTCCTCTCCACCCAAATGCAGGACCTGGCTATCACACTGGGCAGTGATGGCAGTGACAGCCTACTTACTTAAGACTAGGCAGACACTATGATTTTTCACTGATGCATTTCCCATATGGCATTCCTAGGTGGGTGCCTAGCTCAGTGGCAGCGTGCTGGGCTTCCAACGAGCCTATGTTGGATGGCTGTTTCATCCTTCGTCTCATTGCCCTAGCTGTCCTAATTGGTCCATCAGGCGCAGAAATACCGGACGTAAAGCCCTAATCCACCACCACCACCCATTCCAATTCAGCCAAGCATCGTTTCCACATAGGCCGCCGTCATTACAACATCGTATCAACATCGCCGACTGCGTGCCGACATTGAAACGATTTGGAATGCTGTCTGGGTTCCATATATATAAGTGTAACTAGGAATCAACAATGATAAGTAGGCCCATAGGGAATTTACAATTATAGACAACCACTGTCACAAACGTTTGAATTATGTTACTGGAGAATCTGATGCTATCTTTCATTCAAAAACTGTGTCAAAAAACATTTTGAATATGCAGTGCCTGATATCTGGGCCATGTTGAGCAAGTTCAGACCATGTTTTGCAAATTCACATTCCTAAGTAAAAAGCAAAATATCTCAAACGTTAATTATACAACTCTACGTTGCCCAAAGATATTTTTGACTTAATCCAACATCTATCCAATATAAACATTGTGAAGAATAGATATATATTCTCTAATCAGCATTAAAAAAAATTAATCTTGCATAATCTTCCTTATGTCTGCTTACATATTACATAACAATATTTAAAGTTGCTGGCCTGAATATTTTTTGAATAATTTTACTAATTGTCTCCTTTGAAGTGAATGTCATAATGTTTTTAAATCTTGGGAAAACTCGAAAAAATACATCAGATTTCCTTTTTTTCAATACCCTGAACTTTTCTTCTGTCTTACGGAATTATACATATTGCAAATTAAATGTTACAATAATATTATGCGTCCAGTTCAGAAATATCTAGGCCTGGGCATGATGCCTGACCCAAGCGCCTTGTACTCGGTGTCTATGCTGAGGCAAGTGAAAGATCCCACCCATGTGGTATATGTAATATAGTGTGGACTCCAAGCCTGATCATCTCATCATTATGTCTATTAGAGAAGTTGAGTCTGCCATATCCTGCATGTCAAATAACACCAGACCACATCTATGAAATAATTTCTGTATAGTTTTATTGATATGTTTTATAAGAATGGTATAAAAAAAAAGCATGTATACGTCATATTCATAAACTTATGCTATTCTTCAACAAAATACTACATGGAATGCATGTAAATTTGTCATAAGCGGTGTAATAATTGTATATAAACATATATCGATGGATATAAAAATAAGTAATACATATATTATGTGCGGTTGTCACATTCAAAATGACTAGAATACAGCGTGTTCACAACATTCAATATTTATGAGATAATACAAGTAATATTAATGAGTTATTACATATTGTGCAATATATATATATATATGGATATATATATATATAAATATATAAATCCATCTAGGCACCCCTAAATAAACACTGCTTAAAAAATAAAATGATCTCAGAAATTAACAATGTATGCAAGTACAGTTCCACCTCATTATTAAGACCACCTCTCCTAATTATATTTTACTGTTCTTAATATGATATAATTTTAGGGTGCTAGGTATACCTTTTACATTGTTAATAAATACATATTATACATATATCACTATTTATTCACAATTATTATCAACCGGTAAAATATACATAACTTTGTTACGCGTACAAAAATATGAATTAATAAATAAGGATTAAATATTATTTAAAGTTATATGCCTATACACAATTGGATAGATCACTTGGATTTCGTATAATATATAACTTGCAACGGCCATACAATGGCCAAAATGAGAACAATTTTGACCCCATCTGGTATACCAATGGGATAGCAAAACTTACAAAAGTTTAAGTACAATAATATTCTGTAAAATATTATTTCAATATCATAATAATGATTACAAAATACCGAGTGCCAGACTCAGTAAAATATACTAATTATGTATACACATGTCATGTAAATGATATTATCACATATATTATATGATGTCATAATTCATAAATAATAACAAATAAAAAAATCTAATTTGTTTAAATTTAAAAATCGAATTTGTAGAATAGGCATTAATCTAGGAGTCGTTATGTCACCAGTCATTTCGAACACATTTTCCGTTTTCCTTGTGATATCCAGAGCAACATTCTGGACATTGGCTGAAAATGGGAAGAAATTGATTAATATATATATGTATACGCAATTACCAAAATATGACAAAAAGTTCTTATAATTAGAGCAATGATTCATTTGTATTTATATTTGAATTTCATATATTTCATATTATAGGACTCAATCATAAAATTACAAGTCTGACACCAATGTCAGTCAGTCAGTCAGTCAGTCAGTCAATCAATTTGGTCAATTAGTCAGTCAGCTAGTCAGTTAATCAGTCAATCAATTAGTGAATCATTCAGTCAGGTAGTCAGTCAATTGGTCAAACAGTCAGTCAGTCAGTCTCTCAGTCATTCCATCAGTCTCTCAGTCAGTCAGTCAGTCAATCAGGCAGTCTAATGGTCATTCAGTCAAATTTTCATTTAGTCAGTCAGTCTCACATTTGTATTAAATCATTAAATTTGGAGACTAATCTGCAAAGCGAGATACTTACAACACAAAAATTCTGCCAGCGAAGTAGAACTTCGTGTCATCATTAGTACATAAGCGATCACAGTCTCTCGTTTGGGTCATGGCGTGTTCGGGCGGGCACCTAAGTATAAAAGATATGTACAAAAAAATTAAATACCATCATCGCACAGTCGTCAAAAGAACTGGTTACCAGATATTAAAGTTATATATCATAGTGGAGTTTCAGGTAATTAATGTATATATGATTGCGTTCTCGATAAGTGTTTCGTAAGTTTTTATAAACGTGTAATTTTGTTCGGTATAAAGTCTCACCTCTTATTATTGCAAAGTCTTTCTCTGAATTGAACACTGCACCCTCCACATCTGCAGTCATGACCGAAACAGTCTGACCATTGTCTCCATGAATATGCTGAAAAACCATTAAATCGTTATATATTAATATTACATATTTTGCCAATTTTCGTGATTTTATCCCCAGGAATATACAACAGTCGCTTGTTAATTATCAAAAGACTGATAAATTTGGACTTATTATGGAACACAAGCTGTAAATATTTGAAATATTTTTGTTTAAATACTTTTATTATTGATAAATTGGTAGACATGATATGTAAAAATTCATCACGTTGTCCTCTATATTGCTCAAGGAATTACAAATTAAAATTAACTTTTCCAGTCTTTTGTTTCAAAATTTCATTTTCAAATTTTTAACCATGTTTCTGTAAGTCCTGGGTTTATAACTTAAATCTCATAAAATAATTGTTTATCATCACATCTGCCATTCGCTATAGTCCAAATAGCTGCAATATTTTTCTTAGGTTGTTTTCATTATTTGTAATTACCTATTGGCTGGGATACTGCTCGGATAGGTTTGACTGTTGTGGTAGTAGTGGTAGTGGTAGATTTTGTAGTTGTGGTAGGCCTGGTGGTAGTTGTGGTAGGCCTGGTAGTAGTGGTAGGCTTGGTTGTGGTAGTAGACTGGGTGGTTGAGTCCGTGGTATGTTCTCTCTTGCTCCTCACGCTAACACCAGAGGGCGGTAGGGACGGATCCTTGTTATTGGCGCCACCTGGCGGAACTATTGAAGGAAATGTTCAATTTAAATTTAAATTTCAGTACAATTTAGAAAGAGGTAGACGTTATTATATAGCTGCAATAAGTAAAAATTGTGGTCCGAAAAAAAGTGGTTGCAACACTTTCGCGCTGTTCAGCAGGCGAGTGTTTTGATAAATTGCCACGTACGTCTGTTTGCCGTTAAATTAATTGTTTTTTGATTCCGTGCTTTGACCACTTTCCTAGTTGTTTACAAGTCATTATAAAAAATAAAAAAAATATTGGACATAGTGTGGAAGTGGTCGGATGCGATTTCAGGTAAAGTTTTCTTAGTGAGCTGAGTGACTTTACAATTATATATGATTTATACTATTAAGAATATATTGCTAAATATTTGAATTATTGCAGATACATTGTATTTCAAATGAGGCAAAAGAAAATGTGAGGATACCTAATTTTTATGAAATACCGATTTTCATAGACTTGAGACACTTCAGAGGAAGCCAGGTGAATATCCAGGTCTCTCATTAGCTGCAGGGCTGAGTTAGCCAATGGGAGTCCTGGATTCACATGACGTCATCCGAGGTTTAGTTTCTAAGTCAATTAAGTTGGCTGTAATAGGGTTCATTGTGTAGTAAATTTACCTGCAGTGACAACAGCTTTAAATCCCCTTCTTTTTTCATCATTGGAAGTTAAGTTAGATCTCATAGTAATCAACAATTCGTCATCATAGGATTCTAGTCTGACATCTGGGGTTTCTGAGCAGCAAAACCTGAAATAAAATAGAATAGATTAGAATGGGCAAATACAACCGCAAGAGCTTTGATATTTTTAAGAAGTGAATTTTTTTAAATATATAAATTTGTGCCTATAACAGAAAGCAATTGCAGAAACTACATACAGAAATGTTTTGATAATAAGATTTAGTATTTATGGAAACAACATACCTAGGTCCAGGGACACCAAAATTAGGCCCAGTGTTGACTTCCACCCAATGCAGACAGGTTTTATCAGCACAGTGGATTGAAAACTCATCTGTGAATCTTAAGATAACTGTGTGGCCTGGTGGAGCCTAAATGAAAAAAAAAACACAAAAATAATTTTTATAATATTAAACAAACGTATCTACACTAATCACTAATTATAATGGTTAATTCACTAGAATGTGATTATTACAAACTCGGGAATTGATTTGCGCTTGGGACAGTTTTGAGTCCACACCATGTTACACATTTACCCCAAGAATGGGGTCTTTACTTGTCCCAGCATAGACGAGATGTAGTATGCACGAATTCAGAGTCTATCGGTCAGAAATTGAACTCGGGGACCTTCAGAGGAGCTGGCAATGTCTTAACCACTAGGCCACTGAGTTGATATTTACTTCTACTCTTTTATTAATTTTTTTTTTATTAAACTTTCCGTAGTTATTATTATTATCATTATTATATAAAGATGTTTAAAAATTGATGCAGTGTAACCTCGGTAAGTTAGTAATAGTGAGGTGGTTTAATAACGAGGTGATTGAAATGTATAAAATATATTTTAGCCTTAATATTGATGTGGCCTTAAGGCATGAGTTAAATTATACAGTAGGGACTCATTTAAGATGGTTTGCTGACTAAAGTTAATTTGGAAAATTTGGTTTTGTAGAGTTGGGTTGTTGTTGTATTTCATATCTCCCCTCCTGGAGAAATAGCGTCGTTTAATTTGATATATTTCCAGAACATTAACTTGACATTTTTCTCACCATGACTAACCAATTACATTCGTCATTTTCGGGATAATTGCTGTTGTCTAGGTAACCGGGTGATGTGATAATTCTATTCTGATGAGAGTCTAGGTACAACGTTCCTCCACAGACCCCTATTGAAAAATGAAACAAAGAATTTTTTTTTAATATAATTCACTCTACAAAGATATGGTTGTTTACAAACATAAGGGTACCTATTGACCTGTATTTGTGAAATTTTATGGGTATATAATTTTACAGGAAGCTTTGTCATACAGGTATATATCAATGTGTACAGCTATTGTGAACAATTTACATGAATAAAAGGTTATTGTAAACACTGGGGATATAGTTTGTAATTTGTAAACACAGTTATATCTCCCTACTAAGACCACCCGTTGTGTTTAATAATACTGTTCCTAATAGTGAAGTGGTCTTAATAGTGAGGTATATTACATCAGACAATGTCTAGTTGGCTTCAATATGCTTGTCTTAATGACGAGGCAGTCTTAATAGTTAGGTGGTCTTAAGAGCTGGGTAATTATTGTGCATGACCTTCACATTTTGTACACAATACCTTCAAAATTTAAGAGGTCATAAAGTGTTGTTTTTTTGCCTCTCTTTTTGGACACGTGTGTTTTTGAAATATTTTGTCATCCCTTTGAAACCTTGACCTACATTTCAGGTTATTATAGTATTTTTTCCACTACATAGAGGACATTATATATAATATTTTTACCTCAGTTTTAAGACCAGCTCTACATTAAGACCAGTAATTAAATTGATATGCTGTATTTTCGCGAATATTTTTCTCGATATTTCTGTTTAGCGACTGTCTATGTCTCAATGCTACTGGGTCTGATGCTTCGTCAGTTTGTATGACCAGCTGCCAGAGGCAGACGTTATGAGGAGATAATAAGGCTGCATGGTGTCCAACCCATGTTACACATTCACCCCATGGGAGGGGTCTCTTACTTGCCTCAGTATAGACACCGAGTACAAGACCGCTATAATTTTAGTCTCATTTGATCTACATCCAGCTGTGAGGTAGCTCATGAAGAGTGCCCGGCCGGGGATCGAACCCGGGACCTTCAGCAGGGCGCAATATGGAATTGGCGGATGCCCTAACTAGGCCACCCAGCTGCTATTATTAGAACTTTGTTATTAAGACCACTATGATTTTGATGATTTCATAAAATGTGCATGTCCAATAACTTGCAGAGAAATTCTCAGCTAATTAAGACATGACTTACCAGTAGAGGGCGCTAGGTGTTCACAGTATGCCCCTGACAATCCGCTAGGGCACCTGCAGGAGGAACACTCCAGAGGGTCTTGGTAACCCCCATGTTGGCAACGCTGTTTTAAGGGCGTTCTACATTTCACTGAAATCAGATAAATATATTACTTATGAATATATGGTAAACAAACATATATACATATATAGTAAAGGGCAAAAGAATATGAGAAACAAACAAACAAACAAAGATATTACTTCTGAACTAATAAAATAATTCTGAAACAATATATAAAAACATTTGGGTAAATCCAATACCCAGGACAGAAGAGAAGGAAAGAAAGACAAAAAAAGCAGTGTTATTACTTTCGGTTTAAATAAAGTTCTAAAAAAAACAAAAACAAAAATTTACCAAAAAAAGAACTTAATTTAATCAAATATACTTTTAGTATAAACCAAGACATGCAGTTTTCATTGTAGATTCTTAACAGAGTTTTTAGTCCTGTGTATTTCAACAGTGACTGCCCTAGCAGAGAATAACATTATTTTTATTTTTCTATTACAGCAATAAAATAAAATAAAACAGTGCTAAAATTTTTTTTTGTGCTTTTTTTCCTCTGGTTAGGTGCATAAATAGACCTACCGGATTCTGCCATAATTGAAGCTACTAAAAATTACTTGGAACTCAAAACGACACCGCAATTGTACAACTGTGACATTTTCTGAATTTGCACTAAATAAATTTAATAATAGAAATTAGGATACATTGTAAACCCAGTACTAAAATAACCCAGCCAATTTAATTTAGGTCTATTTTTCTGAGTACTACAACTCGATCTTAATTGTGAGTGTGGCCTACATTAAATACTGTAAAAACCTACATTTAATTGACAATATTTCCTATAAACCTGAGAGGAGAGGAGAGGAGAGGAGAGGAGAGGAGAGGAGAGGAGAGGAGAGGAGAGGAGAGGAGAGGAGAGGAGAGGAGAGGAGAGGAGAGGAGAGGAGAGGAGAGGAGAGGAGAGGAGAGGAGAGGAGAGGAGAGGAGAGGAGAGGAGATACAAAATGCAACAACAACCCAACTCTACAAAACAAAATTTTCCGAATTAACTTTAGTCAGAAAACCATCTTAAGTAAGTCCCTACTGTACAATTTAAATCATGCCTTAAGGCCACATCAATATTAAGGCTAAAATATATTATATACATTTCAATCAACTCACTATTACAAGCATACCAAGTTTACACTTCTTTATGTAATGACTTTTAAGTAATATTAAAACTTTTTCTTCGTCGCCAAATATTTTTAATCACTTTTTTACTTAATAGTTTACACTAAATTTACAGGGCAATTATTACTTTAAACTTGTAATTATGAGTCAAAAGGTGACACAGTAAATAAAAAAATATAAGCACCTAAAATAACAATTTATTTGCCGTACCAAAGTACCCAGACTAATTATGAGTTTATGACCAAAAAAAAAAAAAACATTCTAAAATTAAAAAGTGCACTTAAATATGACTCAGAAAGTCAAAAGTAGAAATAGAATAGAATATAATATATGCTAAATACAATGTAATAGAATAAGTTATCTTCTAATAGAATGGAATATAACAGAATAGAATAGAACAATATATGTTTATACATTGGAATAGCATAAATTATATCTTATAATAGAATAGAATAGAATAAAATAGAATGCAAAATACAATGGAATAGCACGTTTTATCTTCGAATAGAATACAATAGAATAGAATACTACTCACTCGTGCAGTAGGCCCTGTTGATGGCTTTGGCATCTAAGAAAGAGAGACTGATTCTTTGTCCCATGTTGGATTGGAAAAGTTTATCTTTCGCTTGGATCGTGTCGCTGCCAAACATGGTTCCTGTCTGAAAAAATGAAATAAAATCTGTTTATGCTGTGACAAGTAAAATATGCCCAAATAAAGAGCTATATAGCTTACATCGAAATACAAGGTACCTTAACATCTAAAAGTATTCAGACACTCTCATTTCGTTTTGAAATTCATGATGTAGTGGAACTTAGTTAAGGAGTTAACGCTGACACCAGATTCTCTAGTATCATGAAACTTTAATATCAGTCATTGCCTGTATCATTCCATTGATTAACTGAATGTGTATAGTTCAATAAGAAAAGGTAAGACCTACATGGCCAATTGTGCCACGTGCGTTTTCCATGCGTTTGGATAAACGCATGGTTTTTTCCTTATTATAATTAGCTAAAAACCATGCGTTTTCCGTGCACATTTGGCCATGTATACATTACCAAAAAATGAAAATGCCGTGCATGCATGCTATATCAATGAGGTTTTACTGTAATTCGTTCTTACCAATGGTCCGTAGTGCATCACACTATTGAAATCATAAGGAATGTCGTAATATTCCATATATCCATCAGGAACACTGACAAAATTTGCTTTGGCCCACCAACCGATATTCTGAAATGAATGTTGAAATAAATATTTAAATATATGGCAAAATCTTATTATGGGCATAAGCCCTATACATGCACAAACTTTCAGTAAAAAAATAAAAAATAATAAAATAAAAAAATAATTGCATTACTGGAAACTTAAATATTTATATAGTATATTGGGCCAAACCACTCAATTCAAAATTTCAATATGGCAACTTGGTTTTGAGGCATTCAAAATTCCAATATGATAACATATTCTAAATATTGATATGATGTTTTACTTTCCTTTCATTACTTATAGTTTTAATTGGCAAAATTCATATTGAAATTTAATATTTGTCTGAAGATGTTACTTAAATAAAATTTCAATATAGCATATTTAACTTTGTTATATCAATGCAGTGATACACTTTCCTGGCACTGCTTCAAATTACAGCATTGCAATATTATAGTCGGACGATCCCTTGCTCACAATGTCTGTATAACAACCGACTGGTCTTGTATTTCTCAACAAACTCAAATTTATATAAATTTAAATGTAAAAAAAAAGTAAATGTTAATGTATTTTTTATAGTCCGTTACAACGCTCGGGCAGTCTCAACTGACTTTACAATTACACCCTAGGCAGGCCTGTTCAAGCATGAGCCTTTCTCAACTCCCCGGAGAGTATACGTGTATAGCCAGGCAGCTGTCGCCAGCGCACACAGACTAAGCACTCTACAATCGCCATCTCTGCCTATAGCCAAGTTCCCATTTGCACCTGGGTGGAGTGAAGCAGCGGTTCAAGGAGGATCTGCTCAGTTCCTCCATGCCGTGGCTGGGCTTGAACTTAGGACCATGTGCGTAAAGAGACCAACACCTTATCCACTAGGCCATGGCACCACACCAATACAACAAGAATTCCAGTTAAGTGTAATAATATTCCGGTCTTACCTTACTCAAAATGTCAACATATTGTCCTCTGTCCCCTCTCTGATGCTCATGCCATAGACCTAATGCGTGGCCAATCTCATGCACTGGGGTACCGAACTGGAAAAAAAAATTCAAAATAAATAGAATGCAATATCAATTGTTGGTTGGTTGAAGTTGCTCTTCTGTAAATTGTGTGTAATATATCAATATCAAAAATTAGCTCCTGGGCAATTTAGCTTGTACATTTCCTGCTCTATTTACGAGGGGGAAGGATGATGTCTATCCAAAATTTTGTTTAAAATCAGCCAAGATAATGTTTTTCCTCAGACATTGAATGTGTAAGCTAACCAAAATCATTGTTTTATATGTACAAACGTTGTCTAAGGACACACAATATCTTAACTGATTTTAAACAAATTTTTGGATGGATACCAGTGAAACAAAAATTTGTCTGAGTGTAGCGGATCTGGCATGTTAATAAAACACAGTCTGTGTTCTATGCACTGGGTCAGAGACTATTAGACGTGGCTCAAAAGCAACGCAGGAAGTAAAGTTTGAACCCATGCCCCAATTATTCCTCTTTCCCATATAGCACGCTATAGGTCATACCAAAATATTTCCTATGTTGGCCATCGGCAGACATCTTTTGATCGGATGAGCCATGCTATCTGGGTGATAGAAACCAATGTCGATCAGATGAGGCATGCTATCTGGGTGACAGGAACCGAGTAAATCGGATGAGGCATGCTATCTGGGTGACAGGAACTGAGTAAATCGGATGAGGCATGCTATCTGGGTGACAGGAACCCATGTCAATCGGATAAGGCATGCTATCCGGGTGACAGGACCTATATTACGTTCACTCACCTTTGTTAAACACGAGCTGCCTAAATTAATCTGCTGGGGCTTGTTGTCAGTCATCACCCTGCCTATGAAAGATGCGCATCTCCTGAAAAATCAAAGAGGAAGAGAACTCATCATTGACTGGCGACAATGACCGGCCATCAACACGTTGTCGATCCAATCACTTAATTATAAAATAAAGTTTAATAAGTAGGCCAAATAAATCTTTTTTAAAACAATTAAAACATTGCAAACTTACCCAGGGTCACTGTTTGTGATGACTAGATGTGTTCTGCCAAGATTTGCTTCTCTGTTCACTTCGAAAAACATCAAGCATGTCCGGTCCATCCAGTGTTTGAAAGCGGCTCGGATAAGCTCTTTTTCTTCATAAGCTGTTGAAAAATATAAACTAAATGATTCAAATGTATTTTTGTGCAGTAAGTTATGTTTCATAAACGTAGGGGTAAAAATGCTATGCATTAATATTCAACTTCGCCAGTCTAGTACAGGCCAAAAGTTTGGGAACCCATATTGAATTTGTATTGGATGCAAGTACCCAGATAGCATTCCAAATCGGGCCAGCATCGTTTCTATATCGGCAGTTGTCGTTACAACATCGTTTCGACAACATCGTGCCAACATTGAAATGATTTGGAATGCTATCGGGGTATATCATCTAAGAAAAAATCACGACAATTACAACAACGACTTACTGTGTGTTTCATCAAATTTGTATAAGATAGGTAAGTCCCATTTTTGTTCAGGATTTTTGGTAAACGATGAAACTTTTCTCTTGAATCTTCTTTGCGTTCCGGTAGAATTTTCTCTTTCTAGGACCGCCTGGAGTAGATCTAACGCTTGTAACTTTGTAAACCAAATGTCCATAGATTCTTCATTGTGTTTTTCAGGAAATGTAGCATGTCTCTGTTGATAAAAAAGAAATCGAACAAATGTTATCCAGATTATGTGCAGTATTGACTTTATTCCAGATCGCATTCCAAATCGGGCCAGTGTAGTTTCTACATCATTTTGACGTCGCTGACGTTGCGCCGACGTCAATACGTTTTGGAATGCTATCTGGGATGATGGTGTATGTAATGTCTATACAGATGATTAGCAGAATAATACAGATGATTAGCAGAATATAATAAGATACTTGGATCAAAATAATGAGAAAAAAAATTTAATTTCCATCTCTAAAAGTTAAATATATTACCCAAAAACTGATTTTGCTCAATTTTTTGTATTTATGTAATATATTACAAGTGGCTCAATTTGCCTTATAATGATAATGTGTCTGCAGTAAAACTCCATCAGAATATTATATTAAACAAACAAAAAAGAAGCTAGATTTCCAAGGCTTGGCCAATATAGAAATAAAATGTAAAAAGAAAGGAAAATGTACACTATAAGAATGTTCTTTATCATGCTTATCAATTCAAAAGAGATCAGCAAAAACATACATGTCTATCTACGTTTCAACCTATATCTGTCAGACATTCTGTCCACTTACCCCATCATTTAGAATTGTTTCACTTCCTCCCCCTAGCTGGATCAAGATGTTTTCCACTTCTCGAACTTCTGAGCATGGCAACCCATGGCAACGATACCACTCTTGGCTGAAGTACCCTGGGAGAGGCCTTCCTTTAGGGAAACTCTGAAAAATAAATAGAATATGACTAGAAGATCGAAAAGGATTTATAATATGGGTAATCCTGTAGCTAGGGCCTCAGTTTGCTGAACATTCCAAATCGTTTCAACGTAGGCACGATGTCGGCGATGTTAATACGATGTTGCAACGACAGTGGCCCGTATGGATTGGAAACGATGCTGGGCCAATTTGGAATGCTATCTAGGCCAATGCTTCAATGCTGCTGGCCTGGGGCTTAGTCAGCTTATATAACCAGAGGCAGACATAATGATGAGATGTTAAGACTTAGAGTCCAAACCATGTTACACATTCACCCCTGGGTGAGGTCTTTAACTTGCCTCAGCATAGAACACCTAGTACAAGGCACCTCCAGTTGGGATATAGCTCATGAAGAGTGGTTTTATTGTATGGCTGCCAACTCGTACTATTCATATTAGCTTGAGAAATTATCATTTTGCCAACAAAAAGGGGGACCCCAATTTTGTTTATATTAATTGAGAAAAAACTGAACTTCTTAAGTTTTCAATAGAATAGTGTCAACTTTAAGACAAAGAGTAGTTGGTATTTTAATTGAGATATTGTCTTAATTGTGAGATGGTCATAGGGCTGAGTTCCACTGCTTGAAAATATAGCATTCTTTACTATGATAATACTTTACATGGAAATAACCATGCACATTTTCGTTTAGGTTTTCTAAACATTTCTTTGTTTTTTTTTAATAGTGTAAATTCCTTTCATTATTTGACTTAGAATTTCTTGACATATTTTTTCTTTGAAGTTCAAATTTCCTGCTTTTATCAATTTATTTTTGACTTCCCTTCCTGGTGCTAGAGCAGTCTTGCACTAGACAAGATGACAGTTAACACTGGGGGACAAACTCTCTGTAATTTTGCTGTCAGACTTTCTTACAATAAAAAAGATACAGCTAACCCTCACCATTAAGACCACTATAGGTGCAAAATTCACCGCCCTTAAAGGTGAAGTGGTCTTAATAAAAGATAGGATGTATTATAATATATTCTATACAGTAGGGTCCTGGAATTAAGGCTTTAATATTGAGGTGATGTTAAATATGTCATTCTATGGGCTTTATGGTGAGGTGGTTCTAATTGTGAGGTGCTCTTAATAGTGAAGTGGCAATAATAGTGAGGTGGTCTTAAATAGTGGAGTGGTCTTAATAGTGAGGTGCTCTTAATAGTGAGGTGGTCTTAATAGTGAGGTGGTCTTAATGATGAAGTGGTCTTAATAGTGAGGTGGTCTTAATGATGAAGTGGTCTTAATAGTGAGGTGGTCTTAATAGTGAAGTTGCCAGAATAGTGAGGTGGTCTTGATAATGAAGTGGTCTTAATAGTGAAGTGGTCTTAATAGTGAAGTAGTCTTAATAGTGAAGTGGTCTTAATAGTGAGGTGGTCTTAATAGTGAGGTGGTCTGAATAGTGAGGTGGTCTGAATAGTGAGATGGTCTTAATGATCAAGTGGTCTTAATAGTGAGGTGATCTTAATAGTGAAGTGGCCAGAATAGTGAGGTGGTCTTGATAATGAAGTGGTCTTAATAGTGAAGTGGTCTTAATAGTGAAGTAGTCTTAATAGTGAAGTGGTCTTAATAGTGAAGTGGTCTTAATAGTGAGGTGGTCTTAATAGTGAAGTGGTCTTAATAGTGAAGTGGTCTTAATGGTGACGTGGTCTTACAGTGGGGTTCTACTACTTCAAACTTTAAAATGAAATGGTATTTATTCTGGGTGTTTGCGTACTATCAAAATAAATCGCTAATTCACTCTAAAAATAAATAATTATGTACACTTTTGTAAACTTGACATGAGAAAGGAGGTGATCTTGATGGTTTAATTATTCTTTAATTAACTGCATGTGTGCTGTCTTAAACAGAGATTTGACTGCAGCTTGTTTCTTTGTATTTCCATAAATCATTGTTTATACCACGTGACCTCAGCTGGCATTGTTCCAGGGCGCCCCCTAGGGGTATTCTTTGCCACGTGCAGTCGCCAAAATGAGGTAATGATTGTTAAGTTTGAACAAGGCATTGTTTTACAATGGCATCGATTAGTCATCATTTCCTTGAAACAGGTGGTTTCCGAGGAAAGTTATTTTTATGGAAATACCGTTATTTTGTATTTATTTATAATTTTACTTTTAGGCCTGTGTTTATTTCATAAACATAAAAAAATTTTAAAAATCATATCATTAAAGAGATAGAAATTTTATTTTTTTAGGTTTGTTGAAAGTGAACGTTTTCTTTCTTTCTTTTTTTCTTTCTTTCTTTCTTTTTTCTTTCTTTCTTTCTTTCTTTCTTTCTTTCTATGTTTATTTCTTTCTTTCTTTCTTTCTTTCTATGTTTATTTCTTTCTTTCTTTCTTTCTTTCTATGTTTATTTCTTTCTTTCTTTCTTTCTTTCTATGTTTATTTCTTTCTTTCTTTCTTTCTTTCTATGTTTATTTCTTTCTATGTTTTCTATGTTTTGCATGCAGCCATATATGATTATCTGCACTTTAACATGTATTTTAAGCCTATTTTGGTGTACCTAGTTAACCTTTCAAAATCGTGTTTATTTTTGCAATTTTTGTTGTTTATTTTGACAGCTTCTAATTTTCTTCTCGCTTTGTAAAATTTATCTCGAATATCATCCTACTAACCTTGAAAATGATCACATGCATGGCATATTTTTTTTCAATCTATAGAATGTATTTTACAATAGGTTGTTTTTCATAATTTAAGTAGAGTAAATGCAGGTACAATGCGCAACATGCAAAACGTATGGTACAAATTCCCCTGCGCATGTATTGGATAGGAATGAAACCCCGTTATTAAGAACACCCCTGGGAATCATTGAAGTGGTCTTAATATCGAGGTGGTAGTCTTAATTATGGAACTATTTTGTTAAATAATATATTGACAGTTTTGGTTATGCATAGTGAAGTCGTCGTAAAATTGAGGTTATCTGTATATTGGGTGGTCTTAAATTGAGGTTACTTTCAATCGACTGTATTATTCCATGTTTTTCCAACTTGCTGAGTGATATTTGCAGAAAACTGATTGATGATTTAAATCTAAAACTGCGTCACAGTATTCAAGTTTGATTGATTGACTGATTGCTGCTCTGCTGAAATACCGACTATCTGACTATCTGACTATCTGACTGACTGATTGACTGATTGACTGACTGACCAATAGGCCACAGCAAATAAGAAATTTATTTATATATCTATCTATCTAGCTAGCTAGCTATCTATCTACAGTGGTTTTCTCAGACTTAATTTTTCACACATTTTCAGGGTTTAGTTGTTCATGTACATAACGGTTCACCCTTGCAATATAGGGTGTTATAGACTTTTTTGGGGGTAAATAGTTGGGGGGGGGGGGAAAAATGCAATTCACCAAGTCTGGCTAAAAGACAGCACAATAGATTTGGAGCAGTCACTTAAAAACTTGACATGAAAAAGTCAAGGGTCTAGTCCACTTTATTAATAGAATTTACAGATAAAGTGATATGAATGTATATTGTGTATCTATTCTGAGAATCAAAAACCAGTTTGGGCTAAAGTACGGGAATGAAAAAATTGAGAAAAGGCCAAAAAAAAAAATTATAAAAATAGCATCACGATTTTCAAAACTGGTTTTTTTTTCCTTGTCAAGTTGTTTGGCTTGGCGGTGAGGAGTTGACAAAAAAAATTAAAAGTGGCAGAAAAAATTAATATTTTATAGCACTGTAAGAAGGGGTAAAATGTATATGTCAAGTGTAGGAGAACTCATATAGTTCATGTTTACAATTAAATGCCAATATGGTTGCAAGAACCTTAGACAGTGCATCAAGTTTGTGTATAAAGCTCACCGAACTGTGGATTAATTTGTGAGATAACTGCATGGCTGGCTGACTGGCTGACTGGCTGACTGACTGGCTGACTGGCTGACTGACTGACAAGCTGACATACTGACTGACTATGTAGCTGACTGGCTGACTGACTGACTAGCTGACAGACTGACTGACTATGTAGGTGACTGGCTGACTGACTGGCTGACAGAATGACTGACTAAATGACTGACTGACTAGCTGACAGACTGACTGGCTATGTAGCTGACTGGCTGACTGACTGACTGACTGACTGGCTGGCGTGCTGGCTGACTGACTGACTAGCTGACATACTGACTGACTATGTGGCTGACTGACTGAATGACTGACTGACTAGCTGACAGACTGACTGACTATGTAGCTGACTGACTGACTGACTGGCTGGCTGACTGGCTGGCTGACTGGCTCGCTGAATGACTGACTGACTATGTAGCTAATCAACTGACTGGCTCATTATGATCTTGCACACTCAACTAGATTAAAATGCATTGCTCTCATTCAATTTGTCTTTCTTTGAGTCAGAAAGTTTCCATGCATCCTGTCTCATCTGTCAAATGTGACAGGAATCGAACCCAGAATATTTACAAGAGCTGAAATGCACTCTGACCATTATTCCACAGTTGCACTGAAGTTCACTAAATCAGGATGATACACACAATATTGGTTTGCCAATTTTGACATCTGGCACTTGCATAGCACTCCCCGTTCCTGATGTGTAATTTAAATGCACCAGGGACTAACCACAAACTCCAATCTTACCTTTAAAAAAAATAAAAAATAAAAACCTAAGAAAAAAAAGCACTCTTTACCCTATGTAAGGAAGTGTCCTTAGTCTGCACCTAATGCAATCTTATAACCAGACAAAAAAGATTTGCAAGCATTTTGCAATTGCAAAAGAGTGCATGCAAAAGTGTGCTCTACAATTTCCAAAATCGTAACTATGCAGAGAATACTCAAATGCTAAAGCGCCCTTAAATCATTCTTTACAATTGCAAAAATTCAGGAGTGCCTAGATCCTACAAGATAGCCCAGACGCATAAGCATTGCAGACACACAGAACTATTTATCATCAAATTTTTTTTTCCACATAATTTTTTACTCTACTTTGGGTATATAGATGAATAAAAAGCTAAGGTGTAAAAAATGGCGTCTGCAATAGGAGGCAAATGGTGCTCTATGTCAACTATACGCTGACCTCTTTGACATGTGCTCTTTTCATTGCTAGGCTAAAAAAAGTTTTTAAAATGTGGAGTGTCATGTATTGAATGTCAAGTCATTTTTAAATTCTGTCCACGACATTTAGAAAAAAATGGTAATTATAAGGGCTTATGCTAGTTTTTTTTTTTTACACATAATAGAAAGAATATAGAGGATCGCGTACAGTGATAAAATATTCTAAAAAAAAATTAATTACATGGGCCTACAGGGGATAGGTAGGTAGGTAGGTAGGTAGGTAGGTAGGTAGGTAGGTAGGTAGGTAGGTATGCAAAGTGCAGCCATCTAAGGCAAGTTCCTGCCGCTATCGAGGGTTGATTGATGAGGTGAGAGAGAGGAGAGGAGTCCACCATGTTACACATTTACCCCATGGGTGGGATCTGTTACTTGCCTCAGCATAGAACATCGAAATTAAGACCACACTTTGGAATAACTGAAGTGGTCTTAATATCGAGGTGGTCTTTATATTGGGTGAGCTTAAAATTGTGAAATTTAACAATGTAACATAAACTAAAAAATTGCATTGTAAATAAAAGTTTTGTGACACTACAAAATTGACGCTTAGATTCAAGCTTTTGTAAGGTGAAGAATTAATCTATTAACTAATCTTTATTTTGATTTTTTAGGCTAGAAAATGAATTAATAAATTCTTTCCAGTCTAGACAAAAACAGCATTAAACGTCTCTCACGAAAGTGTGAAATTGTACGATTGTTAAAGAAAGAAAAGGAAAAAAAAAACATGATCTAGAGCTCTGTTAATATCTCTAGAACGCGAAGAATTATTTTCGCAGTACCCTCATGGGCAAAGCTGCATGGTTGAAAAGCTCAACTTCAGGGAACTATATATTACAAAAACTATATATTTATCTTTTTTATACCCTCAGCCATGAAGATTGCTTCAGAAATATTGACTCAAGAAATTTTCTTTAATAATCATGGGGTTTTCCTGTGCTAATATGCAATATTTGAATATTAAAAATTAGAATGTTGAAAATATGAATGCTTTAAAGCCTGACTGAATGTCACCCTCTTGTGTATATAATGATATAATGATAATTTTTTGGATGGTATATAATTTTGAAAAGTGAAAATAATGTAAACAACATACCTCAATAATATTGAAAGTTCCACATGCCAATATTGTATGCAGTAAAATATGTTTTAACGACATCACGGTTGAACTGCAATATTCTTTTGTCAAGTAGAGTTAACTTATGAAGTTGCTCTGAGCAGTTTTTCAGTTTGCTTTGAAAAAAGTGATTGTCTGCAGAAAAATCGTCTCAGCTCCACGTATTTCTGTTACTGGGAATACGACAAATTCCACAAAAAATGTCAGTTATATTTACTGAACATCAACTGGAATAAATTAAACTCTTAACAGAGACAGTGTTTTTGTCCGATGAGCAAATAAAACTAGTCAAAAATATTTGCAGAAACGTGGGTAATTGATAGAACAGTCCAACAGTTATGAGCTTGCAAGTTTCACTGATATGATCGTGCATGTAAATGTCTGAATTAAAGTGCAGGTAAATATTAAATATGTATCCAAAATATGTAACTGTCTTCTCAGCATACGAAGTTTAAATGAACTGCTGAGATGGGGACTGGGTTTTTATAGCTCATAACGCGGATCGAGATTTAAGGACCCCCCCCCCCTCCGCCCCCCCCCCCCCCCAGCTAGGGGGCTCCCCCCCCCCCCACCCCATTTACCAGCTATTCCGCTTTCTCAGTCAGAGCAACAAAGGTGTAACTCGTGTGCCAGCCAATACATATACGCATGTTATGTGTTTTTACATATTTTGTACTTGCGTAATTAAAGTAAATCATATAAAAGTAAGAAAATCTAATAAAGTTCATTTGAAGGCCAATTGATTCTTTTCTTAATCCAGCCACATTTAAGTCCAAAAATATGATTGCAACATTAAAAAAAATATATAAATAAAACACCCAAATTTCAGGCCTTTTTCTATTGAGAAGAATCCATTGTATGCTGTTATCATGATATCATCTCACCATGACGTCTGCCTATGGGGACATGACTTATAAGCTGACTGAACTTTAGTAGCATCGTCAAATACAGACCAATACAAAGACAATACATTAAAATACAATACGAAATCAGCATTTATTTTTAACCAAACAGGGCACTAATATAATCACCAACGCTATTTTAGGGTCATCCGCAATGAAATTTTCAGCTGATATCATCATATTTACATTTAACTTTGAGAGCTCTATATTTTCCTTATTTCATCTGGACGCGCCACAACATAACCTATGGGTCAAAGACATTCGTGCGTGATGCACTGTTTTTGCACAATATATATATACAAATTCTTGGTATAGTTCATCTGCCAAAGTTCCACAGAAATGGGTGAAAGTACAGCAGTCATGCTTGGCTGCTAAGAACAGCTGTTATATCATGATGGATTGATTTAACTAGCACTGCATTTAAAATGTATTATGAGTTACTTTCTGGCTGGAAATTTTTATTTAAAGAAAACATATTATTTTTTAAATTTCAAATTTGTAATTTTGATGTGCAGAAACTATCTATGTAGCTATGTATCTATGTATCAATCTGTCAATCTGTCTATCTATCTAGCTATCTTTCTGTCTATCTGTCTATTTATCTATCTATCTATCTAGCCATCTGTCTATCTGTCTGTCTATCTATCTATCTGTAAATCTATGTATATATATATATATATATAAATATCTCTCATCATTAAGACCATTAGACTTTGCCGGGTCTTACCCAGATAGCATTCCAAATCGGCCCAGCATCGTTTCCATATACAGTGTCGGCCACTGTCGTTACAACATCGTATTAACATGGCCAACATCGCGCCGACATTGAAAAAATTTGGAATGCTATTTGGGTATAGGCGAGGTCCAAACATATTCGAAAAGAGCCAATCCGTTTAATCGAATATATATATTCAACAGTGGTACCCCTTAATATACCATTTAAGTGGTCTTATATTGAGGTTATGTTTATTCTAAAAACTTTTGCACTAAATAATCGGAATCAATTTTTTGACTCAGTAAAGTACTGGCTAACCTGCCTTAACGGCCTGTACTGAAAGACAACCAGTCTTGAATGGCCTTTTAAAAATTCCCTTGAGTGTCCTCGCAACACAGATAGATAGATAGATAGATGGATAGTTAGATAGATAGATGGATAGATAGATGGATAGATAGATAGATAGATAGATATGGAAAGTGCAGCCCTATAAGGCAACTTTTTGCTGCTATCGAGGGTTGATTAATGAGGTGAGAGAGAGGAGGAGTCCACCCATATTACACATTTACCACCATGGGAGGGATCTTTTACTTGCCTCAGCATGGACACTGAGTACATGGGACTGCCAATTAAATGTCTCATCCGAACGACATCCAGCTGGGATGTTGCTCATGAAGGGTGCCGGGCCTGGGATTGAACCCGGGTCCTACAGAGGAGCAGGCGAGCGTCTTACCATTAGACCACCCAGCTGCTAAACACAGGTTATTTAACTTAAATCTTGGTCGTCTCAATAACAGTGTGGTCTTATAACCAGGTCCCGTTGTATACAAAACTCATAAACAAACAAATGTAATAAGGTGTTTACCCATGATTTAAAAAATATATCGAGTGCGGAAAGTTTGTTCTCGGAAGAAGGTGTGCTCAGTTTTTGAGGTCATTGTCACCAAGAACATAACATTTATTGTAACATTTGCCAAAGATGCTGATGAAATGTAGTTAATGACAATAGGATGAGGAGTATTCAATGTGTCATCATCTCTATAGCAGCTGCAGCAGCTCTGTTATGGCCTGGAGGTTATGGACCTCTCTAAAGCATTTGACCTTAGTCTGTGGAATTATATCAATCCGATTTCCAAGAATAGCAAACAGTGGTTGCAGAAGCAGAATTGGTCATCATGTTCAAGTTGGTTTATTGCCATTGTTCAGTGGATAATTATCTTAAAATATGTTATGGTGCCCCACAATGTGACTACATGTAAAGAAAGATCTAAATTTCAATGAAATGAAACAGATTGGTAAAGAAAGTTTTTATGAGATTAAAAATTACAAACAATAGATGAGTGTTGATAATTAGATAATTTTTTTCAGATTTTTAACAAATTTGTGTAAATTAATAAATAGATTTAATAACTTAATAAATATTTATAGCATCTGTTTCAGACATTGCAAACAATTTGTAAATTAACCAATTATAAATTAATCATATAAAAAGCACTTGTTTCTGAAATTATATCTGCTCACTCCCAGATAGCATTCCAAATCATATCGACATATGCGCGATGTCGGCGATGTTGAAACAATGTTGTACCGACGGGGGCAGATATAGAAACGACGCTGGCCCAATTTGGAATGCTATCTCGGCTGGCGATTGCATTTAAGAAATCTATTGTTATAGCAAATGCTAAATGAATAAGTTTTTCAATTTCCCCTGAAAGCCATCATTTGTAGAGATTCTCTAATTTGATGTCTTCTGGTAGGTTATTCAAGAGGTGAGGTGCAATGGCTGAGATAGATAGCGTTCCAATCGGGCCAGCGTCGTTTCCATATTGGGCGCCGTCGGTATAGCATCGTGCCGACATCGCCGACATTGCGCCGACATTGATTCGATTTGGAGTGCTATCTGGGGAGCCCCAAAATTGGTAATAGACTGAGGCTGGATTTAACTTCTTTAAACGTTTACCAGTTGTACAGGAAATGTACAGTGGACACTAGAATTGACAAATCATCATTACGTCTGCCTCTGGCAGCTGGTCATATCAGCTGACCTAACTCCAAACCCAGTAGCACAGACATAATATTATTATTTCGACTCAATTTTCGAGACATTCTTCAAAGTTGGCTTCACTGTGCTTATGAGATAATTTATAGCAACATATCATTTATTATCCTCTTTTTGTCCCAGGTGTATATCATGCAAATTAATGAAGTGATGGAATGCAGTCTCGTGACCTCATCTTGAAATCTCCCTCTTCACGAGAAAAAAAACTGAAGCATCGTGCCTTGAAATGAAGTCTCGTTTGGCACTAGGCCAAAACACGAGTCACACGTGTTTTCCTATATACTTCGATATTTCTTTTTCTTTTCTTCTTTTGTTGATTTTCTTGATTTCTTTCTCCGAATTTTTCCTTTCTTAGTGGATGTACTGGTTTGTATAATGAGTCTTAGACTAACAGTTCATTTATATTCAAAGAAATGTGGCCTTAAATGCTAATAATTATGTGTGGTCTTGATTATGAAGAAAATATTAAATATATATATATATATATATATATATATATATATATATATATATATATATGCATGTAGTATAGTATAGATCTTGAATGCCACTAAATCTAGATAATATGATAGATATATATAGATGTAATGTAAATATCTTAAAGCTACGGGTCTGAAGCCTAGTCGATCAGCTTGTATGACCAGCTGCAGGCAGACGTAATGATGACATGATAAGGCTTTGAGTCCGAATCATGTTACCCCATGGGTGGGGTATTTTACCTGCCTCAGCACAGATAACGAGTACAAGGCACCAGCAATTTACCATCTCATGCTATGGGCATCGCGCTGGGAAGTACCTAAGCTCATGACGAGTGGTCAGGGATCGAACTCGGGATCCAATTTTTAAAAATTATGTCAAATCTTTACATGGATAGCCAGATTGGATGAAACCACTGGCACAAGCAATATATTTGTATTTTCAATTTAATTTTATCCTTTTTTTTACAGGTCACAACCAGGACTGGCTTTCTGTAAAATATATAATAACAACTGTTGGCTTAAATCTTTTAGTATTATTTTCTCTAATAATAGGAATTTATTATTGCGGAAATAATGTATTGTATTTTGTACGCTATTCGTATGTTTGACGAATGTATCAATGATGATAATATCTTGTCAATAATATCATATAAATAATTAAAAGCACTGCAATTTTTGCAAATATAGATTACGTCACCTCACAAAAATGTCACTTTGGCAACCTCATCATTTTAATTTCAAGTAAATACGAAACTGCACAAAAAAACATATCATACCAGAAGTTATTTAGCAAAGATTTTTCGTCTCAGGGTCATAACATTTATTTGATAAACCGTAGACCAAATTCGATCACCTATATGACATTGAACCTTGTCCAAAAATAGCTCATGTCACCTAAAATACCATATAGGTGTTTATCTTTGAGGTCATTGACCCCGTATTGGCGAAATCATCCCCAAACCGCACCACAAATATTTGGCTGCCTCTCCAAAAAGCTGTAAGATAAATTCCCAATAATAAACACTAGTTATGTTGTCATTGGGAATGTTTAAAATGTGGATTAAGGATGCTTACTGAATCTTATGGGAGTCTGGGGGAAAGTCATAGGCCTATTATGGAAGTTAAGTCAGCTTTTAGGAATTTGTGTTTTTTTTTTTTTTTTTGAGGGGGGGGGGGGTAATTAGGCCTTTGGAAGCTTTAAAAAAAAGGTACAAAAGAAAGTGTGTTCTTCACCATGTACCCAGATAGCATTTCAAATCGGGCCAGCGTCATTTCTATATCTGGGTACAATATAGCTGTTTTTTTTTTTTTTAAAGAAAGAGATAACACACGAAAGAGAAGAGAAGAGAATAGAAGAGAAGACAATAGAAGAGAAGACAATAGAAGAGAAGAGAAGAGCAGAGAAGAGAACAGAAGAGAAGATAATAGAAGAGAAGAGAAGATAATAGAAGAGAATAAAAGAGAATAGAAGAGGAAAGAAGATAATAGAATAGAAGAGAATATATGAGAAGAGAATATATGAGAAAAGAAGAGAAAAGAAGAGAAGAGAAGAGAATAGAACAGAAGAGAAGAGAAGATAATAGAAGATAATAGAGAGAATAGAAGAGAAAAAAAGAGAATAGAACAGAAGAGAATAGAACAGAAGAGAATAGAAAAGAGGAGAAGATTGTATAAGAAAAGACAATAAGAAAAGAAAAGACAAGATAAGATGAGATGAGATGAGATGAGATGAGATGAGATAAGATACAATAAAAATCTCATAAGTGTAAGTATGTGGGATCTATCTATTCTGAGAATGCATCTGAGATGCCAAGCAGGCGGAATTGAGAAAATCCCAGCTGACATATTTGCTGGCATCTGGGCCAACCACGAAATATTGAAGAGGAAGGGGCTTTATTACGTTTAGCTACAAAACTCTTCATTATCATATCCATTAATACATTTAACTTTGTTATTAAGAACATCTTTCACACGACTAATACTGTGGAATTTTTATTTTTCTCTACTTTACATTTTAGTTATTTATTTCTTCGAATATATATTTTAGCGTTGCTATATATATTCATTTTCTTTTCTTCTTCTTTTTTATCATTTGTCAATTCGCATAAATATTTTTTTGAATTTTCATTATCTTAAAAAAAATTTGCGTTTTTCTTTCTTCTTATTCTTTTATTTTCTTTTCTTAATGAATTTTTTGTTATTTATTCAAAATATATTCTAATTGACAACATTTTTAATCTTTAATTTCGTTTTCATAGGTAAATTATGAATAAAAAATCTCCATAATAATGATGATACTTAAGTGCATTTTTAATGCCATATGGAAAATACACTAAAAACAGGATGTTCTGCCTTAACAACATATGTTACCATAGCAACAACACTTAAATTTTAAGGTACACGTGGGATCCAGGATTTAAGGCTTAATAACGACTTTGATCTAAATGGAGGGCATACATATTTGGGTTAATGTGAATATTTGCTTTATTGTAGTTTTGGGTAAATATAAATTATTTCCAGGAAATGATATTGTTTATAGTTTCTATGGAAACAGGTTCCATAATGCTGGTGAAGCTAAAATGTTAGTGTCAGTAAAATATGAAATTATTATTTATCTCTACACTTAAGACATTTAGACAGATACACATAAAATATATGATGCTGGGTGGCCATGGTTTTGGGTCTTTTGGCTGGCTTAAAATTAACTGGTTTTGGAAATGATGCAGTGTTTTGTATCATATGCAATTATAAATCAATTTATTTTTGTAAAAAATTATATCAAAATCACATCTCTAATTTTAATTTATGTATAATTTCATCTTTTCAGATATTTCGAACTACAGTGGCCGACAAACCCAGATAGCATTCCAAATTGTATCTGTGTCGGCACAATGTCGGCGACATTAAAACGATGTTGTACCGACGACGCCTGATAAAGAAACGATGCTGGCCCGATTTGGAATGCTATCTAGGAAGTTTCTACAAATAATAATTCATTTTATCTGCAGGCTTAAGATCAAGCTTATTTAAATAAAAAGATTGGATGTAAAAATGATTTTCTATCAATTCTAAAGTCACTGTATACCTTTAATAAATACCATCTAAGGATATTCTGCAACTTGATAAATTCAATGGAATCTTTGACAATTAGACTGATCTGGATTGTCTCTACATATTACTTTGTCACATAAACAATCATAATGGCTCTTAATAAAGCATCTGGGGTGTGACGCTTTTACCACTCTAGTAGGTTAATGCTGGGCCCCAGGAAACCCATGGGAGGTTGTCATAATTGACCCCCTGAAAACATTAAATATGTGTCTTATATATTAAAATGCTTGGTTTTAGCACAGTTACTGAAGAATACATTCTTATTTTTTTTTTTTTTTTTTTTAAAGAAGTCCTTAAGCCATTTTGGGGTAAAATGTGTAAAATTAGAAAGTTTTCCTTTAAAAAAAACCACCCTAGACCTATAGATCTATGCTAGTGGATATATTGTGGTAGCAAAATGTGGGAAATAATAAAAGTGTTTTATCGGGTTCTAGTGGCTCTTTTTTGAAAATAGGGTTCTTTTGTATATAAGGGGTGAAATCAGCTCAGACAGATGCCGAAAATGTTCCCGCCACCAAAATTATGGGGTTACATGAGCAAATTTTAAAAAGAGCCGCTGGAACCTGACAAAACACTTTATTTCACACATTTTGCTACCAAAACATATCCACTAGCATAGATCTCTAGGTCTAGGGTTTGTTTTAAAGATAAACCAAGCATTTTAATATATAAGACACATATTTAATGTTTTCAGGGGGTCAATTATGACAACCTCCCATGGGTTTCCAGGGGCCTCCAAACAGCATTAACCTACTAGAGTACATACTGTATACATATTTTAATACATACATGCATAATAACATCACTGACATTCACGACATACAACAATGTTTATCTGTCATTCTGTCCCTGTCTACCATGCCCACATTGATGTTGTTGTCAAGGAAACAGGATGGACATATGGTATTTAGAAACAGTCCATGTTGTTGACATGAAAATTAACACGAAATTTTCGCAGGAAATGGGGGTGTTTGACCTGTTCGTGATTGGGACAGCTATATCCAGCCTAGGGGTCAACTCCATAAATATGGAACTAAATTAATTTAAATTAATATTTTATTATTTTTTTTTGTCATGATGCACAGCAATTTTAATACATCATTCTATAGTTCAACAAAGTGACAATAGAAAGATTCATTCGTTCATTCATTGTTACTACACAAAAGCTTCAGTGAGATTTATTTATTGGTTGATTGGTTGATTGATTAGTTCATTCATTCATTCATTTATTCATTGACTGATCCATCCATTGATATATGTAAAAATAAATAATAAACCTTAACTTTTGACATCAAAATTTATTTGTTAATTTTATCCATTGATTGATTGATTGATTGATTGATTGATTTATTGCACCAATATCCTATTGATATTGATCTCTGATAGTGACCTCCCTGACTGATCAATTTGACAATTATTACAACTTCATTAAGCGGAATTGTACAATATTTTGGAGAACTATCCCACTATTTATTTGGCTATAAATTCTCATTGGAATGACATTAAATTTCAATCATCTCTGAACTTCTGAAAATGGAAAATCTGCTGAGAGTGCTAGTTCTACTGGCACTGGCTTCTTTTGCACAGGTTAGTGGACATTAATTTTGTCCTATAATACATGATCTATATGGTAAATGGGTTTTTGTGAATATTGCAAACCTGAATGTATCAAGTGCTATTTGAATCTATATCTCTACAGTAGGTTACCGCGGCTAGGTTCATAAAATATGGTCGACTCCAGACAGCTGCCACGGCCTATTCATGGCTGTAGCTATAACTGGCTAAAACCAGCTGCTTCTGGCTTATAGTCGGCTTAAACCTACCACCACTGAAAATATTTAAACCTTCAGAAATGTGAGAAATATATCCAATATATAGTAAATATGTATATGCAATAGACATGCATCTTTTCAACAAGAAATACAAATATGTGTAACTCTCAATTTACGCACCAAATGGTGCTGCATGTACTTTTAGATCTGGCTTTGAGTAGCCATCTATAGCCAGACAGTTCCATTTTATGGCAGGTAGCATTGTATATAGCAGAAGTTATCTAGCTTTGTCTGGGTTAAATTTGACAGGTCGTTTTTAATTAAACTAGCTGTACATTTTGAAACATGACTGGCTATAGACACCTGTAGCTACTAGTGTACCTTTAATAAATTCACTTTGATTTTTAGTTGCAGTGGAACCATTACTTTATACTAAATACGATTTTACAACTCTGGATTCCAGGGGGTAGATTTAGATAGCTGGGTTAATTTATACAGCTAGTTTCATTAATACGTTCGACTCTAGACAGCTGTAACAAAATGTTCCTGACTACAGCTATAACTGGCTTAAGCCAGCTGCTTCTGTCTACTCCTAGCTTATAGTCAGCTTACATCTACCACCACTGAAGAAATACAAACCTTGGTAAATGTAAGAAATTATCTAATATATAATAATTTTTTTTACTTATGCTCCAGAATGGTGCTGCATGCACTTTTAGATCGGGCTTTGAGTAGCCAGCTATAGCCAGACAGTTCCGCTTAGTGGCAGATAGCATCATATAGCAGTGGTCTAGCAAAGTGTAGCTCCCAGCAGATGAACCATTTTAATAAAGTTGTACTGTACACACAGTCGGGCCCAAGAGTTTACAATTTCATACACTTGAAGGGAATACAGTTAATTCCATTTTCACATGTATTATCCTAAATAGATAATTATTATTGATATTTACTTTCCAATAACCATCTCACCATCTTCCTTTCTTTTTGTCAAATAATTAAGCTTTTTTTTTATCTTGGTTGTTTCATTCTCAATTTTATTATGAATCTTGTGTTGTGTACGCAAACTTTTGGCCCGACTGTAAGTATATTTTTGGAACTAACCTCATTGCTTCCGTTTTATAATTAGAACAGTAGAGTACATGGCCAAATGTGCCACGTGCGTTTTCCATGAGAAGGATGAACGCATGGAAAACGCATGGTTTTTAGTTAATATAATGAGGCAAAAACCATGCGTTTTCCATGCGTTTATCCAAGGGCATGGAAAATGCACGTGGCACATTTGGTCTTGAGAGTCCTGGGTTTGAATCCCAGTCTGTTCTGGGAAATCTTAATGAATTCATAAGTTATATATTTTCTAGTTCAATATGTTATAAGTCCTCCGGCTCCCCCTAGGAGACAGTGCCTTTACACTCAGTGTCTATGCTGAGGCAAGTTAAAGACCCCACCCATGGGTAGATGTGTAACATGGTGTGGACTTCAAGCATTATCATCTCATCATTACGTCTCCACCTTCCTTTCCATTTTGTGCTGCTAAATGCCTTGTATGGAGAAAACTTATCACATTGATGAAAATAAGTTGACATTTAACATTATCTTTACTATTTATTGTCGTCATCCGGGAGCCACCCTTTTAAAACATTTGTTATGCAGCCTGAAGAAACGACAAACAAAAAGTTTGAAAAGACAAAATTAAAAGACAAAAAAGAAAAGAAACACATGGAATATAAATTTTCCGCTATATATCTTTTTTAGAACTTTTTACTACAATGGAATTATTAGCTGATGTAATAACTGGCTGCTTACACTGTTATCTGGTTGTCATGAAAACAAAAAAAAATTTGAATCACATTATTCCATTGTATGCAATGTTACAATAGTATGAGCCATGTGACCCTCTTGGCCTTGGTCACATGACAAGGTCACTTTTTTTCATTGCCTCCACCCCAAAAGGTGTCTGTTTTTGGAAGTAAAAATGAAATATCAAAATTGCATTTTAAATTATGGTTTGTTTTACTTCCTGGGTGTGGTGTTTTAGTCATGAGACATAATAATATATTTTTTTTTTTAACTTTTTTCTGTTTTTACTGTTTTATTTTTATTTTGTTTTAGTGAATTTGTGAAAGCTAGACACACCTAAATACATTTATATATCATTTCATAATTTTTAAATACAATCTTTCATTTTTATCCAAACACAGACAATCAAAAAAAAATTATATCAATCTCTTAGCTTTTTTTCTGTTGGATGTCAAAAGTAATTTGACAATATAAATTAATTCCACGATTAAGAACACCTCGATATTAAGACTTGATGGCCTTTTTTGCGGGTTACTTCTGTTCAGAATGTTACTCTCAATTCCATATATTTGGGACCAAATTGGTAGATTTAAAGCCCATTTAATAAAATGACAAATTTCTTATGACGCAATCCCATTATTAAGATTCATTATGTCAAAACATGTCTTTAAGGGACAGGAGAAAAGGTGATTTTGTATGAAAAAAAATAAACTTCCTTTCCCCGTGTTGGTTAATTTATTGGTAATTTACTAAGATAGTGACTTCGAGCCAACCTCAAGCGAACGTCACTCGAGTGACACCCTGCCAACGTTGGGCTAATGTTATAAGTTATGCTGTTTTTGTTGTGCCTTGACTTGTAAGCCCCTTGTTGGCTGGGTGCCTAATACAGGCATATGTCAATAAAGAATATCTATCTATCTGTCCATCTATCTATCTATCTATCGCTCGAACTGTCTGTCTATCTATCTATCTGTCTATCTATCTATCTATCAGTCGATCTATCTGTTTATCTATCTATCTATCTATCTATCTATCTATCTATCTACCTGTCTGTCTATCTATCTGTCTATCTTTCTATCTATCTATCAGTCGATCTATCTGTTTATCTATCTGTCTATCTATCTGTCTATCTATCTATCTATCTATCTATCTATCTATCTATCTATCTATCTATCTATCTATCTATCTATCTATCTGTCTATCTATCTATCTATCTGTCTATCTATCTATCTATCTGTAATGTGAAAATTGTGATAGAATCTGCTACTGAGGAAAAATATTTCTGCTAATCACAATTCGAAGAAAATGGCTTCACAATTTTAGTAAAATTAAATCGTTATTTACCATGTCATCATTTACAGGGTCACTGGGACTGGTTAAAAAGGATTTTTGGGATCAATGACGAGAGACCAACTTATCTCCCTGATGGGGCCAGCATGGAGGAGTGGTATGGGTGCCATGGGTGAGTTCTCAAAAATACCAAATCACCTGTGCTAAACAATATCTTTTGCATGCTTTTATCCCCAAAAGATTCATTCTCTAATAAAGTAAGTACAATGTATATAGCCATATCAATTTTCTTTTTGTCCCCTTTATCAGGGTACGGACCTAGCTCAGTGGTGGCGCGCTGGGCTTCCAACCACTGGGTTCAATTCCCGGTCGAGCCTATGTTGGATTGCTGATTCATCCTTCGTCTCATTGCCATGGTCCCTGCCTGTCCTAATTAGCCCATCAGGTGCAGAAATACAGGACGTAAAGCCCTAATCCACCACCTTTGTCCCCTTTATCAAGGTAGCTTGGTGGTGAAGTGGTACCCAGATAGCATTCTGATCATAATGTCATACACTTGAAGGGAATACAGTTCATTAAAATCTTAATGAATCAGCATTCCAATTAGCAATCTAAATCAGCCCAGCATCGTTTCCATATAGGCCACTGTTGTGACAACATCATATTAACATCGCCGACATCGTGCCGACCCTAAAACGATTTGGAATGCTATCTGGGTAAGACTCTTGCCTGCTCCTCTGAAGGACCCGGGTTCAATCCTGGGCCCGGGCACCCTTCATGAACAACATCCCAGCTGGATGTCATTCGGATCAGACAAGATCCCATCCATTGGGGTAAATGTGTAACATGGGTGGACTCCTCTCTCTCGCTCACCTCATCAATCAACCTTCGATAGTAGCAAGAACTTGTCTAAGAGGGGTGCACTTACCATATCTATTTAAATCTATCTATCTATCTCATTCAATTAAAATTATTCATTTCAATGTGTCTGTGATTCTTCAATAGAATGAGTCCCAGATAGCATTCAGAATCGGCCCAGCATCATTTCCATATATTCCACTGTCGTTACATTGTTTTAACATCGCCGACATTGCGCCGACGTTGAAACGATTTGGAATGCTATCTGTGGTTACCCTCAATAGAATAGACCATCAGGTTCATATTTCACTTTTACTAAATAAAATCATATCATTATGCTTTACCAGAATGCCCTGTCAAGAGTTTAACAGAGTTCAGTCGAAGATTGAAACCATCAAGGAATACGATGTCGCTCTGACCGGCCGGCAGTTGCAACGCGGAGAGGCTCCAGTGGTATGCAAACTTTTATTTTTTATTTATTTATTTGGGTTTAGTGCAGTATAGCGGACCCAAATCTATGCCCATATTTGGCGTCCATTAAAAATTTAATTTTTATCAAATATTTCACAAGTTTGAAGTTCTACCACAATTAAAATAACATTTGGTGTAGCGAGGGGTTTAAGTTCGGTAGCAAAAATAAACTCTGTCTTTACCGTGAATATCAAAACCGCCAACATAACTACATTAGTTTGTGACGTCATAAATTGATTTCAAGCATTTTTACGTCATAGGCCTGGCAAAGAGGCTCGTTAAATATGGTCATAAAATCTGGGTCCGCTATACTGCACTTTATCCATATTATTTTTCCAAAATCAGACAGTGCAAAGACAATACATAGTTATCCTGTATAGCGTATAATTTAGCAAGAATCAGCAAATATGCATTGCAATATATTAGCTGGAATCTCGGATGTACAGCCAAAAGTGATGTGTAAAATCTTTGAAAATACCAACAACAAAAAAACCATTTTATACCACAGAGTAAGACCACCTCATTATCAAGACCTATAGTAAGAAAAAATTTCAGCATTATGGCCATTTAGTCTTGCAGTAATAATAGATTTAAAAGCATTGTATTATGTATATATACAGAAAAATACAAAGCAAAAAGATGAAAACAAAAAGAAAACAATATAAAATCATTTTCAATATTTAACTTAGCAACCAATAATCAAAATATCTTCTTTTTATTTTCTTGTAAAGAATGATGGAACTCTAGACAACTGCATCTGGCTGACAGAAGGACAAGTCGACTCAATCCTAGTGAAAGCGAAGGAAGATTTGCTGTTGAAGAGGTTCAGGGACTTGTGGCTCAGTGAATTGGTGAGGTCTAAAACAAATCCTAAAATATATATGTTCTAAGTACAGTACATATATAAAAACAATATTTGACATCTCCTTCTAAACTAAACAAAGGCTGCATGGCAGCAAACCCTCAGTGAATGGTCACATAGTACACAAGCCCCATCAAAATTATTCAAAACCTACTATTTTGTATGTTATTCTTGTCCATCCTAGACAATCACATTTGATAATGTTAAGCGAATTCCAAATCAACAGGAATCACTCAGATGTAAATGTAAATGTGTGCGGGTTTTCTGTCTGCATTCTCAGTGTATATCTAGCTCTGCCGCCACCACAATTTACAACCTTGGTAGGCCTGTTCAAGCAGAGTCTTTCGCAACTCCCTTGGGAGAACACGCCCAACCTGTAGTTGTTAAGGTGCACTTAGGGTCAATGCACTCTACAATTACCATCACTGTCTATAGCCAAGTACCCATTCACACCTGGGTAGAGTGAAGCAGTGGTTCAAGGAGGATCTGCTCAGTTCCTCCATGCCGTGGCTGGGATTGATCCCACGACCTTGCGCGTTTGAGTCCAATGCCTTAACCACTAGGCCACGGCACCCATACATTGGCTTCTTACAGCTGTGTGAGATGTTTTTTGAGCAACCTTGATAATAATATAGATATATATTTATAATAATCTATTGTTGTCATCATCCAGCTACATGTACAGTACATGGAGTTTATACCTATGGTTTGCAAAGTTACCATGCCGTTCTTGTGTATAACTTTAAATTTTAAACATTTAGTATGCCTTTTTAATTCTAATGCCATTTGTATATTTTAACTGCCTTTTATGAGGTCAATGAAATCAATATCAATATTAATTCTATTGTAGGAGTATAAACTGTATACATTTGTATAGAAAGACATGGAAAGAACAATATTGGTAGACCTGCTTACAGGAATCATACAATAGAAGATTAAAGGTAATGCAAAGAACATCATTTATCTAATGTGCTGATATTTTTGAGGAGGCGCATTGACATAGTGGTCAAGGCGATCACTTGCAAAGGGCAAGGTTGTAGGTTCGAGCCCCCACCATGGCATAGAGGAACTGAGCAGATCCTCCGTAACTGTTAGCTCCACTCCACCCAGGTGCAAATGGGTGCTTGGCTACAGGCAGAGATGGCAATAGTGAGTGAGTGCTTGGCCCATGGAGCACTGTATTTGGCTGCATGCTGGGTGTTAGCCCAAGAAATCTGATATTCGCTTAGCTCTTGTTTGTTATCTGACATTTGCGAACCTTAGCTAATGGCAGCCCACTGTAAATGTCACAATATCAACAAGAGCCGACCGTGGCGTGCAATCCGGAAGGGTTTCTCGGGCCAGCTGGGTGTGTGCTCCCCAGGGAGTTGAGAAAGGCTCAAGCTTGAACAGGCCTGCCAAGGGTGTAATTTTTATAGTCGGTTGAGCTCATCCACGATGATAACAGTATCTAAACCCAGACATTTACATTTATTTGACTCCAGAACAGCAAGTATGTCACCAGACCCAAGAGGGACACCAGCGAAGACCATCACAGACAGAAGAGAAAGATCATTGATTTTACCAAATTCACCTCGAAGTTTGCTATATTTCCAATCAAGTATGCCTTTGATGGCTCTCACTGTAAGTATAATTCAATTGAGCAGCACAGCATGGACAGAAATGTCAGCAACATGTCAAATCCCAATTTTGTAGCTGATAGAAACAACTCTGTGAACCAAAATGTTGCTATATTCTCCATTTTAATTAAAAAGTGACAAAAATTTATCTTTGCAAAGATAGAAAATCTGAAGTTAAATTGTACAGAGAGGGGTTTTTATGGACGAGAAAGGTGTTCTTTGACCTTTTGGTACCATTTATATCTATTTTGTGTTTCTCCATGACGTATATGCAAAAATAGGACCAAAAATCAAGTGGACATTTATTGTTGCTTATATATATAGCAATATGTTATTTTTAGCTGAAGAAGAGAAACAGAAAGTGAGGGATGCCTTCAGTCACTGGATGAACAACACTTGTCTGACTTTTCAAGAAGTTCCAACAGACCCAGCCCCTGATGGACACTACATCCTTTTCACCTCAGCTGCAGGTGCTGGGTAGGTTCACAAAAGTAACACTAGGTGACGAAATATATGCCTGCAGCCACCTGGTTGATAAAAGTTAGGTTTCCATCAATGGCATCAAAACTAACTCTTCTAACCTCCCAATGAAGTACAAAATGAAGAATAACAATGATAAACCTATTATTTTCAAATATTAGAATATGATAAGTTAAATGCTACTACTGTTTGAATTTCATCAATTTTAAATGCCATTATGTAGTACAAAATTGAAAGTATCCATACACTGTATTCTTTAGTTTGAAAATATTTGCAGGGTGAATTTTAAACTACATTTGATCATAAAATTTCTAGGCTATTTTGTTAAATTAAACCTAACAGAAATCTTAATAAATTGTTATACGTTTCAGTTGTCGTTCGTACGTTGGAAAAACTGTATTTTCGCCCCAAACCATCAATCTGCAGTACAACTGTTTTTGGGAGGTGAGACATTTGATATCACTAAGATTTTAACAGTAATGGTAAAACTTCATTTTGGGAAGCTATATTGGTATCAAACACTTTCTATTAATATCCTGAACAATTTTTAAGAAATTCAGAAGCTGATTACTCGAAATTTATATGATATAGACATCCGTCTATATGCCATAGCTTACCATTTTCAGTGGCGCATATCTCTGCTCCTAATTGAGCTACAGAGACAAGGAAACATTCTGAAAGCTTGAATCTTCTTTACAAAGAGTTATAACATGATTTTGTAGCTCTTTTTAAAAGATCACGCAACATTGAAAATATCATATCATTGTGAGGTGCCCATTTATATGATATAGAAATCCGTCTATATGCCATAGCTTACCATTTTCAGTGGCTCATATCTCCGCTCCTAATTGAGCTACAGAGACAAGGAAACATTCTGAAAGCTTGAATCTTCCTCTTTCCAAAGAGTTATAACATGATTTTTTAGCTCTTTTTAAAAGATCACGCAACATTGAAAATATCATATCATTGTGAGGTGCCCATTTATATGATATAGAAATCCGTCTATATGCCATAGCTTACCATTTTCAGTGGCTCATATCTCCGCTCCTAATTGAGCTACAGAGACAAGGAAACATTCTGAAAGCTTGAATCTTCCTCTTTCCAAAGAGTTATAACATGATTTTTTAGCTCTTTTTAAAAGATCACGCAACATTGAAAATATCATATCATTGTGAGGTGCCCATTTATATGATATAGACATCCGTCTATATGCCATAGCTTACCATTTTCAGTGGCTCATATCTCCGCTCCTAATTGAGCTACAGAGACAAGGAAAAACATTCTGAAAGCTTGAATCTTCCTCTTTCCAAAGAGTTATAACATGATTTTTTAGCTCTTTTCAAAAGATCACCTAACCTTGAAAATATCATATCGTTTTGAGGTGCCCATTATATCATGGTGTATGTATATATATATATGGATAAGTATCTTAGTAAGTGAGCAAAATATGCGACATCTTGGGTTTCTAGATCAAGGGTCAGGTACACCAGACTTTTTACAGCTTTCCTTCTTTAGTCCGATCGACTTCTGATCTTCTTTAACAACTGTCCATGATTTGTTTGTAGTGATGCTTTGTTCATTCCTTCAGCATATCATGGATAATAATTAAAGAAGATTAGAACATGTATTATTTTTTGATTTTGTTTTGTTTCCAGTTTGGTGTCCCTGTGCATGAGATTGGACATGCCCTTGGATTGTGGCATGAGCAGAACAGATTTGATCGAGACAAACACGTCACTGTAAGTTTTGTATTTATTAATTTACAATTTCTGATGAAAATAATAAAACACTGTGTGTCCTAGTGGCGAACGTCTATGTCAGTTCCTGTTATGATATTAGGTTGGAGTCTCAGTCTAGAGTTTCATGTATGTAGTCAATAACTGTGTTGTAAGATCGATATGGCTTTTATTGTGAACTGGTCTTTTTAATAAGCGAGCTATAAACAAATTGCTAATGTTCCATTGTACGCCTGAGTCTTGAGAGCCAATCAATCAATCAATCAATATTAATGAATGTCAGACTATGCATGAAACATCACACGCATTTTAGCCAAGATTTAACATTCACTTGAGAAAGATGACATAAAGGAAACTTGTAAATAAGTTCATCCGATAGTTAAAAAATGTCTCGACCATTTTATATAAAATGGTAGAGTTATTATTGTAAAGTAAAAAATAGTGATAGTTTAAGCAGGAAATATGCAGAAATGGAAGCTATCTGTATGATAAACACATATCTCTATGGTTTTTTTGAGGGGTGGGGGCCTAGCTCAATGGTATCGCGTTTGGCTTCCAACCACTGTTTGATCCCTAGTTGAGTCCAAGTTGGATGGCTTTTTCAGCCATCATCTCATTGCCATGGTCCCTGCCTGTCCTAATTAGCCCATCAGGTGCAGAAATACAGGATGTAAAGCCCTAATCCACCCACCACCTGTGCTCTTAGCTTCACTCTGGCTAATATCCTGCAGTGAAGCTGAGGTGCTGCACAACTTCCAGCATGTACCAAAGAAGTAACTTTCTTCAGATTCTTAAAACCTAATATGAGCGATTGTTGTTAGCTTTTATGTATCATAACACTTCAGAAATGTATTTTTTTTTTTTTTTTTTTACCTTCCAGATTGAAGAAGATAACCTGAGTTGGTTTTTAGCATCACAATACAGATCCATCAGTGACACAGTTTCTTTGAACGTTCCATACGATTTCACCTCAGTAATGCATTACCACCCTGAGGTAAGATGAGATGAATCTATCTATCTATCCATCTTATATCTATCTATCTATCTATCTATCTATCTATCTATCTATCTATCTGTTCTACCTATTCATCTGTTTTATCTAACTATCTGTTCTACCTATCTATCTGTTCTCACTGTCTATCTATCTATCTATCTATCTATCTGTTCTACCTATCTATCTATCTATCTATCTATCTGTCTTTCTATCTATCTTTCTCTGTTTCTATCTTTCTGTCTTTCCATCTATCTACATCTATCTATCTATCATATTTTAGCCTAATATTATCTAATCTGATCTGTTATCCTATAGAGCCCTTGTCTCATTGGCTTCAGCTCGACATCAACAACAAAGTATATTTTTCAGGGGTTTATTGTTTGCAAAAAATATTTACACCTTAGGGAGCTTTCATCCTATATCTAAATAATATAGTTTGAATTCAAATGTTCTGAAATTGTGGTAGCATGTTGTAAAGAATGTAGTAGGGATAGCCCCGAAAGCACTCCAAATCGGTCCAACGACGTTTCGATGTTGGCCGCCGTCGGTACATCATTTTGACATCTCCGACATTTTAGTGGTTATGAATTAATGGGGAATTATGGGTCGGTCACTTGGTCGTGCGACATGACTTCATTAACAGATATTTTTGTATTTACAGGATGGAGCGGTGGACCCCTCTCAACCAGTAATCAAGGCACTGGATCCCCTGTATCAGTCATCCATGGGCCAGAGAACAGGGCTGTCCTTCTATGATGCCCAGATCATAAACAAGGAATATTGCAAAGGTGCGTTGAGAAAACTTTACCTGAAATGGCATCCATGGTTCGACCAATGTCCAACACACTTTTTCTTTTTTTTTTTAATGAAATGTACAACATTATGAAAGTGGTCGAATCACGGAATCAAAAAAGCATGAATTACACGGCCGCTCAGCCAATCAGACTTGGCGATTCATCAAAAAACGGGTGCCACCATTTTTTTTCGGACCACAAGTTTTCTTAGTGACGTGGGCCTTATCAAAGGATATGTTCCGGTCAGATGACACAGATCAACCAACTGTAATTGGCTAAACCCAGCCATTGCATGGAGGAACTAATCTCCTGAAACCATTCAGTCTTCTCCACTCTACCCACGTGTTAATAGGGAGGTTGGGGAGTTAATAAGTTGAGATGGCATAGGATTTCTGAATGCTGGCCTCAGTGCCTCAGTATTTAATAAAGTATTTAACAGAAATTTCTAATTTGTGCATTAATATGAAGGTTTTACCATATACTTCATGCTGCATTGGTAGAATCTTTTTCAAATTTTTCTATCCTCAAAGTTTATTCAGGAGCATGTGGTGTAGCATGATGTGACAGCTGTATGCTCCCAAGTGAGTTGGAAAAGTCGACAGAACAGAATAATGTCACTGGCCAGACATACTGTTTAGTGAAGTCAGTTGACAAGATGCTAATAAAGGAGAAATCTAGAATATTTCTTAACCCAGCCTTTAACACAGTGCTTACTGCAAGCGATCACACTGGTGCGAGTACCATCACTGTAGTGGGCAAATTGGAAACTGCCAGGTTCTGAAAATTGTACACCTGGGTAGAGAGATGTCATATCTGCTTCCACATAATTCTTTGTTTGCCCTCGTGGATGTATACATAATACACATTCTACAGCCATATTATACACTCACAAAAATTGTACATTATTCATGATACATGTATTTCCTAATTCAACAATCATTGGTTATTATCTCCAGATAGTTGCCGAGGTACACGACCTCCTTCCTGCGAACATGGCGGATATCAAGATCCCAAAGACTGTACAAAGTGTCGCTGCCCTGATGGCTTCAGTGGCGACCTCTGCCAGAGTGCTGCCCCATCAGTTATCGGTGAGTACTGAAAAAAAATCATAATACCTAGAAAATGCACCCATCAATGTGCACTGAAATATGTATGAGAACTTGAGGATAACATGGCCAATTTTGCGTTTGGATAAACGCTTGGAAAACGCATGGTTATTGTCTCATTATAATTAGCTAAAAACCATGCGTTTTCCATGCGTTTATCCTTCTCATGGAAAACACATGTGGCACATTTAGCCATATAGTCATTTCCTTGATTATATATCAGGAAATTGCACTGAAAATTGTGTAAGCGAGCAATGGGCTACTATTTACCAATAGAGGGAGCTATTAGTAACTGCACCCAAATCATTGTTTAATGACGTCATCTTAATATGACATCATTAAATATGCACTCAACGACCCCATTGTTTGATTATGTCATTAACAATTGTTTGGGTGCAGTTACTGAGAGCTCTCTCTATTGGTAAATAGTAGTCCATTGTAACAACTACACTGGCAAACTTAAGACAACAATTCTTGCCATATGAAATCATTTACTTATGAATATATTACGAAAAAAGTAACACTTAAGAGAATTAGATGTCTCTATGAAACAGGTATGAAAGCATAGTTAATAAACTCATCAGTCTTTGTTAAGTCCTGATGATACCAATTCCCTAGGCTGAGGAGTATTAGGACCTTTCGTTTAAGAGGATCTTTGCCCCAATTTTCTTGTTAATATTTAACTTTCACTTCATGTGTCAAACACAAAACATTTTGTATTACAGTTTGTGTTATGTGTTCTGTTATTAAATTTCAGAGGATTGCGGAGCTGAAATCCGCTTAGGTCCTAACGAAGCGAGAAATATTAAGTCACCATCGTACAACACCAGAGGATACTACCAAGATCATCAGGTAATATTAACTGACAATGAACAATGGTACCTTGACGACTATAAAACCAGATGATTTCTATTCAAAAAAATATATGACAAATGCGGTAGGATATCTTTATTTAATTGTGATGATATTGTGCCATTGAAAACCAAATAATGTTTAAAACTTATGGAGGAAGAAAAGTCAACTTTGCTAAATTTTCTCTTTCATGCCTTTGGACTCTGCCCTGAATCACTCCTTACCTTTACCATTTTCACCACTTCTTGGTAGAACTCGTAAAGACAAGTTATAAATCATGTGCAGTCATTAAATCCGATGTTTCCCTATACAGCTATAATTTAAATCATTTGACAATTTTACTTTTACACATTTTATATCACAGAATAATCTTGCTGGATATTTTCATATTTTTTATTAGTTAAAAATCTATAATAAATACCTTCTGATAAAAAATTAAAAACACTAGGAAATAATACAGATAAATTATGTATTTGGATTTGTTTTATTTTTTACAGGAATGCAGTTGGTTATTCCGTGCTGGCCCAGGCTATAGGTTATCCATAGAATTTATCGAGGAGTTCGGAGTCTACTGCGTCAAAGAAAATTGTCTTCACTGGGTGGAGGTCAAATATAAAAGAGACAAAGGGATGTATGGTCCCAGGTGAGATGAGAATTTATATCTTTATTGAAAAATAATTGAGATTTATGATCGAGGTTAAAATAACTGATGAGGTTGAATCAGTGTCTGATTTAGGTGTGCACTACAACATATTCTTCACATTCCTATGTGTAGCAGTTGTATGATATGAGACTAAATTAGTTGTAATTATTTCAGATATAGTGAGCAGTTAAATATTATAAAAGTCAAATCATGTAATTTAAATGTAGGCAAAAGACCATAATTCGCTGTAGTCTCACTCGTCACACTTGTCAGTAAATCAGATTAAACGGTCCACGATAATACAATTTAGGATGCTTGTTACCAAGTTTGGTCATAGTTTTGGAGGATAACCAGAGGAAAAGAAATTTGCAACATGAATGTTTTCATTTAATGCTTCATGCTATCACATCGATTTTCTTTAAATCAACAGGTTCTGTTGTCACCAAACCCCTGATGTGAATCTGGTTTCTGAAGACCAGGAATTGGCAGTAGTTTTCAAAGCTAATTGGACGACAAATCTCCCTAGAGGAAACAGGGGTTTCCATGCTGTAGTACGAGCTGGTAAGATGCTGATAACAGAAGCATTTGCAGTCACAACAAATTATTTAGACACATTTGACCGTCAAATCTATTTAGTGCGCAATAACCAAATAATAACACTGTATCTCTATATAGTTCCTAATTTGAACAATGTTGAACATATTAGTTGCCCATTATACACTGTATCTTCCATAATAATTCATTCCCATGTCACTCGAGAGCGCCACCTTTCTTGCTCAGGCAACTGTAGCCCCCTGGTGAAACCTTTTAGCATTACAAAAATTGAGTCTCCTGTTGACTGCTTAGATGAATGTCAGATGTCAACAATAGCAATGCCTCACTACTGAGTACACCTCATCATTTTTTACATTGAATCTTTTAACTAAGGTGTATTTATACTTTTAAATAACTTTATTATTTGGACTACCTTGCCTTTAAAACTAGTAATTTTTGCACTGATAGTGGCTTAATCGTTGAAAATGTTTTTTCATAGCCAAAATATGGATGTGAATAAATTTAGTATGAATACTTTATAAATGTTTTCTATTTCAAAATGTAGTGAGAGCTTCAGGTCTGCTGCCACCACCACCACCGCCACCTACATTACCTGCACCAGTGCTGCCACCTAATGATAATGACATGAATTGGACATGTAGCCTGGAAACGACCAGAGGGGAGTTCACTTGGTGTGGAATGCAGCAGGAACTCACCACCGACGACTTTGATTGGACGATTCAGGTTTGTTTAAGAAACACAGATGATAAGGAGACCACATCATGTTACTCACATAAACCCCATAGATGGGGTCTTTTTCTTGCCTCAAGATAGACACCCCATGTGACCAACATCAAGCTTAGATGTAAGAGTGCCCTCACTCAGAAATGAAGCCAGTAATTTCAGCATAGCCCACCATCACCCACCATCACCCACAATCACCCACCATCACACCATCACCCACAATCACCCACCATCACACCATCACCCACCATCACCCACAATCACCCACCATCACTCACAATCACCCACCATCACCCACCATCACCCTCCATCACCCACCATCACCCACCACAACCCACCATCACCCACCATCACCCACCATAATCCACCATCACGCACCATCACCCACAATCACCCACCATCACCCACAATCACGCACCATAACCCTCCATCACCCACAATCACGCACCATAACCCTCCATCACCCACCATCACGCACCATTACCCACAATCACCCACCATCACCCACAATCACCCACCATCACCCTCCATTACCCTCCATCACCCACCAATGCAGTTAATGTGTAGACTCCAGGCCCCATCATCTCATCATCATGCTTGCCAACTGGTTATATAAGCTGACTGAGCTTAAGATCCGTAGCGTTGAACTAATACAATGTCATCTTTTGTTAGAATTTAAATGTGTGTGTTTTTGTTTCATTCTAACTGTGACTGACTGAAAACAAAGCTGTTGTGTAATATACAGAAATTTTAAGGTCCTTATACAAACATCTTAAATGGTTATTTCTGGAGGAAAATAATGATTAGGTTAGTTGTCACATTTTTCAGAGAGGACCCACCCCTTCGGATGAAACTGGTCCTGACGAAGCTTATAATGGAGATTTCTACATGTACATTGAAGCTAGTGACCCTAGGCAGGCTGGTGACACTGCAATGTAAGTGCATGGCCATATTTTATCCCTAAGGCTTGTTATTATCTCCAAGCTTAGTTAGCATATTCAGATGCTGCCTGTTTCAAATTTTGGACATCATTAGCAGACTCAGAACTTGTTTATGCATCAGCTCTGGAAGTTTTACTTTAATGATTCAGTGGTGATGTTTCATAATATTTTGTTGAAGAGATCTTCATTTACAAAATGTCCAGCATTAAATATTGAGAGAAACTGCTGTCAGCCTTACAATGCGATTTAGACATTGTTTTGCAAAAAAATTTAAATATAATATAATATGGACATGGGTAAGATATTTTGCACCTTTAGCATACATTACAAACTTAGTAAAAGTGGATCACTTAAACCACCTGCAGCCAGTAGACACCAGAAACCATAAGTATCCAAAACTATTTAGACCTATCTATAGATGTCCTTTGGGTGGCTCATTACAGTAGGATTCAAAATAATTATCTGCTCGATTTTCGGTGGCTTGAAGCAGCACAAAACAGGAATGTTAAAATTTCTACAAGTCACATCCCAACTTTCTTGTTTCTGATAATCTTAAGCTTAACTTAAACTTTGCGATGTTCTCCATTATATTTTCTGCTGTCATTGAAAAGATAGGAAACTTGAAGTTAATTTGAACAGTAAGAACATCTTTAATTTCTGACCAATCCGTGTTGTTTCAAGCTCTATACATTAAAATATGACCAAAAATTAATAATTTTTACTTGCAATGACAAGCAAAAGGGTTGTACTATATATATTTCTGGGTAAGTAATACCTCAATAAATTTTGATTAATGGTGCCACTGACAACCACATTCTCAAGTTCAAGACATCTGATTAAATATATCATTTAACTGACTGAACATTTTTGTCTAATTGATAGAACCGAAGTCTGTTAGAACTATGTACATAAAATATGCCATTCATACAGTACATTTCCAGGGGGAATATTTACATTATCAGCCAATCAGAATCAAGGGCGGCAAATTTTTCAGCCAATAGAATAATTGCAGTAGTCTGTCGTAGCCACCCGGTGGAAATAAAGTGAACCTTCCATGAAAATTGTGCTTCATTTGGCTTGGACCTGCCTAAGCATAAACGCAATAGGCAGGTCGGCTCTACCTATCCCGCATGGCTGATTGGCAAAGCACGGAATTTTCTGATTGGCTGTGCTATTTTTAGACTGGGGAACACGTTCCGGTCCCCAACTTCGCAATGAGAAAGTAAGGAGTATGCACTCATGCATGATACCAAGAGGAATCCCTCCTGGTAAATGGCAGCCCCTACCTGCGTACTGCGTCGGCTGGTCGCAGCGGCCCAGAGAAGTACTTCATGTGCTCCTGTGCCTGTGCTCTCTGGTAGTTTTTCCATGGGACACCAGAACTGGTTGCTCCATTGTTTTTCTTCCTATTAATAGTAAGCATTTAATGTAAGATTTTATTTTCTATTACCAGCATTTACCTACCTTCCGGCAACCGACAAGGCATCTACTGTCTCCAGTTCTACTACCACATGTTTGGGTTCCATATTCGAAGACTGAGTGTGTTGGAGGTCAACGGGGCCAGGTCAGAGGTCATATGGACTAGAGAAGGTCAACAGGGCACAGACTGGAGGCAGGACAGGGTGGATGTCAACATTGGACCTGGCGATAGGGTAAATAATGTTATCATTATAATCTTCGGCAAAACTGACTTCAGAGCTAGTTACTTACTACTTGCAGTGATGGCCTCCTTATAATGCAACGTCATTGCAAAATTGAGCTTCTGGCTGTTTTGTAACATCATTTTTTCTGTAATAAACTTTAACTGTATGCTTACCAATTTTATTTTACTCAGATTGCATTTTCTGCCGAGAGAGGTGATGAATTTTCGGGCGACATTGCGGTTGATGCTATTTCTCTGGACAACGGAAGATGCTAGACTTGGGAAAAACTTCATTATTTTGAAAGAATAAAAAAATTCCATTTATTCTGGATTAGATTTTTGTATTTTATTATACTGCTATATATGTCATACTACTCAGCAAAAGAATATTTTTACCCTGTTATATATATACAACACTTTTTGTAGAGAAATGTTTGTGTTTCAGAAATAAATTGCTGTTTTGTCCTTGATTATTATTTTGTATTCCTTACATAGATAGATAGATAAATAGATAGATAGACAGATTGAAAGATATAGATAGATAGATAGATAGATAAATTATGTTATATTAGCCAATTTCACTTATACCCCATCTGGTGTAAATTCTGGAACTAGCTGTGTTGTCAAGCACATTAATGTTTAACTCTGTGTTTATTTTGGGGACTGGCTCACCTGTCAAGTGTCTGCAGACAGAAGTCATTGATCCATGACCGTTTCCCTGCATTTTCAAGGGGGTCGTTACAGCCCAGTGATTTTGTAATAACTCAGACCAATCTATCTACAAAACCCCAGTTTCTGTCTGTGCCAAGGCATGAATCATTTACAGTGCAGGAGTCCTGAGCTACGCCAACGATCTCGAAGTGTTAAAATGTTTTGACTCTACAAGAGCTCTCGACATTGTTGCTATCCCAGCCTGCGTCTGACACAAAGTCAGATACTCCTGCTGTGTCAAAAAACGACGAATACACCTGTTAAACCAGTTTCGATCAGACAGGTAGGTAAATTTTATTGTCACTTAATTACTATCAAAGTATATGCATACTTACTAGTATTGTTACTGTAAATCTATTTTAGCGTATAGGTTATATCCATTGGAAGTGGGGCTGTATATACACGCAACACAGCTCAGGAAAGATATTTTGTGTAAAGATACTTACGTTTTATATATACACACAAAAACTGAAGTGTTTAGCATAAATATTTTGGGGAGAAAAGCTCTTTTGAAACTTTTGTAAGAAAGGAACAGGATTTCGTGGCCACCAACAAATTTCCTGAATTCCTCAAATTTTTAACTTTATTCATATATTTGTATTTAAGTTAACATCTAAAAAAAACAAAAAACATTCGATGCTAAATGAACATTAATGGTTGGATGGACCTAACCTAACTATATTATTAATTATTGCTGAATGAAGTAATATTCATGATAAGAAAATATTAGTATTTTATAATTGGGAGGTAACCTATCTATCTATCTATCTATCTAGCTAGCTACCTTTCTAACTATCTATCTATCTATCTATCTATCTACCTATACCTCAGTATTGTATGTATGTATATAAATATATATGTATATATATATATTGGCCTATTAATCGGCTAATATTAATATCATATCTAATGTATATTTACAATATTTAATACATTACAAATTAATTGATCTATTATCGAATGTATATTATATCAGATACAGCAATTACTTATAAGACCTGGCATGGTATTCCAATATTTACACTTGGCCAAAACACACACCTAGGCAATGATATCAAAATCTTAAACCTAAAATAGTGACATTTAACATGATATACTTAGACAGTGCACTTATTACCCCCTCACTTAAGGTCATTTAAGGGTGAGTGTATTTAAGTGATTTATACATTGTTGACATATGACCTCGACATTTTAAGGTTATTTTCACAAAGACAATTTAAATTGGTTTTTCCATATATTTAGAAATATGGTACCTCTCAAGATCCCTCACTATTAGGATAACTTCACTGTTAAAGCCACATATTGTGTTTGCTAAACTATATTTCTGCTATTGCTTTTAAATTTTGATGTGACTATTTTATTTTGACCACACCATCATTAAAACAAGTGAATTTTCATATTTTATAATGGAATTATTTCCTTAACATAATGGTTCTATATGGTATTTTGATCTTTGAGTTTCTACTTAGAAAATACATAATTATTTTTTTGTTTTTAGAAATTATTAGAATTCGAGTATAGTTAAATTTTCAGATTACCATGGATTGCAATTTCGTTTGCTGTCAGATTAAATTTGCTAATTATTATTACCAAATTCATATCTGTTTTTAAATGGAAGTATTTATTTAATTAGTTATCATTCTATTATTTGCTATATCCCATTTGCTGTAATGCCAATTGTAGCCATATATGCTTTGTTTAAAACTTTACGTAAAAACGTGTTGCCAACTTCTAGACATTTTAATGCAACATTTTAAACCACATCTGCAAGTCAAAAGAACATCTGCTTTTCACCCCTTGAAAAAAAGTCTTTGTTCAAGGTACCATTCTGATATTCCAGGTCACTGAGAAAATATATTCACATACAACCTTTTGGACTTTAATTTGTATTGCCTATCCATCCATCTGTCTATCTATATATTTATTTACCTATCTATCTATCTACCTATCTAGCTATCTATTTGTCTAACTAACTAACTAACTCATTCACTCACTCACTCACTAACTAAATATTTCACTCACTAACTATCTATCTATCTATCTATCTATCTATCTATCTATCTATCTATCTATCTTAGTATCTTTCTTTCATCGTCTTTCTCAAATGTTTCTTTTTTTAAATGTTTTATTTTTCCTTCTGCCTTCCTTCCCTCCTTCCTTCCTTCCATTTAAAGTCTTTTGTCCATTTTATATCAAATATGTCATAAATTATGCAGTCTGCGACAGACCGTGATACTTTTTAAAAGCACTGCTAGACATTTCCTTGAATGTATATTGATATAAAAATAAACCTTTTTTCTGCTTATTCAAATATTTTTCCCTTTGCAATATTGAGTAGCTGCTGATCATATTCCATGTGTGAACATACTTATGACTATTCATGCGTTAAGGAAATAATCTCAATTTAAAAATATCTCATTACAGTTAACGTATTTTGTTGGCACGAATATAGATACTATACAGTGGAAAATTTAATGTAGATGCTCTTCCAAATAATTAGTTTGGGTAAAGTCATAATCTTATTGATTAAGTAACATATCATCAATAGTTAATTTTATGCTCAATTATTTTATTTTAATCAATTAATTGCATCAAATCTGTAATTTGTTGTTCACCTTGACAATAATTTTGATATGTTATTTTTAAAATGTAATATTATTAATAATAATGATAGTGCAATAATTATGATATAGTTTTGAGGGGCTGGGGGCCTAGCTCAGAGGTAGCGCTCTGGGCTTCCAACCGCTGGGTCCCAGGTTCAATTCCTGGTCGAGCCTAAGTTGGATGGCTGTTTCATCCTTCGTCTTATTGCCATGGTCCCTACCTGTCCCAACAAGTGCAGAATTACAAGATGTAAAGCCCTAATCTACCCACTAACCAATAATATGGTTTTGCACAAAAACTTTTTTTCTATGAAAATATCCTATTGATATTGTAATTAAGATATCCTAAGATATATTTGTGAAATAATATGACCATTTTGTATGGCTATCTGGAAAATAATTATATGGTCAATGACACAAAAGAAACAATCTATATATATATCTATCAATCTAAATTTTTTTTTTTAAATATGAGTTTTTTAGGAGGCATCCACGTCAGCGTTTTTTTAAATAAGAACATAGTGGATGTCTCCTGACCAAAGGTGAAGATTATATATGTATTTAGACTTTTTTTATTATATTTTATTTATTTACTGCTTATATTATGTGTGATAACGTACATTTCTTTAGTTGTCCCTTTTAATTTGCTGCTTTTGTTTTTTTGTTGGTCAAATCAATAAAAATTCTCTTTCTCTCTAAATTGCATTACAAGATGGTTGGCACCATCAATATTCTATTTCACAGAACAGTTACATTAATCAGCGGTGCATTTGTGTACATAGGACATGCCATAGACATTCTTAAGCATGAATCAATAACATACTGTACATGTTGCACCAACATGAATAGACAATCTCAGAACTTTGTTTTTGATGATTCATTATAAGGAAAGATGTTTCACAGACCTGAACATGTATGTCATTCAATCTAACTTCACCATCAAGACTACCTTGTTTAAAAAGCAGTGGTTATACTGATGAGGTGGTCTTAAAAGTGAGGTACTCTTAATAGTGAGGTACTCTTAATTGTGAGGTGGTCTTAATAGTGAGGTATTCTTAATAGTGAGGTTGTCTTAATTATAATGTAGAATGTGTAGTTCTCATAAAGATAGTGTTACAATAAAAAATTCATAGTAGCAGTAACTGTTTTCTTTCATCAGGGAATTTTGTAGACATGTAAATGCATGTCTGGTGTATAGATGACTCATGTATATTAAAAATGTTTGTGACTATAAAGGACAGCCTATAAACAAAATTGTGGTTACTCAAATTGTTCTGATTATTTAAATTATATCAGTCAATCAGCTAATTAAATATTCCATCAATTAAAATTAATCAATCAATCAACCATTCTATCTATCTATCTCTCTATCTGTCTATCTATCTATCTATTTGGCTATCTATCTATCTATCTATCTGTCTAGCTATCTATCTATCAATCAGCTATCTATTTTATCTATCCATCTATCCGTCTATCTATCTATCTATCTATCTATCCATCTATCTATCTCAGTCAGCAATTCAATTAGTGAATACTGTCAGTGATTTAATATATTCTATATAGAACATTAATGCTTAATTCTGAAAATAATATTTCATATTTTAATTACCATGCAAATGTAAAACATATTTCATCTTCAGAAACTTTGTTGCATCAAACTGTGTTGGCTTATTTAATGAATCAAAATGCAGCCATACTTTTCTTAAGGGATAGTTTGTTTTCTGTTTTTGAAGTGTCTTTTAGTGTATATTGAATGGCTTTTAAATTTATTGCACTTTCTTTTCAGGGTTTCCTGACTATTGAAAGGAACAAGATTCTAAAGAGGGAAGCTGTCAAAGTTTAGTGGCTATTAACCTGGAAAATTCCTGTGGCCAACATTTATCAAAATCAGTGGAATATAACGAATAAAGCCACTGAAATTCAAGTTTTATAAGTTGGCAAAAGGTTTTGGAGTGGCCCTGGAAAATTTACAGATTTTTACGAAAATGTGTGCATTGTGAAATACATGACTTATAAAAAATAATAATAACGCGGAATATTTTGGATTTTTACAAATTGATTTGAAGTTGTTTTGTTGAAACATCGAACAATTTGCAAGTCTATATAGTTATCTTGCAATATAAGTATTCCATGGACAGTTGAACGATATTATAATTATATTTGTGGAATTTATAATTATAACTTGACTACATATTGATCTGGGACAACTCAAGGTGCTGTTAATTATGCTAATTTTCTGACTCAACAAACAAAATCTACAAAAGTGAAGAAATCCAAATTTATCAAAGGACCAAATGAACATATTTGGAAATACTGGAATACGGAAATACAGAATATGCCACACACAACTTCAAATACGGATTACTGTACCATAAAAGCTACTGTTCACACATTTTTAAGTGTAATTTGGTAAACTGTCACAATGTATAAAGGTGACAGTAAAACATTTAAATATGTATCCACCAAAGAACCCGTCTCGGGGGTGGCGACTACCCCAGGACCCCAAATTCAAAAGATTCGGTTGGGGGTGGTCAACGCTGGAGACAAGGCCATTTCTCCAGCAAAATCAAGACCGAAGAAAAGAAAAGAGTTGCAAATGGATGGTAAGTCATATTGATTTATTGTTATTAATTATGAGCAGTTAAGCCTGATGGTGGATTTTCACGGAAGTTTATTGATATTTCCACCAGGTGGCTACGACAGAATACTGCAATTCTATTGGCTGAACAGGTTCCCGCCATTTACTGTGATTGGCTGAAGCAAAGTGCATCCTAGCAGAAATTATTTTAGTGCATTTTAATGTATATTTGACACCTTATCATTCAGTTGATTTTTGTTATTTTCCTGAGAAAGTTATATTTATTGAATAAGTTAGTTATGATCTTCCATGTCTGAAAAGCAAAATAATTAATAGGAGAAGAAAGACTTATGCCTTGCTGAATTCAGTGAAAAGACTGTATTGTTAAGGCATCTGCCAATTCCATATTGGCCAGCTCTGCTGAAGGTCCCGGGTTCGATCCACTTTCCGGGCACTCTTCATGAGTTACATCCCATCACATAAGAAATTTATTTGGAGGTACCTTGCACGCGGTGTCTATGCCGAGGCTAGCAAAGGACCCCACCCTTGGAAGTACGAACTCTAAGCCTTATCATCTCATCATTAAATCTGCTTCAGACCATGAAGCACTGGGGCAATAGCATAGACTTTGATTCCTCTAATGTATAGTATGTGATGTATATAATGTGTTTAGGAATATTTGCTATCACCGTGGTATGGGTTGGGTGGCTATTGACAGCAGCTAGCCCATTATTAAACAGCACCTGTCTTATACGACCAAGGGGAGGGAGGGGGCCTAGATCAGTGGTAGCACGCTGGGCTTCCAACCACTTGGTCCCGGGTTCAATTCGGTCGAGCCTATGTTGGATGGCTGTTTCATCCTTTGGTTCATTGCCATGGTCCCAACCTGTCCAAATTAGCCCATCAGGTGCAGAAATACAGGACGTAAAAGCACCACCACTCTTATACGACCACGTTTTTCGATACCCGTGGATGGCTGTTTAAGATAGGTTTTATTGATTGTAATGGGCCATAATTGAAATAAAGAAATTATTTACTGATTTTGCACTAATTTTTACATGATAATATTTGTGCTGTAAAAATAAATATTTATTATTATCATCATTATTAGTAGTAGTAGGGGAGAGTGGGGCACCTTGAGCCATTGGGCACCTTGAGCCATTGGGCACCTTGAGCCATTGGTTCTGTAGGCATGGTCTGTCATTAAAATTGTAAATGGCAATGATTTTGTCCCCTTAGTGATAAAGAATTAGGTCACTAATAAGTTTTCAACTTTCCTGCCAGGGCAATGTGTTAATTCAGAATTTGCACTTTTCTCAACCACAGAGTAATAAAACCAGGCAAGATTGTTATGTTGCGATCATAATTAATTGCTGATTTAGGTCTTTGGCAAACCATGTTTGTGCCACTAATGAAGCTCTTTTAGAAAATGCCAGGGTTGTTGTTTTTTTTAGGTTGGCTCAAGGTGCCCCAAGTCTTGCTCAAGGTGCCCCATGATTGGGGCATCATGAGCCACTTGACCACATTTATTAAAGACAGCATTTCCCCCGTCTTACAAACCATATATGCCATTCAACATTTTACATATGATACTGAGGATGCTAAACTATAGTAAGATGCTTACAGTGAGACTGTCCGATTGTCCCTTGATGCTCCAATTAAGGTGGAAAAAAATAAATATATATATATACATATAATAGTGGCTCATGGTGCCCCACTCTCCCCTATATTGAAGAGCAAATATGATATGTTAGGTGGTGCAAATGTCCAGTTTGTCTTGATTAGCATGCTGGCCATGCAAAGAACCTTCCGTGAAAATCCACTATTAATGGTTGTGCAGAAACATTATCCGCCATTGTACTCCTCGCATGTTACAGGAACTGTATATATACACCTAAATTGTTATGGCACAATATCACTAGCTTCAGCCAGTAAAACTGCATATTGTCTCCTCACCATGCACTGGGTGGGGGCCTAGCTCAGAGGTAGTGCTCTGGGCTTCCAACAACTGGGTCCCGGGTTCAATTCCCGGTCGAGCCTATGTTGGATGGCTGTTTCATCCTTCGTCTCACTGCCATGGTCCCTACCTGTCCTAATTAGCCCATCAGGTGCAGAAATACAGCACGTAAAGCCCTAATCCACCACCACCACCTCACCATGCACTATTTATACAATATTGCATGCATTTTAATGTAATGTATGAATGATAGAAATAATACTTAATATGAGTTTTAAATGTTATTTTCAGGTGATGATGGCCTTTCTATGGCTTCTGTGGAATGGTCTCCTACCACGTACAATGTGGAAGAAATCGTCCAACAGTTTGGATCTAAATTCCCTGTGATTGTCAGAACCATCAAGGGTTACGACCAAGGGGGTCCAGATCTGGAAGTCAACACTGGCCAGGTAGGTCAAAGGTTAAAGGTCAAATACAATGGAACCCCAATTTAGGCCACTCTGTGTTTGGAGATCACTGGAATGCCATAATATCGAGGTGATCTTAATTCTGGAAAATGTTTGTGTTTTTAGTGTAATTATTGTAGATCTAACAGTTTGGGACCTTAAAGTGAAATTATAATTAAGTTGGTTTTGATATCGGGATGGTTTAATTTTGGGGTTGCAACTTCCACTGTGAAGGGCTACCTCGCATATAAGACCACCCTTGGCAGGGGCGGATCCAGAAACATTTTCTCGGTGGGGGGGGGGGGGGACTCACAAATTAAATAGTATTGCGGGGACCACTAATTTTTTATTAATTTGTACTAGCGAAAAGGGGAGGTTTAAACCCCTAACCCCCCCCCCCCTAAATCCGCTACTGCTACCTAGGTATTTAATAAATTGTATTGTTGCCTAAATGCTACTGAGTCAGTTTGTATGATCATAGAAGTTAAGTTTAGTGGCGAAGTAGAAAAAAAATAATTGCTGATAAAGATTTGGTGCACTTGATCGTGAGGTGGTCCTAATCGCGAGGTTTTCTTTTAACGGGAGTAATAAAAAAACTAATTCTTCAAAAATTGATCCTTAATTTTAAGGTCTCTATAGCGAGATGGTCTTAATAGCGAAGTGGCCTTATGGCTGTTCTGCACTGTATTTTGTCTGATATATATATATATATATATCAGCTCATATTATATCCAACAATGCTTAAAACCACATTATAAAACACTGTGTTGCACTTATGTGTGAATGACTCAACAGACTTAAAGGTCGAATACACTGTGTATATAGTATGTGCTAGAATTTAGCCTAGAATAAACATGGTGTCACCTCACTATTATGACAATTTTTTGTGCACATTTTACAGTGAGGTGGTCTTAATAGCGATTTATGCTATATATATATATATATTACCATGAACACAGATACGTATAATTTATTGTGTGGACATTATTTCGAGGTGGTCTTAATAGTGAGGTAAATACAATAGATAGATGCATAATTTTCTCTTAAAATTTAATTGTGAGTTGGTCTTAATAGCTAGGTCAATGTATCCATCTTAAAGAACACAACTGGTCAATAACTTTAATATGATTATATATAGCGAGATGATTTTAATATAGAGGTGATCTTAATAGGTCTCATTACATACACATCATCTACAGCTTTTCAATATCTAACAAGCACTTTTATAAGGAAACCAAGGTTACAGAGAGTTAAATTGCCTAAACACAAATTTTTACCTGGCACACGAAATGTGCCGCACCATTTAAACTATAGACATGGTCTAGTTACAGAAGAAATTTGTAACATGTTAGACAATGTTACTATTGTTAGAATCACGTCTGCACTTGATATTGTGACAACTTAAGAACCATGACAATCGTGTACTTAAGGCCTGACAAAGTATTGTACTGTGCCATGTGATGTGATAATTGTACTTAAATGTACTGAAGCTGTTATATGAGTGTGTCAGTAGAATCAATGTGTATATATGTCTCTGTCTAACTGACTGACTGACTGACTGACTGATTAACGTGCTGGCGTGCTGACTGACTGACTGATTAACTGACTGACCTGACTGACTGACCAATAGGCCACAGCAATAAGAAATCTATCCATCTATCCATCTAGCTGTATAGGTATCTATCTATCTATCTATCTATCTATCTATCTATCTATATGTCTAGCTGTCTAGCTGTCTATCTATCTATCTATATATATATCTATCTATCTATCTATCTATCTATCTATCCATCTATCCATCTATCTGTCCATCTATCTATCTATCCATCAATCTATCTATCTGTCCATCTAACTATCTATCTATCTATCTATCTATCATACCAATATTCTAAATATTTACAGACTGCATATATATATATATATATATATATATATATATACATGATAAACACCTATATTACTATTCCATCACTTTTAAAGTTTTGATATTACAAAATATTGGAAATTTTTTCTTTCTTGTTTGTACAAAATACTATCAGTTTCTTTTGTGTTGTATCAACTGCACATTGCTAACATACTTCAAAAAAATAATGCTTTATGCATTTTATTGGATTTTTTAACACTAAAATGTTTGATTAATGAAGTATGAAGTGTTTATAACAGTCAGCGAACACTCAGTACATACGCCTTAAGGCTTGTGTTCTTAATGCGTTTTTAAAGGCTTTTAATTTGGAAGTGTTTTACAAATATTACATATCCAATCTATACTCTAAAATTCAATATCTTTTCATTCGGAAATAGATGTGTTTTTAAATGTAAAAGTCTGTAAAATATGAACATAAAACTGCTAGACAGCATATAATTTTGTGATATTCATATTTGGGGCATATTCTGTATATGCTTTGATTAGATATTTTGCGGTCCTGAGTTTAAAATCATTACTTGTTTCTGTTGCCACAGAATTATACAGTTTGTCAATATGCTAAGACAACCAATGTATACGACTCTAAGACATGGATTTCATTCACTGCGTTACCAAGGTGCTATGCTGTGGAACAAGATTCCTGATACTGTTAAGGCTTTGGATATTAATGGTTTTAAAAGTTATGTTCTTAAGTGGCAACCTGAATGTCAATGTGGCACTTGCCTTTTATGTACCTTATAGTTTTATTTCATTTATCTTTCATCCGTAAATACTCATTGTTCTTATTTGTTATTTTCGGACACAAGCTTGTTTTATTGTTGGTGATATTATCTGACATGAAATTAAATTTTACTTACTTACCTAGCATAAAGACGAGCAGGGGCTTAGTTCAGCGGTATCGCACCGGGCTGCCAACAACTGGGCCCTGGGTTCGAATCCAGCCCATGTTGGAAGGTTGCTTCATAATTCGCCTCATTGCACTTGCCTGTCCTGATCAGCCCTATCTGGTGCAAAAATATGGGACGTGAAGCCTGTCTCATCCACCCACCGTTAGATCTTTGCTTGTCCCTGCACTAATTTGTACCCCCTTGCAATCTGCGAGATAATTGTTAGCTCTGTTGTATATTAATTTTAGTCGATAATATACAATTCCATTCCAAAAAAAAATGCAGTATATATCGTGGGGGACGGATGCAGATATTTTTGGTTGGGGTCTGATTCAAACCGACCTGGTCAGCCTGAACTTAAATTAATATTGTTTTATTTCGTCATTTAAATTTGTTTCTCATCCGTAATTTTCTTTTAAATTTCTTTCTTTTGCGCCAGGATGGGGGAGGGATTGTATCCCTCCATCCCCCTCTCTGGATCCAAGCCTCTGCAGCTTAATATATTTCAGATAATTATATTCATGTCAGCATTTCATCCAGTCATCCATTTACCTTGAACGTAAACATGTTCTGTCCAAAGACATTGTACTACCACTATAGCTGAACATGTCAAACTCAATTGGGGTGTTTAAGGGGTATGATATTTCATTTACCCTGTTAACAAACCTAGAGGTACTCTGAGGTCAAAGTTCAGGGTAATTCATACAGTGTTCACCTTGTCAATACTATTATTGTAGTTCAACAGGGCATGAATTTAGTCTAAGGGGTTGTAGTGCTTTAAGAACTAATAGGTACAGTAATCCAAGCCTTAAGACCACTTCACTATTAAGACCATCTCAATATTAAGGTACTTCCCTTTTAAGATATCAGATTTAGAACAAACTGTGTTATATACATTGTTATCTGCCTTTTAAATAAGACCTCACCATTAAGACCAGTGATTTTTGTAATAAAGTGGTCTTAATAGCTAGGTTCTACTGTTTGTGACCATATTTGTAAGAAATTATAGTGTCTTGTTTTTAACATATTTTGTTGGATATTTGGCCCAAGCTTGTATTTAGTAAGTCAGCAAATGAAAAATGTTGGAAATTGACTTTTTATTGGACTTTTTACAGATTAGTTTCCTTATGTTGTAATAAAAATGTTTTTTTTTATTACCTGTTTCAGAATACATGGACTATGTTTCATTTAAACGATTTACGAAAGTAAATAAAACATTTGATGTTTAGCAAAAATTAACAATTTCTTCTTATCCAGAATTTTTTAATCCGGCTTTAGTTTTGAGGTTCATTTTATCATTACGTCTGCCTCTGACAGCTTATCATTTTCAGTTATATCATTCCAAACTTCTATGTCTGAGAAAACAAATGTTATTTTGATCTTCATATAAGTACGTCTACATATTTGGTGTCAAAAAGTTCATCCCCATAAATAATATTGATCATATTAAGTTCATCCCCATAAAAAAAAGTGTCAAATTATTATTGTTTCTTCTTCATATCAGTGCATTTCCATAAATATGAGGTGTTTAAAATAATTCAGCAAGTGACAAAAAAAATTAACAAGTCCACAAAAATCTAGTTTTAACTGGAGCGTTACAAAAGCTATGGCTTTCTACTCTTCACAGGTTAACAGTATAAGCCCTGTATGACAAACCTATTTACTTTGCTATATAATTGTCTTTCATGCTCTACATGTTTGTCTACATGTTTTGTTTAATGTTGTGCAGTGAAAAGATCTTTTTCAAAAATATTATACACATGAGAAGACACTAGGCTAAATTTACTATAGGGGAACTTGTTTGATAGCTAAGCTCAAATTTCGGTTATTCCTCTTAAAATATACACTCAGGAATTTCATTTTGTAAACACTTTCTACTGTGCTGCAATGCCATGATGTATAGTTGATTTTTGGTATTCCCAGATGAGTACCCATGACAAACAACTGTGATAGTTTCCTTTAACTTTGCTGTAATTTCATGTTTCCATGGCAACAAGTGCAACTTCTGATAAACCTTGCTGTCTGATAGATAGATAAATAGATATATAGATAAATAGATAGACAGATAGATAGATAGATAGATAGATAGATAGATAGATAGTTAGTAGGTAGATAGATAGATAAATAGGTAGATAGATAGATAGGTAGATATATAGACAGATAGATAGACAGATAGATAGAGAGATAGATAGAGATAGATAGAGATAGATAGAGATAGATAGATAGATAGATAAATAGGTAGGAAGATAGATAGATAGATAGATAGATAGATAGATAGATAGATAGATAGATAGATAGATAAATAGGTAGATAGATAGATAGGTAGGAAGATAGATAGATAGATAGATCGATAGATCGATAGATAGATAGATAGATAGATAGATAGATAGATAGATAGATAGATAGATAGATGTAATCATGCACTGTAGTTTAAAAAAAAATTTGCCAGGGATCATATAAATGAATGTTCATATCAAGATGATGTCATGTTGTGGGTTAAATCGTGATGGTTACAATGTCTTCTTTATAAGTCTTTATACAGTTAGTTACATTGAAGTATGGTCTACTCTAGACCGCTGTAGCCACCTATTCCTGACTGTAGCTATAACTGGCTAAAGCCAGCTGCTTCTGTCTACTCCTAGCTTTTAGTCGGCATACACCTACCACCACTGAAAAAAATATAAACCTTGGTAAATGTAAGAAATGTATTTAATATATAATAAGTATATACTTTTAGATCAGACATTGAGTAGCCACCTATAGCCAGAATATTTTGTTTAGTGGCAGGTAGCATCCTATAGCAGAAGTTGTCTGGCTTTGTCTAGGTTCAATTTGACAGGCCATTTTTAATGGAGCTAACTGGGCATTGGAGGTTTACTTTTAACAACATACAAATATGGCCAGCCCTTAGTGTATATGCTTTTTTCACTTTCCCATTTGTATCATAGGCCTATACCTCTGCACCAATTGTAAATTCATCAATTTACTCATTTCTTTTGTGCAGATCCTGCAGCTGCACAGTCATGGTGAGCAGGACAGGATGAAGGCCAGGATGACCCGAGGAAGTGTTATCAGCATCCCTCTCTCCTACCCCATGGATGTCCGCATCCTCGACTCCGGAGCTCCTTCTGGTAATTTGTTTTCTTAATTTAGTTTTATTCATAGACATGCGCTAATTGTTTATGAGGTGGGTGGGTGATTAGGGCTTTACGTCCTGTATTTCTGCACCAGTTGGGCTAATTAGGACAAGCAGAGGCCATGGCATTGAGACGAAGGATGAAACAGCCATCCAACTTAGGCTGGACCGGGAATCGAACCCGGGACCCAGCGGTTGGAAGCCCAGAGCGCTACCTCTGAGCTAGGCCCCCGCCGTAATTGTTTATGATAATAATAAGTAATAGTTATACATGTACTCCCCTATGTGGCTTTTTCTATTGTTCTCAGGAGGGATATAACCAAAGAAAATGTCAGTTAACTCCCTCCTGAGTGCAAACTGTACTTTAATTGCTTAATAACAGCAGTTGAACGAATCAAACATTGAACAAACTAGCAAATATGTCTAGTGGAGTATAAGTTAGTTATATCCCTCATAGTGGGGAGTTAACTAACATTTTTATTGGTTATATCCCGACCATCAGTCACGTGGTGGAGTATAACACCATTTTAACAATCCCGTTTAAAACAATGATCAATTTAGAAATCAAGACAAAGCCGTAGCAGGTAAAAATGTGCAGGTATATAACACGAAAGAAACTGCCTGTAAAAAATGAAAGTAAAGAGGCCTTAATGGAAATATTGAAATTTTTTTAGTTTTTGTTAACTCTTTATTATTAGTCAAATACAAGCTTAGATACTACGTGCTGTCACTTCATAGCCGAGCGACCTAACTACGTACTTACAAGTTTTGCTCGTTTACTCCTCTAAACTAAATTAATCTATTTCTCTTAGAATCTATAGGCTGGCTTATGGTATTGAAGGTCTAACAACGAAATTAGATGTTTAGTTTATGTGCAGGAAATTTAGAAAAATTGCCTAAACTGAAATAATATGATTCCATTCTCTTGTATTTTTAGGAGAAGATTTCTTACATCAATACGTAGTCTATCAGCTGCATAGTTTAACCAGTTCTTTTGTTTATTAATAGCTAGGTAAACTAGCAAATTATGTTCATAATTAGGTCGCTCGGCTTTGAAGAGACAGCGCACTGTGTGGAACTATCTCTAGCTATCTCTAAATTGTCTTTCGTGATGGACCAAAGATAAGTTTGCAAAATGTAATCATTCATTAGACTTGCTCGTTATAAAAATGACATGATGTTCCTTAATTCTAACTTTGTGTTCCATCTGGCAATACTTGCTTAAAGTGTTTTTGTGAAAGGTATATAAGCTTCAGCTCATCTTAAAACTGTGAAACGTTAATTTTTTCAGAATCAATGAGATTTGAGCAAGCAGTCCGGAAGCACCCTCTGCCGCTAAGAGTCCTCGTCTTGAACATTGACGAAAGCGCTCCGATCGGAATGGTCAACATCACGGGACAAGAGCTGGTCATTCTAGAGGGATACGAAGAACTCTTTTTGAAGTGCAATACTATCCAAGAAGGTATTTATTAATTATGTGATCAATATCACCAAACAAGCAGTTGATTTGCTTTTGACCAGCAATTGGGTTGTAACAATAAAAAAGTAAATAAGCTACAGTTAAAAAAAAAGCTTGTATAATTGATTTTTAATGACAAAGTTACTTCAATATAGTTTGAATTTGTCAAAATCTGAAAGCAATGGTATAATTTTAGTTTTAATTAGTTGTTACAAATATATATCATATATCTATTCAGGTCAATGCAAATTAGGTTGTTAAACTTTTTGAGAACACATTTTCCTTGCAATATGACACCAACATCACAATTCATTCTTTTTTGACAGTCGATAAATCATGGATATATGTATTATGTTGTTCCTATTTGAAATTCATTTGATTATGATATACAAATTAATTGTTACAAAACCAAATTACTGTACAAAGGATGACCTACTGCACGGACGAGCCATTTTGCAACGCAAACTTTTGGTCTTCCAAGTTCTGATGGTCTATATAATAATGTTTCCATATAATAATGTTTATTGATTTCAGGTTGGATAGAACAGAATGAAGTGGTGGTCATTCCGTCTTTCGTTGATGTGAAATTCTCCGTAGCGATATCAATGCAAGGAGCGACGCAGGAGGAATGGGAAGAGTATTACAAGATGTTCGTTTTCTCTGTCAGACATCTGAATTTCAAACATGTTAAAGGATATGAAGGTACGACAAAGAATGTAACCGGTGGCAACAGTTAGATATGTGTGTCGATGAATACTAAATTGAAGAAGCATTTTGATCAGCTTGTACATGTGTACATGGCCAATTGTGCCATGTGCGTTTTCCATGCGTTTGGATAAACGCATGGAAAACGCATGGTTTTTGTCTCATTATAATTAGCTAAACACATTGCGTTTTCCATGAGTTTATCCTTCTCATGGAAAACGCATGTGGCACATTTGGCCATGTGTGAACTATTAATTTTGGATTCGAAATTACATGTATATCCTCGATAACCAGCTCACTTAAATGATGTTAAAAATTTTAACTTAGGCATTGTTCAGTATAGCCCCTGGTTGAATACTGAAATAAACTATGTGGTTGAAATGATGTACTTTATTTCCCAAAAAGGTTACGATTGGTAAATAATATTATAGGGGTAGATTAATGTCAAAGCGGATTGCTGCAAACTTTCTATCGCAAAAGGTCACACTGACCCCACCTGAACAGAACACATTCATGGAAGCACTATCGTTATCGACAAGCATTTGCGGGACAAGTAATAAAGAAATCTTATATATAGTGAACATCGATCACAGCCATACCTGTTCAATCCATATCTGCACTTTATTTTACTTCCAGGTGTAATCTTCTGTGATGGTTTTAGTCCCCGTGTCGTCAACCATGATGATGTGCAGATCAACATGGGAACTTACGCGAACATCCCGGCGTCTCCTCGATTTGATCGTCGCGATGTTAATGGGCATTCATCGAGGCATCAACAACCGCAAAGACAAATGCAAAATGCATCAGAGAAGCGACATCAGAGGATTGTGTATGAGAATTTGTACAGCCCTGAGGTCCCACCTAAAATGAAAGTGAGTACCCGGGGACAGAGAGACATTAATGGTATGTGGCCAATTGTGCCACGTGCGTTTTCCACAAGAAGGACAAACGCATGGAAAACGCCTGTGACACAATTGGCCATGTGGCGTAGATGTTTTATTAACCGTGATCATTTTATGTAATAAAAGAATGATCTGTGTGGTTACTAATTCCAAACATTAGAAAGATTGCAAATAATGACGTTCTCCATTTTAGAGTGCAGCGAAATTATGAATAATTAGATTTAGTTGAATTTGAAACTATGAATGCATCTGGAATTTGTAGTGAAAGCTTCATATTCCATTTTTAGGTTCACAAAGATATACATGCAAAATACACACCTAAGTACTCACACTGTGCTATCTCCTACTGTGATGTAGTAAATATATTGGACATATATTGGATATAAGCTTTTCAGAGAGGGTGACCTCTTTGTTGGAAGTTAGGGTATAAACTGAGTCTCAATTCATTACAGTTGAATGCATAGAAGATTGTACAACATTAATCCAATAGAGTTTTGTATGCTATTGGTTAATCAAGGTGTCAGGGTGGGGCTTCTGTGGCCCAGCATAGAATCCACCATGGATGGTGAAGCCAATTAGGGCTTAAAGTTCATGCATTATATTATAGCCAATTTATATTTATCATTTAATATACTTAAAAGCACTAAATGATACTACATTCTGATACATAATCCAAAATGTTTACAGCTGAATCTACTGAATTAGTCATCAAATAACAATTTTGGCTATGTTGATTTTTATAGGACATCCCACCAAAGTCTCCCAGATTCTACCACGCGAAGTCACCGGAACAGAACGATGTCCTGCAGGCAAGGAAGAATAATGCAAATGTCAACAGGAAAGCGGTGATTTCCAACAATCATGGTTATGTTAACGATGATTCTGACGACAGCCGTGAAGTTACGGAGATGTTTGACAATGTCGTAAGAGATGCCAGAAGTGCTCAGCATAAAGCTAAAACAGAAGAAATGAAAGAAAATGCCTCGACTGTCCTGGATTTAGTCACGAGGATCCAACTTAGCGATACGGTGGAGAAGCGAGTTAGTGAAATGAATAAGAAGGTATGTTTATTAATTGACATAGTAATAAGTTTCAATTAAATCTGTTTATTAATGATCTTTTTATTTCTCAAAATGTCTGGTTTGTCAGTAGATAGCAGAATTTTTGGGAGACTTCAACTTTTACTATTGGGCAATGTTTTTAGTTTATTATCTCCAAACATGCACACCTCACCCCAAAGAGACATAAGAAAGCAAAGAGTATTTATTGACAATTTGATAGCTTAAACATGCACGATGGGTAATTATTTAAACTAGCTGCAGCTTTATATTTTGATCAGATGACATCACATACTAAAAGATGTCAGTTGCTGGTAGACAGCATTACTTAGTTCCTCTCATGATTATAATATGTGTATTCATATTTATTTATTTCAGGCGCAAGGAAAATTTGTTGGTTCTCGTTTTACCAGCAACACTCCGCGGGCGGTGGTGCAACCGAATATTCATATCGAAGCTCCTTCTGGTAGCAGTGGTCCCTTTGTTACTTCTGTCCAACTTGAGCCCCTTCCTGTGCAGCACAGACATGCACACCACAGCAAGTCTGAAGGTGGAAACAGGAGTGGCTCAAATCCTTTCGTGCGGTCAGAGTCAGCTCGCCACATAACGTCAGGAGCGTATGACAATGTTTCGATGAACCAAATCTCATTCAGCCAATCTGAACTGAACTTGGCAGCCAATTCTTCACCATCCAAAGCTGCCATCTCTCCATCTAAACGTAGTACTTCAATAGAACACAATCCTAACGTAAGATACCAGACTCTAGACACTATCCCGAAAGACGTTGGGCAGCTCTCAGTCGAAGAGGTGTGCCACACATTAGCGCTACTCGATATGGCTTCTCATGTGAGGGATTTCAACTACAGAAAGGTGGATGGACATATATTGAAAGACTTGAAAGAACTGGATTTGCTGAAGAAGTTTAACTTCACACCTTTTAATGCCTCCAAGCTTATGCGGTTTCTTCGAGGTTGGCGACCCCAACTTGCGTAAATGTGCTGAGCCTTCCATGTTATGAACTGACGCAATGGAGCGAACACTAATAGGGCATGTCAGTTCTTGTGTGACCTTTTACCCGGAAGTACTAATAATACATGACCTCACCATTACACAATCCTAGATGACGTCATCAATAATTGGGCTGCAGTGATGTCATGTATTGTATTAGTACTTCTGGGCACAAGGTCACACAAGATCTGACCAGCTCTATACTGCTAATCTTTCTTTGTATTATAAGTAACCATGTGCTGTCCTACATCCCAGACTACATTATATACATGTCTTTGTTTATACCAATAAAGTAACACCCAATAATTGAAATCAACTTATGATAGATACTATCTCGATTTATTAAGACAACTTTAATATGACCCCAAGTCCTCTGAAGTTTTCTAATCTATATAATATTTTGACTATATATGTTGTATATAAAACAGTGTATCACAATCATTTAAAATGATTAATTTGCAGTACTTGAGTACAAACATAACCACAGTTTGGAGATAACTTTACCTTTTAATTTATCTTTCTAAATTTTAAACTCAAGAAATCATTGGAAATAATAATTTTATATTTTTTTAATTTATTTTTCATTTGGCAATGACAAGTGCACTTAACTCATACGTTATTCAAACCCTTGAGGTATTTTTTTGTGTTACTTCTGTAAATTGCACACTTTATTAAAGATAAACATCATAAACCTTCAGCACAGTACACCTGAAATATGTTTGAATAAATGCTAGATTTTATTTATTTGTTAAAACATATTTAAAATGGATAGCACCATTAGTAAAAACTGTTTTTCAGGTGGCCCATTAAATACAATAAAACAAAAAATATATATATACAGATAAATATTAAGTACATAAATTAACTTAAATATGAAAATTAATATAAAATATAATATTTATGATGATCTGATGTCATTTGTTATTAAAATCTACTTCAAATACCGTTTTAAATCGCATCAAAATTTTGACATGCTCATACAATATGGGCGCAACCACACACCTGTATTAACATACATTGACTTCTTATACTCTACCAAATATGGAATATGTTGGTATCAGAAGAACTGTAGCTCATCTATAATATATTCTGTTTTGCCAAATAACATTGCGTAACCCATTTTGTCTCACTACTCAACAATTCCTGCTGATGATTTGTATAAGAATTTCAAAATTTTTAATTAAATAACTAATAATTCACAAGTTATTAACCACACACCTGCATTATCATACATGGATGTCTTATACTCAGTACCAAAGATGGAATACGTTAGTATCAGAAGAGCTTCTTTATATTCTATTTTGCCCAATAACACTGCGTAACCCATTTTGTCTCACTACCCAACAATTCCTGCTGATGATTTTTTAATTTGTTTCATCTTTTATTTGTGCTTGTATACATTGTTGTTTTTCCTTTGTGTGTGTATTGTGTACTTTTGAAAAGATGTTGAATAAAACATGTTAACGAGTGCAAAATGTCGATTCAATGCGGACATGTTTACAGCCATTCGTGGCAATGAAATATCTGCTTAAAATTCGGGGCAGAAAATGTAAGAATTTCTACAATTTTAATTAAATAACTAATTACTTAGTAAAAGAAATTCCACAGGACTTGTGTATGATTGTTGATAGGTTGACAGTGTTTTCAAAATAAATCATAGCTGACCCCCAAACTCAAACTTAATTGAACTTCCTGGAACTTTCATAAAGAATCGTTTTAATCAACCTTTTTTCGCCTTACAGATGCTTGTGGTTATTCATTACTTCTGCCAATGACAGCTAGTGTTTTCTTTATGAACTGACCAACTTTCAGACCATGGCACTGCAACAATTTTACATGGCCAATTGTGCCATGTGCGTTTTCCATGAGAAGGATAAACGCATGGTTTTTAGCTAATTATAATGAGGCAAAAACCATGCTTTTTCCATGCGCTTAACCAAATGCATGGAAAACACACGTGGCACATTTGGCCATGTAGCAAAGGCCTTAAATAAAAAAGAATATGAAGCCTTCGATACTATTTAGTCTCACATAAACTACATCTGTATTGCAAATTCCAGCGTAGTTATTTATCTTTATGATCTTTATGTTACATAAAGTAGATGCTGGGAGCACTCTATGAAAATCTGAGGCAAATCAATTCCGCTGTTTTGATTTTTAACAAAATTAACAGCAGAAAAATTGCATTTTTTACCATTTTAATCTAACATTTTGAAGTGGACTAAATGTAAATTTTATTGGTTTCAATAATTCAGGCTCGTAGCCAGGGGGGGGGGGGGGTCGAAGGGGATGTTCGACCCACCCAACTTGGTCCAGGTCCACATATTGATATTGGTCCACATCAGGGAGAGATATTTGACAATTTATTAAAGAATATTGCATGGAAGGTCCACAATTTGTGACGAAAGACCCACATGGAAACTGTAAACTAAATTATGGTTGTCATGACAACCATTTTACTTCACCTAATAATAGAACCAACTTTTTTGAAGGTGACTACTATCTAAATTTGCAATGGAAAATTGTTAAGGTGCCAATTATGCATGTAATTTTTACCTTTAAATAATTTATTTAGATTTATTGTATTTTGTTACCATGGTAACAAGGGGAGAGTAATCAGCAACCAAGCATTCATTGAAACAATGTACTTCTTCACAGATGATAAGAATTTAGTACTAATTTGCTGTCCTTGAATGCCCTTATATATTAGTTAACACAGGCAGAAAGGTTGATATATTAAATGTTTTTGATATAAAATATGTTTCCATGGTAACGTGTTCCACGTCATACTTGGTGATAATTCTTTAGCAGATTGCTCTTGACTTTAAAGGGGGTTTCACACATAGCCGGATCAGACGCCGGAGCGTCCCGGAGGACAACTCCGGAATACTCCCGCATACTCCGGGGAAAGCCGTATAGACATCGTGTTCATGTCCGGGATTGTCCGGCATTGTCCGGCATTGTCCGGCATTGTCCGGCATTGTCCGGTAACACCGTGGGACTCCGGCAAAAAAATTAAACATGTTTAATTTTTCATGCCGGAGATCCCGGAATATTTCAATCCGTGTTGATCCGTGTAGATCCGTGTAGACTCCCAGTAGACTCCGTCGATCTCCGGGGACCTCCGTATTGACACCGGAATACATCGTGTGATCTCCGGCTAAGTCCGGCGTCAAACGGGCATGAAAAGTACGCGCCGGAGAGCACAAGGAGCAACTCGGTTCCACACGAGTGAACAAGGACCAACACGGAGTCAAAACGGAGTGAACAGGGAAAGTGGGTTTACATGTCATTTGCTTGACCCGGTTAACCCCGTTAAGTACACGGTGTCACACGAGGTCAATGCGGAGAGACAGGAATGAACAAGGTGTCAAGACGGTGTTAATTAAACTGACACGGAGTGAGTACGGATGCCTGAGTATATATACAACTGCCGTCTTTGGAGAAGCATCATTCCACCGCCCGCCGTTCATCGTTGATCATCGAATTAATTGATTTATTATCCACCACTTCTTCTGGATATTACCTTCTGGATTGCTGCTGCTGCTACTACTGCCGTTTCTTGAATTAACCACCATGCCACCTAGGAGAGGAAAGGGGAGGCCTGGCAAGAAGACTGTTGTGCAAGAGGAACCTGCACCTGCTGCTGTTGAAGAAGATGCAGGCAGTAATACCTCATCAAGACCGCAAAGTCCGCAAGGCATGCCAGATTTACCTGGGCCAGTTGTACCTGCTGAACCTGCAGTACCTCCTACTGCAGCTCCACCCCCACCTGCAGCAAAAGCGAAGAGGCAGAAAAAGGAAGCCCTGAACCTGACAGATGACCAGGAACAAGATGTGGCCGACTGGTACCGTTCCTAGGAGATGTTGTATAACCGGCGGCTTGCTCAATACAAGCGGACAGACATCAAATCGCGAATGATAGACCAGAAGGCGAAGGAGCTTGGTTGTACTGCGCAGCAGCTGAAGACTTGGATTGACTCAATGCGCACTTCAGTTGGGAAGCTGATGGATCCAAGCAAGAAGCCTTCTGGTGGGGCCGCCAGAATCCTGACAGACCGGGACAACTGGATCATGGAGAATTTCGGCTACCTCGAACGCCACATCAAGAGGGTTGATGCTGGGAAAAGAAAGAAAGGTGGGCAGCTTTCCCAGAGCTTATCAGCCAAAACTCCATCCAGCAGCAACAGACCTACCACTGAGGATGACACGTCTGAAGCTGAGGAGGTCATTGTGGATAGTTCGGATGATGGTGGCAGGGATTCGGATACAAGCAGGTCCAAGGGTGGGCCTTACAAGGGCGGCAGCAGCAGCAGCAGGAGGAAGATGGGGGCCCCTCCTCCAAGCAAGAAGACGTGCAGACGTCATCATGAGCCTCGTCATCATCATGACTGTGATTCATCCAGCCTTGCAGCTAGTGGAGATGGAATTGCTACACAAGCTGTCATTCAAGTAAGTATACTGCTTCAGTTGCCATGATAATCAAGATAATCGTATTGTAATGTTGCAGTTTAAAGTTCTAATTGTAATCTTGCAGTTTAAAGTTGTAATTGTAATCTTGCATTTTAAAGTTGTAGCTTTTCCATAGTAGAAAGTGGTAGCTTTGTTTCTTGGCACTTCCAGTGTTCACTGTATGGTGATGTGTCTTTTCAGTACATTGTCAATAATGCACATGCTATTGCAGTTGCCATGTGACTTACTCTAATGTTGTGTTTTTTCCTATTTCCAGCTGATTGAAAAAGCCACCGATCTGCAGAGGGACATGCACAGCAAGTTGAGTCAGCCGACGGACTCAGGCAGCTTGTCCAAGAGGGTGTTCACGGACATGATCTACCACGAGGTGATGCAGATGGACACAGACACTTGGTGGGATTACCAGGCCCAAACCTTAAACAACCTGATGCAGTTTAAGCAGGCGTATCGTCGCAAGCGCCAGCAGCAACAGCAACAGCAGCAGCAACAGCAACTGCAACAGCAACAGCAGTATCATCACTTTCTGCCTCCTGTCCCTCAGCAGCAGCAGCAGCAGTTCGTCCTCCCTGCTCCTGCTACTACAGCCAGTTCATCTGGCCCTGCTGTGCAGATCTTCCCTCATCATCAGCATTCTTCCAGCCCTGCTGCCCAGATGTTCGCACAGCATTCATCCAGCCCTGCTGCCCAGATGTTCGCACAGCATTCATCCAGCCCTGCTGCCCGGATGTTCGCTCCTCCGTCCGGCCCTTCGCCCCAGGCTCTCGTGTCGTCTGCCCCTTCTTCGTCTGTGCCTGCACCGATCCCCCCTCCTGCGACATCTTCTACGATAATCAGTCAGGCCTGGTTGACTTCAGGTCCTTTTCACGGTCGTCCTTCCATGTCACCACAGGATTGCAGCACGCCTCAGGATGTTTCTCTCACCAGCTACTTGTTAAACACTAGTGTGGGGGGAATGGTTGGTGGTGATGACCATAACTCCTCCTTTTCGGTGCCCACGCCTCCAACTACCACAACCGAGTAATGTTGACCTGGAAATGAACAATGAACTTTAATGAAATGAACAATGAACTGTTATTACTTATGTTTTCATGTGAACTGTATACCAATGAACTTTAATGTAATAAACAATGAACTGTTACTTATGTTTTCATGTAAACTGTATTACATGACAATAATTAAATGCTGTGTATTTTTTGCACTTGTGTGCTGCAGAAGTCTGAAGTGTCGTATTAATTAAATGTTCAAACTTACATCATTCGTGTTGTTTTCAAATCTTGTCTTGCTGCCATGGTACACTCCCAGCTTCTGAGTTCACGTAGCTGACCAAGTATTGCCGCATTTCCTTGGCTGCTCTGTTGGTGTTGCCTCTGAACACATGTCCCATGTCTGGTAGATTGGCAGCATTCTCCCTCCATGCACCTGGGATGATCTCATGGATGTCGGCATTTTCCTGGTCCACAGCATTCACTTGAGCAGTTGGATACCTCACCCTCAGTAGGTTGTGCAACACACAGCAAGCAAGAGTTATGGTACACACTCTGTCAGGACTTTGAGGCATTGTTGTGAGGAGACACGTGAACCTGGCAGCCGAAAGTCCAAATGCATTCTCTACCACCCGTCTAGCTCTAGAAAGTCTGTAGTTGAAGATTCTGTCTTCCATGCTCATGTTCCTGTGAGGCAGAGGCTTCATCATCCAAGTCTGCAGTCCAAAGGCATCATCCCCAACTATGAAGTAAGGCACTGGTTGGTCATCATTAGGCAGGTTATCTGGTTCAGGTAATCCAATGTTCCCACTTTGTAGCGCTTCCTTCAATTCTGTCTGACTAAACACTCCAGCATCTGAGCCTGATCCACTGGCACCAATGTCAACGTAGAGGAACTTGTATTCAGCATCAACTACAGCCAGTAGGACAATAGAGAAAAATCCCTTGTAGTTGTAGAACAGGGATCCAGACTTGGCAGGACATCTGATGGCAACGTGCTTCCCATCAATGGCGCCGACACAGTGGGGGAAGTTCCATCTGTTGTAGAATCCATTGGCAACTTCTTTCCAGGCTTCTGGGGTTACAGGACAATGCATGACTTCTGCTGAGTACTCGTCTATGATGGCCTGGCAGACTTCGATGACAAGGATAGAAATGGTATTGAAGGCTACCCTAAATCCATACTGCAGAGACTTGTAGCTGTTGCCCGTACCCAGGTAGCGCAAGGTAATAGCCAGTTTCAATCCAGGTTCAAGGGCCCTCCTCCAAAAGGTATCCTGCTTTGTAATCCTAGGTCCCACTCTGGCAAGAACTTCATGGAATAAGTCAGGCTCCATCCTCATGAAATTCTTGAAGCCACCCACATCTTCTGCAGTCAATTCAGCCATCAGTTTTTCATACTGCCCATAAAGAGGTCTTCTTAGCAGCCAAGGTCGCACCCACATTTGCCTTCTTCTTCTTCGTCTTGGTGCAGCAGCAACATTTTCTAATAGGTCATCTTCATCAGTTGATGTTGTGGCCCTCACTGCATCATCTTGCAGTTTGTGTTCTTCTTGCAGAATTATATCATTAGCAGCAGTCAATAGCTGGACTTGCATGTCCATGCACTTCAAATCCAATTCCACCCTGTCGTAGTGTGATAAAGACATATCCAATTTTTCTGTAGTAGCAGCAACAGCTTTGCAGTATGGTAGTCCGAAGTGGAATGATGGACAGTGGAACGCAGGCAGTTTAAATACCAATTTCAGAGCGATCCGGGTGAAAACCGCTTAACTCCGTAGTGATATCGTAGTAAGATCGTGTAAAGATCGGGTATATCCGTGAAGGCCCCGTGTAACATCCGGTTCACTCCGCCCTCCTCCGGCACAGTCGTGTTACCTCCGGCTACAACCGTGGCTCATTCCTTGTTTAACCGTGCTCCTCCATGTTTCATCCGTACATATCTGTGTAGTGCCCGTACACATCCGTGTCATGTCCGTTTTCCTCCTTGTTGCCTCCGTCTTGCCTTCGTGTCCACACCGCCCAATTATTTCGTTTGTTGACATTTCTAACTTTTTCGCCCGGACCGCCCCGGATTTAACGAAATTTCATTCCGGGACGCTCCGGCGTCTGATCCGGCTATGTGTGAAACCCCCTTAACACAGAAGCAGTAATGAAAATGACAAGTCCAATCTCCTCCATCAGGTCAGTAGGTACACCTGGTCCATTATGTCCATTGATTACTACATTGTGATGTCACAATGTGTCCATTATTAACAGTCAACAGTAAATTATCTCTGGTCATTTGATATATTAAGTGACTGATGACACCACACAACAAGATGGAAAGTTCAGACTTTTTTGAGTATGGATGACTTCTAAGAAGTAAAGGTGAGCTCAGTTAATACTAGTTTCAAAGTACAATGATAATATGTTAATAATAATATATTATTGGACTATATATTGATTCAAAGTAAAAACAATAGACTCTATCCTGTTTATACAAAATTAAACCAACAGCATAATTTTCCTCAGCACTTCGTCGCAAACATTATGTCACCACTAAACAATAATAGCATGCTTCCCAATTTTAAGCCATCGACCATAAACTGCGAAACAAGATGGCATCCTTCTTACCTAAAGATGTTAATCCTTACACAAATAAGTGCATACAAAAGTCAACTCTGTGAGCATTTCGAAGATTCTGTGACATTCATTGAAGTGCCAGGGAAAGCTAGCATGGTTTTCTTCAAGGAAAGGGCGAACACAATTCTCAAAGACACATTCAATAGGGTGGGCCCTTTTTCAAAAACTGTCAGAATGTTTTGCTCCATCATCATTTTCTGAGGCATTTAGGTCTATGAAGTACAAGAATACCAAAATTTTTAAAATTTGATGAAAAAACCCTAGTACCCTAGGCCATTTTGTAAAGTAACATTTTTTTCGCCCCAAAAATCATGAAAAATGCCTATATCTCAAGAACAATACAAGATACATACATGAAATTGGTACCAAAATATCCGGAATACCCACTTTTATATTCATCTTTAATACATATTGATGCCCTAAACTCGATATTTTTTTAGTTATTCCACAAATGGTAACTTTTGTAGAGTGCTATATACAGGAATATCTGTGCAACTGCCACATAATCAGTTGCCAACAAATGGAGATGTAATGAGAGGGCTTTATTTTATATACAATGAAATGAGGTTAATGAAGGGAAAGGGCAACACTACTTCAATGAATAATGCTGCCAGCCAGTTGGTTGAGGATATTCTTGGAGTATATGAGTATGCTACTGTTAAAGCAAAAAGGAAGGATTTCATTCAAATGAAAATACTCAAGTTGTACCACCGCTACAGAAAAACTTTTGTCAAAGATTCATCCAAAGACAAGACAAGGCTAACAAATCCCGCCAAAGAATGGAGAAAGAAAGCAATAAGTTATTTGATGTGGTGAATGACAAATTAACCCATTCTAGAGAAAAAGATTTCATTCATGACCAGAGGCACAAACGTAAAATGATAATTTCAACAAAGGTTGATAAGAACTCATCCCGAAAAGAAAAAACATTGCAGAAAAAGAAGAACTTAATGGATGAAATGAAGAAGAAGGAAGAAGTCAACAGGCAGAATCGTTTTTCGTCTGTAAAAGAAAATAATTCCTCTGATAATGAGCCACTTGACACAGAAGGAGGGGGGTACAGACCAAAAGAGTCAAAGAGGAAGTACAGTACCTTGGTTGGAAAACTCAGCAGCAAGACTCTTGAAGTGCTCACTTCAATTCCAACACTTTGATGAAACACAAAAAATCCATTTTAGGACACCTTTTACCGTACCAACATTAGCAGTATACTCTGACATAATTACCCCTTTTAATTTAATTTTCAGTTTTGTTAATTTGTCAACATGACATGTGGTCTAATTATGTTTAAATCAGCTCTGCATCAAAAAGTACATAGAACTGCTGGTTTATAACGTATTTCCCTTTTTAAATATTTAATTGTTCAAACAAACTTGCTTATCATATCACACACAGTATAACTTTGCATTATTATTCCCCCGTTAAATTTAAGAAATGAAATTTCATTTTATATGTGATATACCTGTAAATGAACTAGCGAAGGTACAATTAGGATACCTAAAAAATATGTTAGGAGTTAGGAAACAGACCTCATCAAAAGCTGTGTATGGTGAGACTGGCAGATTCCCATTACATGTACGACAACAGTTAAGAATGATCAACTATTGGATTAAACTAGAAAAACTGCCAGCTAATAATATTCTTAAAAAATGTTTAAATGAGCAAAAAGATATGCACACTTCTGGTAATAATGCTTTGGTTGGGAAAATTATTCATATGCGCAATGAAAACTATCCACGAAGAGACCATTTAAGACTTGTAAACAATGAGCTAGAATCCATTGCTAAAACGTTCAAATCTAAAATCGATGAGAAATGTCAGGAAACTATGCTAGCTGAAATCAATGACTCTACACTACAGCCAAAACTTAGAACTTATAAACTCATCAAAACTGATTACAGGCTAGAACCCTACCTTCTACTAAACCTCAGCAGAAAAATGTATAATAAAATAGCCAGATTTAGAGTAAGCTCACATAATTTACGAATTGAAATAGGTAGACATGAAATCCCTATATTGCCAGCAGTTGAGAGATTATGCCTAAAATGCAATATGCATGAAATCGAAGATGAAAAACATTGTCTCATAGTATGCCCACATAACACACTTAGTCGTGAGGACCTCTTTAAAATAGCTAATGATCACATAGAAAATTTTGAGCAACTAAACAAAGAAGACAAATTTAAGACCATCATGAAATCAAAAGAGCCTGAGTTGTTAAAATCCCTTAGAAAATTTCTTGTAAATATTGATGCCTAATAAATGGTTGGGACATCATCCATCGTTGAGCATTAACCATCACCCCCCAAACTAGCAGTTTCTGCACTACAAGCATTTTTATATATTGTGATCTATGTGCTTTTACACTCATGTACAGAACTGTGCACGATGCCTTGTTATATATACTCCTAATTCAAATATTGTACTTAAATTAACATTGTGATAATGAACAGTATTAACTGCAGTAATATGTGTATTTAGGGTTACTGTATACATGTGATATATGTCTATATATATATATATATTAACAAATGTATGTAAACGAAACTTAATGCTCATATTACCGTGCTATTGTTCAGCAACTGGGCCCATGGATGTATAGATAATCCATTGATAATGTATACCTTTAACTTTTATACCATGTATATATATATTGAATATAGAAATAGTGAGTAGAAGTAGACTTAATTGAGATCACACGTTTTTATCTGTTATTTTTGACAAATGTATCATGTTTGATATTACTGTGTCAATAAAAGCATATATATATGACATAAATACTCATATTATTGTTTAAATTTTAAAAGTAAAATATGATTTTGTTAATTTTACATCTTACATATTATGACATGCCTTTAAGTGTTTGGTATAACATGTTTCTTAAATTTCATCCAATAACTCAAACTATTTTGTATATTTTCATCGCAAAAAGGTATATAGAAGAACCTATTATTTTGCTAGCTTAACAAAATCTGTCCAGTGTAAATTTACAATATATATTTCAAATCAAGAAATACATTTTCCGATGTTTTGAGCACTCAGAATGCTGCTTAAGTTAAATTTACTATGTCTCAAGATTTAGCATAGGCAAATAATAATATAAGCCAATACTACCTTCTTGTCTCATGATATTTTTTGCCATTTCATGCTCATTTGTACACAGGAATTAAACTTTAAGGTACAATAAATAATATAAATAAAGTTTTTCATGCCATCAAAAACTCAATATGTAAACCAATCCAACGATGACATCAAAATTCTGAACATTGGGTGATGATGTCATATCCATTGTGTTTCCAATGTTTTGGTCTGAATTTTCTCTCTATGTGTGTGTATGAATTCTTTTTTTTTTTGTAATTAATATCTGATAAAATCATTAGTTCACACAAATGGAGTGTGCCTTGATTAATAAAGGTTATTTTCAACTATTTTATGGAGTCTCAGAAATTGCAAATTTGAGAGACAGAGCAGCTTTAAGTTGATTGCAATGTTGATCTAAAAAGAAATAAAAATAAAATTTTCATTGATTAAATATTTTTAAACTTTATTCTTGTTAAGTGATTATCATTTCACTCATCTTTCAACTCTGCACACATAATGAGCTATGCAGTCATCCAAGCATATGTCATGTTATCATATTCTGCTCCGAATGGAAGCCTGTTATCCTATTTGGCTGTGCTACAAGCCAATTAAAGCCTGTTATCATATTCAGCTGTGATGGGCTGGCATAAGTTCTTAGTGTAGGCATTATTGTTCAATAGGAGGAAGACAGAAACACCATAGTGAACAAGTTAATGTGCACATTACAGTGACAGCCAACACTATGCAAAGTATTGATGATACTGTTCAATATACTGTGCCACATCACTGGCTAAAAAATAAAACGTTTTTTTTTTCAAACCACACTCTGATGATAATAGAACAACAAATATATTCACATAACAACTTTTGTTTGAGGGAAAATAGTATTAAAAAAAAATCGAATTTTCTAACCCTTGAATTCCATTGATTTCCGTACTAGCACCAAATCATTTCACTTTTCACGTACTTTCAATTTAAATTTTTTACAGTGCTTTTGATCTAAGCTTTTTACAGTACTGCAGATTAGTATGTAACATTAAAGCATTGTATACATGCAATGGGTGTATGAACATTCAGACTTTCCATTTTTTTGTGTTATTAGTATGCAAGTATATGCAGTGTAACTTGTGAAAGGTTGTTTACTTCAATTCTAACACTTTGATGAAAAAAAAAATCCATTTTAGGACACCCTTTACCGTACCAACATTAGCAGTATACTCTGACATAATTTACACATTTAATTTAATTTTCAGTTTTGTTAATTTGTCAACATGACATGTGGTCTGATTTTTTTTACACTAATCGACTGGGGGCTGAAACATCAAAGGTTAATTATGCACAAATTAACATAAAGCAAAACGTAGCCTGGGGCAAAATTGGAAAGGCCAGGTTCAGGGACCACTGCACGATATGATATCACCCACAGGCTATGAAAATTACATCATCGTGATATCATAAAGGCCTTACTGTAGTTCCATATCTCGACTAATATTATACCAACATACATAGCTTTAAAAATAACTAAATAATTGTACTTTCACTTTTAAAAACTGTGCTGCAAATTGTGTCGTTTGCTACATTCCCAAAACTCTGGTACTCTATATTTAAAATATCCATAACATTTTGAAGAATTAAAGTATACATGTGTCATTATGTTTTAAGGGGTGTTCTCTTTGTCTCGAGTGGGGTTGGGAGTGAGCGCGGATGACGAAATTTTTTTAATTGTGCTTATCCTTGTTCACACGTAGTTCACTCGCCAAGCATTTGTACGGATATGCGTGGTAATCCCTAGAACGCTCGTAGTCCCTCCAGATCACTTGTGAACACCCGTGGAGGGGCAAAAATGTTTTAACATGTTACAAAAATTTGGCAGAAGCTCGCTGAGTGAAATTGTTTACCTTTTTACGGAAGGCGAGTGGTTGGCAAGTGGTGATCTACGTACATCCGTGGCCATTCGCGGCCACTCGTGCTCACTCGCAGGTACACAGGGGAGGCTTTCCATCAACTCGTGGACTGCACCGGAAAGGCTCAGCGAACCTCCGTGGCCAACCCGTCGTTTCGCCGTTGACCGCCGGGCTGGCCCCTTGCCCATCCATGGCCCTCTCCTCCTTATGCGTGGACCATTGCCAAGTGGCCGACGCACATCCACCAAGCATTTGACGGACGCCCTGCAAACGATCGTTGAAATAATTAATACGTGATTAAAAGCACAAGTGAGCACGTATAGTCAGTCTTTGATGTCCAGGGTCACTCGGCTCTCTTACTCGTGATAGTGTGATCGGGGGTTTTAAAACCTTATTGTAATATCTTTTTATATATAAGGCATATGATGACAAAAGTGAAAATTTAAATTTTACCAACCCTCTACATCTCAACTACAGTCCTACATGCATGAAATTTAGCTTTAAAGATGTCTTAATCTTATGGTACTTTGAAATATAACATTTATTTCTTACTTTTTCATGATATCGGATAATGTGGCTACGTTCTCTAAACATTGGTACTGTATGTTTGCAATGACATCCATAAATTTTTGACAAAATGAGTGTATATGTACATGTTTTAAAGTGTGATAACTTTATTTGCCCTTTTCACTTGGCAGTGGTGTTTTGCAAAATTATATTGCAGCTCATTTCTCATCTTGAGCACCCATGAATAAGTTCACAGGTCTATAGTCAGACTTTTACATTGAGGCCAATATTCATTATTCAATTTTCAGTTTTGGCAGAAGGTAGTGAAGTTATTTGGTCAAAATTTGTCCCTGTGCTGGGCGGACGGGTACCTTTACTGGTTGGCGGAGGACACACTTTCAAACTTTTGTTTCCGATGCAGAACTCCTACACTACTGGATGTACCTTGATATAATTTGGTATCAGATGTTATAGCCTGGATGTGCTTGCTGATAGTCTCATTGACATGTTTCAGCTATGTTGTCTATGTATGATAATGGATACAGATATTTTTTTTTTCCTGTGGTATGATCTTAAAAGGAAGATTGCAAAGTTTCATGATGATAAGACAATATTTAACTGTCCCCATTTCAAAACGAAGTTTACCCCTAGTGGACATTTGGCCGTAAACGACATCTGAAAGCAACGCTCATATATCCTTCAATAGTGCTAAATAATACACAAACCATACATTTTATATGATGAAATATGTTTTATTTAACCAAATACATTGTCATTTATAATAACAGGACAGCTGCAAATCTGATCAAATATTTACTCCTCTAAAACAGCTAAGAAGGCTAAAATTGACGAAAATAAGAATATGCGCACAGTAGTAGTCAGTAGCTACATGGTCAAGTGTGCCTTGTGCGTTTTCCATGCGTTTATCATTCTCATGGAAAACGCACGTGGCACATTTGGCCATGTAGACTGTGACAGAAAGTCAAACAAGCTAGAGAAGTGTCTTTCAGATCATTCTGTTACATTTTTAATTCCAAGTGCCAGGTTTGCTAACCCGCTTCGAGCGTTTACCACTACTTATGTATTCTGATACTTTATCTCGGTATGTGATGTTGTCAGAAAGTCACTGGCCAATTTGACTCCCCTTTCTGCACTGTCATTCACAACTTTAAGATCACTGACAACTTTCACAGCAGACTGATAGGACTCACTCTCAGCACACTGATCAACTGGCAAGTCCAGCAAATCTGTACGGATTTGCAAAGTGGCGTATGTGGCCCACGAGTCTTTAACCAGAAAAAGATGAATTTCTTTCTGAACAGGGGCGGGAAAACTGGGCTTGCCAAAGCCACTGCCATACCTTTTCTGAAATAGCTCTGTTCTGTTGAATTTGTTTAGCTGATTGCACATGTTTTCCTGGCTTTCATCACTTACTTTTTGCTGTTAAGTACACAAATGCCTTGCAAAAGCTTTGCGAGCAGAAATAAAAATAGCTTTGTCAATCTCCTCACATTTGTGTATATCTTCAATAAGCCTATGATCATTGACAGGTGCATCTGCTGCAGAAGCATATATAGCCCACCATGGAATATAGCCAAAAATTATAAATTTTACAAAACAGTTGATCTTCTCGGATTGGCTTTTGACAAAGATGGCACCTAAGGGAAGCTCCTGCAGAATTATTGATTCCAAAAGATTGAGCTTGATACCACATAGGAGCTTGATACTATATAGGAGCTTGATACCATCCACCTTATGTCACACTCCTGGTCTTTGAAAGACGAAGCCTGTTACATCTTTGTTGAAGTACAACGTTATTATTTAGGAATCACAAGTTTGTGCAATCTTTATTTCCTCTAAGTTGCTGAATTGTACGATGGAGTGCTTTATAAGTGTTATTATTATTACATATACTATATTGTAGAATAGATTTGTTTTATAGATTAGTTCTGTACTTATACTTCCCAAAGTGTATATTATTATTCCTAATAGGTCATACAGAAGCTTCAGCATTGAATGTGACACCGTGATTTAAAACAACTTTAAATAAAATATTTTTTACTACTGCTAACTTCATAAGTTCAACATAATTCCCTCTCAGAACTGAATCATTATCATTCCCTAACACATCTTCAGCAACTTTTACAATTTCAACCTTTTGAGTTTGCAATTCAGGTTCCACATTATCAATTTTAAATTTAAGATTTGGCAAATCCTCTATGGTAATTTTATTAAAATTTTCCCTGAATTTCCGGAAAAGTGGCACTTCTGGACTTCTTGATGCTTCAATCTTTAGATTCTCCCATAAATGTGTGAGGATAACCTCACCTACGTGGTTGCAACAAGCAAGCCAAAGCCATTGCCAGTCCAGGCGTGTTTCAAAAATGTAAAGAAACATTTATGCAAGTTTGAAGAAAGTGTTGTGTTATTGTATGTCACTGATCACTGTGATCAGAGAATAACTGTCAATTAGATGGCCAAATGTGCTACGTGTGTTTTCCATGCGTTTATCCAAACGCATGGAAAACAAATTTTTTTCACCTTATTTTAATTAGGCAAAAACCATTCGTTTTCCATGCGTTTATCCTTCTCATGGAAAACGTTCATGACACATTTGGCCATGTACCTGTTTTTGCAGCAGTTGTATCAAACAGGGACACCAAAAAGTTTGACTTTTCCTTCACCTGCTAACAGTAAAATGTTTCAGCTTTAGTTCTAGAGGTAGACAGAGTCTAGAGGAAAAGAATTCATTCTCTGAAAACATTAGATTGTGACCAACCTGATAGTAAGACTCGCATACGATCATCATTAGCATATTTGTTGGATAATGTGGGCATTAGCTTTCCATCCCAATGCACCAACAGCAGGTAATTTCCATGCATCCTTTATATTTTCAGCAATCCTCTTATTTGTTTCCACACGATACCTGTAAGAACTTATAGCATTATAAGACTCTGGGAATTATGTAGCTACTATGTCAAATAGACAATGTTTATCACACTCACCTGTGTGCCTGTGAATGATGCAAATTCACTTTTGATGATTCACCTGAGCATGCATCAATGACAGACTGGGTTACTGATACGTTCTTTTCAGATCACATTTTAACGCGCAGCAGTTGATACAACTAGGGTTGATTTCAAAAGGTCATGAGGGATTGTAACTTTCGTGCCAGATTTTACAGTCCTTCTACATGGCCAAATGTGCCACGTGCGTTTTCCATGAGAAGAATAAACGCATGTTAAAAGCATGGTTTTTGGCTAATTATAATGAGGCAAAAACCATGTGTTTGACCATATATGCTTTCTCTTTGGCTCTAGTTCCTCAGCAAGTGCATTGATCTCATCTTCATTACTTTTTGTATCTTCCTTTTCCTGTTCTCTCTTTCTAACTATTTCTTTCATAACGAGATCACCCCCAGATTATGTTGCAACTCGATCGCTCATCATGCTTTATGTACTTTGTTCCTTTTGTGTTTTCTTATGTTTAGATTCCTTCATAAGCTTAACAACATCACGTGGCATTGTGGTCTCCAGTTTTTGCTTGAATTCATCCAGCTTCTGGTTAGGGGGAAGAACGTTTAGTTTTCTCAATTTTGAGCTTGGTTTGGAACTCTTTGAACAGACTACTTTTTCTGTCATACTTTAATGTGGGAATATTGGCCTTGGCATAATGCTTGAGTATTACAGCTATAACTTCCCTTGCAGCTCTCCTATTAATAGGATTTTTTTTTAACAATCTTAATCCCTCGATTGATCTTTTCATGCTAGAAAACACATCAATACCTGTCTATATGTTGGCAGCTTAATTAGAGCCAAGAATAGTCATGCGCGTTGAGCACACTTTTGGGGCGTCTTGTTGCCATGTTTTACTCCATCAACTGGTTTTAAGCCTTGTTCACTTCAGTCAGCACTGGATAATGAAGTTTACCTCTGATCTAAAAATAGGCCATTTATTTGAAAAGGCCAATTTTTTTAGTTTTATTTTTTATGAATTTGATTGCCATGGAAACAGAGCTGGACAATTTTCTCCCAGGTGGGGAAACTACAAAATCTGGGCTAGCATTTGATAGAATAAAATGCCTAAATTCATGTCAATTTTTACTGGCCTAATATGGTGAGATGACTGGAGATGTGTCTGAGTCTCATTCGGGCAACATGTCCGAAAATAAACTGCACAACTGCACATATCGACAGCGACTTTACTGACTTCTAAAGCAGAATGAACACTGAGCAGTTTGAATATGTCACAGATGCTCTCCTAACATGTACTGTGATAACAAAATAAACTATAAAACAATGAAATCGATGTTTACGTTGTTTATGCAGAACAGTGTCATTTGCTGGGTAAAAGAGCGTTTTCATTATTATAGCCAAAATGCGACATATAATAGAAAATGTATCATAAAATGGGGACAGGTACACTGACTCAGGTCAGTCAAAAAGGCTAACATAACCTGGCATTTCTGACCAACTATGGTCAGTTATCTGGGCCATAAAATGATTAGTCATAATGAGCAACATCAACACTTAGTCAATTTGACTAATCTTAAAGGTTGTATATTCTGGAACAGAAAAGATAACACAAAAATGTGCACAAACAATACATTGTATTATGCATTATACATATAGTACACCGAAAAATCAAGTGCATATAAAGAACAATTTTACTCATGATTGGCGTACAAAAACATTCTAACTTATATGGTGGCTATTTAGTTTAATAATAACCCAAATATGAGCAAAAAGTATGTTAAAGTTAACACATTAATCATTGAACTGACTCAATTGTATTTCAAATACTGACTATTGATCTAAAGACATACAACAAATGAATGTAAAAAAAAATCTAAATAACTGTAAATATACATGCGAGTTTGCCCAGGTTTAGTTTACACAAATGAGATTGCAAATATTTCATCAAGGAGTATTCAAAATGGTAAGTTGTATAAAGAATATTATATCTATGACCTAACTTCAGTGCTTTTAACAATTTCCACATACATTTTCTGGTTTCCAAGAAATAACTTTGAGTAAAGATTCAGGTTTTTGCAGTCTTTGGTGAATAGTTCAGCTCCAACATTGGGGTGCCAGATTGCATCACATGTATCAAAAGTATGGCTGCTGGCCGAGCATCTGAAACAATTACAAATGATAGTAAATATATTCAAACTTTTGCAGAAGGAAACCCAGTGACCAGTTGTGAATTAGCGCTCTATATCATTTGATCCAAATGATATGATATGAACCTACGTGAGGCAGTCGTAGATCGCTCGCCGGACATCCGTAAAACGCTCGCCAAACGTAAAATGCTCGCCGAACATCCGTGAGGCATCCATAAGGCACTCGTAGATCACCCGATGGACATCCGTAAGTGCACCAGATGTCTGTCAAACGCTCTCCACACGTCTGTCAGGTATCCGTGAGGCACTCGTAGATCGAACAATGGACATCTGCCGAGCGTTTTACTAGTGTTTTTTCAAGTGGGCGCTAGTGGATGGCGAGTATACATGGATGGACAGTGGCTACTTATGGCCACGTACATACGTAGAACATACGTAGAACATACGTAGAACATACGTAGAACATACGTAGAACATACGTAGAACATACGTAGAACATATGTAGAACATACGTAGAACATACGTAGAACGTAGGTATGACACTCGCCGACTGACCCCTGAGTAAGTTATGTAACTAATATAAACAATTTACTCGTAAAACATCCGCCAAAGTTTTAAACATGCTTTAAAATCGTTGCTCTCTCCACGTAAGGTCATGAGTTGTCAAGCGTGAATAGGAGCATCCTACGTATTAGTGCGAGTATACGTAAAACGCTCGGCGAGTGAATCACGTATGGACAAGGATGAGCAAGAGTAAAAAAATATTCCATCCGTCGTCATAGGTAGCTCTTATACGTGATAGTGTGAACACCCCTTAAGGCTTTATACAGGTAAAACAATTATATTTTTCAAATAAGAAAATTTATCAGTCTTATGTAGGATTTTTATGCCAGACAATTGCTCCAAGCTAGCTAATCACTGATTTGCTGTTATTTTAAGGATTGCTAATTTCGACTAATCACAGGACATCACACAAGGTAATCAAAATGGCCATATTCATGTTTTTCATGATGATCGTGGCTACGTTGTGAAAGGAAATTGGTTAATATTTTGCATCTTAGGGGCAGAACATATTCTAAAGTATACCGATATATTATCGTAAGTCACACATTGTATACCGGTTCTTTTATCGATTACTTGTTACCGGTATGACCAATGATTACCGAACCGGTGTAAAGCCCTACTGTGAATTCAGCCAGTTCACTAAAGATTGCACTGCACATCCATAAAAAAAAGTCCATAGGACATATTTATACATATATATTTACCTCAGTATTCAGAAGATCACTTTCTTCCAAGCTCAGCTGATTAATCAGTGGAAAGCTGGCAGCATAACCATGCAGTGCTGAAAAAAAAAAGGGTTTGCCGAACTTCAGAACTCCAGTGCATAATAACAGCATTTCCCACAATGCAGAAATAATGTATTTTATAATAGCATATTTAGGAGACCTTAATTATTCTTCATCAATATACATGTATATCAGTTGGCATTAGTAACTTCACTGAACATGATCATAGAAGTCAGCAAGGAACAAATGATAGTTACTCAAGATATTCACTTACTTGACACATGGATCAAAAGTGTACCTTAATGCATGTTGAGAAAAAGCAACTAAAAGTCATCTTAACAAATATGCTTAAGCCATCATTTGAAGTAAAAGTGCATGTGAATTAGATTAATAATGATGCTTTTTAATTAAAACTGTAAATTACTTAGCACTACTTTGCAGTTTTTTTTTCTCTTACCATTAATTCTTGTCACTGTGGTGTGTGGTGTGCCCTTTTTTTGACAGTATGTTTCCAGTGTGGCCTTGCACCTCAGTTGCAGGATCGTTTTCGCATGATATTTCTAGTAATTTTCCTTGAGGACACATTTTCTGGCGTTCTTCTTCCATGAACTGCAATTACACATTTCAAAACAATAATGAAGCTCTCTTAAATGACCTCAATCGATTCAATCTATTAATTTGGGTTAACTTTATATCAAAATTATAAAAATAATGAGCATGTACCCCATCTTCTGTCCTTAATGGTGGATACATTTTCAGGAAAAGCTCGAGAACTCTGATTAAATCTTTGTCTGTGTCGTTGTGTCTTTTCTTGCTTTCATCTTGTGAAGGCTGGAATATAATCATAAATCAATTGCACTAATAATAACAGTAAACAATCCAATACTCTTTAATTAACCGCATAATTCAATGATTATTAAATTTACCAAGTAACGACTGTCATCTGACATTGTGCTTATGAATATAATCTTTGTAAAAAATAAAAATTTTCTTTTTAGTCTAAAGCAAGAGAAATTTTTTAAAGAATTTAATTCTCGAATTAGCCATGTGAAAGTTTGAGTGTCATTCGATGAGTTAATTAAATGATGGCACCAACCCCCCTCTAAAAATTTCTGGATCTGCCTCTGATTTTTGCTGATTTAATCTTTTATTCTGAATCATATACCGTAACGGTGGGTATTATCGACAGGGTGGGTATTATCGACACTCGCATTAGAATGTTTACAATTTTGTTAACAAACTAATTTAAGTGTCGATAATACCTGCCCTGTCGATAATACCTTCCTTTACGGTATGATGAATAATAATAAGAAGTTAAAAAAAAAAATTATGAATTTGTTTTTCTTCTATTTAAATTTTTTATTCTATTTAAAATTTTATGTAAATTTTTTTCTTCTATTTAAAATTTACTCGGGTAGATGTAAAAAACGTCAATGAAGAAAGATTATGGTGTTACTATCAAAAAACATTTTCTGTGGAAAAAGTGCATATAGCGACCCAGATTTATGACGATATTTAACGAGCCTCTTTGCCAGGCCTATGACGTAAAAGTGTTTGAAATCAATTTATGACGTCACAAACTAATGTAGTTATGACGGCGGTTTTCATATTCACGGTAATTATAGAGTTGTTGTTTTTTTCAAGAGGGCTACCTTCCCCAAACCCCCGCTATTTTACACCAAATGTTATTTTAATTGTGCTAAAACTTCAAACTTGAAACATTTGATAAAAATTTAATTTTTAATGGACGCCAAATATGGGAATAGATTTGGGTCCGCTATACTGCACTAAACTGGGGCAATTGCTGGCACAGCCCCCCCCCCCCCTCCACTGGATCTGCCAGTGAAAGATACGAGTAGAATGCTCTAATAAATGTATGAAACCAAACCCCTCCCTAAATGGTAGCAGGTTGATTCGTCACTTCAACCGTCACGTTGGCCACCGGTTTTGACTAGCCCCAGGGACCCATGCGAGAGCATGGGTCACGGTTCATCCCATTGGAAAACCTTGAGATTCTGAAGACAGGGTTTGGGAGAAATGGAATAACTATTTTCCCATATAACTTAGGCCAACCATATTTACATGGGTGGATAATAAACAAAATTATCTGCTGATAGCACATAAAATGATTAATCAACACCATCTGTAACATTATGAAATTAGGTGCGAAGTCCAGTGAAGAGATTTTTTTTCTTATACATTGGGGCATATGGCTATGAAAGGCTCTGTCTGATTGGCCAACAAAAGCAAAAATTGTGGTTTTGTATGCAAAGATGGTGACGTCACAGAGCAATGACGTCATCAACAGGCTACTTTCACTTTCATTAGCCAGTCAAAACAGTTGTAGGACTGCATAGGCTAAATAATGTAAAATGGCTGATTCTGGACAGAAAAGATCATTTCCCTCACCTGTATGTTGCTTACCTTCAAACACACTCCTTGCATAACTTTCAAATATAGTGCTATCAGCAGCAAAATATCTCAGGACTAATCCAACAGACTCTCATTGCTCAACATGCAATGGTTTTTCTGTCAGATGAATTCTCCTGAAGGTAAGTCAAAATCTCAAGGTTTCTCAATGGGATGACTAATGACCCCTGTGCTAACACACAGGGGTCTTCAGGGCTAGGTTTTGACAGACTGTTTATTTGTGCAAAAACGATACTGAACAGAATTTTGATTGCATACTTTATACAGCGATGAAGAAGAGGATCTTTATTAGGTAATTATATTCTCTTCCCTGTACGTGGTTTACAGGCCTATGGGACCGGCTGCATTCCATTGAATGATTGGGCCAAGTCAATGATCTTGTCATTCAGTGGCGGATTTAGGGGCTTTCTAGTCGATTCGTCACTGCGCAATTCGTCCCAGCAAAAACTGGTCCATTCGTCACCCAAAAAAGGATGTTCGTCACCCGAAACTGGTCCATTCGTCACCCAAATTTGGTCGGTTCGTCACTCGTATTTTTTAAAAATATTTTATATAATTGCAGGCAGGCCATCTTCCCGCCGACCAGCCTTACTCTAAATTAACAATCACAGTTTTATTAACAATATAAAAATTAAAATGCACAATTTACACTGAGTAGTAGTGATTTATATCAATATCCACAATTGTATTAAGATTACAATAGGATAATACTGAACAAGAAACAAGAAAACATGTATCCATTAGGCCTATATATATTTTCCAGCTTATATGCATTATGAATTACAACAGAAATATATAGTCAAAATTCTGTTCAGTATTGTTTTTGCACAAATAAACAGTCTGTCAAAACCGGTGGCCAACATAACAGTTGAAGTATAGCTTTTTAGTTTAAAAAAAAAACAATTGCTAAGTTAAAAATAGCGTCTGGAAATGGCACATTATTTACATTAATATTAAATATCACTTTTAGTACAATTATACAAATGAAACATGTCTTACTTTAACTGCTGGAAAGTTAAACAGCAATTTTAGTTTCGGAGATGACTAATGTGACGTCATACTTTAACCGGTTGCTTTTAAAATAGTTCGTCAATATGACTAAGTGCTACTCAAGATTAGCCCACTTGACTGAACTAGCCATAATGACTAACCCCAAAGGTTTTCAGTGTAAATATTGTCCTGTGACAACGAAACACAGACCGTCTTTTCTGGTCAAAACACAGGAGCAAAAAAAGGGGAGGCCAGATCGAAGGAGGTGGGGGCACCAGCCACACCCAATCCCATATCTCCACTACTATTATATTTACATATAAGTCCTTTAGCTGCCTAAATCAGTACTTTCATTTTTAAAGTTCATCAAACATTATCTCATGCCTTTTCATAATAATGGAAAATACGAAAAAACTGCTGAACATATTGGGCTACCATAATAATGATAAGTTCACAGGTCTATTGTTAAAATTACAATACCTTCGACAAATGTATTTGTCTACATGGCCAAATGTGCCGCATGCGTTTTCCATGCATTTGGATAAACGCATGGAAAACGCATGGTTTTTGCCTCATTATAATTAGCTAAAACCCATGCGTTTTCCATGCGTTCATCCTTCTCATGGAAAACACACATGATAATAATGTATAATGCCAAAGTAGGCATGTTTCATGCATTAACGAAGCCATGTGATGTGGCTTGCAAAAGCATATCCATTGTTTTCTTAATTTGGCCCACTTATGGCACGCAATGACCTTATTTCTTTCTGATTTTGACTGTTTTTCATGACATGCTTCATGACATGCTGTAGGCTGGAACGTTGTTTCTGTATGTCATGCACTAAGACCAAAGTCAGGCAAGATTCCCTAGGAAGACATTTCTTGATGCATTACGACCCACTGGCATGAGATAATTAAGCCCTGGAACATTCCTATACGAAGCTAATATAGGAAACAGCACATAGAGGAAAGTGCAGCCCTCTAAGGCAAGTTCTTGCAGCTATCGAGGGTTGATTGATGAGGTGAGAGAGAGGAGGAGTCCATCCATGTTACACATTTACCCCATGGGTGGAATCTTTTATTTGCCTTCGCATAGAAATAGAGTACAAGGGACCATCAATATAATGTCTCATCTGAACGACATCCAGCTGGGATGTTGCTCATGAATGGTACCCGAGCCCGGGATTGAACCCAGGTTCTTGAGAGTAGCAGGCGAGCGTCTTACCACTAGACCACCCAGCTGATACATACTTCTATTTTAACCTTCGCAAAGCATTTGCCAAAGATATTGTAGGTGGCAAATTTCGTTGACCTAGCAAATATCGATAGCAGATGCATATATAGCCTTGATGGGAAATGAAGCAGATTCTGATCATTGAGGTACCCCTTGTGGAAAATGTGCAGGCCTTAACGGTGAGGTTGTCTTCATAATGAGGTAATACATATAATGATGGCAAGAGCACAGTTATGTTCTACATACATCATACACAGGTGTCTGGTGCACCGCAAGGGTGTGCTATATCACCCATCTTGTTCATTGTATACACAAATGACTGTCAATGCAGTGACAATGAGAACACAGTTGTCGCTGGTCTTCCTTTAAACTCGGATGATGAACTATCTGCATCCGATTACAACAAAATCAAAGGAGATAGTAATAGACATACCCCGAACCTATTAGGATTAACGATGAAACAATGAAACACTAGATATAGTTGAGGAATACAAGTGCCTTGGGACAAGAATAAACTCTAAACTATCCTGGAAAGCAAATACGGATGCAGTTTACAAAAAAGCACAACAACTTCTTCATGTGCCACCTTCATACAAAGCATCATCAGTTTTTACTTCTTGAGTTGGTATGGAAAGCCTCTAAAAACAAACTCAACAAACTGATTATTATCGCTGGAAATGTATGACATACAGGCTTTACGGGAACTGGAAAAATTCCTAAATGACAATGATCATCCCCTATTCCATCCAACAGGACACTAAATTCTTTTGTGCCAAATTCAACCAGTCGTTTTAATGGTATGAAATAATGTTTATATCTTATTGCTCGAATTCAATTTCAAGGTCATTATATCTCCATTTCAGTGTCTGTAAAAATGCATCCAAATTTCCCTGTGGGGATAATAAATATGTATTATTTTTTATTGTACTCCAGTTGGACTGTTTTCCTATTGTTGTAAGCGGGCAATAACCAACAAAAATGTTAGTTAACTCCCTTCTGAGTGCAAACTGAATTTGTTTTGCATAATAAAGGCAGTAAAACAAAACAAACAATCAATAAAATTAGTAAATATGCCTAATGGAGTAGAGTATTGTATAAGTTAGTTATATACCTCATAGTCTAACATACTTGTTGCTTATATCCCTCCGCCTTCGGTGTCGGAATACCAACAAAATGTTAGTTAACACCCTCCTGAGTGCAAACTGAACTGTTATGCATAATAAAGGCATAACAAGCAAATCAAACAATCAAACAAATTAGTAAATATGCTTAATGGAGTATAAGTTAGTTATATCCCTCATAGTCGGGGGTTAACTAACATTTTTGTTGCTTATATCCCTCCGCCTTCGGTGTCGGAATATAACCAACAAAATGTTAGTTAACTCCTACCTATTTGGGATATAACTAATACTTATATGTTGCAGCAGTAAATGCTTGGTGGTCTGAAAGTAAAACTGCATTGTGGACTGGTGGACTTACTAATGGTGGTGAATTAGTAAATTGAGTTGTTCTGATTCTGAAAACCAATCAATATAATTATGGAAGCATACTCATGACCATATCACAGATTAATCGACATTTATGACGAAAGTTACATATGAAATTCGCATGAAACACGGTTCACAATACAATGGCATGACTGCGAAAATACTGAATATAATGGAAGCTGGCATATCCTAACATTTGTATCGAAATAAGTTTTTAATGATGATTATATGATCCTGTATTACAGCAGGTTATTGTACTGCAACATGCAAATTCTTTTTTACGGTTTTTCCTTAATTCACTAATAGCATGTGTCTGCTATCTGTCATAAGGTATGTTTTGTCATGTTTGTTTTGACTTAGAGTACATTTTCAAATAAATATCATTCAAAACAGGGCAGATCAAAGAACATACCGTTTGACCTGACATCTACAGCCAATTTCAGACGTCAGAGAACGTCATGTGAATCCAGGACTCCTATATAGATTGGTTAAAGAAGTAACAGCCAATGAGAGTACAGCCAATGAGAGTCCTGCATTCACATGACGTCCTCTGGTGTTTAATTTCCAGTGAACAACTGACCTATTATATTGCCTCCTTTGCTCGCTGCCTTATTTCCTGATTGTAAATTGATGATAGATTTATTTGTCAGCACAAATCCCCATTAAATTAGCATTTAAATTAAGATCCAATTTCTTACTAATAGTATATGCTTCAATAAGACGAGTAAAATTGTATCTCATACAGTACTGCAGATAATTTTATATGACATAAGCAGAGCCTTCAACAAATCTGTTAGGCATATACAAAATGTACTTGTCAGGATAGGCCAGAAAATACGGTAATACTACAACAACAACTGCTACTACTACCACTACTACTACTACTACAACAACTACTACTACTACTACTACTGTCACTACTACTACTACTACTACTACTTCTACTGTCACTACTACTACTACTACTACTACTACTACTACTACTACTACTACTACTACTACTACTACTACTACTGCTACTACTACTACTACTACTACTGTCACTACTACTACTACTGTCACTACTACTACTACTACTACTACTACTACTACTACTACTACTGTCACTACTACTACTACTGTCACTACTACTACTACTACTACTACTACTACTGCTGCTGCTGCTACTACTACTATTATTACTATTATTACTACTACTACTACTACTACTACTACTACTACTACTACTACTATTGCTACTACTACTACTACTACTACTGTCACTACTACTACTACTGTCACTACTACTACTACTACTACTACTACTACTACTACTACTACTGTCACTACTACTACTACTGTCACTACTACTACTACTACTACTACTACTACTGCTGCTGCTGCTACTACTACTATTATTACTATTATTACTACTACTACTACTACTACTACTTCTACTACTACTACTACTACTACTACTACTACTACTACTACTGTCACTACTACTACTACTACTACTACTGTCACTACTACTACTACTACTACTACTACTACTACTGCTGCTGCTGCTGCTGCTACTACTACTATTATTACTATTATTACTACTACTACTACTACTACTACTGTCACTACTACTACTACTACTACTACTACTACTACTGTCACTACTACTACTACTACTACTACTGTCACTACTACTACTACTACTACTACTGTCACTACTACTACTACTACTACTACTGTCACTACTACTACTACTACTACTACTACTACTACTGTCACTACTACTACTACTACTACTACTGTCACTACTACTACTACTACTACTACTGTCACTACTACTACTACTACTACTACTGTCACTACTACTAATACTTCTACTACTACTAGTACTACTAGTACTACTAGTACTACTACTTTTTCTTCTAATTCTTTTCTTTCTTTCTTTCTCTCTTTCTTTCTTTGATCTCACACCTCTTCTGAACTTTGTTACGCCCCCCGCCCTCTTGTTTACTTAGACCAGACAAAGCATTTTTCAGGGTGATAGTCCTGATAATGAGGTGGTTTTAGGTATTTGAAGCTACGGCAGTTCTGAGAATTTCTAATTGAGAGGGCACACCCAGTGGCATGCAGGTGAACTGGGCTGGCCTCTCTGGAAATCAGCTTGGCTGAAATCTATATAAGAGCAATGGCAATGCACAAAACGCCTTAACAGTCACCATGGAAACGCTTCAACACTTCCTGGGCTGTTTCTTGGTAGTTTGGGTTATTTTTCACTCCTCCGAGGCTCAAATTAGCAAACTGAAATCAAGTTCGACCATCGTATACAAACCAAATGCAACTCAAGTGAAAGTCGGTGTAATTCTCATTTCTGATAACCATTCCCCATTCGATATCGAAAGAGCCGGACCAGCCATTGACATTGCCTTCGAAAAAGTCAACAACGAAATCCTGAATGCCAGTTTCTCCATGACACAAGTCCGGAAAGTCTACGGAAACATCTGTGATGCTGCCACGGCTCCAGGTGGGTGAAAAGTTTATATTTTGATCAATATACATTCAAGTAAAATTCAGTTATTCAGAAAATTGTTTTGTTTTGCTGATATGTGATATCCATACCATGCCACCAACAATGACAAAAATATTGACGTCATAGTCATAGATAGATAATAGATGCGGAAAGTGCAGCCCTCTAAGGCAAGTTCTTGCTGCTTACGAGGGTTGATTGATGAGGTGAGAGAGAGGAGGAGTCCACCCATATTACACATTTACCTATGGGAGGGATCTTTTACTTGCCTCAGCATAGACAATGAGTACAAGGGACCACCAATTTAATGTCTCTTCCGAACGACATCCAGCTGGGATGATGCTCATGAAAGGTGCCCGGGCCTGGGATTGAACCCGGGTCCTTCTGAGGAGCAGGCGTGCGTCCTACCACTAGACCACCCCGCTGCCATAGACAACCATCAATATATTATCTCAAATACCGTGTACAATCTAATATATGATATGTTAGCCTGTGTGTTTTCCAACAGAATAAATTAATTGTCAGTTGTTAAATATGATTTACTGTGAATTTATGAGTCCTAAGTTTTAGATAATAAATGGTCACATAGTATGTAAAACATGAACAATGGAAAACATACTGCTTTTCTGCAAATGATTGATAATTTTCGATCACGTTTTGTAGTAAACTATCATCATTAAGAAACATCAAAGAAAAATATTCACATTTCCATTTCACATACGTATTGTAAAGTATATTTAACAGTTTTAGACATAACCTAATTTTCTACCACAGCCAAATATGTCTAATGATATCAGGTGTTTTTCCTGTGGAAATTTGGAATTTTTTTTTTCGAATGTTTACTATGCATTATCAAACAGTGTGGATTTTCAATTCAATTCAAAAATATTCATTTACTTTGTGTAATGGTAGCAGAGATATAGAGGCTGGAAAATGTAAGTTGATAACTAAATATTGCATGCAAATATCCAAATAATGTCCTGATTTTATTTGGATAATTTTGCTTAGCAGGGTGTTTCCCTGGTAGATAGAATGATAAAGCTAAATGGTTATTATTGCTAGTCCTATTACTATGGGAGGTGTACCGACTCCTACATGGCCAAATGTGCTACATGCGTTTTCCATGCGTTTGGATAAACGCATGGAAAACGCATGGTTTTCACCTAATTTTAATTAGGCAAAAACCATGCTTTTCCATGCGTTTATCCTTCTCATGGAAAATGCACGTGGCACATTTGGCCATGTATATCGACATAAATCGTGTTACTGATAATATAACAAATGGTAGTTGCTAGAAACAGAACCAGATTAATAAAAACAAAACACCTTTACTAGGAGCGAGACCTACCTGCTTTTCAATCCTGAACTGACTAATAAGCACAAAATGTGCAGCAAATTTACAACAGTGGAAAGAAGCAGGATCGCTACCACTAGGTTACCGCTCAGAGCACACTGCTTGCGTATTGAAACAGGAAGATTGTCCAGAACCCATGGAGAGTTAAGAACATGCCAGTGTGGTGTAATCCTAACTGAATTTCATGTTCTTTGTGATGCTTACTTGGAGAGCACATTTACCCAAACGCATTGGAAAATGCACGTAGCACATTTGGTTATGTACCTATACCTTGAAATTTACATAATTTTTGTCATTTTAACTTTAATCCTTTCTTAAAGTTCTTATTTATCTGTTTTTCCATTATACACGTACTTTTATTATACCATTTGTGTTAATTTTCTATACGTGTGAACAAATGTGATGTTCTGACTCTGCACAAAATTGTTATTTTTATTTTTATAATGACGTCAGCAAGGTGACGACTGCTGACAGTCAACATTGCAATGACTATATCTCTGCCTAAAAAAATAGTCTTGTGCTGCAAGGGTTTGGAGAAAATTTAAAAGACTTGATAGACTGCATTTCAATTTTCTAATATTCATTTCTAATCTCGATTATCAAATATTCTGTGTCTAATTCATTAGGACTTCTGTATGTCTATTTATTTGTATTACACCTATGTTTGCCATGGTGTGCAATAAATACTATATATATATAGACACTATATGGCGTTCATCTCGGTGCTCCTGTAATTTATCTTGTACTATACTCTCTTTACCTTCATTTAATATATTACCTTGTGTGTGCCTACTGCGAATGTCGGGCGGGGCCAAGCTCACCTACTGCGAATGTAAATAACAATTTGCCAAATTACCCTATTTTGCCAGATATGTAATGCATTTATGTCATCCACAGGAGTTGCTGCAGATCTTCATTATGGGTACGAAGTTGTTGGCCTAATAGGACCCGGATGTTCCGAAGCCTTGGATCCGGTGGCCAGGATGTCCTATTTCTGGAACAGGCCCATCGTTACAGGTGTGTTGGCTTATTGTTTTGTTATTAAACCTCTGTTATGTATTTATTTATTCAGTCATTGTAGAACAATTATGTTTGGGGGTTTTCACTGCAGCAAATTTCATAGACTTGGAAAATAAACTTCAAAGGATGTCATGTGAATCCAAGGCTCCCATTTGATATTAATCAAAGCAGTCCTTCAGCCAATGGGAGTCCTGGATTCACATGACGTCATTTGGCGATTAGTTTCCATGACGGTGGCTCTGCTGTAATAGATAACTGTCACAAAAAAACAAAAAAATTTACTGTTATAATTTTAATTATAATTATACTGTGTAAGATTTGCCATTGCAGATGTTGTACTGAAGTTTGTTTCAAAATATGCCATTAACATAAATTTTGAAGTTAAAGTTCTGACGTACAGCAGGGTTAATTTGTTGTCCTAATGAGCCCAAATAGGTGCAGAAATACAAGACAATGTAGGATGTTATTGGGTGGAGACCTTTAGTAATCGCCATTAGGACTTTCTTACATTTGACATTTTACTTTTATGAGCAAAGATAAAAGGTTACCAGACCTCCTCAGGTCTTTTCACTATGCTTTCTTTTTCACTTTTATTTCTTTTATGTCTTCCGGAGTTAGTGCAGTAGTCTTGATAAATAGACTTGTAGTAGAAGAGGTAAATTAAGTTTGTTAGTTATACCTAAGATCAGTGTATTCACTATTATAATGTGAAATTGATTAATCTTAGTAAATAGGCATACCATAGTAATGGTAATTTAGGGTTCTTAGTATCACCGTTTGAAATTTATTTAACTCTAATTAACACATGCCATATAACAATGGTAATTTAAGTTTCTTAAATGGTTACACTTACAATGAATATTATCACTATCACACAATTTGACATTGATTTAATTCTTAGTAGATATGCATGTGCCATATAATACATGTACTGATATATAAGTATTTAGTTATCGGAGTTAACTAACATTTTTGTTGGTTATTGCCCACTTAGAACAATAGGAAAACAAGTGGAGTACAATCCAAATTATACTCCACTTAGACTGTTTTCTTATTGTTCTGAGCAGAATATTACCAACAAAAATGTTAGTTAACTCTCTCCTGAGTGCAAACTGAATTTGTCTTGCATAACAATGGCAATAAAACAAAACAAACGATCAAAGAAATTAATAAATATGTCTAATGGAGTATAAGTTAGTTATATCCCTCATAATCGGGAGTTAACTAACATTTTTGTTCCTTATATCCTTCACCCTTCGAGATATAACCATAACTAATAATTTGAAATTGATTTAATTCTAACATTATCTCTCCCCAGCTAGAAACATTTGATTTGCCAAAGGCCTCTTACTAACTATAATATGATAATAAAGTATTATCCTTAAATATATTTTGATGTTGGATATTGCTTTATATTCTCAAGCTTATATTTGAATGTGAAATGATTTGATCAACTGACAGAGGAAATTACATCGCATAGGGCATGGACAATAAACTTAACGAAGCAAAAAGTTGCGGATTAGATGGGCAAATAAATTGAATTAAAAAAGCTTTGAAAATGATGCAATGCTTTGTCCATATCAGTTATTACTACTCATTATACAAAATGAAACATTAACATTAACCTTTTTTTCTTTTCTTTTTTCTTTTTTTTTAATTTTTTAATTTTTTTCCTTTTGCACTGTGTGTGAGATATTCAAACCTTATTGAAAATTAACAATATTACTCCATATAAATGCTTTGCATCTCAGGTATGTATGTGATATAATGTACATGACTATGCGAAATAGCAGCAATAACAAAGTAAACTTTTTAACTCAACTGAGTATTGACCATAATGGCTTTATCGGACAGAACATACACTTTTTGTCTGATTACTCCAGACCTGGCAATACAGAAACTGTTATTGCCAGAGCTGACATGATCAGAGAACTTGTGCGCTGTAAAGAAGGAACTCCTTCCCTCAATCTTTTCTCTAATGAAGAGCTTAGACTTTATTAATTTCATTTCAACATTTCAATTGTAATTTATGTTAATTTTTTTTCATATTGTACTTAGAGTACGCGAATAAATAATATATATATATTTATTTATGTATTTTGCTCGCAGGCGCTGGTGGGAGTGGCATGTTCTTCTACAAAGAAAATTACAGAACTCTGACCAGATTGGCTTATTGTGAGTGCAGGATGAGAAGGGTCATACAGACAGTCTTAGAGTGAGTATCACACCCACCTAGCCATGTTATGTTAGGATAATATAAGATGGGCTGTCTCATTGCTTGGACAATGATGAAAGAAAGGACTTTTTTAATTGTTTGTTTACAAAATAACAACTTTTTATATTTATTTTAACAATTTTGGTAAATTTTGTTTTTTTATATTTATTGCAATTTTGTTTGTATTTATATGTATTGCAAAAGATGCCATGTAAAAAATTAACATGAACAAAGATATGTATTATATATTAGTGAGACATGTGAAGAAAATTTATTGGAACATTATGTAAAATTTTAGGATAATCTTCCGTAGGAAACCTTTCTATGTGAATATTACCATATGATGTTACCATTACAGCGTGCGGCCTAAACACTTGCACCAGGCACATCCTCTTTTAGGATAGCTCTAGGTTACTCAAATACTTATGAGGTCTTTTAAAGTTTTGCCACATTTAGTCAGGGGTATAAGCAATTGGTAATTGTGATATGTTTGATCTTATAATGTCAGACAAGATCAGTGTCTGAATTATTGAGAGGGTTCATGCTGCTGGGCGTGTTCCGAGTGACACACATCACAGAAGACAAATTTCTGTCAGCTTGCATGGTGTCTCTAGATGCAGAAATTTTACAAATTAGAGATTTCCTAGTTACTACACATCTGAAGCCTCAGGAAAATATAATATTTGCACCGAATCTTCTTTCAGTGTTTGTTATATATTTTAGATGCATATATATATTATGGTATTAGAAGACAAGAAGGTTGATTCCAGTTTGATCCAGCAAGATCACAAAATTGAAACAGAGAAATATAATGGCTTCCAGAAGGACTACTTGAATCTCCAATTAATCTGGAAATAATCACATGATTTTCAGAAGGATTGTCCAGTTAATTGGACAGAAAAGACAGAAAAGACAGAAAATTGAGCTTAAAGGTGTCAATGCTCTACCTTCCCATTAAAACATGAATCTATTTGCCCTATTTGTGGGGGTAAGGTTCAAGACAGGTGTCTGAAACAGATCTGTATGATCAGTGACATAATCTAATGCTTGAATTGCAGAGGCCAAAGTGAGAATAACTGAAAGTGTGATAAGTGTGCATGTGCTATATTTAGATCCATACTATCTAATAGTATCATTCTTGAGGAAACAAGAAAATAAATTCATAAAGATAATTAAGGACTTATATTACTTTTGTGTGTATGATTGCAGCTGCATGTGATCAATTGAGGTAATAACAAAAGAGGTAGCAGTAGCTGCTGATGCAAGTTTTTATGCCGCACCCTGTATTATGAGCAGTGTTGTTAACTTAATGTACTTCACGTCATGTTTAAACTTTTTGACAATTTCAATACAGTAACTTATAATATATATATATACCTAATATTGTCTTGACAGAATTGACATATTAGCTAGGTAATATTGGGTACCATATTATTGTATATACGCCAAATATCATCTGATCATTTTCGAAATATAACTATATTTATATAATACAGAAATTTGTAAAGCGCTTTATATAAAAATTACTCTAAAGTGCTGCACATTTAAAAGAATAAAATTATAATAAAAAAAGAAATAAATACATTTTTTAAATTGTGGTATGTAAAAGATTAAAAGTCTAAATTGGATTAATAGACACTTCTTAAAAGATGAGATCGATGGACTGTTCTCAAAAGGGTGTGGTAAGGCATTTCACAGAACAGGAGATGCTTTACTGACCATAATCAGAGCACAATTCTCTTACCGCAGTGATCTGGAAGGTACATATGGTTACCTTATAACAACTAGTTTAGATTAAGGTATATTGTTACGGTAACTTTTCAGACAATATTGTTACGGTTAATTTTCAGACATGCAATATTGTTACGCTAACTTTTCAGACATGCAATTTGACCGTATCTAGTTGTCAGGTGGGCACTGAGCAATAAAAAAATTTAATTTAATTTATGTACATGTAGTTTAGATTAACTGTTTTCCTAATATGTTGGAAAAGAGGCATCTATAAACTATAGTATTTATCAGTTTGCAGTTTGAACAATTTAATAACTAAACTACATATACTCGTGGGTTTCCTCAGTGCAGATATTTAAGCTGAAATATTTTGACCATTGAAATTACATTTACATGGCCAATAGTGCTACGTGCGTTTTCCATGCGTTTGGATAAACGCATGGAAAATGCATGGTTTTTTCCTTATTATACATAGCTAAAAACCATGCGTTTCCATGCATTTATCCTTCACATGGAAAAAGCACATGGCACATTTGGCCATGTAGGAACCTACCGTTGGCGACATCACTTACGTGACATTACTTACATGATGCACATTAAAGATGAGGAAATATCATTGCAGACGATCGCAGGTTGCACCAATGTTGTCCAGAGCAACTTTTCTAGCTGTGTAATTTCATACTTAAATAACTTGTTCTAACAGTGCTTTTGTGGCAATCTCGTTAGTAATGTCGTCACGGAGCTGATGTCGCCAACTGAAGTAAAGGCTAGTAGTAACTTTTCAGACTGCAATTTGACCGTTCCTAGAATTACAGCTCCTCATAGCAACTTGATCTGGCTGTGCATTAGTCAAAGGCATTTCATACCATCTTAAATGACATTGGGTTAAAAGTTAGGTTAAAGCTTTCAGTTCAGTGGTTTGTGTTGAGGCAAGTCTAATACAGCAACCATGGGGTAAATCGTAACTTGATTGTGACCCCAAAGATTTAGGTCGATCAGAGCACCTGCCAGCTAACAGTTTTCCACCTACATGCTGACACACAAAAAAACTATATACATGTGATATTTAATTTCAGAGCTTACAACTGGACCAAAATTGCACTCATTGTGGACCGCGACGATGCATTTGGCCTTGAACTCGGACAGTCCTTAGACTCGGGACTCCAAAAGAACGGGTACTTTCCTTACGTCAATTCCATTTATGGCCGACATGATCCGGCGCTCGAACGAATACTGAGAGACACTTCTTACTCAGCAAGAAGTAAGTATTCCTTTACCAAGATTTGATTCTTTGTTTCATCATTTTAATTGGCGGGAAAAGTGCAGTATAGCGGACCCAGATTTATGACCATATTTAGCGAGCCTCGTTGCCATGCACATGACCTCGAATGATTGAATTCAATGTATGACGTCACAAATGTATGACGTCACAAACGAAGGATGGCGGTTTTCATAATCACGGTAACCCAGTCCATCTTCAGTTTATTTTTATTTTACCCCGAACCCCACTACTCTACACAATGTTATTCTAATTGCGCCAGAACTACAAACTCATAAAAAAGTGACATTATTTAATCTGTAGATGCCGACTGTAGTCATAAAATTGGGTCAGCTATACTGTACTGAACACTATGATTAGTTTACCTGGTTTTTAGGTCGGGATGGGTCACGGTTTAAACTATTTCCGAAAATTATCTTTTTTTATTTGACAAGTATTTAGACAAGAATGATCGTCGACCATCATCGCCAACAAAAAATTTTTTTTAATTTTACAGCCTCTCAGCCAATCAGACGTCTCAAATTGTTGAAATAAGCATACACTAAATGTCAGACAAGAGTTGCAACGCCAAAAACGGAAGCAACCGAAATTCATAGTGCTGAACCCTATTTGACTTTTCTTTCCCCAGTGATTAATGTCAAAGGTATCGAGTGCATTTCACATTTGTTAACAAAAATTCTCAGAGCACACTGGTGCGCACCTGTGTAATGCGCTGCAAAACTTGAGTATCAAGCTTCAGCTGACAAGGTAACCGTACAAATGCGCTGATGCTCATTTAAAAGGATGCACTCATTTGTTCTGTGAAACCCTTTTGACAGCAATATCTGCTTTGAATAATCAATATAGCCCCCATGTCTCTGCTCGCGACCCTCGAATGTTCAGGGTCCCTCGGCACTCTAGACTGCTTTAGAAAAGCACTCAATTACCCGAATGTCTTTGGTTTTGTCTACCTTAAAAGAAATTGAGCATGTTTGAATTGATGACTATAGGTCAATAGTGGCTGCATTAGTTGTGCAAAAATTTTGGTGAGTTGCTGAAATGAGAATCTGTAGAGGGCAGTCAACTTGTAGACAGATAGCCCACTCTTTCAAGATAATTAATTCGTAACAACAGTTGATTATTCTATCATGCAACTCAAGCTACAATGAAATCACATTAAAAATGGAAATGCCCAAATTGATCAAAATAAGGTTATATCATAAGTCTAGTGCACCTCATAGATACAATCCTCCTGGAGCAATGGCGAAAAATGAGCAGATAAATGATGATTTATCGGACGTAACTGCATTTATGAATCTTAAGAAGTGTACCACATGCTAGAATGACCAGATAAATATTTTAATCGAGTTTTATGTAGATTTATGTCACAATAACATCCTACTAATGAAACTGATTTTTTTGTTTGTTGTAAAACCGGAACATTAGAATGCACATCTTATGACATCTATGATGGGGGAGGGGGGCCTAGCTCAGTGGTAGCGCGCTGGGTTTCCAACCACTGGGTCCCGGGTTCAATTCCCGGTCGAGCCTATGTTAGATGGCTGTTTCATCCTTCGTTTCATTGCTATGGTCCCTACCTGTCTTAATTAGCCCATCAGGTGCAGGAATATAATATGTAAAGCCCTAATCCACCCACCCACCCACATGACATCTATGAGCTTTAGGGCTGTACACCTTTATCTTTATAACGATACGAATACATATCATGATACAGTAAAACCGATGCTATATGTATCATGATACGTATCGTTAAGCTATATCAATAAAGAAAGCCTACGTTAATGACAATGCGCATGATCCACGGTGAAATATAATGAACAATTCTTTATGGAATAATTCCAGACTGTTGTTTAATGTCATTGCAATTAAGTGGGCTGATATCTTTCAAAAACACTTGAACATCTGGGCAGCAGGTGTCCTATTAGCTCAAAACGCCGATCTGCATACCGTTTAATTGTATCGTTATTATGAATAACGATTATCAATACCCGTATCGTTATCCTTGTACCGGTACAAATGGTATATCGAGAACTGGTGTACGTACAGCCCTAATGAGTTTCTATGATAGACTTGTTCCTACTTCGTTGTCTCATCCATCACAGTCGTCCACGTTAATTCTGCTGATCCTGGTGATTAAAACAAAATCAGTGCAAGATCAAACCGGTCATAAAACCCATATTTCCAATAATTGGGTCAACCATTTCGGTGAAGTCACCGCTATTGATAATCCATTCACAAATGGACATAAATAACATCATACAAATTATACAAATAACATCATTACCATGGTATGACTATTATGATGACCTCAATATATCACATAATAAGCAATCATAATATTAATGTTAATAAATAATTCATCAGCTGAGTCTTTTTCAAGCTAAAATGAGCTAGACCATGCACTACTTCAACACTGCTGGCACCCACTCAACCAATTAAGTAATAGAACTTTGTAGCATGAAAACTTGAACTAATTAATTGAAACTTATTAAAATAGTTGAATTCTTGTCAATTCGAGGTCACTCAATAACTGGCACTTAATTGCAGGGCAAGTGTATAAGTTATAACACTAATCATAATATATGTTGATGTTTGAACAGGTGAGCTTTAGACACAAATATCATTAAATAAAGATAAGCTTTGTTAAAGTTTGTTTTTTATTAATGCTAAATGTGGGAATTCAGTTCAAGGAAAGATAAAAGATAAATGATGATAAGTTATATGCAATAATGTAAAAACCAATAACATAAGCAATAGCTTTTGGTCGACTTCAATAAAACAATATGATTAATACAAGCAAGTAGACAACAGTTCGTAAAATGCAGCAAAAACAGGTTTTCACAATTACAGTGCGGCCCATTCCATGCAGGTTTCACGATTTAGCACCCTAGCATCCTATGGATGACTACTGTACCACATTTATATGTTTTGAATGAAGGTACTTACTATTTTCCTAAATGAAGGTATTTATATCTTACTATTTTCCTTCGTCTCATTGCCATAGTCCCTACCAGTCCTAATAATTATTAGCCTATCAGGTGCAGAAATACAGGACGTAAAGCCCTAATCAACCCACCACCCAAATATCTTACTTTTTCTAAAATCATATTGAACATTTTTAAAGTGGTTCATGCACTCTAAAAAAGTGATTGTCTGCTGGCAGACAATAATTGTCTGAATTTTAAACAATCGATTGTGCTTTTGCCATTAGACCAATCCCTTGTGAATTTTATACAATTGCATTTTTTTTAATTTGTTTGACAATTGATATTGTATGAAATTCAGACACATAATTCGTAAAAAGAGTTCAATCTATTATTAATTTCGAAACAATTATTTGTTTAGAGATCATCAAATTTAAAGTACAAACTCTGTAAATCTAAACATTGATATTTTATAATTAATTATATGACGCATTATCTAATTTTTCGCAATTTATTTGTTAAATATTTATGCAATTAAACCGTTGTTCTTATTTGTGTTACCCAAGGAATTTGTTGCACTTTTGCACATTGTATTGTCTGTTCAGGGACACTTTATGAAACATTCAACAAATTAAATGCATGTAAGTTATGCTATTTACCAATTGGATTTTGCAGTTCATATTTTCAAATTTTTATCAATTGCCAATTGCTTGTTCAGATTTTAGATAAGTACTTAATAAAAAAAAAATGGACAAGACAGCAAATATGTAAAGAAAGTGTTTATTGCATCGTAAAGCAATTATAACAATATTTAACATTTAAATAACCAATTATGACTATTCTTCAATTAAGCTGCATATAATTATGTGGTGCATAATATACGCCTAAGTAATAGTCTAAATATCACACATATACAATATAAACAACTTTACAGATATTACCAGGAAGTATAACAATTTTTGTACACTAACAATATATATATATATATGTATATGTATTATTTATTCGTACACATCAGGTACAGAAAACAAAATGGAAATTGTAGTCAAACGTATATTATACATGTAAATAAGAATTTAATTATAATATTATGGTAATTTTAATATGTGCAAAGATATGTTAAAATAACATTTATATTGCCTGTATCATCATCTTTACTGTCCACCATCAAATCTATTAGGGCTTTATGTCCTGTATTTCGACACCTGATGGGCTAATTAGGACAGGCAGGGACCATCTCAGATTGTACTGAGAGATCTGTTTCCAGTCTTGCTTCACCATGAATGATCTTAGCCCTGGTAATATTCCATGTTAGTGCCAGAAATTCAATGACATCTTTACCTGGAACTTGCAAGTACTGGTCAAGAGGAATAAATGATTGGATGAGTATTCAACCATCAATTAAATGCGTCAACAGTTTAAACAGCAGTGATATATACATGCCACACAATTGAATCATTCAATACAAAAATCGTTTTGAAACAGACATTCACAGCTTTATTCAGGCAATTAACTTCATAAATGACATCACTGCTAAGGTTTGGACAAGGAGGTCCCCAGGTGCTGGTGGTGGATTAAGGCTTTACGTCCTGTATTTCTGCACCTGATGGGCTAATTAGGACAGGTAGGGACCATGGCAATGAGATGAGGAATGAAACAGCCATCCAACATAGGCTCGACCGGGAATTGAACCCGGGACCCAGTGGTTGGAAGCCCAGCCCGTTACCACTGAGCTAGGAATCTGAGGCTGGACTAGGAAGTTAATGGTCTGCCTTGTTTGAAATTATATCAGAGGCAATGTTTTTTATTTACCATGTCAAGTCATCATCTATACAAGAAAAGATATAATTTGTGCTATTGCCTTCTACGTGTGTAAAAATTAACACATTTGACATTACAGGACAGTCGAACATAAATTAACAGCAAATTGAATACTAACAAACTAGTTGCAAAACCACAAACGCTGTCATGCTTTCTCTCGAGGAAGGCTTCAGTCTTTTGCGAACTTTAGGCGCTGTTGGAAATATAGTGGGCAAAAGGTACACGGTTTTCACCTAATTGTAATTAGGCAAAAACCATGCATTTATCCTTCTCATGGAAAACGCACATGGCACATTTGGCTATGTACACTTACATTTCTTCTGCAACACAATATATCAATATATCAGTGATGTGATTATTGGTTCATTTTACGTGGCTTAAATTATAAAATATAAATTCAAATTAACTTCAAATGTTGGTTTGTATGAGACTCACAAAGCCCCATTCTTCAAGCAATTTCTTCACAAAGTTGTCCATTGTAGATTCCACTGATATTAAGACAGGTGAAGTTCAAATGACCTAATGTTTTGCCTGCTTTAAGTGCTCTGGAGTCCTTAAAACAATGAAATGAAAACGAGGCATAAACGAACGTCATTAGCGTCGTCGGTTCGTAATGTATTTTATTATTTTGTGCCTTAAATTTTCGTCCGATTTAAAAAATTCCAAATTATTATGTAAAAAGAAAAGTGTAGGTGTTTCGCTTTTTGCATGAATTGAAACTGTTCCGACCTCAATTTTTCATAAAATGACTGTGAAATCGCGAATCGGCGACGCTCTCCATTACGTTGCAATGAATAATTAGCTAAAATGTAACAATAATTTCTAATTTATTACAATATAGACAGTTTGGGTTGTCGAATTCATCTGTTAGAAGCATTTTCTTTCATTTGAATAGCTTTTTTGTTGGTACAAAGACATCGGACGATGCCAACGGACGATGCAACTTTAAGTGTGCTAATAGCTCCTAATTGTAAGACACAAACAATGCAAATCATCATTATGATCAACTGTTTAGTCTGTCTACTAACCAAGGTCCAATTAATTGATGAAGTTCCAAATCATTGGCTTTGTATGAAAAAAAAGCTGACAATCTTTTTTTAGTGCGATGTAGCTTCAAATAGTTGTGTAATGGATAACTAACGGTGAACATCCCACCTGAGTATTACTGTACACTGACATTATCGTAATATTAATGTCTCTATGCCCTTGACATTTTTGATGTCATATTTATAAATTAACTGACATGTTTCTTGGAACACTAATTTTCTCGAATTACGCATCAATGGTGGTACAATATGTGATTACTTAGTAGGGGTCTGCGTAACTGCTAAAAATCGATATTGGTTCATTATTTGAGTGGGTCTACTGCAAATAATAAACTAAAGCTTTGCCATCACAATATTCATAATGCAGTTATAGAAATTTTTCTGGATGTTATATATAATTCCACAGAGTGACAAATATACAATAAATGATTATGAAATATCAATGATTCCACAAAATGATATCAGACACATTGTCTGCAACTGTGTGTTGATGTTATTTGGAATTGCAGCATTTCTCAGAAATTATTTTATGGTGCATAACTTGTTTTGTTCATGCTTACATCCGCACAAAATGCTTTGTGACAAAATCATGAATTCTGCTAAATTGGTGACACGCAATTCTGCACTCCGATAAGGATTTTTGATATAATACAGTCGTTTTTCCACAATTATGATCACTCTTGAAAATTGCTGAACTACAACATGTTCCATCGTTTGCCCAACGTTGGCCTTGTCGTCTTAATGTTGGCCCAATGTTGGCATGAGGGCACTAGCTGTTGGGTTATATTGATACAGTTAGTTTTATAAAATATTGTCAACTCCAGACAACTGTAGCCTGGCCAAAGCCAGCTGCTTCAGACTACATGGCCAATTGTGCTACCTGCGTTTTCCATGCGTTTGGATAAACGCATGGAAAACGCATGGTTTTTTCCTTATTATAATTAGCTAAAAACCATGCGTTTTCCATACGTTTATCCTTCTCATGGAAAAAGCGCGTGGCACATTTGGTCATGTACTCCTAGCTTATAGCCTACCACCACTGAAAAAATATAAACCTTCATAAATTTAAGAAATTCATCAAATCTATCATAAATATGTATGTTTAATAAACTTTTTCAATAAAATATGACAAAAATGAATAAATCCCTACTTATCATCAAATGGTGTTGCATGTACTTTTAAATCAGACTTTAAATAGCCAGCTATAGCCAGACAGTTCTGCTTAGTGGTATGTAGCAGGGTACAGCGGAAGTTGTCTAACTTTGTATAGGTTCAATTTGACAGATCCTTTTTTAATGAAACTAACTGTATGTAATCGAGGCAGTCTGTACATTTTTTTTAACCAGATCTTAATCAGTATTATGGGGCTTTATGTGTCACTGGTATTTACGGACATTAATCGAGGACGCTATTATTTCTAACAAGAAATGTTCTTTTCAAACGGATGAAATTTTTTGATTTGCGGATAAATCATAGGATAATAAAGCCTTAATCTTATTGTTTTTTTTCCATTTCTTTGGGTTTATAAGGGTAAATTATTCAGTTACGCAATATACTGTGCACGTTTTTTGAGGCAATAAGCAGCCATTGTAACCAAGTGACTGTTCTATTTTTAGAAACAGCAATGTGATACTAGGTCACATGAACCTAACCGAAACTAAGAGAATGAAGACATATCTAGTGTTTGCCCTTCCAAACAGATGCTGGTTTTTTCCTAATGCAGCTGGGAAACTTACATGCAAATATGCAGGTAATTTTTCCTAATGCAGCTGGGAAACTGCTGGTTTTTTCCTAATGCAGCTGGGAAACTTACATGCAAATATGCCAGTATTTTACCTTATGCAGCTGGGAAACTTTCATGCAAATATGCAGGTATTTTTCCTAATGCAGCTGGGAAACTTACATGCAAATATGCTGGTATTTTTCCTAATGCAGCTAGGAAACTTACATGCAATGAGATATACACAAATGCACTGACCAGTATCACTGGTCACTGATTCACCAACAAAAACTAAACTAACTCACTAAACTGATAAATCTAAACATTTCAAACATGAGTTCATGTTCAGTGCACAAATAAAACATTGAATTTATTTACTTTGTGAGAAACTGTCCCTTTAGGAAGTCCCGCAGCTGTGATCATGTGTTGTCAAATCAAAACTCCTGACCAAGGAGGGTCCACATGCATGTGCTATATATAGCACAGGAGTTTCCTCACATCTACATGTGACACTGATGTAATTTGCTCTTGAAACCAACAAGTAGTCAAAAGGTGACATGGTGTATGTCACGTGTCCTCAGCTTGAGGGCTTGATTGTGGGAGATAGCTACTGTCCGGGGTTACGCTCTATCCCCCTGGGTGAGATAAAAAGGCATAACTTTGCACACATGCAGGCAGTTCTCTATGTTCCAGTGAGAGTGTTGGACGTGAGACATCTTTCTGTAGAGCTTAGAGATTCCCGAGGTATCTTGTTACCCGAGCTTGCCGGAGAGACAGAGCATTCGACACACTGCAATTTGGAATTGATATGGAGGAGAGATACAAATCCCTAGCAGCCATGAAGGCTGAACCGTCTTGCACAACGCTGTCTGTAGATCTTTCTCGAAATGACCTCTGAAGTTTTGGGTAACTTTAGCTGAAAATTAGGTTTAAATGCTCTTGAAACACAAATTAGTCAGAGATTATTTCAGTAACTGTTCTTCTGTGACCTATTAAATTTCTATCTGTCCGATTTTAACTGAGTATCCATGGTAACTAAAGGAAGAAAACACCTGCCATCTCTGCTAATTTCTTTGATGTTTGAGGCTACGTGACCAGATCTATTCGTGCTCATTTTCTTTGTTCTAAATTTATCCTCAGAAGGTTCTTTTTGAGCTGTTGCTTGGGACAGACACTGCGGTAATTGCACAAATGTTGTCAAAGGACAACCAGTCACGTTCTAATGTAAAACAAAAACAAATCTAGTGGCTCAATACGATAAGATAAAACATAACAAAACAGTAAAACATAAGCATAAAATCTAAAGCCGACTGCCAAAATAACAAAAATAAAATGAAAATATGTACAAATAGATAAGAAGATATATACTATACAGATTAATAAACCGGAGATTATGACTTAAATGTACTATTCTGCCAGTACATTTTGCATGCATCATGATCCACAACTTTCCGAAGAACAAAACTTCTTAATCATTCTTTTATTACACAGGTAAGTCATTCCAAGTGAAGCACACGTGGTGTGTCATGTACACAATAGGCCTAGCACCACATTGCATAATGTTCTACATATAGGATTGGCGAGCTTCCCAGATAACATTCCAAATCATTTCAACATTGGTGCAATGTCGGCGATGTCAAAACGATGTTGTACCGACAGCGGCCGATATAGAAACGACGCTGGCCCGATTTGGAATGCTGTCTGGGTAAAGCTTGTCTCTGTTTTTGTAAATATGCTTTGGCCTACTGTGTTAGGGGTATACTTACTGGAAAGTTGTTGGTTTGAGTCCCCACCAATGGCATATAGAGTGTGACCAGTATCTCTGTAGTATACTGGTTTCCACTGTAGGCTACATACAGTTAGTGTAGCGACCTATACCTGACTGTGATCTAAACATGCTAAAGCCAGCTGCTTCGGTCCATTTCTACAGCTAATAGTTGGCTTGCATTTATCACCGGAAAAGTTTAAACATTGGCAGATGTAAGAAATTAATGTAATATATCATAAACATGTACTTTTAGATCAGGTTTTGAGTATCCAGCAATAACAGCTTTGGCTAGACTCAATTTGATGGGCCATTTTTAATGAAACTAACTGTGGGAGCAGATAGTGAGTGTTTCTATTGATATGATCATGCGAGCACTACATGGACTCTTTTGACAGTTCAAAGTCTAAATGCTACTGGGTCTGAAGCTTAGTCAACTGAGTATCTTGCAATCATGTTAACATTTGCTGAAGATAGATGTTCCCAGAATATCATATGCGATTCTCCATCTCTAATCCACAGGTACTTCCTGCGAATAGTATTTTTAGTTAATAAAGAGAGAAGGGGTCATTTGAGGTTTATTCCGCATTAAGAATACGGGGAAAATATCCTGGCAGTTTAAGTTTCAGTTAAGAGCGTCAAAGGAGATTCGTCTATGGACATTTTCGCTATTGGGGAGCCACCGTTACAACATCAAAAAAACATTTCACTTAGGATGGTAGTCGCCAGCTCACAGAGAAATTGACATTTCATATCATAGGCCCAAGTGCTGTCTCTCAGGTCCGCACTGCACTTCTGTGCATGGTCCTAGACAATGAGCAGGAAGCATGCCACTTGAGTTGAGGATGCCAAACCCCTGAGTAAAATATCTTCACAAAGCAAGTGCTGTTTGGCGTGCCTGTGTCTAACCCTTCTGATGGGGGGAATGATTCTATCAATCTGGTTTAAGTTGGTTTCGTGACAACACCAGCATATGCCTTTGCTTAGGAGAGAAAAGCTCATTCTTGATCAGGTGAGCAGCCTCAATCAGCCCATTCACCTTTTATCCCAACCGTACTATGGTTTACAATAAAGCGCAGCTAAGTTTATGAAAAGTTCATCCCATAATGACATATGGTATTGTGGTGGTGGTGGATTAGGGCTTTACGTCCTGTATTTCTGCACCTGATGGACAGGTAGGGACCATGGCAATGAGACGAAAGATGGAACAGCCATCCAACATAGGCTCGACCGGGATGACATATGGCATAAGAGGTATTTTGGGTATATAATAACTAGTCAGGGAAATTGATATCCATTATGCAGTCTAAAACTGTAAGGGTATTCACCAAATGAAACCTCCACTGTCTGATTGTTTCCCACCTGCCAACATGTATAAAAACAAAGTAAAGTTGTTACAGAAAAGTTCATTCATGATGAAAATATAAAATTCAGACTACCTTTGGTGCACATGATAACTTAGTAGGAAATGCTACAAAATTATTTGGTGCGGTGTGGTTTTTACAAAATGAACCTCACCTTGCGAAGGAAATAAGGTAGCCTCACAAGAACTTAGAAAAATAAAAAGCAACAACATAGATGGTCTGTTTTGGAATGGATACCAGATGCACCACAAACTGATACCCAGATAATTTGAAGTAATTTAGTAACAAAAATGGCAGCATGTCCTTAAGTATCATTTCAAAAGGCAATGCTTTCTATGGGTTCACTCTTTTTATTCATGGCAGCAACCCAGATAGCATTCCAAATCGGGCCAGCCTTGATTCTACGTCGGCCGCTGTTGGTACTACATTGTATTAACATCGCCGATGTCGTGCCAATGTTGAAGCAATTTGCAATGCTATCCGGGAATTTCTTTGGTAAAAAAAGTCTAGTAATTCTCAAGTGTCTCTGCCTGGACCTGAAAGATGTATGTAAACTTGTTTTTATAGAGATACACTGTGGAATCTTCCCTATTGTGCTATTCTTTGACCTTGCCTACTATACTGTGTGTCCCTGTAATATGTGGCAGAAACCTTGCATGTGCCTGCAAGGGTAGATTTAAAACTTTTCAAACTTCTCTATTCCAAATTAAAAAAATATGCGAGTTATTTCACAAAAATTATGCTAGACTTGTTTTTTCCTTGACCAGTTGACAGAATACATGCATGCTTAAATTCCGATCACTTATTATCAATGGCCTTCTGCAAGTCTCATTGATTTAACTTGACAACTTAACTGGATGTTTTTCATAAGCCTGATAATGACGGTTTACATGGTAAACAACCGCAATGAAATGGGTTAATTGCCAAAATAACGATCAGATCTGATCTATTTACTAATTATTAACAACTGAAATATGAGAGTAACAAAAACAATAATAAGATAATATACAATGAAGCATGTATTGGTGCTTGTGAAACACTTTTGTATCATGTTATAGTCAATGTCTCATGCTATTGAAGCTTAGTCAGCTTATACGCTGAGTACAAGGCACCTCTCAATTTAAGATCTCATGCGATCGACATCCAGTTGGGATGTAGCTCATGAAGAGTGGCCTGGCTGAGAATTGAACCCATTTGGCCATGCAGCTCTATGTAGAATTTAAAGTTAGAATAATGGAAATTTAGCAGTGGCAGGCTGTTCAGGTTAGCCCCGGTCCGGTGTCTGGACCCACTCCGACTCCACCAAGTCATTTCCGTGATCCTCTGCCACACCTACTCCTCTCTCTCCCAGCCCAAGGTTGCATAAAGAAACTTTAGGGCACACTGCGTAATTTTTTTTTCTTCATAGTTGCAAATAAAACTTAAATTATATATATCTCATAGTAACGAACAAAACATTTGTTTTATTTATTTATTAATCTTTATTGCAGACACACACACATACATTAGTTACAATATATGGGGGTCCATATCCTTCTAATAACTACTTAACTACTGAGTATTATTGTATGGCACTGTAAAAACGAATTCACAAACAACAGTATAAAGCAACTCAACTGCTCGTCCAATACAAATATAACAATTACTCCCACTGCCTTCTAATGTAAGAATGCCAAAAGGCATCACTACTAATAACATTCATCATAATACTATTTTCAGACCTGTTGATCCTTTCACTGAATTTATAGACAGGGTTTCGAATAATTGTTTCAAAGGTGCTAACTCTATGACTAGTGAACATCAGACTAGCACTACAATACTTGGGTATTGATTTTTACGTTCATCTTACCTTTCAGTTATAATCCTCTGCATGCCGGGTGATCTGGTACGACAGACCCTTTTAGCCGCTTGGGACATGGGTCTTATCCAGACTGGCGAATATGTCTTCATTGACGTGGAAATGTTTCCTTTTCCCGTAAGTATGATAAACCATTAAATCATTTCATCTATTTAATCTTCATAACCTGTGTTAGATTATAAATATTTTGTCAAACATTTTCAAAATCTGCCCACTTTGACGTGTCAGTTAGGACGACTTATAGAAGGTCGCTCATCATTCAGGTACTCCACATAGCATCATCATGGTGCTGAAATACGTTGTAATCCACGTACCCAGATAGCATTCCAAATTATTTCAACATCGGCGTGATGTCGGTGATGTAAATACGATGTTGTTGCAACAGTGGCTTATATGGAAATTTATCACAAAACAAGCTAATCTGGTAAAGATGGCATCTCCAGTATCATCCAAAATGTACTGTCAATGACCTTCTATGGCTATGGATTCACTGTTCATCATTGCAGTTTACGTTTTCTTAGAAGTCTGATCATACTGATAGTAATGTTTAGGATGACTGAAGATACAGTGGTTTTGTACACAATCATCATGATCACCTGACACAAACAATATGTTTTGCATGTTAATATCCCTATGTGAAGGATTTAATCTCTTATATTAATCAAAATGGTCTCCTTCCTCGGTGGAAACTTGTTCTGATGTTATCCTCAATTATTCAATATACTCTGATTTCAACAGTTCTAACTGTTGAAATCAGATAATTTCCGAAATACTTCAAATGACCACATGATACAGTTGGACCATTTCCAAATGGGTATTTCATGTTGTCCAATTCAGGCATGTCATAGCTGGGTGGTAGCTGTGGTAAGACGCTCGCCTGCTCCTCTGAAGGTCTCGGGTTCAATCCCAGGCTCTGGCAACCTTTCATGAGCATCATGTCTTTCGGATCAGACATTCAATTGGCAGTCCCTTGTACTCAGTGTCTATGCTGAGGCAAGTAAAAGATCCCACCCATGGGGTAAATGTGTAACTCCTCCTCCTCTCTCTCTCACCTCATCAATCAACCCTCAATAGCGGCAAGAACTTGCCTTACAGGGCTGCACTTCCCATACAATCAATACAATCATAACTGGGTCAATCATACAACATCATAAGCAATGAAAGAATCATGTATTTGGAAGCTCCTTCCTCATTGGAAACCTGTGCTGATGTTTACTTCATTTCTCATGTTATGTAAATCAATTATATTATTTTATTTTTAGGATGTGTTCGTAAACTATTTATATTAACCATAAATCAATTCAGATATAACGGCATGCAGGACATACTGCAGCATTACTGCTTTCCATAGGGTATTTTTTTCACTCCGCTGTATATTATTTTCCGATCTCGATTCACAGGGTGACTACTTTGGTAACCACACTTGGGCCAGAGGAGATGATCGAGATGCCGATGCAAGACGTGCTTTTGATGCTGTTCTCCGAATCACTCTCAAATACGCCATCGATGAATCGAACACTGGGTTTGTCGAAGAAGTGAAGAAGCGAGCACTCCGCGATTACGGCTTCGAGTATGGTGACGAAGAGGCAAGTAATTGCTGTTGATGGATGTTTGGTTTGTTATGAAACGTAAAAGATACTTTAAAATGTACATTCATTAAGCCGATAGTTGAATAGTAGGCATCACTGCTGTTGCATCTCCAATACCCAGATAGCATTCCAAATCGTATCGATACGGCGTGATGTCGGCGATGTCAAAACGATGTTATACCAATGGCAGCTGATATAGAAATGACGCTGGCCCGATTTGGAATGTATTTAGTGGGGTACATTGGTAATATGTATTACTCTCAAGGTAATCATCTTAATAAAGAGAAACAGAAACTTCAGCTGGCATGGTTTTGTATACAAACCCTAACCTTGACTAAGTACAATATTTTGCTCATGACCGTGAACCTTAGGAGAGCTGTAGTCTATTCAATATCAATAACCTCATGGTTAAATCAGAGGGAGATATATCTTGAGTTGTGGGTTTGAATACGACTATTTTTGTGAATATACAATGAAGACAATCATCATGTTTACTACTCATCATTGATATTTTTTGGCAGCTGGAAATATGCTAACAAATAAATATTACTTACTTTCAGAGACATTATTTATAGATTGGATTCTGTATTTTAAATACAGTTTAATAACACAACACGACAATTATGAAATGAGTAAAGATTATTGATTGCAAAATGTTTGACATTTTTTCTCTGCAGGTCAATTTTCTTGTGGCTACTTTCCATGACGCTGTGTTGTTATTCGGGATAACAATCAACGAAACGTTATACGCGGGGGGTAACTTCTCCAATGGCCGAGCTTTAACCGAAATAATGATGCATCGCTATATTGACGGTAAGTAGCTTTTACATTAGATCATAGGAAAATAAATGATATATAAAAGATATCAAAATCCCTTAAGGCAAAATCAGTCAACAAGTTCATCTTTGTGCCTTCAGCGCTTAATTATAAATTAGTAAATGTGTTTTATTATTTCACCTTTAATTGGATATTTTTTACCACATTCATTTGCTAACAGGAGTTTCTGGTCGGTTTTACATGGATGGCAACAGTGACCGCTTAACGGACTTCATCATACAAGATACCGATGCTCTTGGGACTTATACGGTGATTATGGTATTTTAATGGCAGTCTCTGCACTGAAAAGTTGTTTCGAGTAGAATGTTGCTGACTTTTATGAGAAACTGAGTGCAGGACATCGTAAGTTTAGAGTATAGCTATTCTTGTCTCGACCATTTGCACATCCGACCTCAGTTTGACAACTGACAATGACCACCTGGTCAAAAAAACCATCAGTAGTGTAGTGTTTTAAGGCCAATTTTTGACCAAATCGCTACACGCTGGAACTAAGCACCAAATTTGGTATATAAGTACTTTTAAACATGATCTTTTATTCTAGAAGGGGTGCCATGACGAAATATTGCCCGCCATCTTGAATTAAAAATGGCCACCGCTAATAACGCTTAAGTCAAGCATAATTCAAGAAAATGTTCTTAGGTTCTGCCATAGTCATCAACACTGAAATCATATGGAATTTCCATTTTGCATTGTTTTGAAATCTCGATAATTCGTAGGGACAATTCCGGTGAGGTGCTACATAAACTGCCACTATTATCAGCTCATCAAACATTAGATCATTACAATTATATTCTTCACTCAGTTGCTGTGAGCCAATCAGAAAGCTCCTTTGCCATCCAGCATGGGCTTATATTGGACAGTTGCTAAGTATGTTGGATGGTTGCAATGTATATTGTACAATCTGGAGATTATAAGCAATGATGGATGGTATGTCATCCAGCATAGAGTTTTGTGGGATTCAGTAAAATTATACTGGCTTCAGGTTACCTTAGGAAATGTTTTCCTCATCCCACAAACTTCCATGTTGGACTCTTTACCATCCACTATTGTTATGATATAGTTACATACACATATAGGCCTATAGCTCAGCACCTAAAATGGCTTTAGTGCTAGCTTCACATTGAACTGGCTCTCTGGATTTTTGTTGAGTGATGTAGCTAGCAGTGGCACAGTGAATATTTCTTTTGGCATCCCACCTTAATGATACAAGACTCAGCCAGTCCGTGATATCCTGTTCACATTTTTAACTCAGTAAAGATTCTAAATATGGCCTAACATAGCCATACTGGCAACCAGGAAAACCGCAAAACACAGTTCTGAACACTGAAGAATTTGGTTAACACTGTGTGTTGTCACCTCAAAGCCCAGTGACTTATTTATGGACACTATTTGCTAGTTTATCTAGTTAAACAAAATAATTAGTTAAAAACATAAAATAACGTTTTCTATTCCTACGTATGTTTTTTTCCTTCCCAATTTTAACAAGCCGGTGACACAATTTTACTAGTCGTAGACAATCAGACACGTGCTGCGGTGATGACATACATATGTACCCAATAGGCTGTGTATTCACGTAAAAAATCTTCTCTTAAAAGTACAAGAGAAATATGTTCATATCCTTTCAGTTTAGGCAATTTTTCTGAATTGCCTGCTTGTCAGATTTGCGCTTTACAATCATTCTGTCATTTCGTTGTTAGACCTTTAATACCATAAGCCAGCATATAGAGTATAAGATAAATTGAATAATTTATTTTTGGTGAGTAAACAAGCAAAACTTGTACATAATCAGTTTGCTGGGCTTCAGCACAGTACTTGGCAGTATTTATTGACAAAAATTCCGGTAGTCATGGCCCACTTCTGCTTTTTAGATATGGGCCTGTGAAGCCCATCTGCAAAACAAAGAATCATGTATCTGCACTTCAAGGGTAATTGCAACTTTTTTGCAGAATTTATATTGCAAGCCAAATCTGAAACAGAATTCTTGAGAACTAATGAAAATCATCCGTCATTGTCCATCAGTGTCTGCTGCTGGAAAACTATACTGACCATTTTTGTTGATGGCACTTCAGTCATACACTCTCTTCCAATGTATGAGTCTAGCACCAGCATTCAGCGACTATGCTGATAAAGAGTTCCCTCCATGGATGAGAGCAGGGGCCTAGCTCAGTGGTAGCATGCTGTGCTTCCAACCGCTGGGTCCCGAGTTCAATTCCCGGTCGAACCTAAGTTGGATGGCTGTTTCATCCTTCATCTCATTGGCCATGGTCTCTGCCTGTCCTAATTAGCAGGACGTAAAGCCCTAATCACCCACCCACCCTCCATGGATGAGACAAAATCTGAACCATTTTAAATGACATGACTGGACATGGTAAGGGCCATATATAGAGAAGACAGTTTGAAAGTTACAATGAGAGAAAAAAAGGGGCAAAGCAGTAATGTTAAAGAAAACACTAGATGCCAGATAAGTTTGAAGACTTCTTCAAAGATCCAACGAGCAAGAGAGAAATATTCCATTTGTTAATCAAGAAAATTGATGTCAGGTACAGAAGTGATCTTCCAAGTGTAAATGCCTCTTTTACAACTTTTGCAACATACAATCATTACCATATAATATCTTGTGCAGGAAATTTAAGTTAATGAATGAGGCATATGTGTAAATACCTGTCTTAAGCTGTAACTTGTATATATATATATATATATATATATATATATATCACCAAGCTAAGTTACATAAATAAAGTTGTTGATCAGTGTCTATTTAAATAATTTCATACTATTGACTTACCTGTTTCAACTCCATTCAAAACTTTTTAATTGCTGCAATATCAACAGTGGCCATTTACAAAATGAAGATGGCGGCCAATCTGGCTGTATTTCAGTATGACAACCTTTCTGACGTAAAAGAGCATGTTCAAAAGTACCTATATGCCAAATTTCAAGTATCTAGTGGGATTTTACAGGGTGTTATAAGCATTTTCTTTGGACCACTATGATGATATCATAGGCGGCCATTTTAAAAACAAGATAGTGGCCGTCCTATTAATAATTCAGCATGGCACCCCTGCTGAGATGAAAGAGCATGTCTAAAAGTACCTATGTGCCAAATTTAAAGCTTTGTACCAGCATGTAATGATCCAAACCCTAGCAGACTTCACTACAGAAGGACTGCCGCCAAAGCAGAGAAAGCACAAATAGATGATGTCATCAAACATAGCTTATCTGCTTTGGTGCCAGTACAGTGACCCATGGTGGTGTGTTTGTTTGACCGTTGTTGGCCTTTTAACATTTTCCAGTGATATTTTGCTCTTTCCACATGGGGTGGGGTGGGGGCCTATCTCAGTGGTAGCGTGCTGGGCTTCCAACCACTGGGTCCCGGGTTCAATACCCGTCGAGCCTAAGTTGGATGGCTGTTTCATCCTTCGTCTCATTGCCATGGTCCCTACCTGTCATTAGCCCATCAGGTGCATAAATACAGGACATAAAGCCCTAATCTCCCACCACCATTTCCACATGGTCAGCAATTAAGACTTCAAACACACAATCAGGTGCCACTTACGTTTCCTAGTAGTCCACAAATTGCCGTTGTTGGCTAATGAGGCACAAATGATGGTTTGCTGTTACTTGTGTCCAAATGATAAAAACCCTGATTAACGTACATTTGAATTACTTAAAACTGCCACATTATGGGCATTCTTTGCAATGAGGCTAATGGGTCTAAGCGATTTATCCCCAGGCCAAATGTCTAAATACAGTGGGGTACAAAATTACCCGAATAACCTATACAAAACAGTATGCCTGCTATTACTAATTTTTAAAAAAATATCTGAATTTATTAACAGCTAATAATAAGTTAAATTATCATATTTTACAAATACTTTATAAAAGATAAAATTCAATTGATTTGATGATATGACATGAGAACATCACATCAGGTTTCCACTGAGCAAAGAGCCCCCCCAAAATATGATTATTGTGTTGCTTGTGTTGTTTGATAGGCATTATCAAACAAGCAAACAAAAAAAAAACACAAGAAATAACATATTATTTCATGAAAAACAAGCTACAAAATTCTTTCAAATAAGAGAATACATCTTTTATTATAGCAAAACATATTGTTTAACATAGGTGATTGGCCATTTTTGTACTGCACTGTTTATGCTGGGAGATACATGGGTTTAATTGGAGACCAAATGGAAGTGTTAGTTATTTACCATAAATTTCCATAATCATTCTTGTGTTTATTTGTCATTTAAATTGTCAACAGGATGTAGCATACATATTTGGAGATAACCTGGCCAAACTACATTGGAACCAAGGACAGAAAATGCACTGGGCGGGCGGCTTGGTTGTACCTCCTCGGGATGTTCCATTCTGTGGATTTCGGGGAGAAAACATCCTTTGCAAGGTCAAAGGTTAGCTCTTTCTTCTGCTGTAGTATTTCAGTATTTATGCATGTATACATGGCCAAATGTGCCACGTGCGTTTTCCATGAGAAGGATAAACGCATGGAAAATGCACGTAGCACATTTGGCCATGTATTACTATACATTACCAACACTGTCCAACGGTCTCTCAAAACTTTTATCCGGAATGGAAATGATCACGATATAGTCATACCAAATATCATATTTCTTTAAATATCTACAGATAATTTTGCATGTTAAGCGCTTTGTATAAAGTTATTTTCCTAAACGTTTTACCGAACATAATCATTATTAAAAAAAATTGCGAAGACAAAGCTTAGCAATTGACATGAAATCAAAGGATAACTGCATTTATCCCCAATTGCAGCTGTATCACTTGAAATAACGGGTGATACAGGCTGGGTGATCTGCATTTCATACCACACAGAATGAAGTTCATGTATTGCCCAAATAAGGAAACTAAAGACGTTGCTATTTCCAAATAAGGACGAAACGCGTACCGTCGAAAAACCGCCAGTGCTAACAGTTTGTCTGACAGATTAATATAAACTTTTTATATTCTGTTATTTGTGAATTTAGCTACACAACAAAGTTTAAATTGTGAACATCGGACAAGAATTAACCGAGTTATTAACGAAAATGTATCACGAATCGAGGACGTTCATGACGCTGGTGACGCTGCGTTCAATCTAGTTCCAATTCGAAGTATAGTCTGTTTTCGTGTATGTTTTATTCGATAACTCCTCCAATTTTCATCCGATTTAAAAAAAAATTAAGTTTCGCATGGCTCAAATTAACTGGGGAATAAAAGGCGAACCTCAATCGTCCCAGATCTGTTTTGACAGATCAGGGACTTGTGCGGTTTTCCTATAGTATCTGGCACTATCTGCAAAACGGTATGTGTAGTTTATTACTCGTAATATGCTGTGATTTATTGATTACTCTTTCCATTGCAGAGCCCCTATCTCCTATTGTGATTGCTCTTGTGGCAATATTGGCCATTGTCACAGTGGGACTTTTGCTTGCTTCGTTCATGTACAGGTGAATGACACTTTTTTTCAACATGTGACAGTACCGAATTCATAATATAGGTGTGTGGAGGCACCTACCCTTTAAAGGAATTTTGAGGCCCATAGAATTCTGACTTAGTAAAATTCTTGAAAGCAAAGGTTTCAGACATTTTGTATGTGTTAAATTATGCATACAATTATGCATAGAATTTATTTGGTATAAATATATATATATATGATATTATTTTCTGTATGGAAATTGTAATGCTCCATTCTATAGGGAGGCCTCTAAAATCTGCAAAAGTAGAGGCCCCTATTAAGGGAGGCCCCTGGGCGAGAGCACAAATCTGGTACTAGCGCATGACATGACCACAATTATGTCGTTAATTGTAATGTTTTTGTCATTCGTTATACAAAAAAAATGCAGGAATTAAGTCAACTCGATATGAAGATTACTACCATTGAAATAACTGATTTATTTAGCTTAGATTTTTTTTTTATTAAAGTTCTAGTGATTCATTCATGATCATAAATTGTGTGATTCGTTGCAGAAAAATGAAACTTGAAAGTGCTCTGAAAGACCTTTCCTGGTTAATCCCAGCGGATGCGGTCACTGCTGTGAAAAATGCCGGAGCCGCGTCAATGGCCACCTTAATCAGATCATCTAGACCAAGTGTTGTAAGAAAGCTAAAACTATGCTATTTCCAGATCAAAAACGATACGAATGATTAGATTTAATTATAGAAGAATTTGATTAATCAATGTTAATGTGGGCATCTATTTGTGTAAAGTTGGTGAGGTACGTGAGAGTTCTGCCTGAAATCAAATCCAAGACCTGTGGCATTGGAAGTAAGATTGTTGTCAGTTGCAATGACAATGAGTTCTCGATATACCATTTGTACCGGTATGAGGATAACGATACGGGTATTGATAATCGTTATTCATAATAACGATACAATTAAACGGTATGCAGATCGGCGTTTTGAGCTAATAGGACACCTGCTACCCGGATGTTCCAGCGATTTTGAAGAAAAATTTAAGACCACTTTCGTTGCAACGACATTAAAGAACAGTCTGGAATTATTTCATAGGGATTTGTTCATGATATTTTATTGTTAATTGTCATTACTATAGGCTTTGTTTGACTCCCCCCATTGATATAGCTTAACGATACGTATCATGAAACGTATCGTATCGGTTTTACTGTATCGTGATACGTATCATATCATTTTAAAGATAAAGGTGTACAGCCCTAACAATCAACTGTTACTACTAACTGAAACAGTTACGGGTCTTCACCCAGTTATAGTCTTCGGTTACTTTGTTATGTAATGTGTTACTGCATTGAGTTACCATATCATGTTACTTTGCTACTGTTACAAGAATACCTTCATGAATGCACTGAAAGAGATAATATTTTAATCTCATGTATGTGACTTTGATGTAATAGTCAAGGTCATTATGTGACCTTGACATTTGACCAAAGGTCATCCAAAGTAGTTGTACTAAGTTTGTTAGACTTCTGCAGTGTACAACTCAAATTGGGTGAAGATCCGACAATTCAGTGAGGAGGTATATAGTATGTTACTCATTTGGGGTGACCGGTGACCTTGACCTTTGACCCAAGGTCATTCACACTCATAATTTGAATGTTTAAATGCTCAAAGCTGCACTAGATTGGTCATAACACACTCTATGTTTATGCCCAACTGACTTACTATAGGCAACTTCTAGTTCTTCACATTTAGAGTAATAATTGATTTTTGACCCTGAGCTAGTTCGCCCCTTTAACCCTTTGGGTGTCACTTTTAAAGGTGGGAATTTAATACCCTTAAAAAGTTTAGTATCTGTGCAAACATGTGTGAAGCACAAGTCTATATCTCTTTTAGTTATTGAGTTATGGCAATTTTAAAAAAATTGAAATTTGAGTTAATTGTCACCCGTGACCTTGAGAAATGGGTCAATGTCACTCACATTGGGTCAAAGTGTTTGTATCACCCCACAAGTTTGGTTGAGCAACTAAAAAAAGTGCTGACAACAACCATAAAATACAAAGGTCTTCACCCATCACTGATAACAATGTCATTGTTAATTGCAGTCATTCTGTTATGTGAAGGAAACATCATGCTCACATCATTACGATTTAAATATTTTTGGGTCAAGTGCTCGAGGGACCCATTGCGCAGTTAATAATTTGTTACATAGTCCGTTTACCATCTTTTCTGGAATCATGCTAACCCGAAACAGAATAACTCACTCCAAAATTCGGACCACATTAATGTAATAAAATCTAGCATATCCATAGAGGATACCTGCCACGCTGGGCCAACATAGGACTGATTAGTTCCATGCTGTATGGCTAATGCTGAATGGACACTGCTGATTTCGGGCCAACATTGAGCCAATTGAGCATGTTATTATTCTTATTGGGTATCAAGCTGGAAAATTATAGATTATATAGTTACATCAGGAGTATAGAGGTACGTGTCCCAATACAGACAGTTGTCAGACACTGGGTAACGCACCCTAAATATACTCGTTTACACTCGGTGACAGTTTAATTGCACATATAAATAAAATGTAACTTTCTAACAATGCCGATGTAGTAATGATTTGATATTTAATCCTAACTATGTTAACGGACTTCAGGTTATGTACCTAGTAACTTTGGACTGGAGCAGATACATGAACTGCACCAAGAAGACGATGTCATGTTTCGTTATTAATTTGCTTACTACTCAGTACAGTTTGAGGATAATTTCTAGACGGAGAGTCCTGAAGTCTGCGCAAGATATCTCAGTAAAAAGAGAAAGGAAACCCATTAAAGCAGGAAGTTCAAACAGAACAGTCAATTTTTTTTAGAGTACCCTGATACTTTTTGTCTGCATGCAATACAGTAATCAAGAAGATTACAAAAGCATTGTTCGATATGTCATTGACACAAAGTTTCTTTTTCTTAGTGTAATTTGTTTTCTTACTGGCAGTCTGCCCTCGTTTCTTATTTTTGTACTACTTTAATTATTTCATGTTTCATTTTCTTCTCTTTTTACTTCTCACTCTTCTTCTTCTCTCTCTCTCTACCTCTTCTTGACTTTTTTCTACTGCTACTTCATCTATTTTTACCTACTTCGACTTCCCATTTAACTTCTAATTCTCCTCCTTCTTCTTCTACTACTTCTTCTGTCTTCTTCTATTTCTTCTACTTCTTCTATTTCTGCTTCTACGACTACTTCTACTTCTATTCTCCTTCTTCTTCTACTACTTCTTTTTCCCCTTCTTTTTCTTATTTCTCCCCTGTACATAATTTTCATTTTCTTCTTATTCATTTTCTTATGGAACCTTCTTAATTTGTTTCTTATCTCCTCGTAGTCGTCATCTTCTTTTCTTTTTTTTTCTTTTTTCTTGATTGTATCCTTGATCTTTTTTTTTTATTGGCTTTCAGACAAAGGACACCGTTGATGGATTAAGCCAGAAGCAGGAACAGTACTTCATTGAAATTGGAAACTATCGGGTAAGCCCAATATTGTATCTAAAGCCCTGGTTCTGCACAGAATTGTTATTGTTAGTGTTTTTTATTTACATATATATATATATATATAACAGATTATTTCTAACAAGCCTTTTATTTATTTGAAAACAAATGAATAATGGTGTTTCATAATCTTTGATTTCCATAACTGAGAGAGAAAACTTACATTTTACGAATATGCCTTCTTCGGTCAGATGACTGGGTTGTCTCTTAGCACTAAGAGAGTGTTGTACACTTGAGGAAGATCAAACCCATTGTCATGGTGAAGCGTTGGTTGGCAGGTTCTGATAATTATTGATTCTTTGGTTTTCCCTTTTGATGTTTTGCGGTTCGCTGTTGATTATCTTATTGTTCTGCGGGGAAATTGAATGGCCTGTGTTTGGGATGTGTTCGTACAGTTAGTTTCATAAGATATGGTCGACTCTAGACAGCTGTAGCCACCTATTCCTTGCTGTTGCTATAACTTGCCATGGTTAAGTGTTGGCAGGTTCTGATAGCTATCGATTCTTTCATTTTCCTTTTGAGGTTCGCTGATGATTATATTGCTGAGTTGCTTCTCATCGTGTGTTATATGATAAGGGTGTAATGGGGAGAAAAAGTAACAGAGCCTACAGGGGGGTTCTACGACCATAGCACATAAAAAGACAATAAGATGACGTCACCACACTATTGTTACATGGATGACATCACAAAATAAGATGACGTCACCACACTATTGTTACATGGATGACATCACAAAATTAATGACGTCATCAAACAATACGTGTCTGCTATGGTGTCAGTAACCTCTTGTGGTACTTCTCTCCATTTTCTTGCTGTTTCACCTACATAATGTTAACTAGAGTTGTTGCATTTAATGTGGTAAACTATTCTGCCTTTATTGAGTCCATTGAGTCTCAAATTAGGCCTACATCAGTGAGATTTTATCCATGGAATTGGTAAACTTGTGGTTGATGTTAAATACTATCCAAAATATGAGCTTTGAATACCCTCTGTAGAGTTTCTTAAACCCATCCATGGCCAAATGTGCCATGTGCATTTTCCATGGGAAGGATAAATGCATGGTCTTTAGCATATTATAATGAGGCAAAAACCATGCGTTTTCCATGCGTTTATCCAAAAACATGGAAAACGCACGTGGCACAATTGGCCATGTCTGATATGGGGCAGACCAAGATTGATATGGTGGGTTGTCTTGGACCTGTTTTGGATTCCATAGGTTTCACTTTGGGTTTAGGGATTTTAAAACCTTTTACGTGCCAATCTGACTAGATCTACAGGGTGGGGAGGCAAAACTAGGAATGAACTTGACAAACAAACAACCACCTAACTGCATGTTGTGAAAGTAATATTACAACAAGCAATAGCTAGTCAACTGTGAAATGGGTCAATTTTCGTGAACTAGAACTTAAAATGACTACTCAGAAGGACAGAAGACAAAGGGTGGCAGACTTGCTTTGTGCAAAAGTTAATCCTAAAAGCATCTCCAATAACAGTAGATGCTGATTTGAACCACCGAAATGACCAGATTCCTTACAGAGTTGACAGTTGATGTCAAGGGCACCTTCAGGACCAAGCATCCAGCTCATATTCGGCCTCCAATGGCAAGAAGATACCCCTGTTCATCTTCAAGCCTGGAGAAAGTGTGCGTGCAGCTTACTACAAGGTCCTGAGGTACCACGTCTTACCATGGCTGAGGGCAAGTATGTGTGGTCCCAGGACAGGGCCCCCTGCCAAACGGCCAAGAAGGAGCACCAGTTATGCAAAGCCAACTTTGCTGACTTCTGGCAGGCAGGTTTCTGGCCGTCCTCCAGCCCGGACCTGAAACTGCTGGACTATGCTGTGTGGGGCATTTTGGAACAGGCCACCGCGAAAGTCGAACCTCAAGTTTTTACCAGATTAAAACACTTCATTGTCTCCATTGTAGTTTTGCTATTTCCCGGTAACCATGACAAATGATATAATGATAACAAGAAGGCAGTTATCGGTTAGACATTCATAAAATTTTGGATTTTAATATATTTGTATATATAACAAATATTAGTTATATCCCGAATAAGAGGGCGTTAACTAACATTTTTGTTGGCTATATCCCGTCGCCACAGGCGGACGGATATAATCAATTGTTAACAACAAAATGTTAGTTGACTCACGAATATTAGGGATATAACTAACTTGTACTCCATTAGGCATATTTACTCATTTGTTTGATTGTTTGTAATGCCTTTATTACGCAAAACAAGTTCAGTTTCCACTCAGTTAACTAACATTTTCGTTGGTTATTGTCCGCTCAGAGCCTCAGAACAACAGGTGAACAGTCTAAGTGGAGTATAAAGCCCTGGTTATTTTTTTGTAGAGTCAAGTTGTCGCAATGAGGAAAATAAGCAAAACTAACATTGACATCAACAGACAACTTCAGATGGAGGTCAAGATGGTATGTATTCAATATACTCTGAATTTTCCATGTCAGTTCCACTGTATATAGTTATATTTAATAGTTTAAAATAGCTTATAATAGTTTAGTCATAATACTTTGGTTTAGGCTGCCATAGAAATAAATTGAAATCATCTTTATAGGTATCCTGTCATTTCAAAAATGTTTTTAAAGACATTTCTAGTATGCACCCATTCCTATCATAATATTATGTAGATGGCACAAACTATTTACTAACGGAAGTGTGTATTTTAACCAAGTTCATTATATATATGCGTTTCTGGTGTAAAAGATAAGCGAACAATCCATCCCAGAGTGATGACCTCGTTATGAAAGGACTTTCATAATAAGTGTAAGAAGCAAGGGCTTAGCTCATTGGTAGCCCACTGGGCTGCCAACCACTGGGCCCTGGGTTCGCATCCAGCCCACATTGGAGGGTTGCATCATTCGCCTCATTGCCTTGGCACCTGCCTGTCCTGATCTGCCCTGTCTGGTGCACAAATATGGGACGTAAAGCCTGTCTCACCCACCCATCCATACATTATAAATGTGCCTGTTATAAATGGGCCTGACTACAAATGTATCATAAAATATGCATGAAATGTAAAGTTTTCATTTTATTGTCTTTGGTTCCAGAGACGTGAGACCACCAACGAAAATGTGACCAAATTCATTGGAGCAATTTTTGAGCCGACCCAAACTACCTTGATTATTGAATACTGCCAGAAAGGAAGTCTTCAGGTAAAAATGCACCACCCTGATAGCATTCCAAATCATATCAACGTCGGCGTGATGTCAGCGATGTTGAAACAATGTTGTACCGACAGCGGCCGATATAGAAACGACGCTGGCCCGTTTTAGAATGCTATCTGGGCATACAGCAAACCTGTCATAAGTCAAATTCAAATGGACCACCTAATTTAATTTACATTGGAAAAGTGTAATCATATTCATAGACATACTATTTATACCACATTTTGCCAGGGATTTCATAAATTTCACACGTCCTTCATGCAGTGTACAGCATATAATTCAAAGATTTTAATACTTCAGAGACAACCTGAAAATACTGGAAGGATTGTACCTGTCAAGTCAGATTGAGTAAAATAATTTGCCCATTTGTACAAGAATGAAACTATGAAGCTCAGTATAGTTCAGTCTTAGCAATATCTGACAAACCTTTAAACTTTTATAGGTATTAAATATCTACTCTGTGCTACGATTATGACTGCAATTCGACATATTAGGGAAATACACAATTATTTATATAGAATTTTTGTTAGGTCAAAGGTTCGACTTGTGTGCAACTGGGTGGCCTAATGGTTTAAGTATCCGCTAATTCCACATAGGCCAGATCTTCTGATGCTCCCTGGAAAATGTGTACATTGTAACATGGTGTGGACTCCAAGCCTTATCATCTCATCATTTCGTCTGCCTCTGGTAGTCATCATGTAAGCTTCAGACTCATTTCCAGGCCTATGACGTAAAATGATTGAAATGTAATTATGACGTCACAAAAATGTATGTAGTTAATGACGGCGGTTTCATCTTCACGGTAAAGACAGCGTTTATTTTTGCCCCAAACCCCTGCTTATCTACACCAAATGTTATTTTAATTGTGCTAGAACTTAAAACTTGTGAAATATTTGATAAAATTTAATTTTTAATGGCCGCCAAATATAGGCATAAATTTGGGTCCGCTATACTGCACTAAACCCGACATTTTATCTGAAAGAGCCAACATAAGCTATACCAGTCGCGAGAAAACTCCAGGTAGATGCTCGCCTGCGCCTCTAAAGGACCCAGGTTCAAACCCGGTCATGGGCACCCTTCATGATCATGAAAACCCTATGTCACAGGTCAGGGTGTGCCTGATTGTGAGGATACACCATGTTCCACATTCACCCCATGGTACTTGCCTTGGCAGGACACCAATTACGAGCACTGTTAATTTAACATCTCATGCACAATACATCTGATGATGTGGTTCATAAAGAATTCTTTGGCGATGAATCGAAACCCAAGACTATTTGACCTCGGCGCTGAACCTATGACTTCCATTTGGCCTAACATATAGACCGAAATGTCACTAACGTCATCGTAGACCCACACTAATTTTTACAAATCAATATACCTTTTTTTAGTAGTGTCCTTATTCTGAAGCTACCTGGATCAATTACCTAAAGAAGATAGAGTACTATTGCCCAAAACAAAAAAAGTAATTCCCAATATTGTCAAGATTAACCAATCTGAACTGAAGTAATGCTTATCACAAACTAATGAATGTCTTCGAATGCCGAAGCGAAATTAGAAAAAGATTAATCAGCTTGATGTTTCACGTAATACATATAACATGTAAACTGATTAAATCTTCCTAATATGAGACATAATGAGTCCATAGATGTTGGCAACAAAAATATAGATTTAAGATTATAATCATTTATCATTTGACACGTGTTAATGGTTTTCTCGGATCCTATTATTACCAGATAATGAGTTTCTTAGTTCTTGACAACGTCGGTAACCTTCTCGATCTTAAATCAATATGCTCTCTTACTGGGGAAACATTTTCACACTTCCTGTGGCGTTGCTAAATTTAGTAATGGTAATAATACATTGACCTTTAGTGTATTCTACCTAGGGTGGTTTCCTATTAGCGACATAGTGTGGGGGCCTAGCTCAGTGGTAGCACACTGGGCTTCCAACCACTGGGTTCCGGTCGAGCCTATGTTGGATGGCTGTTTCATCCTTCGTCTCATTGCCATGGTCCCTACCTGTCATAATTAGCCCATCAGGTGCAGAAATACAGGACTTAAAGCCCTAATCTACCACCACCAAATCCTATTAGTGACATTACATGTCCTAAAGGAAGTCTCCCCTTCTTCAGAAATTTACATATATACGTATATACATATTGTTTTTCTTTGTATACTTGATTGCCATAAAAGTTAAATATCTGAGGAAAATAAATAGCGTCCGAGTCTGAGTCTGTAGGAAGGGCCTGGTTGTGTGGCTTAGCTCATGATATGATGAGATGACATGGGTCTTTCACTCGCTTCAGCTTAAGACACTTTTTTCGTTTTCAATCACAACAAAACAATTTACACACAAATTAGGATTCCTGTCTCAGGTGTAGGTTATATAGTTGTGCATACTTGCCAGCAGTTTCAGTTCCATTGCCCCACTGAGACAAGGTGAGGGGTTGACTGGGACCTGCCTAAGCGTAATAGGCAGGTCGGGTCTACCTATCCTGCATAGGTGAATGGCCAAGCAGTGAATTTTCTGATTGGCTGTGCTATTTCTAGACTGGGGAACACGTTCCGGTCCACACATTTCCAATGTTAAAGATAGAGATGCGCACGCACGCTGCCGGAAGGAATCCCTCTGGTTAATGGGAGCCCCTACCTGCGGACTGCGTCAGCTAGTCGCAGCGGCCAGTGAAGGTGAGGGGTAGAGTGAGACATAGCCTGATAGTACAACAAAAATGCAAAATGTCTGCGAATACTCTTATGTTAGGCAGCACGTTCCTTTTTGCTTCAGTACTACTGGTCTCAAGCTTAGCAGCTTATTTCCCAGCAGCCAGATGCATTTGTGATGATGAGATGGGGTAAGGCTTGAAGTCCACATGAAATTTTGCTTATATCCCATGGTTGGGGACCATTCCCTTGGCCTGTCATAGACACTGGGTACAAGGTACCACCAATTAAACATGCCATGGAATTTACCATTTATGTCACTCTTCCCCATGCGGTTTTCATTTTGAACTTGATGTCCACATGGTTACAGCACTGTTTCCTAATAATTATGTTGAATAGTTTTGAATTACAGACCAATATCCAAGGTTTTGTACTATCAGTTGTTTTTTATTATCTCCAAATACAGGAGAATAAGATCGAAATGTCATAAGGGTAAAAAAAATACTTTACCTTGTAAACAAGAAAATTCTTTAAAAAAAAAGATTTACATATCTGGCAATGTGTGAACAGCAGAGAAATGGGAGTGCTTAATTGTCCAGTGTGAAATGGAGTGAATGCAAATACATGATAATTTATAAGAAAGCTTTAATATAAAGAAATGGAAAAGAGACCTGTACCAGTGATTAGTTGATAGTAGATTATAATGAAAAAAAAAAATTGCTTGGTTGCGCACATGTACTATTTTCTCAGCCTTAATTCCTTATCAGCATTATTAATTACTCATGTATTATTTTATTGTCCTTCCTTATCCATGTTATCATAATTGCAATGAACAACTTGTTAAATCGATAATACAATTACATGTTGCTCTTAAGGAGAATCTGACAACAGCAACGTTGTTCTAGCGTTGACCTAAAGCCACATATAAATTTAAAATAAGGGAAGAGGCCCCAGCTGGGTTTTCAAAATTGAACGATCAATCAAAGCTTAATGCCCCTTCACACTTAGCCGGACTAGACGACGGAGTGTCCCAGAGTAATATTTCTTTCACTCCGGGGGGTTCCGGGATCAAAGAGCTGAAAATATCAACAAATAATAAATGTTTGGCGGTGTGTACACGAGGGCAATACGGTGGCAACAAGGAGCAACACGGAGTTACCACGACTGTCCCGTGGGAGTTCGGAGTGAATCGGATTTTACACGGTGCCTGCAAGAATATAACTGGTCTTTACACCATGTTCATTCATGTGGAACCGTGTTGCTCCTTGTACTCTCTGGCATTAATGGCGGCAAAATATTCATGCCCGGTTGACGCCGGAAGTAGCTGGAGATATCCCGGAAGTAGCCGGAGATATGCCGGAGTCAACACAGAGATTCCCGGAGATCGGCAGAGTCTACTGGGCGTCTACACGGATCAACACGGATTAAATACTCCGGGACCTCCGGCATGAAAAATTGAACATGTTTAATTTTTTTTCCCGGAGTCCCAAGGTGCTCCAGGATCGCCCCGAACAATGACGGAAAATGACGGACAATGCCGGAAATAAACACGAGGTCTACACGCTATTACCGGAGCTATACTCCGGGATGCTCCGGTGTCTAATCCGGCTAAGTGTGAAGGCGCCTTTAGACAATGCAAGCATTCCCCGAATGGGGTCTCACGCCTGAACATGCACGAAGCCGTACAACGCACTTGACAGTTGACCTAATTATTTAGCAAAATCTGAGCATGTGCTCACTATAAATATCTGGTTTGTTAAAGCTAATACTATATATTGTGTGATAGGTCTAGACGCCATATATAAAAAAAAACCAAAGAGGTGATATTTTGAACACCTTGTGCTTTTAATTCTGGCAGGTAATGGAATATTCTGGTGGTTATAAATGTAAACTTCAATGGGTGGACACTAGTGGGTTTGTCTCACTCGACCCATATCTCACTATTTTGCAAGGCAACATCCAGATAAAATGTAGCTGGTGAAGAGTGCCTGGGCTGGGGATTGATTATTAAAAAGATGACATAAAGGCATTGTTATCCCCCACTTTCTTTTGAATGTATTTAATATTTAACCTCTTCAGCAATCATGCAGCTATTCTCATTCTGAGAGTAGCCTTAAGTTTGGGATTCCATCGATCTATATAATATATACATATATATGTATGTCGAAAAGTATTGTTGATCAATTAATTATGTTCTTAATTATCAATATCTCATTTATTTTCTAGGACATCATAATGAACGACAGCATCAACTTAGACGCCATGTTCAAGACTTCATTGATTGAGGATATGACCAAGGTATGGCAGTTCAATAAATATATCAATATAATCAATGTTTTCTTTTAATTATGAACACACAGGATAAAATATTATTAAAAAATCAGCCTTTGAATACTTGTGTTGAGAATGGTTAAGGCAGTTTTATCCCCCACTATCTTTTGAATATTTTTAATATTCAACCTCTTCAGGTCATATTTAATATTCAACCTCTTCAGCAATATATTTAATATTCGACCTCTTCAGCAATATATTTAATATTCAACCTCTTCAGCAATATATTTAATATTCAACCTCTTCAGAAATATATGTAATATTTAACTTCTTCAGCAATCATATGCAGTTAAACAAAAATCATTGCCCAAATATTTTGTAATTCCAGGGAATGCGTTACATTCACTCTTCTCCGATCGGTTTCCATGGCAAACTAACTTCCTCCAACTGTGTGGTGGACAGTCGTTTCATGCTCAAAATAACTGATTTTGGTTTGCCAACCTTCTACGACCGAAGTTATCCCATGGAGATGACCAAAAAGGACAGTGAAGAGACGAACATTTACTCTGGTATTTAAACTTAAAGGCACATTTACACAAGACCTGAACAGTCACTTGGTAGTGACTTGTATTTATACTTCTCCCCATTGCCAGTCTTTGGTATGGTTACTATTTTTGTTGGATATAATAAGGTATTGATCATAGAGTCTGTTTCTCCTCTTTGTTTCATGTTTTTCCTTCTTCTTTGCAAGTTTTGTGGTACACCGCTTTACACAAAGACAATGTATTCCATCAGAAGTATATTGCTTAACATGTTGGATACACGTGTTGTACTATTTCGTTGTCATCAATTATCCAGACCTATATTGGACTGCACCAGAAATTCTGCGAAACACCATCAACCAAAAAGACATCAAAGAAAAACAAAAAGCGGACGTCTATAGTTTCGGAATCATCTTGCAAGAAATCGCGCTGAGAAACATGCCGTTCTCGGACGAACTGGATTCCATGAGTGCCAAAGGTAAAGACATTTGATTCATTGCCTGGCCTTTTTTGGTGGTTTAATGATAAATTTTTTATTGTTTACCTTGAAATCCAAACTCTAAAATACTGTAAAAGGAGTCAAGCCATTTAGTACAGTATAGTAATCTCACTGAACTATTTCTGTGTTATAAAATTTACAATTTATATGGTCGTAATATGGACGTTTCTCAACATCAATTAAATTATAAATCGAAGCTTTTACAGTGTATAGCCAACCTCCCTATTTAAACCAGGGTGGAGTGGAGCAGTGGTTTCAGGAGGATCTGCCTAGTTCCTCCCTCTGCAGGGGCAGGGTTTGAACCCCACAATTTTTTGTGTGGATGAGTCCAGCACCTAATCCGCTGGACCATGGGACCACCACAATTTGGTTCTGAGAGATCAAGTATGAGCTGATAAGCTATCAGGCTTCTGGAGAAATTGCATTAGTGTGTTAGCTGTACAAACGTGAAATTGTATGTTTATGTCAACAAATCAGTCAATCAAAGGCCAGTCATAAATCCATGTCAAATTCTAAGCAGCTAGGTGTTGGATTTAAAGGTCAATTCAATTAATCATATCTGGAAAAATAATAGTTAACCCAAAATAGTGTGTCGTTAAAAATTGGAATTCTCATGTGGGTCATTTCTCAGAAAAAACAGTGCAACCAACCCCCAATCCCTCAACTTTAAAAGTGATTATAAAAAAAATGGTTTTAATAATATGAATGTGCTATGAGGATGGGCAGACCAATTTTAAGATATTAATACACAATAAATGTTTGCAGAAGTCTGCCATAACTGATATGTTGCCTCTTTTTGCAGTAAAAAGTCAGCAAAAAGGCATTTTACTTATCTCTTTACCATTCTCAATGAATGTAAGTTAGAAATCATTTATAATATTCACAGGAGAAGTTGAATTTTCAACTGTTTAAGAAAATTATGAAATATTTGCAGTTAAAAGTAATATTATCCATTTGTTTAAGTTTATCCATAGAATGAATGTCCCTCCTGTTACCATGGTAATAAAATGCAGCTGGATGAAAAACAAAAGCTGTTAGGTTTGTGCACTTTTCAAGAAATGAAAGCACAATTTTCTTTTTAAGAAATGAAAGCACAATTTTCTTTTTATGAAATGAAAGCACAATTTTCTCGGACGTCCTTTTATCTTAAACATTATGGATATTTTTCAATATTTAAAGAAAAGAGTTTGTATTGGCAGGGGGTGGCTTTTATGGGCATCATTCTTGTTACCAAGTTTATGAGGAAACTAATAGAAAAAAAGCCTCAAAGAATTTCTGAATGAACTCCATGATTGCAAAATGGAATGAAAGCTTGGAGTGAAATTACTACCATTTCTCTATCAGATATTGCATAAAGTTCCTTAAATGCCTATCCTGTAACTGTCCTTCCTGTTACCATAATGGCTGACATAGCAGGTTACATTACCAACCAATTTAAATATATTCAAAGGCAAAAGATGAAAATGTTTTGTTGTCATGTTACAACACTGAAATGTATGAAACTTCACAATTTTGATGGCTTTTTAAAAGATTGAAAATTCTTTTTTTTTGCACTTGAAATGCCCAAAGTGCACCGTTTTCTGTGGAATGACCCATATATCACATGGTTGCTTATATTAGCAAATTGCATGTAGTCTATTGATTTTGTAATTAAAGTATTATGCCAATTTGATCCACATATCAATTGTTGCATAATCACAGAACATAGGGTTCAGAGTGAGGCCAAACTGGGTGCAATATTCATCACTTGCCAAAAAAAAATGACACTGGGGATGAGAAATTGCGGAAGATGTATCAGTGGGGGGGGGGGGGGGGGGCGTTGATTCAGGAGGGGGATGTGGAGGATATATACCCCCCCCCACTTTCTGAGAGAAGGGGGGGGGGGGATGATCAATGCAATCATACCCCCCCCCCCCTGAAATTTGCAAAGGAAAATTACCCTTTTTCACACACTTTAGTTTTGGAACATTTGTGCTTTGTGTAAACAACTTTACGCATGATATCACATATCAGCACAAGTTTGTAAGTTTGGCATAAGCGACCCACCATTAATTTACCTCTTGGCCAGTGTCGGCGCATTAACTGCTACTACTTGTACGAGCAAGGGAAAGTCATAGTGGGACAGACAAAGTAGGCCTGCATCCCCCCCCCCCAACCATCAAGAGAAATTGACGCCCCTGTGTATCAGTGGGGTATATGTCGATATAATGCTTTGAGAGTAACATCCGCTGAAGTACATGGTCACAGTTGCATGCATACAGAATCTTCATGTCTCACTATAGAATAATTCTATTGAGCTTTAAATACCATTTAATTCTTCACAAAATTTTTCGCATCAGGCACTAGCTCATCTGTCTTCTGATTACGTTTTGCTTTTCATACATAGAAGAACAAAACTGACCTATTCAATAAATACAATTTTCTCAGGGAAATATTAGATATCATTTGAGTGATAAGATGTCAAATATACATTAAAATGCGCTAAAAACACTGCTGCTTGGATGCACTTTGCTTCAATCAATCACAGTCAAGGGCAGGTACATTTCAGCCAAAATAATTGCAGTGTTCTGTCTCAGCCACCTTGTGGAAATATCAAGAAACTTCCCTGAAACATCTACTATTGCTTACACTCCATGTAATCTTTGAATCCTACTATTTCAGAGGTTATTGGAAGAGTAATTGCACAAGAAAACCCTCCATTCCGACCATTATCTTTGAATCCTACTATTTCAGAGGTTATTGGAAGAGTAATTGCACAAGAAAACCCTCCATTCCAACCATAATCTTCGAATCCTACTATTTCAGAGGTTATTGGAAGAGTAATTGCACAAGAAAACCCTCCATTCCGACCAAACGTCGACGGAGCAGAATGCGCACCTTGGATCGTTGACATGTTCAGGACCTGTGTGGAGGACACCCCATCCAAGAGACCGGACTTTGCTGCTTTGAGGAATACTGTCAGAGCAACAAATAAGTAATAAAAACAATATTGTTGTTTCAATAGGAATTAATAAATAAAGAGTATCAATAATTATTATAGGTGAGCTTTTTTCCAAGATTTAAGTCTTCATTTGTGGGATTTGTATTGCACATTAGTTGACCATATTATGTTATCTTGATTATTTTCAAGAAAAGAGATTAAATATGTATTCTAAGCTGACATGTTAATTTAACTTGACAATTAACTTATATTAGTCAACTTAATTAGCTTTGTAGGTAATTTGATGTAATGTATATATATATATACTACTGGATAGATACTAAATATTAAGATTTTTTATTGGCACTAAATTTACTATTTATGCATTTATAACTGCCGAGTAGGTAAATAGATTCCGAGCCAAATGTGCTTGTGTGCTGAAATTGAATGCCTCTTTGGCTGATAAAAAAAAGAGAAAAACCCTAACTATTTTTGATTGCATTCCAGAGGACAAGAAATAAACATTATGGACAACCTTTTGAAGAGAATGGAAATGTATGCAAATAATCTGGAGACCATTGTTGCGGAGCGGACCGATCTTCTCGTTCAGGAACAAAAGAAAACGGAGCAATTACTTCTTCAGATTTTGCCAAAGTAGGCGCCTAAATACAGTCATACATTTGTACATATAGGATAAATAATATAATTTTTTAATACAATTAACTTTCTAGGTAAAAATTCTATAAAAAATTTTCTGATTAGTCGTACATATGGCGAGATAGGCCGTAGAAGTAGGTCAATCACTACTCGCGTTAAATTTAACTAAGCGGCGAACAAAATAGTTCTTTAAAATCTGACTAGTACGACGTTGCATTGGCGTATTTAGTACAGGGATGTGGCGTGTACTATTCTTATGATTAATATAAACCTTTCTACGTATTCAAATTGCTTGCTCCCCCGAATTCCACAAGACTCAGACAAGTTTATTTCTTGTATACATGTACAAAAATGTGTGGTTAACCATCACAAGTGTATTCAAAATATTATATTCTAATCATATAAATAAACATAATTTATTCCTGGGAATTTACAAGTATAATTCCTGATTTGCTGGTAATAATAGTAAAACAGTGGCATAGGTTAGATATCCTAGTTTTTATGGGTGAATATAATCCTGATATTGCAGTACTTTCTCAGGCCTGGTCCATAACTCATGCAATCAGTTGTCATCGGCAGGCTTAATGATGACTATTTGCTATTTCTTTCTTCTTCGGCAGGCTTAATGATGACTATTTGCTATTTCTTTCTTCTTCGGCAGGCTTAATGATGACTATTTGCTATTTCTTTCTTCTTTGGCAGGCTTAATGATGACTATTTGCTATTTCTTTCTTCTTCGGCAGGCTTAATGATGACTATTTGCTATTTCTTTCTTCTTCGGCAGGCTTAATGATGACTATTTGCTATTTCTTTCTTCTTCGGCAGGCTTAATGATGACTATTTGCTATTTCTTCCTTCTTCGGCAGGCTTAATGATGACTATTTTCTATTTCTTTCTTCTTCGGCAGGCTTAATGATGACTATTTGCTATTTCTTTCTTCTTCGGCAGGCTTAATGATGACTATTTGCTATTTCTTTCTTCTTCGGCAGGCTTAATGATGACTATTTGCTATTTCTTTCTTCTTCGGCAGGCTTAATGATGACTATTTGCTATTTCTTTCTTCTTCGGCAGGCTTAATGATGACTATTTTCTATTTCTTTCTTCTTCGGCAGGCTTAATGATGACTATTTGCTATTTCTTTCTTCTTCGGCAGGCTTAATGATGACTATTTGCTATTTCTTCTTCTTTTTTTTTGCAGATCTATCGCAGACCAGCTCAAGCAAGGCAAACACGTAGCTCCAGAAACTTTCGACAGCGTTTCCATTTACTTCTCGGACGTTGTGGGTTTCACGTCAATTTCTGCAGCAAGTACACCTCTGCAGGTACAAATAATTATTTTAATTCAACAGCAATAGCTGTTTTTTGTTTGACCTAGATGACATTGAACAACCATTTCTCCACTAAGTCAGGCGGATAAAGAGGGGGAAAAATGCATAAGCCTTCCATATCATTTATGTGGGCCTATATTACCACAAAATTGTAAATTATAGCTACAGTGCCAAGAGCAACCATTTCTTAAATTTAAACAAAATGTAGTTGCAGTGAACTGTAATTATTTGAAAAATCTTATTTTTATAGCTACTAGGCCTAATTATGGCTATGAATTATTATTATTATTTTTTTTTTTTAAGTTAGGCCTATTTCATAATATGATCTCTAAAAGGACTTACCCAACTATTGAGTAGGTGTCTTAAATTTGTTTATTTACATAATATTATCTTTACGGGACGTTTTTCATGATAAAATTGCACTGGATGAGTTTAAAACTTTGGTGGACGTTCTAAGAGTAAATTGTTTATATTAGTTACGTAACTTGCTCGGGGGTCTGTCGGCGAGCGTCCCTACACGTACATGTATGTTCATACGCCATACTTAACCACTGTCCATCTGTCTATACTCGCCATTCACTGGCGTCCACTCGTAGAACGCTCGTAAAAAAACGACTGGCGGACCGTCGTCTTCCGTGCGAGCGATCTACGAGCGATTTACGAGTGCCGACGGATGCTGACGGACGGCGAGCGTTTTATGGACATTCGGCGAGCCTTTACAGACGTCCGGCGAGGGATCTACAATTGCCCCACGTAATCTCGTAGTTCTAAAGAAGTTATACGTGATTAACAGACGAGTGAGCACGGATAGCCATTTTTAACGTACGGAGGGGTCATATGTACAGTGCCCGACGTCGAAGTTGTGGCCGACATCGGAGTTGTGGATGTCAATAGTGACATCCATGGGCGGATCCAGAACATTCTGACTTAGAGAGGTTTTAGAATAGAGTAATAGGATCCGCCCCTGGACATCAGAATTAAAGACCACAACTTCGGTGTCGGCCACAACTTCGACGTCGGGCACTGTACACGTGCAGCTTATAAATACGTACGTGATAGACCGCTTAAGTAAAGTGGATCTGGGTCAATGTGTGATCCACAATCCTTTCTAGCGACTCATTTTGTAGCACTTTCAGCACGATATCATCTGGCATGAAACATGCTCATCACATAGACATTTGATCGCACCTACAGCAGGCAGATACAAGTTTGCCAAAAGCAGACATGCCAAGTCTCACTCATTCATCTGGAGTGTGTCTCACTCATTTGGGTGCTGTCTCACTCCTCTGGCCTTGATTATTTCCTTCATACTTTAATTTGTCTCACTCTAAGTCTTTAACATGTTAAGGTAAACTTGGAAAGGGCTAAAACTCACTCAACTCCAGAACTAGGTATCTCTGCCTAATGTAGCATTTAAGGCTTACACACATGCTTGTAAAGGTCAATTTACATCAAACAACTTTAGTGCATCATCAATAATATTATTTACTAGCCTACTTGCTAAATATATGCACTTAAGCTAAGAGTAATTAGTGTTGGTGTTATAATGCCTGAAGATAGTCGGGCCTTTTCTGTTGTATATTTTAAATATTCCATAGGCCTATGTGTACATTTCGAAATACTAGGAGTGCAAAATTTAATCAGTTATATTAGATAACCAATAACAAGTTTTCATATTCTCTCTTTTCAGATTGTTGACTTGTTGAACGATCTCTACACATGCTTCGACTCAACAATTGGAAGTTTCGACGTTTACAAGGTTATTTGGGTTTAGTGCAGTATAGTGGACCCAAATTTATGCCCATATTTGGCGGCCATTAAAAATTTAATTTTATCAAATATTTCACAAGTTTTAAGTTCTAGCACAATTAAAGTAACATTTGGTGTAGAAAAGCAGGGGTTTGGGGGCCGTAGCCCCCAAGAAAAAGCAAAAATAAACGCTGTCTTTACCGTGAAGATGAAACCGCGGTCATAACTACATTAATTTTTGTGACGTCACAATTACATTTCAAGCATTTTACGTCATAGACCTGGCAATGAGGCTTGTTAAATATGGTCATAAATCTGGGTCTGCTATACTGCACTATTTCCGGTTATTTCTTTTTACATACAAATTGTTCACTACTAGCAGGTGGTGGAACCTCAAAAAAAAAGAGACCACTCAAGGCTTAGAATGTAATTTAAAGACACCTTACTGGTCCCAACAGGGCCAGTAATATGGCAAATTGAGCAACGTCGTTGCTTTGGACGCCAAGCTTTCACAGGTCCCAGTACAGCAATCCTTTTAAAATGTTCAGGACTCAACAAAAAGTGCAGTTTTCTTCACGCTTGGGCCTCTCCCATGCTAGGATCAGACCCTGCTCGGAACCCTTGAGGGTCCCTGGAATAAAAAATTATTTTGTACAACCCACATTAACACATGTCCAACACACTCAGCCATTTTTTACCTAGGCTCAATTTTCAGTAAAAGACAAAACTGCCAAATCAGGTATCATGAGGCTTTCTTGATAAAGCAACATAGGGTGTGAACACCGCACTATTTTGTGTGGTTCGTGACGCTGTTGAATGAGGGTAGCAATATATCAACCATAAGCAGTCGAGATGTAGAAAGGACCTTAGTCAGGGTTCTCTCTAGCATTAGCCACATAGTTTTTTGCTAATCCAATAGCCATGTGGCTAATCTAATTTTCTACTTTATCATTTGTGGCTAATTTTCAGATGACCGTTCACTGTACAATCTATCCAACTATAAGTAGACCCTTATGTATGGTCCACATTAATTAAGACAATCTGTATGGAGACCATTCCAGTGATTCAACCAGGATCTTAATTATGAGGTTCCTATGTTCAATGTATCTGTATAATTATAATTAATAATGTGCAAATCCCATACATCTCTAGGTGGAGACAATCGGCGATGCTTACATGGTGGCATCTGGAGTGCCCATCAGCAACGGAAATCGTCATGCAGCAGAAATATCTCGAATGTCCCTCGCTCTACTCGATTCGATCGGGAAGTTCAAAATGAGACATCGACCGGATGAAAAGCTCAAACTGAGAATTGGTCTTCATTCGGGTAAGAATTGAATGAATGATTTAATATCCAGTAATGAAATTGTTATCCGTTACAGGATAATTATTAAACATTAACTCCAGATGACTTAATATAAAATTTTGTTCTTTTGCCACCCGTAATCATGATGTATTTATAAATATTTTCTCTTGCAAAAAATAAAATAGCTGTCCTGGCTGACCCAATGGTTAAGCTTTGGTCAGCTTGTAGTTAAATTGTTGCGAGTTCTGTCCCCAGTCATATCATTTAAGATATGTCCATGATGCACAACTACTCAACTAAGGGTCATGATTCCGTAAGGTCATAATTCCATTACACTAGTGTTATTACAACAAAATGGCGGGGGCCTAGCTCAGAGGTAGCTCTCTGAACTTCCAACCACTGGGTCCCGGGTTCGATTCCCGGTCGATCCTAAGTTGGATGGCTGTTTCATCCTTCATCTCATTGCCATGGTCTCTGCCTGTCCTAATTAGCCCAGCAGGTGCAGAAATGCAGGACATAAAGCCCTAATTACCCACCCACCGTTATTGCAACAAAGGTAGATGGTGGCAAGGTGCTGGCTGTCCAGTTCACAACACAATTTCCTAAAGGTCAGAGCCACACATTTAGTGCATAAGAAAATAATTATTTCTTCTTTTTTTTAAGTCATAACCTCACAGAATCATGACCCCTAGCTCTAGCATGTCTGTCACATTGTTAAATTATGTCACTACTTGAGGTTTTTGCTCCAATATAGGAATTACAGTGCATTACCATAATCTCTGCGATTACAGCTATTAGAAATTTCATTAGTGTGTGGTAAGCTTTAAAAATTCTGGCTGCGCAAGGAAATTAGGCTTAAATGTCTCATCACCCACAGTGAAGATCTAAACTTAAGTGATTAAGTGTAATTTAATGTCTTAGGACCAAAACTCAAATAGGAGAGCTATATATCCAATATTAGGTGGAATATCCATAACAGCAATCCCTCTCCAGGTATCACCATAGGGAAAAAACATATGGTTTCTCTATGGTATCATAATAGGAAAGTACTTCTGTCAAAAAATATAGCTGTAAAATGTAAAGACTAATTTTTTGATGTTTGGAAACTGTTTTGATGGCAGCATTAAAATGCAATTATGTAATGAGCCATGACTTTTGGTGACAAAATATTGCATCTTTCTGCATTTAGAAAAACATTGCATCTTTAGGCATTTAATTTATAAAGAAATTTGACTTTGAAGTGATGCAGTTAATTTTCCATTTCATTAGGATCAGTTGTCGCTGGGGTCGTCGGACTGAAAATGCCTCGTTATTGTTTGTTCGGAGACACAGTGAACACCGCATCCAGAATGGAATCAAACGGAGAGGGTAAGGAATTAGACCGAGTTTACAGTCGGCGTGGTGCGTCAACCCATCTGTAAAAGTAAACCTGACTGAGGTCATTGCTTGGTTTTAGGTTGGATTTTTAGCAAAATAAAGTTGCTTATAAAACTAACGCAGCGCGCCGACTATATACACTCGTTCTAGTAAGGGAATAGATTAGGACAGGTTTCTTATAATTCAGTAAATTCACTTGTTCTCACAATTTACCATACAATGAAACCTCACTATTAACAGCACCCTCTATTAAGTTAATTGAAGCCCATATTGGTGTCTCCTAAAATTGGTTGCATTTGTTTAAATGTGCTAGAATTGAGACCAGTTCTATGTTGAAACAATAAGGAGATTCCTAAAAGAAAATTGTAATTGTTGAATTCCATTGTTTTTCATTATCAATAAATTGTTAACTGTGGGATTTTTATATAAATGGTGCATGAAACTTAACTAAGGTAGATCTATGTACTGTGAAATGTGAACTGAATTATCCAATAGTGTGCTTATTAAATGGTAAAAATAATACAGGCACCCTTGAGAACTGACCATTATGCATACGACCATCATTTTAACCAGTTTGGCAAGAAGTTCTCAAAAGCTTTTTGGCTATTATAGTTTGTTCATTTCGTACATTCACTTTACAGCACTGAAGATCCACTTGAGCGAAAGTATCAAGGTAATTTTGGACACATTCGGAAATTTCAAAGTCGAGGAACGTGGCGAAATTCCGGTTAAGGTAAGTTTGTTTCTCCGATTCTTCGAAATGTCATATTGTATCCTTCCTTGCAGAAATAGATATCAATCTGTGTTTTGTTTACTTCAGTCTTACACGTTAAAATTGTTCAGATAATCCTTGAAAAAAGCAGCTTGAACTAAGGTTCGCATAACTTGGACACTGAAAGTAGAGACTGGCAACCAGTTTTGTTACATATGTATACCAGACGAGACAAATGACCTCTGTACAAAGGTTTGCCATGGAATAAAGCTAAGGTCACTACTCAGGTATTTTCTGTATGACATGCCATCAAGTTCCGGAATACTCAGTAACACTACATGTCAATTTATTCATCCATAACTTCATCTCATTTATTTTATTACCATAGCATGTCAACAAGTCCTCTCATTATCAGTAGTACCCAACAGGTGGCACCTTGATAGGTATGCTAAAAGCATCATAGAGGGGTCACCAGGCTTTAAATAACTGGTCTGTTCTTTTTATATGGTATATATTCATTAATATAAATGCACTTTTTTTATATGATTGAATGATTGGCTATATGATTGATTGATTGATTTTAAATGTAAGGCACACTTATTGGACAGGATGAAATTTTTTGGCATAGACCTACATCTGTTGCTTAATGAAGGCCTTCGGGAGAAAACTGGTTTATCGATCCTCTCAAAACTTCAAATGCAAAATATTATTTATTTAATATTACTCTTTATTTTATGATTTTAGGGTAAAGGTACAATGAAGACGTACTGGCTGTTGGGGTCGGATTGAAAATCTCCACAAATTTCAAATCTGCGCACATCGACTTTCTGACTTATCTCTCAACAACCTGGATCACAACATCCATATAAACGTGGACATTATGCCTATCTTTCACCGAGATGGATATTTTTCATATTGTGCAATTCAACATACTTTTTTGATACATATCTAACGTCCGTATTTTGCATAGAGATTGTGTTGGTGTATGTAATTTTGATGTTGACACAAATTTTTTCTCAGTATCACAAAATTGGGATTTTTCATGCCAAGACAATGAGATGTATCAGGGACTGATTATTTGCTTCTATACTTACATTTTGTGGTTTTAATTAGTGAAACTCAATATCAATGTGCATGTTTTAAAAATTTACACAAGTTTGTTAATTACATTTTAATGTCAAAAATAATGTCACTTTACCATTGTAATATCACACTATTCAATATCATTACAAACACAACTTTTAGTTAATATTGATCATATTATATTGTAAATAATCGCAAAATCAATAGTCTAATAATCTTTAGACTATTGGCCAACATTGGCCACCTTCAATTTAGTTAGGATTCAATCGAAGAACACCTCAGAATGCTCAAGGTTAATTTGCACCGATTAATGGTAGATTATTGATTTAGGACTCTTAAGACCTATTCATGTATCTTGACCACTGGCCACCATGTGACCAGGCGTACACGTTTAATTCTCCGAGTATAATTTTTGTAATTTATGATTCTCTGCACAAATATATATTATATCAATATGCTCAACAATACATGGAGTTGTGTTGCCCTGCAATTTGTGGAACCTACTCATTAAAACAACCGCTATGATGGGCCTTGTATAACAGCGAGGAATCTTACAACAACGATAAATACTTATTCATGAATAAGACATGTCTTCTGGTTCACTGGCGGATCCAGCCCGACCTCTGTGGGGGGGGGGGGGGGGGGCAAAAGCATGACTATTAAGGTGTCTTTGGGTCACTATGTCATGGGCCACTATAGAAATTAAGGTTGGTGGGGGGGAGGGGGGGAGCATAGCCCCATGCCCCCCCCCCCTTGGTTCTTCTTTACAATAAAGACATCTGTCTGTATTATGCCGTGTTAATCTGTATTATATTTAATACGATATTATTCTTACGATTGTACATAGTGAGAGCATATATATATTTATTTACAATGATATTGTTTGCACAGTTTACTTAATAATATTAAAAATTAAACAAAGATGTATTCTTTTCAAGATGAAAAAAAAAAGTATATTTTTGTCTCAATTTTACTTGTATCGAATATACAACTTAAAAAAAACACACAATTGACAACAGCAATTAACAATAACATTGTTTAAGAGTCATATTAACATTTTATGTATCAATACATAACAAGAATCTCACATGCAATTACATCGACATTGCTACCGTTTAATCCCTTTCAAGGCACTCAAGAAAAAATAAAATAAATGTACTATTCGAGTTTATATTAAAGCAGTTTCTCACAATAAGTCTTGTCAGTGTTGTATGTATGATGAAAACATTATTCCAAATTATTCAGATATATATTACGCAAACTATTCCCTTTTAACGAAAAATGTAATGGTTCACTTCATCCATACATAAATGATAAGTGTACGTGTTATGTATCTGGAGGAAAGTAAAATTAGGAAAAAGTGCAGTATAGCGGACCCAGATTTATGACCATATTTAGTGAGCCTTGTTGACGTCAAATGCTTGAATTCAATGTACATGACGTCACAAACTAATGACGGCGGTTTTCTTGTTAGAACTTCAAACTTATATATTTCATATAGGCATAAAATTGGGTCCGCTATATTGCACTAAACCCGTAAATTACCTCCATACTTGTTTTTTGTCAGGTAAAATAGTCGGGACATTTCTCATTTTAACAGCAGATCGTGGTCGATTAGAACTGGGTGGGTGCTGTATGATTACAGTATAATTGGAACTGTCACAAAACATCGGCCTCGCTTTATTCTCTTGTTTATTCCAAGGAGCAGTGAAATCAGGTTCGACAGGTTTAGGTCCGAAAAGAGTTTCATCAACAAAACTCTCTGAATGTTTTATCTTTTGAGCAGAACTTGGTCGAGAACTTGGTCGTGCAGAACCTGGTCTTGATGACTGTGGCCTGGCAGATCCTGGGCGTGAAGATGACAGATCATTAGAGTACATTTTTACTGCTGAGCCTTGCACGCTGTGCTCAAAAGGAGCCATCCCACTACCTCCTGGACCAAATAAAGTCTCATCAACCTCTCCAGAGGCATGGTTGGTTTTGTATTTCATCTTACTACGAGCGCTAACTGGTCTTTTCGGCCGTGGACTTTCACGACTGGTATTCTGTTTCTTGTAATCAGTCAAATCAAAATTATGAATAACGGGATCTGGGGCTTCCCAGGGCGCTTTAAATCTCACTGACGTCGGCTGAGGACCGAATAAAGTCTCATCGACGTAACTGTCATTATGGTTGTGATGTCGTGGGGTTCTTGATCTCGCAGACGTGGGTCTTGACGGGGCAGGGCTGGGACTATTTCGAGTAACATTCCTCACATTTGTACCTTTCTTGTTTGGGGTGCTCGGCCTGTTTGTTTTGATAACATCCTGGAAAGGTTTATTATAAGTCTTACCTAAAGGTCTATCAGAGTTCCCTGACTTTGAATTGGTCCAATTTGGCTTAAAGTTTCCAGATGAGGAGACAATTGTCTGCGTGTAACTTTGCTTGTCTGTATGAACAGGAACTTTTGACGGACTGTAGCCAACAACTCCAATACCAGCATCCATCTTAACCCCGCAGAGGAATTTATGTACCTTCAAAGTTGTCAATTATTTCAAATACCTGGAATACAAGAAAAGAGTCTTAAATACACCAGATAAGCAACCACACTTATCAAAATCATCCTCTGTCCATCCAGCATTATTTCATATCATTATGGAGGTCAGAACATTCCCGGTGTTCTGACCAGTTCCCAAAAATTCCATAGGATTAGCACCGGAAATGAAATGTGTTGTTCCGCAGAAAATATTTAATGAAGAAACAAATATATGAAAAATGTGTCACTAAAACTTTTTTTTTTACGTCATTCAGGTCACTGTGCTAGCTGGCAGATAATGTAAATGCACTTAAAAATAAATTGCTTGGTTATTAATTACAGAATGAGGCTACAGATAATCGCTCGGTTGCCACAATTGGAAACTGTCTTCCTCAAACTGAGGTTGAAAGTAATTGCCTGTGAAAAATTCCTTGGCTGGAAAGAAGACAAAGATTTTCCTGGTTATCACAACCAGCAACTGAATAACAATTTCTTTTTTTGGTTACCAAGTACAAAAAGAGGCCTTACAGACTAGAGAAAATTTTGCTTATTTACCAAGATCAGAAAATATATATATTCCTTCTCAAAACCTGAAGAGATATCATATCATGCTTGTCTATAACCTTCCGAAACCTAAAAAAAAGCTGTGTTACGAGCTACTCTTAACGTCAGCCTGTCACATCATCTACCACACGTTTTTTTTTTTTTTCATCATCCGTATTGAAAATTCTAAACTAGAAAGAGGCTGCATGGCAATAGACTGTGCCAGTGAACTTCGAACAGGGAGACAAAATGCAGGGGTAGCAGTGTAGCATGCATTGACGCTCTGTTTCACCCTCTCATTTATTTGGGAAACTCAAATAGGTATTGCTGTAATATCCTCCAACACAACAATTTCTGGTAGTGTTGGCTACTGTCACTCGCACAGATTCCGTTGACGTCCATAATTAACCACTCTACGGGATAATCATTATTGTTGTGCATGCCATTTCCAATGCCAATGGCAATGCTCCAAAACTTGGCAAAAGCAAAGCGTCATTAGCAACCAGCAATTCATTCACAATCAAGAGCGAATTCCTACAATTCAAACACATTTCATATCAAAGACACTTTTCTAATACATCTACGTTCAAATCCACAAAATGTCCTGACCTATTTTGGTCTTTATCTTCCTTTGAATTGTGTGACAATCGACCAAATTTCTTGTTCTTCTGACATGTCCGACCACGCGTCACGCCTCCAAAATGTTTATTTGTAAATTTAACGCTAGATGGCAGAACGGTGTAGCACTCTTATGCCATCTAGCGGATTGTTCACTGAGCGATAACTAGACTTCCAAGGCAACGCACGCCGGTCGCAGAGATGAACGCAAAAGCAACGAAAATTACGTCTAGATGACACAAGCATCACTGCTGGTGAGTACATTGATGTGTACTGATGTTCTAGACGTTTTAAACGTGTTTTAACTGTCGAAGAGTGGATTATAGTGTCTCAGAACATTTGACAGCACGTGGTGCATGGTGTGAAAAACTGGCAGGACAATAGTCAATACACATTGCAGTTTCGCTGGGACTTGTTCCATCATATGGTTTAAATAGGCGTAAACTATTGAGAGGACTATAGTCTATATAAACGTAAGAGTGTCGTTTCGTGGAAGCTGGAATGCATAGTACCAGTATCCTACAATGACTGACCATTGACTGTGCTGGTTGGCAATTGTGAATCAGTTTCAGATTTTGTAAATATTTCACCTATATTTCAAGGATTTTGCCATATTCCAGAAATCCTCTGAAAATGAATGAAGACACAGATCATCTGTGCCCGGTTTGTGCCAAAAATGGCCAGAAAAGACAACTGCAGATCTTCCACGTCAACTTCGACGAATCCATCGCCTTGTGTGCAGAGCCATCGGTAAGTATATATTTTTTTAGAACTGAAATATACGTCATTGAATACTTGATCTTATCATAACCAAATTTATGATCATCTTGTAAAAATGTCTAGATATTTAATTTCTTGGTTAAGGAAGTCATTTATTGGCTCTGTAACTAATTCAGAATTCTTGTTAATTTCATGATTGTCAATTTTTTTTCAGTGCACATACCCAATTGGTGTGGAACCATTGACGAATGTGTTGAGTTATTCTGATGGCTCACTCCCGGTACCTGTCTCAAGACAAGGACGTCATGATGTCGCACCAATGGGAACAAATGTCTGCCCGTCAAATTCAGCTACTCAAATTTCTTCATCCACAAGTCCTGTCTCGGTCGTCAAAAGTATTACCAGTCCAATACCTTCAAATTTAAACATAGTCTCATCATCACTGCTGCAAAGTTCAACACTTGACGGTTATGCCTTGAACTCGGACATTAACGATGATCTCCCAATGCTACACACCAGTTTCTTGGATGATTTGTTTGATCCTGGGCCAAACTGTGATTTAACGGAAGAGGTCATTTCGCCGAATCCTGTCTTATCATCGGCTGGTAAAAATGAATCCCAACCGGAGACTATTGTTCCAGAAACTAAGCTTGTAAAACTGTTATCAGAAGTGACAACAAAAGCAGATGTTAGCAATACAAATGTTGTCACCACTGCTTCAAGTTCCTCGGCATCAAACTTGTCACTTGAATCAAGAACCATAACTTTGCCCAGTACATCACAGTCTTCTAGTCCTGCAGCAGTCAATGTACGCTTGTACGGCAATCTTTCAGTCTGTCAAGAATCAATTGACGTCAGCACAGCTGGTAAATGTACCACGGCAAAAGTGCCAGTAATTCCGCGTGGTTCGACCATATCACAAACTGTATACCCTCAATGGAAAAACAAAGACTCATTCTGTTGGCTAGACGTTTCGATGAATCTTTTGACCCACTGCAAGTACTTACGAAACTTCATGATTTCATTCACGAAGGACAATATATTAGCTTCTCTACTGATCACTTACAAGAAGGCTGTTGAACTTACAAATGACAAAAAGGGGAAGGGCATTCACTTAGAAACGAGCCTGGGCCACGTTGTTGTCAAAACTGGTGGCGGACAATCGCCAAGAAAATTAAGTCTGTTATCAGCATTTGCCGAGGAGCATCCGCTGGTGTCTGCCGCACCTGTTGAAGTACAAGAAGTAGTCAATCCAAATGCTGTGAACACATCGTTGAACAATATAAGAGAGACTTTGTGGCGATATCTCCAGCCGAAAATGAGGATTGAACGAGGTACCCATGACAGTCCAGTATTTGCCCTGCCGTTGTTATTAGGCATTGAGGGAATCAGGCAAGAGTTTGTCGTCTCGTACACCTGGCAGATGGTGTGCTGTCATTGCGGACACCATCATGAGGATAAGTAAGTTCAATAACATTTCAATAAGATCTTTTTGTTACGACTGATGGATTTACCCTCAGGCAATTATCAAAAATCTAAGCCATAATTTTCGGCGATGTCTTTTTTTTTCTTTCCTTGTCTTGGTAAACTAGACGCGATGGCCACAAGTTGTGAGAAATAGCCTGATATTCATTGATCATCTGGAGATATGCCATCTCCCTTAATTTATATAAGAATAATTGTTAACTGCATCATTTAGAAAACTTATAGTTTTGATCTGAGGCGACTGGCTACTTTTTAGGAATTTGTTTGATATTTGCAACTTTTGTGCTATTAATGTGCAAGTCAGATACAAGCATTAGGGTATTATATAATGACGTATTAATATTTGATAAAATGTCTAATTATCTCTTCTGTTTCTTTGTTTCAGAGTGGAGAAGATCATGCCGACTTTTCCAAATGTTCCGAGCGATTTCTCCATGCTGGCTCCGTGTTTTGTGAGATCCTGCTTCAAATGCAGTGCCAAGAAACAACGCATTAATATGGTGTTTGACAGGTAAGTTTGTGCTTTGTAAAAAAGTACCAAAATTTCACTTTAAAGCTATGCTGGATAAGTCAAGGAACATTAGTCAGTGATACTCACGATCGTTTTTCCATATCTTTTCAGGCTGCCACCCGTTGTCTTTGTTCACTTTGTGGAGGGAATTGCGGACACGTCTTTGGAGGAGCTGGACTTCCAATATCGAGGATCAAACTACAGAGTCACTGGAGTAGTGCAGTACAAAATGGACCACTTTGTTTGTTGGTTAAGACATCATAAAGGTAGGAATATATCAATGATTGCAATTTTTTAAAATATAAATGATATTTTTTAGTCTTATTTTAAAATTTGTGTTGATGCAATTGGCCAACTATGACAGATGTTAAAAGTGTAGTTTTAAAATTTTTTTTTTTTTTTTTTTTTTTTTGGTCTTCTAAAGTTCTAAATCCAATCTCAGTTATCACTAAAGCTTCTAATAAGTTTGATTTTGAGTTTCAGTCTATCACCTGGCTCCCTGGAAGTTTAGACATGAATCCCATAATTTTGGTTTGTGGTCCGTTGGTTGACACTTTTATTTTGCAGCTGATGAAGAAGAGCCAAGCAGCTATTACAGCTGTTCCATTTAATGGGGTGGAGGTGGACAGGAAAGTTTTTGAAAAAGCGGGGGGGGGGGGGGGGGGGGGGCTTCTCCTGAAGAGAAAATGATGGGAAGGGGGGTGGTTGACCACTATTTTCTTGATATCTTAATGTAGAAATGAGAGGAAGGGGGGTGTCTACTATCAAAAAAAAAATGTTCCTGTCTACCTCCACCACATTTTTAATGGAACATCCCTTACCAAATTTTATGTTTACTGTAAAAAATTAGGTTTACTGTATCATCGCAATGCGGGAGTCCATCACCAAAATCACAAATTGTGTACTTTTGTTAGCGTTTGGGTCATATTAATAAGAGTTTAAGTTTTACTTTTTTTTTTATCATGGGGAGCTTATTTCCGAGTATGGAGAATGCTATTTGAGGTTTTGTCGCTGTATCGTGTTACAAGTTATGTTAAACTTGCAAGCCGAATGTCGAAATGATAAATATTATAACTTTCGAAGTACCGACGCATAGGTTATAGAGATGAACAACTGTCAAATGATGTTACTACATAACACTGCAGTGTCCCAAGTTATTTCCTATAATCCAGAGTTTGGGTATCAGCAAAGCTTTGTCTATAGACTTGTTGATAGGACTTGGGGACACTCGCTTAATATATCTTTGAAATCTCGCGTCGAATAAACTTAAATGGTTGACCTGTAGGTAACAGGAAAAAGGCAATTTGTCTAAAAACTTCTGGAAACTGAGTTGTGTATCGACTCAATGGGTATAGTTTCCATGCAAAGCACAAAGCGTATTGTCTATAGACTAATTGGCCAGAGTCTGGTCGTAAAAAAATGTTGAGTAAGTAAGGTATGTTTATTCCAGACTTCGATGGTCATTTAAATCGCATTTGACTCTTCAAAATTTTTGAATCAAAGTTTGAATGATAACTTGAAAGTTTCGGCTGCAAAATTATGTTCGAAAACTAATTAAAAAGTGTCTGGAAGAAGAATATAAAATCGATTATACAAATGGAATGATGCAAGTCGGGATCATATTCATCTGGCCTCAAAATTGGTTTGTATGGGTATGTATGGTCCATTGCATTAATTACCTTAACCCCTTTTGAATAAATATCCATTAAGCAAACTAATATGTTATGACCGTTGTTTCAAAGATAAGTCTTGCCGTTTCATTAACACTTAAAAATAAACAAATAACGTCATCGTGTAAGAGAAACATTTGACAACTAAACTGAGCAATGTTTTGCAAACGATCCAGTAATATTCCTTGGGAAATTCCCTTTCAGCTGGTTCTTCACTACCTTAGTTTTGTATCGACAACAAAATTTCAACTAATAATGGTATCGCAGGTCTGTAGTGGGAGACAGGTTTGCCCGTTAAATATTTGTTTCATCAAAGAGTTACGTGGTTAGGCAAGTTGTTCAAAACGCATAGGTTTCATCCCATTCAACAGCAGTATACGTTTTACAATAAGTGTGAAAATTATCGGGTTGTCACATTGGGGGATTATTGTTGTCTTGTTGACAGATCCACAAGCCACCTCTCATCTGTAGTAAAAAAAAATCCTAAAAAGAGGAACAAACTTTCCATAAATTCATGCTATTTTAACTGTTATTACTGTTTATTGAAATGGTGTGAAATATTTCTAATTGTGTACACGCGATTCAGTTTTTCTGAAATATTTTCTTTTTATACTAGGACAGTTTGAAGTTTTTACAAATTTTTGACTCTCCCCCATCCCCGATATCTGGTTTTTGACAGCCTCCCCCCTTTTGTTCTAGGTTGAGGATATTTGAAAAATCTTCAGGTCCCCCCTCCCCCCCCCCCCCCTCTTTTTTAAGTGGAACAGTCCTAACTAGTGACGTGTGTCTAAAAAAACTATTACTTTATTGAGCATCACTGATGTCTTTCAAAAACTTGTGGATTTGTAAATGCAAGGACAACGCTGACTATTTTAAGAGAGTGTTGTTCATGACTGTTCATCACTATTGTTCAGTTTCTATTTATTTTTATTTTATAAAAATCATTGGTATTCCACTAATGACACTTCCAGGTAAGGCCAGCAGGAAAGCAGAAAAGGTAAAGGAAGTTATTTTTGTTTATGGAAATATAATTTGAATTCCTGTTTTAATAGATTTTTCTTTTCTTGTTACAGAGGAGCTTTGGATGAAGTGCGATGACTTGGAGGGCTGCAATACGACTTTCACCGAAAAGAAACCTGGATTTCCAACGAAAGAAGTCCATGTCGTCATGTGGGAAGTCATTGGTGAATGCGTTCATCTGAAAAATGCAGCTAGGATGCCAAAGAAAGAAGTCGTAGTGGCACAGCCATCTGGAGCTGGGGTAACGCAAGGCAACGAACCAAAACCTGTAGAGACAATCTCGAAAACTTACACAACTATTAAGAAGTCGACAAGAAAACCAATGCCTGATACTGCAATTATAGACTCGATGTCACAGCTGCCTTCTTTACAGGTCTCGGCAGTGAACCAGCAAATGATTACATCGCTCAATAGGAATCAAGTTGTGTACAATATCCAGCAGATTGTGACACCAGTCAGTGCCAACCCAGTCATTATTAATCCAAGTCCAAGGATTAGTAACAGCATGCCAGTGAAAGTGATGACCCCTGTCGTCCCTATTGCAAAGTCATCTCCTGTAATTCATCAACCTAACGCTGTACAGCCAAAGAAAACTAGCAAGAAAAACGCAAGCGATGAACGCCTGCAGAAAATACGAGAAAGATTAGAACAGTTGAAAGCAGCAAATGGGAGACGAGTTGCAGTAAAACAGGGTGCCAGTCCTGTGCCGTCTTCTAGGGTGCAACCAGCTCTAGGTTCTTACGTACCGTCATCAATTTCTGCGGCAGTATCTAATCCAGCGGTAGTCGCATCCACTGTTTTCGCACCATCAGGTCAACGCCCCAAGTCCTACTTAGCAGCTTTGAAGCCCTTCTTGCAAAGTAAGGTCACACAGCCGAGTATGTCGTCATTCGCAGCAACTAAGCAGCAGTTCTCTGGGTACATGACTAAGGCTGAAAGGGCCTCTGCAACCGAGGCACAACGCAAACAAGATGAACAGTTAGCTCTGCTATTCAGTAATACCAAGAAGACGGAGTCTAAGAAAACTGTACAACAAAAGTTTTGCGTATTGCAGGCGTCGCCCAAAAAGTCGGTCCGGTTTACTGGTGATTCAGTACGAGAGACTCCACCACCGAGTGCAAAACGTAGCTTAGAAGAGCCACTGTCGTCACCTCGTAAATACTCGAAATCTGATCATAGTCCTGTTAATGTACAAGAATCACTTGCCCAACTGAAAAGTCATAGTAGCACCAAGAACAGACTGGTGAGAGAACAACTTAATAAATTGAAAATAAAGCCCACTTCGGAGCAAGTTCAGATAGGTGTGAACGGTGGGCCCAGCGAATCCAACAAAGTTGAATCTCATTCTGGCGAATCTACAAATGAGAAACTGATGAGTACATCTGACTCCGACAATGCCCATCAAGTGTCTAATGACCCCGCAGCAGATGCTAACAATATAGCCAAAGAGGATTCTGTTATGAGCGAACTATTAGATGTGATTTTCGGAGAGGATGCATCGTCGGCTCAAAGTAACGTGGCAAAGGAGACAAATACAAACTCTCTGACTACTCCAGATCTCACTTTGAACTCCGGTATAACCTCTCCAAGTTTTGATGACACTGACTTTTTTTCTATGCCATCTTTTTTCTAGGTCATATAACTGCATGAACTACTTTGTCGTCATTGTTTCGTGTTGCACGATTGTGATAAAATTATGTGATACAAATGTTCAACATCAAACCAATCCATATATTGCTTCTAAGTATCATTCCTCTCAAAGTTTAAATGTTTCTATATAATAAAAATAATTTCTATTAGAGCATAATCCATGATCATCTTGTTTAAACAATCTGCAAAATTAATTATATTTAAAATAAAAGTATTTGCTCAATGTCATTGTTTTGTATGCCGGTGGTGATTTTTGTATGAGGTTTAATCAATAAACTTCTGGTCTTTGCAAAAGCAATCTTTGTGATTATTGTAGTTATACATGTATTCAGACTATTGGACAAAATTGTCCAAATGCCAGTGGGTGTAAAGTCCAGTCATCTTATACAAAAGCTCTGTGAAGCTGACATAATGAAAAGATGAGACTTGATCGAACCAATGTTTAACGGAATGGTCGGGGCCTTTTATTTGGACCAGCATGGAGATTCAAATTTCGGTGTTAGTCTAACATTCTGGACTGATAATAGCCACACAATTGCTGTAACTCCGTGGAACCACAATAGCCAATGAGTAAAACCAAGACTGGTCAATGGCCACGTGGAACCACAATAGCCAATGAGTAAAACCAAGACTGGTTAATGGCCACTCAAAACTACAGCTCTGCGAGCACACTTTTTTGTTAACTCGTACAATTTTGAATATCAAAAATGTCTGATATTCATTCACACAAATTGCACTTGGGTGAACCTTGATTGCAATAAAATTGCATTAGTGATCCAATTGTTGATGAATTACACAGCTATACTGTACGTATAATTCCCTCGTGTATTGGCAACATATATGCTGCCTGGGCAGACTGCCTCCATCGGTTATAAGTATCGTGTTGGTTCCTGGGGTTCAATATCCTCACCCAGTGTTCACCACGAGGTGGCCAAGCTCTTTCAATGGCTTGAGCCATGGCTTTTAAATCTGCTTATTTGGTGCAGATCAGGGGCGTCGATTTCTCTTGATGGTTTGGGGGGGGGGGGGGGGGGTGCAGGCCTACTTTGTCCCACTGTGACTTTCCCTCGTACAAGTAGTAGCAGTTATAGCGAGGACACTGGCCAAGAGGTAAATTAATGGTGGATCACTTATGCGAAACTTATAAATTTGCACTGATATGTGATATTAAGTGTATAGCTGTTTAACAAAGCACAAATGTTCCAAAACAAAAGTGTGAAAAAGGGTAATATTCATTTGTGACTTTCATAGGGGGGGGGGGGATGATTGCATTGATCATCTCCCCCTTCTCAGAAAGTGGGGGTATATATCCCCCACATCCCCCCCTGAATCGCTGCCCCTGGTGCAGATCAGAAACGCGCAGACTCCGTTGGCTCCCAATTGAAACTGCCATGGCTACTGAGTCTCCAATGTTGTTATAATTGTCCTCAATAAGAATGACCGTTATGAGTGTTTAAAAAATTGTGTGCAATATAATCGATGAAGACTAAAACTTTTTATGTTTAATATGTATGATTTAATGAGTTAAAGGCATTAGAGAAAGTATTCCATAAATGCAAACAAAATATAACGACTCAAATACTCGTAATTCATAAATCAAAGTCTCTTCAATATTACAATATCTTGACCAAACACATTTTCCTTAATCAGCCTTCTTTAAAGAACAGCTTTTCAGGATACTGGTGAAATTGATTGTCTTTACAAAAAATTATTTAAACTAAACATACTGAAATGGAACATTTTTGTAGATGACCAATTTTTTTGGGTCGGAACAAAATTGGACCAATCACATCATCCAGAATTAGGTCACGTATTCTGAATTGACCAATCAGCTGGCTTGAATTTGAAGCGCATCGAGCATTCCTTCAACTGTGTCCAGTTGCTTGTTTTTGTTTAGCTGCTCTTTTCTTTCCAGCCCCTGAAATTAAGATCAATAATCAGTACAAATGAATTACATGGACAGAATTAACAGCGTTCCAGCTAGGATTTGAATTGGGCATGGCGCAGAAGGATATTAGTCTAAATAGACTCATACAAGGCGCCCAGCTAGTTGAAAAGCAAAAAAAAACAAGGGTCTTCACTGAATTTTGGGCATGGCACTCACAAAATTAGGCATGGCGCTCACAAAATCAGGCATGGCGCTCACAATATCAGGCATGGCGCTCACAATATCAGGTATGGCGCAAGGGGCGTCAGGCTTGGCATAGTACCATGCTCAAATGGCCTAGCTGGAACACTGGGATAAATAAAACCCGACTATTTTTTGCACGTTCCTGAACATTTATGTTTTGTTTTGGCTAGCACTGTTTATTCTAACGATAGTGCCACTTAACTATTCAAAAAGTGGTATTTCAACTGTATTCATCGTTAAACTTAATACTCCTGATAAACAAACTGGATTAAATTATCAAAAGTAGAGTAGTATTGCACTTGTATGTACCTTTTATCAGGTAAGTGCTATGAAATGTATCGATGTCACGTAGAAATACTGGTGCTTTAAGAACAATACACATTCAATATAGTTTACTGGTCAGTAGTAACAATAAGTTGATTGTATTTGTGTGTTAAATGACGTCGCTGGACGACAAGTTATGCAATTACTGACAGCTCACTATTGTGGACTTTTAAGGTTTTGCAGTCTAGCAACCCATCAAAAGAGGCTGTAGATCAGCAAGCCATTATCAAAAGACAAAGATTTTCAAAACATGCCCACTCAAAAATAGTTGTCATTGTGCCAGTTTTATAAGTTAGTACTTCAAGCTTTATAAAGTGTTACGAGGTTAATATGGTATAAATCAGCTATCCAAGGAATATGAAGAAACTTGGGGGAAAATCACAAAGGATTCAGCTATAGTAGCTATTCAGGCTGTCCGCTTGCTTTTCACTCTTTAACTCAGTAGAAGTGATCTTCTTTTTTTCTGATAAAATTCATGACGCTGGTTTAATTGTTAAAAGAGAATCACACATCACTCGGACAAAAACATTCAATCCAAAAGAAACAGGGGTCGTGAATAATGTGATAAATCACAAGTTGGGTTCGTTACAAGCTTGACATTAAACTTCATCCTAAACAGGTGTGCATTCGAACTTCAACGGGCGGAAATCCAACCCACATGCTTTAGCACACGGTGTAGTACACACCCTTACTACTAGAGGTCGCCTGTTCAGGTTTTGGCGGAGAGGCAAATTCGAAAAGATCGAGTAGGCAGGCTAAATGAGCCATCTCAGGGTCCTCTGGCTCTATGTATGGTTCCTGTTTAATATGAATTTAATGCTTGCCGGTAAAATAAATAATAATTTCACAAATGCACATCCTGAAATATTTTAACTTAAACAAAATGTAACTTATTTGTTCTCATGCAAAGCTTTATAAACATATATAATATATATAGATCGTAAACATTTACTGGTCAGTAAACTTATAAACAAATAAGTGCCAAGTTCAGTTATTTTAATGTTTCGAAGTATATTAGAAATATATTATATAGTAAAATTGATATACCCAGGAAGTACTTATATACACAGTTAGAAATTATTTCTCATATTATGTGTTCTGATCAAAAGTATACACATATACATATCACAATCATCCAATTACGATAGCAGAGCTAAAACCATGTAGCTCGAAAGCTGTACAGGAAAACCATCAAATCCATAAAACCCTGTATTACAACGTACCCTATATTTGTTGGAAATCTGTTCTGCAGCCCAGGCAGCAAATTTGATGTTCTCTTTCTTCTGTTTTGCATTGGCTCTCGATGAATTAGCGATGTTACTAGCCGCCTGAAATGGGATATAAATCATCATTTAACATTCGAGCTTCAGGCAACAGTGTACGCACAATACTTTGGGCAGGTCCTGCTACAAGCACTGCCTCATCCCACACAGATGGGTACTTAGGGCAGTTATATTTAAAAGTGCGGGGCGGAGGGCGACCTGTAGATTTTCAGCACTTTCAGCCGAACATGACCAGGCATTGAAGCTCCATAATAAAATACTTTTGCATAACACTCACCATGAAAAGACCATAGAGAGCTCGTAGGTTATTCGGACTCTGTTTGACAGCCTGTGAGAAGTGTGAACGTGAATACTCCAAATTTTCTTGCCCGCCTTGTGTGTATTTGATCTAGAAAGAGAAAAATATTTGTCAAAAACAACTCCCAACAACACGAACACACTGAAGTGTTTACGTGTTATATACACCCCACTTTCTGCATGCACATAATTTAGTTAGGGCTGTCATATTTAAAAAAGAGGGGTGAGTGGTGGAAATGAAGGTTTTTGAAAAAGTGGGGGGGGGGGGGGGAGGGGTTTCTCCAAAAGAGGGGAGAGGGGGAGTGGTTGACCAGTATTTTCTTCATATCTTAATATTGAAAAAGAGGGGTGTGGGAAGGAGGGGGGGGAGGGAGAGGTGTTTTTTTGTTTTGTTTTTAAAGTGGAACAGCCCTTATCACCAACAGTTACATGTGCCTTTTGACCCTTTCTGCTTAAATGTTTCAATTAATCTATGCTTTACTATACTATTAAGTATTATATTATATCAGTGAGTGTCTCTCTCAAAAATGATTTGCTGTTTTATTCACAATTATTGAAAGTGTCAGAATATAATGTCATTTATTATGATTCAACTCATTGGCCTATTATTATATGGCATATTGCTCCAAATTGATCACTGATATAGTGATAGCCAAATATAAAAACTCTACCAACTTTGGCTTTTTCTAAAATTATATTTCTATAATAATAATATTAATATGCGGTTATTGCCTTTGATTAGTTTGAAAAGAACAAGTTGAAAAGGAAAGGCTATAGACTATACTATAGATTATTTGATATAATATAATACTTAATAGTATAGTAAAGCATAGATTAATATATTGACACAGTTCATAGGGCCATAATAATTATTGTTAATCAGATTAACTATTAAACAGATATCATTCTTGTTACCATAATCAAAATATTACAAAAACGGTCCAGATAATAAATCGAAACTCACCTCAGCGTAACGACAGTGGTAAAGATGATTGTGCGGATTGGACATGATCAATTCTTCAAGACAATACGCCGCTTTGCTGTAGTCCTGTTCGTTAATATACATGTCACTTAGTTCCATCCATGCCTCATAGTCACTCATGTATCTGGTTAAAACAAAATTGTGATTGTTAGTTTGAACGAAGATTTGTTCATTTCTCATATGCAACACAGTTCTCTCACTTCCATGGTGGCCACAAGGCAGCGGGACCTGAGCCTCCAGCACAAGTATTTTTTATTTATTTTTTGGTGCACTAAGACAACGGTTTTTTGATCTTTCGTTTCTCTGTTAAAGAACAATTCTGATTCAGTGGAAATTGCTAACTTTATGACAATTTTCCTTAGTGACAAAATGGGAATACCTCGTGTAAAAGCTTGAAAGACTCCGCTCATTTAACCATTTCCTAATCGTACTTAAATAGCTCAGAAATCTTTCCGTAAATGTCGCACTGATGCATGCTGAATGCTTTATATATAAAAACTTTGTGTATCAATAGAATAAATCTAGGGCAGTTCAGTGGATACATATAGCTGAAACAGGGCACTCTGGTAAATAGCTAATTCAAGGCTGAATACATGTTGCGATTATGACATCAATTGATCATTATAACTTCGCAGAATTTACATCCCTTGAACTGCATACTAAGCCAATTAACGGCTACGAATAGACGGAACACTACTCACGTCTTCAAGTAGTCGTTCAATTCCTTGATGGCGTCTGTTGTCCTATTTTGAGCTTTGAGAATACTGACGAGCCGTTTTCTGACGATCTGGAGAAAATATTGTCAGAATTATTACATAAGTAGGCACTAAAATTATTTGAGGTTGTCCTGGGCTAAAATGGCAAGTTTCTTTAAAACCAGCACATTCTATAAATCTTACCGAGATCGATACCATAGAATTTTAACAGATATGGTACAACACAAAGCTATCTTTCTCATTATTTCTCTTTATACGTCAAAATCTGTGTGTCATCTTCATAATATTGCAATATGGAGGTTTTCAATAAAATTATATATATAATATATTACAGCGGCATTGTGACAACAATGCATACGCTGACAACGACAAGACCAAAGTAATTCCATCATCTACAATGAAGCCATTAGTAACTGACACCAGTAAACGAGCAATAAATCTTACAGAGTTAGTTTCCTCATCTTCTAAAATTGCTCTATAAAGTTTCTCTGCTTCTTCAAACCTGGTAGAACGAGAAAAAAAATATTCCATGAAATAAAATTATCATAAAAACTTTATTAAGGTAAAATTGACAACTATAAAATGATGGCTGTTTTATTCAAACTTCTTCAAGCCAGGCAAAGATGAAAAACATAAATATTCTTACCTTCCTAGGGCTTCCCAACGGAATCCTATTAATTTCTTAACGCGGTAACTTTTCGGAAACTGGGCTTTTAGAGCTTCTATTGCATTCTATAGGAACATATAATATTAGTGATAACATTTATATTATACCTTTTATTATAATACGGGCTGTTCCATTTAAAAAGGGGGGGGCAGAAACGTTTCAGCCCTTCCCCCCCCCCCTTAATATCTGTTTTTTGACAGACCCCCCCCCCCCCTTACCCCCGCTTGTTCCTACATTAGGATATTACAAAATTACTGGTGAGCCACTCCCCTCCCCTGCTTGTTACAAACCTTCCTGCCCCCCCCCCCCCCCCCCACCTCTATTCTAAATGGAACAGCCCAAAGCAGATTTACAGTGATGACCATACTTACAGTGGCTATGTCTATTCTGCCGCAGTCACAGGCTGCTATACACACTTGTTCATATATGAGCCATACTGTAAACAAGAAATATCATGCACATGTATACTTCAATGAGCAATCTTGCTAATGATGCTATTGCCAGGCAAAATTTAAAAAAGTTTACCCAAAATATTTGTTTATGGTACATGTTTGACACCTTTTACTAAAGTTATTCTTTTTTTATATGACCTCAATTTACATTAGCAGCTGATTAGTTGTAGTAAGAATCATGCCCATTGTCGGCAATAAAAAAAAAAGTTAAAAGTTGCAACAATCCCTCAGCCAATGTCAATGAGACATCTTGATTCTTCAAAACAATGAAAACGTAAATTGAAAAAACATTTCAGAGGAGTTGCAATTTGTAACAAATCAAATGAAACCTCAACTACTTATCATTGTGCGGAACAAAGGGCAACCTAAAATTGAGAGATTTCGTCTGCGAGAATGTTCAGTTATTTCTAATATCTCTTATCATTGGAATCAATCTTACATTCATCCCCCAATTTGTATGAGAAGTCTCTCAAGTCTTCCCAAATGTCTATCACTTCCTCGCTGTTACGTCTTTGTTCTTCTCGGATTTTCCTCAACCGGTTTCGAAGATCTGGGTGAAATAATGAGAAAAACATTTAAGATTCATCAACCATAGTCTTCATCACCTAATTAGATGACTATTATATCTTAAAGGCAAAAAGTTTATCAGCATAACAAATCAACAATACAGGTGACATCAAAAATCAATTGATTTTATTTGTTATTGGAATAAGAATACTGCATAACAGTACTGTGTTTAAAATATGGTTAAAAACACTTTAAGAAAAATTTATTTTTTAGTACATGAGATAGGTTGACTAATCTTGAATATCAATTTGGACGCATATAGATGCCATTGTTATGCATAGAACACAATGTGAAGTCATCAGGGGCATCAATTTCTCATGATGGTTGGGGGGGGGGGGGGGGGAAAGTATGGTCAGAGTGGCTACAAACCGTAATGGCCACAGTACTAAACGGCTCATTGATGAATTTAAATTTAAAAGTTTAAAGACGATCTACTGTGGTAGACTATATTGCAATCTTACACCCGCTGCCTTCCCGCCAGCAGAGCTCTGCAAGCAGCGGGCCTCCCGCCCAGCGCCCCTCCACACCTTGTAAAACAACCAATCCACTTATAAATTTCAGCCGTCGTTTGTCGCAGAGACATGTGATGGCTCATTTTGCAGGGCTTTTCAAGGCAAGCAAGTCTATTTTATAATCGAGGTCCCAATCCTGGATGCATACAATTTAAATAGACTAATAAGCATTGTCCGCGAATCTTTTTTCAATAGTCAGACAAAGTGTCAAACACAAAATAATTTCATGTGCCTTGTCTGACTAAACTTCTACAATTTTTTGGATCACACTGAGGTCAATAAACTTGCCATTAAAAATCAAATATTGTAATAATAACAAATAAGAAAGGCTGATCCCATCTGTGCTGAGGCAAGTTAAACCCCCACCCATATATGTAGTTGTATGTGTACCATGGTGTGGACTCTAAGCCTATCATCATTACTGATTGAGCTGCAGGTTTAGCAGCATTGAGACACTGAAATAATAAAAGGATGCATGCCTACTCAGTCTGGGTGCATTTGATTCGGTGAACCCGCGTGGTAGACCGGAGTACACCAGTCGCATGATAGGCGTCCCTAGATCGGCGTGGTGCATTTGTTTTGTCCAATGTGAAATTATTAACCAAGCAAATGCTGCAAAGATCTTGTAAGATGAATACCTACTCTATCTATAGTTATATTAGTTACTAATGAACAGAAATACATGTTGCTAACTGCATAAGCACTGCAGTGGTCCAATCAACCTTATTTCTAGATAGATTTACACAATTTCAGCCACATGAGGCCAATTTTGCACATTTGATGCCATTTTACACCACATGGCCCGGCCAATTTCAGTGGGCTAAGTAGGTGTAGCCAGTCGCACATGAACCGAATCAAACTAGTTGAACCGGGGCAAACCGTGTCACACCGGTCCATCCAAACAAATGTGGACACTTGTCAAGGGGTAAAGTAATTAATGGTAGATCATTGATGCCAAACTATTTTTGGGGTCAGACATGTATGTATATACAACAGATATAGTACAAATGACTTGAAATGTCCAACACTGGCAACAGACAGTGTGTAGAAAATTAAGGTCATATTCATCTGTGAATTTCAATTGATCATCCCCCTTTCCCAAAAGTGGGGGGCATATACCCCCCCCCCCCCCACTCCAAGTACTGACGCCCCTGGAAGTCATTACTGACATTAGCACATGATGGCGAGTGTGAAAACACATTTGACAATGACAGGACAGCTTCAATGTCTACATGCTTTGTGTTAAAAATGGTGTGTTTGTGTGCACCTCACACGACCAGTGGCTTTAAGATGGTCATCAATGCATACCCCATTTTCATAGCTTTCTTTCTGTCATTAGATCAGAGTAAAATCTTAACTACTATCACCGAAATTTACGAAAAAGTTAATGAATATTGCCACACCTTCCCAACCGGCGGCCATGTTGCTGCTGTTTTCTTACGTTGAAGAGCGCTTCCGGTTCAGTTTACATTGCGCATGCGTCCAGCTCGTTGCCATGGTAGTTAAGTAAACTAACTCCAAGAACTCTTCAAGGAAAGTTCATTTTGCAGAGAAACGTGAGTAAAACAGCACAAAATGATTCCGCCGAACGCTTCTCTGGTGAAATATGACAACCCTGTGTTGGTCAGCAGGAATCCTGACAAGAAAACACCCCGTGTAAGTAGCTGTCTGAGTCAGTGAGTGTCTCTCTCAAAATTATTTGCTGTTTTATTCACAATTAATGAAAGTGTCAGAATATAATGTCATTCAACTCATTGGCCTATTATTATATGGCATATTGCTCCAAATTGATCACTGATATAGTGATAGCCAAATATAAAAACTCTACCAACTTTGGCTTTTTCTAAAATTATATTTCTATAATAATATGCGGTTATTGCCTTTGATTAGTTTGAAGAGAAAAAGTTGAAAAGGAAAGGTTATAGACTATACTATAGAATATCTGATATATATAATATAATACTTAATAGTATAGTAAAGCATAGATTAATATATTGACACAGTTCATAGGGCCATAATAATTATTGTAAAATCTTATGTAAAGGAATTGATTTCATTTAATATATCTGAGCACTTATTCATTCAATCATTGACATTGACATTGTCATCGCTGTTTTTGACTTTCCGAGTCTTTGTCTTGCATGATCTTGCATTTACAAATTTCAGTGGCAGCTGATTCTTTATTTTCACAATTTCAGTCTAGAAATGTGAAGCCCACTCAAGTTCCAACTCAGAGCGGGAACCCCGTCCCCAACCCTCCTCCTAAACAGAAACTGCAGGCCACAGATGCCAAGAATGTTCAACAAACAGATGAAATTCTCAACTCTATTTTGCCTCCAAGGTTTGCATACATTAAATTATTTCTCAGTCATGATTTGTCAGAATTTCAGCATTTTGATAAGCCATTATGTTGATAATCTGTTGTAGACAGCAAAGTGTTCAAACAATGACAAATCTTTCGTACTACGGACCCATGATTTGTCTTCTGTCTGAATAGGCCTAAAAGCTTAAATTGCAGAATTGACATTACTCTGACAGTTTGGTCAAGAATATTAAAAAAAAAGCAGATTTTCCTTTATGTTTTATTTATGCATGTTGTTATACTCCTGTTAAATCAAGTATGACATAAAAAAACTAAATCGGTCATTCTGATGTTATTAGGGTGATGCTGATTAATACTAGCTTTAAATTCCTCAGATTATTTCATGTCAACCTTTCTTTTAAATCTTTGTAGAGAGTGGACAGAGGGTGGTCAGTTATGGGTCCAACAAGTGTCCAGTACCCCTGCGACTCGCCTGGACGTGGTCAATCTTCAGGAGGAATTAGATCGCCGTCTTCAACAACGCCAGGCTCGTGAAACTGGAATTTGTCCTGTGCGCAGGGAACTTTACTCACAATGTTTTGGTAAATTATATATTAATGTTGTAATATACATGTAGAGCTTTGCAGTTTTAAGTTCTCTGAATTTTATCGTAATAGATTTGTTACTCTCAAAGTACCTATTCTAACTTTTGCGCTCTTTTCATAAATAAAATGTCTTTTTCTAAGTCTTATAATTTTTATATGCCAATCTTTTTTTCTTCAAAAGCCTGTTACAACAAAACTTTTGCTTGGATAACCAACCTTATAAGAGAATACAATTTATACATTAAAACCATTTTTTTGTCCTTTTCAGACGAATTGATCAGACAGGTGACAATCAACTGCGCAGAGCGAGGTCTTCTCCTCTTGAGAGTGAGAGATGAGATCCGCATGACGATTGCTGCCTATCAGACTCTTTACGAGAGCAGTGTGGCTTTTGGGATGAGGAAAGCTTTGCAGGCAGAGCAAGGAAAATCAGATATGGAAAGAAAGGTATGAAAATTATCAATGAAAATTGCATTTGAAAAACAAGAACTGGGATTCCGTGGTCTAGTGGTAAAGGTGTTTGCCTGCTGTCCGCAAGTTTGTGGGTTCAAACCACTGCCTCACCCAACCCAGGTGCACTAGGGACCCACAGTGATGGCACTGGTGTGAGCTATTAAGCCCCTACAGTTAACATGTATTCAAGCCTAAGACACTGGATTGGCCTGCCAAGGGTGTAATTGTAAAGTTTGTTCAAGCGGTGATTCCGAACTATAATCCATTACATTTGTAAACACTTTACATTTAACCTGTTAACTTAAACAATGCGGAATGCTATTTATTAATACAAGTTACTTAAAAAGTAAATATTTAGAAATCTGTGTAATTTTATTTTCTTTGAAATAATTAATGTAATGACCTATTATTATACCACCATACAGTGTATAATGTGCTGGTAATTACGGTATGTTCTCACCCAAAGTCAAAAATCACAGGTCACCCATTGTAAAAATTTAATATTATTGTCACAAAAACAAAAAATCAATTATTACATTTATTTATCAACAATTGCATCATTCAGCTCAATGTTTTCATTCTCAGTGTTAGTTCAATAATATGAAAAATTTTCATATTTTTTAAATGAATTTTATAATTTGAGAATTTGTTAAATTTCACTTTTACAAATATATATATGTCTTTTTTTTTTGTCCCCTTTTAATCAACTGATTCACTATCACAACATTTAATCTTTTAATTGTATCCTGTCAGCTGTGTATTGCACCAATCTATTTTTAAATTACTGTAAGAAAAAAGACCTTGAAATTTTTGTGAGAATTAAAATTTGAAAGATAAATTTATATCTTTGGTGTTCTAGGTAGTGATAACAGCTACCCGAATCCATAATTTTTTCTTGTCGTAAATATCCCAATTGATTATTTCAGATCCAAGAATTAGAACAAGACAAGAGAGATTTTGAAAGACAAGTCAATGAACTGAAAGCAAAATGCGACCAAATTGAGAAAAGAAACGCTGAACAAAAACAAGTCGAGGAAAAGAAACACATTGAAGAAATTCAGTTCTTGAAACGCACAAACGAACAATTGAAGGTAAGTGTTTTCTTTCTTTCTTTTTTCTTGAAACTTTCCTAGGATTTATCTAATTACCCTGTATTATTGGTACATTAACATAATTTTTGTGTGGTATAATAAAAATATCTTATGAGAAAAAAAAAGTTATTCTATCAAGTTATAGAAATTTAGGAAGAAGGCCAAATTCATTACCATTATTTTTTAACATGATTACGAACTATTGCGAAACTGTAAAATGTAATTAGTACACTAGCTAGGTAGGCGGGTAGTCTATTGTCAAGTTTACAGAGGAAACAAAATCACTTGCAAAAACTTTTGGCAAGAAAAAATTATTCGTTGATAGTATTACAAATATTCACTATTATATTTCTGTAAAATATTTAAAATAATAAAAAATGTTCTGTCTTTTTCTTTCAGACACAGCTGAATGGAATCACAGCACCTAACAAGAAATAATTTCAATCGTTATTTATGTTACATTTAACAAGCAGCATCGAGACAGTAATTTAAGACTACAAAATACAAATTAATGCATTATTGAAAGTTTTATCTCGCCGGACTTGCTCGGGTTTTACAATGATATAAAGTAATGATACACGAATGAACGCATTGATTTAGTATAATATATCTGTGATAGAGAGCATTGATATGTACAAATGGTATTATTATTATGATGTATGTTATGGCGTTACAGTATGTTGAAAATAAAAGATTTAACTGAAACAAGTGTTGTGATTCATTAATCAATATGATCAAATAAGATTTTTTTTTTATTCTCTTAAAATTCATCTACTTATGCAGACTGTTTTCTTTCAGTTTATGTTCGAATAAATATAATAGTCTTTGTCTTAGTTAATTGATTGCTTTTAATTATGCTGGCAGGCTTTTTTTGTTTCCACTAAAGACAATTCAATATTCAACTTACAATTAATAAGCCATTACCATCAAATTTGTTGAGGCTTTAGTGAACCTAATTTCTCATCCAGAAAGTAGACTTCCAGCACAACACGCTGGCTGGTTTTTGATTGGCTGCTGACGGGCACCTTGGGTCGCCATGGTTACGACGTCAACAACACTTGCAAGAAGTTGCGTCTTTTCAATGCTTTTGGAGCGTCGCCACGTCCTGTAGAGCGTAAAATGATACCGCCAAACGCTTCACTGGTCAGATATGACAACCCAGTATTGGTCAACAGGAACAGTGACAAGAAAACTAGGGTGAATGGTGTTTGTTATTGCTGCATGCATAGATTATTTTAAAGACATTTGTAAAGATGGAATGAACTTTCCTTGGAATATCGGATATACCTATGCTGCTATGGCAATGCCATGTTAGTAATTAGATATATATCTAGCTATATGTAATTCATCAAATCAATAAATATTTATTCACCCATGTACATAATTGTATTTTATAAAATAAATCTGATTTTGTAACTCAAAAGGTTTACCAATATATACGCTGTGAGCCACCATTCTTCAAGAGAGTCATGTTTTATTCATTGTTTTATCGCTTTAAATTTGTTTCTGTTTGTATTTTGGACTGACTTTAAACAAAGATTTTTTTATTTTATTCTTTATTTAGAGACATAGCTTTAGTTTTAAATACTTGTAAGTTTCAATTGTCTGACCTGAAGTGCAATTAAATAAAAATAATCCATTACTCAATCAGGTATTGCACCACTAAACTGGTCTTATAATATTGGAAATTTATTTATTCTAGTTACATACAGCTATGTGTATCAGTATTGGGGGGTGTTGAATATTGCGGTTTGATTATCTACCACCCCCAAAAAAATAAATTAAATTAAAGTGTAGCTGTTATATAGTGGTCATCCTGTCAATTAATTTGGGTTTAGTGCAGTATAGCGGACCCAAATCTATGCCCATAGCATCAATTAAAAATTAAGTTTTATCAAATATTTCACACGATTGAAGTTCTAGCACAATTAAAATAACATTTTGTGTAAAGTAGCGGGGTTAGGGGGCGGTAGCCCCCTAGGAAAAGCAAAAATAAACTCTGTCTTTACCGTGAATATGAAAACCGCCGTCATAACTAAGTTAGTTTGTGATGTCATAAAGAGACTTCAAGCACTTTCATGTCATAGGCCTGGCAATGAGGCTCGTTAAATATGATCATAAATCTGGGTCCGCTATACTGCACTTTTTCCATTAATTTTGTTACCCAAATATGCATAGGCCTATCTGCTACATGCATAATTCTTTTTGGGACCGACTTTGCTTCCAATTTTCATTGAGGTAAATTTTATTATTTCAGTCAAAAACTGCAAAATCTGGTGCCGGTCACAGCAATGGAAGTGGGTTGGGGTCAGGGTCATTTTCTAAACTGCCCCCTGTTGACAACAAAGGGTCACAGCAGACAGATGAGTTATTAAATTCCATTTTGCCTCCCAGGTGAGTATAATTAGACAGTCACAACATTATTGTCGATGTTTGTTTGTTTAAATGCATGTTTTAATGTTCTTCCATTTATTTCTGATTTTGTTTTATCGTTTTGTTAGTTGTACCTATTATTTCACATTATATTTTGTTACTTTTTTTGCCAGCATACAATCAACGAAATTCACAGCCTGCAGATGTTTCTACTTTCTCTCAAAGCCTTTTCTCAATTTTTAGTAAGATTTTTTTCATTCATCAATATTTATTTGGGTTTTCTTTGAGCATTTCATTTTTTATTTTTAATCAAATGCTGTCTCTTTGGTGGATTTATTGAGACAAATGGTTCATAATTTGTACATTCAATCTAACTTAGGAACGTTTTCATTTTATTGCGGTGATTTTCTGTTATGATCTCCGACTCTTAATTTGTATGATCTCAGTCAGTTCGAAAAATGCATTTCAACAAATTTCCACAGAGAATTCACAGACGCTGGTCAGTTATGGGTCCAGCAAGTGTCCAGCACCCCAGCGACTCGCCTGGACGTGGTCAATCTTCAGGAGGAATTAGATCGCCGTCTTCAACAGCGCCAGGCTCGTGAAACTGGAATCTGTCCTGTGCGCCGGGAACTTTACTCACAATGTTTTGGTAAATTGCAAGATTAATTTTTATAATATTGATTACTACAATTTTTGATTATTATTATTTAACATAAAGTACTTTCTAGCAAGCAGGTTTCCCTGCAAAAGATTCTGTTTCAGATTTACAATTTTTACATCAAAAATGAAGTGCACAGTGGTTACATTCTTAGAATTTTCCTTGTGCTAAAAAAAGAGTAGAGATAATATAAAGTACTTTTTACACTTTCAAATATACTGTAAATTTAAGGTAAATTAATTTGACTTTCTTCCAATTTAAGAAATCGTGCAGTGCTTCAGACTCTGCTTCACACACTTTATGTCGGCCTACCACAAAAATATAGATGGTGGTTGGAGTTAAATTGCAAATAATCACAATTAACTTTTGCTTTATCCTTTAAAGAGAATAACAACTGTATAGAAAACTTTCTCTTTGTTTTCAGATGAACTGATTAGACAGGTGACGATCAACTGCGCAGAGCGAGGTCTTCTCCTCTTGAGAGTGAGAGATGAGATTCGCATGACGATCGCTGCCTATCAGACTCTTTACGAGAGCAGCGTGGCTTTTGGGATGAGGAAAGCTTTGCAGGCAGAGCAAGGAAAATCAGAGATGGAGAGAAAGGTAGATGTCTTTAATCGATAGCGGCAAGAACTTGCCTTAGAGGGATGTACTTTCCATATCTAGCTGTCTAGCTATCTATAGAAGAAAGTTTTGATTACCAAATTCACAAAATGAAGTTATGTGATAAAAAGAACCATTTGTGTTTGTATCGAACTTATATTATGAGTTGGGAGGGAACATTATAATTTATTAATCATAATGATACACATCTGCTGACAAATGCACAGTTACTGGTCTCTTTGATATACAACGTTCATATATCACAACTTTCATGACATTTCGGACTGCTCGTTCACAAGAGAAAGCCCCGTCTCTGTCAGCCAAGTTGTTGACACTTAGCTGCGGTTTGTTGTTGGTGTTTTTGGCCAGTGTGTAGATAGATAGATAGATATGGGAAGTGCAGCCCTATAATGCAAGTTTTTGCTGTTAGCGAGGGTTGATTGATAACATGGGTGGGATCTTTTGCACCATAAACAGCCAAATAAGAACAACTTAGCTAGCAGAATTCCAAGTCGTTCTTATAAAACTGGTCAAGGACACAGATTGTCGTCCAAAATGTCACAATTATAAGCCGATTTAATGGATCTAATATTGTATAAATTGAAAAGCAAGAATCCAATGAATAATTCATTCATAATTAAACATAAAATGCAGTAAGTGTTTGTCGATCTGTTTCGTACGAGATAAATTGTGCTCATTGACATAAATTTGTTCTTATGGGTAATACAACTGAGTGGAACAAAAGCTAATTCTGTGAGTAAATTCACGGTACAATCAATATGATGTCATGCGATGCTTTCACAAAATAAAATAAAAGAAAGCAAGTCCATCACAGATTTTCCAGTCACAACATACCCTTAATTAATGATAGTGGATGCTGTATATATATGAGTTATTATTATTTATTTTTTTTACAGAAAATTTCTCCACTCATTCAGACATTGAAATTTCCACCCTTGTAAATTATTATATTTTTTTTTTTGAGGAAAATTTTTTCCAAAATACATTCGACACTAATGACGCATGAAATCAAAGATCCTTAAAAGCATCTTTGATTAAATTCTCACTAACCAACACTTGTTTCTTTTCAATCAAAACAGGGAAAATCAATTATTGCAATTTGTCTTATCACTTCATGTGTAATAAACAAACTCAGTCAATTGTTAACTTTATTTATAGTTTTCATTATGTTTCACAAAAAAATTAATCATATGATTATGAAACAATATTTAAAAAAATATCAATCAATAAGCCATTATTTTCTTGTTTGAGATTGATGGACAAATCTCCAAAACAGAGAAAATAATTGATCTACTTCATCTAATATACTAATCAAGTGATATTTTCTATTTCTCACTAACGTTTTACAGATCAAAGAATTAGAACAAGACAAAAAGGACATTGAGAAACAAGTGAATGAATGGAAAGCCAAGTGCGAACAAATCGAGAGACGAGCGAACGAACAACGACAAGTCGAAGAGAAAAAACACACGGAGGAAATTCAGTTTTTGAAGCGGACCATGACACAACTTAAGGTTGGTTGACATTTATCAATAGAAGAAATAAGAAACCATTGCATCATTAATAAGAGTAGACCTAAAAATATTTTGTAGGTATTTCGAAGCTTAACCCACAATGAAAAAAATTTTTTTAAGAAATTTGAAAAGATTTTTTACAGAATATACAATTGTGTTAAATCTTATTTATAATTAGATAAAAAAAATGGCCCATACAGTGGTACTGGAAGGCCTACATTGTCTCTCTACTCATAACTTATTAATACCTTATTACTCGAATTCGAACATCAATATCTCTGGAAGTATTTTACTTGAAGAAATGATATTTTGGCCTTCCTATATACTCAAATTATCATTCGTTTAAAAAGTAATATCTTTTGATAACCAAAGAACATTTCAAACCTGTTGTCCTTATTGGATACTGGCCAAATTTTAGCTAATTTTGCCCAAATTGGACAGAGCAATTACAATTATTATTGGACACAGAATAATTCTAACGAACATGGTGTCCATAATGAAACACTGACAAAAACGGTCGGTGTCTCAAAATTTCACCACCGTTTCTACGTTGTTCTAGCTAGGGGTGTTCAATACTGGTATTGTGGTTCACTCATGCAGGTAACCATGAAAAAAGGTCTGACTAAGGTTGTGCTAAGAATATTGTGGCATATTTTTTTCAAACTATATATTATAAGTTCTAAGAAATATCTCGTTGCCCTAAACATGGTTGTTGCTTAAAACACGTCTAATTCATAATAATTATTATTAAATATCCATAATTGCATTTGATTTTTTAGCTCAGATAAAGTCAAGTAATGATAATGCGGTTTGTTAAGTTGAAACACATATTTACTGGCTGGTTGTATCAACAATTAAAATTTCAGGAACTTTTGCGCGCAAGGCATCAGGAAAAAGCAAAAAATACTGAAAGCAAGTTAAATTTTGAGGATCTCCTAAATTAGCATGCGATATTTTTTTTCAATTTTTGGCATAAAATATAAGTTCAATATAAGATAATCATGGAGTTAAATTACAAAAATACTTCCATAAAATAGACAATTTGTCTGAGGAACTAAACTGAACTTTACTAACTTTATTTCTTGAGCATTGTTATCACCTAAATGCTGGTAGATATTTAATAAATTGTTCGCAGACAAATTGGACTACATCTAAGAATGAAGATTGAACATTATTTTACTTTGAAACAATTCTGGAATAAGTCATAATGTATATTATGCTCGGAACTTGCTGGCTTCTTGATTGATTTGTGTGATTTGGTGAGATACGTGATTGGTGATATAATTTTCGTTTGAATTATTGATTTTTTTTTTTAGAATTAATTTGATCGGGTATAACATCCATGGATTTGAATATGCATAATATCATTGTGACGAACATTTCATATGAATTCCAGACTTAAAATGATCTCTGTTAGAGGTATTTTAATTCTATTACTCATGCCACGGCTGTAATATGAAATAAAATATCTGCAACAGAAAACTGATGATGCGATTCTATTGAGTTTGCTGTTCAATTTAGCAAAAAATGTGAAGCTCACGGCGAGCGCAAATGCAAGCAAGAGGAAGCCTTTCAGAACATGGCATTGGTTCATTCCGTCCCATACAGTACAAACCAAAATAAAGCATAACTACCTTTTGATTAAAAACATCACTCCACTGCTATTAAAATCTTTTTGGAGTACGACTACTGCCATCTAGACTCAATTTGTGATATTAATGGCATACGGCAATTTCACACGCAGACCAGTTCAGAAATGAGTTGGTATAAAATATTAATATCAGAGAAGCTGAATTTAAAGAATATTTAGCATTTGAGGAAAAACAAATCCATTTCAGAAGTTGATAACAAGAATGATTTTTATCTAATTGTTCGGGTTTCCTAATTTTTGTATTCCTGAATTCAAGAATGGAACCCAGCTTTGAACATTTTTAACCATCGACCAGCAGTCCCCCATCCGCCAAAAGTTAACTGCAGTGAGCTAGCGCACTCTTTGCTAATTTGGCAGTGAACTTGCTGCTCGAAGTTTGATGAACTGATAACACGTGTGCAAATTTGTTTTGGTTTTTGAATGAGTTTCATCCAGTTCTGCCTGTTAAAGTGAACCAACTAAATGTTAATTGATACTTTTGATATATTTTTTGAATTTATGTAGACTATCGTTGGTACCATCACTGGCGAAGATCCAGGTTAAAAAAAAAAATCTTGTGCAAAATCTGCAATCTTCTATGATACATTTGTCTCATACTTTACTATATAAATGTGTTTATAGTTTCTTGTACATTTTCCTCTCTGATTTTCTATAAATATTTAAGATCTGTATAAAATACAATTAATACAATGTAGTGTATCCAGAATTTTCTACATTAATCATATCTATTGTCTCTGTAATTCTACGACGAAATTTCTACAATTTTCAGTGTTCGTTTTAACTTCAATTGTCTTTCGTTAATTAATTCTTCGACAAAATTTCTACAATTTTCTGTGTTCAATTGTCCTTCCTTAACTACTATTCACTCTAACTGTTTCAATGATGTAGTGATAGACTTTTTTTTGCTCCATCTCCGAAAAACCTTTGATTAAATTACTCTGATGTTAAATAATTCCTTTTTTGCATTCTTTGTACCAGGCTGAAAGGCTTATGTGTCGACCATTCTTTGTGAGCTCTTTGTTGTCAGTCCTGTGAATTTTTAAATCTTTTTGCAGTATATATACTATAGCTTGTGTCAGCTAGATTTTTAATGCCCGCAAGAAACCTTTTGAGCGTTTTGAGTTAAAACCATAAAATTTAGCAAACTTATAATCATACTTAAAAAAAACTAAGAGATCTTTTTAAAAATTACGCTTTTAAGTTTCATGGTTTTAAACAAAATGCAAATGGGCAAAACTACTATTAAACTTTGAAAGTAAGAATAAAGACATAGCTAAATTAAAATACAAATTAATTTGGTCTTAATTAACGATGATTTTAGATGATCTAGTTTTTAATTATCTACTTCATATGGTTATGTTTTCAACAAATAAATGTTATAAAATATATGTATACACGTATACTAACCACAAATTGTAATGTTTACACCATCATATAACGATAAATATAATACAAAGATCATGTTATCTTATCAACTATTATATGCAAATTTTTCAGACACAGCTTGATGGTCTTACGGCACCGAAGAAGTAATGGATATCTTGTAAAAATAATTGCCATCACATTTCACTACATGCATTTATGTATCACCTGCAGCTTAATTGTAATTAAAAACATCATGCAGCTATAAACGGTGATTGTGTAATAAAAAATATACTAAAGGGGGAAAATTGAATGTTAAGAAGATTTATAATGTCCAAAATTTGGGGTTGAATGATGCAGTTGTAGTTAACGATTATTTGTATACTTAGAATTGGGTTTCTTTGGCATTACATCATAATTGGACTTTAGGTCAGGAGTATTAGTAAGTTATATGATGACTCGTTTAAAACGGGTTCAAGATGGCATGCAATATCAGCTCAACGCTGTCCTAGTATCGCCAGTGTTGAAAGTTGGGCTGACCTGGCAAGCTATCAGAGGCATAAAATATAAAAAATTAGCTATGGTTACGAGCTTCCTCTCCAAAAAACATATTATACATGTATATAATTGTATACATATAGAAAACCTATCCAGCTCTATAGATACCAGGTTTGAATGAAGGGTACCACATTTTCTTAATTACAAACCAGGGTCGTTATTCATTTAGAGACAACCTTTGCCCTGTGTCAATCAGATATCAGCATTTAAAATTTATATAATTTTGTTATAAATTTATAAAATCAAATAAGATTAATTTTGTTACTGTATTTATGAAATTAAAAATAATTAAAGATCAATTTTGTTATTATTTACAAAATTAAACAAGAGAACTATTTTAGACATGGCTTGTAATCACGGAAATATGGTAAACTATGGCGAACCTCTGTTGCTGGTTTGTACTGTCCTAAAAGTGACTTCCAAATAGCTCCAAATGGAAGGTTTATAATTTACTATGTGTGTATTTTTTCACAAATATTTATCCATTTGTAATGTATAATATTGTACTCCCGTGTTAAAAATGAGTAACACTAGTGTTTATAAAATACTGACTGTGATATTAAAATTTACACTGCCACGTTGGTTAGTCTCAAATCTTGTTCATGATTACATGTAATATGAAATATCATATTTATATAAATGTGCACTACCACTATATATGCTTTAAAATACACTCAAAACTGGACATTTCAATTAATAAATTGATTTATTACAGCGAATTTGTAGCCACCAAATCTAGTCATCTATACATTACATTGCAATGTAACATCATTGTCACAATAAATATGCTTCAAATAAACAAACAGTTGTCATGGTTATTCCCACAATTCTGTAATGAATTAACAATATCTGATCATTTACTTTGTTTCAGTAAAAAAAATATTGAAGCTAACAAAACTTACATTTCATAATTTAAAAACAGTTATATAAGAACTTAATTGCAAATTTTATGAAACTGAACTGATTTTTTCGCTATTAATAGTAATACAGAAAACTTTGATGCAGTTGTTTAAATTACCTACACAAGAAGGTTAAAGCTTGACATTAAAATCTATGTCGTTTTAGCAAAAATTCCACACAATATGCCCTAGAGAATTATAAAATTGTACCTATCACATATAAATTAAAATCTTTGAACTACGTCTTTATAAATGCGACTTAGCTTGAGCTACTTTTGAACTGGTTGGTCGTTTTATTGCTTGCGAAATGAACTGTCCAGCAGCTATCAATTTGTCAATGTCCACACCCTGTAAGAAAAGATTGACATAATTAGATGAAATTGGAAACTAAGCCTTATCATCTCATTACATCTGCCTTTAATAGCCAGTTTTATAATCTGATTAGGCATCACACGATGCATTACAAAAAAGGAATACTTCTGGAATGAATTATTTTACTCTGTAATTAAAATATATGATGCAGCAATAATTTATTCCTTTCAATATGTTCAGAACATTGCTTATCATCAAGTTGCAGCCATATTTATCCATGTTAACACCGCTCATCATTAAAGATGCAGTCTGTTGCAATTCATAACACCATTCCTCTTATGGAATTTTTTGACACTGACTACTAAAAGTTTGTTAATATTGCCAGACAAAGCAATTCAAAGTATTTCGCACATCCCACAACATCAAATATCACAGTGTTTTGTCCTTAATTCATACCTGTATTTAAATATTGTACTTACGGTCTTAATTCCTAAACCATTCATAAGATAAACAACATCTTCAGTAGATACATTCCCACTCGCTCCTCTAGCGTACGGACAGCCTCCTAACCCAGAAACAGAACTGTCTACTACTGAGATCCCCATCTACAATTAAACATTGTACAACCTTCGTTAAATAAAGTCTTGACAAACAAAAACATAGGCTGCTGCAGCAGCATACCCTCGGCACATTTGGGAAAATTAAACAATTGAATATTGGCCTAAGTGTACAATTTTGACTAAATCAATGAGAGCCAAAATGAGAAATGTATTGCAATATAATTGGAAATGCACCATTAAATAGTATTAGTGAGGTGCCTACAGTTTTGCCGAGGGTAAAAAATTTATATTTTGTTCCAATTTTCACATACCTGCAATGCAGCAAAAATGTTAGCGATTGCCTGGCCATATGTATCGTGGCAATGTATGGCTAATTGTTCTTTCGGAACCACCTTGGTGACCTCTGTCAGCATCGCTCTGATAGATCCAGGTGTTCCAATACCTATTGTATCACCTAGTGAGATCTCGTAACAGCCCATATCGTACATCTTCTTGCTAACCTGTAAACAATAAATGTTAATATTAAGCTATGTACAGTTACAGAAAAAGAAAGCAGAATAGCAATCCCACATTCTCCCAGCAGAAATATGAGTTTGCTGAGAGAATAACTTATAAATCATGACGCTACATCAAAAACAAAATAATTTTACAGTTGAATGTTAGTTTGTAATTTGAATGTTTTGAACACGAAAACTTAATCATCAAATCATTTTACATGCAGATTACACATGACATACTGGGCTATTACTCATCAATAGAGGGAGCTATCAGTAACTACGCCTAATCGTTTTTTTATGACGTCATCTAAATGTGACATCATTAACTGCACTCGATGACCCCATTGTATGATTACATCATCAAACAATTGTTTGGGTAATGTTACTGATAAAAAGTAGCCCACAGTCTCGACAAAGTTTTAACCTCTAAAATATTAATTAAACACATGCCTCATGATACAAAATCATAGCATCAGTCTTGTACAAAAATATATGTATATATATATATATTTTGTAGTTTCTGAAAATTTAATGTGCTTTGTCATCTAATAGATCACGATAATTTTGTGCAAATACATGCAAAGACACTGCTATGTAAAATAATTTTGACAGGCAATGCAAGTACAGCAATATGATGCCAATATCAACACACACCTCTGCCACTTTCACTGGACTGATAGGCCCTTCATACGGACAACCCACGACACAAGACACATATCTGAAAATATACAAATATCATCCAATATTATTTCAAAAAACGGAAAAAGCTAATCAAAACTTTATTAATTAAACAAATTAAACTTGAAAATATATATTTTTGGAATAAATAAAAAATGTATTGGTCAGTATCATATTGGAACATTCTACTCACCCGCGAACAGGGATGTTACTTTTCTTGGCTGCTTGCATCACATCACTAAACCGTTGAAGACTTTCGTCTATGGAACAGTTGATATTCTTCCTAGAAAAAGAAAAAAACAATGTGATGTTAGTTCATGAGACAATATCTAGATTTATATTCTTGCAATTTATTTAACTTAGGGCTGTTCCATTCATAAAAGAGGTGGACCCCTGTATTTTTTTAGACCCACCCCCACTATATAGTTTTGACAGAGCGCCCCCGCTTTTATCTACATTAAGATATTAAGAAAATTCTGGTCAACCATCCCTCCCCCGATATCAGTTTTCCTCAGACTCCTTCCATCCTCCCGATATCTGCCCCCCCCCCCCCCCTCTTTTTTTCAAATGGAACAGCCCTTCACCAAAATTCTGAACAGGTCCTAAAGGTTTTTTTTTTAAAAAGACCCTACCTACTAAAGGACTCGGACGCAGCTCCAAATATTGCAACTTCTTGGGCACCAGCATCGAGCTGAAATATGTCATATAAATATTACGGACAGTGAGAAATTTATTTAAGTTTTAGAAAGCATCAATAATTTTGCCATACCGTTTTGATTTATTTTGCACAAACTTTTTCACTTACAGCAGCTTGAAACCCTTGAATGTTAGGTGTCAATGCTGTGTACTTCACGCCATCATGCTTTTTTACTCCTTTTAGTACTTCTGTATGGTCTGCCATCTAATTGCAATTGAAAAATAGTTTTTTAACAAAAACCAATGTATATATAAACATCTCAAAGACATTCAATGACAATAATGCTGAGATATTTGATGCAAAGCGGCGCAGGCTAAGGTCGCTGCATGGTATGCCAGAACTAACAGATTCAGGAACACTTTGTGCCAATACCTGTCAAACATTTGAAAGACATTATTTCCGAGTCTAAATCAAAGCTGTAAAATCTCACCTGTGTGACCATTAAAGATACTTGATCATCAAAACTATAGTCAATAAACAATGAAATTATCATAGCAAATATACATCTTCTGTACAAAGATGAATAACGATAATCATGAGCATATTATGTTTCATGTGCAGATGGACAATAATTGAGACTGCATTCAAAATTCATATTAATAAATGAAAAACAACGCAGAAATTAGGAAAACAAAAATGTCACCTGCGGTACCCATTTTGGTGACACGAAACTTGTTGCTTCAATGACAGAGAGGCCAGTCAGTGATAACTTGTTGATGAGCTCAACTTTGACTGCAGTTGGTACTATCTCCTGCAATAGATAAAATAGAGAAATTATAGAAGTATAAACTTATCATCATATGATTATATAAATAATAAATTAATACTATGTGTGATTGCCAGCACTTTTGATCAAACCTTACATGATGAAAATAAGCAACCAATTAAGAGAGTAATTCACTCAATGTATCTTCCAAAAAAAAACCAAAATCTTGTTTGACCAGCTGCTCACTACGTCATCTTAGGCTCCATATAGGACCATACTTCGCAATCATTTTTGCTCAAGATTTACTTATAATTTGTGTTTTGTATTTCGCCCACTATTAGTCATCCTTTCATAACTTTGCTCCACTTATATTGTCCTCGGATTTTTGAAATTTTCACACTATACAATTTTTAGATGAGACTTAACTTCTCATATCATGCATATGAATTTGTCGCTCATCTGAGAAAGCATCTTCATATTCTTGCATGAAAAAATAGCATAAATTTTAGATCAATATGAACTTAGTTTATTTGAACACAAATTTCCCATATAAATGTGAGTATTCTGATTTAAGTCTAAAATATTGCATAATTTAACTCTATAAGGTTCGCCTATATGAATTTAAAATATTGAGTGAATCTAAAGGACGAATGTGCATGATTGCTAAGTATGGCCCTTGGGGAGCTTCATAGCTCACTCACTGTGCTGTCTATAATAGTTAGTTTAATTATTTAGGATTGCTAATTGTGAATTTATTTGTGAATTGTCATGTCGCCAAATAAAATCAATCAATCATGGAAAGGGACAGATTGCGCATTCAACGAGAATTCTGTACTTTTTCATTTTGCAGTCCATCTCTCGGTCCAACTTCTACAATCTTCACAAATTTCGGTAGACCTGAAATCTGAATTGAAAGGGGAAACTCAGATCAATGTAAATTAAAACACAGCTATCGATAGTTGTGGTCAACCATAGGTTGTGGTGAACTGCACTCTAAAACCGGGGGTCACAAATGTTGAAATGCCTTGTTATCATGCATGTTTTGCTGTCATGAAATCAAACTTGTTTCTTCCCATTGGTTGCTTTGAGAAAATCCCTGAGAATTCTGGGTGCTTCTGCGCAATCTGAACAATGTTAGGATGCAAATACAGCGTCCGTCCCATCATTCCAATTCACTCGCGATTATTTCAGAGGCTAGAAATATATTAATCATGGACTTACCAATCGTGCCAGCTATCAGAATTTGCGCCTGAAACCTTGCAGTTTTCATGCAGGTAAAATAAAACCACCGTCATCCTCTAGAAAAAGTTTTTAGCAGCACTGAAAACAATTATTTTCAGCACTCCAGTGTTTTTGAGTGAAGTAGACCACAACCTATGGTTGACCACAACTAAGTTATCGACACTGAAAATCTGTATAGATTAATCATTAAGAAAGAAAAAATATGTAAAGCATGACAACCATCCCCATTTTCAATTTTTGCATATATATCATTTTGCTTTTTTTTTTCTTAGCAATATTTAGCATCATAATGAAATATTAAATTTCCTTGACTTGATACTGTCGAGTAGTCTTTTATGACAAATCAAGATCACTTAGACAAGGTCAGCTGGTCTTGATTTGAAATTGAAGCCAGTGTCAATTTTGACATCTTATTATTTGACAGCCAATCAGTCCAATGACAAAGAATTATATTGCAGACTCAAAGTCTACACATTTAACCTTTAAAATATCCCTGTTCACGTCCAAGTCATGCATTCTGTGACTAGAATTTTTGCTTTTTTCACGCATTTTTTTACTATTTGGGTTTGTTATTAACAATAAACACTTACTGTGGCTGTAGAACAAGTCCTAGACCAGTTTAATTGAATGAATTTGGAAAGTTGCCGACCGATTGCCACCATTTTGTTTAGCAGACGCCGGAAGTGTGAAAAGATCAGCTGGACTTAAACGCCCACGCGCCTGCATACAAAAAAGCTGCATAGCAAACTAAAAACCATAACTTGTAGCTACTTGTAGTGATGATGGGCAAATGAACGGGATAAGTAAGTAAAAAATAAATAAAACGAATGAAGAAGAAGCACAAATACAATGTACAGGTTTCTTAAATTAGCTGGAATTATATAATTAATAAAAATATATTTATACTGATAATACATATAGTACTGTATACATATATGTTATCTGTGAGCTGCAGTTTACTCATTATAAATGAGTAAACCATGTGGCATATGGACATGGACCATGATTAATTATATATTGTTAATAAGTCAGTCTTTGCTTAATTAAAGAGATTATTTGTAATATGATAAGGGTGTATTATGTTCAGAACTTAATTCCAGTTCTCATGGTCCCCATTTACACAATGCTGCTATCCAGACCATTATTAAATCTGCTTTATATAGATCAAATAATTCACTGCCAGCATAATAAGCTAAAAATAACATCTTATAATCTTAATTACACTTATATATTGTCGCAAGCAGCTGTTTGGCTTTAGTATAGGTTTCTTCAGCCCCTATAGTCAGTTTTGGGCTCACTTTAATCACATATTGATTATATCTTCAATTCAGCATAATTTATGATCTTGATCACTCAGATATATTGATTACACATGAATGGTAATTAATATTTCTTCTTCTTTTTTTTTTTTTACCAAATAGCCAATAAACAAGAGATCATAACAAAAAGAATTCAGCACAATCATGCATAATTTTAATGGGTGATAAATATCACATGATCATAAATAAATTCATGATAATTTGTGGACAATAAATCGACAATGTATGACATCAACAAACATCACATGCAGAAGCTAGACAATTGGGTATAAAAATTCCAGAAGAAGAGTATTAATTTAAATTTGGAAAGAGATTATAAAAATAAAAATAAATTAGCATATATCATTGCAGCTAATATATATTGTCATACATGTGTAATAGGTAGACATTCCTAATTTGTATCACATGCAACTTAATTCAAATTAAACATACATTTAAAAGTATATATATACAGGTTCAGTAAAGTTTTGCACGTTTAAATTAATATACTTAGAAGGGAGAACTTATTGAAAGGGCTCACAGAAAAACAAAGAAAGTAAATATATTTTACATGAAATATATTTTCTGGGAAATTTTAGTGTTTATAAGAAAGTCTTTAAGAGCTATGATAGTATCAAAGGTTCCGTCATTAATATATTACTGTTAATATCGAAAGTCCTTTCATAGGTCATTCATATTCTACTATCGCTGCATGGGTCCAGGCTGTTGCGTTCCTTCATTCTTTTCATCTTTGTCTTTGTTGCCGTGTTTAAGAGTTCTTGTGAAATCGATGTAATCAAATTTGCCTTCTTTTATGGGAACGCCAAACAGCAGCTCATCAACCATATCATGAGTCCATCTATCGCCCATGCTTGTCATGATTTCACGGAGGTATTCTTCTGTTAGTTCGCCTGAAAAAATAACCAGATTTTATAAAAAGGTACGAAAATATAATCGCCAAAATGTTATGCAAAAATGTAGTGACAAGCATTTGTTTCCCTTTCACATTAACTCCAGTTAAATAAAGTCTTAACTTGTACTGCCAAGTTATTGATTGACCTGAGATAACATAATTATGACTTAATAGATATATCATCGAGCCACCAGACACATTTTATAAATCATTCTACATGTACATGTACATATGAGGTGGCAAAATACTGCTAAATATACAGAGTTTTAGAATAACTTGATTTACCTTTTGTTATTTTATTTGTCGGATAAAAGCTACTGTAGCTTATTTTCTTTGTTTTATTGTCACCACCGACTGTAAATAAAGTTTTATCTTATCTTATTTTAACTTACCTCTGCCAATTAGATCAAAACATGCGAAAGCATTCCTGATCACATCTTCAGGATCTGTGCCATTAAGTTTTTCACCAAACAGCGTCAAGAACATTGTGAAGTTGATAGGACCAGGGGCTTCTCTTAACATGGTGTCCATCAAATCGTCCGTGGGATTCTTTCCGAGGGAGGTGTAGACCTCAATCAAATCGTCTCTGTCAATAAAGCCATCTCTGTTCTGGTCTATCATGTTGAATGCCTCCTGAAAACAATGATATTAAATGGGTCTACATGGGTAAAAATCGACACAATCAACAGTGTGACATTGCACTTCCTTATTAACCAGGGACAAAGTGACACTGAAGCTCTTAAATTATGACGGACATAAGAGTAATATCTCCTTAAAAAGTTACAGAGGACAGTTTTGACATTGTATACCTTGAATTCCTGAATCTGTGCTTGATTGAACATGGAGAACACATTTGACGTGTGTCGATGCAACCTTTGGCGGTGTTTCTTTTTCGATTTTGAAGACATTCTTGGGCTTCCCGGACACTATTTCAAAATGAAAAAAGCAAGATTCAGTTATTAAATTTTTAAAGTTTTTTTTCTTTGCTTCTGAACTATCGTTTTGCTGTTGCATGTGACTTGAGATGCAATGCACCATGCTTGTGTTTATTTCTTGTTTAGATGTCGACTACCTCAAGTCAAATTAATATTTTTGTTAGCGAAATCAAAATCATTTGAGTATTGTTGTAGAAGCAATATTTAAAATTATATAATATGGACAATGCACTGATAAGTTTCTGCTTGTATGTGTTATGCAATGTTACATAGATGCAATATAGCAGCAAACATGTATATGCATTGAGTTAATTCATACTGTAATAATACATTCATTAAAGAAAGAGAACCAAGAATTAATTATTTATAGTTATTGAAAGAAGCGAATAAAAACTTAAGTTCGGATAAAAAATTATCATATGATATACAATGTAAAATCACTTGCTTTTTCGTCATATTTAAATATCAAAAACGATATTTGTCAAATAATCAATAAACCCACATCAAATTCATAAAAACCGTTTCAGTATTCATGCAAGAAAACAAATGTAACACCTCAATCGATAAATGAAAAACTCTGCAAATAAACATCATGAAACAAAAAGTGTAAAATCTCAATCAATAAATGCAACACTCTGCAAAAATATATTCATAAAACAGAAAGGAACTCAACTAAAATAAGGCAAAATAAAAAATGAATATATACATTTCATTCTGGCAGCCTCAGTGCAATATTCAAAAATAATGTACATATTTATGCAACATAAAATTATGGAGAATGGAATCATATCACAAATACAAAGAATTGATTTAGAAACTATCATAATAATAAACTTATGAATTACTCTTTTTGAAATTCAAATTGTTACCATTTGTTCATGAAGCCATGATAATTAAGTCAAAATTAGAGGCAACAGGAATGTCTTGATACTGATTCCACATACCTAATTTTATGTAACACAAAGTTAAACAAACCATGTAGGTTCTCCACATGGTTCATTTGTCTACATTATGGAAAACAAAGTGCTGGACATTTTTAAACCCAAGATTCTGCACTACATTGGCTACTGAAAAATTCCAGGCAAATGATAAGTGTGTATGGAAGACAAAATGTACAGTATTAGTAATATTTTCAAGAAACAAAAATCACTGTAATATAAAGTTTTATTAAGAGTACTGTGATGACGTTCATATTTGATGTTAGTGTACACTGGTAATAATGTGTAAACTACAATACAAAAATTGTTCAATATGAGAATTCAGTGCAAGCATTTTTGGGCTTTAATCTGTTGGCCCAGTGGGTTCTGTTCAATGGGTGGCACATCTATAAGTTTGCAAATGTGTTTAATAAAGAATTTTAATGCCGGATGTCATCCAGCCAAAAATTCTTACGGATGTGCTCGAATGATTATGATAACATACTTCAGCACAGTACCCTTTTGTCGTAAGACGGTTTGTGGGAATTCAAAAGTAACACACGAATGAGCTCAAGCAGTTCAAGATGCACGCCAGGTACCTTGTCTGTTATATCAATCCTAGGAAACATGGGGGAGCCGACATTGGGCACCTCAAGTGAGCTGGGCGTGCTGGGTGTTTTGGGAGTTGTGGGTGTCATGGGTGACAGTGGTGTCAGTGGTGAAGGTGAAGGAGTAGTTGGTGTTCGTGATTTTCTTGAGAGGCTAGGTCGTGGTTTTGGGGTAGGTTCAAGAGGCATGTTAGGTGGGTTTGCAAGAGGTGACTGTGGCTTTTTGGCAGGGACTTCAGGCTTTTCTGCTAAAGGTTCTGGTTTTGTTGACTTTTTAACAGGGGCCTCAACAGGTTTTTCTGGCATTTTGGCAGGTGCTTCAGCGGGTTTTTCTGACATTTTGGCAGGTGCTTCAGCGGGTTTTTCTGGCATTTTGGCAGCTGCTTCAGCAGGTTTTTCTGACTTTTTGGCAGCTGCTTCAGCTTTTCCTGTCTTTTTAGAAGGGGTTTGAGGTTTTTCTGACTTCTTAACAGGTGCTTCAGCAAGTTTTTCTGACTTCTTAACAGGTGCTTCAGCAAGTTTTTCTGACTTTTTGCTGCGGGAATCAGAAAGATTTTTGGACTTTTTCACTGGAACATCAGGTTTTTCTGACTTCTTGGGTGGTACATCAGGCTTTTCGCTTTTACTCTGCGGGATTTCAGGAATTTTTGCAGGGACTTCTGGAATTTTTGCCGGGACCTCTTGTATTTTTGCTGGGACCTTGGGTATCTTTGCTGGGACCTCGAGTATCTTTGTAGGGATTTCAGGTATCTTTGCAGGGATCTCAGGTATCTTTGCAGGGATCTCAGGTATCTTTGGCGAGACTTCTGGCTTGGCGTTAGCTGCGAAAGTGGGGGGTGGAGTTGTTCTAGAATTTGGCATTGGGGCTGTGGCACTGGAGGGAAAATTGAAAAAAGGACTCGTCAAGGAGTTCTTTCTTGATGGGGGCCTTTCTACTGATGATTTACGCTGGTGGGTCGACTGTCCAGTCAAAGACTCGCGTCTTTGCTGAATAGTCGGGATAGAATCTTTACGCATGGGGATTGAGTCTTTGCGACTCGGGCTCTGACTGGGCATTCTATTTCTTCTACCGGCTATCACAAAACCAGGACTAGGGTCGGAAGGGGGTGCAGGGTTGTCAGGTTTTGGGGGCCCATTGTTTGACTTCCCAGGGTTTACCATGGCCAGCTTGAAAGCTTCTTGATGCTGAAATAAAAGAAAAACTACATCTACAATCTAGTGCTACAATTATGATATAAAAATACAACACAAAAAGTCTTATGCACCAAAAAAGTTTTACACTGGATGGATCTTTTTCTCTTTCGGTCTTTCAGACTCCTAACAGTACATTCCACTTTAGAATATTAAGCTGCTCGATATTGATAGAAATTTAACACCTGTTGGCTATGAATTCAGGCAAGATCAGTCTTATTTCATTAACAGCCTCATATCATATTTTATGGAAGTCTTAGACAAAACAAGGACAATTAGACCTGCTTCGAAATATCAGTATTACACACTTAGATTTTCTTACAAAGCATGAAGTGGACATAAATGTGAGCAGTGAGAAAAACCCAAATTTCCAAAAGATAAATATATATCTTTCTGTATTTAATTAACATAAACAATTTTTAATTTTTCACCAAATGAAAACACTTTCTGCATTATTGTTATCGTTTTTATTTGGCCATTTGTCACGGCCATAGATAACAATAAGCAACAGTAGTTTCTAGGGCTGTACACCTTTATCTTTAAAATGATACGATATGTATCACGGTACAGTAAAACCAATACGATACTTATCATGATACGTATCACTAAGATATGTCAATGATAAAAGAAATAAAACTTATAATATTGAAAGAGAGACAATGAAATTTGATGAAATAAGTTTAGAATAACTTCACACTGTTGTGTTATGCCAACTATGTAATCAGAATAGCTTATTGTTTCCTTCAAAATCACTTGAACATCTGGGCAGCAGGTGCCTTGAATGCTCACAAATGCGGATCCGCATATAGTTGAATAAATATCGTTATTATGAATAACGATTATCAATACCCGTATCGTAATCAATGTACCGGTACAAACGGCATATCGAGAACCGGTGTACAGTCCTAGTAGTTTCCATGGAAAATATAGCAAACAGGAAGGTATCTTTAAAAATGTGGGATTTGATTGATAAATATAGTTAATTGTGCTGCCCCTTAATTTCTTTGTGTTATAAAATATCACCCAAAACACATTTGAACATATATTTTGAAGTTTGGTATTCAGTGGCTTAATTGAGACAACAGTCACAGACAAGGTTTAAATTTACACATCTTGTGTAAAACTTTTGGTGCCAAACATGAAACAATATGCACAATCTAGAGTAAATGAACACATCATAATGATCACTATTATGAGACAATCCTACTGCTATGACATGAGACAATGCTGCACACATTTAAGGGCCCTAAGTATAAGTTATACTCCACTTAGACTGTTTTCCTATTGTTCTGAGCGGGTAATATAACCAACAAAAACAAGTTAACTCCCTCCTGAGTGCAAACTGAACTTGTCTTGCGTAATAAAGGCATTAAATAAATTTTTTTTTAGTAAATATGGCCAATGGAGTATGGTTAACGCGGGGTTATATCCCAATGCCGAAGGCGGAGGGATAAAAGTAACAAAAATGTTAGTTAACTCCTAACTATGATTATATAACTATGATTATATAACTAACTTATACTCCATTAGGCATATTTACTAGTTTGTTTGATTGTTTGTTTTTACTGCTTTTATTATGCAAGACAAGTTCAGTTTGCACTCAGGAGGGAGTTAACTCACATTTTCGTTATTTATTCCCCACTGAGAACAATAGGAAAACCGTCTAAGTGAAATGTAATTACATTTGAGTCAGACTAAACTCTTTAAGTTAGTCCCAGAATTTGTGGGTCTATCGTCATAATTATGACCATGAGACTGTAGATCGATGACTACTATTAAGGACTGATTCAAGAGTTAAGTCAGACTCAAACTTATGAAAAATACCACAGGCCCTATAGAAATAGCAGACAAACCTAGATATCTAAAGTTCAACTTACACCACCTAATTCTACAACAGATTAATAAAATAAATTAATAAGAGAAATCTGGCTACCGTTCACAATTTCACATGATCTACGTCAGAAGTGCTACATATTACTAGAAATGAATTGCAGATATAAGCACAATATTCTACAATGTCTAATAGTGTATGCAGTCCATCCAAAATAAACAAATAAATGAAACAAATGAAGAATAATTAAAAGTTCAGATAAATTTGATATGAAATTTCAATTTGTTGAATACTACATAGCCTAGCTGGGACTAGTCCTGTGTGCTGCAAGAGGAATCATAAAATGGAAAACTATAAAGTTTAATGTTTATGGGGCATGTGTATAATTATAGGCCTTATATTGAGATGTGATAAACATGACATAAAGAATTGGACAGTGACGCTTCTATATTTAGCCTTTCGTTTTGACTATAGTCTTATTAACAGATTAAGGCAGATATGACAGTTTATCATTTTAGGTTCAACTGTATTCCTTCATACTTGAGTTTCAGGCCAAATTAGGCTCCAATTAGCCATCAATTGTTCAAAAGAACTTAATGAAGATAAATATATATTCAGATCTTAATAATCGACTTAGGAAAACATTAATTGTAACCAATTTATCAAATTTATTGCATATATACATATATATTTGATATATTTTAATATAGTACGTAGGTAAATACATTTTATTGTTATAATTTTGCCTGGTGGATTTTATATATCTTAATATATATTCATTACAGTAACCTAGCTATTTAGAATATTATGTGCCCTTGGGTATCATATATATAGCCCAAATATCAAACTATGGAAAATAGTTAGCATACCTGTAGGCTGTAACCTAGAGCCTGATCGTGAGTCAGATCCGTGTAATACACATAGAATGACATTGGCCTGTGCCAAGAAATAAACAAAGCAATTCTAGAAACCATAGCAACTGAACTGAAAGATTTCTAAAAGTTTTCTACTAAGCTACTCTAGTTTGTCACAACTCTTACCTCCTTGGGTTAAGAAAATGTGGTTCCCAGAAGTGTCCTAGAAGACACTATGACGAAATTATGGGAAGAAATCTAACAAAATGGCCGATTCTAGGAGGAAGTGTTCCAGCCAAGTTTCCTAACCCCACTGCAACTTGACCCAGTGCAGAAAGGGTGGGGAGGGGTAACTTTTAGGGGTCCCATGTAGGGGTTTCCAGTACGTATTTTTCACCCTTTCTACAGAAAGTGGATTCATTTTATCGTCTGCAGAGTCTATTATACTTACATGTGTCTAAAAAGCATTTAATATGGTTTGAAAGTCTAAAAATGTCATTTAAGTATCTTGGTGTTGAAAACAAGTTATGAAGTTTGTCACACCCCACTTTGGGCCCCTAGCAACCTCCTTAGCAACCGACTTCCTTGAAATTGCATGGTATCCAAGGAATGACGTCAGTGTCCTGCCATGCTGGCAAATCCAAGAACAATGCATTTATGTTCCCATTGTTTCTGTTTTTTTTTTAAGTAATTGATTATTCAATCATTGCAATGCTATCTATCCCCCCCCCAAAAAGTAATTTAATTGAAATTATGAAATTATAATAATTTGGTTACTTTTTATGAAAGGATTCTCTTTCAAATTTGACTATGTATCTCTCATCTTTCTGAATGTAAATATAACCTATAGCATATATCAATGACAAGAAACACTGAAATTATTTGTATCTATATGATAGAATGTATTTGCATTTATATTGTGTATGTGTTTCACGTAAATTTAACTTTGTACATCAGTTGCATGATTAATTTTGATAAAAGCAACAGTATGAGCAACAATTTTACTCTTTATACAATTAATATAGACCGAATTAATATTTTGATATGTTCACAACACGTAAATTCATGCATGTATGCTTAAACAAATCAATTAAACATTACTTAAAGAATGGTTTAATGTTATTGCTATGAATACACTAGTCAAAGTTGCACTAAATGTGACTGTCAACTTTGAAAGATGCTACAAACAAGTATATATTATATTCCGGGTTATCTAAATTACAAAGCGTGCATCAGCAGTGATTCAGCAGTATATAATTAAGTGCAACGGTGATTTGAATAATTGAATTAATTGCACAAGATATTATAAGAGCATTTTTTTAAAAATACAGAATAGCAATTAATGCAGTATAATTACATAGAATATACCATACATATACCAGCAGCATACATCAATTGAATTGTGAGTGATTATATCTATATATTAATATATATCATATTGTACTGTACTTTAATGTATGAATAGTATACAAAGTGTCATGGAATGTTTAATAACACAGATAGCTTATATAATGTGAGGTACGTGGATATATTATAATGTGTTCTGCAGGAAAATAATCATTAAAAAAAAAACAGTGATAAATGTGAATCACAAATCATGTCCGCCCAACCAATAAGTTCTGGCCGTCTTCCAATAAAGCTTCCACGCGTCCTCTCTGTAAATAGAAACAGTGATTACATCGATGCTTGTACGTTTTTTTGCTAATAAACCACAATGGAAATAAGTCGTGACTTTGTTGTGCCATCTTGCCTAGTTATTTTATTGGCAAAAAAAAATAAGGTGCTCACTAAACTGAAAATACTCAGCAAGTACTCTTTTATTGTTATTATGGACGAATCAATTGCAAGTGTTATTTTGGGAAATGCCTATGATGAAATTACTTGTATTTAAGTCCAAAATGGAACTGAAACAATGTTTGGAATTTATTTTATTTTACATTAAGCAAAGTTTGTGCTATATTTTTAATATATATGGAGTTTTCATTGTAAGATATATAAATATATATTATTAATTTATTTTTTCAAACTTACAGAAAACAAAATATTATAATTTAGTGGAAAATAATCAAGTTTTAAAAATACCTCTAATTTTAATAAATTGTCGGAAGGAACTCGGTCTTCCGGCTTCACTGGCAAAAGTGCTTGTAGCCTAACTGCTTTTCTTGCTGTCGGCTGACACATTATCAGCTCCCTCACTTCTTGTTTCTGCAAATACAGCAAAAATTCAAATAAAAATGTTGCTGGTCCAGACAATGGACTAAAAGACTTGGCATAAAAGTTAACAAAAAAACAAAATTCATAAGACAACAGAAATGACTTACCCGATTTGCTTCATACCGCAACCTCATAATTCTTATGCGGTTTCTAGCTTCTGCTGCTCTGTTTACAAGAAGATGGGATTATGAATATATTATGGATAAAGGGTTTTATGTACGGAGTAACGTTGTTTATAAAACAGCATACTTACTTGAGCTGACCAATCAGTTTTTCGTGTTTATCTTTCTCTGCAAGATCACCCTGTGATGGTGGTATATTTTTCCTGAAGAAAAAAAAAAAGAATAAGCTATTACATCCTTCATGATAATGTTATTTAAGGGCAAAGCTAACATAAACCAATGCTACATAAAATAATACGTGGGTAGTCTTTTAAAACAAAACTGGTTGCAATGTGTCGTGAATATGTAGTCTGTCTTTAGTTTAAATCTTTGCAGTTAATGATTTTACAATTTCCCCTTGTTTTTTCTCTCTTTTCTTTTCTTTGACCAGTTGCTTTTCCAAATACTGAGTTAGCATAATTTTTGTGCATCATGCGATGTCAGCCTAATACTAAAATGATGACATGTGCAATGGTAGTTCATATCATGCAGTCTCTGGACAATATATCTGTGAATTATAGTAAACATTGTGCTCCTTCACTTACTTAGCGGCGTCTTTCCTCCAGGTTTGGATTCGTTGTTGCGCTTGAGCTGCTTGTTCAGCAATGGGCTTGGGTGGATCTTCATACTGAGGGGGGAAAAAGGAAAGTTCCCTTGTATAAATGCACAAATCCTGGCAATTGTAAATTATATCAATAACTTAGCATCACTGACTAGAATGTATCTTCATAACCACTAATGATAGATCTTCATATCTGCATTTTATACATAAAATTTAAAACACTTTAATCCAAGTGATGGGTGGGTGGATTTGGGCTTTTCGTCCTGTATTTCTGCACCTGATGTGCTAATTAGGACAGGCACAAGCCATGGCAATAGGATGAAGGATGAAACAGCAATCCAACTTGGGCTCAATCGGGAATTGAACCCCGAACTCAGTGGTTGGAAGCTAAAGAACCGAGCTGAGCCCCCATCCCACACTTAAATCTAATGTATTGCAATTTAGCAAAGTACATACAGCATTATAACGGCTGCGCATTTGGTTAGGCAATTTTCGCAGTTCATATTCTGACTTTTTGAAGGAATTCCAGTTCTGTTTGACGAATCTTGCCTTAGTGTCCAATCCCTCATCAGAGGGTCCTTCCCCGTTCTTGTCCTACAATGACAATAGATACACAGGTTACGGTGTCAGAACAGACCAAGTGTTCATACACTTATTGAAACCACTTTTTAACAGTATGTTTCATAGTTTGTAAACCATTCATAAAATATTCAAACATAAGACAGTGTATGACAGCAATGTATATAAATGAACACAATAGGTGGTGTGCATGACCTTGTATTGAAAGAAAGAAGAAAGGGATTAAATCATTCACCACAAACATGTGCAATTTGCCAATTTCAAACTTATCAAAGACAGTGGATTTGCAAAAATATATATAGTTCTGTCCATTGATTTATAATTATACACATGCTAAATATATTTGACAATTTATAGAATCGACAGGAACACAGACACACAGCAACAAATTAAATATGTTTGGTACAGGTCTGGGATCCTCTACAATAATGACTTGGTTAGTTTTGTCAATTTTTGACAGCTGAGCCTCAGTCAGACTGCCACAGCGTAACATTACTAACAATGCCAGTATTGAGTTTTAAAGCTGTCATAAGACCATGTCATACAAATCACAGCTGCGTGTGACCAGTATCGACAATTTATTATCATATATTACGGAATCGTGTAAACTACTCACCCCCATTTCTCACATTTTAAGAAACCCCTTGTTTAGGATTTTGACAGCTCCAACCGGATGTTTATGATGTGTACCTTGGCAACCACGCAGCGGGCGAGATTTCGCGCGAGAACAACTGAAAGGGAACTTCCGGTAAGTAAAGTGAAAAGAAGGCACCTTCAAATTTTCACCTCTGGAGTAATTTGTAATTATCTTACTGCTATATCAACGAAATGACTGTTTAAGCTGTTAAACAAGACAATTTCTGTGTGCTCAGGATGGATTTTTAACGCGGAAATACACAGGAATCGGTGTCACAAATTTCCAGTAGCTCACACCTGTGTTAAAATTTGCCACAGGAACAGGTCGGCAACCTTTGAGACCACAGTTTCATTCATGTGATAATAATCCGATTTTGTTTTATCACCAATTTAAGGTAGTGCAGCAATGTCTAAAGTTCCGAATGCACTATCCTTTAAACAGTTCATTATTAGAACCGAAGTGTTGAAGCTGTACAGAGACATACTTAGGTGCATCAGAAAACTTCCCAATGAGAGCTACCAAAAAGAACTAACAGATTGGGCAAGACATGATTTTCAAAGAAACAAATTAGAAACTGATGAAATGGCCATCAAAATGATGATCTCGCAAGGAAAAATTCAGTTGCAATCGCTGAAGAAAATGATCAACATGTCTCAATAATTTATTGCAATCGAAGGTATTTAACAGGGAGTACAGTAAACTCGCCCAAAAATTTCTCGCCCAATTTTTGAATTATTGGTCTGAGCTTAGTTAGATCGACAAATTACTTTAATTGGATAAAAAAACATTTTCTATATAAATTTCCAGGTCATTTTAGCAACATATACAATTCATATTTGTGAATATTCATTAGTTGGAAAGAAAACATTTTTATACATTAAATATTTTATTATCCAAATATGGCCATTGTTACATCGCGCTAAATACGTAATTGTTAACTGCAGTATCCTACATAGAAAGAGGATAAATTTTGAAAATCGGACAAAGTTATGCTGGCTTATTGATGCAGAAGTTTACTCCCTTCATCGTGGCTGGGGAGGCCGTTTCGGTGACGTGTTAATGGCGGACTGCTTGCCCTTCTTGTAGCCAGCCAGCAATAAATCATAACAACCTTATCAACGTAACGAAGACACAATACCAAAACTTTTATTGGTGGCAACTAGAACATTACTAGTATTTAAAAAGTAAGCATAAAGTAAAAAAAAAATCAACAAACACACAGGGGGGGGGGGGAGGGAATCAATGTCTAGGGCGAGTTTTGTATTGGGCGAGTTAAATATGGGCGAGATATTTTTGGGCGAGTTGACTGGCCCCCTTTAACAGTAATTCGCAATGCTGCTTGTAGTAACTACCATTCATAAAATATGATTGAGATTTGCCGCGACATCAAACTTCGCCACACCTTTGTAACCAACACTTGCTTATTTGACGCCTGTCGCGGCTTTTAACAGTTTATCCAAGGTTATACCATCGTCAAAGATGTGAAAGTTAGTTTTGCAACAAATTGTATAACTTTTTGGTGTATATATGTGTTTGTTGGGGTGGGCGAGTTTTGATGTCATGGTTAATTAATCTCTGTGCCATCAAGTGTATTTTTGCGCTAAAGTTTTTACAGCGTCTAAATTAGGCCTGCGGTAATTTGAGATTGGTGTTTAATTTAGAATTATTGAAAATATATATTTTAGAGGGACTGGCCGCTATTTTAGACCCGGCTTGTAATTGAGACATTGTAATATTTCAGTATGTTGAAGCCATGTGGTAGAATTTAAGAAAAATCTGCTTGTATTATAGATTGGTCTGTGTAGTAAAAGACCCCTATATAAATCATTATTGTGAATTGCAAATTGCAAAACCAATGAAATGTGTGTTTCTGCAAAGCAATTCTGGAAGACTCCTCAGGGTCTCCCATGGTCATCTTGGAAAAAATGGTTGTCATGGGAAAGTCATGGAATTATAGAAATTTTAAAAAAGGTCATGGAATTTTAGAAAGACAGAAATTAAGCAATGTCTGGAATTTAAAAATGTGAGGACGGCTGTAAGGGGTGTGTGGAAGCCGCTATAATTTGCAATCATTGACTTTGTTGTGCAGATTTTATCTAAAGAAAGTCAGGGAAATTCTGTCAATTGTCCTGTAAAAATCTTGGAATTTAATTTCATGATTTCTATGGGAACCCTGACTCCTCTGTGTTGACTGATTTAAACTTCTACAATTAAATTTCTTCCAGGTTTGGTGTCTCCGAAGTTTGAAAGTATGTCTGTGGCTAATATGATCTTCAAGCGGCTCCTGGGCCTTTTTTGCGGCGTAATCGGAGTCATTAGACGGATTTTTCATAGAGCCATCTGCAGAGTGAAAAGAATTCGCAAGAATTCGGGATCTATATTACCTACTACGATTGATCAAATGCCAAATGTCCCCAATGTTCCTCAAGCCGTGCCAAGTAATGATGTAAGTTTGGTTTTTTATTTTAAAGAATTCAATGTCAACAAATGGTTAACTCTGGAATTGTAACTGAATCCTGTGTGTTTTAAATCCGAGTGATGCAGACTCGAAGCTGTTCAGCTATTGTAGGTGTTCACTAGATAAGAAGATGTCTTGATGAACGTGTGGAAAAAGTCATCAAGTGTCTCCTCAAATAAATAGAGAGATTTGGTTAAATTTTCAAGCATTACAATTCATAGATTTATTTAAAACTTTGTTCTGCGAAATAGAAATAGTGGACAACATGACATGTCTTGAGGCAACTTAATATACCTGTAGTCAAACCTTGCCCTAACGACCACCTGCATAGAATGGTCACCTTCAGTGAACGGCCACTGTATTCCAACTCTATGCAGGTGGTCGTAAGGACATCGTAAGGGGGAAAACAATGAAAATCACGGAAAAAGTGCAGTATAGGGGACCCAGATTTATGACCATATTTAACCTATTTCACGAGCCTCATTGCCAGGCCTATGACGTAAAAAGGCTTGAAATCTCTTCATGACGTCACAAACTAATTTAGTTATAACGGTGGTTTTCATATTCACGGTAAAAACAGAGTTTATTTTTGCTTTTTCTAGGGGGCTGCCACCCCCAAACCCCCGCTACTTTACACAAAATGTTATTCTAATTGTGCTAGAACTTCAATCTTGTGAAATATTTGATAAAACTTAAGTTTTAATGGACGCTAAATATAGGCATAGATTTGGGTCCGCTATACTGCACTAAACCCAAAATCACTCTCAAGAAAACACTTGGAGTGATTTTCATTGTTTATCCCCTCAAATAAATGGCTGTCCATCTTTAATGGCAGAATTTTATCAGTTTCCTGTGGGTGACAGCTAGTGCCACAAGTTCGACTGTATAACTGTTTCAAAATTGTTCTGTCAAATGCATGCAAATTATAATAATTTTTGTCACTTTTATTTCTCTCTTCAGTTGGAACTGGAGTCGTGGGACTCATGGGGTGCTGATGGAGATGGGCTCGGAGTGAACAACAAGAATTCACAGAACTTAAACCGCTACAGTAGTCAAAAACAGGAGCCAACAGACCTGGAGCCTGAACCCGATTTCTTCCAAGATATGCAGCCAGAGTACAGAAAACCTGCCAAAGTAAGTTAATAAGTTCAGTTGATTAGCTTTAACATATCCCAACTTCTATTTCAGAATGTTTCATAAATGAGACTGATGGTTAAGTACTGTGAATGATTTGATGTAAAAATGTAGCTTGTGCACTGTTTTCGGACCCGCAGAGGGCTCCGAATTGTTGAGTTAATTTTTTTAATGTCATTTTGGTAACGTTATCCTGTATGTTAGTAAAATTATGTATTTTTGTCTCTTTTTCGCAGATACTAATAAAGAAAAGAGATGACATGGGACACACTGGGCTGTCAAATCGTCTGACTATGAGTGCAGATCTCCCACCGACTTCTGTAAGAACGTAGTAACATTATTAATTATATTAAAAAAATTCATGCAATATTTTAGAAAGTGTGCTGTTTTATGAGGTGTGAGTGAGCGAAGAAATGGATTTGTTACTGTCGACTTACAGAATTTTTACCAAATTTAGACGCTGGCACTTGTTTGATAGTGTGCCTATAAAACTAATTATAATGTATTTCTTTGCATCCAATCAATTTGAGCTGTAATTGGTTAGAAATCTTGCCGGATGAATATCTTTTCTAGATATATTGAGCTTTAGAATTTTATTTTATGACTTTTTAGACTTTTAATGTGTCTTGTTTTGTTTTACTTGACCATCCCCAAAAAAAAAAAAACTATAATTCAGATAAAATCTTTTAATTGTTTGCAGGGTTCGGAACTCGGTACGTGGGATGATGGAGAAAGTGCGTGGGCAGCGGAGGCAAATGAGGACCTCACATGGGAAGCGGATGAAACAATACGACAGAAAAAAAAGATGGAGCGTGAAAAACGCCAGATTGAGAGTCAGATGCGAAAGATGGAAAAAGAAGCGAGCAAGACTCGTAGAGACAGTGACCGTGCCCATCTACCTGCCGTAAAACTCTCATGACCGATTTAGATTTTAGACTCTAATCTGCGAGATCTATTTATCGTCATGTAACTTTCATAGTTGCTACGGTGTTTGTAGCCTTTCTGTCTATGTAAAATTTTAAATGCGGCAATGGCACACTTGAAGACTCCGAACTAAGGAATAGTCTCGGAGCGTTACAGTGGATGAGGTCATCGCCATTTATGATTGTGCGGAAGGTCAACATAATCTCAACTAGCTTTGTTCTCCTGTTGAAGACTTATTCATGCCTGTTCCTGTTCGTTATTTGTGATTGTTTAGCTGGCACCATCATGCTGTTTAGTGGGAAAATGCAATCATTTTAACAAATTGTCCATGAATCGAGAACCTTACGTGGTATTAGGGCTGTACACCTTTATCTTTAAAACGATACGTATCACGATACAGTAAAACTTATGCGATACGTATCATGATACCTATCGTTGAGCTATATCAATAAGATAATTAAACGAAGCCTACAGTAATGATGAAATATCATGAACAAATCTTTATGGAATTCCAGACTGTTGTTCAATGTCATTGCAATAAAAGTAGGCTGATAATTTTCTTCAGAAACACTGAAACATCTGGGTCGCAGTTGTCTTGTTTGTTCAAAAACAACCAATCTGCATACCGTTTCATCGTATCATTATTATGAATGACGATTACCAATACCCGTATCGTTATCCTTGTACCGGTGCAAACGGTAAATCGAGAACCGGTGTACAGCCCTGCATGGTATATCTCGTTCTAAGTGGAATTTCTAATGTATCATTTCATGTGACTGCATGTTACAACACTCCGTAAGTTTGGTTGTTTATTTTGTATGAAGTGATGAGGATTTTGGGAATTTAATTTACAAAATGATGTTGGGTTAATATGGTATGGTTAAGTATATAATTGAGGCGAATGATATTTAACTGATATGAATGTGAGCTAATGTTTGTAGGGCCTAATGGTTTTCGCATATATTATTTGGTATGCAAATAATTTGCTACGGTAAAATGTATACTTATGGGTTGAAGGCGTAACAATAGGTTGAATATATTTTGCACATCATGACAGTTTTCATCTTTTTAATCGTAATTACAGAATATTCCGATATTGTGGTCGTTGATCTTATTTGTAAGCCTAATCTACTTGATGGTGTTTTGTGCGTACAATTTAAGGGCAGAAATTATAACCTTTATTTTAACACATCTTTTGTGTTGTTTTAAAGAAGCCAAAATGAAATGCTATTTGGGGCCAGTTGTCTAGCTACCCTAAATATATGTCGAAGCTAGTATTCTTTGTTATATGATATTTTTGGTTTACAAGTGCAGGAATTTAAGATAAATTATTGAGTAGATTTTTTTTAAATTGTGAATTGCGTATAGATTTTTTTTCCACATATTAATTCATTCACTGTTTGTAATTGCCACAGAGATCGATTCCAGGAGACTTTTTCGAAACTGTAAGAATATGTATGAATGTTGCCGGTTGGCTTTTTTTTCTGCTGCAATTTAAATGCCGTATTGTAGTATATTGGAAATCAGTAGTGTCCGCTCTGGTCATGATTATTTGATTATGGCTGTTCCATTTAAAATTGGAGTGGGGGTGAACAGGAAAGTTTTCAAACATTTCCACTCCCCCCATCCCCGTTTTTTTTTTCCAAACCCCCCCCCCCCCCCCCCCCACTCTTTTTCCTAAATTAAGTTATTAAGCAAATACTGGACAATTTCCCCCTCTTTCCCTGATTTTTCAAAACTTTCCTGTCCACTTCCACCCCACACTTCAAATGGAACAGCCCATACCCAAATCTGGTAAACATTGATAGATGGTCTTAACTTTGATATAACTTTCAATCAAATTAATTGTCGGCTTTGAGTATATTTTTTAATTCAGTGCGTTGTATCCAAGAATGTCTGTTTATTCATCCTGTTCAGCATTTCTCAGAAGTATTTATTTTTATCATTAAATTATACGTCGTATTATTTGTTAAACAGCTGTATATTGAATATGTAATAAAATGGCAAGTTTATATATTTTGGTGTTATGGAGTGGCTTTATGGTGGAGCTGAAGTACATTTTAACTCCATGCTTTACTGATGCAGATATTACTTAGCTATTGGAAATTCCACAAGGTGGCGACAGCTACTAGGTATAGGACTAACTTGTGGGATCACAAGGTGGCGACAGCTACTAGGTATAGGACTAACTTATGGGATTCTTGTGTGAAAATGCCCATTAGATTTTCAATGGGCTCAGACGTAGCGGCTAGGCTACTTGTAAAGAACATAGTAGTAAGCTTATATGAGCTGGCAGCTGTAATGATGAGATGATTGAGATTTTACCATGTCATAGTAGTAAGCTTATATGAGCTGGCAGCTGTAATGATGAGATGATTGAGATTTTACCATGTCATAGTAGTAAGCTTATATGAGCTGGCAGCTGTAATGATGAGATGATTGAGATTTTACCATGTCATACTGCTCCATGGGGTGGGGCTGCTTCAGCATAGAAACTGGTTACAAGATACTTGATGTGCTTACAAGTTCTTTTTTTCTAATTTAAAGGCAAAGGTTTAGTGCAGTATAGCGGACCCAAATTTATGCCCATATTTGGCGGCCATTAAAAATTGAATTTTATCAAATATTTCACAAGTTTTAAGTTCTAGCACAATTACAATAACATTTGGTTTAGATAAGCGGTTTGGGGCAGCCCCCAAAAAGCAAAAATACACACGTTGTCTTTACCATAGAGATACATCTCTATAGATGGTCTTTACCATGAAGATGAAACCGCCGTCATAACTACATTAGTTTGTGACGTCATACTTACATTTCAAGCATTATTACGTCACAGGCCTGGCAATGAGGCTTGTTCAATATGGTCATAAATCTGGGTCCGCTATACTGCACTTTTTCCATTTGAAGGCAAATTAACGGGTGGGGCTATTTGGGACGATAGAGTGTCTACTGCAGGGGCATCACTTATTACCCTGTACTAAAATTAGTTTATAATCTGGAGCGACAAAGAACATACCTTAGAGGGCTCAAATGTTGTTATAGCCTACATTATTTGTAAAGAAGGAAGAATGCACACTTTTTGAGCAAAAATGACTAAAATCAATAATATTCCATTTCAATTGTATCAAACCTACTGGGTCTGAAGCTTAGCCAGCTTATATGACCAGCTACAAGAGGCAGACATAATCATGAGATGATAAGGCTTGGAGTCCACACATCCATGGTACTACACATTTACCCCCATGGGGGGCGGGGGGGGGAGTTTATACGTGCCTCAGCTTATTAATACATATACTTGATATAAGCATGTTTTCAAAAGTGATGGGGTCTTACAGGCCGGTGGGGTATTATCATTGGGGTTAATTAGTAGGAAATGCATATCACCCCCACCAGGAGGAAACATCTTTGTTAGACATTTCCTGAGACATCTTAATTACTTTTAATCACTCTTGTATTACTCAAATCATCTTATAGTTACAAATAATGACCTTTTCATTATTACTGACAACCTAACAATACTTAATGGTCAAGCAGTTTTGGGGGCATTTTTGATCTTGGTTGAAATGCCCTGGGGTCAAATAAATGACCCTTTGGTGGGGTATGATGATGACCCTATTATCAGTGATTTCGAGATGTCTTTATCTGTGTGTTAAGGCCTGTAATTAAAGACCTTTTAGTGTGATTTATCTTTATTTGGGAATGATCAAAAGGTTTGTGGCGACTTGTGGTTATTAGGGAATGCCAGTTTTCTTAGAATTGGTGCTCGGACACCATAAGGGGTCTAGTCTGATCCTTTCGTGTTTAAGACAGGTGCATGTGAGATCAGCGCATTGCTAGGTCTTAATTATATAAAAAGGGTAATTAATACAGGGTTGACATTTTACCCCTTCATGTAATGTGATGACTCGATCTTATTTCTTTGGTGGGGTGTCATCGAATTAAACACAATACTGCCTCAAAAAAACTTTTTTTACAATGTTTGTCTATGGTTTGAAGTCTATATATCCAGCTGTTAGAGACAGACGTAATGATGAGATGACATCCAATACCTCAATACCCAATGGGCACGAAACATTTTCTGAATTGTGGGGGAGAGTGGGGCACCATGAGCCTTTCCCCCCTCCCCCCCCCCCCACCTTTGAGCATGAAGTTACAATCATACAATCTTACTGTTAACATCTTACTATGGCCCTAACATCCTGAGTATCTTATGTAGAATGTTAAATAGTGGATTTTCACGGAAGGTTCTCTGTATTTCCGCCAGGTGGCTAAAACAGAATACTGCAATTCTATTGGCTGAAAAAGTTCCCGCCCTTGGCTGTGATTGGCTGAAGCAAAGTGCATCCAAGCAGCAGTATTTGTAGTGCATTTTAATGTATATTTGACGCTTTATCATTTAGTTGATGTTTGTTATTTTTCTGAGAAAGTTATATTTATGGAATCAGTTAGTTATTACCAACTGTGTCTGAAAAGCAAAATGCTGAATTCAGGGCTGTTCAGTGAAAAGACTCTATTGTATATATTGTTTGTAAGAGGGAGAAATGCTGTCTTTAAAAAATGTGGTCAAGTGGCTCATGGTGCCCTGACCGACCATGGGGCACCTTGAGCCAGACTTGGGGCACCTTGAGCCAACCTAACAAACACCTGGAATTTGCTAAAAGAGGCTTTAGTTTGCTTCAATAGTGGCATAAACATGGCCTGCCGAAGACTCAGAGCAATCAACAATTAACTATGAACCATTAAAAGCCCATCCAGGGAATACTATGTTGAAATATACTCAGGATGTTAAACTATAGTACGATGTCTACAGTAAGACTGTACGATTGTCCCTTTATGCTCCAAGGTGGAAAAAGTAAATAATTTGGATTTCCAAGGCAAGTAAAGTGTGTCTTGGGTAATTGGTAATTGCAGGAAAAATACATATTTATAAAGTACACCATATGGCATGTTAAATTAGGCTTATTACATAATGAAAGGTTTTAATATTATGCTATTAACTAGTTAATGTTGTTTTATGGTCAAGCTCAAGGCGCCCTGTGTAAGCTGGCTCAAGGTGCCCCACAGGCAAATTTCACATAAAAATACATGTAGTGCGATGCAGATAAATCTAAACTTATATGCAATAAGGTCAATCTGTGTCAAATATTGCCTAGTTCACACTGACAAGTCGGCTACTGGATTCTACATGTAATTAAGATATTAGAAGAAAAAAACAATCTTGCCTGGTTTTATTACTCTCTGGTTGTGAAAAGTGTAAATTCTGAATAAACACATTGCCCTGATAGGAAAGTTGAAAAATTATTAGTGACCTAATTCTTTATCACTAAGGGGACAAAATCATTGCCATTTACAATGTTAATGACAAAGCAACTGGCCTGCAGAGCCGATGGATCAAGGTGGCCCATGGCTCAAGGTGCCCCACTCTTCTCTAGCAATAGAGTCTTTTCACTGAAAAGCTCTGAATTCAGCAAGACATAAGTCTTTCCTCTCTTCTTATTACTCATTTTAATTTTCAGACACAGTAGGTAATAACTAACTGATTCCATAAATATAACTTTCTTAGCAAAATAACAAACATCAACTAAATGATAATGTGTCGAATATACATTAAAATGCACTAAAAATACTGCTGCTTGGATGCACTTTGCTTCAGCCAATCACAATCAAGGGCGGGAACTTTTTCAGCCAATAGAATTGCAGTATTCTGTCTTAGCCACCTAGTGGAAATACGGAGAACCTTCCGTGAAAATCCACTATTTATTGGTCAGCCAGGTCAGATATGGAGGTTTAATTGGTGTCTCCGTCATGATACACGTTTACTCCATGAATGGGGTATATCACTGCAGTATTATACTTGATCCAGCATAGGTTTCCAAGTCAGGGTTAGCGGACAAGGAATAGTGGAATTTCACGGAAGCTTCTCTGTATTTCCACCAGGTGGCTAAAACAGAATGCTGCAATTCCATTGGCTGAAATTGTCCCCGCCCTTGACTGTGATTGGCCGAAGCAAAGTGCATCCAAGCAGCAGTTTTTTTTAGTGCATTTTAATGTATATTTGACATCTTATCATTCAATCGATTTTTGTCATTTCCCTGAGAAAGTTATATTTATTTAATCAGTGGGTTGTGATTTTCTATGTCTGAAAAGCAAAATGAGTAATAAAAGGAGAGGACAGACTTATGCCATGCTGAATTCAGGGCTGCTCAGTGAAAAGACCCTATTAAAACCTAAGACCTTACTCTGAGGACCTGGCTAGGGCGTTGACTACTAGACTCATTTGTCACAAATGGTCAAAAATTTGAACAAAAAGTACAGAAACTGATTAATTACCTTGCAATTGTAATACCATCCTGTTTCAGTTTCATTTTAATAAATAAACAAAAAGAATATATATAGTTGTATTTGACAAACTGGATATCAGGAATTCATACATGTGTCATTAATATTACGAATCAAACATACAAAACATACAACATTACAAAACCAAGTCTAGTGTCTACAACTACTCTAGTGTATATCTACTAGTTTTTCCAAAGATTTACTTAATAAACGCAAGTCAAGAATGTGAACAAAAATCACACAGATAATGTAATAAATAACCTAGAAAAACGAAAACAAAAAGTCACACATTCTATGGCCAATTTGTAATGTGCAGCTTCAGCCTGGTAGTTATTTGTTTGCTGTATGTACACCATTTACTTCTGTGAACTTCAAAAGAATTTGATTGATACTTTCGTAATTGGGCTTGGCGGCGCCACTGTACTGTTCTGCCCTCTCGTGGTAAATGTATGAACTGACTAAATTCTTGAGACACCTCACATATGGTTGCCGTGGCACCAGGAGGATACACAAAACTAGTTCCAGGTGTTTTGAGATGCAAAGAATTAATTCTATAAGAATAATATGAGAGGGTGCTATAATATTATTTTGATTTGTTGAAAATCTACAGCAAGCCTTTAATCATCGCCATCTACTAAGGCTACTGAGTCTACTTCTTATATTAAGTCATACATTATTATTATTCAACTTTTCCTTCTTCTTCTTCTCCTCCTCCTCCTCCTCCTTCTTCTTCTCATTCTTCTTCTTCTTCTCATCCTTCTCATCCTCTTCTTCTTCTCCTTCTTCTCCTTCTCCTTCTTCTTCTTCTTCTTCTACTTCTCCTTCTTCTTCCTCTTCTCCTTCTCCTTCTTCTTCCTCTTCTCCTTCTACTTCCTCTTCTTCTTCTACTTCTTCTACATTTTCTACTCCTTATAATCTTCTTCTTTTCCTTTTCTTCTTCATGAATCTTCAATGATTCTTCATCTTCTCATTTTCATTCTTCTTCTAAATCTTCTACTTCCTCTGCTTTCTTCTACTTCTTCTTTTAGAATGACTTCTAACTTCTTCTTCTACCTTCTTAGCACAATATTTGTTCAATAGATATTACCCCGTATCTATGAAATATATTTTCTTCTTTCCTTCCTTCCTTCTTTCTTCAACTTCTTTTTCTTCTTCTTCTCCTTCTATTTCTTCAACTTCTTCTTATTTGTCCAATTACCTTGTGTCAATAAATATACACAGTCGATATAATATACCTGTAGAAATAACGTAGTAATTTTTATAGAAGAAGTATAGAATTAGATATGTTGCTTGGTACTCATGGTCTATGTCATGACAAGCGAAATACACCACCCAGAGAGTAGATATTCAACATAGCATTAAATTCAATCATCTCATCATTACGTCTGTTTCTGCAGCTGATAGGCTGATAGTATCAGCTGATTCTCAATGTTTCAATGCTACTGGGTCTTGTCCGAGGCTCTGTCAGCTATGACCAACTGTCAGAAGCAGAGATAATGATGAGATGATGAGGCTGCTTGGATTCCACACCATGTTATACATTTACCCCATGGGTGGCGGTCTTTTACTTGCCTCAGCATAGACTACAATCCCAGCTACAATTCAGTTACATTAAATGAAACGATGACCTTAGCATCCGAGAAACATTAATTCTCTGAACAAAGAACACGATCACGTGATCATTGTTCTGACAGCGCCCTCTCGGAGCTCCTTCAGGCATTAAGTACACTGAGCAGTTACAGGTTTGTTGATTGGACCGAGAAATTAAGACCATCTGTGAGCGGTGTAGCTACTCTTGCCAGCACTAAGATATACAGACCTTGCTAACCCAATAATTCTCCCCCACCACTAAAAAAGGGGGGGGGAAGGGGGTAGGGAGGGTAGCATACAATTTATTTTGGCCTTGGCTTTTTATATGTAATAACACAGTCCTGTATTTTTAATGATATAAAAATATAATAATATAAGAAAAAAACTTAGGATAAGGCCATGGGAGGGGGTATGATCAATCACTCAAAATTACCCTTTAGTTTAGGAACATCTGTGCTTTGTTAAAAAGTTTTACATTGATATCACATATCAGCACAAGTCTTGGTCAGTGTCCATGCATTTACGGGGCCACTTGTTTGAGCAGGGAATGCCACGGTGGGCACAAGTGCTTATCCCGTCAAGAGAAATCTAATATAATTCTTCAGAATCCCACAAAACTACTTTGGACAACATCCACCATTGCTCAGTATAGGATCCAACAAAAATAAATTAAAAATGTCTGCAAGTTTGTTTTCTACTGTATTGTATCGTATAATTTATTGTATTGTATCAGCTTTGACAAACTAGAGATCTATGGTCCATCCAAGGTTTCTGAAATATGCCCATGAAAACATAACATTTTGTAATGATTATTAAGCTGACTTCAGTGTTTTAGAAACCTTCCTTCTTTCCTTCTTTCCTTCTTTCCTTCCTTCCTTCCTACACACTGACTGACTGATCAACTGACTAACCGACTGACTGGCTGGCTGGTAAAAGCTAGAATGCGGGGATGAATAATTGAATAATTTGTAGGATAGTTTTAGACACCCTAAATGAAACCTGAAAAGTTTCGGGGTAAATTTTGGTAAAAACTTATCAAATTCCTTAATATCGTTCCAAAAAATCAATACTATACCAATGATGCCTTTGTTTTTGAATGATGGAAATTGGTATAGAAAGTAATAAGTGTCGCAATAATTTTGTAGTGACTGTATACACATGTATATAAAATCAATCACACTATAATCACATTATCAGTCATTAATGCTTAACAAATACAAATGTGTGAAACTCCTGTTAATTAATTCAACGGACGCCAATCTAGGCAACGCCACACTTTCTCAAACTTGTAAAATTATGTAAATCACCAAATTCCGTATAACCCGGGGCGAGAAAACCATCTTCAAGCCAGTCAAAAACACCTTTATTGCTAAATCGACCATTAAAGTTCATAGACACCTAGGTTTTTCAGTGGGAATTCTATTAGTCCTGCATAAATTTTACATTTGGTCGGATTTACCGAGAAAATGAATTGTTTCCTTAAACTTAATAACAATCCATTCGAAGCGTCACTATAATTATATTAGCACTCCAGACTGCCAGCAGCCGAACATTGCAATTAGCGAATAATAGATTTAGCAAAACAAGCCATTTTGAGATCTTAGGTAAAGTGATACTTGAATTGCGAAATGTATGTAAGTTTTTTTTGGGGGTTTTTGTTATTTCGGGAAGGGGGAAACTCCAGAAAAATTCCCAACATATAATATTATATAGAAATTGTAGGCAGGTAGGTAGGTAGATAGATAGATAGATAGATAGATAGATAGATAGACAGACAGACAGACAGACAGACAGACAGACAGACAGACAGACAGATAGATAGATAGATAGATAGACAGACAGACAGACAGATAGATAGATAGATAGATAGATAGACAGACAGACAGACAGACAGATAGATAGATAGATAGATAGACAGACAGATAGATAGGTAGATAGATAGATAGATAGATAGACAGACAGATAGACAGATAGATAGACAGATAGATAGATAGATAGATAGATAGATAGATAGATAGATAGACAGACAGACAGATAGATAAATAGATAGATAGATAGATATTATTGACTTATTTATTGACTTATTCTTTGACTTATTTATTGACTGACTGACTGACTGACTAACTGACTATTGTATCCTTCTTTTGGAAGGCTTTTCAGTGTGCTTTAATAACAATAACATTGACAGTTAAATTACAGCCAAATCTTATAACTAGTGTTTTATTGCATTTTACAAAATCTTCTAAAGTGCCTCCCCCCGACTTCCTAACCCAGCCAACCGAACTGCAACTTGCCCACCCTATCTTTATGAAGTCTTCTTATTCTTCTCTCGATCTGACTAATAGAATTTCACCTGATGGATGGCTATTAATGATAGGGGTATGTTCTTTGCTTTTTCTAAAGATTCAAGCTGGTGATTCCTTTAACCCCAACAGGGGTGTGCTTCAGTGGGGGAGGAAAAAAGTTGTAAAGGTGACGGGGGGGGGGGGTGGTTACAGTCACACACAATATTATTTCAGTGACATTGGTTTTCCTAAATCCTTTTTATTTTAAATGAGTAGATATTGCATTCATATCAGAAGAATTTTTTTTTGTGTTTATTGTTCTATAAATAGATTCATTATTACCCTCTAAATAAATTTAACTAGATTAGTTCAGCTGCATTTCGTATACGTTCATGTATTTGTCATTTATATATTATTTGTGTACTATATATTATGATTAATTTATAAGTAAATTATATATTAATAATCTATCCTGGTTTTATCTACTACTTCTTATGCGTCTATTTATCTATTATATAAACTAATTTATATATAAGTTGTATATTTATCAATTTATCCCTTTCTTGTGAACACATGGTTCATTTATTTTTTCTCTCAATGTTTATAATCTTAATGCCATTTTCCAGTTTCTAACCCCCTCCCCCCCCCCCCCAACACAGTTCAACTGCATAACCTACTAGAGGAATACGCCCCAAAATTTAGCTCTGTTACCCCCTAGCTAATATATAAGTCAAACTACTTGGTAATTACCCTTTTAAAGGGGTATATTTTGGCGCTTCTTTTTGATACCCCCAGCAGGTACCTAACGTATCATTTAAACTTCTCGTATCATTTAATTATCACAAAAAACCACAGAATTCCCCAAAATCTTTTCAAGCCGTTTCTAAACTAAGACATGAAAGTATAAATTTAATGTGCCCTTCTCCAATTACCTTGAATGTTTAGTAAGATGTAACTTGGGGTAACAGTTTTTTTTCTTTACTCTTTTTTATTGCTCTAACTTTGGGAAGTGAATTTATTGAACTGAACACATAGAATTATTTTGGTTTAGTTACCTGAAACGTTATTTACATAAAAGTTGGTGATTTCATTAATAACAAGATATATAATTTTTTTTTGTTGCAATTTTTTAGATCTATCTATTTATCTATCTATCTATCTATCAATCTATCTATCTATCTGTCTATCTGTCTAGCTATCTATCTGTCTAACTATCTATCTATATATCTATGTATCTATCTATCTGTCTGTCTGTCTAGCTGTCTGTCTGTCTATCTATCCATCTTTTTTACAGTTATTTTTCTCACCTTTACAGTTTTCTCTCTTTGATTTTCATTCTTTTATTCATTCATATTTCCTTTCATAAAGTCCTTTTATCATATAATAACTCCATGGCAATTATGTTGCTTTATGTAAATGATATTAATTTTTTCTCTACTTTACCCCCTCAAAGGTGGACATGGATTGTTGACTGAATCAAAACAAACAATTATGAACTTAAATCAGTCACCGCCCTTAATTAAGTGCTTAATGTTATGCAATTTCCGCTTCTATATTTACAAGCAATCTCGGATTTACAGTTTGAACTGAAATTTTTAATGGAAAATTTATTTTTTCATCTGCATGTATATATTGTACACCAAAGCCCAAAAAAGGGGCAAAGTCTAAATTAAGAATGTTTTTTTTATTTTATTTGTGTTTACATCGTATATACACTGTATATACAATTCAAGTAAAAGTAAATACTGGCGGAAATGGCCTACAGTTTTAATTAAATCTATTATGATAAATATATGACAGATAGCATAACACAATCTAAATTTTTGTAAATATATATAAATAATAATTAACATTTTTATGAGATATAAATTAATCGTTAGCCTAATTTAGTGATATTAATAAAATGAAACAATTAATTTGCTGAATAACATATTTGCTGTATATTATTAACTGACCTAGTACAGGTGACAGTTATGATTTACAGATAATATCTTAGGAATGATATGTCAACTTGAAGTTCAGAGAAGATACATTTTGATCTTATCTCGAGAATTGAGCATTTCATTTATTTATTTGTATTTTTAATCTGACATGCATTTCTTCAGATGTCAACTGTTAAAAGAGGGTGCCAATTATACCCTTATTATAAGACTTAGGTTTGGATTTCATTTGATATTGTGCCCCTATGCTTGAGGTCACAGGTACCAGTATACAGTCATGTTTGTTCTGGGGGAGAGAGAAGCTCTTTAATTAGCTCAAGATCAACTCAGTTACCTTGCCCTTTTTTGACAAGTTTGTCTAGTTTTGAACTACAAAGAATAAGGGCAGGAGCAGATGACACACTTAAAGGTTTTGTAGATCTTTTTAATTGGGTCTTAGTCCAATTAAATCAATTGAGAACACCTCTAAGTCTTGTCGATTGCAATTAATTGAAATCGACTCAGAGCTACCCCGTGTGTATCCAGAGCAGTTCTGACTGTCACCCCTGATAGACTTATCACCCGTCACGGGCTGGTGACCACCAATAAGATTCCACCCTCTGACCTATGGGGGTGAAAGGGGGCGGGGTTTGTGAACCCGGGGTTAAAAGGTGCATGTCATAGAACCCCATTCAGTTTGGTTTCAGTCTCAGAGACATCGTGTAGTGCGAAGGACCCCCTTGAGATTTTTCCAAGAGAGACATTTACTTTTACAAGGGTTCAGAGAAGTTTACTTTTACACTGTTGCACAACTTTCGGATTTTCATATACTATTTACATCTACAAAACTGAAGTTTCACAGTCATTTTTTGCTGTTAGATATCAAGGACTTGAATTGTACTACACTTTGGACTTGGAAGTTTTTTTACTTCATTAATTATTTTGAGAATTCAAACATGGATTGCTGAAGAAATTCCTTTGACATTAAGTACTACTACTTGAGGTAAAGAAAACAGCTTCCCACAATGGAATACTTAGTTGCCATGACAACATTACTTTTGGCATTGTATGACGTCACAGCAGTGCTTCCATCCGTACGTTATGACGTGACGGAAGAGAGTGCAACTTCTACAATTGTTGGAAATATCATGACTGACGCAGGATTGTCTGATACTCTGGGTCCAGAAGTGGTCAAGGACTTGAGATTCAGGATCAATGATGATGCAATGGAGGAACTGTTTACGATTGATGACGTCACAGGGATCATCCAAGTGAAGAAAGTGCTTGACCGTGAAGTAATTTGTCCTGGACCGCTGATGGACAGTATGTGTGTGCTGAACTTCGATGTCGCGGCAACAAGATCGAATCCGGACTTCTATGATGTCGTCGCTGTTACGGTCAATATCCTGGATGTAAATGACAACATTCCAATATTTCCTACTAAAGTGCATCATATTGTGATTCAAGAATCTGCATCTCCTCCTGTCGCTTATAATCTACCTTTAGCAAAAGATGCTGACACTGATGATAATGGGATCAAGTCATATTCATTGAAATCACATTCGGACATCTTTGAGCTCAAAGTCATCGAAAGTGCCGGAACCATTCGAGCCGTTCAACTGATTTTAATCGAAGAAGTCGATCGAGAGACCAAGAGCAGTTATGAAGTGTCACTTCAAGCCAATGATGGTGGATCAGCGCCTGGTTTGCTCTTGGTAAACATCTCCATTTCGGATGCCAACGACCATGTGCCCAAATTTGCCAGAGACTCTTATGTCATCTACATAGCAGAGGATATTCCTGTGTCATCAACTCTTCTTCGAGTCCAAGCTACTGACGAAGACATCGGGATCAACAGCCAGATTACTTACAGCCTAGCCGCGGCTTCTGAGCGGTACGGAGAACAATTTCATGTTGACGAAAACACTGGTGACATTATTCTTATCAAATCACTGGATTACGAAGTTGTTCCGGTTTACAATTTGATCATCCAAGCTGAAGATGGTGGAGCAAATTCCCAACAGGCTTACTGTGATGTCATGATTAATGTGAGTGATGTCAATGACCAGGCTCCTGTTATAACCATTAACACCTTGGCTGGAAGAGACAGGGCTGAAGTGTTGGAATCTGCCGAACCAGGACAGTTTGTCGCTCATGTGTCTGTCAAGGACCTTGACACAGGAGCTGGCGGCAATTTCTCATGTAACAGCGACAATGATCAGTTCATACTCCAGAAGTCTTCCGCTCATCGTTTTGACCTCCTCACTGCAGCTAAACTTGATCGAGAACAACAAGAAAGCATCACTGTGGAAGTAATCTGCTCCGACAAGGGATCACCCATATTGACTTCAAGCAAGCAGTTGATTGTATCTGTACAAGATTCCAATGACAACACTCCAATGTTCAATCAAAGATCGTACACCCATGAGATTGACGAAAACAACATGATTGATGCAACGTTATTCAAAATCCAAGCCACAGATGCGGATATGGGAAGAAATGCAGAAATCTCTTATATCATTGACGGTGATGACCGTGTCAAAATAGATGAACTATCCGGTCTCATTCAAGCAAACAGTGTCTTCAACTATGAATCCGAGCGTGAATTGATCTTCGTTGTTAAAGCGCAAGATCATGGGCCTACTCCTCTCTCATCAACAGTTACGCTGACACTTTACATCAGAGATGTGAATGACGAAGCGCCCAACTTCTCTGAAGATTCGTACAACTTCAGAATCACTGAAAATCAAATTAAAGACTCCGAAGTTGGTCGAGTTTCTGCCACTGATGCTGATTCTTATCCATTCAATGAAGTATTTTACACTCTTGCACAAGACTCTGACACATTCCACATTGATCAAGAATCTGGTATTATCAAGACTTTGCTGCCATTGGATAGGGAAAGTCAAGGACATTACACTATTGAAGTTATTGCATCAAATGCTTATTCTGTCCCACCTTTGAGTTCAACAGCTACAGTTAGCATTGAAGTCACCAATGTGAATGACAATGCTCCTGTGATTGACTTTCCTGCAATAGGAAACAACACTGTTGTGATATCAAACTTGTTCCCTGAAGGTCTCATGATCACCCAGGTCAAAGGTCATGATGATGACCTTGAGAATGAAGGTCAAGGTCAGAATTTGCACTTCAAAATCATTACAGGAAATGATAAAGAATATTTCCAGATCAATCGAGAGAGTGGTATCATCGTTGCTGATCGATCACTGGAACACATCGATCTCCTGACATTCGAGCTGAAGATTTCTGTCTCCGATGGCAGCCAACCCCCACTTGGCACGGAACGTCTCCTCAAGATTGTCGTCGACAAATCGGTGCCTTACGAAGGGAAGAAAATGCTGGTCGGAAGCAACTTGTTGGTGGTCGTGATCCTGTCTGCCTCTTCGGCGATTATCGTACTCGTTCTTCTGGCAGTAATCGTGTTCCTGAAGAGACGCGACATGAAGAAAAAGAAAGATAAGTTGGAATCATCCAGGTACACCATCGACTTCGAACGCAGCGAGGAGAGTCACGTAGATCTGAACGTCATCAGCAGGATAATGTCTCAATCCGGTCATCCTAATATTGCTTACGCAAATGGTGCACCAAGAAGAAATGATGCTGGATCAAGAATTGAAGGCCGGGGAAGTATTTCTTCATACCCACAACCACACCAAACTGACAGTGACAATTCCAGGCACACAAATTCATGGCCTAGAGGACAGCAGGTAAATTAACACTCCTTTCAATTCAATTCAAATGTTTGACCATAAAATTTACAATATTTAATTTGACAATTCATAATTACACTTCCTTTCATACATAATTAGTCATTGTGATAATTTGTTAAAATTCATCCGGTTACTTATATATTTTGGTTATCTCTTCCAGCAGCGCATGGACCAAACGGTTCAACAGAATGAATCATCCGCTAAACCTCTTCAGCAACTCACAGTTTTACAGGTGAATATTTTAAAGGGAATATGTAGAATTTTGGCATTATTTGCAACATACTGTGCTACTAAAGTAATACAAGATGCTGTCATAAAACTGCACAAAAGTTTTTTTTTTTTGAAAGAATTGAAATGTAACTTGTATTTTTGTTTGTAATTCCAGTGCTATGACCAAAGGCACAGGACTCTCTCAGACCACGACAATGACAGTGCTTATTCTGGAGAATTGTCGAATTCAGACTCAGGCAGGGGCCACAGTTTAGATTACCATGACTGCAGTAAGTACTATTACCTTATATTTCATTGTGCTTATGCTACATGGCCAAATGATAAACGCATGGAAAACGCATATTTTTTAGCTATTTATAAATCTGGCAAAAACCATGCGTTTTCCATGTGTGTATCCATTGGCCATGTACTATAATTTGTTATTCTTTCACCCTATATTTTACTAACTGACAGTGGCAGACGTAATGATCAATGGATAAGGCTTGGAGCCCACATTTTCCCCAGAGATGGGGTCTTTTACTTGCCCGAGAAATAGTGTAATTAATTCACCATATTGTGCAATTCCACCTTGAAAATCACTTTGTAGGACAGTAAAATTTGCAGAAAGGATAAGACAGGGTGCAGCTTATTAAGACAACTCGGTAGTCCATTTATTCAGTGTCTGTGCATAGGCCATAAATTACCCCACCCATTTGCTTAATATAATTGACATTTATTCAAATGTCACTCTCAAAATTAATTAGCAGGATATTATCAAGTTTGGAATATATAATTTTTCTGATAGTGGTTTTTTTTATTTTGAAAAACATGAATATTGACATCAATTTTACATTCATAAAGAGTCCAATTTCAAATTCATTAAATGTGTCGCCATTGAGTTCTATGTAAAGACTGTTTGTCTTACTTGGGGTCGGAAATGAACTCTTATGTTTACAGTATTGTGTCAACATTTGTAAGGGGTAAATTTAAGTAAATTGACAAAAAAAGGAAGGATTTAAAAAAACGTGGCTCTATGCACTGTATACACCCTTGTTTGGACAAACCCCACTGAAATGGGTTGAATTTATAAGATGGGAGATCTAAATTAAGACATATAAACACAAATAGGGTAATTATTGCAGTGTCTAAGTTTGGGCAAGTAAAAATCCCACTGAAGAGTTAACAGTTAAAGATCCATGGCTTTGATCCAAGCATGTTATCTTATCATTACGTCTGCCTCTAAAATATAAGTTGAACGGTTACTAATATAATAATACTTCAGTTAATTGTGTCTTACATCATACATACAGTGGAACCCAACTATTAAAACCACCTAGATTGATAAAAAGATACCAAATTATCTATCTATAGATATGTCTATCTATCTATCTATCTAGCTATCTATCTGTCTATCTATCTATCTATCTATCTATCTATCTATCTATCTATCTATCCATGGATGGTCTCAATTCAGGGATCACAATAAATTACATTAAAATTCATATGGTACATTTATTTTGTATATTTATATCTTATTTTATTTTTCCAGGTTATGGCTATGGCTCGTACATTGAAAGACCAGTGACGTCACACCAGGACAATGGTGACGTCAACGTTGGATATTTCAACAACAAACCTATGATAATCCCACAGACTATTTCACAGATGATCAAAAACAATGGCCGCCCCCGCACAACAATGGCCATTATTTCTAACAATGGACCTACCCACAATGCAATGGGCCCGATGGTTCAAAATAAAGCTTCATTACATCCCACGTGGAATGACACCAGTTTCACAGACTCTGTCCAAAGTTTGGACTCTGGGCCGGATGATGATTCTAGTAGCACTTCCGGTAGTTACGTAATTGACCTTTGTGATTTTGAAGAAGAAGAAGTTTATGTTCCTCATCCCGTGACTGTTTGATTCGATTTAGTTTAATATCAGATGAAATGTAATCAAACCATAGATTTCTTTTTAATTGCACAATTAACTACATTTTTGCTTAATTGGTTTTATGGGTTGGTTTATCTCCAAATATAGCTTTCTGGGAAACGGATAGGAACCTAATTTAATTCATGGAAACATTTGGTTCTATTTTATACTATTTTTCGTGGAATTCAGTCTTCTCAAAGTTTAAGAAAGTTATAACTTAAGCTGATGTTATACGTGAATTGTTTCTAATCAAAGATTAGGAAATGTTGCATAAATTATCATGTGCTCATGATGTATATTTGTCAATTTGCAAACTTAATCCAAACATTGTTGATCTCAAGATACACTTGTTATGTAGTTTATAGAATGTTATTATTTATTGCAATAAATTATTCATATAATTTCTTTTTTCGTGTCATTATGTCAGATTCACAAAATTAAAGAGTGGAGTCCACAATTATTACCACTCTTTGCAACCGCTGATCAATGTGGTCTTAATATTGAGGTGGCCTTAATTCAGAGTTCTAATAAACATGCATTCTAACTAAAGTTTTCGAATCTTATAATAAAGAAATTTTCTGAAAACATTTGATATGGTAAACAGAAGTTAAAAAATTACTTTCTGGGAACCATATTTAAAAGATCCCCACTCTTGGTGTTAATTTTCATTGCGTAACATGGTGTGGACTTCAAGACTTATATCATCTCATCATTATGCCTGCCTCAGCAGCCTCACAGCTGATCATTACAATATCATAAAAGCTGGCTATAGGCTTCAAATTAGAGTAACTCTGAAACAATAAAACAATACCTTTTTTTATTTTTAGATTATTATTTTGATTTTAAAACAAAATAGCTAAAAAAAAGCTCAATCGATGGTACTACCATGCAGTCTTTCAATGGTGCCATAAGTAAACACAATAAGAGTCTGGAAAACAATTAAAAACATCTAAATCTCCTTCCCCTATGTTGTTTCTTTAGTTAGAAGCACTAATTACTCTGTAAACAATAGAAAAACCAAACAAACTCATTAATTGGCACATGGTCAGATGCGTGCGCATGACTTAAATGGCAGGTGGCAGCGCATGAGGGTAACAATTAAGAAGGATTATGACGTCATAGGGGTTACCTGAAGTAGCATTACCCCTCCCTGACGCTAGGTGGCCAAATGTACATCCGCCTCAGTTTAAGAACCTATAATTATATTGCTCATGTAACAATGCTGTGATTATGATGTTTTAATAGCCCCAAAATTAAGACCACCTCGATATTAAGACCACTTAATTGATTATTTATTGCAGGGTTCCATTAAACAGTGAACCTCTTTATTGAGACAAGTGAGGGGAATTTAAATAACAACAATATCTATAACAACTTAATATATGGTGGTTATAATAGTGAAATTGTTTTAAATTCAAGTGCTAGTGTAGCAGCCTACCTCACCATTAAGACCACTCCTAATTGGTGCAAAATTATACAGCCAGGTAAATTGCAATAGCATAATATACTGCCTGATCATAACAAATTAAAGGGGTTTTTAATATTGAGGTGTTCATCCTACCAATTGCAATTAAGAAGGAGTACATTTTAGAATGTAATCTTAAGGTCACACTCCCAGCAAAGACTCATACAAGATACCCGACAAGCATGGCATCTCCAGTAGAGAAAATGACAAAGATGTTTAGGAAGACGGTTGAAATGATGGAAAACAGTACAAATGACTTAGTGAGATACTTGGCAAAAAGATGGTATGTGTTTGCGAACACTGTAATTGCATGCAATAGAACTATTATCGAAAGAGAGGATGTCAATGCAAAATACCGCTTGAATGACAATCAGATGACTAATGTATCAGTCATAAAGGAATTGCTTTTTGGGCACATTAGAATGTTTCAAAATATGTTAAATTACTTATGCTCATATTGACAATATTTTTTTAACATGCATGTCATGATTTGCAATTATGCCAATTTAGGCATGAATAAATATATATATATATGCCAATTTAGGCATGAATATATATATATATATATATATATATATATATATAAAGGTCTCCACTAAATTATAACCAGGCACAAATTTATAGGAACTGCTTTCCAAATTAAGATACTTTTTTTTCCTAAATTTTCTCAATTATATATACCGTATATTTTTTCGATTAAAAGCCCGGAGTCCTTCTATCATTATTTTTTAGAAAGACGTTCCCTTGTGGTTTATAGAGAATTGCAATTACGTAATATTTCATAATATTATTTCATCATAAGTGTATGGCCCCCGCCTCAAATCGAATTTTTGATCTTTAGATCCTGCTTCTAATAGAACAGAAAAATGAATTAATAATTCGATTTCTCCAAGGAAAAGTATTTGACAGCAATTAAATAACATTTCGATTTAACCCAAGATGAAGTCAATATTCCACAAAAAGGTTAAGGCTTCTATTTTTAGTCCATGGTTAAAGTTAAATTGCAATTTCTTTGATACAACTCTCCATGATCAAAGTTTGCGCAAGACCCAATTTTGACACCTCCCCTATTTTTCCAAATGAACAATCCTTAATTAAGACGCAGACGCCATCTGTTGGTAAATCTTTTAATTAAGCGGATTGTTATTTTTGGCACGATAGGTGTGGCCAATTTTCACCTGTCTGTTTGTATGTCTGTCTGTCTAGAAAGAACAAGAAAGGTGTCTCAGAAAGAAAGGTGTCCAACTGGGAAAGATTGGTCACCCTGCAGTGGCACTTCAAAAAGAGCAATTAACATTTTTGCTGTTTGTTAAACTCTAAATTGCATGACACTCAAGTTTGTATTTTGAAATAATCCAATGCTGTTTATCTTTACAACATTCTAAAAGCACTTTTTGTGCATTTTTTCATTTTTTATTATTTGGTTTTAAAATCATTATTATACATATTTAAAGAAATAATTAAGAATCAATATTGATACTTTCTCATTAATACTTTTGAATATAAATATTTTGATTAGATGCTTGTAATTATTGAGACAACCTAATTGTTTAACCAAGATTTTGAGTTAAATCAAATGTAAGTATTTTGCATTTTGACTGCAATCAATCCATCAATCAATTAATAATTTTTCCAGAAGTTGACAAACAATTGTATCAATTGATAGCATACTTGCCTTAATGATTAGGTGGTCTTAATAGCGGGGTAAAAAATACAATGGCAAGAATACAGTGCTCATAATCGTGGGGTGGTCTTAATAGTGAGGTGGTCATTTAAAATAAGAGGTCTTAAGTCCACTATTTCCAAATGTTTATCAAGCCATTAGTATAGCAATTTTCAACCGCAAATTGTTAGACAAATGTTATTTTTGCAATTACAAGAAACTTCACTCTAGATATTTGCACAAATTCTTTGAAAATTCTTGGACAAATCTTGTTCACAGAAATACCGGAATTGTAGAAATAATGTTATGCATGCTATTTATAGTCTTCAATAACAGGAAATGCACTAATTGACCGAGTTAAAAGTGGTCGATACAAAATTTAATAAATATTTATTTAAGAGATATGTAAAGGTGTTTTGCCGTAGTTTTCTTTCACTTTGATTGTTGTGAAAATATTTTCACGGTTGAACAATCACGGAGCAACGGAAATGTATATTACAATCCATCAATTGTGACGTCATCAAAGTTGTTCTTAATTGGAATGCATTAACAGAATCTATCATAAGGTGTTTTATGAATAAAGAATGTCTTTGGTAATTTTTTACAGCACTATAACTTCAATGGGAGAAAATGTGAAAAAATGTATTCAGTTGCACAATCGTATATAATCTTGCAAAGTGCTTTACATGAAAATATATGCTGTTATATATGAATACCTATTGTAAAGAGAAAAATAAAGTTATTTAACATGCATTAACACATAAGAACAACAAGAACACATGATTTGGTAAATGGATACATTTGCCACATTTATTAATTGGCATAAAGGAATGTTACATGCTTGTGTTTGTGGACACCCTTAGTGGGGACACATTAATACAAGTAATGTTTGTGGACACCCTTAATGGGGACACATTAATAATAATAATGTTTGTGGACACCCTTAATGGGGACACATTAATAATAATTGGTAATACATATAGCAAGATTAAACAAGGTTATATGTGACAATTTGGGAATTTTTAAGAAAGGAAAATTTGAATTTTAAGGGGACGGTGGGAGGGAGTAGAAAGAAGCGAATGACCAGTAGCATGGGGGAGATCCTTATATACCTGGGACAACTGGATTAGCCCAGCTGGCAGTCCCTGGTGGAGGCTGCGAACATAACTTGACCCTGGTGGCCATCAAGGTATTGCCTGGAATGAATGTTGCCTTGACCAAGAGGGCGTTAACCCCGTTTACACATTAGTAAACATCATTTATTTTGTCTTCCATGTCGAGAAACAGTGAGCCAAAATTAGGTGAAAATATATGTTTATAATTTCATATTAAAAAACGAGTTCTCAAATTTGCAATGATTTATAAATCTTTTACCTTTTTATCTATTACAGTTCTATTTTAATTCGAACAATTTAGTTAAGTAAGAAATAAAGTTATTATTGAGTTATATCATAATATAAATGATACATAAAGAGACAAAAGATAATGAACAGCAGAATTTATTTTAATCTGATCTACAAAATATTGACTTAATTAAATCTTTAACGATCATACTACTACTGCCACCTGCCTATTTGGGCAGGAACTAAAATGCTGATCTTGTCAAGTAGGTTACACAACTTCACATAAGATGTATGCAAGCTATACTTCAGGTTACTTAGAAACACTCAAACGTGCCACCTCTTTCAAAAATACTGAATGTTACCAAAACAAAGCTGGCTTCATTCATTGTTAACAATTTGCTACGGATTTTACCAGAGAAAGTGAAACCCATTTTAGTTAAGTGTTTAATGAACAGTTTAAATGGAACATTTTACGTGTTACTCAATAGTTACTCAATAGTTTATTGAGTAAATATTAGATATCCACTCAAAACTATTAGAAAGTACTTCAGATAGTGTGTAGTCTTTAAGAATTGTGGTGTATATTAAGTAAATAAAGTGTAATTAAGTTCAGTTTAATTTAAAGATTTAAGGATCCAGTTTTAAATAGAGAGATAGATAGATGGATAGAGAGATAGACAGATAGATAGACAGACAGATAGAGATATATGAATAGAAAGATAGATAGATAGATAGATAGATAGATAGAGAGATAGATAGATATATAGAGAGAGATAGATAGATAGATAGATAGTAAGATAGATAGATAGATAGATAGATATATAGATAGATAGATAGATATATAGATAGATAGATAGAGAGATAGGTAGACAGATAGATAGAGAGATATATAAATAGAAAGATAGGGAGATAGATAGATAGATAGATATATAGATAGAGAGATAGATAGAGAGATAGATAGATAGTAAGATAGATAGATAGTAAGATAGTTAGTTACTTAGACAGTTAGAAAAATAGATAGATAGAGAAATAGACAGATAGACAGACAGATTGAAATATAGATGGATAGCTAGATAGATAAGCATGGTATATTGTAAATTAATTGGAACAAAACATAAATAAAAATTCTCCATTTTCCATCAATATTTAGAAAACAATTTCCCAAATATTATTACCCCTTGCTTGTTAACAATGTCAGCAGGGGGTACACTTAGTTTATGGTTTATGGCCACCGTTTATGATTTCTAAAACTCCGTTCATCATTTCTGCTGGACTAAACAATCAAGTGACATATGGGAGCCTCATGTTCTGCACAGCCAACCCCCGAAATTAAGACCCACCTAATATTTGGACCACTCCGATTTTAAGTCTATCCAAGATTCGAAAACTGTTTTAATGCGACAAAAATCCACTATTACGACCGCCTCGATATTAAGACCACTTCAGTGAATATTATAAGTGATTTCAGTTATATGGTTCCGTGCAAATTTTACCCAGCTCAGACCAAATCCCAAAACTGGTTAAATTAAATTTAAAAAAATTCAAATTAAGATCACTTCATTACACCTAAAACTGTCCTAATAGTGAGTTTTCGCTGTATGAACTCACTTCAATTTATCTGCAAGAAGAAAATGGATTTAGATAGCTCGCCATGTGTTCGGCATTTGAACCTGATTTTCTCCCTGGGTGGCCTCATCTCCCATCTCCAGCTCATCTGTTCCACTTGCATCTAGAAAATAAGCTCAGAAATTACCAGAAATATATTTAGGTAGGTTAGCTCTATTGGCTGACTTCATTAAGGATTAGGTATTTTGGTGTGAAGCATGTGCTGTGTGTATTTTGGTCACAGGAAAATGTTGTTTTGTATTCTCTTCTCTTCTCCTCTCTTCTCCTCTCTTCTCCTCTCTTCTCCTCTCTTCTCCTCTCTTCTCCTCTCTTCTCCTCTCTTCTCCTCTCTTCTCCTCTCTTCTCCTCTCTTCTCCTCTCCTCTCAACTCAACTCCTCTCCTCACCTCTCTTCTCCTCTCCTCTCAACTCCTCTCAACTAAACTCCTCTCCTCACCTCTCCTCACCTCTCCTCTCAACTCCTCTCAACTCCTCTCAACTCCTCTCAACTCCTCTCAACTCCTCTCAACTCCTCCCTTCTCCTCCCTTCTCATCCCTTCTCCTCCCTTCTCCTCCCTTCTCCTCTCAACTCCTCTCAACTCCTCTCAACTCCTCTCTTCTCCTCCCTTCTCCTCCCTTCTCCTCCCTTCTCCTCCCAACTCCTCTCAACTCCTCTCAACTCCTCTCAACTCCTCTCAACTCCTCTCAACTCCTCTCAACTCCTCTCCTCCCTTCTCCTCCCTTCTCCTCTCAACTCCTCTCAACTCCTCTCAGCTCCTCTCAACTCCTCTCAACTCCTCTCCTCTACTCTCCTCCCTTCTCCTCCCTTCTCCTCCCAACTCCTCTCAACTCCTCTCAACTCCTCTCAACTCCTCTCAACTCCTCTCAACTCCTCTCAACTCCTCTCAACTCCTCTCAACTCCTCTCCTCCCTTCTCCTCCCTTCTCCTCTCAACTCCTCTCAACTCCTCTCAACTCCTCTCCTCTACTCTCCTCCCTTCTCCTCCCTTCTCCTCTCAACTCCTCTCAACTCCTCTCCTTTACTCTCCTTCCTTCTCCTTCCTTCTCCTCCCTTCTCCTCCCTTCTCCTCTCAACTCCTCTCAACTCCTCTCAACTCCTCTCAACTCCTCTCAACTCCTCCCTTCTCCTCTCAACTCCTCTCAACTCCTCTCAACTCCTCTCCTCCCTTCTCCTCTCAACTCCTCTCCTCCCTTCTCCTCTCAACTCCTCTCCTCCCTTCTCCTCTCAACTCCTCTCAACTCCTCTCCTCCCTTCTCCTCTCAACCCCTCTCAACTCCTCTCAACTCCTCTCAACTCCTCTCAACTCCTCTCAACTCCTCTCAACTCATCTCAACTCATCTCCTCTCAACTCCTCTCAACTCCTCTCAACTCCTCTCAACTCCTCTCCTCCCTTCTCCTCTCAACTCCTCTCAACTCCTCTCAACTCCTCTCTTCTCCTCACCTCTCCTGTCCTCTCCTCCCCTCTCCTCTCATCTCAACTCATCTCAACTCCTCTCCTCTTCTCTCCTATAAACTCAATTCAGCCCCTCTCAACTCCTTTCAACTCCTATCAACTCCTCTCAACTCCTCTCAACTCCTCTTCTCTCCTTAACTCAGCTCCTCTCAGCTCCTCTCAGCTCCTCTCAGCCCCTCTCAGCTCCTCTCAGCTCCTCTCAGCTCCATTTTTTGATCTAAAAGCTAAATAGTTTTTTGGCTCAATGGTAGACTGAGCTTAAATCAAGGGGTGTTAAAGTCCTGGCTTAAATGAAATATTTATAGTATACTGATCTATCATCAAAGCTTCTGGAAATTTCTTTAATAACTCAATCCAATAAAACTCACAAAAAATGGGGAAATCTTAAAAGCTCCCACAGGGTAACAGTAAACCCAAAGTCTCAACCCCATCTGTTTTTCCACCCTTCTTTCGGAGCTTTATTAACCCTGGCAGAAAGGGAACTTGCTATCATCAAGGTCTGCGAAAAATCTCTAGAAAATGAAAGTAACTTGATCAGGAAAACTTGTATGATATACAGCTGGGAATATATACAAGGGGGTAGGTGAGTGTGTTTTACCCTTTTGAAATGTTAATGACCCCCAGATGGAGTAGTACTGATGCTCACGGTACAAGGGCGCCACTAGGACTGTGCGTCTAGATCTTGCTGAGGGATCCGAGTGATTGAAATCAGCTGATCATCTGGAAAGCAGGATCTAAGAAATCAGCTGAGACTTAGAGCTGTTTTGAGAACATCTGGGGTTTTTCAGAAATTTCAGATTATCATATTAAGGATTAGGTATTTTTGTGTGAGGCATTTGCTGTGGAAAAGTTTGTTTTGTATAGTTGGGTTGTTGTTTCTTTTTGTGTATCAAATTTAACGTCCTCTCCTCTCCTCTATTCTCCTCTCCTCTCCTCTCCTCTCCTCTCCTCTCCTCTCCTCTCCTCTCCTCTCCTCTCCTCTCCTCTCCTCTCCTCTCCTCTCCTCTCCTCTCCTCTCCTCTCCTCTCCTCTCCTCTCCTCTCCTCTCCTCTCCTCTCCTCTCCTCTCCTCACTTCTCTTCTCTTCTCTTCTCTTCTCTTCTCTTCTCTTCTCTTCTCTCCTCTCCTCTCCTCTCCTCTCCTCTCCTCTCCTCTCCTCTCCTCTCCTCTCCTCTCCTCTCCTCTCCTCTCCTCTCCTCACTTCTCTTCTCTTCTCTCCTCTCCTCTCCTCTCCTCTCCTCTCCTCTCCTCTCCTCTCCTCTCCTCTCCTCTCCTCTCCTCTCCTCTCCTCTCCTCTCCTCTCCTCTCCTCTCCTCTCCTCTTCTTTGAGGCTGGTCTTAATGGTGAGGTGGTCAGGCCTGTATTCATTCATTCATTCATTCATTCATTTATTCATTCATTGTCTATACGTCTCCATGCTACTGGTCTGAAGCCTAGTTAGCTTATAAAACCAGCTGCCAGAAGCAGACGTAATGATGAGAGGATGAGGCTCGGAGTCCACACCATAATACATATCTAGCCCATGGGTGGGGCATTTTGCGATCGACGAGTGCATTCATTCAATCATTCACTTAATTTTACTGATATATCTATCAGACAAACACTGAAATCCTGGCCTGCTTTTACGATAATTCCAATACGCTATTTTTTCACCAAAAAGTGATAATGATAAATTGGATAATGCAATTACCACGTGTGGTGTTGCATAATATCTCAGGCGCGGGGTGGAACGGCTAGCCCGAAACATTCCGTCTTAATTAAGTCGTCCGTTTTCAGAGAGTTTCGGTCTACTAATCAAAGAACTCAGTTTCCCAGCTTCGCAGGTGTTGAAATGAGTAAAACATGCGCCTGATAATGACACCGCAATTTACCGATATGCTACCCGACTCCGTTCTTTGTCATATATTTGCCCTTTTCTGTGTGTTCTTACGCCAAGCTGTCAGGAAAACTTAACATGCCAATTTAAAGGACTGGGGTCCCACGCTTTGTTTCGAAATTAATTGCTCAAAATGATATTGTTATAGTGGTGTGTATTTGAAATAGAACATGAATTGATTAAATAAAATTAGCAACAATTTTGGTTATGTTTAATCTTTTTAATTGAATTAAGGTCATAGTCCACAGCACTTTGTTGTTAAGTGCAGTCTTGTCTCCACGGTGCAGTCCTTAAATATTTAAATTTCATATAGATAAATTTAAGGAACTTTCTTAAATTTTCTTACTTTATTATATATATTTGATCGTTTTTTCCATGAGTTATGAAGTTCACATTGATTGATTGATAGCTATTGATTGATTACTTGATTGATTGATTGATTCATTCATTCATTGATCCAATAAGGATATGCGCAACAGAACCTCGCCATTAAGACCACCATATGCAAGTCTTATACTGGTCTTCATAGTGAGGTGGTCTTAATAGTGAGGTAAACAGTACTTCTAACAGCTTGTCTTAAATCCAGTTGTCTCGAACTTAAGAATGGCATGACCTTAATAGCAAAGTGATCTTAAAAAAGAGGGGGGGGGGGAGGTTCACTATTCATGATGTACAATGGAACCTCGCTATTACGTACACCTACATCTTAAAACCATGCCTCCATAGTAAGACCACTTCATCCTTCTGTATCTCTAATACATCCGTGTGTATACATAGGACCTGTCTCGGCCCTATCATATTTCTCCCAGAATTCCTTGCGGGAATATAGGGCTAATATTGTTACCCTCTGACCCCAGAATGCCTGACTGGATAATCTCCCCATACCCTAGGGCTTTAGTTGTAACCCCTGCCATATCTTTTTGCCCCCTTCGAGATACTTTTGTGACAGTTGCTGCAGAGTTGAGTTGCTGAGGCAGGGAGATGCGGGTGAAGTGATGGGCCCTTTAAGAGGATGCAATAACATTTAAAATTGTAACAATAGTTGCAGAAAAGTAATCATTAAATCAATTTTTTACTCGGTGTCTATGCTGACGCAAGTTAGTAAGATATGTATCATCTCATCATTATGTCTGCCTATAGAATCTATCGATGAGTGAGTTCTAAATTCTGAGTTCTATCTGTCTATCTATCTGTCTGTCTGTCTGTCTGCCTAGCTGTCTAGCTGTTTGTCTGTCTGTCTATCTGTCTGTCTATCTGTCTGTCTATCTATCTGTCTATCTATCTATCTATCTATCTGTCTGTCTATATATATCTATTATTTTGTCTATCTGTCTATCTATCTATCTATCAATCGGTCAATCTATCTGTCTATCTATCTTTCTATCTATCTATCTATCTATCTATCTATCTATCTATCTATCTATCTATCTATCTATCTATCTATCTATCTATCTGTTATCTTAGACACTTTATTATTCAATAATTCTTTCACCAAACTCTTGATTAAAATCCCAGAAGTAACATGATCCATTTTAAATCTTTGTAAATCTGTCACCAATATAATCCAGTTTGACCCTAAGAACCTCTCCACTGATAATTATCCCTGTTTTGACCCTTAAAAATCCGTTGCCTAGAGACGCATGTGGTCAGTCTGGGAACCATATGTCCACACAAAAACAAAAATGGCGACTGGCTGATAGTAGCGGTTGTTTACAAGTCGAAGGCTTAGAATCGAGGAAAACATTGGATTAGCCTGGAAGAACTTAAGACCGTTTCAGTGATTTCCCAAGGGTGGTCTTGATTGTGGGTTGTCTGTTTATGATATTATATGGAGATGAAATGTTTAGTAATTTGTCCACTTAATGTAGTATAAATATTTTCCAAACATGTTATTAATAACCGTGATTTTGCATCAATAAGTGTGATAAACAAAGATATGTGATGTATGATTAAGAAGTTGGGAATGTTTGAGTTGTAAACAATTGATGAATGGCTGATTAAAAAGATAGCATGTCGTTCAAGGAAGGAAGGAAGGAAGGAAGGAAGGAAGGAAGGAAGGAAGGAAGGAAGGAAGGAAGGAAGGAAGGAAGGAAGGAAGGGAGGGAGGAAGGGAGGAAAGAAGGGAGGAAAGAAGGGAGGAAAGAAGGGAGGAAAGAAGGAAGGAAGTTCCTGTCAGTAATACACTGAAGGAAGGAAGGAAGGAAGGAAGGAAGGAAGGAAGGAGAAGCGAAGCAGAAATGAAGGAAGGAAGGGAGGAAGGAAGGAAGTTCCTGTCAGTAATACACTGAAGGAAAGAAGGAAGGAGAAAGGAAGGAATGAAGGAAGGGAGGAAGGGAGGAAGGAAGTTCCTGTCAGTAATACACTGAAGGAAAGAAGGAAGGAGAAAGGAAGGAATGAAGGAAGGGAGGAAGGGAGGAAGGAAGTTCCTGTCAGTAATACACTGAAGGAAGGAAGAAAGGAGAAAGGAAGGAATGAAGGAAGGGAGGAAGGGAGGAAGGAAGTTCCTGTCAGTAATACACTGAAGGAAGGAAGAAAGGAGAAAGGAAGGAAGAAGGAAGGAAGGAAGGAAGGAAGGAAGGAAGGAAGGAAGGAAGGAAGGAAGGAAGGAAGGAAGGAAGGAAGGAAGGAAGGAAGGAAGGAAGGAAGGTTTTTAAGACACTGAAGTCAGCTTAATAATTAGTTTCATGGCATGAAGTTCTAAACTTTTCACACGTTTAGCTTCTCATTTCACAACATTGTAAAAATTACAATCAAAATAAAATTTCCAAACTCTGATCCATCTCTTTCAAAACAAATTAATTTCAGTAATCATACTGTGATGGATCTATTTTATTGTACTATTTTATTTACTTTTCAGCAATGACTTTATAGCACAATATTCTACCCCTCAATTGGGGGTGTTATGGAACTTCTCAGGGAGCTCTATGGCAGCTGATCTTGAATGGGGGCAATATATTCCCTATCATGGCTATCTGTTTTGTGTCAGGGGGAATCAAGTTTTCAAGAAAACAGATTCTGAACTTCTTTATTTTGGAGGAAGGGCTCAATTCTCACACGTGGCTTGCATTTTGTGAGTGGCTACATCTGTTAACAGCCACAATTTGAATTCCGCTGGTGCTGCCATCTTGCAATTAATCACAGAACTCACACGCGCCCTGGTGGTGATAGATGAGACAGGGCTAAAGGCAAAAAGAAGTTTCTGCTGAAAGAGGGTAGCTTCGTTACCCCCTTTATCTACAACATCTGGAAGTTTAAGGGGGGTTTGGAAATTTTGTTACCACTGCCTTGGACCATGGAAGTATCTATAATACCTCCATGCTTGGACGCACCAGGCAACTGCAAAGTACTGCTGAACTCAACTTTAAAACCACTTCACTATTAAGACCACTTTATAAATCATCACTATTTGTAAAATTAAACCACTTCAGTGTTAAGAGCCCCCCCCCCCTTTCAAAACATAATAAACAGAATGTTTGCAATTGTTAATCATTAAAAAAAAAGTATTAATTTACTGTGGTGCAATGAAAATTATCAATACTAACTATACTATTACTCTGTTTTACCACTGTTTTTATTTCCCTTCTATTTATTTATTTTTTTTCTAGTTCGGCATATGAAAGGCAGGGGGCGTGTAGCTTGTGACATATTCTTTCAAGCATGTCTGTTTTTTCCTTTCTTTCTGTCTTTCTTGTCAAGAATTTCTTCCTAGACATGTTTTTCGCATTTCCTTTGAGTAGAGGACGTGCTGACATTGTGCGTTTGGTCTTTGTTAAAGATTAAACCATTCACTTAGTTGCCTGACTTCGGTCTATGGGAAAGTTTGTTTCCAAGGCTCTCAATGTCTCAACGCTATTAGGTCTGAAGCTTAGTCAGCCAGTACGACCAGCTACCGGAGGCAGAAGTAATGATGAGATGATAAGGCTTGGAGTCCACTCCGTGTTACATATGTACCCCTTCCCCATGGGTGGGGTCTTTTCCTTGCCTCATTCATATGTCTCAATGTCTCAATGCTACTGGGTCTGAAGCTTAGTCAGCTTATATGACCAGCTGCCATAGGCAGACATAATGATGAGATGATAAGGCTTGGAGTTCACTCCGTGTTACATATGTACACCATGGGTGGGGTCTTTTCCTTGCCTCATTTATATGTCTCAATGTCTCAATGCTACTGGGTCTGAAACTTAGTCAGCCAGTACGACCAGCTACCGGAGGCAGAAGTAGTAATGAGATGATAAGGCTTGGAGTCTACTCCTTGTTACATATGTACCCCATGGGTGGGGTCTTTTCCTTGCCTCAGTCATTCAAGTCATCTATGTCTCAATGCTACTGGGTCTGAAGTTTAGTCAACTTATGATGACTAGTGCTTGGAGTCCACACCTTGTTACACATTTACCTTGATGGATGGTCTTTTCCTTGCCTCAGCTATTTAACATATATGTGTACAAAGAAAATACGTTACAATTGTATGTCCAATGTCTCAATGCTACTGGGTCTGAAGCTTTGGCAGCTTATATATGACAAGCTGCCAGAGGCAGACGTAATGATGAGATAATAAGGTTGGGAGTCCACATCATGCGCAACAGTTAGTTAGTCAGTTTGCAGTATATAAAATCATTCTCTTTTTAAAAGACAAATTCAAACTAAAAACCAATTGCATGACTATCAGTATATTCCATGTGTGTGGTACCCCTTTGCTGTGTTATTAGGGTGAGAGGGCAAATAACTACAATGGGGGTAAATTTAGGGTCATGACCCCTGATCAGTCGACAACTTGACTTTCTTGTGCCCCATGTGATCTTATCAAGTAATTGGGGGTACATAGGTATTGGGGTAAAGTTCAGGTAGTCGGGTATACAAACAATGTAAGAGAAATATATAGTGTCTGACTATAATATCTGACTAATTTATGACTTATAGAAATATTATTTTTGTTTCTGATATTTATCATATAGGATGGGACTGGTGCAACATTGAAAATATTACAATATTTCATAATTTGCATATAAACCTGTTTGGACTGAGAAATGTTCATCTTTCAAAAAAAATAGAAAAAAAAACCACTATTTAAAATGCTGTCATAGCCTTGCAGACAGCAATTTGCCAGCAGTTAAGGCTAAAATGTTTTTAACACAAACGTTTATTTATTCTTTAGCACAAACAGCATTTTCCCAATGTGTGGCCCACATGCCAGACAGCAAGAAATATTATTTTATCAAACATCGCTTCATATTTTGCCCCATGTGTGTGTGTGTTTTTACATGCTTGCAAAAATTGAGTAATAGGCAGGGATTTTGTTGTATTTTTAGCATTTCTTCTGCTTCCGTTTAGATATAGATCTATGTAGTATATACTTATATATGGTTGCTTGTGATAAGTTTGTCATCTTGCCTAAATTTTGCTAGTTTTGTTTATCTTTTAATTCACCTGATAATATTTTTCATTTGTTTTTGTTTTTAATTGGCCACAATAGCTCTTTTGGGACGTTTATCGTATCTTATCTTATCTTATTTTATCTTATCTTATCTCATTTTATTTTATCTTATTTTATTTTATTTTATTTTATCTTATTTTATTTTATTTTATCTTATTTTATCTTAGCTTATCTTATCTGATCTATCATATCTTATTTTATCATATCTTATATTATGTTATGTTATGTCATCTTATCTTATCTTATCTTATCTTTTCTTATTTTAGCCTATCTTATCCTATCTTACCTTACATGTCAGGCAGTCAGGCAGTCAGTCAGTCAGTCAGTCAGTCAGTCAGTCAGCACGTCAGGCAGGCAGGCAGTCAGTCAGTCAGTCAGTCAGCACGTCAGGCAGGCAGTCAGTCAGTCAGTCAGTCAGGCAGTCAGTCAGTTATATTTCATATAATTTCTGCATTTCTTTCTGTCTTACTGACTTTCTGTCTTTCTATCTATCTATCTTTCTTTCTTCCTTCATTCCTTCCTTCCTTCCCACCCCACTCTGGGGAAAGAGTGACAGGAGTGTGTCAATTCCTACCTGAATGTCCAATAAGCAGTGAGATACATGTGTTTGAAATTACCCTCCCCTCATTACCCCAATCTGCCAATACTTTATACTTCGTCTGGGAGGTGCTGTGGGCTAGCATCCTGTCAAACATGAGCTTTGAATTCGGCTCCCATTACACTCACGCAAACACTTTGTGTCTCTGCCGATCAAAATTCACCTTTTTAAAGAAGCTCTAATTTGTTCGACCTGACAAAATGTATTTAAGTCCTGTAGCCCCGTCTCACATTTTAGCAAGAACAACATTATAATCAAAACCATTGACAAGAGAATTCAGTTTTTATGATGGTTTTTCGTGTAGTTTTTTACGAAGAGTTTGTTTTTGCAGCCTCCCATTGGGATTCAAATTTGGGGGAAAATCTGAATTTGATTCACCCCAAGAAGTCATAAACTTCGCTGTGAATTATGTGTACGATTCAGTGATTGTTATGTAATACGAACATCTCATCTTTATGTCTGCCTTTGCTTGTCGTAATTAACTTGGTAACCTGGCTAGCTATAGTGCTAAAATGATAATTAATAACGCCTACAAAAAGTAGCTAATACTGCATTTTATTCAAATACAAATAGCAGAATTAATATTACTTAGGTATAGTAGTTAAAATGGCTATTTTTGGGATCTAATTCACAGTCAAGTTAAACTTCATAAAAAAAGCAAGTCAAAATGTCTAAAAGGTAGTCAACATGTCTAATTAATTTAGTAATTATGAATCTAACTTAAAGTTAGCCATTTCGACGAACAAGCTAATCAGAAATATATAGACTCATTGCTCTATACAACATGTATTTTAAAAAATCTAGCAATATCTCAATTCTTTCAATAAATAAAAAATAGACATTTAATAGCCAATTAACCACATAATTGGCTCTGTCAATCAGGGGTATTCATTAAATGAAGGGGTAAATAACTCAGATTGACCTTTTTGACCTTTTAAAGCACCCTGCTTTGAAAAATGCCAGTCATTTCTTAATTAGGGGGCTGTGGTAAGTGAAAACATTTTGATGAAAATATTCCAGATGATTAGACCTTAGGAAAAAAAAGATGGAATCTGTTTTTGTAAAATCATTGATCCTTTAGTCATGTGAAAGACGTGTAATTGACCTGTCTATCTTTTAAGTTGGTCATTCCATGGGTGGGTGGGTGGATTAGGGCTTTACGTCCTGTATTTCTGCACCAATTGGGCTAATTAGGACAGGCAGGGACCATGGCAATGAGACGAAGGATGAAACTGCCATCCAACATAGGCTCGACCGGGAATCGAACCCGGGACCCAGTGGTTGGAAGCCCAGAGCGCTAGGTCATTCCATGGAGACATGATCAAATGTCTCCATGGTCATTCTGTCACTTGGGCTGTGGGCATAGCTATGAAAGAAAAAGAAAGAAAGAAAGAAAGAAAGTAAGTAAGTGAGTAAGTAAGTAAGTAAGTAAGTAAGTAAGTAAGTAAGTAAGTTAGTAAGTAAGTTAGTTAGTTAGTTAGTTAGTTAACTGGTCAATAACTAGGTAAATAAGAAAGTGAATTAGTAAGTTAATGGATGGGTTAGAAAAAGTTAGTATTCTATCTATCTGTCCAACTATCTATCTACCTATCTACCTATCTATCTATCTATCTATCTATCTATCTATCTACCTACCAATCTATCTATCTATATATCTATCTATCTATCTATCTATCTACCTACCAATCTATCTACCAATCTATCTATCTATCTATCTATCTATCTACCAATCTATCTATCTATCTATCTATCTATCTATCTATCTATCTATATATCTATATATCTGCCCTTCCTTCTTTCCTTCCTTCCTTCCTTAAGTATGATCAATCACTTTATCAATTGACTGTGAAGTCCAATGAAGTGTAAACCAGTCTAAATTGACCTTTTCTGACGATTTGGCACTTTGTATGGTTTCCTATACCCAAACACCTATGGTGCCGTTACAATAATAATGCGTTCACCATTGTATGAAAATTTCATTGAATTCTTTGAAAACTTCATTATTAGCAGTCATTAAATTCTTATCAATCATGTCCTCAATAGGTTCAGCCAAGTTTGGATTTGTCTAACAAGAGCTCTTGTGTGTCAAACGTGGTCAAGACGCATTTAATCTTGTCTAGACTAGAATGATTGATTTGGAAATAACTCTTATAGTGTGCTGAAAATAAATAAAAATTGATGATGAATAAAAAAGAAGATTTACAAAAAAATTCAATTTGAATGTCAGGGGGCTATGCCAACTGACATTTATGAATATTAGGAAAAATAATAAATTATCCATTTAATTGATTAATAATTTGTTTATCAATATCTTTATTGCACATTATGCATGTAAAACATTAAAAAACAAAATCAAGAATATTTTTATGGTCTGAATTATATTGTACAAAAATACTATTTCAGAAATAGAGTAAAACCTCACATAAAGACCACCTCACTACTAAAATCACTTCGACATTTTGGCCATCATATTTTAACCCAATTGCACATCACCTTGCTATTAAGACCACCTCGATATTAAGGCACAAGATTGGAACAATGCATCCTTAACAATGCAAGTTAGACTTAATTTTTACAAAAATATATACCGATCTTAATGGTGAGGTTGTCTCTTAATAGTAAGGTAAACATTACAATAAATGGTGTGAGAGTACTAATAAATAAAAAATCCGATGATCTTAGTACTGAGGTGGTCTTAATAGCGAGATAGCACTTTGCAGTATATCTTCTGGGATACCACCACTATGACAATTAATGTATACAATGTCATCATTCGTGTTCTTCAGTCACAGACAAGATGCTGTTTGATTCCCATTAACATACATTCCTTTTGTTAAATACAATGGCATCAAAGTTAGACCGAAATACTTCGGTCCTTCAGAGAATGTAGAATACCTGAAAAGGTGGGGCCCTCCCCCCGCCTCAAGCAACGCCTCGGGCACATGGTCTGGGGGACCGTTGGAAGAGTGGTCCGAGACATACCCTTGGGAGTGGTTTAGAAATGTTTCTTAAATGTAGATAGGTAGGTTAGTAGGTAGATAGATAGATAGATAGATAGATAGATAGACTTTGAAAATATATTTGACGTGATTTTATGTTTCAAATTAAAAAGACATCGGGGCTACAGTATTGTCTTTTCGAACAAAAATTTCGACTTAGATTTACCTATCAAATCATCACAAATTTGTCTCATTCATTAAATCTGTATTTAAATCTATTTGAATATTATAGATACAAAATTATACATTGTGTATGGATTGCCACTTCATGATATTCATGTTTGCATGTGAAATCCAATTTAGCCAATATTAAAGTGAATTTCAGAAACCCTATCTTAATAATCATATATATCTCCACACCCATTCAAATTTTACTCTATTTTAGCTTACCTCGCTATTAAGATCGCCTCTTTTATATTTAAGACCAGCAAACTTCTAAAAAAACAGAAGCCCTCATAGCGAGGTTTTACTGTATACAATTTCCCCATGTCACGTTAACCCCTCTACAAGAATTCTTTGATCTGTGTCAATGCCAGATGAAGCCATCAAAAAACTAAGCACCCCTGACACTGTTATTGACCAACGTTTCTTTCACAATACCCTTGTCCACTTGTCTCATTAATGGGTCACCATGGCAACTCAACAACAAAAGCTGGGTCACTTAAGTGTCCACGAGAGGTCATTTGTAAATTGTTCCAACGCTAGATGGCCCCACGTGTGCCTCAAAAGGGCAATGACCTCTCGCGTGAAAGAACATGGTTTCTTTATTTCGTCGAAATGTCTGTGATATATGCAAATGTTTTTAAATGGTAAAAATATTGGATTGGACGGATTGTGAATTGTGAAACGATGTGATCCAGGTGTGGATAGACAGATAGATAGATAGATATATAGATAGATAGGTAGGTAGGTAGGTAGAGGTAGATAGGTAGGTAGATAGATAGATGGATAGATCGATAGATAGGTAGATAGGTAGATAGACAGGTAGGTAGAGAGATAGA